>CM033476.1:142101379-143503367 GCA_019447015.1 Hymenochirus boettgeri | reverse complement strand
GACAAGTTGACACGTTATCTGCGGAACATGACAGTTGAAAATGACAGTTGGAAAATGACAGTTGGAAAATGACGGTTGGAAATGATGGTTAGAAAATGACCGTTGGAAAAAGTTGAGAAAAGTTGAAAATGCATTGGAAAATTGGAAAATGACAGTTGGAAAAAGTTGGAAAATGACAGTTGAAAAATAAAAAATGACGGTTGGAAATGACGGTTACAAGTGACAGTTGGAAAATGACAGTTTGTAAAATGACAGTTGGAAAAAGTTGGAAAAAGTTGGAAAATGACAGTTGGAAAAAGTTGGAAATGACAGTTGGAAAAGCGGAAATGACAGTTGGAAAATACAGTTGAAAAATAAAAATGAAGGTTGGAAATGACGGTTAGAAGTGACAGTTGGAAAATGACAGTTGGAAAATGACAGTTGGAAAATGACAGTTGGAAAATGACAGTTGGAAAACGACGGTTGGAAAATGACAGTTGAAAAATGACAGTTGGAAAAATGACAGTTGAAAAATAAAAAATGACGTTTGGAAATGACGGTTAGAAGTGACGGTTGGAAAATAACAGTTGGAAAATAAAAAATGACAGTTGGAAAATGACGGTTGGAAATGACGGTTGGAAATGACGGTTGGAAATGACGGTTGGAAATGACGGTTGGAAAATGACGGTTGGAAAATGACAGTTGGAAAAAGTTGGGAAAAGTTGAAAAATGACAGTTGGAAAATGACAGTTGGAAAAAGTTGGAAAATGACAGTTGGAAAAAGTTGGAAAATGACAGTTGGAAATGATTTGGAAAATGACAGTTGGAAAAAGTTGGAAAATGACAGTTGAAAAATAAAAAATGACGGTTAGAAGTGACGGTTAAAAAATGACAGTTGGAAAATGACAGTTGGAAAATGACGGTTGGAAGTGACGGTTGGAAAAGAGTTGGAAAATGACGGTTGGAAAATGGTAGTTGGAAAATGGCAGCAAGGAAGAATCATGCATTCTTTGTATGTGGGGGGACCAAACAGCAACTGCATCAACGTATGGCCCCAGCACGAAGAGCCAATCCTCGGGTCAGGACTCAGCCGTGTACCACTTAAGGATAAAGGACATACCTTTGAAGATTGTAATGTTAACATATGGCAAGGAACGTACTGGTTCAGAAGGTGTTAAGGAGCCCATTATGTGAAATAAGAACCAAGCCTAAATAAGGGGGGGGGGGTTCGACACCAACTGTCTGCCATGTACAATGCTGTTTTAACACCTTACTCTGGGCGTTCCTATAACACCTCTTAGCCACTATCTACTCACACCCTTAACACCTGGCTGTGATATGCTAATTGGGATTTTCCAGGGTACATAATTGCCACAGATTCTTGTACAAGTCATTCTGAATTGAGAAAGCCAGTCGGATGACTAGCGAAACGTCTTCAAGAACTACATTTCAAGTCCAGTTGATCTAATTGAATACAACAGATATACCATGACCTGGATGAATGAGAACCTTCACAAGCATATTCAATTAGATCAACTGGACTTGAAGTTTAGTTCTTGAAGACATTTCACTAGTCATCCAACTGGCTTTCTCAATTCAGAATTACTTGTGCAAGAATCTGTGGCAATTATGTACCCTGGAAAATCCCAATTAGCATATCACAGCCAAGTGTTAAGGGCATGATTGGATAGTGGCTAAGAGGTGTTATAGGAACGCCCAGAGTAAGGTGTCAAAACAGCATTGTACATGGCAGACAGTTGGTGTCGAACCCCCCCACCTCTATTTAGGCTTGGTTTCTTTATTTTCACATAAATGGCCTCCTTAACACCTCTCTTGAACCAGTTATGTTCCTTTGCCAATATGTTAACATTACAATCTTCAAAGGTATGTCCTGACCCGAGGAATTGGCTCTTCTGTGCTGGGCCATACGTTGATGCAGTTGCTGTTTGGTCTCCCAAACATACAGGGGTCTCCGAGAAATTAAGAAGAATTTTCAAAAAACACTGTATCCCTGTCTGCTTTAAACCGAACAACACACTGAGGCAACAATTGGTACATCCGAAAGACCCAATACCGAAAGAAAAGAAAAGCGACATCATATATGCAGTGCAGTGAAGAGTGCTCTGATTTGTATGTGGGGGAGACTAAACAGCAACTGCATCAACTAAAGCCCAGTTGATCTAATTGAATACAACAGATATACCATGACCTGGATGAATGAGAACCATCACAAGCTTAGACTGTTTCTAGCTAATCTTAAATTATTTGGTTTGGTCAATCTAATAGGGCTTGGAAACCTGCAGTGCTGTAAATGGGTGTCATATTAAATCTGTGACCACTGTGACAGATAGGACCAGGCCAGCAAAGGCATCAGATAAGTAGCTGTGGCTATTGGGCCTTGGGAACAGTAGGTTGTGCCGCACAGTAAGGCAGGTCTGCTGCTTTGTGAGAAGTAGGATTGTGACCCTACCAGTAAGTACCAGTATATTTTTAGGGTCCTTTAATCTCATTAACACTTTTCTCTGTGCTGAACCTTTCCTCCTGTCCATATTGCTTTGTGGCGCAGTGTAGTAGACGTCTTCTTCTGGATGGCCATTTAATTAACATTTTTTTCTCCCTAGGAGCAAGTTGTCACAGTCTGGGTGCTGGTAAGTATCATGAGGATATTTTGGAATTAGACTTGTCCTTGGGGTTGATATTAAAGAGTTTCTTCTGCATGATTTGGTGAACATTCCAGTAGCAAATCAATAGTCCCTTGAAATTCTGAACATGGGGGTGCAGCAGTTACGTAGAGATCTACACACGGTTTAATAGAGAACTATAATAAGAATTCTGTTATATGATTCACTGTGCATAAAAAGGAGAAGACAAAATGAGATTTGAGTAAACAAGTAGATATTACACTGAACTGATGTCTGTCAAAGAAATACAGAAATGTAGAGGGAGAACAGCTACTAACCAGCCAGGGAGACAGAGTCTACATACAGCGGCTGATCGATCAGTCCATGATATTGTTTCAATATCAAATCGAGTGCAGACATGATACTGAACCATGATCAGTTAGTATAGTATAGTGTAGTATAGTACAGTACAGTGCGGTGCAGTATAGTACAGTATATTATTTGAGGTTGAATAAAGACATATGTCCATCCAGTCCAACCCATCTAGCAATATCCTTTATAATGTGTCTTTATAGTATTTAATACCCCGATACCGGGAGTTTATAATTACTTTCCACAATGTTTGTGTACGAGTCACGATGGCTGGACTGCATTGAAGTAGCGCTATCTGCATGCTAGAGGTGCTGGGTGACATCATTACAAGACGCAGTCGAGCTCCGATAGAGCTTTGCAAAGAACCAGCAGGAAGCTTCTATTAGGCTTCCTTTTAAATAGAATATTATAAGGACTTAACTATAAAGCAGTGATCAAACAGATGAGTATGCCCACTAGTTGCCCAAATGGTAAATTAGGGTCCACACCCTCCCACTGCTCCGTGCCCTGCAGTGTATAATATAATCAAACCATAATAAAGGAGGGGGACACCACGCAGAATAAATCTGCAAAGAATCCTTAATTTATTGCAACTTGTTATTATTGTTTGATTATAAAGCAGTGATATTGGTCCACGATGGACAATTAAAACACAGCCACGCACTACCAAATGCTACAGTACATTACACCCAGATCATTGTTTTACAAACGTCTACATAAAATACCACACAGTGGTCTATAATATGCAATTCCTTGTGGCCCCATTTGTGCGATTTTGTGAATTTTGCGATCCGCATGACATTTTATTTATAATGTAAATCGTGAGAAGTAGGCTCCACTGTTTGTTGTGATCTGTTGCAACATGACATAATCCCCTGCAAAACACATGTAAAAGCATATACAAGCCAATGGCAAAAGTGCATATAATCACACAGCATTTTTACGTGCATTCAAGTGGGGCCTCAGCCTATATACTGTACAGTATCTGTAGTTTGCACTGCCATTGTTATTTTCCAACCGTGGTGCAAAAAAACGATACAGCTTGGTTTTTTACAATTTTATTAATTTTAGGAGATTTACCTAAGATTCTTTTTTAAAATCCATTTTAATTAATCTGGGCTTATTAATAAAGTTATTATTATACTGAACCAACAACGAAATGATCAGATTCTTGCCTGTCAATGTTTTATTTGTCCTCTACCTTTAGCAGACGTATACGGCGGTGGAACCGAGCCTTCCGGAGGAAATGCCGCCAAGCTGTCAAATCAGTCACCTTTTATTGGATGGTTTTGATCCTGGTCTTTCTCAACACGTTAACCATAGCCTCTGAGCATTACCTACAGCCAGACTGGCTTACACAGATACAAGGTAAATCATAGATGGGTGCAGGAGAGGAATCTTTGGTAGGACAGACTGGCAGAATCCTAGAGAAATGGGCTATTTTTATTGCAGAATTACTGTACTAAGTTACAGTTCCAGTTCTACAGTTCTAAGTTCTCCAATTTTGCCTAAAAGCATAAATATTATATATATATTTACAATATATTATGAATATATTGTAAACACCAAGGTAAAAAGGAATTTGTATATAGTGTTCTGTATAAAATAGCATACTTGAAAATTAAGTTTATTTATCTACATGGGATTATTCTCGGGAATGGGAGCTACCAACCTTATAGAGCTCCACAGTAGTGTATTCCCAGTGTTTTCCCAGTAGTGTATTTAAAGTAATCTATTCAAAGTAGTGTATTCCCAGTAGAGTATTCCCGGTGTTTTCCAAGTAGTATATTCACATTAGTATATTCCCAGTAGTGTATTCCCAGTGTTATCCCAGTAGCATATTCCCATTAGTGTATTCATATTAGTGTATTCTCATTGTATTCCCAGTATTTTCCCAGTAGTGTATCCCCAGTGTATTCCCAGTGTTATCCCAGTACTCGATTCCCAAAAGTGTATTCCCAGTAGTGTATTCTCATTGTATCCCCAATGTTTTCCCAGTTGTGTACCCCAGTCAATTCCCAGTAATGTATTCCCAGTAGTGTATCCCCTGTGTAATCCCAGTGTTTTCCCAGTAGTGTATTCCTAGTAGTGTATTCCTAGTAGTGTATTCCCAGTGTTTTCCCAGTAGTGCATCCCCAGTAGTGCATCCCCAGTGTTTTCCCAGTAGTGTATTCCCAGTGTTTTCCCAGTAGTGTATTCCCAGTGTTTTCCCAGTAGAGTATTCCTAGTAGTGTATTCTCAGTAGTGTATCCCCAGTGTTTTACCAGTAGTGCATCCCCAGTGTTTTCCCAGTAGTGTATTCCCAGTATTTTCCCAGTAGTGTATTCCCAGTGTTTTCCCAGTAGTGTATTCCCAGTGTTTTCCCAGTAGAGTATTCCTAGTAGTGTATTCTCAGTAGTGTATCCCCAGTGTTTTACCAGTAGTGTATTCCCAGTGTTTTCCCAGTAGTGTATTCCCAGTGTTTTCCCAGTAGTGTTTTCCCAGTAGTGTATTCCCAGTGTTTTCCCAGTAGTGTTTTCCCAGTAGTGTATTCCCAGTGTTTTCCCAGTAGTGTATTCCCAGTAGTGTTTTCCCAGAGGACACTGGACAGGCGCCTACTGTACGTAGCCATGACTCGTTCCTATTCTTATATTTGGTGCTTGTACTGAGATGCATAAAGAAGTACAAATAATCCATCAGTTGAACTGAGGGTAAAAATCAATCTGGGCAATAATAATTATTCAGTTTATGCTCATTAATAATGTTTGAAAATGGCAGTTGATTAAAGAATTGTATATATAAATATATCTGGAATTCCCTGTTCTGTATTGTAGACTGTATGTAATTCTAAGGGCTGGTACACACGGATCGATATTTTGGTCTGAAACAAGTAATGACAGCGCCGACAGACTACCAATCTGTAAATCTGGAATGTACCAAGATCGCCCCATGTGTACCATGCCTTATACTGAATATACTGTTATTGTGTTTAGGCTGCAAGATTTCTTTTTGGTTTCATATTTTTTAGCGTACGCCAACAAAGTGTTATTGTCACTATTCACACTGGAGATGCTCTTGAAAATGTACAGTCTTGGCCTCCATGCCTATTTTGTGTCTTTCTTCAATCGATTCGACTGCTTTGTGGTGTGCGGAGGGATATTGGAGACTGTTCTGGTAGAGTTTGGCATCATGTCTCCCCTGGGGATCTCTGTCTTGCGCTGCGTGAGGCTGCTGAGAATCTTCAAGGTGACAAGGTGAGCTGGCCAGGGCTTCATTGCATTTGTGTGAATAATCACTGGTATCTGTGTATAAAACAGCAGCATAGATAATGTGAGCAAAACTCCAACCTACAGGAATAGGGACCAATAGGATAGTCCACTTTAATTATCCTAAATAATCAATTTGTGGGTCCAGTCATTTTCTATATATTAATAATAATTTATTAGTCTTTTCTGATTTTGAGAGACATTTTGGGTCTGATTCAATAAAATGTACAAAAGTTTCCCTGTGCTATTAATCTGCAACAACCAATGAGATGTTATCTAACTGCAGTAACCATGTAAATATGTAACATTTGATTGATTGCATGCGGGCAAACTTTTGCACCTCCTATTGCATCAGCCCTTTAGATGAAAACAGGGGCGTACCTGAAGGGACCAGAGTTTGGGGGCTGGGCCCCTGACTCCCTCCTCTGCAGACTTCCAATATCCCTGCAGTATTGAACCTTTTTAAAGAGCTGATCGCGCGTATGGGGTGGCGGGGGCAGTAGTTATGCCACTGGATGGAAAGATACAGGCAGGGATTGATGAGGACTCCGAGAAGAATAAACACAGTAAATGCAGGCAGACAAATGTAGGAGGACAGACCGGATGCTGATTATAATAAGTAGATAGACAGGTGTGCGCACTCCATTGCTCCATTTTCACTAGTTACCCTTTCTCTTTACCTTCAGACATTGGGCATCACTAAGTAATCTGGTGGCTTCCCTTTTGAACTCTATGAAATCCATTGCATCTCTACTATTACTTCTCTTCCTCTTCATCATCATCTTCTCCTTGCTCGGGATGCAGCTATTTGGAGGCAAATTTAACTTTGATGAGACGCAGACTAAAAGGAGCACGTTTGACACCTTCCCTCAGGCTCTACTTACCGTCTTCCAGGTAGTGATTGTTGCTGTCACATGCCCAGCTGTAAGATAAACACTCACCGTCCCCCCATCCTGCCCTGATGTGTCCAGTTCTGTGTTCTCCCCGGCAGCTGACTGTATACCACCATTTACTGCAACGCTGTAAAGTAAGTTCCCATTTCTTTCCATGTTGGAGAAGAATCAAAACCCTACAATATGGGGGGTTGGGTGCTTACCAGGCTGAAGAAAAGACTCTAAACCAGTTCACTTACATTTCTTATGTTTCAAGGCACTTCTATTCTATTATACCTCCTGTATGATTTTATATATTGTTTATTACTCACATGTTAGTTGCACTAAATGAATGAAAGATTTATAAATACATACAGGTAAGTAATAAAACCCAATCTGTACATATATATAAAGGGCTATGTACGGAGAGCCGTTATCGCTCTATATTGCCTCCCCTAGGCAATGCACTGTGCCGATGGCGGCCCTCAGTGTATAGTGAATGGGGTTTGCCCATTTGAATGTTTAAAGCCAGCTATCTGCCGTTATTGGCTTGGTACATTGCTTGCTGCGGTTGTGCAACACACTTTTTGCGTACTTCCGTTAGCTATGTCTTAAAGTCACGTTAACCCTTTGTACATGGCTCTCTGTACATAGCCCTATTAGTTTGCTTTTAAAATGCTAATTAATTAAATTGAGTCTTCAAAACAACAACTTAAAGTTTGTTTACTTTATCCTATATTTGTATGGGAGGTTTGATTTCCTGCTTGCTAAGCGTGGCAATCCAAAGGAGAGAAAAAAGGTTGGGTTAAGGAGTGGAGAGCTGAAAGTGACAGGCATTCACTCTATTAAGCAAGCAGAATAGGAGGTAAGAATGCTCAATCCTACTTCCCTATTAATATAGGATTAAGGCAAGCAAAACTATAAAATAAAGTTGCCCTTTATCTACATAATTGTCTGTTTCATAGTAATAAACACAATGCAATAAAATCTACTAACCTACCTTTGCAAACCTGATATCGTGATCCAATGATTTTCTCATGACCTATCAGAATATCATTTAGAAATGTATAATTTGATGGCTGTTAATTACAATGTCTAACATCAGTATTTCTCTTCTGATTTTTCTCTCTCTGTCCTCATTGGCGAATCCCTCAACCAAGATACTGACAGGGGAGGACTGGAACGCAGTCATGTACGATGGGATCATGGCGTATGGGGGACCGTTTTTCCCTGGAATGCTTGTCTGTGTGTATTTTATCATCCTCTTCATATGTGGAAACTGTATCCTTATTATGCTTGTGAAGGTTCTCATTCATCCAGGTCATGGTATATCTGTTGTATTCAATTAGATCAACTGGACTGTAAGTTTAGTTCTTGAAGACATTTCGCTAGTCATCCGACTGGCTTTCTCAATTCAGAATGACTTGTACAAGAATCTGTGGCAATTATGTACCCTGGAAAATCCCAATTAGCATATCACAGCCAGGTGTTAAGGGCGTGATTGCATATCACAGCCAGGTGTTAAGGGCGTGATTGCATAGTGGCTAAGAGGTGTTATAGGAACGCCCAGGGTAAGGTGTCAAAACAGCATTGTACATGGCAGACTGTTGGTGTCGAACCCCCCCACCTCTATTTAGGCTTGGTTTCTTTATTTTCACATAAATGGCCTCCTTGACACCTCTCTTGAACCAGTCACGTTCCTTTGCCAATATGTTAACATTACAATCTTCAAAGGTATGTCCTTTATCCTTAAGATGCAGGTACACGGCTGAGTCCTGACCCGAGGAATTGGCTCTTCTGTGCTGGGCCATACATTGATGCAGTTGCTGTTTGGTCTCCCCCACATACAAATCAGAGCATTCTTCACTGCATTGCACTGCATATATGATGTCGCTTATCTTGTGTTTCAGTATTGGGTCTTTCGCATTTTACCAATTGCTGCCTCAGTGTGTTGTTTGGTTTAAAGCAGACAGGGATCTCCGCAGAAATTAAGAATAATTTTCAAAAAACACCATTTTTTTGAAAATTCTTCTTAATTTCTCGG
Source organism: Hymenochirus boettgeri (assembly GCA_019447015.1). Classification (NCBI taxonomy): domain Eukaryota; kingdom Metazoa; phylum Chordata; class Amphibia; order Anura; family Pipidae; genus Hymenochirus; species Hymenochirus boettgeri. Next base: position 143,494,234 of record CM033476.1, on the reverse strand, counting down.
AGACCCCTGCTACATATGGGATGACCATGTTCTTTCTCCTGTCTTGCTTTTCCCCTTCACTGTTGGTATACATGTTCTTTTCTTTCCTTCTACTTCTTTAGACAAAGGCCCAGTCTGGATATCCACAGGTTTTAAGGGCTCCTCTGAGATGTTTCATTTCTCATTACTTTGTGCTAGTGGGGATGATCTCAGCTCTGTGTTGCAGGGTTCTGATGACACCCAGCTTGTGATCTAAAGGGGGGTGGGAGTCAAACATCAAATACTGATCTGTGTGTGTTGGTTTTCTGTAAACCTCTACTTCCAGTTTATCATTTTCCTTGACTTCTACCAAGCAGTCCAAGAAAGCCAGTTTGTTGTTTTGTACCTCTTCCCTTGTAAATTTGATGTTTTGGTCCACCGCATTGATGTGTTCTGTGAAATCTTTTACTTCCTTCTGGTGGATTTTAAACCAGGTGTCATCCACATATCTGAACCAATGTCTGGGTGCTGTGCCCTTTAAGGTTTTAAGCGCCTGTTTTTCTACCTCCTCCATGTAAAGGTTGGCCACACTGGAGATCCCATATCACATCCATGTTTTTGCTTATAGAACGTATCCCGGTATTTGAAATAGGTGGTATTCAGGCACAAGTCCAGTAAGGAACACACCTGTTCTGGGTTGTACAAATCATTCTGAATTGAGAAAGCCAGTCAGATGACTAGCGAAACGTCTTCAAGAACTAAACTTACAGTCCAGTTGATCTAATTGAATACAACAGATGTATCCTTATTATATAAGAAGACAACACTTTTTCTGTGGATCCAGATCTAAATACACCAGCTTCCTATTTAGATTAAACAAAAAGGAAAGTTCAAGGGAAAGTGTAATTTGTAAGACACCTATTTAATAAATGAATTTACCTGTCCATGCAGGCTTCCTGATTTTCTACTCACTAACAGCTTAGAGGGTATTGTGTATCCCACAATATTTGTTGTTACTTAGTATGTAGTGCTGTGGAATGAAATTACAGGTAAGTCTCCACCATAAACTAGGTTTGGGGGAGGGGTATTAGCAGTCTTACTGGGATATATAGTATAGTATTGTATTTGAGGTTGAAAAAAAGACATCTACCCATCCAGTCCAACCCATCTAGCAATATCCTCATTTCCTGCCTAACTGTTGATCCAGAGGAAGGCAAAAAAAAACCCACCAAATTTATGAAGTGGAAAAAAATTCCTTCCTGACTCCAAGTGGAAATCGGAAATTTCCCTGGATCAACTCTACTTTATGTATCAATACCAGTAACTTGCAACATTCCTTGTTTGCAGAAACTCATCCAGCTTTTTTTTTAAACTGACCAATGAACCTGCCATAACAACGTCCACTGGAAGACAGTTCCATAGCTTTACCATTCTGACAGTGAAAAACCCTTTCGCAACTTGAAGCCTAAACCTTTTTTCTTAAGGGAGTCTTAAAGGGCAAGTCCAGCCCCAAAATGAAAACTTACATACAGGTAAATCACCCCCCAAAACCCTAAACGGTAATAGTTTGAAATGTGAAATATATGTCTAACCTGAAATCCTGCACAATGTCCTGTTTCCCCTGTTTCTGCTTCCTGGTTCTTCCAGTTAGTAACTGTCAGTTATGGATTTGACAGTTGACATCACAGCCAATGACTGAATGTTAATCCCCTGTCTGCCGCTTCTGAGCATGCCCAGGCTCAGTAAATGCTCAGTACAGGTTTCTAAATGGCTCAGTTTCCATGAGGCATCCAGAAGCATAGCAGGCATACAGTAATGAATTCATAGGACAACGTAGGATATATCAACATATTTTAAAGAGGCCATTCTTTCTAAAAGATGTTCTTATGAGGTTGGAGTTGCCCTTTAAGGAATGTCCTTGTGTCCTCTGATATGTTCTATTGGTGAACAATGCCCCAGATAGTTTATTGTATGGCCCGTTAATGTATTTATACACAGTAATCATATCCCCACGCAAGTGCCTTTTCTCCAGTGTACATAATTGTAACTTTTCCAGTCTCTCTTCATATTCAAGCTCCCCAATCCCCTTATTAATTTAGTTGCCCTTCTCTGAACCCTTTCAATTTCAAATATGTCCTTTTTGTACACAGGATTCCAAATTTGCACTGCATATTCCAAATGAGGCCTTACCAATGCTTTGTAAAGAGGGAGAATAACATTTTCCTCCCTTGAATGCATACCTCTCTTTATACAAGACAATACCATGCTGGCTCTGGCTGTTGCTGCCTGGCACGGCTTGCTACCTTTAAGTTTGTTATCCACCAAAACTCCAAGATCCTTTCCAACAGGAATTCACTTAACACAGAGCCATTTATAGCAGTACAAGGATTTTTAAGTCCAAAAGGCATCACCTTACATTTATGTATGTATTTGTATGTATTTTATTTCTTCTATAGTGCTACATATTCCGCAGCGCTTTACAATTATTTACTCAATTCACATCAGGCCCTGCCCTGAAGAGCTTACAATCTAAGCACATTTATTTGACACATACAACCTATCAGTATGTCTTTATGATTGTGGGGAAAACCGGAGTGCCCGGAGGAAACCCACCCAAGCACAGGGAGAACATACAAACTCCTTGCAGATGTGTCCAAGGGTGGAATCGAACTCAGCACATCAGTGCTGCTGGGCATCAGTGCTAACCACTGAGCCACTGTGCTGCCCTCAACATTTATCAACATTGAATCTCATCTGCCACTTAGCAGCCCAGTGTGACAATCTATCTAGATCCCCCTGCAATGATTGCAGATCCTCTGAAGTTTTTAATAGTCTACAAAGTTTTGTGTCGTCAGCAAACACAGAAACCTTACTGACAATACCTACTTCCAAATCATTAATAAATAGATTAAATAGAAGTGGCCCCAACACAGAACCCTGTGGCACCCCACTGAGCACTTTAGTCCATAATGATGAAGCCTCATTAACAACTACTCTCTGCATCCTATTCATTAACCAATTTTATATCCATGTACAAATGTGCCTCCCCAGAACAACAGACCTTTGCTTATACATTAGTCTATCGGGGACTGTATGAAAAGCCTTTGCAAAATCCAAGATAGCCCAGGAGGAAAGCAGGGTGTAGATAGACCAGTGGTGGGTGGAAAGGGGGTGGGGCTAGCATACGTGGTAGGGAGGCATGCATATTAAAGTGTATGAATAAATTACAGGATCATAATGTATGTTTGCAAATGCGAGAAGACTGGCTGACAAACTGGGTAAATTGGAGATAATGGTGTTGAATGAAAAGTATGATGTAATAGGTATAGCAGAAATGTGGTTGAACAGTTCTCATGACTGGGCTATATATTTAGATGGATACACCTTGTTTAGGCAGAACAGAGAAAAAAAGAGAGAGGGAGAAGTATGTGTTTATGTTAAGAAGGAATTGAAGCCAAATTTAATAGAAGAGATAACTGCCGATATGGATGTTAAAGCGGAGGCAATATGGGTGGAATTAGGCAACAGGAAAGGGTAATGTCATTGTTGGTGTCTGCTATAAGCCGCCAAATGCTAGCAGGGAGGAAGTGAGTCGCCTTCATATGCAGTTGGCAAGGGCTGTAAATTTGGGGAGTGTACTCATTATGGGGGACTTTAATTACCCTGACATTGATTGATATCAACTTTGGGCAACACAGCAGCACTCAATGATCTGTGTTAATGCAGATTTAAAGGAGTCAAGTTTTGACCTGACTTACAGTATTGGCAATGTATCTCTTTAAAGGGGAACTGTGGTCTCCAAACAAGTTAAGTTTAAATGAAAGGCCAGTTTCCTACCTTTCAACCACCTCTCTACCTGCTCCACAGCCCAAGGTATACAGAAATGACTGACCAGAAAGTTAATGGGTGGGAGGCAGACATGTGACATTCCTGAGGCTCCTCCTACACAGTGCCACTGGCGAGCACAGCCTCAGACTCCCTCAGTGTGTGAGGGAGACAGGAAGTCCCTCCTTCTCTCTGCTGTGTGAAGTCCTGACAGAGAAGGTAAGAGGGGTCTGAGTAACCCATGTTATCTGTGAGTGGGCGGGGCTTAGACACCCACGAGTGGGCGGGGCTTAGACACCCATGAGTGGGCGGGGCTTAGACACCCACGAGGGACCATGAGGTCCATGAGTGGGAGGGACCGGGGGGCTGCAAAGAGGAGGAGGAGACACAGGACAGATTGACTGACCGTTTCAGAGCAGGAAGCAGGAAGTGCAGGGGACCTGGTGATGCTGCTGCCATATCACACACAAAATGTAAATATCTTCAAAACTATGCAAAATAAACAATGGAAATGAATTGCAAAAATTCCCAGGGGAGCAATTTACCTAAAGTCATTTTTGGACCACAGTTCCCCTTTAAGGGATTCTCCATTCAACTTCCTTATATCTCCCTGTGCTAAAAGGAGGGGGGAATTTGATCCTGGTACTTGCTCATTATAAGCTGCAGGGCGAAGTCATCAATATTATTATGAAAAAGGATCTGTGTGTTCACTTCCTCCTCATGATCCTTGACTTGACTGATGAGATATCCTACTTAATGTCTTCTTGGCTATTGCTGTGGACAATCTGGCCGATGCCGACAATATCAACAGCAAAAACAAAAAGTGAGTAACCGCACCAAGACTGCATGGAAATACGTTCAGCATTTAGTGTAATAAGTAGTTGACTATATGACTGATTTGGGTGTGATAACATTGGTAATGTCGGATTAGTCTCTAAATACAAAGATCTATGTTTATGCTGTAGATAATAAAGTGGCAGCAAAATATACAACCGTAAAATTATAATGGAACACAAGAAGGGATTATATCCTTATAATAGTGACAGTTTTCTGTGTCACAGTAGATTATATATTTATAATAGTAATTTAGCAGTGTCACCATAGATTCTTATAATAGTCATTTAGCGGTGCCACCGTGGATTATATAGTAGATAATGTGCCCCCTACTGTAAATTATAAGGATATTAGATGTTACAGAGGAGTTCCGTGGCCATATAAAAGCACAAGGCCAGAGGCCGAGTGCTTTTATAAAGGGAACGAAACTCCGAGGTGACATCTGATATCCATATAATTTAAAGTAGGGGGTACATTATCTTTTATAATGTACCCCTTGTGCCAAATAAATCTTTGTCCCAAAAAATACTGGACTCAATGGGGGTGGAAGAGGGGGCGTGACGAGAGGGGCATGACTTTGTGGTGTGACGTCACAGAGGGTGGGGCATACACGCTAGGGGGTTGGGGGAGGCGGGGTTAGGGGCATGGTGTGGGTGTGACGTGGACGGTCCAGGGGCATGGCAGACAGAAAGGGGGCATAACGGGGAGGAGATACAGGACTCCTCCCCTTTGCAGGAGATCGGGGTGGTCTCGCGGGAGCGCGGGAGAATCCCGGAATATCCGGGAGTCGTGGGATACCTGTTACTATATTATTTAGTTATTGTTATGCCATACTTCCAAGAACTGGCAGGTGATGCAGTGAATTTATTTTCTCTTTTAGAGATGGCAAGAAATCTGGGAATACAGAAGAAACAGTGAAGGTAAATTCAAGCGCATGAGCAGATGAACAATTTGTAGCTAAATGGAATTTAGCCATTGCCGATGTTGTGGACAATATGTAGGTCATATTAGATTACCTTAGACTGCTGTACATTTATTTGCACACACATATTTATACATCCAGAGCAGGCAAAATCTATTCAGATCTTTAGTTTTATAGCAAGAGGTGCATTCAAATGGCTGCACTAGACATTACATATTTACAGTTATCAGGTAGCTTTTAATCCATGTTAATTCCTGTTAGGTCCTTGTTTTAACCATCTTTATTAAGGGGCATCTATGTAAATATAGATGCCCCTTGTAAGTGTATATACTGGGTGTATATACTGTAGTATATACACCTCAGTGCGTTGCTGGTAACTACATTACAAGCCAATATCATTTCTGTACATGCTTCCTTGTTTTTACCAGGAACACTGTGAGGAAGAGATTGAACTTCAGGAAGAAGAGGAGGAGAGTGAGCCATGTAAGTATAAAAAAACAGATGGTTAAAGGAATATTAATGCTCATAAGGGCCACACATGTATTTTAGACAAACTAGAAGTTTGTTTATAAACAAATTGTGATGTTAATTGGGCTTTCCAATTAGAAATAGTGGTTATTGCCTGGTTATGTAAAATAGGCAATTATAAAATGTAGAGTATTCATGGATTCAGGTATAATCTTAGAAAAAAACCTACTGTTATTGAAGGTCTAGAAGATGAACACTAGAAGAATTTCACAATGATCTATAGTGTACAGTTTGTCTTCTGGTTACCATTGCAAAGTTTCTGATTGGACATTCTCAGATGAACAACATTATACAATATCCCACTTCTTATTTTCTTATAGCTGAAGAGGAGGAAGATGAGGAAGGCAGTCTACCTGATTCACATTTGGATAAAATTGCAGATTTTGCACCCAAGGAGAAGGTTCTCCCTATTCCAGAAGGCAGCTCATTCTTCATCCTTAGTAACACCAACCTGTAAGCACATGTTCAATCTGATATCAGCCTTCTAGGTTTTCTCTTGTTCCTTAGGAACCTTTTACACCTGCAGGCCTGGAAGTTGTAGAGGCCTACAGGTTGTAGATCCCTGATGTTATACTGTATCCACACTGTACCCACAATTGGACATGTATAGTATAGTATTGTATTTGAGGTTGAATAAAGACATATGTCCATCCAGTCCAACCCATCTAGCAATATCCTCATTTCCTGCCTAACTGTTGAGGAAGGAGAGGAAGGCAAAAAAAACCCACCAAATTTATGAAGGGGGAAAAATTCCTTCCTGACTCCAAGTGGCAATCGGAAATTTCCCTGGATCAACTCTATTTTATATATCAATACCAGTAACTTGCAACATTCCTTGTTTGCAGAAACTCATCCAGCTTTTTTTTAAAACTGACCAATGAACCTGCCAGAACAATGTCCACTGGAAGACAGTTCCATAGCTTTACCGTTCTCACAGTGACAAACCCTTTCCGAGCCTAAAGCCTAAACCTTTTTTCTTAAGGGAGTCTTAAAGGGCATGTCCACCTCCAAAACTATAATCCCCCCCACTACTGGCCCCATCATGTAGTGTAGTTTAATACTTACCTCACATCCCAGCTCCATATGGTTCTCCTGTAGTCCCCCCCAAAGTCCCAAAAACTAACCACCAGGAGGCTAGCAGGTCCATATAGGACTCTGCCTCCTACCTGGCCTCCGGGAGAAGTTTGGCATGCGTACTGCAGCCCTTCTCCCCCTCCCTCCCCCTCCCTCTCCCTCCCCCTAGCATAAATCCCCTTTGATATAGTATTCCCCCTGGTCTCCCAGCCCCAACCGCTTCATTTTTATGTTTAGAAAGTGCCCCAAACTTTTTCTTACCTCCACTCTTTCCTCCGCTGCACTGAATGACCGGCAGCCGCGTCTGTGATTGGCTGCTGCTCAGCCAATCACAGACGCGACTGCCGGTCCCGCCCCTCTGCTTGAATTTTCTCGCAAGCAGAGGGCTGGCAGCGCGGCGGAAGAAAGAGGGGAGGTAAGTAAAAGTATCAATAAATAGTTTTAAGGGTGGACATACCTTTTAAGGAATGTCCTTGTGTCCTCTGACATGTTCTATTGGTGAACAATGCCCTAGATAGTTTATTGTATGGCCTGTTCATGTATTTATACAAAGTAATCATATCCCCACGCAAGCGCCTTTTCTCCAGCCTACATAATTGTAACTTTTTCAGTCTCTCTTCATATTCAAGCTCCCCCAATCCCCTTATTAATTTAGTTGCACTTCTCTGAACCCTTTCCATTTTAAAGATGTCCTTTTTGTACACAGGACTCCAAAATTGCACTGCATATTCCAAATGAGGCCTTACCGATGCTTTGTAAAGAGGGAGAATTACATTTTCCTCCCTTGAATCCATACCTCTCTTTATACAAGACAATACCATGCTTGCTCTGGCTGTTGCCGCCTGGCACTGCTTGCTTCCTTTAAGTTTGTTATCAACCAAAACTCCAGGGATTCACTTAACACAGAGCCAATTATAGTATAAGTGCACAAGGATTTTTAAGTCCAAAATGCATCACTTAGCAGGCCAATGTGACAATCTATCTAGATCCCCTTGCAACGATTGCACATCCTCTGAAGTTTTTAATGGTTAGTTTAATGGTAGTTTTGTGCTGTCAGCAAACACAGAAACCTTGCTGACAATACCCACTTCCAAATCATTGATAAATTAAATAGAAGTGGCCCCAACACAGAACCCTGTGGCCCCCACTAAGCATTTTAGTCCATAATAATGAAGCCCCATTTACAACTACTCCAGTTTTCTATCCATGTACAAATGTGACTCCCCAGACCAACAGACCTCAGCTTATACATTAGTCGCCTATGGGGGACTGTATCAAAAGCCTTTGCAAAATCCAAGTAAACCACATCTACTGTCTAAATTTCTACTCACTTCCTCATAAAATCCAAGCAAGTTAGTTTGACAAGATCTGTTCCTCCTAAATCCATGCTGGTTACTACTTATAATGTCAGTTCTTGAAACATACTCTAGAGCATGTTCCCTTATTAAACTTTCCAGGATCTTCCCCACCACTGAAGTTAAACTTACAGGCCTGTAATTACCCGGCTGTGAACGACTACACTTTTTGAATATTGAAATAACATCAGCCTGTTTCCAATCCAGAGACACACCACCGGACATGAGGGAATCAGCAAAAATAAGAAACAATGGCCTAGATAAAACTGAGCTTAGGTCCCTTAGTACCCGAGGATGTATTTTATCCGTCCAGGAGATTTATTAATATTAACCTTATTTATCTTTTATACCTTTATTGCTATTAAACTCTATGATATCTGTACTTGGATCTTCTATAGTGTATACAGAGGAAAAAAAGTTATTCAAGACATTTGCTTTATCGCCATCCTCCGTAACTAACTTATCCCCATTAATTAATGGTGCCACATTCTCAGTCCTCATCTTCTTACTATTAATATAGCTAATTAATATACTTATTATATATACTTATAAATTTTAAGGTTTAGTGATGCTTGTTCAGCTATCCTAACTTCATTATTCATTTTAGCTAGTTTGATTGTTTTCTTACACTCCTTGTTACAGTTTTTATACTCCCTAAAGGCCCTTTCCGTTCCCTCGGCCTTAAAGGTTTTAAATGCCTTTTTCTTCTTTTCCATTTGCCTCTTTACATCGGAATTCAGCCACATGGGCGCGGATTTATGTGATAGCATATGTTAGATTTGCGTTGATCTGTCGTTATCTTACATGTTCAATAAGTCATATTACTTTGCCGACTGCTCTAACAAATCCTTCCTAAACAGACTGCGCGTTGGGTGTCACCGACTGATTCACCATCACATTTTCACCAACCTTATTCTAGTCTTCATCATCCTCAGCAGCATCTCGCTGGCAGCCGAGGATCCCATTCGCGCCCACTCCTTTCGTAACCACGTGAGTACACAGTTCGCATGTCATGTTCATATCTCTGTTCATTCTCAGATCTGCCGTGTGACTTGCCATTAATGTTTTGCAGATCCTGGGATATTTCGATTACGCTTTTACTTCCATCTTCACAGTTGAGATCTTGCTGAAGGTGACAAGAACTAATTGATTTCTCCTCCTCCTGTCCTCACCGATGCCTCCTCCAATTAGTGCACCTTTATGATTTAGCCTTTACCTTGTTCTACCATGGGGTGGTAAACCTTGTGACCATTCAATTCCTGGCAATTTTCTTTTTCTGGTTTGTTTCCATTATTTTCTATGGTTTTCATATCTGTCCTATCCTTTGTTCCTTCTATGACTTCGCCTCCCTTTCCTTCTCCTGCTCCCATCCCTCACTACCTGACATGGCCTTAAATGTCCCCTTTGTTCTTCCATCTAGATGACTGCATATGGTGCTTTTTTGCATAAAGGTTCCTTCTGCAGAAATTGGTTCAATCTGCTGGATCTCCTTGTAGTCAGTGTGTCTCTCATATCATTTGGCATTCAGTGAGTAAGAAGAAAGTAACAACATGGTCCTTAGACAATTTCCTTTCCCAACTCTCTTGCAATAAACTGTAATTTCCTCCAGGGTGAAGTTTTGGAATGTCCTTTTGTTCTAATGCTGTTTGTTGCTTGCAGCTCCAGTGCTATCTCGGTTGTAAAAATTTTGAGAGTGCTGAGGGTACTGCGTCCACTAAGGGCCATCAACAGAGCCAAGGGACTTAAGGTAAAGCAATTAAACCTTGATATAAATGGCAAATATATAGCAAACACACTTCAAATCTGAGATGGGTCCACTGTGGCAAAACATGTTTTCAAGGGCCCCCTATAACCCTAAGTCATTTAAGCCTATGGTAAAATCAACCCTGAACATATTGTTAATAGTAGTAACGCGGCATAACCAGTGCCTTTCAGTCTAATTCAGGGATGTCAATTATGCAGCCATCCAGATGTTTGCAAACTACAACTCCCAGTATTCTCTGTCTGTGAATGCTGGGAGTTGTAGTTTGAAAACATCCGGAGGGACGCAGGTTTGACATTCCTGATCTAATTAAAGGGATGGGTTATTATAAGGATAGACTTACGCTAGTACATACAAACAATGCATTATCAGTTGTATTCAGGGGAAGGAGATGCTCTTATACTCTGTTTGTTTTCAGCACGTGGTCCAATGCGTCTTTGTTGCAATTCGCACCATTGGTAACATTATGATAGTCACTACTTTGCTGCAGTTTATGTTTGCCTGCATTGGGGTGCAACTATTCAAGGTAGGAGCCAATGATACCAACAGATGCCTTGTGTGTGACTTTGTACCATAAGAAATGTTTCTTTTCTGAATGTGAATTTAAATATTGATTCTCTCCAGGGAAGGTTTTACAGTTGCACCGATGAGGCCAAACACAGCCCGGAAGAATGCAAGTAAGGAAACGTGACACATATGAACCTACTTTTTGAGAAACCATATTCCATTGGTTGACAAATCTATAACCTGATAGTCTGCAGAATCTAGAAATGTAAACACATTGTTCTAAATTTAATAAAAAATAATGAATTCTGTTTTTTGACCTGTGTCCTTGCACAAAACAGGGGCACCTTCATTGTATACAAGGACGGAGATGTTTCTCACCCCATGGTACGGGAAAGAATTTGGCACAACAGTGAATTTAACTTTGACAATGTGCCATCTGGCATGATGGCTTTGTTTACCGTATCCACTTTTGAAGGCTGGCCTGCGTGAGTACTATTGGGGGATTATGGAAGTAAATTAAAATATAAAAACAAACCCTATGTATACAAGATATGCACATAATTATTAAAGGAACACCCCACTGAATATAACAACTTTTGGCATTGAATTGTATAATTATAAGGGAGGTAGGCGTACGTACTAGAGCTGCCAAGCCCTGTGTTCAGCTAAACGTTGCTTCTTTAGTTCACAAGTAAGAGGTAAGTGTAAGTGACTCCCACCTCCTGGAGAACTATACAATTAATTCTAAAAAAGGTGTTTTATTCAGTAGAGTTTTCCTTTAATAAATATGTATGATATAAGGCATAGTTCCCACAAGAGGATATTTTCCCATATACATTAGGAATCCAGACATAAAACCTAATGAATAAAACTGCTTTATTGCTTTATATTGGTTAGTAGTTCAGACTTTGAGTCAGGATGAGGTTTTATGGGGATTTTCTTTCACTGCCAGGTTGCTGTATAAAGCCATTGATGCCTACGGGGAGAATGTGGGACCAATTTACAATTACCGCGTAGAGATTTCTATCTTCTTCATTGTATACATCATCATCATAGCTTTCTTCATGATGAATATTTTCGTGGGCTTTGTGATCATTACTTTCAGAGCTCAAGGGGAACAGGAGTACAAGAACTGTGAACTGGACAAGAACCAGGTGACCACAGCCACACCTCTGTAACAGAAGACCGATTCAAACAGTCCACACCCAGCTAGCACTCGATATCAATTGGCCAGTTTCACCATAAATAATATTGTCCAGTAACCAATTATTATATGTGAAATTTTCTTGTTTATTGGAAATTAAAGGGCATCTATAGTGAAAAAAACACATTGCCCCTTTGCAAAGTTAAATTCATGTACTCTGTGCTGCCTTAATCCTATCTCTGTCAGTGACTTTGTTTTTCCATGGTGTTAGATATCTGTGCAGCACTCCCCCCTTCCCCCTCCCCTCTGTTACCTCCTCCATGTCTCAACTCCGGCTAACCGACAAGCTTATCATGTGCAGTAGGAGTTAAAAGTTCAACATCCTGAAAAACACACCCACACACAGTGGCCAATAGAAAGAAAGCTGCCCTGGAGACACAGAAGAAGGAGATCAGTACAGTTTACGATCTCTCACTTTGTGACCCATCATCAATCAGTAAAAGCTTTTAAGAAGGGGGGTCAAGTGCAGCCTTATATCTACCATGAAAGCTACCTCTCTCCCCCTGCTAATGCTGTTATCTCTATGTTTATTACAGAGCAGGGAGGGGGGATCACTTCACTGGGATTTGATTGACAGTCCAAGTAGGAGTTGAGGAATGCAATCACGTATTCTTCTAACTGTTGTATCTCAGGACAGAAAGGGAATCTGAACAAAGTAAAGACACTCTGGGGGTTGGAGGGAATTATAGAACACATGGAAAGAAAGAAAAAAAGTTAATTTTCCCACTATAGATGCCCTTTAAGGATATATGTAATATTCATATTTATCTGTGACGTTTTTTATATTTTAAAGTAAGCAAGTAGATTACCCATTTTGATTGGTTACATCAGTTGGCCTATCGAAATGAAGTCTTGCAAATCCACAACGGATAAATCCGTCCCAAGTGTCTGTTTCATTTTCTATTGTAATGTAAAATAATTTGATGCCAGACCCTAAGTTGTGCCTTGTTTTTCTCCCCAGCGTCAGTGTGTGGAGTACGCATTGAAAGCTCAGCCTTTGCGGAGATATATCCCGAAGGCAAAAATACAGTACAAAGTTTGGTACATGGTTAACTCTACTGGATTTGAATATATCATGTTTGTCCTGATCCTGCTGAACACAGTTGCTTTGGCTATGCAGGTTAGTATAGTATGGTCCTACCTTTAGTCTATTATTTGTGGTTATAGACCAGACAGGTCCAAATTAAAATATTACTTAAATTAGTGATGTCTAATCTTCACCCTACAGATGTTTGCAAATAACCAGCAACTTCAAGACACCGTTAACCTTGAATTCTGTTTCTTATTAGCATTACGAGCAATCCAAGCCCTTTAATTATGCCATGGACATTTTAAATATGGTGTTCACGGGATTGTTCACAGTAGAAATGGTGCTGAAGCTGATGGCATTTCGACCAAAGGTTAGTTAAAATAGAAAGGTAAATGAAATGTATCTGTAGAATAAATGTTCTGCGTACAGTAGATCTATCAATCATTGTTTTCTTTAAATAAGCAGTACGAGTAAACAGTATTTGTTCATAAAAAAGTCCTAAAAAAGGAACTAGCAGGTACTGTGTAATCAACAAGTCACGTGACTTAAGAGACCCACTGAACCGATGATGAAGTGAGTGGACGCTAAGGACACCACAGACGACATTGCTTCTTGTCTTGTGTAATATGAAAAGTGTCTGTGTGGGTGATCACAAGAGCAGCTAGCCACAGACGGGGGAAGCATTTGGAAACCATCTGGGGATCTTCCATATATCTCTCCCTGTGCTTCTAGTATCCTAGTTCAACGTTGGATATCCTAGTATACAGTTGGAATGCTGTATGCTGTGTACAGGCTTGACAGTTCTTTTGTGGGGGAAAAGTCAGGTCAGGTGGAAGTAGGAGTGGTTAAAAGAGGGAGGGGGGATACTGCTCCTAAACAAAATGTGTGCAGGATTGAAGGCATGCAGCAACGCACACAAACCAGAGAATGTGCTACTTACAATGTATTCAATTATAGATTAAGATAAGGCAAAGTATTTTTTTCAGTATAGTGTCCCTTTAAATCAATTGGGCTGTGTGGGTGACTTGTGTAATACAATGCAACCCTGTAAACAGGTTAGTGTGACATTAGCACAGGTATTTTGGCACTTAGACATTTAGCCTAGAAACTGCTGGTTAAAATGACACATCTTGCTAATTCCTGTTTAAACACGGACACGTAAAAGTAGACAAAGTAAAAGTAAAAGATTGAGGGCAGGATGCTATGCGGTTACTTTCACTAAAATTTCCTCTAAAGCCTCGTACACATCTGCCATGGCAGATCAATGAACGACCCCCGTCAGAACGCATACACACGTGCGATTATCGCCCGAAATGGCTGTTCATCACTGGTGTGTGTCGTGGTCGGCGAATTCCACTGAGCATGCCTGAAGTCACTGATCACTAACTGCGGGGATTTCTGTACAAGAAGATTTTAGTGTTTAGAATCTTTTGTTTGGAATTACATTGAACGGTTTAAATTAGTTGTTTCTGGGCTATAGGCCTGGAAACTTCTTTAAACTCTTTCCTGTGTGTAATGGTATTATTATTATTATTTGTTTATTGCCAGCAGTCAATATACAGGATTTAACTTGATGAATTAAATTTAAAACAAACACAAATTTAACATTATACATCATATATAAAAGACACATCTCATCCATAAAAGCTTGTCAAAAATAGATTAAAAAGCCGTAACTTGAACCTGCTGTCAGGGCCAGATTTACCATTAGGCACAGTAGGCACACGCCTAGGGGCGACTGAGGTTGGAGGGGCATCTGTCAATCTTCTCCCACCAATCCAACTTCTTTATAGTCTATAGAAAATGGGTGTGGTTTAGGGGTGTGGTAGATCAAAGGAAACTCCCAAATTGAACTATTCCTTTTATGTATTGATTGAAGCCTGGGCAGTTAAGGAGATATGCCTCACCTTCCGTTCTTCAATCAATATTTCAGGAGCCAGGGACGAAGTGTATTTACCTTTACCAATCCTCCGCTGCAGAACTCCAAATCCCCAACCGCTTCCTGTTTCTATTTCTCACATTATTGCGCATGCACGCTAAAGAGAATTAGAACCAAGAAGCGGTTGGGAATTTGGATTTCTGCAGCGGAGGATCACGCGAAAGGTAAATATACTTACCTTCGTCCCTGGCTCCTGAGATATTGATCGAAGAACGGGAGGTAAGGCATAGCTGGATGACTTTCATCCAAAATGATCTTATTTGCCCATTTAACAGTACGAGATAAGTACAGATCAGCGACAGAAGGCAATTCACAGTTGTACAGTAGAATAATACATAGCTTTACTCTCTGCCATTCATTTTTCTCTCCTTTCCCCTTTGTCCCCTAGCACTATTTCTGTGATGCCTGGAATACATTTGATGCTCTTATTGTGGTGGGCAGCCTTGTAGATATTGCTGTTACTGAGGTCAATGTAAGTATTAGGATGATTTAATATAAAACTGGAATTCATTTGTTGTATGTATATGGAATTATATCAAGCTTGCTAAAACAGGCCGGCTGCTTTCTGCACCACCAAATATATTCCTGTCACATCGGTGCTGGCAAGTGATCATATTGTTGTTTTTATTATTTTCTGCTAGTTTCTACCTAAAACTCCCATACCACTTACAGACTACAGTAAGTACCGGCAACAATCCAGGAAATAGGGGGGCATGCTGGGAAAGACTGGTGACACCGTAAGCATCTTTCTTCCCTTGTCTATTAAAGGATAAGTATACTCAAAAAACAAATAAAGTTTAAATGGTAGCTGAATCCCTAACTAACCTTTCCCCTCCTCCTTTGTTTTTTTTAGGTCCCTTCTGAGCCTACCTGTGCCTTTGTAAAGTGCTGGCCTTCTTGGATCATGTATGCAGTCCAGTAAGCTCCTCCCCCCGAGACTTGCTGGACCTCGTTTCCAACTTGTGTCCAAATATCCAGTTAGGGGGCTAACGTCACATCGCGTGTCATGACGTGCCTCGTCACACGTGCGTGGGTTAAATGAGGTCCAGCAAGTCTCGGGGGGCGGAGCTTACCGGACTGCATACATGTTCCAAGATGGCCAGCACTTTACAAAGGCACAGGTAGGCTCTGAAGGGACCTAAAAAAAAGGGGGGGGAAGGTTAGTTAGGGATTCAGCTACCATTTAAGCTTTATTTGTTTTTTGAGTATACTTATCCTTAAAAGGAATACAATATTCTTACTGATTTCCTTCCTTAGAGCGTCAAGAGGAAACAAACTACATTTAATGGCCAATCAGTTTTAACATCTGAGCAGTTTCACTTGTAAAAAATAAAACTGGACATAAGTGGAAACCTTGGAGAAGGTTAAATATATTGTAAGGTTGAGGCAAAATAGAATAAAATCAAAAAAGAAGAAGTGAAAGCAAAAGGTACAGACCAAGTGTTTTCATGCTGTTCATGGAGTCCCAACATGTGGTACTTTCTTTCTTAAAGGAGAAAAAAAAGGGTTAAATGTGGGTATTGAAATTACCTACATGAGTCATATAATGTGACTCCCAGCTGTGTCGTCTTCCTCATCATTTAGACAGCTGTTTGAGGTTGAATAAAGACATACGTCCATCCAGTCCAACCCATGTAGCAATATCCTCATTTCCTGCCTAACTGTTGATCCAGAGGAAGGCAAAAAAAAACACCAAATTTATGAAGGGGAAAAAATTCCTTCCTGACTCCAAGTGGCAATCGGAAATTTCCCTGGATCAACTCTACTTTATGTATCAATACCAGCAACTTGCAACATTCCTTGTTTGCAGAAACTCATCCAGCTTTTTTTTTAAACTGACCAATGAACCTGCCATAACAACGTCCACTGGAAGACAGTTCCATAGCTTTACCGTTCTCACGGTGAAAAACCCTTTCGCAACTTGAAGCCTAAACCTTTTTTCTTCAAGTCTTAAGGGATGTCCACATGTTACACAGTAATCATATCCCCACGCAAGCGCCTTTTCTCCAGCGTACATAATTGTAACTTTTCCAGTCTCTCCTTATATTCAAGCTCCCCCAATCCCTTATTAATTAGTTGCCCTTCTCTGAACCTTTCCATTTCAAAGATATCCTTTTTGTACACAGGATTCCAAAATTGCATTGCTATTCCAAATGATGCCTTACCAATCTTTGTAAAGAGAAGAATAACATTTTCCTCCCTTGAATCCATACCCTCCTTAAACAAACAATACCACGCTGGCTCTGGCTGTTGCCGCCTGGCACTGCTTGCTACCTTTAAGTTTGTTATCCCCAAAACTCCAAGATCCCTTTCCAACAGGGATTCACTTAACACAGAGCCATTATAGTATAAGCAGCACAAGATTTTTAAGTCCAAAATGCATCAACTGACATTTATCAACATAAAATCTCATCTGCCACTTAGCAGCCTAATGTGACAATCTATCTAGATCCCCCTGCAACGATTGCACATCCTCTGAAGTTTTTAATGGTCGACAAGTTTTGTGTCGTCAGCAAACACAGAAACTTGCTGACAATACCCACTTCCAAATCATTAAAAATAGATTAAATAGAAGCGGCCCCAACATGAACCCTGTGGCACCCCACTTAGCACTTTAGTACATAATGATGAAGCCCCATTAACAACTACTCTCTGCATCCTATTCATTAACCAATTTTCTATCCATGTACAAATGTGCCTCCCCAGACCAACAGACCTTAGCTTATACATTAGTCGCCTATGGGGGACTGTATCAAAAGCCTTTGCAAAATCCAAGTACGGTATACTACATCTACTGCTATGCCAGAGTCTAAATTTCTACTTACTTCCTCATAAAATCCAAGCAAGTTAGTTTGACAAGATCTATTCCTCCTAAATCCATGCTGGTTACTACTTATAATGTCAGTCCTTGAAACATACTCTAGAACATGTTCCCTTATTAAACTTTCCAGTATCTTCCCCACCACTGAGGTTAAACTTACAGGCCTGTAATTACCCGGCTGTGAGCAACTACCCTTTTTGAATATTGGAACAATATCAGCCTTTTTCCAATCCAGAGGCACACCACCGGACATGAGGGAATCAGCAAAAATAAAAAACAATGGCCTAGATAAAACTGAGCTTAGCTCCCTAAGGACCCAAGGATGTATTGTATCCGGTCCAGGAGATTAATTAATATTAACCTTATTTACAGTAGTTGTTTCTGTACCATATCCTCGGTTAACCAAAGTGCACTTGCATGTTTTATACCATTATTGCTACTATACTCTGATATCTGTACTTGGACTTCTATAGTGTATACAGAGGGAAAAAAAATATTTAAGACATTTGCTTTATCGCCATCCTCCGTAACTAACTTATCCCCATTAATTAATGGTGCCACATTCTCAGTCCTCATCTTCGTACTACGGTATTAATATACTTAAAAATATGTTTAGGCTTAGTGATGCTTTGTTCAGCTATCCTAATGTCATTATTAATTTTAGCTAGTTTGATTGCTTTTTTACACTTCTTGTTACAGTTTTTATAATCCCTAAAGGCCCTTTCCGTTCCCTCGGCCTTAAAGTTTTTAAATGCCTTTTTCTTCCTTTCCATTTGCCTCTTTACATCAGAATTCAGCCACATGGGCACGGATTTATTTTTTTTACATTTATTTCCCAAGGGTATAAATCTAGATGTGAAATGTCTTAAAATCCCCTTAAACACAGTCCACTTCTGTTCAGTACCTTTACCTGATAATACCTTTTCCCAGTTGACATTCTGCAGAGCTACTTTTAACCTGGGAAAATTTGCTTTCCTAAAATTAAAAGTCTGTGTTAACCCAGCGCACTTTTCCCTTCGATGACATACTTTAAACGCCACTATTTCATGGTCACTATTCCCTAAGCCTCCAGTTACCTTTATATCTATAATACGCTCCACGATATTAAATATTACCAGATCCAACAAAGCTCATTTTCTAGTAGGAACCTCAACCACCTGTGAGAGAAAATTATCCTGCAGCAAATTCAGGAACTCATCGCCCTTTTCTGTGTTGGTAGTTCCACTACACCAATCAATGTCAGGGTAATTAAAGTCCCCCATAATGAGCACACTCCCCAAACTTGCAGCCCTTGCCAACTGCATATGAAGCTAACTCACTTCCTCCCTGCTAGCATTTGGCGGCTTATAGCAGACACCAACAATGACATAATCCCCTTTCCTGTTGCCTAATTCCACCCATATTGCCTCTGCTTTAACATCCATATCGCCTATTATCTCTTCTTTTAAATTTGGCTTCAATTCTTTTTTAACATAAACACATACCCCTACCCCTTTCCTTTTTGCCTCTGTCCTGCCTGAACAAAGCGTATCCTCCTAAATTTACAGCCCAGTCGTGAGAACTGTTCAACCACGTTCCTGCTATACCTATTACATCATTCTTTTCATTCAATGCCATCGTCTCCAATTCACCCATTTTGTCAGCAAGGCTTCTCGCATTTGCAAACATACAATTTAGTTTATGATTCTGTAATTTATTCATACACTTTAATACACATGCCTCCCTACCCCCTATGCTAGCCCTACCCCCCTTTCCACCCACCACTGGCCTATCTACACCCTGCTTTCCTCCTGGGCTATCTATCCCAGTGGGACTGCTAATAACCTCCCCCCCAAACCTAGTTTAAAATCTCCTCCAACCCTCTAGCCATCTTCTCCCCCAAAACAGCTGCACTGCCATCAGTGAGGTGCAACCCATCCCTACTAAAGGTGTTGTGATGTTGATGTCATAACTAAGCACCGATTATAACCAATGACAACCAAAACACTGTTTATATAGTTTATATTGTAAATAATGCAACCCCACTTTATAAGGATGACCATACACAGGTTTTGAAACTCTCAGGTGATTTTTAATGTTTTTTTTTTATTTTAAAGGATATGTACACTGTGAAATTAGCTTTTTTAAATTGCCCATTACTGGAAACTATAATACTTTCCAACTATCACTGCAGCATTTGTTTGTTGATCTGTCCCCTATTTCTTTAGATATCCAGTCTGAAATATCTTACATTTCATCTGTCCATCAAGTGCCTTAGTATCAGAAACTCTTCTGTTGTGTATAGTTTTGCTGTAGCTGGAATGCTGACATGTTGGTACGTTAACTGCATGGTGGGAAATTTTCTCTTTCAATGCAGCCTCATAGGGATTACTGAGCATGCTTGCCCTCACAGGGAGTCAGATATTATGACTGGGGGACTGAGAGACTGAGCTTGACCAAAACAAGTACTGTTCATTCAGCAATACAAATACAAAGTGCTACCTATTAATTATTTATAGATTGAAATGAGGCAAAGTAATTTTTTTCAGTGCACCATTCCTGCAATTTCTATATAAACAATGCTTATTTGTGTCAGTTTCTATAATACACATTTCAGTGAGTAGCTGAGCCCCAATATTAACCATCTCCTTATAAGAGACGTTTATAAGGATCTAATTTATGTTCATATTCATGAATGTTTTGGATTATTGGTTACAAATCCCTTTAGTGGCTTCGAATATCTGTATATTTAATTAAAAGAAAACTAGGTAAAAATCATAAACCACTGTGTACAGAAATAGACCATTGATCATATCATTTCTTCATTGTCTCTTTTGTTTTACACGTTTGGACCACCAATTCATTTCATACGCAACCTTCATCACCTTTCATTACATGGCCGACCCCTCTGCTTTCTTTGTACCTGTCCATAGAACGGATGGCATGTCGGTGAGGTATGTCTCGTCATTCTGATCCTTTATTCATTCTACATCTAATTACTGGAGATGTTAGTTCTATGGGAATTTATTTCAATCTACTGGATCTAATCTACTTAACATACCAATATACCGTAATAATTTATATTAATAGCTATGTCCCCTGGACTATTTCTTCATTTGAAGACCGAATGATAAACGTGTCTTTTTTTCTTTATTTCCCACCTCTTGATCATGGCCAGAGTTCAGAAGATAGCTCCCGCATATCCATCACATTCTTCCGTCTCTTTCGGGTGATGCGCTTAGTGAAGCTTCTCAGTAAAGGAGAGGGAATAAGGACGCTGCTGTGGACATTCATCAAATCTTTTCAGGTAATTGCCATAGAACCTTATCCAGCACACGTCACAGTGAATAACCAGCAGCATTTATACATGATAAGTGTATTCTACAAGCAATGCTAAATAAAAGATATGCCATCTGTGTTTTAAAAATATGTAATTCATAATTACAGATTCAATATACTCATGCAGTTACTGACTGCTCACTGGCCCCTCCCACATTCAGAGTCCCTGACACTTCTTCTATCCCTAACAATGCCAAGCATATGTTGAGGAAGGGGGCATTTTCTCTATTTACTCCTCCATACTGCTGCTTAATTTCCTTTGGTTTCCAATTCACTTTTCGGTGTCTTTTTCTCTTTTTCTTTTTGTCTCCAGGCTTTACCATATGTTGCGTTGCTTATTGCCATGATCTTTTTTATTTATGCCGTCATTGGCATGCAGGTGAGTCAGCTGTTGAAAAGACAAAACTAATTTTCCTGACTTATCTTCTAGTAAATGCAGATTAAAATGTGTCACTCACAGTCATTTCTTCACAAAATTAGACCTTAGTCCAGTCAGTAAAATCTTTACCAACCTTCCTTTTTACCACGGGACAGGCATGCTCAGTGTGTCACCCAGTGGCTTAATTACCAGGCTCGATAGCAAAACTATAACTGCTTTCCTGGGTTTGCTTGAGGGGGTTTGTAAGGGTAAGGTGAAAAGAACTCCAGGTTTTCTCTGAACAATTGCTGCTTCATTAAGATATTTGCTTAGTCCTCTTTGTTGAGTGTGTAGCGTTATATCAGTGTGTCCTTTACAACCTTCTATTGTATGTTCTTTTCTGCAGACATTCGGAAAAATTGCACTAAATGATGCAACACAGATCAACAGGAATAATAATTTCCAGACCTTTCCACAGGCTGTTCTTCTGCTTTTCAGGTAACATGACTGTATGTATAGGGAAGGCACGGATTGATAAAAAGGAAAACAATGTGAAATATATTTCACATTGTGAAATATTTATTTTCTTGTAGACATTTGTTTACAGTATAATACCGTATATACTCGAGTACAAGTCAAGGTTTTTAGGCTTTAAAAAAAGCCTAAAATCCAGCTTCGACTTATACTCAAGTCACTAACTTCTTATCCAGTAAGCCGGCATCCGCACTCTCCGCTGTTCTGATGGGTGACGTCAATACCCGGCGCCGAGTAGTGACGTCAGGCGCTAAAGCAGTGGAGTGGAGCGGAGAGCGGACCCTGGCTTACAGTTTAAGAGGTTAGTTTACATACTGCACTAATCCAACGGTCTTCTCTGCACATGTACCTTAGCTCTGGGGGTGGGGGGGGACAGTAGTCCCATACAGTAAGTCCAATTCTTGCCACTGAAGATGTTCTGAAACTACAACTCCCAGCAAATAAAGCATGCTGGGAGTTGTAGTTTTTCATACATCTGGAGTGCCAAGGAATGGGGGTTACTCTATGAGATTAAAGGGCAACTAATGGCTTATCTATTGTTAAAAAGTTGCCTTCTGATTCTGTATTATTTAGAGGCTTTAGTTGCCCTTTAAATGGACAAAAAAAATCCCACACAGTAGTCCCATACTGTAATAGCCGTACTGGATATGGAATTCTCCTGTCCATTTAAAGGGCAACTAAAGCCTCAAAACAATACAGAATCAGAAGGCAGTAATGGTCATAATTTCTACCCTTGACTTATACTCAAGTCAATAGTGTTTACTCATTTTCTCGACTTATATACCAAAAATGCACAGAAACTAGCTTTGAGAGAAAGTTTTGTCACAGGCCATGTTACCCTATTTCACAGACCACATGACTCTGTTACAGATCATGTGACCCTATGTTACAGACCTTGTAACATGTTTAGTTGCCTCAAAGTTCTTTTACCTGTATATAAGCAGCTTTTCATGTAACTCCTTGGTGTCTTAATATCCCTATAACCCACCCCTTCCATTGATCCCTATGGGCATAAACTGTAAAAAATATCCCTATAATAATAATAATAATAACACGGAAGTACCTGAAAAAAGTACCTTTGATCAAATGAAGAGCCGTATACGCCGGAAGCAAGTATGAGAATCCGGTGTTATGTGAGATAATCCAGGAGGAAGCAGAAGGGGTGCGGTCTAAGCTGTTAGACTCCGGCCGGAGCACTGAAAGCAGCAGGTGGGTGGGACTGCCAGGAGGAGCAGGGGTCAGCTGACCATATGCAGTAAACTACGGGTCAGGAGAGGAAAGAAAGAGTGGTGTGTGTGTGTGTGTCAGGTGTGTGTGTGTGTGTGTCAGGTGTGTGTGTGTGTGTGTGTGGGTGTGTCAAGTGTGTGTGTGGGTGTGTGTGTCAGGTGTGTGTGTGTGTGTCAGAGGTGTGTGTGTGTGTCAGAGGTGTGTGTGTGTCAGGTGTGTGTGTGTCAGAGGTGTGTGTGTGTGTGTGTGTGTCAGAGGTGTGTGTGTGTCAGGTGTGTGTGTCAGGTGTGTGTGTGTCAGGTGTGTGTGTCAGGAGGAGAAGGGGTCAGAAAAGAAGAATCAGTAGTGTGTGGTGAAAAGAAGAATCAGTAGTGTGTGGTGTGGGGACGGAGTATGTGTGTGTGTGTGTCAGGTGTGTGTGTGTGTGTCAGGAGGAGAAGGGGTCAGAAAAGAAGAATCAGTAGTGTGTGGTGTGGGGACAGCAGCCTGTGGACTGCACAATAACCATGTGTTTGTTTATAAATGAGGGTGGGGTGGCTGCACAATAACCATGGGTTTGTTTATAAATGAGGGTGGGGTGGGTTATAACGGATAATGTACCCCCTACTGTAAATTCATAGGGATATTAGAAGGCACCTCGGAGTTCCGTGGCCTGTATAAAAGGCACTCGGCCTCCGGCCTCGTGCTTTTATATGGTCCCGGAACTCCTCTGTGAATTCTAATATCCTTATAATTTACAGTAGGGGGTACATTATCCACTATATATTACACTGTAGGGAGTGTAACAACCTCCAGGGTAACGGTTGAGCAGTAGCTCTATCAACCTGAATGACGTGTGTGCTATTTTTTTCTCTATGTATTAAGGCCCAGACAGGCTGCAGGAAGTGGTAGACCACTGAGATGAAGAATAAAACAGCAGTATATCTGTGCTATCCTGTAAGATCAACGGCACTTAAAGTTTAGTTATTGAAGACATTTCTCTAGTCCCCCAACTGGCTCAATGCAGAATGACTTTCAAGAATCTGTTGGCAATGAACACCATATAAGTTTCCCAGTTTGCATATTACAGCCAGGTGTCAGGGACCGTCTGAAATCAAGGTGTTAATTGGCTTCAGCAGCCTTGGACACAGCTGACCACAACATCTTGCTAGGCAAGCTACAGGAATTGTGTGGTATTGATGGTTTAGTTCTCCAGTGGTTTCAGAAAACAAAGAGTATCCATGGGATCTGTTGTATCCACCCCTACACCATTAAAGGGCGTGTCCACCCCTTTTTAGGATTTTTAGGTCTCCCTCCCCCGGCCCCAACCGCTATATTAGTTTTTACAGAAACTCCCGATCATTACTTACCTTACCTCTTTCCTCCAGCATACTGTCCCCGCCCTCTGCTTGCATGAAACTGAAAGCAGGGGGCCGGACTGGCAGCCGCGTCCGTGATTGGCTAAGAGGCAGCCAATCACCGACGTGGCTGCCGGCAGTGGGGAGAGAGGTAAGGTAAGTAGAGTTCAGGAGAGTTTCTGTAAAAACTATTATAGAAGTTGGGGTTGGGGGAAGGAGACCTAATATATCCCAAAAGGGACTTACATTAGGGCGAGGGGGGAGGAGGGCTGCAATGCACATGGCAAAATTCTCCCGGAGAGACAGGAGTCCTATATGGACTCTGCCAGGCTCCTGGTGGTCAGTTTTTTGGACTTTGAGGGAACATTACAGGGCAGCCATTTGGAGCTGGGATGGAAGGTAAGGATTTTATTACACTACACAGTGGGGCCAGTAGTGGGTTAAATGATAGTTTTGGGGGTAGACATGCCCTTTAAAGTATGTTGTGCCCCAGGGCAAAATCTTATCCCCTCTGTTATTCACAATATACATGCTACCGCTTGACAAATTTACCCACAAACATGGCCTTAGATACCATTGCTATGCTGATTACTCCCAACACTACCTATCCTTTAAACCTGGTGTGACAGACCCGGCATTGTGCCTTTTTAGCTCATCTGCAAAAGTGGATGAATAACAACTGAAACTGAACTGAACAAAACTGAGGTTCTTGTTATTGGAGTTACTGTAAGTGCTTTGAAGCAAAACAACTTACTTCCTCTAGAAGTGGGTTGTACAGATATACACATCTCTGGCAGATCTCTGGCACAGCTTGGGTGTTCTAATTTATGGGGATCTAAACTACAGAAGTCCCACTGGTCTATTTGTCCATTGAGTAAATCATACATACTGCCTGTGGATGAATATATTCATTTCCCCCCTATTTGCACAGAATATAGCCCCTATTAGAACTATTATTACTAAATCCCCCCAACCACTATCATTCACACAGATCAAACTGGCTTCCTTCCTGAAAAATCCACCTCTATCAACATCTGTAAAACTCTCATACATACCCAAGTCGACCATGACAACTCAGGTACAAGAATGATGCTCTCACTAGACGCACAAAAGGCCTTTGACTGTCAAATGGCCATATCTCTGGTCCTGTCTTTTGTGTTTTGGAGTCATTCTGAATTGAGAAAGCCAGTCGGATGCCTATGGAAATATCTTCAGAACTAAATTTTAAGTCCAGCTGATCTAACTGAATACATATATACAGATATACCATGGCCTGGATGAGCATAATACAAATGGATCAATTAGTACATTGTCAGTCCAGTCACTAATAGGCCAGTGTTTGCAACACCTACACACAGACTGCCATATATACACAGATCTTTTCCAGACTCCCTTTTCTAGGTGTGCAACTGGTGAAGCCTGGCAAGAGATTATGCTGGCCAGTTTACCTGGTAAGAGATGTGACAGTGAATCTGACTTTGCTCCTGGGGAGGAATTTACTTGTGGGAGCAACTTCGCAATTGTCTACTTCATCAGTTTCTTCATGCTCTGCGCCTTCTTGGTGAGTAGGGACAAAATAGAAAGTCAGCCCTATAATATTGGATCTAAAAAGAGAAATTCTTGTTTAATTTTAGCAAAAGTTTGAATATGAATTGATGATGGCTTATTCCTCACTTATCTCTTAAGTTAGCCATGCACTAGTTGATTTTATAAGGGTCAAATGTAGTGTGGTTGCTCCACCACCCTTGTGCCCAGGGCAGAATGGGAGCTTGGACACTACAGATGTTCTTTAAGTTTAATCAACTAGTAAAAAAACATTACATTCAATTGAACCAAAATATCGACTGTAGAATTGATTGACTTTTGATCAATCGGGTATGAAAATTGTTAAATTATCTTCTGGTTTTTAAGAAATTTTAATAAAATTTTGCACAGTTAGAAAATCACGTCAACAATCGCAATAGTAAAGAATCAAAAATTGATTCCCACGTGGCTCTGTGTTCAATTCATTTTCAATCAAGTTGATTGTTTTAGCTAACGAGACAATTGACATGTAAAACCATTGAACTTTATTCTATGTTGACGTTTTTAGACATTGAGATTGGGGTTTGTATTCATCATAACCAGTCTAACCATTGCTATTGGAGGAATATATTTGGTCATGTATTCCACCATTGGACAGACTCAATAAAATTGACCTGCTGCTTGTTTTGAGTCGGTTGTTGATAAACATCCTTGGCATTTATATATTTGACTTACAGTTATATAGATAGGTGCTCCTTGTAGACAAACAAGAAAAGTGCTTAAAATCAATTCCAGGTCACCTGATATTAAGGGCATCCATCTTTTATTTGGGCATATTTCTCCTTAAATCCATCAGACTCTGGTACATTTCAACCTGGACTAAGCTTTTGCATTCTCTTTCATTGTTGACATTTTTTTTCTCTTGATATTACCTGAAATAAATGCACATTACAGACCAATTTTTACATTTGTCTCTATTTCTTCCCACAGATCATTAACTTGTTTGTAGCTGTCATTATGGACAACTTTGACTACCTCACAAGAGACTGGTCTATATTAGGGCCCCATCATCTTGATGAGTTTAAAAGAATTTGGTCAGAATATGACCCAGAAGCCAAGTAAGGACCTCATGACCTGCTATAATCAAGCTCCAAGTTGCTTAATCCCCCATCTTCATGTTAGTTACCTAACCAACCACTGGCACTTTGAGAAGTACCCATAAAATACATTTTTACCACTGCCTACATTTAGTATGAAGTCAACTCTTTATCTAGGATGCAGTATAGACCATTTGATCACCTTTATCATAACACCATCAGATCTTATTCTAAAATATTTTGTCATCATCACTGCACCATCACTTTTACACCCTCCTGTCTAATCCAGGGACTTTAGTGTGTGTGTGTTGTACCAACACTTTCCTACACACATTAACGTGTTTTCCATTGTCCAATGAGCTTGGAGAATCGTCAGTGACAATGACTGTGGGCAGAGCCAGAAAGTACTGCACAAGTATGATTCTCCTTAAAGAGATACAGCTTACCTTTTACCTTTCTCTCGCAATGCAGTATGGGATGCAAATAGCTTACTCATCAGTGCGTGAGGATTTGTTAGTACTGTATCCAATACTGCATTCTTATTTACATTCTCCACAGCTTTAACCATTTACTGTATCCTCAACCTATGGGAACGAACTGTCCTTTCATTTCCTCACCTAGGGGTCGCATTAAACACCTGGATGTAGTGACTTTGCTTCGCAGAATTCAACCTCCTCTTGGCTTTGGGAAATTGTGTCCCCATCGTGTAGCATGTAAGGTGAGTAGCCATTCAGTAAAAACACATCATTAGAAGTGTTTTCAACCTCTCCCTCTATAACAAGCAATTTACATTTTGCAGCACTGCCAAGCTTTTAATTAAAACTCGTATGCTTTGTCATTTGACAAGCCTATTTCTAAATGCTGTAATGAAGTGAGAGGTAGCATTGCATGGTATTACCTCCTGATACCACTGAATGTGCCCTACCGGCTCTATGTCTCTAAGGAGTTTGTGGGTCGATGCCAATTTTGTAACCAAGCTCACCCCATCTCATCCAATTCCTGCCCTATCCCACCCCCAGCTCTGCCTTCACAGTCCTGTGTGCCACAAGATTAATTGATGGGGCTGCATGCTGCCCATGTGCTGGACACCTATGCTCTGTATCCATCATGCACTGTGCTAGGTAGAGCTGCCGGGAGTGCCGCTCTACCACACTTACTGCATTATAGCATTTATATATAGTCCTTTATTAAAATAAACAGCTCCTTAGTGTATTTAGTATTTGCTGTCATATTCAATCCATTCAGATGCAGAATGACAATTCTAGGAACATGGGAATTGTATGCGTATAATTCCGCATCTGGAAGGACAGGATCCAGTTATGACCAATGCTGATATGTAAACACACAGATATTCCACCCCTGACACTGTCAGAGAACCAAACAGGTGTTCTGGTGCAGAACTTGCCTTTCAGGTTGCCAAAAGGGTAAGATTACTCTGTTAAAGAAAGAGATATACAAATAGTTGCATTTAAACTAACATTGTCTCTCTCCCCAGAGGCTGGTTGCAATGAATATGCCACTAAATTCAGATGGAACGGTTACATACAATGCCACCCTGTTTGCCCTGGTTCGAACTTCTCTGAAGATCAAAACTGACGGTATTGGCACAGTATTCCACTGAAACCAAAGTTGTATTAACTGGGGGTGTTTTTAGATAAATTACATAAAGCCCAAAATACTTTTAATAATGTGGTGCGCCTTACATTACAATAGCCAAAGCTGGGCTGGAAAGTCTTTGGTGTAAGTATATACTAGTCTTAGGTTCACATCCCTCTGCAGAACCATTTCCAATACTAAAATCATATCGGTTATGTATACAAGGTACCTGATTGGTTATGCTTACGCCTATTGTGACTAGTATCAACTTGAAGAAAGCCAAAGTGGTGTCCGTTTATATAGAAAATCAAGGACAAGTCATACAGAAGTTAATTCTTTGTCTGGAAGGCAATATTTTATAGAGAATGCACAATTATCAAACAAAAACACTATTTAAAGGGTAACTAAACTCAAACACTGTGGTGTAAGGGAAGCAGTCCTCATGGCTCTATTGTCCCTGGATGGTCTGTCCTGCAACTCCTTTGCCTTTTTAGTATAGCAAAGAAAACCATAACCTGCTATCAGAATTGGATAAAACCTGTTAATGTCAAATAGATTCAGACAAACAGACCATGATGCTTCGATGCACTGCCATATTCCTAGGTCATCAGGGAGATTCTACAATGTAAGATATAAAGGAACCTCTTAGCCTCAGTGCATCCACACCTTCCATTCAGCAGGTCCCTAACACTTGGCTGTGATATGCTAATTGGGACTTTCCAGGGTACATAATTGCCAACTGATTCTTGTACAAGTCATTCTGAATTGAGAAAGCCAGTCGGATGACTAGCGAAAGGTAAAAGTATTAAACTTCAAGTCCAGTTGATCTAACTGAATACAACAGATAGACATAAAAGAACGTTCACAAAGTCTTGCTCTAGAAGTCCAAAAGTAGAGGAAAATCTGTCTAGTAACTTTACAATTTAAAATTAATTTTGTTCTATATATACCCATTTCTGCAAATTCTGTCTTTAGTATTGTGAGAAGACTTGGACCTTACTGACTCCTTACTTATTGGATTCTTCCTGACTGGCAAGAAATGGACTCCTGAGTTATACAGGCCTCACCTGCAGCCAGTATTAGATAACAATGGGGCTCATAGTTTATTAGGATCCCTCTGTATGAGTCATCCAAGGAGTTCAATTTAGAGTGGACATACCAGTGTTTACTAGATTAAAAGGCTGATAAATCTAGATGGCTGTCAAAATCACCAGCTTGGATTGGAGCAAAGAGCCTTGCAGATTCAGGTCCCATGTCAGTGATAGAGCAGTTTGTCCTCTTGGGCACTGCATTACATGGTAAATACAGCATTTCCTGACATATACTGAACCTAATCGGAAAAAAACATTGTTATTGCTGTGGTTAAGATCTTTTCTTCCCAGAAATACATTAATTTGTAATAAATATCAACATTCCTGCTAGTCAGCAGTGTCCGCTCCAAAATTTCTCACTTTGGCATTGCTAGAATACTGAAGTCTAGACCTCATCTTTTTGGGTGTTCTTCCTAGGTAACCTGGAAACTGCTAATGAGGAACTAAGAGCTGTCATCAAAAAGATCTGGAAAAGAACCAAACAGAATATATTAGATGAGGTCATTCCACCTCCTGAGGGTGAGTTATGCACAGGACCTCCAATTATATTTAAATTGGATAGGGTCGCCATATCTTCCCTTTAAAACCGAACACACATGAAAGCTACATGTTTCAAGGCTAACTACTGTTTCAATAAATACATACACTGAACTTAGACAGCCTGCATCATGCCTCCATGGGGGTAATCACTCGATTCACCATTAGATGGCAGTATTGTGTGGGTCTAATTTTTGAGACTCTGCTTTGCTGGTGGGTTCCATAACTGCACCCCATGCACAAGTGTTCAAACCTACACCTAAAATAAAACACCCAAAATTATACAGATCTGCAACCTGACCCGCACCTGCTACCTGACCCGCCCTGCCCCCTGCAGCTCTTAACCTGCAGGGGGCAACCCGCAACCAATTCAAACTCAAAACCTTCTTGGCTCAGTCATTTCCCAGCAGGGTGATCACTTGATTGACCAACAGATGGCAGCACAAATTAGAATCCGTGGGTTTCATTCTTTAGACACCAACCCACACTGTCACCTGCCCGCAACCCAACCTGAGAAATAAATAAACCTGACCCGCAGTTTTCCACCCGAACCCAATCTGTTAACTCACTGTGGTTCTCACGAACCCGATGCACAAATTGGTTAACTCACAGGTGCACAACTCTATGTAGGACTCAGATCTCATCCCCAAACAACTTAAGGTTCGTACACACGTGCGACCGCGGGTCCCGACCCGTGACGCACGATGTGTAGGAACGAACCTTTCAGCCAATAATTTGCCGATGTATGGGCCTTTTATCGGCCTAAACGGACGTTTGTTCGGAGATCCGCCAGGTCGGTCAGGCAACGATCCCCGACCGAATGTCCGTGGCCCATACACGGGCCGATTATCGACTGAAATGTTCGTTCCTACACATCCTGCATCGCGGGTCGGGACTCGCAATCGCACGTGTGTACGAACCTTTAGGCAATGATTCAATTCACTATCAAATAACAGCACAAAGGTCTAATCTTCCCCAATTTACTTAGGTCATCACTCTTTTCACCGCTAGGGGGCAGCACATAGGTCAGATCTCACCCCCCAGTAAAAGAAAGGGGGCTTGTAAAAGTTGTAAAGTTACCTACATTTTTTTAATAGATAGATTAAATAATCACTTCCACTAAACAAGTTTATCTTCTATTTCATGTCTAAAGAGGAGGAAGTGACGGTTGGAAAATTTTATGCCACCTTCCTTATCCAGGATTATTTTCGCAAGTTCCGTCGTAGAAAAGAAAAGGGTCTACTTGGAACAGAGAATTTACCCAGCAACTCCACTACATTGCAGGTTAGTAGAATTACCTCGACATCCTATAGCATTCTACAACTAATAACAACCAGGATACAGTAAACATTATACCATAGTTAAACAAATAAATGATGCCAGTGCTATGTCTTTCCTTTCTAGGTGGGATTGAGGAGTTTACAGGATCTTGGCTCAGAAATCCGAAGAGCTTTATCCTGTGAGCTAGAGGAGGAAGATCATTCTTCATTTAGAGCAATGGGACTACAGGTAAGGAAGAAAGCAGTAACAGATAGAGGTGGTAATAGGCATGTAAATTGCTGCCAATTATCCTGTTTCCTCTTAATTTAAGGTATCAGAAGACACTGCTTTGTGTGAAAACTTAGCTTCAGTGCAGGCTGCTGACTGTAAGATTTCTGCATCTGCATTGTCCCTCACTAACTCTACTGGGGGGGGAGGAGGTAATGATGAGCAGACTCCTTCTTCCCGAAAATCTTCAATGGTAAATCGATCAACTGGAGGTTCGAAAGATAGTTTGCATGTACCTCCCACCCCACCACCCCATGCTATCAGCATGAAGAGAAGGCAATTAAGCACTCGACGGTAAGTCTTTGTGTCATTTGTACATTAGAATTTACAAGCTGCAATGTCTAGTTACATAGTATGCTGTAAAATTGATTAGGGATGTTATTTACAGACAATGTAAATTCCTGTACAGTTGTCTAATGTACCATGATGATAATGATAAACTAATATGCTGTCTACCCTACCCAGGAGGAGCTCAGAAGGAAGTGCCGTTGTTCCCACTGTAGAGGAACAAGAGGAGAGTGCAGAAGAGGACACAAGGTCCAAAACTGGCTCACCAGTGTTCACCCCAAGCAATGAGATAGAGAGGTGGGTTTTAGATATTAACATGGTAAAAAAAATTTAGCTGGGGGAAAAACAGCTTTAAAAATCAGAAAAATTCAGATGATTGTTAAAAAGGTGTTGAAATAGACAAACATAACCAGAACGTTTCCTGTCACCAGATCAGGGCATACTGATGGCGATTTATTAAAAGTTGTGTTAAATAAGGAGAGACCTTTTTGTAGTTGTGTTAATTAACATCTCCCTTGAAAATTTCCAGCAAACTTATTCTAAATAGTCAGAAACTTATCTGAACTTCTTTTAATAGGGGAACATACAATGGCAAGAATTTCATCAAAACGACACCTTCTATACATAGAAAGACATTACTAGAAATGCATTAACTCCACCTTAGATATGGCAACATTTCCCTCCCATTTTTCATGGTTAAACACATTTTCATTGCTTTATAAACACCCCAACTTTATGTATTATTATTACCAGTCATTTTTAATTGTCTTTCATTTTAGAAACTAACCCATACCACTCTTAAAACTATCCAATGATTCTGCCATTAGTTCCACATTCTTACCATAACAAACCATTCCTGAACCTGATAATGACATTTCCTTTCTTCCAATCAAGAAAGTTTAGATGTGGATTTCTAAACTCCAAATGCATCAACACTGAATCTTATCTGAGACTTTAATGCACATTTTACAATATGTCTGGATCTAATTGTTGCAAATCATCTGTCATTTTCAATGGCCTACATAGTTTTGTGTCAACTGCAAATACAGAGACCTTGCTCTCAATGGCCACTTCTAAATCATAAAACAAATTACATACAAGGGGCCCTAACACAAAACCATGTGGCACCACACTAAAGCTTCCTACACACATGCGATTGCATGTATGGGCGTTTTATCTGGCAAAATGGACATTTGGTTGGGCCTCGTTGACTGATTAGCCTGGCAGATCATCAATGAGGCCTGACTGAACGTCCGTTTTGCCCGACATAGTGCTCATACACAGCACGATTGTCAGCTGAAACAAGTACCCATAAACATCGTGCTGCACGGGTCAGCCTCTGCGATCGCGTGTGTGTATGAGCCTTTAGAACTTTTAAGTTGGGTACATACTTCAACGATAAAGGGACAATTCCGTTGGATCCGACGGAATTGTCCCTTTAACGTTAAAGTGTGTACCGCAATTCAGATTGTTCCAGAGGCCAACGAACGGTCACTGCTGCCACAGGATCGCTCTGAGATGCCTGAAAATTTCTTCTGGCGGTGGGCAGCCCCCTATACTAAAGTAGGTAGTCAGCCACGGCTGAGGGGAATGTGGCAGTCCAGAACTTTCTCCCTATAATTTATAGAAAAAGAACGCTTGGGACTGTCTGTAGCCTGATCTTTAAAATATGACATCTTTTAAAGTTCTTTGCTGTGTGCACTCACCTTTAGTCCACATGAACAAAGCTCTACTGACAACCACTCTCTGATCTCATCTATTAAAGGGCATGTCCACCCCCAAACATAATCCCCCCAACTACTGGCCCCACAATGTAGTGTAGTTTAATCCTTACCTAACATCCAGCTCCATAGGGTTCTCCTGTAGTCCCCCCCCAAAGTCCCAAAAACTGCCCACCAGGAGGGTAGCAGAGTCCATTAGGACTCTGCCTCCTACCTGGCCTCAGGTAGATTTTTGCATGCGTACTGCAGCCCTTCTCCCCCTCCCTCTCCCTCCCTCTCCCTCCCTCTCCCGATTCCCTCCCCCTAGCATTTAGCCCTTTTAGTATAGGCTTCCCACTGGTCCCCCAGCCCCAACCGCATAATTTTTATTTTAAGAAAGCTCCCCAAACTCTTACTTACCTCTCCTCTTTCCTCCGCTGAAGTGAGCTGCCGGCAGCCGCGTCCGTGATTGGCTGCAGCTCAGCCAATCACAGACGCGGCTGCCGGTCCCGCCCCTCTGCCCAAAATATGGATTTTGGGCATACTGCCCAAATCCATATTCCTTCCTTGTCCTTATGAGGACAGTTTTTGTGACACAGGCTTACTATACATACAATGTTATGAATGACTACGGTACCCTTTTTGAATATTGGTATTACATTATCTCTGTTTTACTAACCCAATGCCTTGCAATGAAATATTTAAACCCCAGGAAAACATCTAGAAATCAGTTAAGATATTTTACTGGAGCTGGAGGTAGTCTATACTTATTAAAGTTGGATTAACCACATACTTTATATGAGTAAAACAGAATAGGCTCACATTCTTTCAGAAAGATTAAGAGATTAAACAAAAGTACAAATAAAATCTTGACCAAACAACCGTAATACATTTACTCTGTGTATACTAGACAACAAAAATTACTTAATCATTTCTGCTTATTTATTTTCATTAGATAAAAAAAAAGTATCACGGACTGTGGCCTTTGGGATAACAAGGGAAATTTACTAAGAGCCTCAATCGCTCCGGGTAAATCTCCTACCTGAATTTAATATTGGGTTTGCGTACGTGAGTAAATCTTGAAATAAGGCCTGGTCTTATCCACGCAACAGGGGCGTAGGGATCACCATAGCAACCACAGCCCAGATATATGGGGCCCAGAGCCAAAGGGGGCCCTACCAGGTCTCCTGCAAGCATATCCACCCTCCTATAACAAAAATGTAGCTCTTGTAGTAGAAGCCCCACAAACACCTTTTAAAACATCACAAAGATGCTCCCAGGCTCAGATATTCTACTTACATTCTACTATTCTCTCTTGATCCCGGTAATGGCCTTAAGTCACGGCCCTAATGGTGATGTAATAACCAATGGGTGGTGGCCGTTACAGAACAAGCCTGCTGTGTACGAATTAACTAACCAGCTCGCAACAAGAGGTGTGGCTTCGCCAGTAAGGGGTATTGCAAGTAGTCTTGTGGCTGAACTAAGTTAGGTAAAATCTTTCTTAGGAAGGTGGCCATGCCCTTGAAAAAACCTGGCTGCAGTTTGGTTGGGGTGAATTGTACCAAACTGGTTTTTATGTGGGTTTGATGGGGGCCCCATCTAAAATCTTCCTTAGAAGGATTCAATATCATTCCAGTGCTCATCGGTAAATTCAGCCCTAAGTGAAGTAAGCACTTCACCCCGGGTGGTAGAATTCCAGGGGCAGCAAATGTGTCTTGGGTGGCAATGTAGTAAAGAGTTTGCTCAAGTTCAGGTGATTCCCTATATAGCACCTGAGCTTCTATATTATAAACTTGTGAGCACAAGCATTTGCCAAAGGGACATAGTATTGAAGTTAGTCCATTTCTGTTCCATTTCAGAAAGTATAAATGAAAAGACATTTTAGCATTTCCACTACTGTGTTGCAGTGTGGTGTGTTCTTCACACTGTTCTATGTGAATACTCAATCCAGTTCCATTGCATAAAACTAACTGCCAACGCAAAATGCACAAGAAAAATGGACGCAAATTCAGTGGGTTTTGCCTGTTTTGTAGTGCAAACATAATGCTCATTATTAGAACCGAGTTCCACAGCAGGCCTATGTAGATATGTGACTTGCAGATACTCTTCTTCTGGCCAACACTGACTTTTTATATAATTTCCCATCCAGGCAACCTAGTGTAGAAGAGCCCCTGCAGCGCTCATCATCTCCACATGAAAAAGTAAATGTTTCTCCCCCACCAGCTGCCCCTCTTCCTGGACCAAGAGCTAATGGCACCCTGGATGGAAGAGTAGCCCAGCGAAGACGCCTTTTGCCCCCTACTCCTGGTATGTATATATTAAATAGGTGCATTGCATTCATAACCAAACAGCCAGTATTAGCTTCTAACATTCTTCTGCAGGGAATAAGTCTGCATTCAGCATCCAGTGCCTAAAGAGACAGGGAAGCTGCGATGATATACCAATCCCTGGAACGTACCATCAGAATGCACCTCCCTGCAGAACAAGGGGCCAGGTTATCATGACCTTTTTTCTCATATCTCCTTCTTTATCTCTCCCCATGTTCCTTTTACCCCTCCTCTTTATGGTTTATAAACATTCCTTTGTAATTATTTCTTCAGCATTTGATTCCATTGTGCAGGTTACTCACTGTTGTGTCCATCAGGTCTATGGAAGTATGGATTCCTGGCAAAGAAACGATTATTCTTCCAGCGGTTCTGTCTCATGGGCCAACCCTCCAAAACGGGGACGCCTCCTTTATGCCCCTCTTATACTGGTAGAGGAGGACAGAGCCGTGCCCACTATGCCATGTACTCACTGGTACAGGGAGGAGGAAAGCAAATCACCTTATTGCCACTACACCCAACTGCGTGTCCCACCACAAAGGTTAACCGAGAAGAGAGGCAGCGCTGACAGTCTGGTGGAAGCGGTGAGTAGAACATTTCTACTGCTGAATGATAGCTTGACCAGGCATCTTCATAAATGAGATGATCCTCATATTATCTGCCTTTTATTAATTAGTTATATTAACGGATGTCACTGAAGCCGTTAGATTTGTATTATAATTACAGATCTAAAACAGAATAAAGCTCGTCCCGTAGGGATGTAATCAGTCAGTGACCTGTATTTTTTAGTGTATTTGTGACTGTGTAAAGATTATCTGATGGACCAGCAGGTCATCCCGTATTAGAGGATAACGGACATCCAGTGTTTTTTAAGGTTTCAATAATGTGTATGCAGTGATGTCACTGAAAGCTATGTCATGAAATCTACATTGTATCTCCTATGTCAGATATTAGCATCTTTAATGTACATGTGAATAATAGATGGTGGAGGTCAGATGAACATTGACAACAGTTTTTGGACATTCTTAGGACTTATTAGGTGCACATTATTACCTAGCATGTGTTGAGCAATGTGTTTATAGGGATGTCAATAG
This sequence comes from Hymenochirus boettgeri, assembly GCA_019447015.1. Lineage (NCBI taxonomy): Eukaryota > Metazoa > Chordata > Amphibia > Anura > Pipidae > Hymenochirus > Hymenochirus boettgeri. The sequence continues at coordinate 143,456,902 of CM033476.1, read as the reverse complement.
AGGTGTATGAATTTTGCAGCCATACTGTGTCTAAAATGAGATGGGCTGCCTGAAGCATAAGTTTTATGGGTGGCCATACATTCTACAATACAAATCAAACAAACAATATCCGAATAGCCCTATATTTGTATTACAATTGGATCACGTTTTTAGAATCCTTATTGGACACACTGGAAAATTTACAGTTACACGATATTGAGATTATCTGCCTGTTCTGTGTGTGGCCACTTTGGAATAAATCCTTTAGGTGGAAGACAACTCACGTTTATATAAATCCTCATGATGATTTACACATATTAACAAAAAAAACCAATCTGTTTACTGCAGGTTTTGATATCAGAGGGTCTAGGGCTCTACGCACAAGACCCCAAATTTGTTGCTTTCGCCAAACGTGAGATTGCAGATGCATGTCACATGACCATCGATGAGATGGAGAGTGCTGCCACTGACTTGCTAAGCCAAGGCAAGAATGGTTGGACCAAAAATAATGGACAGTCTTATGGTGATGAAATGACCGGAAATGGACTTCTATATAGTGATGAGGAATCCATACACTGCAGAGATGAAGAGGAACTTAGAGATGAAATGGCCTGCGTGTCTTCACTCTAAGACTCAACACTGGAGACTGCGCTCCTTCCGAGATGGAGTAAAGCCAAAGCTTGGTAGGATGAAAACCAAATTTAAGTAACTGGCTAAATGGGTATAAGCAAAAAAAACCAACCATACTTTCTTCATAGAAAGACTCTGAGACTCTGAAGAGCAAAGCCTACACCCGTAGGTTTGTGTGTGTGTTTACAGGTCATGCATCAGAAGGGCACTTAAAATTAGATTGCACTACAAATGAAAGAAAAGCACAGTGCACTACCCGAATGCTCACATGGAGCCACTAAATCACGTCGGATCGTGCATATAGATAGAAGCTGGACAAATATTTAAATTACTCTGGTAATTCAGGTTAATTTGTTCACACTAAATTGCAAGGTCTATTTTCTATCTTTTTATGTGTATATAGTGAATTTCATTTAATAAAAGAAAGAAAAATCTGTTGTTCTTTCTGTTGATTTTGTTCTCCTACCATTAAGCACATTCCGCAGCACTTTGTTAGCTGGGTTTTAATTTTGTTTTACATTTTTTGCTGACACACAAATTAGCTGAGACACTTGCTATCTGACGTGTCCAGAGAATAAAAAGATTGTGGCGTATGTTTATTTCTCTACATAATGTTACTTCCTAGCAAAAAGCTAATGAGGTGGAATGGCAGAGATCTTCAAAAGCCCTGTTACCTGTGTTCCTATGTGTTCCCTACTACCTCAGGGGCAGCTTGCCCATTAGACAAGGTGAGCTGCTACCATACCAATGGTTGTGCCCTCATAGGTAGTAGATAGTGGGCATCAGTGGAAGCCACTTGCATTAAGTGGTGCTGCCCCAGAAACCCTCCTGCCAGTCTAACAAGGCTGAACCCCTGCATGTCACTTGAATCCAATCAGTAAATTGGTTACAAGACCCAATGCAGGGCTCTATTTGACCAACAGGTGCATAGCTTTAGTGAAACCCTCTGAATGCAATTTTCCTTAATTTGATCTTCTGCGTGGATACTAAAGATTTTCAGGGAGATTCATACAGAGCTCTGGGCAAATCTCCTGTAGCAGATTTGCCCACACGTACGTTTTACAAATGCTTCCTGGTTTAGTTTACTATAGTGCGCATTATCGCGCATGCGCGCTATAGTGAAAAGTTTTTTTAGCCAATCACAGGAGTGGATGCTGGTCGTACCCCTTCTGCTTGACTTCCATGCACGGAAAAAGGACAGAAGTTAAGCAGAAGGCAGCGGGGGAACGAAGGTTGGTAAGTACATTTGGGGAGATCTTTCAGTACTATAAACTTCGCATGGTCGTGGTTTATGGCCATTTGCTACAACATATAGAATTTTAGTTTGGGGGCAGACATACCCTTTAAAAGAGAGCAACGCCCAGTCACCCCCTCTCCGTAAATGACACTGTTTGTGTGCTACATACTGCGGTTATGATACTCCACAATGTTTTTATGTGCACACTATTTTAACCTGTGTGTACAGCCCTCCCTAAGTGCGGACGTGCAAACACCTTAGAGGAAACGTTGGATGGTACTTAAAGGGTATCTCCACTGCTAAATTTTTTTTGTCAGTTTTATTGAAGAACAGAAGGTAAAGGAGCTGTCTTACCTCCCCTACTTCAATAAAACCTACAGGAGCCAGTAGAGAAGGTAAGGTACTTACCCAATCGCTCGCTTCTCTGCCGCGTAGTCTGAGAGGTCCCGATGGACTTAGTACGTGGCGGAGGAGCGAGCGATCGGGTAAGTACCTTACCTTCATTCCCGGCTCCTGCAGGTTTTATTAGTTTAGTTTATAGTATTTGAGGTTGAATAAAGACATACGTCCATCCAGTCCAACCCATCTAGCAATATCCTCATTTCCTGCCTAACTGTTGATCCAGAGGAGGCAAAAAAAACCCACCAAATTTATAAAGGGGGAAAAAATTCCTTCTTGACTCCAAGTGGCAATCGGAAATTTCCCTGGATCAACTCTACTTTATATATCAATACCAGTAACTTGTAACATTACTTGTTTGCAGAAACTCATCCAGCTTTTTTTTTAAACTGACCAATGAACCTGCCATAACAACGTCCACTAGAAGACAGTTCCATAGCTTTACCGTTCTTACAGTGAAAAACCCTTTCCAAGCTTGAAGCCTAAACCTTTTCTCTTCAAGTCTTAAGGGATGTCCTCGTGTCCTTTGCCATGTTCTATTGGTGAACAATGCCCCAGAAGTTTATTGTATGGCCCGTTAATGTATTTATACACAGTAATCATATCCCCACGCAAGCGCCTTTTCTCCAGCGTACATAATTGTAACTTTTCCAGTCTCTCTTCATATTCAAGCTCCCCCAATCCCCTTATTAATTTAGTTGCCCTTCTCTGAACCATTTCCATTTCAAAGATGTCCTTTTTGTACACAGGATTCCAAATCCTGTGTACTGCATATTCCAAATGAGGCCTTACCAGTGCTTTGTAAAGAGGGAGAATAACATTTTCCTCCCTTGAATCCATTCCTCTCTTTATACAAGAAGATACCCTGCTGGCTCTGGCTGTTGCCGCCTGGCACTGCTTGCTACCTTTAAGTTTGTTATCCACCAAAACTCCATTTATAGTATAAGTAGCACAAGGATTTTTAAGTCCAAAATGCATCACCTTATATTTATCAACATTGAATCTCATCTGCCACTTAGCAGCCCAATGTGACAATCTATCTAGATCCCCCTGCAACGATTGCACATCCTCTGAAGTTTTTAATGGTTGACAAGGTTTTGTGTCGTCAGCAAACACAGAAACCTTGCTGGCAATACCCACTTCCAAATCATTAATAAATAGATTAAATAGAAGCGGCCCCAATACAGAACCCTGTGGCACCCCACTTAGCACTTTAGTCCACAATGATGAAGCCCCATTAACAACTACTCTCTGCATCCTATTCATTAACCAATTTATCTATCCATGTACAAATGTGACTCCCCAGACCAACAGACTCTGCTATGCCAGAGTCTAAATTTCTTACTTACTTCCTCATAAAAGCCAAGCAAGTTAGTTTGACAAGATCTATTCCTCCTAAATCCATGCTGGTTACTACTTATAATGTCAGTCCTTGAAACATACTCTAGAACATGTTCCCTTATTAAACTTTCCAGGATCTTTCCCACCACTGAAGTTAAACTTACAGGCCTGTAATTACCCGGCTGTGAACGACTAACCTTTTTGAATATTGGAATAACATCAGCCTTTTTCCATTCCAGAGGCACACATCCAGACATGAGGGAATCTGAAAAAATAAGAAACCATGGCCTAGATAAAACTGAACTTAACTCCCTAAGTACCCGAGGATGTATTTTATCTGGTCCAGGAGATTTATTAATATTAACCTTATTTAGTTCTTTCTGTACCATATCCTCAGTTAACCAAAGTGCACTTGAATCTTTTACACCATTATTGCTACTATATGATATCTGTACTTGGATCTTCTATAGTGTATACAGAGGGGAAAAAAATTCTCAGTCCTCATCTTCTTACTATTAAAATGTTAGGCTTAGTGATGCTTTGTTCAGCTATCCTAACTTCATTATTAATTTTAGCTAGTTTGATTGCTTTCTTACACTCCTTGTTACAGTTTTTATAATCCCTAAAGGCCCTTTCCGTTCCCTCGGCCTTAAAGGTTTTAAATGCCTTTTTCTTCCTTTCCATTTGCCTCTTTACATCAGAATTCAGCCACATGGGCGCAGATTTATTTTTTTTACATTTATTTCCCAAGGGTATAAATTTAGATGTGAACTGGCCTAAAATCCCCTTGAACACAGTCCACTTCTGTTCAGTTCCTTTACCTGATAATACATTATCCCAGTTGACATTCTGAAGAGCTGCTTTTAACCTGGGAAAATTTGCCTTCACAAAATTAAGTCTGTTAACCCAGCGCACTTTTCCTTTCGATAACAAAGTCCAAACACCACTATTTCATGGTCTCTATTCCCTAAGCCTCCAGTTACCTTTATATCTATAATGCGCTCCACGATGTTAGATATTACCAGATCCAACAGAGCTCCTTTTCTAGTAGGAACCTCAACCACCTGTGAAAGAAAATTATCCTGCAGCAAATTCAGGAACTCATCGCCTTTTTCTGTGATGGCAGTTCCACCAATCAATGTCTGGGTAATTAAAGTCCCCCATAATGAATACACTCCCCAAACTTGCAGCCCTTGCCAACTGCATATGAAGCCGACTCACCTCCTCTCTGCTAGCATTTGGCAGCTTATAGCAGACACCAACAATGACATTACCCCCTTTCCTGTTGCCTAATTCCACCCATATTGCCTCTACTTCAACATCCATATCGCCAGTTATTTCTTCTTTTAAATTTGGCTTCAATACTTTTTTAACATAAACACATACTCCTCCCCCTTTACTTTTTTCTCTGTCCTGCCTAAACAAGGCGTATCCTTCTAAATTTACAGCCCAGTCGTGAGAACTGTTCAACCACGTTTCTGCTATACCTATTACATCATACTTTTCATTCAATGCCATCATTTCCAATTCACCCATTTTGTCAGCCAGGCTTCTCGCATTTGCATACATATATTTTAGATTATGATCCTGTAATTTATTCATACACTTTAATAAACATGCCTCCCTATGCCCTATGCTAGCCCCCCCCCCGCCCCGGCCGACCACTGGCCTATCTACACCCTGTTTTCCACCTGGGCTATCTATCCCAGTGAGACTGCTAATACCCTCCCCCCCCAACCTAGTTTAAAATCTCCTCCAACCCTCTAGCCATCTTCTCCCCTAAAACAGCTGTACCGCCATCAGTGAGGTGCAACCCATCCCTACTAAAGAGCCTGTAGCCGACAGCAAAGTCTTCCCAGTTCTCAATAAACTCAAACCCTTCTTCCTTACACCACTCTCTTAGCCACGCATTAATTCTCCTAAGCTCCCGCTGTCTCCCTGGCTTAGCACGTGGCTGCGGTAGTATTTCTGAAAACACTACCCTGGAGGTCCTTGCTTTTAACTTGGCCCCTAGCTCTCGGAAATCATGTTTAAGTACCTCACCTCCTCCTCTAACTTTGTCATTGGCACCAATGTGAACCAAGACCGCCGGGTCACACCTGGCCCCACCCCAAAAATCTGTCTACACGATCCACCACATGCCAAACCCTAGCACCAGGCAGGCAACACACAGTTCGGCATGTAGGGTCTTGGCGGCAGATTACCCTATCTACCTTCCTTATAATGGAGTCCCCTACCACTACCACCTGCCTTGCATTCCTGATCCTTCATTCCTCCTCCCTTGTATCATAGATGACAGTCTCCTGGGTGCTCAAGGGACTAGCCCCCTCCATATTGAAGAACGTAGGGTAAGACACAGCCCCATAGCTCCCGCTCTTCAATAAAACTGAATACAGAGCATTTTTTTGCCCTTAGCAACCCATATCAGTGTATCAGTCAAAAATTGATTATTCCAGACTTTTGGACAAATGTTAGGTAATATATGGCCAACATACAAAGGCACTTAAAAAGGTGTAACTACCAGGGGAGTAGACCCTGCAGCCACGGGAAGTCCCAGATCTTCTTATTTTTCCCTGTAACAGATACTGTCTCCTCCCCGAAAACCACTGTGAATGAAGCTTGGAGAGGGACCCATCATAGTTTTGTGAATCCTATTTATGCCACTGCCCTTAAAATCTGCCACATTGCTTACTGTACTAGTTTAGTAGTTAATAACAAAAGCAATTGCCTATTTGTGGTTTAGTAAAATTGAAGACATTATTTCTCCATACTGGCCACAGCAAAGTTAGTTATATCAGGTTCAACACTATAGCAGAGCATTTTCACCCACATGTAGAAAATTAATATGCAAAAGGAACAAAATATTGTAAGGCCACTAACCTAGGTCACTAACCGCTTATTAAATAAGTATCAATGTACTATTGTGCTTAAATCCTCTCACTTTCCTTTGTAAATGCCACGTGCACCAAGATACTAATCCTGGTATCGTTGGTACTGGTTGGAGAAAATTAAGTTATCTTATAAATGAGTAATTTTTGTGCTGCAGTGCTGGGTAATTTCACCTGTATAAATCTACCAACCCTCAGGGAGAGAGAGAGGGTGAAAAGTACAATTCCACCACCCCATACCCACCAGACAGTAGGCCCTTGTAAATGTACTATGGTATGGAGGCACAGTTGGAAAAAGATTAGGTAAGAATCGCAATTGATTCTCTATAAACCGGTATAATTGTGCATCTGTAACAATGTGAAAGCCAATAAAAGTATCATCTTTAACTACTCTTCTTCCTTTCGTGGTTTTAGATTTCCGATCCCAGCAGTTTTACTAGATGGGAAATAGGATTCAGGAATGACCTCTAAAAAGGACGAAGGCTGCAGGAAGAGACTCCAAGCCAAGCACTAATAGTCTTGTATCCATATCGATGAGGGCTTGTTTTTTGAGAATGGGAGGGGTAAACATCATGGCAAAGGATTTTGTTTTATTCTTCAACAATGTGTCTTGAGTATGTGTCCTGTAAACACTCTCTCTCTCTCTCTGTGTATATAAATATTATTATATATAATATATATATATATATATATATATATATATTACACATTACACAAAAGTAATTAAAATAAAGGTTTAGCTGCATATCCTTGTATTTGTTGTATATATATATATATGTGTGTGTGTGTGTATATATATTATATATATATATATATATATACACACACACACACACATATATTATATACATATATACATATACATTGTATACAGATAACATGATGAATGGGGCACTCCTTGGTCTTATATCCAAACGATTTTTTATTGTGTGATAAACGGGTCAACGCGTTTTGGGCCGCGAATTCGGCCGTTCTCAAGACAATGTGTAATATCTACAAACAAACTTATATGTATCAAGAAACGGAAGTACACCCCCCCCCTCCCTCCCCTATCCCCCTCCCTCCCCTTGATGCCGTCATCAATTCCTGTCTGTGGTCTCCATGTTCTATTAGTGGACATAGTCCATGTAACTTCCTTCAGTTCGTGCTGATTTTTTGCAAAAGTTCTAAGGCTTTATGTACGGTCCTCTAGAGCTCCACTTCACACAACGGACCTTACTCGCAGGAAACAGACAAGGCACACAGGCAGGTATCACCCCCGTGAGATTAAAGTGCAACATTGAATACAGGCAATGATTTTTCAATAAAGTGACCTAGTGCAATAGTAGCAAAGTCCATGCTGTGAATAAAATAAATAACAATAAACTACATTTGAGAAAAACATTGTATCTATCACTAGAGGCTGCCACTTAAGCTTGTGAAAACTTACTGTGAATTATAAAACATAATACTAAACTATTACACATTAGTGAAAAACCCTTTCCGAACCTGAAGCCTAAACCTTTTTTCTTCAAGTCTTAAGGGATGTCCACATTCCTCTGACATGTTCTATTGGGGAACAATGCCCCAGATAGTTTTATGTATGGCCCGTTAATGTATTTATAACCAGTAATCATATCCCCACGCAAGCGCCTTTCTCCAGCGTACATAATTGTAACTTTTCCAGTCTCTCTTCATATTCAAGCTCCCCAATCCCCTTATTAATTTAGTTGCCCTTCTCTGAACCCTTTCCATTTCAAAGATGTCCTTTTTGTACACAAATTGCACTGCATATTCAAATGAGGCCTTACCAGTGCTTTGTAAAGAGGGAGAATAACATTTTCCTCTCTTGAATCCATACCTCTCTTTATACAAGACAATACCATGCGGGCTCTGGCTGTTGCCCCCTGGCACTGCTTGCTACCTTTAAGTTTGTTATCCACATCAATGTTCTACTAACTTAGCATTTAGCATCCAACGTTTATTTTGGAGGCACACTAGGTTTTCATTAAAAAAAGCTGCCTACCATTTACATTAAAAAAATAAGGCAGGCACACTGGTTTTCATGTGGTCAACCCCAAAGTTGCCATGCACTTGCATCTAATTGTTGCTGAGTTATATTATTTTCACACACTACAGAATTAAAAGGAAAATACTTTTATTTTGGTAACCAGTGAACAAGGTATAAATTAGAGCAATAAACTATGATAGTATCATAGCCGTGATATAATCTGCGTTTTGCTAGTCCGCAATAACCAGCGTAAGCTTAGTGTCTGTATCTAGATTCTAGTCCCAATGGAATACAGGGTTTTCCTTTGCAGGCAGGATCATCCACAAGGCAACCCTAGGCACCTGCCTAGGGCCCAGGAAACTTCTGGGGGCCCAGCTTCAGAAGCAGTAACAATATTATAATCTATACATATATGTAGCAAAAAAAGGTCCCTAAATGATGATGGCCCTGCCTAGGGCCCCATATGATCATAATGCATCTCTGCTCCTTTGCAATGGGCCACTAGTACATTACTAAAACAGGGAGAGTATACGGCTTCGCAGCTCCCCCTTCAAGTATATTCCTTTACAATGGGTCCCTAGTACATTAATAAACAGGGAGGTATACGGCTTTGCAGCTCCCCTTCAAGCATATTACTTTACAATGGGTCACTAGTAGAGATGGGATCTGGGTTCGACATGGAACCCCCGGTTTCTCGGAATCCGAAGATCTGTCCGAATCCAGATTTCGGGAATTCAAAGACATTTTCAATAATTTTCCAATGTACAAGGCTATTTTTGATAATTTTCGATTATTTTTTAAAATTATCAGAAATACGAGAAAAAGATCATTTTCGAGTTTCTGATCGTATTTTCGAAAATCGAACGGTCGAGGCTATTTTTGATAATTTTTGAAAATAGCAACGAACTTTCGAAAATCTTTGAAAATACGATCGGAAACTCGAAAATGGTCTCCGATAGTATTTTCCAATGTTCGAGACTTTTTCAAAAATTATCAAAAATTGCCCCATACATTTGAAAATTATTGAAAATTCATCCAGTTTCGGATCTTTGGAATTTTCCAGAGATCTGGAATCCGAAAACGAAATTAGTGAGTCACTAGTACATTAAATAAAATAGGGAGAGAATAAGGCTTCACAGCTCCCTTCGAGCCTATTCCCTTACAATGAATGTATGTTTTTGTGCAATGCATTGATATACTGTGGATATTGTGATGGATCCTGCGTAAGCAATTGAAGTAGATTTATGTTGGTAACCAAGAACCAAGACTCGTTAAATAGGTTTGCGACGGCTGCGCAAGTTCCTGTTCCGGATTTGTGGCGCTAACTGAGCATAAATGAGTTAGCGTGACGTTATGAAGGGGCAGGAGCACTGCGTGCCGGCAGCGTTCCTGGGTAAATCGCCCTTTAAAACTTTAATGTATCATTCCCTAGCAAAAATATATTTGTAATGAATAGAGTATTTGGACTTAAAATAAACCGTGTACCATTTATACAGTAAACGGAACTGATATAGATGTTTCTAATTGTTCACTTTAGTTTTTTTCATACAGAATAGGGTTGCCAGATATTCCGTGCCTGAGCGGGCGAAGCAGGAGTCATGTGCAGGGCAGAGATTAGGCAGGGTTCCTGGGGGCAGGGTTTCCAAGTTCATCTCTAGGACAGGGATTTCAAATAGGGACGCCTGGCAACCCTGATACAGACTGAAGCTAATAACACAGCAGAAGAAACTCTTATTATCTGTTTCTGCAGTCTATAGAAATTAAAGGATACATCCATATATATTTTTAGGGGAATTATTAGAGTAATTTTTTTTTTAAACTAAGCAGGCAGAAATGGACACCAAGCAAACAAAATAGGCAAAGCCGATTAAAATGCTTCAATGATGCAAATATATTAAATTCAATTAAAGGAGAACTAGCCAAATTTTATATTCAATAATATGAAAACCATCCACCCAAGAAAACCAATAAATGGTAATTTACCCCTCCAGTAAATGGCATTAAATGTAACCACCTGAAGAACTAGATGTGGTACCTAATCTAAACTGTAGAGGACAGTGGTTGTGACCTGCTTTAATATGTTGCTGCAGAAACGTGATACGAGCATATGTAAATGGTCAGTGACCACACTGTGTGAATCTGGAATGATGGGAAATTAAACAACAACTGTAAGGTAAATTTTCAAGCATCCATATCAAAACAAGAGATAGACATAGATTACTGCTTTTATTTCAATGTGTTCTGCCTTCTATTCAGTGTTGTTCTGAGGCTTAAGTTGTCCTTTAAGAGCATGTGAAGTAAGTAGTACAGTCCTACACAATAGTCCAAACTAGACAATAGTCCAAACTTCTTCTATACTGCAAATGCTGTGGATTGTAGTGCTGTAAAATTTACATGGTAGATAATGCTGGGATCGTTATAGTTTAGTGCCGTGCTTGTATGCCTGCCCTCTCTGTGTATTTATGTATAAGTAAAAGTTTGACAGACTTTAGGGGTTCCCAGAATTCATTACAATTGTTTATCTATATTAATAAAGGCAAAGCCCTCACTCACTCACTCACTCATCACTTATTCTCCAACTTGCCGTGGAGGCAGCCGGCTTAAATTTGCCAAGCTCATTCATTGCACCTTACTTACAAAATTAAGCAGTTTTCGTTTCAAATTTCCACCTGTAACGGTGAGTATCTGACATTGCACAGACTTATGGTTACCTAGCTTACAAGCTATACAAATCTATATGGTTGGTCCGATTTCAACCAAATTTTGTATGCATATACTCCTTTACCAGTAAAAGGTTAACGAAATATTTTTTTTAGGGTGGGGGTGAATGGGGGGGAATAAATTTTGAACTTCTGCACACTAAGGCTGGACCGATTTTTACCAAAATTTCAGTGTGGTGCGGGACTGGCTGAGGTGAAGGGAAGGGTTTGGAGGGTGGACAGAGAGGAATAGTGGGGGGTATTGGGGGGCGACGGGGAGGGGTGGTGGGGGTTATTTTCACCAAAATTTCGTAGTTGAATAAAAATGTAATATTAAATTAAGTTAATGAGTGTTGCATTATCGTAAAGCTTATTGAATTGTCTTTCTTTAATATATCAAGTGCCGAGTGATTACAGCCATCTTGATACATTATTGCTTTCTTACTAAAAGGTTATTTGAATACATCTCCGCTGCGAAGTGCGGGTATTTTGCTAGTAACTAATAACCCACAGTTATAGCTGGGTAATTTCACCTGTATAAATCTACCAACCCTCAGGGAGAGAGGGTGAAAAAGTACAATTCCACCCCATACCCACCAGACAGTAGGCCCTTGTAAATGTACTATGGTATGGAGGCACAGTTGGAAAAAGATTAGGTAAGAATCGCAATTGATTCTCTATAAACCGGTATAATTGTGCATCTGTAACAATGTGAAAGCCAATAAAAGTATCATCTTTAACTACTCTCTTCCTGTTCGTGGTTTTAGATTTCCGATCCCAGCAGTTTTACTAGATGGGAAATAGGATTCAGGAATGACCTCTAAAAAGGACGAAGGCTGCAGGAAGAGACTCCAAGCCAAGCACTAATAGTCTTGTATCCATATATCGATGAGGGCTTGTTTTTTGAGAATGGGAGGGGGTAAACATCATGGCAAAGGATTTTGTTTTATTCTTCAACAATGTGCTGTGAGTAATGTGTCCTGTAAACACTCTCTCTCTCTCTCTGTGTATATAGAAGATATTATCTATATATAATATATATATATATATATATATATATATATATATCTACATTACAACAAAAGTAATTAAAATAAAGGTTTAGCTGCATATCCTTGTATTTGTTGTATATATATATATATGTGTGTGTGTGTGTATATATATTATATATATATATATATATATACACACACACACACACATATATTATATACATTATATACATATACATTGTATACAGATAACATGATGAATGGGGCACTCCTTGGTCTTATATCCAAACGATTTTTTATTGTGTGATAACGGGTCAACGCGTTTTGGGGCCGCGAATTCGGCCGTTCTCAAGACAATGTGTAATATCTACAAACAAACTTATATGTATCAAAAACGGAAGTACACCCCCCCCCTCCCTCCCCTATCCCCCTCCCTCCCCTTGATGCCGTCATCAATTCCTGTCTGTGTCTCCATGTTCTATTAGTGGACATAGTCCATGTAACTTCCTTCAGTTCGTGCTGATTTTTTGCAAAAGTTCTAAGGCTTTATGTACGGTCCTCTAGAGCTCCACTTCCAACAACGGACCTTACTCGCAGGAAACAGACAAGGCACACAGGCAGGTATCACCCCCGTGAGATTAAAGTGCAACATTGAATACAGGCAGAATGATTTTTCAATAAAGTGACCTAGTGCAATAGTAGCAAAGTCCATGCTGTGAATAAAAATAAATAACAATAAACTACATTTGAAAAAAACATTGTATCTATCACTAGAGGCTGCCACTTAAGCTTGTGAAAACTTACTGTGAATTATAAAACATAAATATGCTAAACTATTACACATTAGTGAAAAACCCTTTCCGAACCTGAAGCCTAAACCTTTTTTCTTCAAGGGATGTCCACATGTCCTCTGACATGTTCTATTGGTGAACAATGCCCCAGATAGTTTATTGTATGGCCCCTTAATGTATTTCTACACAGTAATCATATCCCCACGCAAGCGCCTTTTCTCCAGCGTACATAATTGTAACTTTTCCAGTCTCTCTTCATATTCAAGCTCCCCCAATCCCCTTATTAATTTAGTTGCCCTTCTCTGAACCCTTTCCATTTCAAAGATGTCCTTTTTGTACACAAAATTGCACTGCATATTCCAAATGAGGCCTTACCAGTGCTTTGTAAAGAGGGAGAATAACATTTTCCTCTCTTGAATCCATACCTCTCTTTATACAAGACAATACCATGCTGGCTCTGGCTGTTGCCGCCTGGCACTGCTTGCTACCTTTAAGTTTGTTATCCACATCAATGTTCTACTAACTTAGCATTTAGCATCCAACTGTTATTTTGGAGGCACACTAGGTTTTCATATAAAAAGCTGCCTACCATTTACATTAAAAAAATAAGGCAGGCAGCACTGGTTTTCATGTGGTCAACCCCAAAGGTGCCATGCACTTGCATCTAATTGTTGCTGAGTTATTATTTTCACACTACAGAATTAAAAGGAAAATACTTTTATTTTGGTAACCAGTGAACAAGGTATAAAATTAGAGCAATAAACTATGATAGTATCATAGCCGTGATATAATCTGCGTTTTGCTAGTCCAGCAATAACCAGCGTAAGCTTAGTCTGTATCTAGATTCTAGTCCCAATGGAATACAGGGTTTTCCTTTGCAGAGCAGGATCATCCACAAGGCAACCCTAGGCACCTGCCTAGGGCCCAGGAAACTTCTGGGGGCCCAGCTTCAGAAGCAGTAACAATATTATAATCTATACAATATATGTAGCAAAAAAAGGGTCCCTAAATGATGATGGCCCTGCCTAGGGCCCCATATGATCATAATGCATCTCTGCTCCTTTGCAATGGGCCACTAGTACATTACTAAAACAGGGAGAGTATACGGCTTCGCAGCTCCCCTTCAAGTATATTCCTTTACAATGGGTCACTAGTACATTAATAAAACAGGGAGAGTATACGGCTTTGCAGCTCCCCTTCAAGCATATTACTTTACAATGGGTCACTAGTAGAGATGGGATCTGGGTTCGACATGGAACCCCCCGGTTTCTGGAATCCGAAAGATCTGTCCGAATCCAGATTTCGGGAATTCAGAAGACATTTTCAATAATTTTCCAATGTACAAGGCTATTTTTGATAATTTTCGATTTATTTTTTAAAATTATCAGAAATACGAGAAAAAGATCATTTTCGAGTTTCTGATCGTATTTTCGAAAATCGAACGGTCGAGGCTATTTTTGATAATTTTTGAAAATAGCAACGAACTTTCGAAAATCTTTGAAAATACGATCGGAAACTCGAAAATGGTCTCCGATAGTATTTTCCAATGTTCGAGACTATTTTCAAAAATTATCAAAAATTGCCCCATACATTTGAAAATTATTGAAAATTCATCCCAGTTTCGGATCTTTGGAATTTTCCAGAGATCTGGGAATCCGAAAACGAAATTAGTGAGTCACTAGTACATTAAATAAAATAGGGAGAGAATAAGGCTTCACAGCTCCCCTTCGAGCCTATTCCCTTACAATGAAATGTATGTTTTTGTGCAATGCATTGATATACTGTGGATATTGTGATGGATCCTGCAGTAAGCAATTGAAGTAGATTTATGTTGGTAACCAAGAACCAAGACTCTGGTAAATAGGTTTGCGACGGCTGCGCAAGTTCCTGTTCCGGATCTTGTGGCGCTAACTGAGCATAAATGAGTTAGCGTGACGTTATGAAGGGGCAGGAGCACTGCGTGCCGGCAGCGTTCCTGGGTAAATCGCCCTTTAAGACTTTAATGTATCATTCCCTAGCAAAAATATATTTGTAATGAATAGAGTATTTGGACTTAAAATAAAACCGTGTACCATTTATACAGTAAACGGAACTGATATAGATGTTTCTAATTGTTCACTTTAGTTTTTTTCATACAGAATAGGGTTGCCAGATATTCCGTGCCTGAGCGGGCGAAGCAGGAGTCATGTGCAGGGCAGAGATTAGGCAGGGTTCCTGGGGGCAGGGTTTCCAAGTTCATCTCTAGGACAGGGATTTCAAATAGGGACGCCTGGCAACCCTGATACAGACTGAAGCTAATAGACACAGCAGAAGAAACTCTTATTATCTGTTTCTGCAGTCTATAGAAATTAAAGGATACATCCATATATATTTTTAGGGGAATTATTAGAGTAATTTTTTTTTTTAAACTAAGCAGGCAGAAATGGACACCAAGCAAACAAAATAGGCAAAGCCGATTAAAATGCTTCAATGATGCAAATATATTAAATTCAATTAAAGGAGAACTAGCCAAATTTTATATTCAATAATATGAAAACCATCCACCCAAGAAAACCAATAAATGGTAATTTACCCCTCCAGTAAATGGCATTAAATGTAACCACCTGAAGAACTAGATGTGTGTACCTAATCTAAACTGTAAGAGGACAGTGGTTGTGACCTGCTTTAATATGTTGCTGCAGAAACGTGATACTGAGCATATGTAAATGGTCAGTGACCAAACTGTGTGAATCTGGAATGATGGGAAATTAAACACAAACTGTAAGGTAAATTTTCAAGCATCCATATCAAAACAAGAGATAAGACATAGATTACTGCTTTTATTTCAATGTGTTCTGCCTTCTAATTCAGTGTTGTTCTGAGGCTTAAGTTGTCCTTTAAGAGCATGTGTAAAGTAGTATACAGTCCTACACAATAGTCCAAACTAGACAATAGTCCAAACTTCTTCTATACTGCAAATGCTGTGGATTGTAGTGCTGTAAATTTACATGGTAGATAATGCTGGGATCGTTATAGTTTAGTGCCGTGCTTGTATGCCTGCCCTCTCTGTGTATTTATGTATAAGTAAAAGTTTGACAGACTTTAGGGGTTCCCAGAATTCATTACAATTGGTTATCTATATTAATAAAAGGCAAAGCCCTCACTCACTCACTCACTCATCACTTATTCTCCAACTTGCCGTGGAGGCAGACGGCTTAAATTTGCCAAGCTCATTCATTGCACCTTACTTACAAAAATTAAGCAGGTTTCGTTTCAAATTTCCACCTGTAACGGTGAGTATCTGACATTGCACAGACTTATGGTTACCTAGCTTACAAGCTATACAAATCTATATGGTTGGTCCGATTTCAACCAAATTTTGTATGCATATACTCCTTTACCAGTAAAAGGTTAACGAAATATTTTTTTTAGGGTGGGGGTGAATGGGGGGGAATAGAATTTTGAACTTCTGCACACTAACGGCTGGACCGATTTTTACCAAAATTTCAGTGTGTGTGCGGGGACTGGCTGAGGTGAAGGGGAAGGGTTTGGAGGGTGGACAGAGAGGAATAGTGGGGGGTATTGGGGGCAGACGGGGAGGGGTGGTGGGGGTTATTTTCACCAAAATTTCGTAGTTGAATAAAAAATGTAATATTAAATTAAGTTAATGAGTGTTGCATTATCGTAAAGCTTATTGAATTGTCTTTCTTTAATATATCAAGTGCCGAGTGATTACAGCAATCTTGATACATTATTGCTTTCTTACTAAAAAGGTTATTTGAATACATCTCCGCTGCGAAGTGCGGGTATTTTGCTAGTAACTAATAACCCACAGTTATAGCCAATTAAAATATAATTCAATCCACACTGACTTACCAGGCCAGTTGCTAAAACATTTGTGTCAAAGGTTTAAACTTCACTTATACCACGGACTTAACTAATCTTAAGCTGCGTACACACAGTAACGATAATGCCCTGATACCGTCAGATCCGAACGATCCGTTTGTGGCCGCCGAACGGTCGGGTCGGCCGAACGGTCGTTCGGGAAAGGCTGAAAATTTCCATCGGCCGTGCTACACTCCCTATAGAGGAGTCTAGCGCGGCCGATGGAAACACACAGTCCCGAGCGTTCTCCTTATGAAGTTCATAGGGAGAACGCTCGGGACTGTGTGTATGCAGATCTTTGAAAGATGGCAGACAGGATCTTGCAGATCCTGTCTGTCATCTTTCAGAAATCTGTACTGTGTGTACCTAGCTTTAGGAACCAAATCTATGTAATGAACAGCTTGCTTGTTATGTAAGAAATATTCTGAACACTTACTTAGCTATGGAATAATTTTCATTGTAAGCTATTTCTGTATTTGGACTTTGCAACACAATACATTTTTGTAGACACACTAGGGAGATTCAGTTAAAATGGGGCTAATTTTGCCCCAACCAATCAGACTTTTTTTAACATTTGAAAGCCAACATCTGATTGGTTGGGGCAAAAATTAGCACCATTTTTAATGATAAGAACTTTTATTGAATCTCCCTACTATTTTTAAACTACAACTCCCAATAACCATCACATTTGACAACGTACAGTACCAATGTAATGCTAATTACTGTAGAACATAGAATGCAGCAGCTGTCCCTTAGTTATCTTGAACACTAAATGTTGAGATGATTCCTATGGCACTGTTGTTAAAAGCATTCGAGGAAGAATGAAGATGTTGTTTCTTGTTTCATTGGTTCTTGTTATAGATTATAATTATTGGGTTTATCAAGTTACAACCCTCGGAACTGTGGAAACCATACTGCCACAAGAGAAAACCATGTCTCACCTGCAAGCCTCTACTAAACACATATCAATACTATCCCAACAGAGGGCTTAGTATACTTAATAGACCAAAGAATCTTGGGCATGGGCTTATCCCACGTCTCGCCTTTGCACATGACCTTCAATTTCCTCAGCACACATCTAAAGGCTAAAACCACTAAAAGGTGAGATGGCTTCCCTTGATAGGGACATGATCCTTCTATTACCTAAGCTACTTTTTTGGGATTGGCCTATTCTATTTTCCCATCCTTCTGGGGAAGGAACACTGTTGCCTATAGGAAGTGGCTAGCACCATAGTAGTGAGTATGACTTTAGGAAGGCATTTTGTTGAGATGAGAAGTATGGTCCAAAATCAAAGAATGGTTTAGGACTAAGCCACAATAACGTGTTTTTCACGTGGTCGCACATGCAATTTTGGTTAGAATGGAAATCGTGGGAACGCAAGTTCACACGATTTCCGATGTGTATTCGATTGTGCATCCATCAACGAAGCCACTTAGCCCCAAATCCAACAACAGCGTTCTAGGGGTAAAAAAGGGATAACTAAGTGGCGTCAGAAGGTAGAAGAAGCATCCAGAATGGGTGATAATGCAGGTAAGGATAAATACTCCACCTTAGTTTTTTGAGTCCAAATTCATATATAGTCAGGGCCATCCACTGTGTGTGTTCAGCAATCGTCCTCCTACAAGTATCGTAAGAGAAACCACGTGTCCACTGAATAGCCTCCCAAATGAGGAGATAGACCAATAACTTGCAATCCTCCACATATTTCTTCAGTTAAATCCCAAAAGCAGATTATGTGTAATTATTGGTGGTAGTAGATTTACTCATCCAGCGTCCCATTAGCAGGTTCTTATATGTAATTATTAGTGGTAGTAGATATACTCGTCCAGTGTCCTTACAACATCCGGTTTCCACTATACTTAGAATCTGTGCAAGAAGGTCAAAAGTAGAGATACATTAATCAATGAAAAATAATGTCCATTTAAATAAAGGGGGTCAGGTCCAACTCATTGTTCAAACCCAGGGGAACCATAGTCTTTGTGAATATCCATTGTGCCTCTTTTTTAAGGAGGAGGTCACGAACATTCCCCCCCCCCCGGATGTCAAATGTACTCTCGTTATAGCCTGGCACCTTAGATCATTTAGAGACATATTATGGAACTTAAGAAAATGGTCCGCCATGCCTGATAGATGATTACCTTTCTGTAAATCACTGGAAGCGATTCAAATATTTCGGCAGACGTTCCTTCAATTTCTGCGTGGTCATGCCTACATACAAACATGGGCATGTACAAGTTAAGTTATGTATATGACATTTTGTGTATTACAATTCATATAGTAATTTGTCTGGAATCGTCTGTTGCCACTACTATCTGTCCACCAATTTCTCCCATTCATAAATGTACAAAATTTGCAGTCCCCACACTTATGCATGCCTTTCACTGTTGTGCCTCTACCAATAGATACAGTACTCCTAACAAAATGACACCTAGACACCAAATCTGAAATATTGTTATTACATCTAGCAGTTGAAAGAGGCCCGTTAGGAAGTAGAGGACTTAATTCTGGGTCACTGGTTAAAATTTGCCATTTGTCAGTAAGCAAATTTCTAAGTTGGTCCCACTGATTATTGAATGTAGTTATGAATCGGATATGATTATCTTCTGAACTCATTCGTTTTCTTAGGAGGTCACTCTATTGTTGTGATCCTGCCTGTTCCTTACATCTTTTTAACAATCTGGGAGGGTAGCCCCTGTTTTTAAATCTCAGTTCTAGGTCACCCGCTGCTTCCATGTAATCATTTTTCTGGGTACAGTTCCTGCTTATATGCAGGAATTAGCCCCTAGGTATTCCTCTTACCAATGCTCTAGGATGGGCGCTATCAAAGTGCAGCAATGTGTTCGAAGCGGTGGGTTTCCTGTAAGCTTTTGTTATGAGGCGACCATCCTTCCTCGGTATTTTCAAGTCCAGGAAAATGCATTCTTCCTTGGATGCCTGGTAGGTGAGAAAAATATTTTGATCATTATGATTTAACATATTGATAAACTGCTGAAGCTCATCCAGAGACCCACGCCTCAGAAAAAATATATCATCAATATACCTGACCCACAGGTCCACCTGCAGGTTAAGGGGTGCCATGGAGTCACCAAGCGTGACCTCCCTCTTCCACCAACCCAAAAACAGGTTAGCGTAAGAGGGTGCGCACTTGGCCCCCATGGCAGTACCTCGCACCTGCAGGTAGAACCTGTGTTCAAAGATGAAATAATTGTGGTTAAGGATGAACTCTAGCAGTCTCAATGAAACAAGTACCTCGGGTTGGATGATTGACCAGAGAGATGAAAAAATGTTTATATGATGTCTGTCTGCCACTGCTACACTTTCTCAAGTTCTGTATTGCAGAAAGGGGTACAGACTAGGTCATGTTTCTCTGGCTCTCTGTGCCCACTGATAGGGCTCTGAGTGCTACCACTGGCACTCGTGCCATAGGTTCACCACCACTGATCTTTAGGGATAGGAGTATTGTTTAATGGGACAAAACCTGGGTACTAGAGATAAATTATCCATAATAATCTAATGGGATAGGAGTGTTGTTTAATGGAATGGCACTAGGGTACTAGAGATAAATGGTCCATAATAATCTATAGGGATTAGAGATATTGTTTAATGGGACAGCACTAGGATACTAGAGATAAATAATCCATAATAATCTATAGGGATAGGAGTATTGTTTAATAGGATGACGTTAGGGTACTAGAAATTAAAAACCCATAATAATTTATAGGGATAGGAATATTGTTTAATGAGATGGCACTAGGTTATTAGAGATATATAATCTATAATAATCTATAGGTATAGGAGTATTATTTAATGGGAGGGCACTAGGGTACTAGAGATAAATGGTCCATAATCTATAGGGATAGAAGTATTGTTTAATGGGGTGGCACTAGAGTACTACAGATAAATAATCCATAATAATCTATAGGGATAAGAGTATTATTTAATGGGGTGGCACTAGGGTACTAGAGATAAATAGTACATAATAATCTATAGGGAAAGGTGTATTTTTTTAATGGGATGGCACTAGGTTACTAGAGATAATTGTCCATAATAATCTATAATAATAGGAGTATTGTTTAATGGGATGGCACTAGGGTACTATAAATAAATGGTCCATAATAATTTATGGGGAATAAAGTATTGATTAATGGGAGGGCACTAGGGTACTAGAGATAAATAGTACATAATAATCTATAGGGAAAGAAGTATTGTTTAATGTGGTGCCATTAGGGTACTAGAAATAAATGGCCCAAAATAATCTATAGGAATAGGAGTTTTGTTTAATGGGAGGGCACTAGGGCAATAGAGATAAATGGTCCATAAAAACCTATAGGGATAGGAGTAATGTTTAATGGTACTAGAGATACATGGTATATAATAATCTATAGGGATAGGAGTAATGTTTGATGGTAGTAGAGATAAAAATGGTCAATAAAGTAAAAAAATTTTTCTATAGGGATGGAGGAATGTTTAATGGTACTAGAGCTGAATGGTATATAATAATCTATAGGGATGGAGTAATGTTAATGGTACTAGAGATAATGGTTATAATAATACTATGGGATAGGAGTAATGTTTGATGGTAGTAGAGATAAATGGATATAATAATCTATAGGGATAGGAGTAATGTTTAATGGGTACTAGAGATAAATGGTATATAATAATCTATAGGGATAGGAGTAATGTTTGATGGTAGAGTGAGTAAATGGTATATAATAAATCTATAGGGATAGGAGTAATGTTTAATGGTACTAGAGATAATGGTATATAATAATCTATAGGGATAGGAGTAATGTTTGATGGTAGTAGAGATAAATGGTATATAATAATCTATAGGGATAGGAGTAATGTTTGATGGTAGTAGAGTAAATGGTATATAATAATCTATAGGGATAGGAGTAATGTTTAATGGTACTAGAGATAAATGGTATATAATAATCTATAGGGATAGGAGTAATGTTTGATGGTAGTAGAGATAAATGGTATATAATAATCTATAGGGATAGAGTAATGTTTAAGGTACTAGAGATAAATGGTATTATAATCTATAGGGATAGGAGTAATGTTTAATGGTACTAGAGATAAATGGTATATAATAATCTATAGGGATAGGAGTAATGTTTGATGGTAGTAGAGATAAATGGTATATAATAATCTATAGGGATAGGAATATGTTTCTTTTTTTAAATCCAGTTTTATTTTGTTCAGTTGTTAGAAAAAAGAACATACATATACATTTTCATTTTCCTATTCCTATTATATTGCAGTTGGTTGTTACTTGTATTGTACACATTGTTTCTGAATCTAACAGTTTTCTTTATTATTATATTTTAATAAAGATAGAAAAACAAAAACAAAAAAAACAGATTAACTGACTATGTTGTATTCATTTTGTATGCCTTTTGTTCACATTTATCATGGGTCACATACTTTAGATATAGTGATAGATTATAGAGATATTATTGAGAAAGGAGGTTTGGGTTTAAAGAGTGTGGAGATAGTTTGGTATTAGACGGAATAGAGGGTTTTAGTAGATTGGATGGGAGGTTGGTGGTCCAACCGCCCTGGCTGAAGGTCCCTCACCTAATTGCTGTTGCATCTGACACGAGTTCCATACCTTATCGTACTTGCTTGGGCATTTTCTGTGTATATACAGAAGTTTATGGTATGCTAGTTCTGCGTTAACTAATTGGATCCATTGTTTTCGTTTGGGTGGACTGTGGGGCATCCATGTTCATTATCCAGTAGTCCTAGTATACAAACCTCTGCTTTTTGGGGTATTTGGAGGGATAGGCTGGTTGATAAGAAATTCAGAACTTTTTGCTAGTATTTTTGGATCACTGGGCAAGCCCATATAAGATGCCAGAAGTCCACATCTGGAGCTTTGCATTTAGGGCATAGAGCTTCAGTTGTCCTTTGCATACAAGCTATTCGTGTTAGGGATAGATAGGTTTGTTGTATGATATAGAAGTGGATAAGTCTGTTATTAGCAGAGGGTGAGGCCAATATGGGGGATTCTGCTATGTCTGGCAATAGTGATGGGAGGATATTTGGTATTGCCAGTTATTGGTCATTTTGATCATTTCTGGTTTTGCTTTGGCTTGAATTATAAGTTTGTAGAGAAGCGATGTTGTTCCCTTTGCCACCTTGCGTTGGAGGATTGACATTACTGGGTATGTAGAGGTTTGAGGAATAAGACCAGCAAACTCTGTTTGTCTGCAGTGTCTTAGTTGCAGATACCTTAATCTGTATGATAGGGGTAGTTCGTAATTTGTGGCCAGGGTAACACATGAGAGTATTTGTTGATTTTGTATCAGTTGGCCAAAATCGGTGATTCCTTTGTTTATCCAATATTTAGCGTTGGCAAATGCAGCTAGTTGTGGGAAGGCATAGTTATGCCATAGCGGTGTATGGTCGGGGATATCTTGTGGTTTTAAGATGGAGTTGATTTCCTTCCACTTTTTGTCTGCTTGATGATGGAATTTAGTATTTGGGCCGACTACATGGGTGTCTGGGTTAGCTATGTAAGCTAGAAATGTTCCTTTCAGATATAGGGTTAACATGTTGTCTGAAGAGGTTGGGTGGTCTGTATCATTGGTCCAGCATCTCAGTAACTTCGTCTGGCTGGGTAAGTAGTATGTTTTGAAGTCCGGTAATGCCAGGCCTGCTTGATCATTAGGTGCTTGCAATTGTTTTAGTCACACCCTGGGTCTTTTATTGCCCCACAAAAAACTGATGACCAAACTGTTGACTGCCTGGAAATAATTATTGGGGACATAGCTGAGCGTATGTTGGAGTGTGCACAACAGTTTGAGGAATATTTTTTAATGGGATGGCACTTGGGCAATAGAGATAAATGGTACATAATAAGCTATAGGGAATAGAGTGTTGTTTAATCTGGTGGCACTAGGGTACTAGAAAAGAGTGGTAAATAATAATCTATAAGCATAGGAGTATAATTTAATGGGATGGCACTAGGGTACTAGAGATAAATGTTACATAATAATCTATAGGGAATAGAGTATTTTTTAATAGGAGGATACTAGTGATAAATGGTACACACTCTATAGGGCTAGGAGTACTGTTTAATGGGATGGTAATAGGGTACTAGAGATTAATGGTCCATAATAATATATAGTATTGGGAGTATTGTGTACTGGGAAGGCACTAGGGTACTGGAAATAAATGTTCCATACTAATTTAGTGGTAGGAGTATTGATAATGGGAGGGCACTAGGGTACTAGATATAAATGGTAAATAATCTATATGGAAAGGAGTATTGTTTAATGGGGTGGCTCTAGGGTACTAGTGAGAAATTGTATACAATTATCAATCAATAATGGTATAGAAGTATTATAGAAAGAGTACTGTTTAATGGGATGGTAATGGGGTACTAGAGATAAATGGTATATAATAATCTATAGGGAATAGAGTATTGGATATGATTATGGTCTTGATCCAGTGCCCAGGGTTGATTTGGTTGCTCAGTAGAGATCGGACCATGTTTGACCCAACCAAAAGCCAATAAGTAGAAATTACTGTTCAGAACATTCTAAGGTAGAGTGCATTCTGGGAAGAAGGACCATCACAGAATCTGAAATGTCAGCTCACTTATGCCAATAGCAGGGAATAGCAAAGGGTATAAATTGATTTTTCAAACCAGAAGCGAATAAGTAGAATAACTAGGTATGCATAATATAACAAAATATAAACAAATAATTGTAAAAATAATTAACTTTCCCTTTAACCTCAAATACTTTTATATTACTACAAACATTACTACTACTATACTAGAAATACTGGGACACTGGAAATAAATTGTCTGTAATAACAATAATCTATAGGAATATGAGTTTTGTTTAATGGGATGGGTACTAGTTTTTTAGAAATATATGGTCCATATTAAGCCATAGAAATAAGGGTATTGTTGAACATACAGTAACAGTAATAGGGAAATAGAATATAATAATATGTAGGAATAGGAGTATTATAGAAATTAATTGTCCATAGTAATAATAATCTGTAGAAAAAGAAGAATTGTTTAATAGGACGGCACTAGAGTATTAGAAACAAATGGTACAAAAGCTATAGTATCAGGAGTATTGTTTAAGGGGATGGAACTAGGGAAGGTATTAGAAATAAACTGTCCTTTATAGTCTGTAGAAATAGGAGTATTGTTTAACAACAGTACTAGGGAACTAGAAACAAATGGTACATAATAATACGTAGTAATAGGAGTATTGTTTAACGATATGGCAGGGAGGGGAGGGTACTAGAAATACATTTTCTATAATAATGTTTAGAAATGTTCCTAGGGTTTTTGACACCTGAAGCAACTTTTAAATATTGCCTATCGCCAGAGGGATGGCGGCATGTTAAGCAGGTGTGGCTTCATCAGGGAACATAGGCATGGCTTGTGAAGGTGAGTGTGGTGGGCTGACTAACACTGATTGGTGGACTGGAAGCCTGACTTAACATTGACTGGTGGACTGGTGCTAAAATGCAGTATTGCAGGAAGGAGGAATTTTTTTACCTGCTGCCTTTTAAGTGTTCCGCGGGGGAACGCCCTAAGCAAATGTTTGCTTTATGGTAGGGGCACCCAAGGGAGTATTGTTTAAGGGGAGAGTACTATGGTACTATAAATAAATGGTCTATTATCTATTGAAATAGGAGTATTGTTTAATGTGGAACAGTACTAAGGTACTATAAATAAATGGTCCATAATAATCCATTGAAATAGGAGCATTGTCTAATGCGCGACAGTACTAGGGTACTATAAATAAATGGTCAATAATAATCCATTGAAATAGGAGTATTGTCTAATGCGGGACAGTATTAGGGTACTATAAATAAATGGTCAATAATAATCCATTGATATAGGAGCATTGTCTAATGCGGGACGGTACTAGGGTACTATAAATAAATGGTCAATAATAATCCATTGAAATAGGAGTATTGTCTAATGCGGGACAGTATTAGGGTACTATAAATAAATGGTCCATACTAATCCATTGAAATAGGAGTATTGTCTAATTTGGGACAGTACTACGGTACTATAAATAAAAGGTCCATAATAATACATTGAAATCTGAGTATTGTCTAATGTGGGACATTCCTATAGTACTATAAGTAATGGTCCATAATGGTCTATTGGAATAGGAGTATTGTTTAATGTGAGACAGTGTAGGGTCATTTTTATGTCTCTGGGGTGATCATCTTATGGTCTGCCATCTTTATGGTTATGGTCCATTCATCCTGGTCTCTCATTACAAAGAATCTCTTGGCCAGAAAATACAACCACAAAAGAGCTTTTGTTTTTCTTTTTCTTCACAAATTGAAGTATCCCAGTACTCCTGCATTTCACTCATGGGGATAGGGGCACTGTCATCCATTTAATGTTTATTACAATCTGCCTAAATATCTATTGTGTGAAGCCATGTTTATTATTCAGTGCAGTATTGCATCTAAAATTTTGTTTGTGGGTGTGATATTTTGCTGCTACAACTGATTTTAATGATGAGCTAATAAGTTTGGATTTTTTTTTTTTCAAAAATATTTTTATTAAGGTTAGAGATGAGGGTTTACAGAATAAAAAGAGGGGAGAAAGGGAAAAATGAAAGCATACATTTGTATAGATGAGATCAGTAGAAAAAAAAAAACAGCACAGAAGAATTCTTGCATTGGCTACATCATTGTATGTTCCCGGATGGTAGCTGATGAACGAATTATACATATAATTCACAATGAGTATTAAACATTCAAAGTATTGTCTGATTCCTAAAGGGTATTTATTGGTCCGCATCTCTAAACTTTCAATTATTCTTTTATTATTTACCTAATTAACTTGCCGCAACTAGGTTGCGGGGTTATAACACTATCTTAACTAAGTTTGGATTTTTAACTATCACGGGGTCAGTGTGCCAAATCTTTATCTATCTTTGGTTTTCTTTTTACGTTGCAGACGTTAAGCCATGGGAGCGTGGTGAGACACATGCTGATACCATAAAGAAAAAACACTTGACGCATGAACTTGGTGGAATGTTTATTCAGTAGTCAGATTAACCACATATTACTCACTTTATAACTTTTAAAACCAATTAACATTATTCCCTGCCACAATAGCCCAAGAATGGTTATATATAAAAATAACTATCCACCCATATGGGACCTATACCCCCTGAATAAACAGCGACATAAAAGTATAAAACAACCTTATAAATGGGTGGGGGGGGAGGGAGAGTGCTACTGACAGGAAGCCCCTTAGCGCCTAACGCTCCCCTTTTTATACACACAAACTCCCGCCCAGCCTAACTGCCCTGACTCCCACCAATCCCAAAGCTGCCCGCCTAATTTCAACCCCCTGACCTGAAACTGACCCTAGCTGCCTCTCCATGCTACCATGTGTGCCTAAGCTGCTAATTGCACACGGCCCATTCATTATAATTCTACATATATCCTAACCTATTGTGTAAAATATTGCATCAAAAAGTAATTAACGACCACAAAAGCTGCTCCTTACCCCCCAATAAACAAGGGCCACTTAGAAGGGTTGGGGCTGCTGCCTCTTTCATTTTGAAATGAAGAAATATATAAAACCATCACACTGAAAGGCCACTCAGTATTTAAATTAGATGGACGATGCAGACTGCAATGATTTCAGTGAAGCCATGCAAATTGCCTTTAGTGGACTGGTGCTTTGCAGCACGTGGCGACCGTTAGAACTGCACCGTATGTTTATGGTTTACTGTCCCTTTACAGCCCATTATATATGACATGTCATGATGCTGTGCAACACATTGTATTGACCTTGAACACTTCATTCATGTCTGATTTAGTAGTGAAGAATCCCAGACACCATATGATGTTGGATCATAATGATTTGCTATGGGGATATCTGTGCTGAATCCTTTTACTATTTGATTTTGAAAGGAACCTACACACACAAACATGTCTTTACACATCTCAGCAGGTCAATGGAAACAAATGCTAGCCCTATGTAAAGCATCCCTTCCCTCAATCAAGATGGAGGCTTTGTACGTGATGACGTGTGCGGGCGGAGCGCCCTTTTCCTGTCCTCCTATTGGTCGTCCCTCTGACAGCTGTTCTACATACTCTGCTTACCTCACCTCCACCCCCTCCAGGCTGCTGCTGCTGCTGCTGCTGCAGAAGAATCGCACTACTCCCTCCGCGCTGCCGAGATTCACCAGCATCCTGCAGACATGGACGTGGTCAACCAGGTGAGGGAAGGGAGTAGTAACGAGGGGTGAGAGGGACTGGGGAGACAGTGGGGCACAATGGGGGACCAATGGGGGGGAAGGATAAAGAACAGATGGAGCACACGGAGTGTAAAACCAATCCCAAGCAGGAGGGTGGGGGAAGGGATGTCATGGCAGGAGGGAGGTGAAGGAAAGAGATGATGGGGATGTGGAGATCGACACCGTTAGAGAATCCTTTTATTTATATATATATATATATATATATATATATATATATATATGTGTGTGTGTGTGTGTATGTACGTATATATATATGTATGTACATACATGGATCGTGTCTGTATGATATGTCCAGGACATGTAGATATCATATATGTAAATATATAACAGCATCTCACACACACAATTACCAGTCCATAGCCATACCATCAGTGTTACATACATGACTCATTGGGATTTGTCGTGTGTAATATAAAATAACCGACCCCTACTGGGATATAGAGAGGATATTGGAATTCCACTATGACCTGTACACACCCCACAAAGGCCTTGTCATGCTATACAGGTCATGGAGGGTTCCAGTCAATCACAATATCTTTATATTATACAGTAGGGGTGCATGGTTCAGTGTGTGTGTGTGTGTGTGTGTAATTAGCCATAAATTGTGTGTGTGTATCTCTCTCTCTCTCTCTCTCTCTATATATATATATATGTGTGTATCTCTTTTTCTATATATATATATATATGTGTGTGTATCTCTTTATATTTATGTGTTTCTCTCTCTCTCTCTTTCTATATATATATATATATATATATATGTGTGTGTGTGTATCTCTTTATATATATGTGTGTCTCTCTCTCTCTCTCTATATATATATATATATGTGTGTGTATGTATCTCTCTATATGTGTGTATATCTCTATATGTGTGTGTATCTCTCTATATGTGTGTGTATCTCTCTATATATATGTGTGTATCTCTCTCTCTATATGTGGGGTGTTGTATATATATATTATGGTGGTGTATCTCCTACATATATGTTGTGTTCTCTCTCTCTCTATATGTGTGTGTGTGTATATATATATATATGTGTGTGTGTGTGTATATATATATATATGTGTGTGTGTGTATCTATATATGTGTGTGTGTATCTCTCTCTCTATGTGTGTGTGTGTGTGTGTGTGTGTATTTCTCTCTCTATATGTATGTGTGTGTGTGTATCTATACATTCTCTCTCTCTCTCTCTCTCTCTCTGTATTTTATGTCTATATGTGTAAGTTTTGTGTTTTGATTGGGAAAGGTTGTGTGTGTTTTATGTGTATTTTTCTAGGTATTCTGCATGTATGTGTAGGTGTTTTGGTGCACGTGTGAAGGTTGTGTTTTTTATGTTTATGTTTGTAGGTTGTGTGTTTATATATATATTTGTAGTTTTTTGTTTGTATGTGTGTATTTTATTTGTACGTGTGTGGTGTGCATGTATTTTATTTGTACGTGTGTTTTGTGCATGTGTAGGTGTGGGTTTAGTGGTTGTTTGTGTGTAGGTTTCTGTGTACAGGCTGTTTATATATTGTGTGTTTGTGTGATGTATGTAGGTTTTCTAAATATTAGCTCTTTATATTGTGATTTGTTGATGTTATTGCATACCAGCTGCTGTATTTATGAAATTGCTGGGAGCAGTGCTGTATAGTGAGTGTGTAGTATAACAATGGGTGTAAGGTTTTATTGTTGATGGTGGGGGGGATATCTTCATATCTCTGCAGTAATTTGTTTGTGTGGTTTGCACCGTTTTGTTACTGAACCTATTGAAATGTTGCACAGTCAGAGGTGGATTTAAGCACCATGGAGAGCAGAGTGGTTTGGAGCGGTTACATGTAGGCCTCACACACACTAGTGCACTGACAATAAGGACTGTCAGACCAATCTGTTTGGTTTGATAAATGAAAACCTGCATATGGTACAATTCTTTTTAAATGTAAATTTGGAGTGTGTGATTGAATGCAATAAGACTGATTGTCTATGATTGCAGCATCTTGAACGATGTGATCACTAAACACTTATACCCATCAGATATGAAAGCAAGTCAGTTAATATGTCTTGGTGTGACTACCACTATTTACAGTGTAATTACAAACACACAAAAACCATTAGTGGACACAAGGCAACCCGACTAATGAAAAATCTTGCTACAGATTTACATTTATGTATATTTATGGTTGAGGAACCCTTGATATTTTGTTTATATTAAACCTAAGACTAAAAATCTCTGAACTCTCTGCATGGATCTCTGACCTGATTCTTAACCCAGTCACTGAACGTGTCTCCCTGTGTTAACCCTCACTATGTCTTTTTAGCTGGTGGCAGGAGGGCAATTTCGAGTAATAAAGGAGCCCCTGGGATTTATAAAGGTCCTGGAATGGGTGAGTCTGTCATTTTGTACTTCCCATCCTCAATATGAAAACAATGTCATGTCTCTTCCCTGTGATGTCCCTATTTTCTCTTCCTATGCCCTTCCTATGCTTTCTTTCCTGCTTTATCCTTCCTCCCCTCCCTTCATGCCTTTAATTTATTGTCTCTTATGGCTTTCCTTCTTCACAGTCCACCGTTGCTATATAATAGTGTGACCTCGAGCTTGTACTTGCATTGACCCAGTTATTTAACTGAACCATTCACCTCACATGACTCACATGAGAATGCATGTAATTTCTGATTGGTTCGCTCTAGTAATCGGTGTCACACCAATTGGTGATCTGCGTGTCTGTGTCAATTAATCTCTTACTATGCCTGTGCAATCTGAACACAAAGGACATTCTAAGAAGAGCATCCAGTTTCAATAGCAATGAAGTAAGAAACAATCAGGGTTCTTATTGTTAAAAATGGTGCTAATTTTGCCCCAACCAATCAGATGTTAGCTTTCAAATGTTAGATAATATCTGATTAGTTGGGCCATTTTTAAAGGGCATATCCACCTCCAAAACTATAATTTAAAGGGCACCTATTCTTTTTCTATACCAAAAAATAGGTTATTTTAAATTGACCATAACTGGAAACTATAATTCTTCCCAGCCACCACTGTATCCTTTTTTTGTTGATCTGCCCCCTATTTCTTTAGATATCCAATCTAAAACTTCTTATATTTCAGCTGTCAATCAAGTTCCTTGCTCTCAAAAACTATTCTTCTGTGAGTAGTTTTACTGTAGCTGGAATGGTGACAGAGCTTTGACAGTTGGAATGCTGTGTGCAGGCTTGACAGTTGGTTTGTGGGGAAAAAGTCAGGTCGGATGGAAGTGGGAGTGGTTAAAAGAGGGAGGGGGGGTACTGCTCCTAAACAAAATGTGTGCTGGTTTGAAGGCATGTAGCAACACACGCAAATCAGAGTAAGTGCTACTTGCATGTATTCAATTGTAGATTACGATGAGGCAAAGTCATTTTTCAGTATAGTGTCCCTTTAACCCACTACTACTGGCCCCTCTGTAGTGTAATAAAATCCTTACCTTACATCCCAGCTCCAAATGGTTCTTCTGTGATGTCCCTCCAAAGTCCCAAAAACTGGCCACCAGGAGCCTGGCAGAGTCTATATTGGACTCTGCCTCCTGTCTCTCCACCGGGAGAATTTTGCCATGCGCACTGCAGCCCTCCCTCTCCCTCCCGTTTTGCTCTCCCTCCCCCTAGCACAAAACCCCTGTAGTGTAGGGCTCCCTCCCCCAATTCCAACCGCTATAGTAATATTTACAGAAAATCTCCCGATCATTACTTACCTTGCCTCTCTCCTCCGGCTTTCTGGATAGCCGGAAGCCGCGTCCGTGATTGCCTGCCTCTCAGCCAATCACAGACGCGGCTGCCGGTCCGGCCCCCTGCTTGCAGGATCCTGCAAGCAGAGGGTCTGTGACAGTACGTCCGAGGAGAGAGGTAAGGTAAGTAATAATCGGGGGATTTTCTGCAAATATTACTATAGCGGCTGGGGGAAGGAGCCCTACACTACAGAAAAAAATTCAAAAATGGGGTGAATTTTTAATAATAAGAACTTTTATTGAATCTCTCTAAATAAGTTCTTGCTGTTTGACAGCATTGAAAGTTCGCTGATATTTGTGTGTTGAGCAGCAATGTAAGATAAAACTCCATAAATTGCTCAAAAAAACTCCCTATTTCCTGCCAATTTCAATGGGAAATCTGTGAAAAGATCAACATCTATTATCTGTCTATTGTTCATATATCTAACATTCTTATATTTATCATCTATTTTTACATCTATCTGTCTGTCTATTGCTTTATCTTCTATCTATATCTATATATATATCTATATATATATATATAGATATATATATATATATATAATACGTTTCGTTCTGTCAAATCTGACTTATTTACCTATCTCCAATCTATCTAATCCATCATTTGTATCTATCTATCTGTTTATCTATTTATCTATCTATCTAATTAATCATCTATCTATATGTATTTTCTAATTTGTCTAATCTATTATTTACCTATCTCTAATCTGCCTAATCTATCATTTGTATCTGTCTATCTACCTATTATCATCTATCTATCTATTTATCTGTCTCCTTCCATATATATTTACAGAGCCATTCAGTTATCCCCTGTGCTGCTCTACGAATTTCCTGACTTGTGTGTTTTCTATAATCTCTATCATCTATTTATATATAATCAATCTGTCTATCTATTTAATCAATCAATCAATCTATATCTATATTTAAGTCTGTCTTATCTGGCTATTTTTATTTATCTCTAATCTATCATTTGTTCTATCTATCTATGTACTTTTCTGTCTCTTTCCATATATTTACATGTTTATCTATCACTGAACCGTTTAGTCATCCCCTGTGCTGCTATACGAATTCCCTGACTTGTGTGTTCTCACACCACAGTTAGACTTAATCCTCTTTACGTCCTGGCATTGCTGAATCTCTAAAAGTACTTAATAGTTTGCGCAGTGATTGGAGAGGTCACAATCCTACTCTGGATTATCACCAGGATAAACCCTTCCCTGTCTGTCCACCGTAAGAAAAGAAAGGCCACACAAAACATGCAGTACCAGCTTACCCAGACAGCCTAGTCGAATGCTGGCAGTAAAATTATTGTTAGACCTCAATGGCAATAATGTGCCATTTACTCCGTTAGATTATTTGCATTTATATATGACTTAATCACATTTTACCTGATTTGTAACTGCTGATAAACTGCTGATTTAAAGGATTTTGTTTTTCACTGTGATTACTTAAAGGAGATCTAACGTGAAAGCATTTCTCCCCAGAACATCTACACATTGTAAGATTTTTCTCTAGTACTAGTAAGTACATGTAAGAAATAAATGCTGTAACTAAGAAGGCTTCCATGTTGTTGCCACAGCCCGTGTAGTCTTTAAAGAGCCATATTAAAATGTTAATATTCGTTTTCTTACATCCATGCTAGCTAAGAAATATACTGCAAATATTATTTTTCTTTTTTGTGTGAAAAGCAAATGAACAAAAATTGTTAGGGACATATGTTTACAAAAAAACTGCATTGAAATCCTGTTCTGTTTTGGCTGTCAGTTTCTAGTAACTGTAAGCAAGGCTGTAACATCCTTGTTTTAATCTGTTGAGCACGACAGAGCATGTGAAGTGTACTGCATACTCTTAGCTGGGAGTCACCAAGGTAAGGTAGATTATGGGAGCTGACCTCTAGTACCCATAGGTTAATTTCATTAATCACCCAACAGCCACAGCTAAAAGGTAAGACGCAGCTTGTTGTATGGTTGTGAACATGTTCAAAAACCATCATAAAGACATGAAAATGTATCACTAAATATTCTAAATACCATTACACTCCCTCCTCTCCTTATGGATGCGGGTGGATGCAAAGTAACTGATAGTAGAGCTGCTCTGTCCTTCCCTGGTAGTTTTTGGTTGTTTTTTTGTATGATAGTTATAATTTTAATACAACACAGACTGCAACATAAAAAAAGCAAAGAAAGCTAGATTCTAGAATCAATTTTCGTATTTCTTGCAGTGTTTTTGCTTTTCTTGGAACACACATGCCATGTTAGGATTAAAATGTAATGAGGGCAGTGGAAACTAGAAGAGAGTAATGGGGGCCATCCGTATGTAAACCTCGGGCATTTGTATTGATGGACGAAAGATTTCCGTCCGATCGTTATCAGCTTCCTATACTACAGTATAGCGAGCTGATAACATTGATGCTGTGTATGGGGGCAGTGAACGATTGTTCCCCATAAAATATACACTCAACGATCATTCCTAGGTATGCCCGCTTCCATCAGAATCTGATTCTGAGTTTGTGACCAAGATCACATGTGTATGGGCACCTTAAGCAATCACAATAAGGAGATAATGCCCTATCAAAAACACATCTTAAGCATTTTTATTCCATTGGACACACACGTATATAAGCATGTGATGACACACATGTACATAAGCCTGACCAATAGCGTCCGCTTGGAACAATTGTGTCCACTTCCTCTACTAGACATGTAGTCATTGAAAAGGCAGTAACCACCTTGAATCTCTAAGATGACAAATTCCTTTAATACAAATGTGTCTATTTCAGGAATCTTTTTGTTAGGGTATTGTGTGCCCTGTGTGTTTTAAGATTACATCCGGGGATATTTTACTCACGAGGGTAAGGTAAACATAGCCTGGATACATTCAGTCTCTCTTAGCTTATGTAAAGGTGTTTATACACTACTTAGATATCAGATGGATTAGACATTTATTTATAGACACTTATTTATCTAATACCCTATATACTCGAGTATTAAGCCAACCCGAGTAAAAGCGAGGTACCTATTTTTACCTGAGAAATGAGGAAAACCTGATTGACTCGAGTATAAACCGAGGGTAGAAATTATGACCTCTACCGCCTTCTGATTCTGTATTGTTTCGAGGCTTTAGTTGCCCTTTAAATGGACAGCAGAATTCCCATACATTAATCCCATACAGTAATAGCCAAATCTAGTATGGTTATTACTATATGGGAATACAGTATGTTTAAAAATAATACAGAATCAGAAGGTACTCAACAATCCAGCTGCCTCGGTCAATCAGCAATCTGGCTCCACATCTACTGTTCTGGCGCCTGACGTCACTACTCGACGCTAGGCAGTGAGACCGGCACCGAGTAGTGATGTTAGCCGCCAGAACAGTGGATGCGGAAGAGAACGGCAGCTGGATTACTGGATTAACAGGAGAATGACCCGAGTATAAGGCAAGGTTCGATTTTTAGGCTATTTTTAAAGCACACTGAACACTGCCAAATGTAGTGCAGTTTTACATGATATGTTACTGTGCATCAGATATTTATACCAGTTGAGTACTGAGTCATCCTTTAAACCCTTTTCCTTTTCTTTATTTAGCAATCTAAATAAAACCTTCTCAATAGACGTATGATTACGTTATAGTTTTAATACTGCCACAATTTCTCCCCAGTGCATCTGTGATGCTTTTAGAAAGCCACATGGTCCTTCTTTGTAGGTAAATAAACAATTAGTCGTTAGATGCTACTTTTATTAAAGGAGAAGATGATCTAACTCCAGACAACAGGTTAATTAGAATCTATCCTCTAATTCCATGAAGCATTAAGTAAATTCAGTACAGATTACTGTGTATAGATAAACCACTGTCAACAAAACCTGGATCTCCCAGTTTAAGGGGCCTGTATACTGCAGTAACGGCAACAAAGAAATTATCAGCAAAGACCAACTGCCCAGGCTCACCAACTCCACATGCAACCTCTCCGTGATTTTATTCTGTTGCATTAAAAGTTACATTTTACCAACACTGGTCGAGACCCTCCGTTTTTCGTTTATGTGCAGTACACTGCAATAAACTTGCTGGACATTTCGGACAGCTGCCGACACAATCACATTAGGACTGACTTTATAGGTGCAATGTTGATAGGGACTTGTTATTTGGCCAGGGAACGTCAGCAGGTAAGAGCCGTTAGTTATTAGACGTTACGGCCAATTCAACATTTGCCAGATTGGTTTTATTTCAGTTCAGATGCCATTACCCCTTACACAGAACTTTCTCAGTGTTGTGTGTTTGCTTATTTCTTCCACTTTACCTTAAGCCTTGTACAGACGTCATTTGTGTGTTGGCCACAAGAGACCATCACACGGCCATATCAACCGACAATCAAACTTGTGGCCGCTTGGTCGGGCAGTGTTGATTTATTGCCAGGATGGACAACCAACAAAGCCCAGCCGAACAGCCACACACCTATGATTGTACACACTGGCGCATTTTAACTGGTGTTGGTCAATTGGTCTGGCCACACTAGGTGCTCTGCGCTGCATTAGGCTGTGGTCCGCTTTTCGGAGCGCATGCGATTACCATTTTTTCCCCACAGTTGAACGCACTATCGCACCAAAAACTCCCACACGTTAACTCGCACAATTGTGTGTGCATTTCCGGTGCAATAGTGCGAGTTGTAGTGTGGCCTCACCATTTACTGCTTTGTTACTTACTGCTTTTTATATGTATGGCCTAACAATATAATAATGGTGCTACAGACCAAGCTATGTGAAAGACAGTAAGACGAATGGGCATAACTCACCATCACACACTGGATTTTCAAATGTACTTTTATTATCAATGTTTTGGTGCACACCATCAAGGACTCCTGACGAAGGGGCTGTGTGCATTGAAATGTTGATAATTAATATTTTGCATTTTGGAAATCAGGTGTGCAATGGTCAACTAATGCTTGTTTGGATATTGGTGTGTGCAGCCACTTGGACATAACTAGCGCGCGTTTGTTAATTGTGATGGTGTGCAGAACTTAACTTTAACCATAAGATAGATAAATGTAGGAGGATGTTTAGATATAGGAGATATATAAATGGATACAGTGGGGCTGCACGGAGGTGCTAAAAACCTGGAAAATATGTGAGGGTTTAATCCAGAAAGTACCCAGGCAGCTCTGGGCCCATGGTCAGCTCTCTTTGATAGAAAGATAGCTCAATTATTCTCTACAAACAACAAGCTGGTGCGTAGTACCGTATATACTCGAGTATAAGTCGAGGTTTTCAGGCTGTAAAAACAGCCTGAAAACTGAACCTCGACTTATACTCGGGTCAGTCACTCACTTGATGGAGGAATCCGGCTGCCGCATTCACTGATGGTCGCATCCACTGACGGCACTACTCGGCACCGGGAAATGAGACGGGCGCCGAGTACTGACGTCAGTGGATGCGACCATCAGTGCATGCGGCAGCCGGATTCCTCCATCACAGTGCATGAGGCAGCCGGATTTCTCCATCAAGTGAGTGATGTCGGGGGCCCGGACTCTCCTTCAACTGTGACAGCACCCACAGCACCTGGAAAAAGGTAAGTCTGCATAAAAAAACTGTACTGTACTGTAGTGGAAGGGTGGGTACTGTAGTGGCAGGGAAATAGGGTTTTATTCCTGGGGGTGGGGGGGAGAGTAAGGGAGTCATTTGGGTTAGGGACAGGATAGGTAAGGTAAGGCTGCATAAAAAGAACTGTACTGTACTGTAGTGGAAGGGTCATATTTTCTACCCTCGACTTATATTCGAGTCAACCAGTTTTTACTAATTTTTGAGGTAAAAATAGGTACCTCGACTTATACTCGGGTCGACTTATACTTGAGTGTATACGGTATGTGTGCTGCTGCTAGAACCCTTATAGCAGCCACATGGAAAAAGCCTTCCCCCACTAGACAACAGATAGTGGCAAATGTGGTGGCTGCGGGCGGAGATGAACCAGTCCCCTATTTTATAAATAGGTTACAATTGGAAGACAAATAAGAGATTACTACAAATACTGTGTTTAATTACTTTTGTTTTTCGGTTTTGCACAGAAATTTAATCTAATGATATAATGTTTATTTTTATAAAATAGAAAAGTGGAAAAACGAAGGAGAGAAGGGATTGCAATGTTTTGCTGTATTAATTAGTATTAATGTTGATGTAATATTGACTTTTTTGGGGGGGGGGTTGATACAGGAGCAGGAACGGGGATGGATTAATGAATTATAACAAGTTAGTCGTTATTTTGTCTGTAGGTCCTCTGGTAGATTATCATATTTTTGACTCAGGTAGGTAATTCCTAATAGCCCGGTAGGCAATGCATATAGAAAGATAGTGCTTGACATTTTTAGAGTATTCTCTAGTGAAGATTCCTTATATCCTACTCAGAAGGCTACACTGGCTCCTAGAAATGTCTCACAACTCCTAATAATATCCTAAAACATGTCCACAACTGCACTAACTGAACTGGTAAAGGAATGAAATGCAATGTTAATGTCCCAGTGTATACAGACTAGTCTAGATGTCAGTATGAATTAGTAGCAGGGAGGCGCACTCAGACAAGATATATATCAATATTTATTGTGATAAAGCTGTGCACAACGTTTCGGGGCTTCCCCCTTCTCAGGTGCACCCCGAAACGTTGTGCACCGCTTTATCACAATAAATATTGATATATATCTTGTCTGAGTGCGCCTCCCTACTACTAATTCATACTACAATTTTACTGCCTATGGTTGAGCAGTTGAGGGAAGCAGCACCTTGGAAGATTGAAAGGAGTGTGGGTGTGCGAGGGGTTACACAATATAATTGGATATAGTCTAGATGTCAAACTGGGATAATTTGTGGGGTGCTCATGCAGAATGAGGCTGTATAGGAGGGCAGTTATAACTCCACCCCTGATCTTCCACAACCTATTCCCAGCATGTTATTATTTATTCATAGAGAAAAAAGTGCACTGTGAATAAACATATCATGAACTTTATTAGATCATTACCATAGTGACAAATTCATAGAAATGTACTTTACACGAGACCCCTCATCCCTTTCAAAGGACCTTAGGTACATAGATAATACATGGTGCATATAGTGTTATATCACATCTAAAATACAGCAAACTCTGTCCTAAATGTATGGCTAAATACTACACAGACTATGGGCCCACAAAGGTAAAAGTAGAGTTACCAATGTGATATATACCGGGGCTTGAACTGCACAAGTTGATCAATGCATCTGTAAGTATGTCAGGGTATGGCTGGACAGAGGACCTCCAGGGTTTAGGGGTTCTGCAGCGCACTCCACAGTGTTATTAGTTTGCATGAACCTCAGGGTTCCGGAATCGTACCGCACATTGGACATCCTTGAACTAATCTACCAAGACTCCAACCTCTTGGTTACACACGCTAACGATAAAGGGACGATACTGTCAGATGTATGTAAAGCATTGGGACTGCAGATTTCTCTTTAAGTACAGGGAGACAAACGCGGCAGAGGAAAATTTTCGGGCTTTTCCGTTTTATACGTTACATAGGAAGAGTGCTCGGGACTGTGTAGAGGGATCTGCAGAATATTGCAGGTTCTGTCTGTCATTTTTGAAAGGTCCCTCATGTGTGTTCCCAGCTTTAGTGTGTTAGTCTGTTCGTTCACAGCATCTTTTCTTTGTTTTTCCTATTTATTTTTTTTCTATGGCTTGACTGCCCTAACATCCTTTCCTAACTTCTGTGGATTTTTCTCTCTGTGCATATCTCCTGTTTAATTCAGTCCTTTCTAATTGATCTTTTATGCTTCTTCTTGGCTTGTCTGGATGCTCCACGTGTCTTTTTTACAGCTCTTCTCTATCTTTGCCTTTGCAACATGTGGAAGTTATTCTGGACAGTTCAGTCTCAGCATTGATTGTAAGAACAAAAATGAGAGCAAGCCGAATATTAAAGTGGATTTTGAGTATCCTTTTAGGTGAGTGCTAGCAGCCAAGGTGACGTTTTAACACCCCACCAAAACACTCTGCCCTGACTCCTACCTGATTTGCCTAACCCCTCCTATTCACCACAAATCCCTCCCATTTTGCACATGGAATACTAAGACCTCTCCCACTGCTGACCTTTTACCTTTCCCTTTAACAAATCCACTAACAACAAAGTGATAGGGAGGAGAATTCCCCATCGCAGACACCCATTAAACTCTGCAGATAACCTGTAGAGGCACTCTAAAGGCATCACTTAGGAAATTATATCCCCCACCTTCCCGGGACCAGGAATAAAGGTGTAGGCACTGAATAGTCACTCAACCAACCTTCAGTATATAAAATAAACACTTTATTATAAATGCACTTAAAACACTTGAATTTCTATCAGATAAACCTACTATATACAATAAGTAAATATAAATGTGGAACTGCTAGCATCTAGGCGCCCTAGGTGCTAAACAGCAAATCTAAAACTAGTGTCCAGGTAGGTAACAGCGCAAAGCGGAGATAGGTTATAGCAACTGGTACAATCGAGCAAGCAACAGGTCAGTATCTAATAACTAGAACAACACGGCTGGAAAAAGTAAGCAAGCGTATTAGTGATGAAAAACGCCGTCTGATGGGCCCTCCGCGCAACCTCCGCTCGTCCGCGGGTCGGGGTAACCTCACCTAAGGAAGCAAAAAGCAACAGAAATAGCTTGGCTCACATGGATCACGTACGTCAATAAACATAATACTACTGCTATCCAAAATACTTAAGTGTCTGCCGTATAGATTCTTGCTTCTATCGTCCGTTGTATAGTCCAACCTTGCTCATCTCCATAGTCTCTATAAATCTATGACTGAATCGATGGTGTTCACGATCTCCCAGGTTATAGTCCACTGATATACATATGTCTCCACCTGTTACCGTCCACCATACCCGCACTACCAGGACCGACGCACGTTTCGAGAGGCCCTCCTCTCTTCTCTCTCGGTCTGAGTTTAATTGACTTTAGTGGCGTTTTAATAGTATCGATTCCTATTTGGTGCTCCTGATTAAGACCCTCCGGAAACTGGTCATAACAACCTGGTTCCCTTTCCTAGTTCCGGGGTGGGGAGCTTTACAGATAGGAATCTAATCTTCCATTTTTCATTTATTTCACTCATTACATTACTTATTAAAACTACTCTAATACCTAAGTGCTTTACTTACAATGCCCCAAAAAACAATAATTATATAGAATCAGATTTTAATCCGTTCCGATGGACGATATTTTTCATATTGTTCATACTTCAAATTGTAAATTTTAAATAACTATTAATTATTAACACACACCTGGGAATGGTCATACATATAGCTGCGGGTTGTTTACTAGAGAACCCAGACCCCTACCTAGGGCAGAAAGAGGTAAGTATTTAACGATTAACATAATCATGAATGATTATACCAATACATATTGCGGATACTGGTTATAGAGATATTATAATAAGGCTCCAAAGTCTAGGCTTAGGCATCTATCAATGCTTATTCATTGTTAAGCCAAATCCTATCCTTAGAGGAAACATTGGAACCCCAATTCCTCATTGAGGCCATTTGGTACTAAAGAATTCATATCATATATCCAACGGGCTTCCCTTTGGAGGACCAATTGGTCCCAGTTGTCACCTCTCGGTGGTTTACTCACTTTTTCCAGTCCCCATGCTTTTAAACCCTTTGGGTTGGCATCATGTTCTAATTCAAAGTGTCTGGCTACTGCACTTTCTATATTTCTGTTTTTTATATTTCTGACATGTTCTAGAATTCTTGTAGCAAACGTACGGATGGTTTTTCCCACATATTTCTTGCCACAAGGGCATTCTAATATGTAGATTACTCCTTTTGTTTTGCAGTTTATGAAGGTTTTAATTATGTGGGTTTTTTCCCGTCCATATTCAAAACTGGTCTTGGTTTGTATATAGGGACAAGCTTTACAATGACCACACTTATGTGAACCTTTTGTTTTATGGTCATCCAGCCATGTCTTATTGGACTCATAAAAATGGCTTCTGACCAAATTTTGTCCTATAGTTGGTGCTTTTCTAGCTGTGATCGTAGCTCTATTTCCCACCTTTTCACATAGTGTTTTGTCCGCTTTCAAAATGAACCAAAACCTGTTTAGGGTGGATTTAACCCACATCCAATCATTATTGTATGGTAAAAGTCTTATTTTGCTACTTTCAAGATTTTCCTCCTTATTTTTGAATAATAACTTGGCTCTATCACTATATTTTGCCTTTTTATAGGCTTTTTTGAGCCAATTTTTTGGATAGCCTCTCTCTACAAACCTTTCTCTCAAATCTTTTGCTGCTTTTTCAAAATCCGCATTGTTTTGTGCAATTGCGTCTGATGCGTAAGTACGGTCCTACCGGGATCCCTTTTAATAATTGTGTAGGGTGTAGGCTTTGGGCTCGTAGTAGTGTGTTTCCTGCTGTGGGTTTTCGTAAGAGTCTAGTGATAACAGATTGTCCTTCTTTTTAATTAGCAAATCCAAAAAAGGAATACAGGTAGAACTAGTCTGGCTTGTAAATTTCAGATTCCAATTATTTTGATTATTGCAAGTAAAAATCTGTTTTAGTCACTATCCGACCCATCCCACAGCATTATCACATCATCTATATACCGAGCCCATAGCAAATGTTAGAAGATGCCCAATCTATATCTGCTCCCATAATAACCTCTTTTTCCCACATACCCAGGTACAGATTCGCATAGGTAGGCGCGCAGGCCGTACCCATGGCTGTACCGGTCATTTGTTGGTAGAATCTCATATCGAATGTGAAAAAGTTATTGTACAAGATTAAACCCATGAGTTCCATAATGAACTCTGAATGTCTCTTGTAAAAAAAGTGAGTAAACCACCGAGAGGTGGCAACTGGGACCAATTGGTCCTCCAAAGGGAAGCCCGTTGGATATATGATATGAATTCTTTAGTACCAAATGGCCTCAATGAGGAATTGGGGTTCCAATGTTTTCTCTAAGGATAGGGTTTGGCTTAATAACAATGAATAAGCATTGATAGATGCCTACAGCCTAGACTTTGGAGCCTTAATATATAATCTCTATAACCAGTATCCGCAGTATTGTATTGGTATAATCATTCATGATTATGTTAATCTGTAAATACTTACCTCTTTCTGCCCTAGGTAGGGGTCTGGGTTCTCTAGTAAACAACCCGCAGCTATATAGTATGACCATTCCCAGGTGTGTGTTAATAATTAATAAGATTATTTAAAATTTACAATTTGAATGTATGAACAATATGAAAAATATCGTCCATCGGAACGGATTTAAAATCTGATTCTATATAATTATTGTTTTTTGGGGCATTGT
Source organism: Hymenochirus boettgeri (assembly GCA_019447015.1). Classification (NCBI taxonomy): domain Eukaryota; kingdom Metazoa; phylum Chordata; class Amphibia; order Anura; family Pipidae; genus Hymenochirus; species Hymenochirus boettgeri. The sequence continues at coordinate 143,413,775 of CM033476.1, read as the reverse complement.
AAGTAATAGCACTTAGGTATTAGAGTAGTCTTTAATAAGTAATGTAATGAGTGAAATAAATGAATAAATGGAAGATTAGATTCCTATCTGTAAAGCTCCCCCACCCCGGAACATAGGAAAGGGAACCAGGTTGTTATGACCAGTTTCCGGAGGGTCTTTAATCAGGAGCACCAAATAGGAATCGATACTATTTAACCGCCACTAAAGTCAATTAAACTCAGACCCGAGAGAAGAGAGGAGGGGCCTCTCGAAACGTGCGTCGGTCCTGGTAGTGCGGGTATGGTGGACGGTAACAGGTGGAGACATATGTATATCAGTGGACTATAACCTGGGAGATCGTGAACACCATCGATTCAGTCATAGATTTATAGAGACTATGGAGATGAGCAAGGTTGGACTATACAACGGACGATAGAAGCATGAATCTATACGGCAGACACTTAAGTATTTTGGATAGCAGTAGTAATTATGTTTATTGACGTACGATGATCCATGTGAGCCAAGCTATTTCTGTTGCTTTTTTGCTTCCTTAGGTGAGGTTACCCCGACCCCGCAGATGAGCGGAGGTTGCGCGGAGGGCCCATCAGACGGCGTTTTTCATCACTAATACGCTTGCTTACTTTTTTCCAGCCGTGTTTGTTCTAGTTATTAGATACTGACCTGTTGCTTGCTCGATTGTACCAGTTGCTATTAACCTATCTCCGCTTTGCGCTGTTACCTACCTGGACACTAGTTTTAGATTTGCTGTTTAGCACCTAGGGACGCCTAGGATGCTAGCAGTTCCACATTTATATTTACTTATTGTATTATAGTAGGTTTATCTGATAGAAATTCAAGTGTTTTATAGTGCATTTATAATAAAGTTGTTATTTTATATACTGAAGGTTGGTTGAGTGACTATTTCAGTGCCTACACCTTTATTCCTGGCTCCCGGGAAGGTGGGGGGATATAAATTTCCTAATGTATGCCTTTAGAGTGCCTCCACAGGTTATCTGCAGAGTTTAATGGGTGTCTGCGTTGGGGAATTCTCTTCCCTATCACTTTGTTGTTAGTGTCATTGTTTATTACACCCACAGCACCACCACTTATACAGTGGATATAAGGCGGGTATAGGTTACATTTTGCCTTTTATTCTAACACTTTAACAAATCGGCTTGGGAAATGATCCTGTGCTACGGTCTGTCTCACAGGGCAGTCTAAATTGGAAAGACCAATATTGCCCGTTACATGTTCCTAGACCTTCCTTGTTATTGATTTCTACTTTCTGTCCTATAGGCTTCACCAGGAATATTTCGAAGCCCCAACATGCCGTGGCTCTAGTAACAAGGTTTTTTTGGTCGGAGATTACTCTTCCTCAGCCGAATTCTTTGTCACAATCGCTGTGTTTGCCTTTTTGTACTCTTTTGGGGCACTGCTCACGTACATCTTTATGCAGAACAAATACCGTGAGAACAACAAAGGGCCCATGATTGTAAGTAGTTATTAACCACAAAACAGCCATAAATACCGACTTCTTCTCTCATTCATTCCTACAGATATAAATTGCAATACCCACAGCAATCATGTGCTCTGATTTCTGAAACCAATGAAAGATATTTAAACGCCCTTTTAATTTTTTTAGTAAAACTCTTAGCCTTCATAAACCTTAAGAACAACTCAAGTGCTTGGTTAAGTGAATGTTAAAGGGCATCTAAACCCCCTTAAAACAAAACAAAAAAAAGTGTTGTTAGTTACCTGCCCCCAACTTATGTATTTATTAAATGTATACTAGCCAGATATTTAAGGATAATTGTTGGCTCCTCCCAAAATGCTGTCAATCAAGGCTTTGACTGCTGACATCGCAGCCAATGGTTGACTGGTGTTTCTTCTGCTGCCTCCAGGGGCGTAGCTAGATATCACAGGGCCCCATAGCAAAATATTAGATGGGGCCCCACATAAAAATCAACCCATTCAAACTGCAGTAAGGTTTTTTAAAGGGCATGTCCATCCTCCTAAGAAAAATTTTACTTCACGTGGTTCAGCCTTATAACCCGTTTTCATTTTACTTACACCTGGGAGTATCTTTGAATGGTTTGTGTAAAATGAAAATGAAGGTTGTGATGCTTTTTTCTCTTAGGGGAGTGGGCATGTCTGCAGGGGACCTGGACAGGGCCCCCTTTGGCCCTGGGCCCCATAGCGACTGCTATGGTTACTATAGTGATCCCTACGCCCCTGGCTGCCTCCTCCGCACATGCTCAATGTTATACAAAGCTCATTCAGTAGAGTGAGAAGGCAGATACCTTTGTATGTATGTATTTTATTTCTTATATAGCTCTACATATTCCACAGCGCTTTACAATTATTTACCCAATTCACATCAAGCCCTGCCCTGAAGAGCTTGCAATCTAATCACTTTATGGACACATACAACCTATCAGTATGTCTTTACAATTTTGGGGGAAACCGGAGTGCCCGGAGGAAACCCACACAAGCACAGGGAGAACATGCAAACTCCTTGCATTTATGTCCAAGGGTGGAATTGAACACGGGACCTCAGCGCTGCAAGGCATCAGTGCTAAACACTGAGCCACCGTACTGCCCCAGAAAGTAATAGATCATATTATTAAATATCTAGTTACAAATTCATGTAATAAACTATAAATAGTAGTTGGTGTAGCAGGCAGAAAACTGACAAGTCACCAGTTTTTTGTTATCTAGCTGTAGTAGACAAGTTAAAAAAGCTAATATCCTATTGGCTGCTGAACAATAGCAGCACAGGCAAACATTTGCACCTATTAATGCACAAGCTCCAATTTCTATTGTCTATCCTTCCAACTGATGCTCTATTTTACGAGATATTCCTCTCGTTTATTTTTTTTTTAGGATTGTATAGTGACAGCCGTTTTTACTTTCATGTGGCTGGTCAGTTCCAGTGCTTGGGCCAAAGGATTGTCAGATATTAAAATGGCTACCGATCCAGAGTTGGTGATTGAGACTCAGATCCCAGAGTGTGGGAAGCCAGAAAATGAAATGAAGTGCCAGGAACTGAGGGATCCTGTTATGTCTGGGCTTAATACCTCCGTGGTAAGTAATTTCAACAAACAGCCAGTCAGCTGCTAACCTCTAATCTAGCCTGCTGTGTTTTATTTCACTGAATGAAGTTACATGACATTGCTACATTTGTTTTGCGTCTGGGTTTCAGTTTAAATAAGATGGCTGCCCTCTTGTGGTCCATTGAGTAATTTATTAGAAAACCTGAAATGTAAATCGCCTTCATACTTGTTTGTGCATAGTTCATGTTTAGCATGCAGTTTCACAACTTCCCCAACATCTTCAAAAATGTTTCTTTAAATATAACTTTGCATTTACTTTGTAGGGCATTTGGAAGTTATGTTTTTTTATTATCTAATATTATTCAGAACATTCTATTGGTTGGTACTGAGATACCACATGACCCAATCAAACCTAAATATCATTTTGCTTTTTTAAAGGGACAATTTAAAAAATAAATTGTAGATTAAAAAAACACTTAAAGGGCAAGCTATGGTCCCATTCGGCTTAGGGGCAAAATGGGAGTGGGGGGAGGAGGTTGCAGTCTGTTTATTTACTTTAGATTCTTTGCATTTTTGTTGCAAAAATATTGTTGTTAAAATATCCCCATGCACAAGAGCACCACGATAGACAAAAAAATATAAAAATCCCAGACAGTTGCGGGACCCATAAAACCGCCCATGTGGGCCGCTGCTTGGACATTTCTGATGTATGCTTTGTAAACACAAATATCTAACCAGTGTAATGTATAATATTTAATTCAAATGTGGTTGCAGAATTGAGCACTCGATTTAGGCTGAGGCCACACTGCAACGCACAAAATCGCGAGCGTTATCGCGTTTTGCTCATGCGTTTTCGCCATTTTGCATTATGGAAATGCATGCGTTAACGCACCAAAAATGGTGAATGCATGCGTTACCAAAACGTGAACGGACGCGCAATCGCATGCACATTGGAAATCGTGGGAATTTTCGCATTCCCGCAATTTCCATTTTAGCGAAAATCGAGAGCGCGAAACGCGTGCGCAAACACACGAAAAACGCGCTAGTGTGGCCTAGCCCTAAATCCATTTTCCAAGCTGATCGCAGATTTTTATTCTATTCAAATCTTGGTCCGTATCATTAAAGCGATTGTAAAATACAGCTACCACACAATCATTTATAATGATATTGGTATTTTACTGCCGTGGAAGAAAATATAAATAAAATATCCTGTACATTAATGGAGCTGTGTTGCCTTATTTTACACCACCACTAATGATTGGTATTTTACAATCGAAACTTAATATAAAACATACAGATGTAAGGAACCCATAGTAGTGGTAATTCATGATAATAAGGATTTAGAATCAGGCTCCATAGTAAGAATTTTGCCAGAAAGCAGTATATAAGATGTAAGTATGCATCTTTACTGGCTACATGGTGCAGAGGTGCCCAACACTCCATATAGGGAAGAATTTTACAGCCTGCTCAAATGGGTGGAGTTGGGGGCAGATTGGGGACCAGGGTTGGGGCATAGGGATTTTTATTTCCTATCATTGTTTTATCGCTGTTAGAGTGAAGACCCGTTTAATGACAGGGCAAACCGTTATATATTAAGATCAATGAATCTGAAAAGGACTGAGCATTTCAGTGTTACATGTTAACAAGGATGGAGCGTACGTCTGTCACTCTTGTAGCATAAGCTATTGTGACACAACACTACCTAAAGATTAGTGCTAAAGGGAAGAGGGATTTTGATGGTTTAGCCAACAATAGGATTTAGGAAAGAGGAAGTCAGGAGCAGAAGATTAAATCCAAGGTTTTACCCATATGTGCAGCATGGTGACTCAAGGGTTAGTAATGATTCGTTGCCGTGCTGTCCTTGGTGCGGGTTTCCTACGGTTTCTCCAGCAATGTTAAAGACATACTTATAGGATGGGTATGTGTGATAATGTACATAGATTGTAAACCAGGGGTGCCCAAACTTTGCCAGGTTGTGGGTCACACTAGACACTGACCAGGCTGTTCACAAAGCCCTGACCCAGAACCATCTCTATCCTGCCCTCTTGTGTATCCCGCAGGGCACAATTTTTCATAAAAGGGTTGCGGGTTGGTTACCACGGTTGTAAACCGTTCAGTACCCTCTCTTTTCCATTTGGTATAACACCAACACTTCCTTAAAAGCAGCCAAACTGGAAAGATCGGTATTTTCGTTTATAAGAATTTAGACAATTTAGAAATTCGAAAGTAATATAAAAGAAAAATCAAGAGCCAAAATCTGTGTGATGTAAAAACTTCTCATCCTTGATCTGATCTTAGAGGCACCCGTATTTGTTTATCTTTACACTATTTTGGCTGGTTGGAATACTATATGACTCAGGCCAATCACATTAATGTTAGAAAGGGAAACTAGAAAGGGAAAGTTTAAGTATAAACTTTGAATTTGGCTTGAAAGACAGCATTTTGGAAGGGAATTTGTGTGTTTGTGCTGCAGATTTTAAAACTCAATAATGTCAATGAAGAGGACATTGTTGTTTTTTACTTACCCTTTAAATATGTCACATGCATTAAAGGTAGGTCAGGTGGTGTGTGAGTTTTCATATCAGGTTGGGGGATAAAATACTAACTTTTTTGATGATTGGTCAAAATGAGTTTTTTTTACTTTAGTTACCCTTTACGTATGGCTGCCATAGTAATGGATAAGTAGATCAGTAGGTGTGTGTACCCGTGTCGGGTTGAGAGTTAAAAAAAAAAACTTTTTTGATGATTGGTCAAAATTAGTTTTTTTGACTTTAGTTACCCTTTAAGTATGGCTGCAACAGTAATGGAGGGGTAGGTCAGTAGCTGTGTATACCTGTATCACGTTGGGGGTTAAAAAAACAAAGTTTTTTGATTATTGATCAAAATTTGCTTTTTTGAATTTAGTTAACCTTTAAAGTATGGCTTCCACAGTAATGGATAAGTAGATCAGTAGGTGTGTGTACCTGGGTCTGGTTGAGGGGGTATGTCTTTTTTGTGTTTACAACCATAAAACTATCTTTTATAGAGGATAAATCTAAATTTGTTTTTTTTACTTTAGTTACCCTTTAAGTATGGCTGCCACTGTAATGGATAAGTAGATTAGTAGGTGTGTTTACCTGGGTCTGGTTGAGGGGGTATGTCTTTTTTGTGTTTATAACAATAAAACTATATTTTATTGAGGATAAATCTAAATTAGTTTTTTTGACTTAGTTACCCTTTAAATATGGCTTCCATGGGAATGGAAAGGTAGGTCAGTAGGTGGGTGTACCTGGGTCTGTGTGGGGGGTTGGGGGTATCACCATTTGTATTTATGACCATGAAAAAAACTGTTTTGAAATATACACATTTGAAAATGTCTGGAAATTCGCCGTTAACGCCGTAACGCTTCCGCGGATTCCTTAGTTAGAAGATAGCACGTATATGCCCCGCACGTCTGTACCGAATTTCATGTCTCTAGTTCAAAAACTGTGGGAGGAGATACGGTCCAAAAAAGCAGAAGAATAAAACGGAAAAAGAAAAAGAAGAAATAGAAAGAACAGTAATTTGGCTTTTTCAAGCCAAATTAATAAATATCCTGTTATGTTACTGAGTAATTTAGAGAGAACATTGAGAAATAGAAATGAAAGACAAAATGGAGGCAGAAAACAAAATGGATGCCATAAAGCTAAGTGAATATAATTAAACCTAACAGTTCCAACCGTTTATCCCGTAGGGATAACTAAAACTGAACTATAATTAACTGATGAATTTTAAGAAAAATAAATTTGCATATGTCTTTATGAACTGTCAGTGCTTTTAGATTGTAGTTGTGTATGGGGCATATTGGAGCCTTACAAAATCATTGTCCGGAAAATAATAAAAACTGGTAAACGACGAAATTAAGAGAGAGAAAACATCCTACAAAGAAATATGGATCATTAGGGAGTCGATGTCATCTGGAACTTGGACATCCAGAGGCTAGTGGATTGTGTTGTAATCGGCGAATATACTGGTGCTCTTTAACATTGAAACCTGAATCCAGAAACGGGGGGGGGGGGGGGTCGGGGGTTTCCAGAAAGTAGTGTTGTCATGGTGCCTAAGCCAGGGCCATGTCTCCAGGCTTGAAAGGGTGCATCAGGGCACTAGAGGGTAATGGAAAACACAAAAAACGACCGCTTAGGACAGTCTTTGATGGTGCGTTTTGGAACATTTGGTCCCGGTGGGAGCTGGCTGGGATCCATTGTTAGTAAAAGTTCATGAAGCCAATTTAGCTTAATCACTGGGTGTTTTAAGCGCAAAAATGTCTTTAACTCTGGCGGGGCTGACCAGATGTTCACCCTTATATATTATACAACCAAGATATTAAACGGAGTCTTTGCAATATTGTATTTTCTGAAGGCTTTTGATGCAAGGAAACTGAGGAGAGAGAGAGAGAGACCTTTTTTACAGACCTCTGCTCTGGCTACACAATAACAAATCATCATTAATATATTTCAATAATCCTAGAACCATGTGGCTAAACCCCTTATTATTTTAACACTTCATAGAGTCTGTCACTGGTGAATCCAAGTCTCTATGCCAAGCAGTGGCACATGAATGGGGACTCTTCAAAAAATGAATACAAAAAGTCTGAGCCGTAGCACCAGCTGACACGCAAAAGAAAAGGAGCTATCTTTATTATTAGCGGGATATAATAGGGGTATAACATGGGGAGATTGTCCTTATAATTACTCATTACTTTACCATTGGGAGAATTCTATTAATTTTATCTCCCCTAAAGGGATTTGGGGCATTGGAAATAGTACATACATCAACTTCTACTTCCAACAAGTTATGTCACCAAATAAAATTGAGGTATACAATTTACCTATTAAATCCTGTACTAGCAAATTTATGGGGCAATCTGTTAGTAATTTGAAGGAATAATATAGTAGATAATGTACCCCCCCTACTGTAAATTCTAAGGATATTAGAAGTTACAGAGGAGTTCTGTAACCATATAGAAGAAATTTGTCCAACTTTTCCACCCCTTATGTCTTTGAGTATATAAACTCCCTTCTGGATCAACCCCTACCACTTTCCTTTTTACAGTTTGAAACCTGGCTCTCTATCTATTCTATCCTATCTATTCTTTCCTCTGACTGTCCGGCTATAATTCTAGGTGACTTTAATTGTCACATTGACACCCAACTTCCTCCTTCTCCCTCCAGCAGTGGTCCAGCACTAGCACCCATAAGGATGGTCACTTCCTGGACTTGGTTTTTACTAAAAATCTTTCTGTCTCACAGTTTGCTAGTAACTCCTTCCCTCTCTCAGATCACAATCTAATTACTTTCTCTACCACCTACTCTCCCCTCTCTTCTGATGCTTCCATACACTGTCCTTGTTCGCAACACCCGAGCAATAGATCTTCCGGCTCTATATTCTTTCAGTTCTAGCCTTACTGCCCTCATGTCTGATTCTAACCCTGATTCACTAATACATTCGTATAACTCTATCTTATCCACTACTATTGATTCCTTTGCCCCCTACAATCTCGCAAATGTCGGCCCTCCAACCCACGTCTTTGGCTCAATTCAGAAACTAAGTTCCTACGCCACTGTACTTGTGCAGGTGAGCGGCAGTGGAAAAAGGGGGCATCTTATGTGTACCAGCCTTCATGGCTGGGCAAGGGGGCATCTTATGTGTACCAGCCTTTCAAGGCTGGGCAAGGGGGCATCTTATGTGTACCAGCCTTTCAAGGCTGGGCAAGGGGGCATATTATGTGTACCAGCCTTCCAAGGCTGAGCAAGGGGGCATCTTATGTGTTCCAGCCTTTCAAGGCTGGGCAAGGGGGCATCTTATATGTACCAGCCTTTCAACGCTGGGCAAGGGGGCATATTTGTGTCCACTATCCTTCCAAGCTGAGCAAGGGGGCATCTTATATGTACCAGCCTTTCAACGCTGGGCAAGGGGGTATCTTATGTGTACCAGCCTTTCAAGGCTGGGCAAGGGGGCATCTTATGTGTACCAGCCTTTCAAGGCTGGTCAAAGGGACATCTTATGTGTACCAGCCTTTCAAGGCTGGGTAATGGGGGCATCTTATATGTACCAGCCTTTCAAGGCAGGGCAAGGGAGCGCAACATATGTACCAGTGTGTAAAGGGTGGGCAATGGGGCACCATTTAATGTACCAGCTACACTGTGGGCACCATTAAATGTACCTGTCACTCTGTGGGCACGATAAAATGGACCAGTTACACTGGGAGCACCCTTAAATGTACCTGTCACTCCGTGGGCACTATAAAATGTACCAATTACACTGTGGGCACCATTAAATGTACCTGTCACTCCGTGGGCACTATAAAATGTACCAGTTACACTCTGGGCACTATTAAATGTACCAGTCACTGCAGGCACCATAAAATGTACTAGTTACACTGTGGGCACTGTTAAATGTACCAGTTACACTGTGGGCACCATTAAATGTACCTGTCACTTTGTGGGCACTATAAAATGTACCAGTCACTGCGGGCACCATAAAATGTACTAGTCACACTGTGGGCACTATTAAATGTACCAGTTACACTGTGGTCACCATCAAATGCACCAGTTACACTGTGGGCACCATTAAATGTAACAGTCACTCTGTGGGCACTATAAAATGTACCAGTTACACTGTGGGCACACTGGCCACTGTGGGCATTTAATGTACCAGTTATACTGTGGGCACCATTAAATTTACCAGTCACACTAAGGGCACTATTATATGTAACAGACACACTGTGGGTACTATTATATGTAAGTCATACTGTGGGCACAATTAAATGTACCAGGCACACTCTGGGTACTATTATATGTAACAGTCACACTGTGGGCAAACTTATATGTAGCAGTCACACTCACTGTGGGCAAACATTTATACCAGTCACTGTAAGCAATCTTCTATGAACCAGTCACACTGTGGGCAGTATTATATGTAACATTCACACTGTGGGCAATATTATATATAACATTCACACCGTGGGCAGTATTATATATAACATTCACACCGTGGGCAGTATTATACATACCAGTCACTGTGGGCAAACTTGCATATTCCAGTCACACTGTGGGTAAACTTGTATGTACCAGACACACTGTAGGCAAATGTATATGTACCAGTCAAAAGTAAATAAAAAAGGTGTAGGCACATGAAAACACAGTACTACTGCTGTGTAAAAGGCAAATCAAGTTTATTGCAGAAACTTGTGTGCTACATGTTTCGGACAAAGGTCATTTCTCAAGCACCTTGATCTGATTCATCTGGAAAAGTGGAACCGGCGGCATATGGCATATTTGTATTTTGGTGCTGTTCCTGGATAATCGGACTTGCTTATGTACTAGTCACACTGAGGGCAAACTTGTATGTACCAGTCTCTGGGGGCACTCTGTTTGGCACATATATTACCACCTTTCATGTGGCATATATATGCCAACATAAAGTGACATAACAGTGCTGAACTGAAGGGCTGACCTAACAGTGACTGGAAAACTGGAGGGCTGACCTAACAGTGTCCGCTGAACTGGAGAGTTCAGCGGCCAATGTTAGAGCAGCCCTCTAGTTCACCAGCCAGTGTCAAGTCACCCCTCCAGTTCACCAGACACTGTTAGTCCACCACGCCCACCTCCACAAGCCACGGACACATTTTATTTGTGCCAAAAGTTCTAGAAGCACCTCTGATTGTTTGAGATATAAAGGATAGAGACTGCGTAAAAAATAGTGGGAAGGTGAGACATAGAGGATAGAGACTGCAGGAGAGAGAGAGAGAGAGAGAGAACTAGAGATAAAGGATAGAGACTGCAGAAGAAAGAGATAAAAGATAAAAAGAGGGACTGCAGTAGAATGAGACTGTGAGGGATAGATGATAAAGACTGGAAGAGAGAATTTCAATGTGATAGATAAAGGATAGAGACGGCAGGAGAGACAGAATTTGAGTTAGATATTAGAGACTGCAGGAAAGAGAACTTGAGAGAAAGGATAGAGACTGCAGGAGAGAGAGTGTAAGAGATAAAGAATAGAGACTGCAGGAGAGAGATAGTGTGTACAAGATAGGGTATGGAGACTGCAGGAGAGAAAGGATGTGAGAGAGATTATAGAGACTGCAGAAGAGAGAGTGAGAGATAGAGAATAGAGACTGCAGGATAGAGCGTGTGTGTGAGAGATAGAGGATACAGATTGCAGGAGAGAGAGTGTAAGCGATAGAGGATAGGGACCGCAGGAGAGACAGAATGTAAGAGATAGAGAATGCAGAAGAGAGAGAGAATTTGAAATATTTGAGGATAGAGCCTATATATACTTTGCTGCAGATTTTTTTTTAAATATTTTCTTTACTAAATGTGTTAGATATTGTTAAAAGGCATTTTATACGGTTAGATTAGCTTTAGATAGTTTGTTAGGTTAAGTTAGACTAGTTAGGTAAGTTAGGGCCCTATTAAGAGTCTATCTTGGCGTGGAGGCTCTTTTGGGCAAAATTTATTTTTCTGGAATTATGATGTGGATAAATGTCTATTTAAAGAAACTGTACAAATAAATGATGCCACGGCCACCCTGTTTTGCCGGCGGCGCGCCGCATATAGGCGCTACTCAAAGTTTGGCTCGGGTGGCAAAAACCCTAGAGACACCCCTGGCTTTAAGCATTACTTATATGCTGATGATACCCAACTCTACTTGTCCACCCCCACGCTAATCCCTGAAGTTCAATCCCAAATCTCTAAATGTCTGCTCTTTATTTCCTCCTGGATGGCGCCCCGCTGCCTTAAACTCTATCTAAAACGGAATTAATCATCCCCCCCTAAACTGGGACCTAGTCCACTCTTCTCCATCTCTATTGACAACATGGTCATTAAAGGGGAACTGTGGTATCCAAACAATGTGATGAAAGGCCAACTTCCTACCTTTAATTGAGCCATCAACCACCTCTCTATGTGCTGCACAGCCCAAGATATGAAGAAATCACTGATCAGAAAGTTAGGGGGTGGGAGGTTCTGAATCTGCGGTCACAATACTACTTGCTCCTTCTAATCTGCGGTTGGCACATGCTCAGTGCAGGAGAAAGCATAAGAAATCAGGAAAAGATCGAGTTAAAGTGGCTGAAGGATAAGTGGGAGGGGCCATAGGGGGTTTTGAGGGGACTGCAAGGGGAGGGGCCATGGGGGCCCACGTGGAGGAGGAGATACAGATAAGAGGGACTGTCACATGGTTTCAGTGCAGGAAGTGCAGAGGATTTGGTGATGCTGCTATCATATCACACATAAAAATCTAAATATCTTCAAAACTATGTAAAATAAATAATGAAAGTAAATATCAAAAATACCCTGGAAAGCAATTCCTGTCAATTTACCTAAAGTCATTTTTGGACCACAGTTACCCTTTAACTCTGTTGAATCTGCACACTGCTTTGGAGTAATCTTTGACGCCTCTCTTTCCTTCCATCATCACATAACAATGTCACTAGGACATGTTGTTTTCTCCTTCGCAATATTCCCAGGATCCGCCCTTCTCTTTCTGTCTCCAATACTAAAATGCTCATGCTTGCCCTTATAATCTCCTGTCTTGACTACTGTAACATTCTACTACCTGTACTCCAGGCCTGTCATCTCTCTCCTCTCCGTCTATCTAAAACTCGGCAGCTCGGATCATCTCACTCTGCTCCAAAAGAGAATCTGCCAACCCATTACTTACACGCACGTGCATGGAACTCACAGGCATTACTGTTTGAGGCTCAAGCAGGAGAGTGCACGAAACTCACAGGCATTACTGTTTGAGGCTCAAGCAGGAGAAAGCAGAGGAAATTTCAGAGGGGCGGAGCTTAACATTCAGCAAACCAGTAACAAGATGTCAGCAACTTCCAAGGCACAAAGCTAGGCTCTGGAGGGGCATAGGTAAAAAAAAAATATGGCAACGGTATTTTTAAAGCTGCAGCTTCCAAATGAACATAACTTGATTTTACAGTGCACTTATCCTTTAAGAGAAAACTAAAAATGCAGATCGCCACCTCTTTATAAAACCCAGCACCAAGTTTTTACACTCCACTTAGGGAGCAATTTCTTTAAGAGAACTCAATCACAGGTCCTAGCCTGCAGGTATTCTACTTACCGGACCACCCGTAAGACATAGGGTATGCGTCTGCCCTTCCGGACCCACGATGCTGATACGGTGCTGATACAATGTACTGAACAAGTAAGATAGAAATAAAAAAATAAATATGTTCATTACGTACTGTCCTGTCTGTTGTATCCCCACTTACTGACACCTGATGCCTTTCTTAGACCCAGCAGGAGACCCTTACTGTGCAGTGAGAAAGAATTACACCACACATGAGATGTAGCAGAACTCTAACTCCATTTATTGGTTGGATACATCAGAATATAAAAGGAAAAGGAGGCAATACCAGACTGGGCAGACTGTCTACAGACAGGATAATAGAACAGTCATTGGAATGCAAGGGGAAAACGGAAGGCGAAAGACCTTGAATACGAGACTGTTTTGTTACTGAGAAATTAGAGAGAACATTGAGAAATAAAACTTGTGCTAATACATGATATAATATAAGACAAAATGGAGGCAGAAAACAAAATGGATGCCATAAAGCTAAGTGAATATAATAAAACCTAACAATTAAACTATGGTTTCCTATGCTACTGGTAATCATCTCTTACTATTGACAAGCACCAACTATTATTAGAAACAAATATTTTAAATTGAATTTTAAGACAACTATTAAGAAAATGGGTAAAATAAGGATCTGTGATGAATCTTAAGCCCTATACTGACATTAGATAAATCTTAAATGATTTGGGCTGTTTCCGTCAACAATCTAGCCTATGTCTTGTCAATTCATCTACCAACATCACTTAGCGACCCACCCTGCTGGATTTTTAAACAATGTCAGGGAGTGACGGCAAATGTTCTCACCCAATGTGAAGGTCTCCTGATCACTCCCTTCCACATTGTATCGTACAATACAGTACAGGCTGCTGGCTTATGCTAAGCACACTGTCTTTATATTGATTGTTAGATAAATTTCTGTTTGGAGCGATTACTAGACAATCACTCTATATGACCTTTATCTAACGTGTGTACGAAACACAGGTGAGAAAGTAACGGATGATTCTTAGCTTTTAGGCTGGGTTCACACAAATGTCGATAGTTCATTTTACCAACATTTTCCAAGCAGCAACACATCTGGAAATGCTGGTAAAAGAAAATATTAAACGTCCTTGTGAACCTAGCCTTACTCTCATTTAAAGGAGAACATTTGTTTTACTTCTTGTTTATATTGGTAAACAACTCTCAACATCGCTTAGTTATGCCAGTGTTCAACCTGTCTCTTGTTGACCAGATTGTTTTCAATTCTTCTTAGGCATTTGGATTTTTAAACTGCATCCTCTGGCTAGGAAACCTGTGGTTTGTGTTCAAAGAGACAGGATGGACAGCTCCATTCATGAAGTACCCACCTCCCGCACAGGAGAAACAGCCAGCTCCCGATTCCTATAGCCAGGGCCAAGGTCAAGTTCAAGGCCAAGGATATGGACAGCCAGCCTCCTATGGACAGCAAGGTGGCTACCAACCTGATTATTATGGCCAGCAGCAAGACTACAATCAGCAGGGGTATAGCCAGGGCGGATACAGCCAACAAGGTGTCCCTACCTCTTTCTCAAATCAAATGTGAGCTGGTAAGTATCCACATTATTTTCTACTAAATCAAATTGGTATATATTATTCTGCACAGTCAATCCCTTTAAACTTGTGTATATTATAAATACTAGTGGATTTGATACCATTTCATATTTTCATCCAATTACATAGCTTTTCACTAAGTAGGTGATAAAAGCAAGAATAACAACTATTAAAGGACAACGCCACTGTAAATAATACATTTTTTAACAAAAAATTACCACTGGCAGGGAGGTAGGATTGATTAATTAATCCTACCTCCCATTCTGATTTCGGTGAGGAGTGCCAGCACGTACAATTTAGTATTAAAGATACTGTATGCTAAAGCCCAGAGGAAGCCTGTCAGAAGCTGTTTTCTTTGTGCTGGTGGGCCTCACAGAAACAATTTTGATAGGTAGGAGTTACCAATACTACCTCCCTGCCCCAGGTTATTTTCAACTGCTTTTTTTTTTTTTTACATTTATATACCGGTATATATATATCTTTACCTCCCGTACTTCACTTTTACAGTGAACCAACACTTTAAATGAAGTTTAAACTTTAGCCCCCGCAATATTAAACAGTGGCGAAGCTAGATATCACAGGGCCCCATAGCAGAATTTTAGATGTGGCCCCCCCACATAAAAATCAGTTCGGTGCAGTTTAACCTAACCCGGCCAAACGTCGGTAAGGTTATTTAAAGGGCATGTTTACCCTACTAAGAATAATTTTACCTAAAGTAGTCGAGACCCACAAACCCGTTTTAATTAAACCTGGGGGCATCTTGGAAAGGTTTAAGTAAAACAAAAATGGGGTTAGTGGGGCTGAACTTCGTGAGGAAAATTTTTCTTAGTAGGCTGGACATGCCTGCAGGGGACCTAGACAGGGCCCCCTTTGGCTCTGGGCCCCATAGCAACTACTATAGGTTGCTATAATGATTCCTACGCCCCTGATATTAAAGGTGATCACCAGCCTAAAACTCATTTTCACTGACTCGTAGGTGAAACACATTTCTTACCTAGGATATACTTCCAGTAACTCACTTTCATTTTTCCTCTCCCCTTCTGTATTTCAACCTGAAAATAGGTGATTAGGGAATTCCTCTCTATCCTTAGACAGTTTACACTGAGCATGTCTAAGCTCATTGAGTTAGGGGAGAGGGCAGTAAATGTAGGGACAGGTAATTTTTTTTTTTTTTTTTTGAGATATGAGGACCCAATCTGTCACTTGATCATTGTTTTATACTCAGATTTAAAAATCTCTCTCTTTAGCATCTAGTAGAATTTTGTAAATAAATTCTAATATCCACAGCTATTGTGATTTCTACCAAATCTAACTGGGCCATTGATTGCATTACTACTGGATACAGGACAGTAAATAGTCCATATTCTTATTTTAATCCTTCAGATTAAACCTGTACTAAAGTCTGTTTCTAGTTCTCGAACTGTAGATGTCTGCCAGAAACACCTTATCAGCTGGGCCATTTTCCTACATTCAAAAATGTTCCACTTCATGGTGATTCCATTAGTTACAATTGGTGTTTTTGTGCATACATATATATATTTCTTATCATCACTTCTTATTTTGCACAAAGTGATGTTACTTCAAGGTTAACAAACTATTTACTTCTTAGATATGGTTTAACATTACTACTCTATTCAATAGAATGAGATGATCATCATTGTATGTATATAGCCAAAAGAAGAGATTTACACTGATAATTGAAAAGGTACCGTATAAACCGAGGTTTTCAGGCTTTAAAAAAGCCTGAAAATCTTACCTCGGTTTATACTCGAGTCAATCTTTCTCCTACCTTGTCCGGTGGCCGCGTGATCCGCATCCTCAGTGCGCTTCAGGATGACGTCACCCGGCGTCTCTCACTTTGCAGCACAGAGTAGTGACATCATCCTGAAGCGCAGAGGATGTGGAGCGAGGAGCGAGCGGCCGCCGGACAAGGTAGGAGAATACCACAAGGACACCAGGGCACACAATACTTACAAATAAGAGTAAAACCTTCTTTATTTGTGCATACTGTATGCACAAATAAAGGAGGATTTACCCCTATTTGCAAGTATTGGCTTCTGCAGATGTTTGAAAACTACAACTCCCAGCAATTAAAGCATGCTGGGAGTTGTAGTTTCCAAACATCTTAAGTGGAAAATACTAGTAGGGGTTACTATGTGGGATTTTTTTTCTACCCTCGGTTTATACTCGAGTCAATCTCTTTTTCCTCCTTTTTTAGGTAAAACTGAGTACCTTGGTTTATACTCGGGACGGTTTATACTTGAGTATATACGGTATTAAAGGGAATGTCCACCCCTTATAAAAAAAAAACACGTAATATATTATGCAGGACCCCCAAAACCTAGTTTTAGTTTTGTTTAAAAAGTATGAGAAATCATACTTACAAGATCTTGATCCACTATGGCTTTTTGTCCCGCTCCATTGCAGCTGCTTTGTTCTTTTTGTGTTCCCGAGCAGCCGCATTAGAGGCTTGTCCGCTGTGGAGTCAGCAGCCACAGTGGAGGCTCATCCAGGGAATGGCAGTCAGAGATTGGCCGTGACCGTGACTGACTGCCAGAGAGCCGCGGCTGTGGATTGAGGAGCTGGTAAGTATGATTTCTCTCAGAATTATATTTTAACAAAGAAAAACTAGGTTTTGGGGGGTCCTGCATAGTATAACAATTTTTTTAAGGGGTGGACATTCCCTTTAAGTTGGATGCCAAATCATTGTCAGATGAATACTCCTTAGTCCTCTGTCTTTTATAGGTTATAGGAGCGAACCAGTGGCCAGCTTTGCTTCTCTGATCATAGGATCTATTTCCATCTCTCACTCCTTGCTTTACTGCTCTTTCCTCTTTGTCTCCTAACAGATTTTGTCACTGCCGATCCATGAGATCCTGCTACAGGGTGTAACTTTATGACGTGCAGTGCTGCCCAGATGCCTGAGTGAATATCAATGGGAGAATGTCGTGTCCGTGATGTTTATATAATAATATAATATATATATATATTTAATGATATATATCTGTACCAAAACACAGGAAAAATCCCATCTTAACTCTTATCAGAGACTGTCTTCCTGCAGAGCATTGCTGTGTAACATTTCCACTCTCAGACTTGCAGAGCATCGCTGTTTTACCCCCTTCCTCGCAGGTTCCCTGATGAGCACCTCTGCGTAATCCCCTTCCCTGCCAGAGTGGGCACTGCAGAGCATTAGATAGACCACACCCCTTCCTTCTAGTTAATGCAGTATTGTAACGTGAGAAGAGTGATTCATGGGTCAACAGTTTATCTTTATGGCAGGTCAGAGTTTTTGAGGTCCCATAGAGCACAGTTTTTAAGCTTTTTCCTGGTTAGTTCTCTGTTTCCTTTAGTGAACAATTAAATATGTTGGTTTGAGAATCTTTCAAAAGTTATGTATGAAAAAGGGAGCCCTCTTCCCATGCACTGCTGGGTACTGACCCTACAACCCACCCATCCATAATGCCATTTATTCCAGCTACTCATGCATAACCCCTCTGCGCCTAATCCCTCTCTCCCCACCCATGCCTGGTACCCCCTCGTGCTGTGTATTGTGTTTGTGACGCTGAAGTTGCGTGTTGTATTCCTGGTTGGAAATAAAGACAGGTTGGAACAGATCCATTGCATTGTCTTAATTAATGTTTGTGTAACTCAGGTAAAGAGGAAACATACAAATAGTTAATCTACAGCAAACTTGACATTATAGGGCCCTAATCTTAGGCAACATAGCAATTGAGGTTGAATAAAGACATATGTCCATCAAATCCAACTTTTTCACCCTGCTTTTTAACCCTACCTAAGGGCTAGGCCACACTGCTGAGCTTTTTTGCATTTGCACTTGCGTTTTTTTCACATCATTGAAAACACGGCAACGCACCGAACGCGTGTTTTCAGGGACATTGCCATTTGCGTTCCACAATCCCATACGTTTTTCAATGCGCAAACGCAACAAAATCACTCATGAAATCGCATGCGATTGCATTGCAGTGTGGCCGTCCAGAGGAATGCAAAAAACCCAGCTAAAAAGGGGGGGGAATTACTTCCTGACTCCAAACAGCAATCGGAAAGTATCCCTGGATCAACCAGATCTACAGTATATGTATTAATACCAGTAATTCTCAATATTATATAGTATCCCTGTACCAACCAGATCTACAGTATATGTATTAATACCAGTAATTCTCAATATTATATAGTATCAAAACCTAGTAGTTTAGTTTGTTTAAAAAGTATGAGAAATCATACTTACAAGATCTTGAACCACTATGGCTTTTTGTCCCGCTCCATTGAGCTGCTTGTTTTGTGTTCCCGAGCAGCCGCATTAGAGGCTTGTCCGCTGTGGAGTCAGCAGCCACAGTGGAGGCTCATCCAGGGAATGGCAGTCAGAGATTGGCCGTGACGTGACTGACTGCCAGAGAGCCGCGGCTGTGGATTGAGAGAGTTGGTAAGTATGATTTCTCTCAGAATTATATTTTAACAAAGAAAAACTAGGTTTTGGGGGGTCCTGCATAGTATAACAATTTTTTAAGGGGTGGACATTCCCTTTAAGTTGGATGCCAAATCATTGTCAGATGAATACTCCTTAGTCCTCTGTCTTTTATAGGTATAGGAGCGAACCAGTGGCCAGCTTTGCTTCTCTGATCATAGGATCTATTTCCATCTCTCACTCCTTGCTTTACTGCTCTTTCTCTTTGTCTCCTAACAGATTTTGTCACTGCCGATCCATGAGACTGTACAGGGTGTAACTTTATGACGTGCAGTGCTGCCCAGATGCCTGAGTGAATATCAATGGGAATGTCGTGTCCGTGATGTTTATATAATAATATAAATATATATATATTAATGATATATATCTGTACCAAAACACAGGAAAAATCCCATCTTAACTCTTATCAGAGACTGTCTTCCTGCAGAGCATTGCTGTGTAACATTTCCACTCTCAGACTTGCAGAGCATCGCTGTTTACCCCCTTCCCGCAGGTTCCCTGATGAGCACCTCTGCGTAATCCCCTTCCCTGCCAGAGTGGGCACTGCAGAGCATTAGTAGACCACACCCTTCCTTCTAGTTAATGCAGTTTGTAACGTGAGAAGAGTGATTCATGGGTCAACAGTTTATCTTTATGGCAGGTCAGAGTTTTGAGGTCATAGAGCACAGTTTTTAAGCTTTTTCCTGGTTAGTTCTCTGTTTCCTTTAGTGAACAATTAAATAGTTGGTTGAGAATCTTTCAAAAGTTATGTATGAAAAGGGAGCCCTCTTCCCATGCACTGCTGGGTACTGACCCTACAACCCACCCATCCATAATGCCATTTATTCCAGCTACTCATGCAAACCCCTCTGCGCCTAATCCCTCTCTCCCCACCCATGCCTGGTACCCCCTCGTGCTGTGTATTGTGTTTGTGACGCTGAAGTTGCGTGTTGTATTCCTGGTTGGAAATAAAGACAGGTTGGAACAGATCCATTGCATTGTCTTAATTAATGTTTGTGTAACTCAGGTAAAGAGGAAACATACAAATAGTTAATCTACAGCAAACTTGACATTATAGGGCCCTAATCTTAGGCAACATAGCAATTGAGGTTGAATAAAGACATAGTCCACAAATCCAACTTTTCACCCTGCTTTTTAACCCTACCTAAGGGCTAGGCCACACTGCTGAGCTTTTTGCATTTGCACCTGCGTTTTTTTCACATCATTGAAAACACGGCACAACGCACCGAACGCGGGTTTTCAGGACATTGCCATTTGCGTTCCACAATCCCATACGTTTTTCAATGCGCAAACGCAACAAAATCACTCATGAAATCGCATGCGATTGCATTGCAGTGGGGCGTCCAGAGGAATGCCAAAAACCCAGCTAAAAAGGGGGGGGAATTACTTCCTGACTCCAAACAGCAATCGGAAAGTATCCCTGATCAAACCAGATCTACAGTATAGTATTAATACAGTAGTAATTCTCAATATTATAAGTATCCCTGTCAACCAGATCTACAGTATATGTATTAACCAGTAATTCTCAATATTATATAGTATCCCTGTACCAACCAGAAACTACAGTATATGTATTAATACCAGTAATTCTCAATATTATATAGTATCCCTATATCAACCAGAACTACAGTATATGTATTAATACCAGTAATTCTCAATATTTAGTATCCCTGGATCAACCAATCTACAGTATATGTATTAATACCAGTAATTCTCAATATATATAGTATCCCTGTACCAACCAGATCTACAGTATATGTATTAATACCAGTAATTCTCAATATTATATAGTATCCCTATATCAACCAGAACTACGTAATGTATTAATACCAGTAATTCTCAATATTATATAGTATCCCTGTACCAACCAGAACTACGACGTTTGCGTGGGGATATGATAACCTTATACAAATATATTAATGGGCCATACAATAAACTCTCTGGTGCATTGTACACAAATAGGTCATATCAGAGGACTCGTGGACATCCTTTAAGGTTAGAAGAAAAGAAGTTTCATCTTCAGGTTAGAAAAGGATTCTTTACAGTGAGAACAGTGAAATTTCTAGAAGATGTGGTATTGGCAAGTTCATTAAATAGCTTTAAAAATGGTCTGGATAAGTTTCTAAAACTAAAAAAATATTGAGAATTACTGGTATTAATACATATACTGTAGTTCTGGTTGGTACGGGGATACTATATAATATTGAGAATTGCTGGTATTAATACATATACTGTAGTTATGGTTGGTACAGGGATACTATATAATATTAAGAATTACTGGTATTAATACATATACTGTAGTTCTGGTTTGTACAGGGATACTATATAATATTCAGAATTACTGGTATTAATACATATACTGTAGTTCTGGTTGGTACAGGGATACTATATAATATTCAGAATTACTGGTATTAATACATATACTGTAGTTCTGGTTGGTACGGGTATACTAAATAATATTGGGAATTACTGGTATTAATACATATACTGTAGTTCTGGTTGGTACAGGGATACTATATAATATTGAGAATTACTGGTATTAATACATATACTGTAGATCTGGTTGATCCAGGGATACTTTCCGATTGCTGTTTGGAGTGAGGAAGGAATCCCCCCCCCCCCCCACCCCTTGATAGTTCCTTAACAACCAGAAACTACAGTATATGTATTAATACCAGTAATTCTCAATATTATATAGTATCCCTATATCAACCAGAACTACAGTATATGTATTAATACCAGTAATTCCAATATTATATAGTATCCTGGATCAACCAGATCTACAGTATATGTATTAATACCAGTAATTCCAATATTTATAGTATCCCTGTACCAACCAGATCTACAGTTATGTATTAATACCAGTAATTCTCAATATTATATAGTATCCCTATATAACCAGAACTACAGTATAGTATTAATACCAGTAATTCTCAATATTATATAGTATCCTGTACCAACCAGAACTACAGTATATGTATATACCAGTAATTCTCAATATTATATAGTATCCCTATATCAACCATAACTACAGTATAGTATTAATACCACGTAATTCTCAATATTATTAGTATCCCTGGATCAACCAGATCTACAGTATATGTATTAATACCAGTAATTCTCAAATTATATAGTATCCCTGTACCAACCAGATCTAACGTATATGTATTAATACCAGTAATCTCAATATTTTTTAGTTTTAGAAACTTATCCAGGCCACTTTTAACGTATTTTGAACTTGCCATTACCACATCTGTGGAAGACAGTTCCACAGTTTCACCGCTCTCACTGTAAAGAAACCTCTCCAACCTGAAGATTAAACTTTTTTTCTTTCAACCTTAAAGGATGTCCACGAGTCCTCTTGATATGACTATTAGTGAACAATGCACCAGAGAGTTCATTGTGTGGCCCATTATATATTTGTTAAGGTTATCATGTCCCCACGCAACGTCGCTTCTCCAATGCTAACAGCCCTAAAGCTGGGTACACACAGTAACGATAAAGCCCCGATACCGTCGGATCCGACGTATCGGGGCTTTATCGTTATGTGTGTACGCTGTTTCCGAACGAGCGCGCGGCCGCAGAACGAAGGGTCAGCCGTACGCTCGTTGGGAAAGGCCGAAAATTTCCATGGCCGCACTAGACTCCCAAGAGTCTAGGCGGCCGATGGAAACCACAGTCCTGAGCGTTCTCCTTATGAAGTTCATAGGGAGAAATCGGGGACTGTGTGTATGCAGATCGAAAGATGGCAAAAATTGTGCTGTGTGTACCTAGCTATCTGTCTAATCTGCTGCATATTCAAGCCCCTCCATTCCCCTTATAAATTTAGTTGCCCTTCTCTGAACTGTCTCAATTTCCAAGATGTCCCTTTGTAATGGGATTCCAAAACTGCACCGCATATTCCAATGAGGCCTTACCAGTGCTTGTAAAGGTGTCTTATCTCAATATCTATCTATCATCTGAAATCTATCTATCTATCTGGTTTACCAGTATCCTAACAGGGCCACTTGCAAAAGGTTCTCCGACTTGGTATTAAAGTATACAATGGTAACATTTACACGGGGCATACTCATAAACTTTCCAAATGGGCATGGATACACCCATGAAGTTATTACATAAATAGGCAAAGCAGGCCTGTACATTTATCGGGGCATTGTCCGGAGGAAAATCAAATACCAGAGTGAATCTTGATATATCTGTTACATGTTGCTCTTTAATATTACAATGTGATGTTAAATTTATGAAGTGCTCTAATTCTGCCTGTTATTTGGCCTACAGCTCCACCTACTGGAACTAGATGTTAACATACAACTGGTTTTCACTATATATTAAAAAGCAGAAATTTCCTTTCTATTTTACATGTGGGTGTGAACTTGGCAATTGCCCTTTAACCAGCTATGAAATATCTCTGTGGCACCTGCCATGTTCCTTGACTAGTTTTATCTGCACACATTAGTCTTAATTGACTGATCCTTATATGTATTTATTCATAATGCTAATACCACCTATGCAAGAGGTTGATACTAGATTGTGCATCATTATAAATAACATAGTTAAGGGGCTCTAATAATGCTTCATGTCTGTGCTGATGTCCTATAAATTGGCCTGAGTCCTAATAAAAGGCCACACTTGTGCCATCCGATCACACATTGTGCGGCCAATTGGTCTTTCCACACTAGGTGCACTTTGTTGTCCAATCAGTTTACCGGTTGTTGCAGTTTGGCTTTACCATAAAGGGACATGTACATTGAACACACCTAGGCCATATTTATAAATGCGGTATAAATGGTATTGCACATTAGCAAAAATTACGATGACGGCCGCAATTGTACATTTACATCAAATGTTCTTTAATTTACGAATGTTCGGTTGTAGGATACCATGTGGAAATAAAACTACCGCAATGATTTTATGGGAACCGTAAATCTACGATTGTGTTCTTGTTTTACAATAGTTATTGTAGATTTACTGTTGTTTCATGATCATTAACAATCGTAAATGAATCATTTTAGCGATCGTTAAACCAAAAGTTAAAGTTGCTGTAAAGCGAACTGCAACTTAATAATGATGGCCCTAAAGTAGGGGAACTAAACCGGTAGGCCCTCGTATCCCATGTGCATTGGCATGTACGTTCTGCGTGCAGTCCCTACTGGCACCTCCTTCTTTAGTCTGGGGCCTGACCAGTGGAAGAATCGCTTATAAAACCTAGTGGCTTAGGTCCACACCCTAGGTACTTTTAAGGGTAGGGGGGGGTTGTAGGCAGTGTAATTGACCTCTAAACATTATACTCGTATAGTATGTACATGGCATTATACTTGTGCAGAACAGCTCTCTGGAATCTCTCAACCCACTATCCCCTTCTCGCTATCTTATGCATTTGCTTGCCTATGTCGAGATTGGAGTATTGTCAGGGGCACTGACTGGGGGAGAATCTAGAGAGCATTCAGTTACTGCTGAGTACAGTGAGCCTTAAAGGAAAACTACTCTAAAATTTAACGTATAAAATCGAAAGTTCTGGGACAGGGACATAAGATGATTATTCCTCCATCAAAATATCACTTTGCTAAGGAGCTACAGCATTCACGTTTTCATTTGCCAGGATAGTCCTCGGGGGCGTATCTGAAGGGGCCCAGGCTCCACCGAGTTTGGGGGCCGGGCCTCTGACTCCCTCCGCAGACCTGTGCGGCGACGTGCAGGTTTAATCTGTTGATTGCGCGTATGAATGAAACATACGCACAATCAGCTATTAAAGCTGGACCGAACTTCCGGAACTGAACCGGAAGTTTGGGTCAGGTCTTTTAAACAGCTGATTGTCGTATGTTGAAACATACGCGCGATCAACTGATTAAAACCTGCACGTCGCCGTACAGATTAGGGGCTTGTGGCGCCCACGATGTCCACTTATTGCCCCACCCCCCGGGGTGGCGGGGGCGGTTGTTACGCCACTGATAGTCCGGACTAATCTTATGAAAGATAAAAGCCAGGAAAAAGACTTGCAGAATTGGTTCCTTGATGCTCCTCACAGAAACAAAATTGGGAGGTAGGAATTCTATGGTAGAAAGAAAAAAAAAAAAGGTTTAAAGTGCAAGTTCTATCTCTCCACTTACTGCTCCCCTCATTTCCCCCTCCTGTCAATCATTCTCTTGACCCTGCACGTCACACACAGTCAAATCAGCTGTGAAAATGACTTTTAGAACATACGCTGTTGTTTAAATCAGAATCACACTGTAAGAGGCATAATGAATATATCTTTCCTTGATGCTACATATCAGGTTTGCCTGTATCTCGTGAACACGTCATAGAAGTTTTGCTTGGTGTCATGGTTGCCTTGCCCCCTCTCTTAGTCTGTGGCCTGGCCAATGGGGAGGGGTCTCTAGAATAACCCAGAGTGTAAGACACTAATGTTAGACCCTAACACTAAGTACGTTTAAGTAAGGGGGATATGAAGGCAGTGGAATTTACCTTTAAAAGGACACTATACAATGCAGTAACTGATGGGCACTAATATGTACAGTAACCCCTCTCTGACCTCCCTCCCTACAGTCCCCTCTTCCTCTATCATATGCACTTTTTGCCTGTGTCAGAGTTCACAGGCATCAGGGACACTGGCTGGAGGAGCCACAGAGCACTTAGTTACTGCATGAGTACAGTTACCCATTAATAATAGTAAAAATAAAAGGCAAGGCAAATTAATGCTGTTTACGTACAAAAGAAAGGAGATCAAATCTCCTAAATTATGTGATAACTTTACTCTATAGAATCAATTGAATGTATTTCAGTTTAACAAAGGCATATGTCCACCCAGCCCAACCTACTCACCAATACCCAACTTTCTGCCTAACAGTTAATCCAGAGGAAGGCAAAAAAAAAAAAACAACAGAATTATGAAGGGGAAAGAAAATCCTTCCAGATTCCCAGTGGCAATCGGAAATATCCCTGGATCAACTCAAATTTGTGTATCAGTACCAGTTACATTAAATATTCTCTGTTTTTAGAAAGTTATGCAGCTTTTTTTTTTTTTTTAAACTACCATCTAGTCATCACCATGTAAAAACTACTTTTCTTCCAGTCTTAAGGAGTGTCCTCTGACTGTCTATTGGTGAACAATGGCCCAGAGAGTAATTGTATGGCCCGTTAATATAATTTATACACAGTAATCATATCCCTACGCAAGCGCCTTTCTCTAGCGTACATAATTGTAACTATCCAATTGTCTTCATATTCAAGCTCCCCCATTCCTTATTATTATAGTTGCCCTTCTTGAACCCTTTCCATTTTGAAGATGTCCTTTGTACACAGGATTCCAAAATGCATGCATTCCAAATGAGGCCTTACCAATGCTTTGTAGAGGGAGAATACATTTTCCTCCCTTGAATCCATACCTCTCTTTATACAAGACAATACCATGCTGGCTCTGGCTGTTGCCGCCTGGCATGCTTGCTTCCTTTGTTTGTTATCCACCAAAACTCCAAGTACCCTTTCCAACAGGGATTCACTTAACACAGAGCCATTTATAGTATGAAGAGCACAAGGATTTTTTAGTCCAAAATGCATCACCTTACATTATATCAACATTGAATCTCATCTGCCACTTAGCAGCTACATGTGACAATCTAACCCGATCCAACTGCAACGATTGCACATCCTCAGTAGCATTAATAATACAACAAGTTTTGTGTTGTCTGCAAAAGACCTTGCTGACAATCATTAATAAACAGATTAAATAGATGTGGGGAAGATACATTAGCTGCATGCAGTGACCCAGTACACTGGGAGGGTTAAAAGAAGAAACATGTCTGTGGGGATAGAGATGTAAAAGAGTGTTGGAATGTTGGGATTCCTGATTCACTTGTAATCACCGCATTCTGTGAATTCAGCTGCCTTATAAGCAGATTAATGTCTTCTGCTTTAAAACATGAATGGCCTTCCTTTGTGACTATTCCCCTATTATATAAGGGATAATGCGCCCCTTACAGTATAATATAAGGATATACGCCACGAGGAGTACCCTGACCATATGAAGCACGATGCCGTAGGCCGAGTGCTTTTATACAGGACAGGGAACTCCGAGGTGGCGTAATGTCCTTATATTATAATGTGAAGGAGCGCATTATTTCTTATAATACATAAGTTTTAGATCTTAACCCCATTCACATTCTAGCCTTGTCCCTATTTCCACCTTAATTTAAACCCCCAAGCTACATCTGAACTTAAACCAGTAGAAAGGAACATCCAGCCAGCATCTATGCGGTTAAACAAATCTTTGTGGCGGAGAGAGAAAATGGTTATGCAGTGACAGGAAGCAGCTCCAGCAGGTTCCGTTAGTGAAGTTAACACTGCAAAAAAACGCTGAGTCATGTCCAGGGATGAACACGGAATGGGCGGAGTAGTGGGATATATATAAAAAATATAAGAAATGAGTCACTTAGTGACATAGCTGAGTGATTTTATAAGGATATACACCACTGCAGCAGCTCCCATTATAAAATATCACACTTATGTATTATAACATATCATTATTGCTGAAGGTGACTTTTTCATAGGAGGAGTTCCATTGCAGTAGTAGAAGGAAAATGTGTTCTTCTAAATTGGAAAAAAAGATGGAAGTCTTAGGACAGCAGTGAAGGCCAAAGTACTGAGGTGCAGTCCATAGAGGACGAAGGGAGCATCCCTTGGTGAACGATCAAAACCTGAAATGTCGGTCGGTTGTCTGACTGATTATTGGATGGTGTTTACCCAGCTTAAGTCCCAGCAGCCAGTACCTGCCGTACCGGCAGATATGTTATGGCCCAGGAAAACGTAAAAATGGGCTTTGGGGGCTTGGACCTAGAAGGAGAGGTTTGTTTCTACAAGATGGGGTTAGTCTGGCAGGCGTGGGTCCAGCTGGTGGATGTAACAATGGACCTGGCAGGTTAAAATATTGTCCAGCCAGAAGACGTAGGTGTAGTTTAGAGGGTAGAAGAAATAGCTATAGTAGATGGTGTCTCAGGCCAAGCATTGGGATGTGAATGGGCCAGTGGGGAAAGATCTAGACTAGGGGAAAATTTGTGGCTGGGTTGTGACATCTGAAGTCTTAAGTCTGCTTCTTATAATGTGTTGTCATGTGTGTTACTTTCTGCCATACGGCGACCTTGAAGTCTCTCATGTGTGTTATTTCCTGTTAACACATCTGGTAAGCCAGTAACAGACCATGAGACAACTGATAATTGAAAGCCCTATGCTTCTGTGGTTTCAAGTTGCATGAAACAGATACCAATAGGTGGAATAAATCTAAGTGACTTCTGATATCCTTTAATACTACTATAGCAATAATTTGAAGGAGTGCTAACTGGTAAAAAAAAATTAAATCAAAACATAATTTTCAGGGAGGTAGGAGACCCACTTCCTATCCCATTTCTACCTTTTAAACTCTTTAAGCTGGTGTTACTGACAGATCTCTTAATCGTCCTTGCACACTGCCTCCTTCCTGACATAGGGCACATGTGTCACGATGGTGGGGAAGCAGAGAGTATCAGCCCCTGCAGTGTAAAGTAAGAACAGGAAGTTGGAAATAGGCCTCCTACCTCCCTGAAAATTATTATTTATTGCTTTTTTTTTCTAATGGTTTGGTAAGTTTATTATCCCTTTTTTAAAAAAAAAAGTGACATTCATTCTTATAATAAGTAAGGTGCTATATGACCCACACAATAGAGATGACTACTGATTCACTAATCATGGAATGAAGAACCTTAGAACTGCAGATGAGGTTTCTCTCCATCAAAGTAAAATATTGTGACGGGTTAATGATTTACAGACCAATACATGCAAATGAACAGTGTTTAAGGCAGTCGTGTTGCTAAAAGGCCTTAGAAACAGGAGCAGTAAGAGCAAAGTTATTTATTTCTCTTAACTTCTGCATTAACATTTGCACTATGACTAGAAGCTGCAGACAAGGGTGAATGGAAAATGAAAGAATATTGTATATAGGATTAGTGTTACTATAACAACAGAAGAAATTTTGCAAATCTCCGCCCTCTTACTCTGGGGAAACTGGGAGTTAGAAATTACTTGTTTCAAAGGTGGGTAGACACATACCAATGTTCCTCCTGACCGACGTCAAGACCCCAATCAGTCGCCAGGAGGAAGGACTGTCGGTGTGGCAAAAGCAGCCTCTTCCGACAGTAACCATGACCGAGCATGCTGTGTGCCATAGAGGACTACACGATCGGCCGCAGTTTTTCCGACCTTTCCGATCTGCGTTTGCCCCATTCGGATAAACAAACGTCCGGCAGTTGGTCGTGCTGCCATATAGAAACCATGCAAAATTGGCCCGACAGACCTAAACACTGAAATGTCAGTCAGCCCGAATTATTGTTTGGTGTGTACCTAGCTTTAGATTTTGTGGGCAATTCTATTCATATTATGAGACTGCAGATACCTTCTGTATAAGAAGACTCTGCTCCATTTTTATACTCAGTGGGGGGATTTTTTTTTTCCAGTAGGTGGAGCTGTAGGCCAAATAACAGGCAGAATTAGAGGCACTTCATAAATTAACATCAACATTGTAATATTAAGAGCAACATGTAACAGATATATCAAGATTCACTCTGGTATTTGATTTTCCTCCAGGACAATGCCCCAGATAAATGTACAGGCCTGCTTTGGCCTATTTATGTAATAAACTTCATGGGTGTATCCATGCCCATTTGGAAAGTTTATGAGTATGCCCGTGGTAAATGTTACCATTGTATACTTAAATACCAAGTCGGAGAACCTTTTGCAGAAGTGCCCTGTTAGGACTGGTAAACCAGATAGATAGATAGATTTACAGATAGATAGATAGATTTGAGATAAGACACCTTTACAAGGCACTGGTAAGGCCTCATTTGGAATATGCGGTGGCAGTTTTGGAATCCCATACAAAAGGGACATCTGGAAATTGAGACAGTTCAGAGAAGGGAACTAAATTTATAAGGGGAATGGAGGGGCTTGAATATGCAGGCAGATTAGACAAGTTAAGCTAGGTACACACAGCACAGATTTTTGCCATCTTTCAAAGATCTGCATACACACAGTCCCGAGCGTTCTCCCTATGAACTTCATAAGGAACGCTCAGGACTGTGTGTTTCCATCGGCCGCACTAGACCTCTATAGGGAGTCTAGTGCGGGCGATGGAAATTTTCGGCCTTTCCCGAACGAGCGTACGGTGACCCGTTCGTTTGCGGCCGCGCGCTCGTTCGGGAAACGAGCGTCACACATAACGATAAAGCCCCGATACCGTCGGATCCGACGGTATCGGGGTTATCGTTACTGTGTGTACCCAGCTTTAGGGCTGTTAGCATGGAGAAGCAGCGACAGTATATGTATTAATACCAGTAATTCTCAATATTATATAGTATCCCTATATCAACCAGAACTACAGTATATGTATTAATACCAGTAATTCTCAATATTATATAGTATCCCTGGATCAACCAGATCTACAGTATATGTATTAATACCAGTAATTCTCAATATTATATAGTATCCCTGTACCAACCAGATCTACAGTATATGTATTAATACCAGTAATTCTCAATATTTTTTAGTTTTAGAAACTTATCCAGGCCACTTTTAAAGCTATTTTGAACTTGCCATTACCACATCTGCTGGAAGACAGTTCCACAGTTTCACCGCTCTCACTGTAAAGAAACCTCTCCTAACCTGAAGATTAAACTTATTTTCTTTCAACCTTAAAGGATGTCCACGAGTCCTCTGATATGACCTATTAGTGAACAATGCACCAGAGAGTTCATTGTGTGGCCCATTAATATATTTGTATAAGGTTATCATGTCCCCACGCAAACGTCGCTTCTCCAATGCTAACAGCCCTAAAGCTGGGTACACACAGTAACGATAAAGCCCCGATACCGTCGGATCCGACGGTATCGGGGCTTTATCGTTATGTGTGTACGCTCGTTTCCCGAACGAGCGCGCGGCCGCAGAACGAACGGGTCAGCCGTACGCTCGTTCGGGAAAGGCCGAAAATTTCCATCGGCCGCACTAGACTCCCTATAGAGGAGTCTAGTGCGGCCGATGGAAACACACAGTCCTGAGCGTTCTCCTTATGAAGTTCATAGGGAGAACGCTCGGGACTGTGTGTATGCAGATCTTTGAAAGATGGCAAAAATCTGTGCTGTGTATACCTAGCTTAACTTGTCTAATCTGCCTGCATATTCAAGCCCCTCCATTCCCCTTATAAATTTAGTTGCCCTTCTCTGAACTGTCTCAATTTCCAAGATGTCCCTTTTGTATATGGGATTCCAAAACTGCACCGCATATTCCAAATGAGGCCTTACCAGTGCCTTGTAAAGGTGTCTTATCTCAATATCTATCTATCTATCTGTAAATCTATCTATCTATCTGGTTTACCAGTATCCTAACAGGGCACTTCTGCAAAAGGTTCTCCGACTTGGTATTAAAGTATACAATGGTAACATTTACACGGGGCATACTCATAAACTTTCCAAATGGGCATGGATACACCCATGAAGTTTATTACATAAATAGGCCAAAGCAGGCCTGTACATTTATCTGGGGCATTGTCCTGGAGGAAAATCAAATACCAGAGTGAATCTTGATATATCTGTTACATGTTGCTCTTTAATATTACAATGTGATGTTAAATTTATGAAGTGCCTCTAATTCTGCCTGTTATTTGGCCTACAGCTCCACCTACTGGAACTAGATGTTAAACATTACAACTGGTTTTCACTATATATTAAAAAGCAGAAATTTCCTTTCTATTTTACATTGTGGGTGAATGAACTTGGCAATTGCCCTTTAACCAGCTATGAAATATCTCTGTGGCACCTGCCATGTTCCTTGACTAGTTTTATCTGCAACATTAGTCTTAATTGACTGATCGCTTATATGTATTTATTCATAATGCTAATACCACCTATGCAAGAGGTTGATACTAGATCTGTGCATCATTATAAATAACATAGTTAAGGGGCTCTAATAATGCTTCATGTCTGTGCTGATGTCCTAATAAATTGGCCTGATGTCCTAATAAAAGGCCACACTTGTGCAATCCGATCACACATTAGTGCTGGCCAATTGGTCTTTCCACACTAGGTGCACTTTGTTGCTCCACAATCAGTTTACCGGTCTGTTGCAGTTTGGCTTTACCCTAAAAGGGACATTGTACATTGAACACACCTAGCGCCATATTTATAAATGCGGTATAAATGGTATTGCACATTAGCAAAAATTACGATGACGGCCGCAATTGTACATTTACATCAAATGTTCTTTAATTTACGAATGTTCGGTTGTAGGATACCATGTGGAAATAAACTACCGCAATGATATTTTATGGGAACCGTAAATCTACGATTGTGTTCTTGTTTTACAATAGTTATTGTAGATTTACTGTTGTTTTCATGATCATTAACAATCGTAAATGAATCATTTTAGCGATCGTTAAACCAAAAGTTAAAGTTGCTGTAAAGCGATACTGCAACTTAATAATGATGGCCCCTAAAGTAAGGGGAACATAAACCGGTAGGCCCTCGTATCCCATGTGCATTGGCATGTACGTTCTGCGTGCAGTCCCTATCTGGCACCTCCTTCTTTAGTCTGGGGCCTGACCAGTGGAAGAATCGCTTTATAAAACCTAGTGGCTTAGGTCCACACCCTAGGTACTTTTAAGGGTAGGGGGGAGGTTGTAGGCAGTGTAATTGACCTCTAAACATTATACTCGTATAGTAATGTACATGGCATTATACTTGTGCAGTAACAGCTCTCTGGAATCCTCTCAACCCACTATCCCATTCTCGCTATCTTATGCATTTGCTTGCCTATGTCGGAGATTGGAGTATTGTCAGGGGCACTGACTGGGGGAGAATCTAGAGAGCATTCAGTTACTGCATGAGTACAGTGAGCCTTAAAGGATAACTATACTCTAAAATTTAACGTATAAAATCGAAAGTTCCTGGGACAGGGACATAAGATTGATTATTCCTCCATCAAAATATCACTTTGCTAAGGAGCTACAGCATTCACAGTTTTCATTTGCCAGGATAGTCCTCGGGGGCGTATCTGAAGGGGCCCAGGCTCCACCGCGAGTTTGGGGGCCGGGCCTCTGACTCCCTCCGCAGACCTGTGCGGCGACGTGCAGGTTTTAATCTGTTGATTGCGCGTATGAATGAAACATACGCACAATCAGCTATTTAAAGCTGGACCCGAACTTCCGGAACTGAACCGGAAGTTTGGGTCAGGTCTTTTAAACAGCTGATTGTTCGTATGTTGAAACATACGCGCGATCAACTGATTAAAACCTGCACGTCGCCGTACAGATTAGGGGCTTGTGGCGGGCCCTACGACTGTCCACTTATTGCCCCACCCCCCGGGGTGGCGGGGGCGGTTGTTACGCCACTGATAGTCCTGGACTAATCCTTTATGAAAGATAAAAGCCAGGAAAAAGACTTGCAGAATTGGCTTCCTTGATGCTCCTCACAGAAACAAAATTGGGAGGTAGGAATTTCTATGGTAGAAAGAAAAAAAAAAAAGGTTTAAAGTGCAAGTTCTATCTCCAGTTACCTGCTCCCCTCATTTCCCCCTCCTCCTGTCAATCATTCTCTTGACCCTGCACGTCACACACAGTCAAATCAGCTGTGAAAATGACTTTTAGAACATATGCCTGTTGTTTAAATCAGAATCCACATGTAAGAGGCATAATGAAATATATCTTTCCTTGATGCTACATATCAAGGTTTGCCTGTATCTCGTGAACACTGTCATAGAAGTTTTGCTTGGTGTCATGGTCTTGCCTTGCCCC
Source organism: Hymenochirus boettgeri (assembly GCA_019447015.1). NCBI lineage: Eukaryota > Metazoa > Chordata > Amphibia > Anura > Pipidae > Hymenochirus > Hymenochirus boettgeri. The sequence continues at coordinate 143,379,775 of CM033476.1, read as the reverse complement.
CTCTCTTAGTCTGTGGCCTGGCCAATGGGAGGGTGTCTCTAGAATAACCCAGAGGTAAAGACCTAATGTTAGACCCTAACACTAAGTACGTTTAAGTTAAGGGGGATATTGAAGGCAGTGGAATTTACCTTTAAAAGGACACTATACACATGCAGTAACTGATGGGCACTATATATGTACAGTAACCCCTCTCTGACCTCCTCCCCTACAGTCCCTTTCTTTCCTCTATCATATGCACTTTTTGCCTGTGTCAGAGTTCACAGGCATCAGGGACACTGACTGGAGGAGCCACAGAGCACTTAGTTACTGCATGAGTACAGTTACCCATTAATAATAGTAAAAATTAAAAGGCAAGGCAAATTAATGCTGTTTACTGTACAAAAGAAAGTAGATCAATCTCTCCCTAAATTATGTGATAACTTTACTCTATAGAATCAATTGAATGTATTTCAGTTTAACAAAGGCATATGTCCACCCAGCCCAACCTACTCACCAATACCCACATTTCCTGCCTAACAGTTAATCCAGAGGAAGGCAAAAAAAAAAAACAACAGAATTATGAAGGGGAAAGAAAATCCTTCCAGATTCCAAGTGGCAATCGGAAATATCCCTGGATCAACTCCAAATTTGTGTATCAGTACCAGTTACATTAAATATTCTCTGTTTTTAGAAAGTTATGCAGCTTTTTTTTTTTTTTTTTTTAAACTACCCATCTAGTCATCACCATGTAAAAACTACTTTTCTTCCAGTCTTAAGGGATGTCCTCTGACGTGTTCTATTGGTGAACAATGGCCCAGAGAGTTAATTGTATGGCCCGTTAATGTAATTTATACACAGTAATCATATCCCTACGCAAGCGCCTTTTCTCCAGCGTACATAATTGTAACTTTTCCAGTCTCTCTTCATATTCAAGCTCCCCCAATCCCCTTATTAATTTAGTTGCCCTTCTCTGAACCCTTTCCATTTCAAAGATGTCCTTTTTGTACACAGGATTCCAAAATTGCACTGCATATTCCAAATGAGGCCTTACCAATGCTTTGTAAAGAGGGAGAATTACATTTTCCTCCCTTGAATCCATACCTCTCTTTATACAAGACAATACCATGCTGGCTCTGGCTGTTGCCGCCTGGCACTGCTTGCTTCCTTTAAGTTTGTTATCCACCAAAACTCCAAGATCCCTTTCCAACATGGATTCACTTAACACAGAGCCATTTATAGTATGAAGAGCACAAGGATTTTTTAGTCCAAAATGCATCACCTTACATTTATCAACATTGAATCTCATCTGCCACTTAGCAGCTCAATGTGACAATCTAACCAGATCCAACTGCAACGATTGCACATCCTCAGTAGCATTTAATAATCAACAAAGTTTTGTGTTGTCTGCAAAAGACCTTGCTGACAAATCATTAATAAACAGATTAAATAGATGTGGGGAAGATACATTAGCTTGCCATGCAGTGACCCAGTACACTGGGAGGGGTTAAAAGAAGAAACATGTCTGTGGGGATAAGAGGATGTAAAAGAGTTGGAATGTTGGGATTCCTGATTCACTTGTAATCACTGCATTCTGTGAATTCAGCTGCCTTATAAGCAGATTAATGTCTTCTGCTTTAAAACATGAATGGCATTCCTTTGTGACTATTCCCCTTTATTATATAAGGGATAATGCGCCCCTTACAGTATAATATAAGGATATTACGCCACCGAGGAGTACCCTGACCATATAGAAGCACGATGCCGTAGGCCGAGTGCTTTTATACAGGACAGGGAACTCCGAGGTGGCGTAATGTCCTTATATTATAATGTGAAGGAGCGCATTATTTCTTATAATACATAAGTTTTAGATTCCTTAACCCCATTCACATTCTAGCCTTGTCCCTATTTCCACCTTAATTTAAACCCCCAAGCTACCATCTGTAACTTAAACCCAGTAGAAAGGAACATCCCAGCCCAGCATCTATGCGGTTAAACAAATCTTTGTGGCGGAGAGAGACATTGGTTATGCAGTGACAGGAAGCAGCTCCAGCAGGTTCCGTTAGTGAAGTTAACACTGCAAAAAACGCTGAGTCATTGTCCAGGCATGAACACTGGAATGGGCGGAGTAGTGGGATATATATAAAAATATAAGAAATGAGTCACTTAGTGACATAGCTGAGTGATTTTTATAAGGATATATACCACTGCAGCTCCCATTATAAAATATCACACTTATGTATTATAACAATATCATTATTGCTGAAGGTGACTTTTTCATAGGAGGAGTTCCATTGCAGTATAAGGAAAATGTGTTCTTCTAAATTGGAAAAAAAGATGGAAGTCTTAGGACCAGCAGTGAAGGCCAAAGTACTGAGCGTGCAGTCCATAGAGGACGAAGGGAGCATCCCTTGGTGAACGATCAAAACACTGAAATGTCGGTCGGTTGCTCTGACTGAATTATTGGATGGTGTTTACCCAGCTTAAGTCCCAGCAGCCAGTACCTGCCGTACCGGCAGATATGTTATGGCCCAGGAAAACGTAAAAATAGGGCTTTGGGAAAGGCTTGGACCTAGAAGGAGGAGTTTGTTTCTACAAGAATGGGGTTTAGTCTGGCAGGCGTGGGTCCAGCTGGTGGATGTAACAATGGACCTGGCAGGTTAAAATATTGTCCAGCCAGAAGACGTTAGGTGTAGATTTAGAGGGTAGAAGAAATAGCTATAGTAGATGGTGTCTCAGGCCAAGCATTGGGATGTGAATGGGCCAGTGGGGAAAGATCTAGACTAGGGGAAAATTTGTGGCCTGGTTGTGGTACATCTAGAAGTCTTAAGTCTGCTTTCTTATACTGTGTTGTCATGTGTGTTACTTTCTGCCATACGGGTCGACCTTGAAGTCTCTTCATGTGTGTTATTTCCTGTTAACACATCTGGTAAGCTCAGTAACAGACCATGAGACAACTGATAATTGAAAGCCCTAAATGCTTCTGTGGTTTCAAGTTGCATGAAACAGATACCAATAGGTGGAATTAAATCTAAAGTGACTTCTGATATCCTTTAATACTACTATAGCAATAATTTGAAGGAGTGCTAAACTGGTAAAAAAAAAATTAAATCTAAAAGCATAATTTTCAGGGAGGTAGGAGACCCACTTCCTACCTCCCATTCTTACCTTTATAACTCTTTTAAGCTGGTGTTACTGACAGATCTCTTAATCGTCCTTGCACCTGCCTCCTTCTCTGACATAGGGCACATGTGTCACGATGGTGGGGAAGCAGAGAGCTATCAGCCCCTGCAGTGTAAAGTAAGAACAGGAAGTTGGAAATAGGCCTCCTACCTCCCTGAAAATTATTATTTATGCTTTTTTTTTCTTTAATGTGTTTGGTAAGTTTATTATCCCTTTTTTAAAAAAAAAAGTGACATTCATTCTTATAAATAAGTAAGGTGCTATATGACCCACACAATAGAGATGACTACTGATTCACTAATCATTGGAATGAAGAACCTTAGAACTGCAGATGAGTTTTCTCTCCATCAAAGTAAAATATTGTGACGCCGGTTAATGATTTACAGACCAACTCATGCAAACTGAACAGTGTTTAAGGGCAGTCGTGTTGCTAAAAGGCCTTAGAAACAGGAGCAGTACAAGAGCAAAGTTTATTTATTTCTCTTAACTTCTGCATTACATTTGCACTCTGACTAGAAGCTGCAGACAAGGGTGAATGGAAAATGAAAGAATAATTGTATATTAGGATTAGTGTTACTATAACAATCAGAGAAATTTTGCAAATCTCCGCCTCTTACTCTGGGGAAACTGGGAGTTAGAAATTACTTGTTTCTAAAGGTGGGTAGACACATACCAATGCTTCCTCCTGACCGACCGTTCAAGACTCCCAATCAGTCGGCCAGGAGGAAGGACTGTCGGTTGTGGCAAAAGCAGCCTCTTCCGACAGTAACCATGACCGAGCATGCTGTGCCATAGAGGACTACACGATCGGCCGCAGTTTTCCGACCTTTCCGATCGTGCGTTTGCCCCATTCGGATAAACAAACGTCCGGCAGTTGGTCGTGCCTGCCATATAGAAACCATGCAATAATTTGGCCCGACAGACCTAAACACTGAAATGTCAGTCAGCCCGAATTATTGTTTGGTGTGTACCTAGCTTTAGATTTTGTGGGCAATTCTATTCATATTGCATGAGACTGCAAGATACCTTCTGTTATAAGAAGACTCTGCTCCATTTTTATACTCAGTGGGGGGCTTTTTGTTCCTTGCTATATAGCTGCCTTGTCTATAACAATCAGCTGCTCCATGGACATGACTCGCAATGCCAGGGATTAAGTTTCATTACAGTCATTACACTTATGATTTAGATTTAATCTCTAATCATTTGATCTAAATGTTCCATATGATATCAAGGGATTATTATGTGCTGAATTTACCTTTGCCATTAAAGCTGGGTGCACCCAGTACCAATCAGATTGCATTGGATTCCTTCTGTGATCTGCTGCATATGTGGCTATACACAATCATGGTCAGTCTCCCCATACTGAGTAGCAATCACTGATAGCTGCTTATACTAAAGTATAGGATTGGCCTTTTACATGTAGCTTGCAGTATCTGCCGTTAATTATGAGGAACATACGTTACTAATGACTTCTGTATAACCGCACTAAGGGCCGTATTTATAAAGGCATGGTATTACTATTTTGCGATACTACGTCTTTAACACTAGTTAATTTTATGACCACAAACTTAGCCCATCTGCTACCGCATAATCCTGAGAAGATTTCAATCTGCCTCCATAACACTTAGCAGTTCATGCATGTAACTACGGTCTGAGGAAATGGGAGGTGGCAGCACCCAATAACATGGTGTGGAACTGAAGCTAAGACATAATAGAATTGCTGAATTAACAGAAATCTGAAAGGATACAGGGGGCAAAAAAGCAAAAGAGTTAGAAGGAATTAATTTGAAAGGTAATTTTTCTTCAGACCACAGTTCCACTTTATAAAATGTAAAAATCATTTGGTGCCCCTTTAACTGTCATTTTGTATTCTATTGATGTATGTATTTTATTGATAACATGTGGCCCCTGTGCATTATTTCCCAGCAATCCATATGTTCTATGCTGCTTATGATGTTAAAATCTTTACAAGGGAGCATGTGACCTGAGGTAAAGAGGTGCAGGAAGTAATTGTATGCTCACACATGACTGAAAGATGTACCAGTACAAAGAAAGCAGTATGGCAGCACTGACTAACAGAAACCAAGTAAACCAGTAAGTACATGCTACTAACCGGAGAGCTACATTATAGCCCAGTGATGACTATCCAGATGTTTAGAATGTACAACTCCCAGCATTCTGCAACCAAGGCATGCTGGGAGTTTTGACATCACTGTTATAGCCTATTGGTTTATGTTTTGTTTTCTTCAGATTATAGAGGTATAAATATTTAGGTTCAATTTCCTTTATATATTAATATATATATATATTTTACATACAAATAAATTAGGTATAATTACCCTTTAAACAGGTTTAATAATGATCCTTGTTATGAGTGCATGGCAGATTTCACTGTCCTGCATATTACACTCTATGTCCCTATTAGATGCTTGGTAACCCTACCCGTGCTAGAAGGTTATTGAAAACTAGTTTGTTCCAGTGTTTTTTTGGGGTTTTTTTTTTTTGCTTTCATTCTTTTTTGCCTGAAGGGAGTGTCAGGCTCCTTTTTTCCAGGTGGGTTGTTCCCTGTGTGGGGAGGCTCTGGTCTGTTGAATGGAGGTGGAGTTTGGTTTCAGGTGAACGGAAACTGAGGAACAAGAAGAGAAGCGACGGATCAGGGAGGTTAAAAAAAAATCTCCCTGTGTCAGGATGTTCCGCAATTCCAGGAGGAGACGTTCTCAGGTGAGCAGCAGTGGGGGACACCCCACCTAATACCTCTCTACCCTCTCGCCGCCTTTATCTGGGACACTCTCACCAGCTCTAACATGCTGGAAACTTGTCTCTCCCACTCCCACCCTCTCTCTTCAACTGGGCGTCTATTACTGAACTAATTCATCATTCTCAGTCAGCAGGTAGATAGAAATAGCTTTGTAGTAAGATCAGAATATTTAGTGGCACAGTGGACTAAATATAACCTTACTAAGGATTCCTGGGTCAGTTTTGTTCAGTAACCTGGATATTAATGGCATTTGACTGTTCCCTTGGGCGTTACTGTGGGAGACCAACCAATGAAGGATCTGAGGTCGTGATGGAACTTGGTTAATTATTAACCAAGCGAATATTTTTTATCTTGGTAACTGTCCTCCAATGTCTCCATAATTCTAATAATATTAAATATCTCCTATGGATATTTGTTTTTTACATTTATTAGAAGGCTTTTTCATACTAATTTGCGGTCATGATGACCTGTCTAAAGGAAGAAACGTTGGCAGAAACATGGCTTTCTTACTCCTGTGTAGAGCGATTCTCTATCTGTAACCTCAATGTCATAATTTCCTCTAAAGCTGGGTACACACGATGAGATATTTCGGTCCGATCGACCGATAGTTGAGTGTATCGGTCGATCGGACCGAAATTATCGAATCCGAATGTGCCCATGTCCGATCGACCGTTCGTCCAAATCGGACGAAAGGACGATCGGACAGGGTGGAAAACCTCGTCCGATCGTGTGGTCCTCTATGGACCGCACGATCGGTCGCGGTGACTATCGGACGCGGCTGCTTTTGCCGCGACCGACAGTCCTTCCTCCTGGCCGACCGTTCGAAAGTATCAAACGGTCGGTCAGGAGGAAAAATCGCTAGGTGTGTACCTAGCTTAAGAAGGCACCCGGTGCACATCACAGAGGGTGGAAAGCTATTTTAGAATGAATGAGATGAGAAGTTAGACCCTATCAGGAGTTTCCAATAATTCACACAATTTCACTGATACCCCAGAAAGCTACATCCACTGGAACAAGGTTGATAACATCTCAAATAACAATGACAGATATGATAAGAAGACTGATAATGAAAAGGTAAGATATTCAATCAACATTGCTACAATGGGAAGTTGGTGTCAGATTAGCCCACTATGTTCAAGTTTTTGAGGTCAAACATTAAATGACTAGAGCTGTGATTAAATCAAAGACAGACAGACAGACAGATAGATAGATAGATAGATAGATAAAAGACAGCAGATAGATAGATAGATAGATAGATAGATAGATATATAGATAGATAGATAATACGTAGATAGAAAAGAAGTTTCAACTTCAGGTTACAAAAGGTTTCTTTAGAGTGAGAACGGTGAAACTGTGGAACTGTCTTCCAGCAGATGTGGTAATGGCAAGCTCATTAAATAGCTTTAAAAGTGGGCTAGATAGTTTCTAAAACTAAAAAATATTATTACTGGTATTAATACATAAACTGCAGTTCTGGTTGGTACGGGGATACTATATAATATTGAGAATTACTGGTATTATACATTATACTTATTTCTGGTGGGACAGGGATACTATAATATTGAAATTACTGGTATTAATACATAACGCAGTTCTGGTTGGTACGGGATACTATATAATATTGAGAATTACTGGTATTAATACATATACTGTAGTTCTAGTTGTTACAGGATCCTATATAATATTGAGAATTACTGGTATTATACATATACTGTATTTCTGGTTGGTACGGGGATACTATATAATATTGAGAATTACTGGTATAATCATATATGTAGTTCTGGTTGGTACGAGGATACTATATAATATTGAGAATTACTGGTATTACATACATTATGTAGTTCTGGTTGGTACAGGGATACTATATAATATTGAGAATTACTGGTATTAATACATATACTGCAGTTCTGGTTGATCCAGGGATACTTTCCGATTGTCATTTGGAGTCAGGAAGGAATTTTTCCCCCTTTTTTTTAGTTTTTTTTTTTTTTTGCCTTCCTCTGAATCAAATGTTAGGTAGGGTTAAAAAGGAGGGTGAAGAGGTTGGACTTGATGGACACATGTCTTTTTTCAACCTCAATTACTATGTCCTATCATAACACACTATGGACGTGTATCCTAGAAAAACAAATGGCAACGGCCAAATACAAAACCACATTGATGATGTGTAATATTTGAGTAGATAGATAATACGCAGAATGATAGATTATAGATAGATTAAGATTATAGATTGATAGATTATAGATAAATAAGATAGATGGATCAAATCATGATTAGATAGATAGATGATAGATAGATAGATGATAGATAGATAGATGATAGATAGATAGATGATGGATAGATAATAGGTAGGTAGATAGATAGATAGATACATGATTGATAGATAGATAAGTAGATAGATGATAGGTATATAGATAGATAGATAGATAGATACATGATAGATAGATAATAGATAGATAATAAGTAGATAGATAGATAGATAATAATAGGTAGGTGTTTTATTGGTCTCTATAATTTATTGTAATTGTATGTTTTATTTTAGCCTATCCCATGCTATGTGGTGCTGTTTGTTATTATTATGTAAATGACTCCTAATTAACAGGAAAGGACAATCTACATAAGCTATTTGCTGTGCTGTAGGTTGCTATAGTCTGTCACCCCAAACACAGGAAATGCGAGTGGGTTAATAGGAAGCTAGTATTCTACTAACACGTGGACACCTTTCTTCTGCAAATCCAACTCATCATGACTCATTGATTAAAGGAAACCACCATGCGACTGCTCCCTAGAGAGTGTGTAACTGCTATTATCTGTGTATATTTGTGAGAGCATGAAGCAAAGGGCGCCGCATGCTGAGGATGCTGGGAGTTGAAGTTTAAAGACCAGTAGTGAGATTAATGACCGTGCACTAAATACCTCATTCCAATTAGCAGATCTTAAGCTTCAAAGACTGACCTGGTGTTCTCATGTTACTTTCTTTTTTCGGAGCGTTTGAAAGTTCCTACCTTTCCCTTTAAGCTATAATTTCCAGATAAGCCTTGTCTTGTTCACAACGTGATGCACTAGGACTTTTACCACCTGTGCCCTTTATTACCTTTCTCCAAAGCAAGTCCCCTATTTCTGGAAATTCCTGCCTATCCTTAGCCTCAGGGGTTTTCTTTTTTCTAATAGGACCAAAGTCCCACCCAAGTCTATCTGACACCTCCTGGTGCCATTAATAATAACAAAGGTTTACAGCAGGACGCAGTGCTATGATTGAATACATTTTAGGTTGAGCTAGCATAGAGGCCTATGCTGTTTCCACTTTGAAACAAGATGGCTGCCTCAGGGATCCATTGTCCCAAGTAGACACCAGACAATCAACAAGATATATAGATCACTGTTTAAACATTTGACCCTGCAGAAGCATGTGGGTAACAAGACAATGGCGCAATGGTTGTCATAGGGTTTGGGGAATACTGTAGCCACAGGGTGCAGATTCCTGGTTTTTATTTTGAATGCGTATTTGGCGTATTTTGTTGTTTGAATTTGTTTCTGCTTTGTGTGTTTGGAATATAAAAGAAATTCATAAAAAAGATTTGGGGCTCTCACCACCCCAGAGAGGAAAATCGGCCTTGAACAGCATAGAAATGTAAATCTGGCAATTGATACATTCACAATTGTTTCTCCTTTTGACATTTAGCTATAAAACTACTCATTAAAGGATAAGTGCACTGTAAAATCAAGTTATGTTCATTGGGAAGCTGCAGCTTTAAAAATACCGTTGCCATATTTTTTTTATTTATTTATTTTTTTTTACCTATGTCCCTCCAGACTCAGAGCCTAGCTTTGTTCCTTGGAAGTTGCTGACATCTTGTTACAGGTTTGCTGAATGTTTAGCTCCGCCCCTCTGATATTTCCTCTGCTTTCTCCTGCTTGAGCCTCAAACAGTAATGCTTGTGAGTTCCATGCACACGCACGGAACTCACAGGCATTACTGTTTGAGGCTCAAGCAGGAGAGTGCACGGAACTCACAGGCATTACTGTTTGAGGCTCAAGCAGGAGAAAGCAGAGGAAATCTCAGAGGGGCGGAGCTTAACATTCAGCAAACCAGAAACAAGATGTCAGCAACTTCCAAGGCACAAAGCTAGGCTCTGGAGGGGCATAGGTAAAAAAAAAAAATATGGCAGCTGTATTTTTAAAGCTGCAGCTTACAAATGAACATAACTTGATTTTACAGTGCACTTATCCTTCAAAACAATATTCTGCTTACCCTAACCAAAAAAATGTTTGGTTAAAGTCAAGCCATTCAATCCCTTCTAATCTCCTTCTCCTCAGCCACTGACTCAGGCATGCTCAGTGGGTTTAACCAGCATGTGTAAGTGGAGCTGTGCAATGAGTTAATTTGTATTTCTCTCTGCTAAAGGGAGGAGGAGGGAAAGGGCATGAAAGCTTTACTTATTTCACACAGATGTATAATTAGTTGGGGAAAAAAATAAAATGTCAAATAGCAAGTAATATATTATTTTTATCAGCAGTTTCCAGACTGTTCTTTCATCCATCCAGCAGATACAGAGAATACAGGTAATGTTGCTTTCTCTCTATATCTCCCTTCTAGGGTTCAGAGGTTAACGTAACAGGTCAAGGGCAGCCATGTCTTTCCTGCGCAGAGCGCTGTCCTGGTTTCCTTGCACACAGGTGGAGGTATGATGTAATATTCTCTTCCTTATATGAGTGCAGCATGCATGCTTGTATTAAAGGGCAATTTCACTCCTCCAATGACAAATTGTATGTAGGTTACCATAATAGTTACAAAGCTGAGAGGGATGTACAAGAGAGAAGTTCATAGAGCTTGCATTGTAGACAGATAACTTTTGAGAAGGCAGAGAGAGCTGGAAGCATGTTAGATTAGTCTTACATTTGTCAGGTTTGTAAATGTACTGGAGTTTAGGGTTTTGGGAGGGTTGTATTTACATAAATACAATTTTTCATTTGAGGGGTTGGATTACCAAATCAGATTACAAGTGAGATTACATACAACATAACATGCAAGTATTAGGATTCATTTGATTTGTTTGGGTGAGAATACAGATGGACTGGTGGCTGATTTGAAACTGTCCTGATTTTTATTATAAAGTGATGTGTAATATGAAGCTGTAGAATCTTCATGACAGAAAGCAGGATTATATGGAACCCAGGGTGGTGTTGGATAATGCTTGTCAAAGGATCTATGTAGATCCGAAATATGTAGCTGAGAGCACTGAAATAAATAAGAGTTTTTGCACTTAAAATGCACTGTGTGGAGTCTCCTTCCAAGATAGATTGTCCATATTTAATCGGTAATGGTATTGTATTACCAAGATTGTACATTTACTACATCGCTTGTACACTTAAGATCGTGATAACATTCGTTAAAGGCACGGTATTGCAAAATAGCCTTTTTAAATATGGCCATAGTAACATAGCAAAATAGTATTGGAGGTTGTATAAAGACATACGTCCATCTAGTCCAATTTTTAACCCTACCCATAATGTCTGTATAACATTCGTCCATCTTGTCAAAACTTTATACCCTACTCATAATGCCTGTCTAACAGTTACATTGTAACAAAGTATCGGATTTGTATATAGACATACAAGTCCATCTAGTCCAACCTTTATACCCTACTCATAATGCCTCTCTAGTTACATAGTAACATAGTAATGGAGGTTGTATAAAGAAATACATCCATCTAATCCAACCATTATACACTTCCCAAAATCCCTGTCTAACAGTTACATAGTAACATAGTATTGGAGGTTGTATAAAGACATACGTCCATCTAGTCCAACCGTTATACCCTACCCATAATGTCTGTCTAACAGTTACATAGTAAGTATTGGGGATTGAATAAAGTCTTACATCCATCCAGTCCAGGGGTGGGCAGTTAATTAAATTTCCCAGGGGGCCGCATGATAAATTTGGACTGTCGTGAAGGGCTGAACCAATAGGTTTAAATCAATTCTCGTTGCAGAAATTGGAAAACTGCATTTTATAAACAGATTAAATTAATGTCCCTGGTTCATTGCATGTTTTTTTTTATAAGCTGTAAAAATTTTATATCCATTCTATTAAATTCAATACCCGACTGAATCTGTTTTCTATGCGCATAATATGTACATAGAAGACAGAGTCCGTCAGGAACTGTCAGATGAAGCGCTGGGGAAGCGAATGATCGGGTAAGTTCCTTACCTTCTCTCCTGGCTCCTGATTGTTTTATTGATATAAGACACAGCTCCTTTACCTCACATTTTTCAGTAAAACTAATTGGCACAACTTGAGTTTCTGGAGATACCCTTTAATAAAAATGAATCAATTACCCAGCCTGAGACAATCAATTTATATTGTTTTTTTATCAGGTCTAGTAACAGGGCCCCCAGCCCTTACTTTGCCCAGGTCTGGTGTAGTCCAATCATTTTAGCCGATTACATAGTAACAAAGGGACATATTTATAGCGGTATCGCCAATCGCAATCGCTAATTTCCTATCTTAAATTACTGATTGCGATTCTAAATGAATGATAATGATCGTACATTTACAATAACGCGATTGTAGATTTACGATCCCCATAGAATATCATTGCGGTAGTTTACTACTGTTTGGTATTCTACATTTAGTTAACAATGTGCGACCGTGGCCATACATTACTATCCATCCTTATTATTAGGTTGTTGTACTGTTTGGAATACAAAACCTCTTGTGATGGGAAAATATTATTATTTTAAGTGCATCTTTATGGTTATTTTTCTGAGCCCAATATAAAAGCAAATCTAGAGGCCTAGAGAGCCCCATAGAGCCAAATGAACCACCACGTACACGTAGACTACAGTCCATTGGCATTCAGCAGGATGATAACCATTATAATTACAGCACGTGCTCTCTAGCAGGATAACTGCTCTTTGGTGTTTTTCTCGCAGGAAAATCTGCCAACATTGTCAGTGCCCTTGGGAGGAACATGGCCTTACAGCGACAAATCAGGATTTGGAACGATCTTTGGGACGTCTGTGGTCAGGATCACAACATGACTCTTTGTGCGATGGTAGCTCTGATACTTCCTTAGAAAAATATGCATGGATCCCTTCTGGACTGAACCCAGTGCAGGTACATACAGTGTGCAATACAGTACACAATGCTTATCTTACAGTTACCGTGATTAATGCATGCCTCACAATGTTTGGTGGGATATGGGCTTTGACTAACTCAACCCACACCTGCTGCAGTCTGCCGAGGACAAGCCTAATGCAATGCCCTGGTCCCACCCAAGCACCACTAATTGCAGGATATAGTTTGGCAATCTGGGAAGTAAAGCAAGTCTTTAAGCAGAACGGTGGCTCAGTGGTTAGCACTGATGCATTGCAGCGCTGAATTCCACCCTTGGACACATCTGCAAGGAGTTTGTATGTTCTCCCCGTGCTTGTGTGGGTTTCCTCCAGGCACTACGGTTTCCCCACAATCATAAAGACATACTGATAGGTTGTATGTGTCAAATAAATGTGCTTAGATTGTAAGCTCTTCAGAGCAGGGCCTGATGTGAATGTATCCGTGTAATTGTAAAGTGCTACGGAAGATATTGGCGCTATATAAATCCATAATAATAATAAGCACCTTTGGATGCTGTGTTATAATTAAAGTCTTTAGATTTTAGCTGAACTTGCCCTTCAAAAGTACCAGTGAGGCTTAGGTGCTCATGTCACCAAGCTCCCATCTGTAGTGCCCAATACCTGTCCCTGGAATGGCCAAACTGGAATAAAGAGCAACACAGCCTTCCAACCTCTCCTCATTTCTATATTTGTTAATAATAATACCGGTAATAGCAATTTCATGCTTGTTACCGTATTTCATGTAGCAATCATCCCTTGAATTTTCCATCTGGGATTTTTGTACAGAATTTGAATTTGTCTGTCACCTGAGTTTGACGTGTCTGTTCTTCTCTATGACTCAGTTTCTATGTAATAGTGCTTTCCTGCCAATAGAATTCATTGTTTGTGAGTATTCTGATTCTTTAATGGTGTTCGCTGCCTCTGTGTGTTTTTTGGTCTTTTATATAGTATAGTATAGTATTTGAGGTTGAATAAAGACATACGTCCATCCAGTCCAACCCATCTAGCAATATCCTCATTTCCTGCCTAACTGTTGATCCAGAGGAAGGCAAAAAACCCCCACCAAATTTATGAAGGGGGAAAAAATTCCTTCCTGACTCCAAGTGGCAATCGGAAATTTCCCTGGATCAACTCTACTTTATGTATCAATACCAGTAACTTGCAACATTCCTTGTTTGCAGAAACTCATCCAGCTTTTTTTTGAAACTGACCAATGAACCTGCCATTACAACGTCCACTGGAAGACAGTTCCATAGCTTTACCGTTCTCACAGTGAAAAACCCTTTCCGAGCTTGAAGCTTTCCACCTCTTCCCCGGCATTTGGGGCTTATAACACACTCACAATTAATTTACCTACCTTCTTACTTCCGTACACGTTCCCATCCCCATAATGTTTCTGGTCTTCCTGCCCATCGTGTGCTCCCCAATCTATTCCTCATCTTTTAATTTTGGGCTTCAATTCCTGTTTAACCATACATGACATACTCTCTCCTCTTTTTATTACTCGGGTCATGTCTAGCATAGGAGTACCTTCACTAGTTTACTGTCAGTGCGTGTGAATCATCTATCCATGATTCTGCTAACCATACATCAATACCTTTCCTTTAACCGCTTTAGTTCAATGTTCGCCGGTTTTTCCACCGAACTCCTTGCATTTGTAAACATACGTTTAGATTATCAATTGATTGACTTCCATACATGGTCGCTACATGCATCTTATCCTCTATGACTCCCCCCTTCCTCCTTCTCCTTACCCTCCGTGTGTTACTAGCCCACCAGATCCCTAACTTCTCCTATCTCCCCCTGTGTAGTTAAACGTTATCCTACCCCCCCCATACCTAGTTTTAAAAAACTCTCTCCAACCCCCTAGCCATTTCTCCCCCAAAACAGTTGACACCACCACCCATTGAGGCGCATCCGTCCACTACTACGAGCCTGTAGCCAACGAAAAAGTCAGCACCAGTTTCTCTAAAAACCAAACCCCATCTCCTACACCACTCTCATTAGCCAACCATTTATATCCTGAGTCCCGTTCTCCCTAGCGGTAGCCAGCTGGCTGCGTGAGTATTTCTGAATCACTACCCTGGAGTCCTTGCTTTAACTTGTCGCCCTTAATCCGAAATCATTTTTAAGGACCTCCACTCCACCCTAATTTTCATGGCACCAATGTTGAACCATAGACGCGCCGGTCACCTCCCGCCCCCCCACCATAAGTCGTGTCTACAACACCATCCACCCAGTCGAACCCTAGCACCGAGCAGTACACACACTGTTCGGCGATGCAGGGTCACTGACGACAGATTACCCTATCTTACCCTTCTAATATAGGAATCCTACCAATAACGCACGCTGTCTATCCTTCCTAAGCCCCCGTATCTCCTCCCTTGTCTTGAGATGGCCGTCCCCTGGGTGCTCAAGGGGAAAGGCCACGCTCATACATGTCTTGCTTGCCGAGCCATCGTCCCTCCACATCATTCACCTAAAATGGCAAATCTGTTTGGGATAGACCGCTGGGAAGAAGCCCCCCCTATCGTCCGTCCCCCTCTCCCCCTGGTGCCCCTACAAATCATCTTCACTTCTCACCTTAATATTGCCCCATCTCACACCCCCAGTTACTGCCCCTGCCATACCACCTGCATTTCCCCCAGGTTTGCCAAGTCCTGCAAATGCTGCAAGTTGTACCCCTTAGGACCTCTGTACCTCAGATTCCAAAATGGGCACCCACTCACAACCTTACCACACATACATAGTCCCCCCCTGGTGGCGTGCTGCTCCAAGATCCCATACATGCGGCAGGCATGCACAATTGCGCGGCCCCCAACAAAAACTGTCCCTACATAAACAGCCAGATACACAGTCAGCAGACACAGCAGAGAAATAGTGTTGTTCTTAAACGCTTTCTTGTTTTAAACTGCTTATTTTTTAACGCTGTCAATTCTCTCTAAAAACAAAAAGATCCCTTTCAAACAGGAAATCGCTCGAGATACATCGCTCATGGAAGTGCCTTCTTTTAAATGAGGTTCAAAACCAACCAGAGCAACAGGCCTCAGCCATTTAACGCATTATTTACACCCCCTACAATCAGGAGAGAGAGAGAAAAAAAAAAAAAAACCTTTCCTTGCTCCTACACAGCCCCGCTCCCAGGTAACAGTGGTTTTTTAAAACAACACAGTACTTTGTTTTAGTAATCCAGTGCTTTTGGAGTACTCAAACATTCACTACCACCTATTCAAGCAGTAAGTAGTAAAAAAAATAATAAAAATACCACTAGTGATTAATTACTTACACAGGCATCCTCCCTAGAATAAATAGTGTTAGGTTAGTCACATTTACTTCACGCTGCACCACAGTTAATAAACGCTTTAAGTTTTAGATATAGAGATAAATACAGATATTCCATTCCTGCAATTCTGTGTTAGTTAAAATCATAGGTGTAGCTGGCTGTTGCATCATGGTCTTTGTATATATACAAACCATATATCATAGCCTTCTACAAGGTTAATAGGGGAATGCTGGGAATCGGCACCTATTTTATGATGATGGAAGGAAACAACTGCACAGGGGGTCATTCCATTCACAATATAACACATGGTTGGAAAGTAAAAACAAGACATTTGCTCTCTTACCTGCTGACACACGGTTGCGCTTAGAGTTCCAGAGACGGGCGGACGCACCCACGACCAAGGTTCTCAAGTCTCCGTTTTTGACGAAGAGCACGAGCAGTTCCTTCTCTTCCTCTCCTGCAAAGAGCAGCAGTACCGGCCTAGGACAGGACCGCTTACAACTAACGCAGTACTGGGCCTAGCACAGAACAAACAGCAGCACACGAGGTCTGCCACAGAACCATGCATGTAGCAAAGTAACACAGACTGATCAGATTGGACTAGTAGAGATCTTGAATTATCTAGAGGAAGATTGTAGGGATGCAAAGGACAAATATTGTGATATAATTTAATGAAAAGTATGGCCTACTACACATTTCGTTCTGTATTGCAGCCAAACCTGCTGATTAAAACAGTAAGGGGCTAATACACTATAAGGTACAAATGTTTGTCCAAATGTTTGTTTTAATCTGCAACAACCAATCAGATAATCTGCAACAACCAATCAGATGTTAGTCAAATGCAGTATATCCCAGTAAACACATCTGATGGTTGTTATAAATAAACAGAATGGGCAAACTTTGCACCTCTTGCACCCACCCCTTAATGACTTTCCAGTCTAGGTATTTCCTATTCAAACATATACCTCCTGTGAAATCAATTACTAAGCTAAAAAGCTTCACGCTGTCTCACTAGAGAAGCAAACCGAGCATGTCTAGCTCACTGGGAGGGGAGCTGCAAGTAAAACTTTACATCCGCAGTTTTTCTTGATATAAAACAGGACAAACGTGTTCTCTTTAAGTCCATTTAAAGAGGACTCCATGGAATGTAAACCAATATCATTCTAATCGCATTGATGCTCCTCCCCATTTTCCCAAAATCTTCTGTTCCAGCAGAGAGAGGACCATGGATAACAGAAAATGAGGCAGATGATGGTTATAAGCAATAGCCAAGCACAAGCCAATGATTATTCCTGTTTATTTATCCTTTAGGACAGTATGTATATCACATTGAAAGGTATAGACAGAAGTACTACCAGAGATGAAAACATTACACAGTATTAATTTGACACGGGTAAGGAGGTAAAGATATAAAACAGGTCAGAAATGATTGAACCAAATTTTGTTTTGACTCCAAGCCCTTACCTCACTATCATGTGGGGGCAGCTGACGGAGAAGTTGCCTTGACCTGTACATCTCCCCAGGACTCTTGATGTAGGGGATTTTTTCCTCTGGGAAGCAGTTAAAGAATTGGTGCACCTGAAATCCCCTATCACAGCTAAGTTAACATAAAGTAAAGAACATGAAGGGAATAAAACCTTCATAAAACAAATAGGTCAATATAACAAACATCCAACCTCTAACCAACACTGCACTGACCATAGAGAGGAACCTTTTATAGACATAATGGAGCTGATGCAAGAGTTTACCAGTGCTATTAATATGCAGCAAGCAACATGCTTGGTCAATCTGAAACATGTTGCACTGAAGCACTGAAATACATTTTTGCAGTTTAATCACTGTGTCTCTCCTTCCTATTCAGTTTACTGCTTAAATTGCTGCTAGGACTGGGGCAGAGGGGAGTTGAGAGTTAGACCCAACAAAAGGGAGTTACAATTGTAGTACACGCCTAGCCTAGTGGTTAACATATTTTCATAGAACAGTATTGGAGTTGTATAAAGACATCGTCCCTCTAGTCCAACTTTATACCCTACCCATAATGTCTGTCTACATTACATAAGAACATAGTATGGAGGTTATATAAAACATACGTCCATCTAGTCCAACCTTTATACCCTACCCATAATGTCTGTATAACAGTTACATAGGAACATAGTATTGGAGGTTTATATAAAGACATACGTCCATCTAGTCCAACCTTTATACCCTACCCATAATGTCTGTCTAACAGTTACATAGTAACAGTATTGGAGGTTGTATAAAGACATACGTCCATCTAGTCCAACCTTTATACCCTACCATAATGTCTGTCTAACAGTTACATAGTAACATAGTATTGAGGGTTATATAAAGACATACGTCCATCTAGTCCAACCTTTTATACCCTACCCATAATGTCTGTCTAACAGTATCATAGCAACATAGTATTGGAGGTTATATAAAGACACTCGTTCTCTAGTCCAAACTTTTATACCCTACCCATAATGTCTGTCTAACAGTTACATAGTAACAGTATTGGAGGTTGTATAAAGACATACGTCCATCTAGTCCAACTTTATACCCTACCCATAATGTCTGTCTAACAGTACATAGACATAGTATTGGAGGTTATATAAAGACATACGTCCATCTAGTCCACCTTTATACCCTACCCATAATGTCTGTCTAACAGTTACATAGTAACATAGGATTGGAGGTTGTATAAAGACATACGTCCATCTAGTCCAACCTTTTATACCCTACCCATAATGTCTGTCTAACAGATACATAGCAACATAGTATTGGAGGTTATATAAAGACATACGTCCATTCTAGTCCACCTTTATACCCTACCCATAATGTTGTTAACAGATACATAGTAACATAGTATTGGAGGTTATATAAGACATATGTATGTCCATCTAGTCCAACCTTTATACCCTACCCATAATGCCGTTTAATTACATAGTAACATAGTAAGGAGGTTGTTTAAGACATACGTCCTTAGTCCACATTATACCCTACCCATAATGTCCTGTTAACAGTTACACAGTAACATTATTGGAGGTTGTATAAAGACATACTGTATGGTCCATCTAGTCCAACCTCTATGACCCTACCCAAATGCCTGTTAAGCAATTACATAATCTACTATAAATAAAGGAGGGAACAATGTCCCACAGAGCCTTCTAATACTACTCAATTCCCTTGTAACCCCTGAGATCTATATATACCATCAGTCTACTATCCCCTTACCAGCTAAAATGAACCAATTTTGTGCAAAAAACAATCAAATATTTATTAATGGGATGTCCACCCTAAATTATTTTTTAATATAAGATTCCCCCTGCCAGCCCAGCCCCAACCGCTATATTATATGTTTAGAAAGTTCCCCAAACTCTACTTACCTCCCCTCTTTCCTCGCGAGAAATGCAAGCAGAGGGCGGGACCAGCAATCACAGACGCGGCTGCCGGCAGCTCATTTCGGCGGAGCAAAGAGGAGAGGTAAGTAAGTTTGGGGAGCTTTCTAAACATATAAATATAGCGGTTGGGGCTGGGGGGACAGGGGCAATACTATATATAAGGGATTATGCTAGGGGGAGGGAATCCTGAAAGGGAGGGGAGGAGGGGAGAAGGCTGCAGTACACATGCCAACTTCCCGAGGCAGGTAGGAGGCAGAGTCCTTTTGGACTCTGCTATCCTCCTGGTGGGCAGTTTTGGGACTTTGGGGGGGGGACTACAGGAGAACCTATGGAGCTGGGATGTGAAGTAAGGATTAAACTACACTACATGGTGGGGCCAGTAGTGGGGGGGATTATAGTTTTGGGGGTGGACATGCCCTTTAAACACACCACACTAAAATATCTCTATATCTATGTATATAAAACATATAGGCGTCCCCGATAGCAGCTCAAATATCCGAACTACCTGGGTGAAGGGGCAGCACTCTGACATCTGTGGACTCATACAGGCGGGTGACCCGACTGTGAGTGTTAGAGTCCGTGAGTACATCCTGCTTGTTTTTCAGCCAAGATAGGAGTGCACGCCGCTAAGTCCCGGGATGGAACTCCCTGCCTAACTATTGAAAGTACTTATCTGCTACTGTTCCTGTGACTTGCTTATTCTTCTATTGGCCAATGGCGGTTCTTGTTGTGTATTTGTTGGTGGACTAGGTGCTTTCACATACAAGTTAACACAGTGATCTACCCCAAAACATTATATAGATAATCCATATATTTGGATATTTGAGCTGCTATCGGGGAGTTTATTGTATGGCCCATTAATATATTTGTATAATGTGAAAACATCCCTTAATTGTATAATCTTTTTGCATGGTCAAGCCCCTCCATTCTATTTATTACTTAAGTTGCCCTTCTCTGAATTGCTTCTATTTCCAAGATGTCCCTTTTGTATATGGGATTCCAAAACTGCACCGCATATTCCAAATGAGGCCTTACTAGTGCCTTGTAAAGAGGGAGAATAATATTTTTCTCCGTTGAATCTTTTCCTCTCTTTATACAAGACAATATCTTGCTAGTTCTATACATTGCTGTCTGGGATTCACTTAGCACAGAGTCATTTGTGGGTTAGATGGTGCAAGTATTGTAAAAACCCAATTGAATCACCATACATTTATCAACATTGAATCTCCCACTGCCACTTGCTGCCCATTCTGACAATTTATCAGATTCTGATTGGTTGCTGCAGATTAATAGTTTAGAAGAAAGCATCAAACACTCATAAAAGGTCACACGGTCTCTGTGTTTGGTGATGATACAAAATTATAAATAGGTCAAGCAGACCTAGATAGATTATCAAAATGGGCAAGAGTGGCAGATGAGAGTCAACTACATATACTGTAGTTCTGGTTGATCCAGTGATACTTTCCGGTTGCCATTTGGAGTCAGAAAGGTTTCCCTTCCCCCTTTTTAGCAGAAGTGTTTGCCTTCCTCTAGATCAACTGTCAGTTAGGGTTAAAGAGGAGGTTATAAAGGTTGGACTAGATGGACGTATTCAACCTCCATTACTATGTAATGGTAAAGGAAAACTATTGGTGTGTATAAAGTTTATTTAAAAACAGTTAACTGTAAAGTACAGGGATAAAGGATTGGTAATTCCTAACTCCCATATTGTTTCTGTGAGGAGCACCTGCCCAAAGAAAACTGGTTCTGCCAGTCTTCCTCCTGGCTTCAGCACTATCTTTAATACAGGAATAGTCCAGGACTAACCTGGCAAATGAAAACTGTTGGTGCTGTAGCTCCCAATGAAATTATATTGGGAGGTAGGAATAATCAATCCGACCTTCCTGCCCCAGGTACTCTCCATTTTTAAACAGTTAATTTTTAGAGTATAGTTATCCTTTAATAACAGGCGGCAACAGCCAGAGCCAGCATGGTATTGTCTTGTATAAAGCGAGGTATGGATTCAAGGGAGGAAAATGTAATTCTCCCTCTTTACAAAGCATTGGTAAGGCCTCATTTGGAATATGCAGTGCAATTTTGGAATCCTGTGTACAAAAAGGACATGTTTGAAATTGAAGGGTTCAGAGAAGGGCACTAAATTAATAAGGGGATTGGGAGCTTGAATATGAAGAGAGACTGGAAAAGTTACAATTATGTACGCTGGAGAAAAGCGCTTGCTGGGGATATGATTACTGTGTATAAATACTTAACGGGCCATACAATAAACTATCTGGGGCATTGTTCACCAAGAACATGTCAAAGACACGAGGACTCCCTTAAGACTTGAAGAAAAAAAGGTTTAGAGCTTCAAGCTCGGAAAAGGGTTGTTCAATTTATATGTTTAGAAAGCTCCCCAAACTTTACTTACCTCTCCTCTTTGCTCCGCCGAAATGAGCTGCCGGCAGCCGCGTCTGTGATTGCTGGTCCCGCCCCTCTGCTTGCATTTTCTCGCGGAGGAAAGAGGGGAGGTAAGTAGAGTTTGGGGAACTTTCTAAACATATAAATATAGCGGTTGGGGCTGGGCTGGCAGGGGGAATCTTATATTAAAAATTAATTTTAGGGTGGACATACCCATAAATAAATATTTATGATTGTTTTTGCACAAAATTGGTATGGTTCATTTTTAGCTGGTAAGGGGATGTAAGACTGATGGTATATATAGATCTAGGGGTTACAAGGGAATTGAGTAGTATTAGAAGGCTCTGTGGGACATTGTTCCCTCCTTTATTTATAGTAGATTATGTAATTGCTTAACAGGCATTATGGGTAGGGTATAGAGGTTGGACTAGATGGACATACAGTATGTCCTTTATACAACCTCCAATAATATGTTACTGTGTAACTGTTAGACAGGACATTATGGGTAGGGTATAAAGGTTGGACTAGATGGACGTATGTCTTTAAACAACCTCCATTACTATGTTACTATGTAATTAAACAGGCATTATGGGTAGGGTATAAAGGTTGGACTAGATGGACATACAATATGTCTTTATATAACCTCCAATACTATGTTACTATGTATCTGTTAGACAGACATTATGGGTAGGGTATAAAGGTTAGACTAGATGGACGTATGTCTTTATATAACCTCCAATACTATGTTGCTATGTATCTGTTAGACAGACATTATGGGTAGGGTATAAAAGTTGGACTAGAATGGAGTAATGTCTTTTTATACAACTCCAATCTATGTACTATGTAACTGTTAACAGACATTATGGGTAGGGTAATAAAGTTGGACTAGATGGACGTATGTCTTTATATAACCTCCATACTACTGTGCTATGTATCTGTTAAGACGACATTATAGGTAGGGTATAAAGGTAGGACTAGATGGAAGTATGTCTTTATATAACCTCCAATACAATGTTACTATGTAACTGTTAGACAGACATTATGGGTAGGGTATAAAGCAAAACCTAGAGTTGTAGTTTGGTTAAAAAGTATGAGAAATATACTTACAAAGGATCTTGAAGCCACTATGGCTTTTTGCTCCCGCTCCATGGAAGCTGCCTGGGGTAGTTTTGTCGTTCCCGAGCCAGCCGCATTAGAGGCTTGTCCGCTGTTGGAGTCAGCAGCCACAGTGGAGGCTTCATCCAGGGAATGGCATCAGAGATTTGGCCGTGAACCGAATGACTGACTTGCCATGAGCCGTGCGTGTGGATTAAGAGGTACTGGTAAAGTATGATTTCTCTCAAATTATATGGTTTAACAAAAGTAAAAACTAGGTTTTGGGGGGTCCTGCATAGTATAAAAGAGAACCATTTTAAGGGTGGACTCCCTTTAAGTTGGATGCCAAATCATTGTCAGATGAATACTCCTTAAAAAGTAGCCGCTTTCTTTTATAGGGTATACGAGCGACCAGTGGCCAGCTTGTACTTTGCTTCTCTGATCATAGGATCTATTTCCATCTCACCTCCTTGCTTTACTGCTTGTCTTTCACTCTTTGTCTCTAACAGGATTTTGTCACTTGGCCGATCCATGAGACACTGTTACCAGGGTGTAAACTTTATGACGTGCAGTGATGCCCAGATGCCTAGTGAATATCAATGGGTGAATGTCGTTTCCGTGATGTTTATATAATAATATAATAATATATATAATAACATTAACACACTGAATATAGTCTGTACCAAAACACAGGAAAAAAATCCCCATCTTAACTCTTATCAGAGACTGTCTTCCTGCAGAGGCATTGCTGTGTAACATTTTCCACTCTCAGACTTGGCAGAGCATCGCTGGTTTTACCCCCTTCCGCTCCGCAGGTTTCCCTGATGACAGCACCTCTGGCGTAATCCCCTTCCCTGCCAGAGTGGCACTGCAGAGGCATTAGTGACCACCAACACCACTTCCTTCTACGTTAATGCAGATTTGTAGTGAGAGAGTGATTCATGGGTCACAGTTTATCTTTATGGCAGGTCAGAGTTTTTTGATGTACCATAAGCACAGTTTTTTAAGCTTTTTCCTGGTTAGTTCTCTGTTTTCCTCTTAGTAGAACAATTAAATCAGTTGGTTGAGAATCTTCAAAAGTTATGTAGCAAAAGGGAGCCCTCTTCCCATGCACTGCTGGGTACTGACCCTACAACCCACCCCAATCCATATGCCATTTTTATTCCAGCTACTCTCATGCAGTCACCTACCCCTCTGCGCTACTCCCTCTTCGCCCCCCACCTGCTGGTACCCCCCTCGTGCTGTGTTTGTGTTTGTGACGCGTGAGTTGCGTGTTGTATCCTGGTTTGGAGAAAAAGACAGGTTGGAACAGATCCATTGCATTGTCTTAATTAATGTTTGTGTAACTCAGTAAAGAGGAAAACATACAAATAGTTAATCTACAGCAAAACTTAAATTATAGGTAGGCCCATAATCATCTTAGGCAACATAGCAATTGAGTTGAAAAATAAAGACATAGTGTCCAGTCAAATCCAACTTTTCAATCACCTGCTTTTTAAACCCTACCTAAGGGCATGGCCACACTGCTGAGCTTTTTTGCATTTGCACCGTGCGTTTGTTTTTCACATCATTGAAAACACTGTTGGCAAGCACCGACCGCGTGTTTTCAGGCCATTGCCATTTTGCGTTCCACAATCATACCTCATACGTTTTTCAATGCGCAACCAATCAAAATCACTCATGAAATCCATTCTATGCTTGCAGTGGTGGCGTCCAGAGAATGCAACAAACCCAGCTAAAATAGGGGGGGAAAAAATTACTTCCTGACTCCAAACAGCAATCGGAAAGTTCCCTGATCAAACAGATCTACAGTATAGATTATATACAAGAGTATTCTCAATATTATAAGTATCCCTGTCCAACCAGATCTACAGTATATGTATTACGAACCAGTAATTCTCAATATTATATAGTATCCCTGTACGCCACAGAAACTACAGTATATTTGTATTAATACAAGTTAAATTCTCAATATTCTATATATCCCTATATCACCAAACTAACAGTAATGTATTATACCATAATTCTCCATATATTATTAGTAATCCCCTGGATCAACCAGAATCTTACAGTATATGATTAATACCAGTAATTCCTCAATATTATAGTTATCCCTTGTACCACCGATCTACAGGTATTGTAAATACCGTAATTCTCAATATTATAAGTATCTCCTATAAACACAACCTACTACAGTATTAATACCAGTAATCTCAATATTATATAGTATCCCTGTACCAATCACCAGAACTACAGTACTCTACGTATGATTAATACCAGTGATTCTCAATATTGATATAGTACCCTATATCAACATAAACTACAGTATTGTATTAATAACCAGTAATTCTCACGTATAATATAGTATCCCTGGACACAGATCTACAGTATATGTATGTAATACCCAGTAATTCTTCAATATTATAATATATCCCGTAACCAACCAATCTACCGTATATGTATAAACCAGTAATTCTCAATATTTTTATAGTTTTAGAAAACTTATCCCAGGCCACTTTTAAAGCTATTTTTGAACTTGCCATTACCCACACGCTGGAAGGAGTACAGTTCACTCACTAGGCAATACACAACACTCCCACAGTTCACACTCTTTCTTAACCCTCTGTTATGTAAGAAAACCTTCCTAACCTGAAGATTAAACTTATTTTCTTTCACCTTAACAGGATGCCACGAGTCCTTGATTGACCTATTAGTGAACAATGCACCAAGGCGTTCATTGTGTGGCCCATTATATCTATTTGTATAAGGTATCATGTCCCCAACGCAAAACGTCGCTCTTCTCCAATGCTAACAGCCCAGTAAAGCTGGGTCACACCAGTAACGAATAAAAGCCCCTATACCGTCGGATCCGACGGTATGGGGCTTTATCGTTATGTTGTACGCTGTTTCCCCCTCCAACAGTCGCGCGGGGCCGCAGACGAACGGGTCAAGGCCGTACGCTCGTCTGGGAAGGGCCGAAAATTTCCATCGCTGGCCGCACTAGACTCCCTATAGAGAGGATCCTAGTGCGGCCGATTGAAACACACAGTCCTGAGGTTCTCCTATAGTTCATAGGAGAACCTCGGGACTGTTGGGTATGCAGATCTTGAAAGTATGGAAAAAACTGTGCTTGTGTGTCCTAGCTTAACTTGTCTATTCTGCCTGCATATTCAAGCCCCCTCCATTCCCCTTATTAAAATTTAGTTGCCCTTCTCTGAACGTCCCATCAGTTCCCGAATGTCCCTTTGTATATGGGATTCCAAAACTGAACCCAGCACGCAATATTCCAAATGAGGCCTTACCAGTGCCTTGTAAAGGGTCTTATCTCAATAAATCTATCTATCTATCTGTAAATCGATCTATCTATCTGGTTTAACCAGTATCCTAAAAGGGCACTCTTCTTCTGCAAGGTTGGTCCCGACTTGGTATTTAAAGTTACAATGGTACTTTACAAAACAACGGGGATACTCATAAACTTTCCAAATGGGCATGGGATACTCACCCATGAGTTTATTGACATAAATAGGCCCAAACAGGCACTGTACATTTATCTGGGGCATTGTCCTGGAGGAAAATCAAATACCAGAGTGAATCTTGATATATCTGTTACAATGTTGCTCTTTAATATTTACAATGTGATGTTAAATTTATGAAGTGCCTCTAATTCTGCCTGTTATTTGGCCACAGCTCCACCTACTGGAACTAGATGTTAAACATTACAACTGGTTTTCACTATATTAAAAAGCAGAAATTTCCTTTCTACTTACATTGTGGGTGAATGAACTTGGCAATTGCCCTTTAACCAGCTATGAAATATATCTGTGGCACTGCCATGTTCCTTGACTCGTTTTATCTGCAACATTAGTCTTAATTGACTGATCGCACTTATATGTTTTATTCATAATGCTAATACCACCTAGGCAAGAGGTTTGTAACTAGATCTGTGCATCATTATAAATAACATAGTTAAGGGGCTCTAATTAAGGAATTTCAGTCTGTGCTGATGTCTAATAAATTGCCTGCTGTCCTAATAAAAGCCACACTGGGGCAATCCGATCACACATTAGTGCTGGCCAATTGGGTCTTTCCACACTAGGGCACTTTGTTGCTCCACAATCAGTTTACCGGTCTGTTGCAGTTTGGCTTTACCCTAAAAGGGACATTGTCCATGAAACACACCTAGCCGCCATATTTATAAAGCGGTATAAATGGTATGCACATTAGCAAAAATTACGATGACGGCCGCAATTGTACATTACATCAAATGTTTTTAATTTACGAATGTCGGTTGTAGGATACCATGTGGAAATAAAAAGACTACCGCAATGATATTTTATGGGAACCGTAAATCTCGATTGTTTTTTTTTTACAATAGTTTTGTGTAATTTACTGTTGTTTTCATGATCATTAACAATCGTAAATGAATCATTTTAGCGATCGTTAAACAAAAGTAAAGTTGCTGTAAAGCGATACTGCAACTTAATAAGATGGCCCCTAAAGTAGGGGAACATAAACGGTAGGCCCCTCGTATCCAGTGCATTGGCATGTCGTTCTGCGTGCAGTCCCTATCTGGCCCTCCTTCTTTAGTCTGGGGCCTGACAGTGGAGAATCGCTTTTAAAACCTAGTGGCTTAGTCCCACACCCAGGTACTTTTAAGGGTAGGGGGAGGTTGTAGGCAGTGTAATTGACCTCTAAACATTATACCGTATAGTATGTACATGGCATTATACTTGTGGCAGTAACAGCTCTCTGGAATCCTCTTCAAACCCACTATCCCATTCGCGCTATCTTATCATTTGCTTGCCTATGTCGGAGATTGGAGTATTGTCAGGGGCACGACTGTGGGGAGAATCTATAGAGCATTCATTACTGCATGAGTACAGTGAGCCTTAAAGGATGAACATACTCTAAAATTTAACGTATAAAATCGAAAGTTCCTGGGACAGGGACATAAGATTGATTATTCCTCCTCAAAATATCATTTTGCTAAGGAGCTACAGCATTCAACAGTTTCATTTGCCAGGATATCCTCGGGGGCGTATCTGAAGGGCCCAGCTCCACCGCCGAGTTTGGGGGCGGCTCTGACCCCTCCGCAGACCTGTGCGGCGACGTGCAGGTTTTAAATCTGTTGATTGCGCGTATGAATGAACATACGCACAATCAGCTATTTAAAGCTGGACCCCGAACTTCCGGACTGACCGGAGTTTGGGTCAGGTCTTTTAAACAGCTGATTGTTCGTATGTTGAAACATACGCGCGATCACCTGATTAAAACCTGCACGTCGCCGTACAGATTAGGCTGTGGGGCTAGGTCCCTTTGCCCCGGGTGGCGGGGCGGTTTGTTACGGCCACTGATAGTCTGGACTAATCCTTTATGAAAGATAAAAGCCAGGAAAAAGACTTGCAGAATTGGCTTCCTTGATGCTCCTCACAGAAACAAAATTGGGAGGTAGGAATTTCTATGGTAGAAGAAAAAAAAAAAAGGTTTAAAGTGCAAGTTCTATCTCCACTTACTGCTCCCCTCTTTCCCCCTCCTCTGTCAATCATTCTCTTGACCCTGCACGTCACACACAGTCAAATCAGCTGTGAAAATGACTTTTAGAACATATGCCGTTGTTTTAAATCAAATCCACATGTAGAGGCATAATGAAATATATTTTTCCTTGATGCTAATATCAAGTTTGCCTGTATCTCGTGAACACTGTCATAGTAATTTTGCTTGTGTCATGGTCTTGCCTTGCCCCCTCTCTTAGTCTGTGGGCCTGGCCAATGGGAGGTTGTCTCTAGAATAACCCAGAGGTAAAGACCTAATGTTAGACCCTAAACTAGTACGTTTAAGTTAAGGGGGATATTGAAGGCAGTGGAATTTACCTTTAAAGGAACTATACACATGCAGTAACTGATGGGCACTATATTATGTACAGAACCCCCTCTCTGACCTCCTCCCCTACAGTCCCTTTCTTTCCTCTATCATATGCACTTTTTGCCTGTGTCAGTAGTTCACAGGCATCATGGGACACTGACTGGAGGAGCCACAGAGCACTTAGACTGCATGAGTACAGTTACCCATTAATAATAGAAAAATTAAAAGGCAAGGCAAATTTAATGCTGTTTACTGTACAAAAGAAAGTAGATCAATCCTCCCTAAATTATGTGATAACTTTACTCTATAGAATCAAGTTGAAGTGATTTTCATTTTAACAAAGGCATATGTCCACCCAGCCCAACCTACTCACCAATACCCACATTCCTGCCTACAGTTAATCCAGAGGAAGGCAAAAAAAAAAACAACAGAATTATGAAGGGGAAAGAAAATCCTTCCAGATTCCAAGTGGCAATCGGAAATATCCTGGATCAACTCCAAATGGGTATCAGTACCATACATTAATATTCTCTGTTTTTAGAAAGTTATGCAGCTTTTTTTTTTTTTTTTTTTAAACTACCCATCTAGTCATCACCATGTAAAAACTACTTTTCTTCCATCTTAAGGGATGCTCTGACTGTTTCTATTGGTGAACAATGGCCCAGAGAGCTAATTGTATGGCCTTAATATAATTTATCACAGTAATCATATCCCTACGCAAGCGCCTTTTCTCTAGCGTACATAATTGTAACTATTTCCTCTCCTCACAACTCCCCTCTCCTTCAGATCCCATTACTTATATTATATTGCCCTTCTCTGAACCCTTTCCATTTGAAGATGTCCTTTTGTACACAGGATTCCAAAATTGCACTGCATATTCCAATGAGGCCTTACCAAGCTTTGTAGAGGGAGAATACAATTTTCCTCCCTGAATATCCATACTCTCTTTATACAAGACAATACCATGCTGGTCTCTGGCTGTTGCCGCCTGGCACTGCTTGCTTCCTTTAAGTTTGTTATCCCCAAAACTCCAAGATCCCTTTCCAACATGGATTCACTTAACACAGAGCCATTTAAGTATAAGAGCACAAGATTTTTTAGTCCCAAAAGACATCACCTTACATTTATCACATTGAATCTCATCTGCCACTTAGCGCTCAATGTGACAATCAAACCAATCCAACCTGCAACGATTGCACATCCTCAGTAGCATTAAAATCAACAAAGTTTTGTGTTGTCTGCAAAAGACCTTTCTGACAATCATTAATAATAACAGATTAAATAGATGTGGGGAAGATACATTAGCTTGCCATGCAGTGACCCAGTACACTGGAGGGGTTGTTAAAAGAAGAAACATGTCTGTGGTGGATAGAGGATGTAAAAGAGTTGAATGTTGGGATTCTGATTCCACTGTGTAAAATCACACGTCATTCTGTGAATTCAGCTGCCTTATAAGACAGATTAATGTCTTCTGCTTTAAAACATGATGGCAGCCTTGTGACTATTCCCCTTTATATATAAGGGATAATCGCGCCCCTTACAGTATAATAAAGGATATTACGCCACCGAGGAGTACCCTGACCATATAGAAGCACGATGCCGTAGGCCGAGTGCTTTTTACAGGACAGGGAACTCCGAGGTGGCGGTAATGTCCTTATATTATATGTGAGGAGCGCATTTCTTATATATACACTAAGTTTTAGATTCCTTAACCCCCATTCACATCTTCTAAGCCTTGCCCTATTTCACCTTAATTTAAACCCCCAAGCTACCATCTTAACTAAACCAGTAGAAAGGAACATCCCAGCCCGCATCTATGCGGTTAAACAATCTTTGTGGCGGAAGAAGACATTGGTTATGCGTGACAGGAAGCAGCTCCAGCAGGTTCTTTAGTGAATGTTAACACTGCAAAAAACGCTGAGTCATTGTCCAGGCATGAACACTGAAGGGCGGAGTAGTGGGATATATAAAAATATAAAAATAGTCACTTAGTGACATGCTGAGTGATTTTTATAAGGATATAACCACTGCAGCTCCCATTATAAAATATCACACTTATGTATTATACAATATCATTATTGCTGAGGTGACTTTTCATAGGAGGAGTTCCATTGCAGTATAAAGGAAAATGTGTTCTTCTAATTGGAAAAAAGATGGAAGTCTTAGGACCAGCAGTGAAGGCCAAAGTACTGAGGTTGCAGTCCATAGAGGACAAGGGAGCATCCCTTTGTGACGAATCAAAACACTGAATGTCGGTCGGTTGCCCTGACTGATTATTGGATGGTGTTTACCCCAGCTTAAGTCCCAGCAGCAGTACCCTGCCGTACCGGCAGATATGTTATGGCCCAGGAAAACGTAAAATAGGGCTTTGGGAAGGCTGGACCTAGAGGAGGAGTTTGTTTACTACAAGAATGGGGTTTTAGTCGGCAGGCGTGGGTCCAGCTGGTGGATTTTAACAATGGACCTGGCAGGTTAAAATATTGTCCACAGAAACGTTTAGGTGTAGATTTAGAGGGTAGAAGAAATAGCTATAGTAGAATGGTGTCTCAGGCCAAGCATTGGGAGTGAATGGGCCAGTGGGGAAAGATCTAGACTAGGGAAAATTTGTGGCCTGGTTGTGGTACATCTAGAAGTCTTAAGTCTGCTTTTCTTATTACTGTGTTTGTCAGTTGTATCTTTTACTTTCTGCCAACGGGTCGACCTTGAAGTCTCTTCATGGTGTTATTTCCTTTTAACACATCTGGTAAGCTCAGTAACAGACCATGAGACAACTGATAATTGAAGCCCTAAATGCTTCTGTGGTTTCAAAGTTGCATGAAACACGATACCAATAGGTGGAATAAATCTAAAGTGACTTCTGATATCCTTTAATACTACTATAGCAATAATTTGAAGGAGTGCTAAACTGGTAAAAAAAAAATTAATCTAAAAGCATAATTTTCAGGGAGGTAGGAACCCACTTCCTACCTCCCATTCTTACCTTTATAACTCTTTTAAGCTGGTGTTACTGACAGATCTCTTAATCGTCCTTGCACCTGCCTCCTTCTCTGACATAGGGCCACATGTGTCCACGATGGTGGGAAGCAGAGAGCTATCAGCCCCTGCAGTGTAAAGTAAGAACAGGATTGGAAATAGGCCTCCTACCTCCCTGAAAATTATTATTTATGCTTTTTTTTCTTTATGTGTTTGGGTAAGTTTATTATCCCTTTTTAAAAAAAAAAGTGACATTCATTCTTATAATAGTAAGGTGCTATATGACCCACACAATAGAGATGACTACTGATTCACTAATCATGGAATGAAGAACCTTAGAACTGCAGATGAGTTTTTTCTCTCCATCAAAGTAAAATATTGTGACGCCGGTTTAATGATTTACAGACCAACTCATGCAAACTGAAAGTGTTTAAGCAGCTTGCTAAAAGGCCTTGAAAACAGGAGCGTACAAGAGCAAAGTTTATTTATTTCTCTTAACTTCTGCATTACATTTGCACTCTGACTAGAGAGCTGCAGACAAGGGTGAATGGAAAATGATAAGAATAATTGTATTTAGGATTAGTGTACTATACAAATCAGAGAAATTTTGCAAATCTCCGCCTCTTACTCTGGGGAAACTGGGAGTTAGAAATTACTTGTTTCTAAAGGTGGGTAACACATACCAATGCTTCCCTGACCGACCGTTCAAGACTCCAATCAGTTCGGCCGGAGGAAGGACTGTCGGTTTGTGCAAAAGCAGCCTCTTCGCAGTAACCATGACCGAGCATGCTGTGCCATAGAGGACTACACATCGCCGCGTTTTTCCGACCTTTCCGATCGTGCGTTTGCCCCATTCGAAAACAAACGTCCGGCAGTTTGGTCGTGCGGCCCATATAGAAAACCATGCAATAATTTGGCCCGACAGACCTAAACACTGAAATGTCAGTCAGGCCCGAATTATTGTTTGGTGTGTACCTAGCTTTAGATTTTGTGGGCAATTCTATTCATATTGCATGAGACTGCAAGATACCTTCTGTTTAAGAGGACTCTGCTCCATTTTTATACTCAGTGGGGGGCTTTTTGTTCCTTGCTATTAGCTGCCTTGTCTATAAACAATCAGCTGCTCCATGGACATGACTCGGCAATGCCAGGGATTAAGTTTTCATTACAGTCATTACACTTATGATTTAGATTTAATCTCTAATCATTTGATCTAAATGTTCCATATGATATCAAGGGATTATTATGTGCGATTTACCTTTGCCATTAAAGCTGGGTGCACCCAGTACCAATCAGATTGCATTGGATCCTTCTGTGATCTGCTGCATATGTGGCTATACAACATGGTCAGTCTCCCCCATACTGAGTAGCAATCACTGATAGACTGCTTATACTAAAGTATAGGATTGGCCTTTTACATGTAGCTGCAGTATCTGCCGTTAATTATGAGGAACATCGTTACTAATGACTTCTGTATAACCGCACTAAGGGCCGTATTTATAAAGGCATGGTATTACTATTTTGCGACTATCGTCTTAACACTAGTTAATTTTTATGACCACAAACTTAGCCCATCTGCTACCGCATAATCCTGAGAAGATTTTCAATCTGCCTCCATAACATTAGCAGTTCATGCATGTAACACGGTCTGAGGAAATGGGAGTGGCAGCAACCCATACATGGTGTGGAACTGAAGCTAAGACATAATGAATTGCTGAATAACAGAAATCTGAAAGGATACAGGGGCAAAAAAGCAAAAGAGTACGAAGGAATTAATTTGAAAGGTAATTTTTCTTCAGACCACGTTCCACTTATAAAATGTAAAATCATTTGGTGCCCCTTTAACTGTCATTTTGTATTCTAATTGATGTATGTAGTTATATAGAACATGTGCCCCTGTGCATTATTTCCCAGCAATCCATATGTTCTATGGCTTATATGTTTAAATCTTTACAAGGGAGCATGTGACCTGAGGTAAAGAGGTGTGCAGGAAGTAATTGTATGCTCACACATGACTGAAAGATGTACCAGTACAAGAAAGCAGTATGGCAGCACTGACTAACAGAACCAAGTAAACCAGTAATACATGTACAACCGAGAGCTACATTATAGCCCAGTGATGACTATCCAGATGTTTAGAATGTACACTCCCAGCATTCTGCACCAAGGCATGCTGGAGTTTTGACATCACTGTTATAGCCTATTGGTTTATGTTTGTTTTTCTTCAGATTAAGAGGTATAATATTAGGTTCAATTTTCCTTATATTAATATATACTATATATTTTATACAATACATAAATTAGGTATAATTACCCTTTAAACAGGTAATTAATGATCCGTGTTATGAGTGCATGGCAGAATTTCACTGTCCTGCATAGTACACTCTATGTCCCTATTAGATCTTGGTAACCCTACCGTGCTAGAAGAGTTATTGAAAATAGTTTGTTCCAGTGTTTTTTTGGGGTTTTTTTTTTTTGCTTTCATTCTTTTTTTGCCTGAAGGGAGTGTCAGGCTCCTTTTTCCAGGTGGGTTGTTCCCTGTGTGGGAGGCTGCTGGTTGTTGAATGGAGGTGGAGTTTGGTTTCAGGTGAACGGAAACTGAGGAACCAGAAGAGAAGAGCGACGGATCGGAGTTTAAAAAAAAATCTTCCTGTGTCGGATGTTCCGCAATTCCAGGAGGAGAGCTTTCAGGTGAGCAGCATGGGGGACACCCCACCTAATACCTCTTACCGCTCTCGCCGCCTTTATCTGGGACACTCACCAGCTCTAACATGCTGGAAACTTGTCTCTCCCACTCACCACCCTCTCTCTTCAACTGGGCGTCTATTACTGAACTAATTCATCATTCTCAGTCAGCAGGAGTAGAAGAAATAGCTGTAGTAAGATCAGGAATATTTAGTGGCACAGTGGACTAAATATAACCTTACTAAGGATTCCTGGTCGGTCATTTTGTTCAGTAACCTGGGTAATGGCATTGACTGTTCCCTTGTGGCGTTACTGTGGGAGACCAACCAATGAAGGACTATGAGGTTGTGATGGAACTTGGGTTAATTTTAACCAAGTGATATTTTTTTATCTTGGTAACTGTCATTCCAATGTCTCCATATTCTAATAATATTAAATATCTCCTATGGATATTGTTTTTTACATTTATTAGAAGGCTTTTTCATACTAGGTTGCGGTCTTTCTAAAGGAGAAAGAAACGTTGGCAGAAAACATGGCTTTCTTACTCCTGGGTAGAGCGATTCTCTATCTGTACCTCAATGTCATAATTTCCTCTAAGCGTGGTACACACGATGAGATACTTTCGGTCCGATCGGACCGATAGTTTGAGTGTATCGGTCGATCGACCGAAATTATACGAATCCGAATGTGCCCATGTCCGATAGACTCGTTCGTCCAAATCGGACGAAGGACATCGGACAGGGTGGAAAACCTCGTCCGATATCGTGTGGTCCTCTATGGACCGCACGATCGGTTCGCGGTGACTATCGGACGCGCGCTGCTTTTGCCGCGACCGACATCCCTCCTGGCCGACCGTTCGAAAGTACAAACGGTCGCAGAGGAAAAAATCGCTAGGTGTGACCCTAGCTTAAGAAGGCACCCCGGTGCACAGCAACAGAGGGTGGAAAGCTATTTTAGAATGAATGAGATGAGAAAGTTAGACCCTATCAGAGTTTCCAATAATTCACACAATTTCACTGATACCCCAGAAAGCTTACATCCACTGGAACAAGGTTGATAACATCTCAAATAACAATGACAGATATGATAAGAAGACTGTAATGAAAAGGTAAGATATTCAATCAACATTGCATACATGGGAAGTTGGTGTCAGATTAGCCCACTAGATTTCAAGTTTTTGAGGTCACTAGATGTAACAAGACCTTAATGAGACTAGAGCTGGATAATCAAAGACAGACAGACAGACGATAGATAGATGATAGATAGATAAAAGACAGAAGATAGATAGATAGATAGATAGATAGATAGATAGATAGATAATAGATAGATAGATAATACGTAGATAGAAAAGAAGTTCAACGTCAGGTTACTAAAGGTTTCTTAGTAGTGAGAACTGGTGAAACTGTGGAACTGTTCCAGCAGATTGTGGGTAATGGCAAGCTCTTAAATAGCTTTAAAAGTGGGCTAGATATTTAAAACTAAAAAATATTATTACTGGTATTAATACATAAACTGCAGTTCTGTTGGTACAGGGGATACTATATAATATTGGAAAGAATACTGGTATGAATAATATACTGCGTTAGTTCTGGTTGGGTACAGGGAGTATATATAATATTGAGAATTAACTGGTATTAATACTATATACTGCAGTTCTGGTTGATCCAGGGATACTTTCGATTGTAATTTGGAGTCAGGAAGGAAATTTTGTCCCCTTTTTTTTAGTTTTTTTTTTGTTTGATTTTTTCCTTCCTCTGAATCAATGTTAGGTAGGGTTAAAAAGTGAGGGTGAAGAGGTGAAAGTAGTTGGACTTGATGGACACATGTCTTTTTTCAACCTCACTTACTATGTCCAATCATAACACACATGACGTGTATTCCTAGAAAAACAAATGGCAACGGCCAAATACAAAACCACATTGATGATGTGTAATATTTGAGTAGATAGATATACGCAGAATGAAGATTATACGATAGATTAAGATTATAGATTGATAGATTATAGATAAAAAGATAGATGGATCAAATCATGTAGATAGATAGAGGATAATACGATAGATGATAGATAGAGGATGATAGTAGATAGATGATGGATAGATATAGTAGGTAGTAGATAGATAGATACATGCTTGTGATAGATAAGTAGATAGAGATAGGTATATAGATAGATTAGATAGATAGTACATGATAGAGATATAGTAAAAGTAGATAGATAGAATAGTAAGTGTAGTGTGTTTATTGGTCCTCTATAATTTATTGTAATGTATGTTTATTTAGCCTATCCCTGCTATGGGGCTGTTTGTTATTATTATGTAAAGACCAACTCCTAATTACAGGAAAGGACAATCTACACAAGCTTTTGCGTGCTGTAGGTGCTTAGTCTGTCACCCCAAACCACAGGAAAATCGAGTGGGTTAATAGGAGCTGTTCTACTAACACGTGACACCTTTCTTGCAAATCCACTCATCATGGACATTGATTAAAGGAACACCATGCGACTGCTTCCTAGAGAGTGTGAATGCTGTTTATCTGTGTATATTTGTGAGAGCATGAGCAAAGGGCGCCCATGCTGAGGATGCTGGGAGTTGAAGTTTAAAGACCAGTAGTGAGATTAATGACCGTGCACACATAATACCTCATTCCAATTAGCAGATCTTAACTTCAAAGACTGACCTGGTGTTCCATGTTACTTTCTTTTTTCGGAGCGTTGTTGAAGTTCCTACCTTCCCTTAAGCTATAATTTCCAGTAAGCCTTGTCTTGTTCACAACGTGATGCACTAGGACTTTACCACCTGTGCCCTTTATTACCTTCTCCAAAGCAAGTCCCCTATTTCTGGAAATTCCTGCCTATCCTTAGCCTCAGGGGTTTCTTTTTTCTAATAGGACCAAAGTCCCACCCCAAGTCTATCTGACACTCCTGGTGCCATTAATAATAAACAAAGGTTTACAGCAGGACGCAGTGCTATGATTGAATACATTTTAGGTTGAGCTAGCATAGAGGCCTATGCTGTTTCACTTGAAACAAGAGTGTGCTCAGGGATCCATTGTCCCAAGTAGACACCAGACAATCAACAAGATATAATAAGATCACTGTTTAAACATTTGACCCTGCAGAAGCATGTTGGGTAACAAGAGCAATGGCGCAATGGTGTCATAGGGTTTGGGGAATACTGTACCACAGGGTGCAGATTCCTGGTTTTATTTGATGCGTATTTGGCGTATTTTGTTGTTTGAATTTGTTTTCTGCTTTGTGTGTTTGGAATATAAAAGAATTCATAAAAAAGATTTGGGGCTCTCACCACCCCAGAGAGGAAAATCGGCCTTGAACAGCATAGAAATGTAATCTGGCAATTGAACTTCACAATTGTTTCTCCTTTTTTTGACATTTAGCTATAAAACTACTCATTAAAGGATAAGTGCACTGTAAATCAAGTTATGTTCATTGGGAAGCTGCGCTTTAAAATACCGTTGCCATATTTTTTTTTATTTATTTATTTTTTTTTACCTATTCCCTACCAGAGTCCTAGCTTTGTTCCTGGAAGTTGCTGACATCTTGTTACTAGGTTTGCTGAATGTTTAGCCTACCCTCTGATATTTCCTCTGCTTTCTCCTGCTGAGCCTCAAACAGTATGCTGTGGAGTTCCATGCACACGCACGGAATCACAGGCATTACTGTTTGAGGCTCAAGCAGGAGAAGTGAGCACGGAACTCACAGCATTACTGTTTGAGGCTCAAGCAGGAGAAAGCAAGAGAGAAATCTCAGAGGGGCGGAGCTAACATTCAGCAAACCAGAAACAAGATGTCAGCAACTTCCAAGGCACAAAGCTGGCTCTGGAGGGGCATAGGTAAAAAAAAAAATATGGCAGCTGTATTTTTAAAGCTGCAGCTTACAAATGAACATAACTTGATTTTACAGTGCACTCTATCCTTCAAAACAATATTCTGCTTACCCTAACCAAAAAAGGTTTGGTTAAAGTCAGCTTCAATCCCTCTAATCTCCTTCTCCTCAGGCCACTGACTACAGGCATGCTCAGTGGGTTTACCAGCATGTGTAGTGGAGCTGTGCAATGAGTTTAATTTGTATTTCTCTCTGCTAAAGGGAGTGAGGAGGGAAAGGGCATGAAAGCTTTACTTATTTCACACAGATGTATAATTAGTTGGGGAAAAAATAAATGTCAAATAGCAAGTAATAATATTTAATCAGCAGTTTCAGACTGTTCTTTCATCCATCCAGCAGATACAGAGAATACAGGTAATGTTGCTTTCTACTCTATATCTCCTCTAGGGTTCAGAGGTTAACGTAACAGGTCAAGGCAGCCATGTCTTTCCTGCGCAGAGCGCTGTCCTGGTTTCCTTGCACACAGGTTGGGTAGATTGTAATATTCTCTTCCTTATATGAGTGCAGCATGCATGCTTGTATTAAAGGGCAATTTCAACTCCTCCAATGACAAATTGTAGTAGGTACCATAATAGTTACAAAGCTGAGAGGGATGTACAAGAAGAAGTTCATAGAGCTTGCATTGTAGACAGATAACTTTTGAGAAGGCAAGAGAGCTGGAAGCATGTTAGATTAGTTTTACATTGTCAGGTTTTGTAAATGTACTGGAGTTTAGGGTTGTGGGAGGGTGTGTTTTACGAAATACAATTTTCATTTGAGGGGTGGGATTACCAAATCAGATACAAGTGAGATACTACAACATAACATGCAAGTATTAGGATTCATTTGATTTGTTTGGGTGAGAATACAGATGGACTGGTGGCTGATTTGAAACTGTCCTGATTTTTATTATAAAGTGATGTGTAATATGAAGCTGTAGAATCTTCATGACAGAAAGCAGGATTATATGGAACCCAGGTGGTGGTTCGGATAATGCTTGTCACAGGATCTATGTAGATCCGAATATGTAGCTGAGAGCACTGAAATAAATAAGAGTTTTTGCACTTAAAATGCACTGTGTGGAGTCTCCTTCCAAGATAGATTGTCCATATTTAATCGGTAATGGTATTGTATTACAAGATGACATCTGACATCGCTTGTACACTTAAGATCGTGATAACATTCGTTAAAGCACGGTATTGCAAAATAGCCTTTTTAATATGGCCATAGTAACATAGCAAAATAGTATTGGAGGTGTTTGTAAAGACATACTCCACTAGTCCGAATTTTAACTACCCATAAGCTGTCTACGTCATGCAGGGGTTGATAGATATACGTCCATCTTGTCCAACCTTTATCCCTACTCCATAATGCCTGTCTAACAGTTACATTGTAACAAAAGTATCGGAGTTGTATATAGACATACAAGTCCATCTCAGTCAACCTTATACCCTACTCATAATGCCTTCTAGTTACATAGTAACATAGTAATGGAGGTTGTATAAGAAATACATCCATCTAATCCAACCAATATACACTTCCCAAAATCTCTGTCTAACAGTTTACAAGTAACATAGTATTGGAGGTTGTAAAAGAACATACATCCATCTAGTCCAAACCGTTATACCCTACCCATAATGTCTGTCTAACATTCATAGTAAGTATTGGGGATTGAATAAAGTCTTACAATCCATCCAGTCCAGGGGGGGCAGTTATATAAATTTCCCAGGGGCCGCATGAAATTTGGACTGTGTGAAGGGCTGAACCAATAGGTTTTAAATCAATTCTCGTTGCAGAAATTGGAAAACTGCATTTTATAAACAGATTAAATTAATGCCCCTGGTTCATTGCATGTTTTTTTTTATAAGCTGTAAAAATTTATATCCATTCTATTAAATCAATCCCCGACTGAATCTGTTTCTATGCGCATATATGTACATAGAAGACAGAGTCCCGTCAGGACTGTCAGATGAAGCGCTGGGAAGCGAGATGGTAAGTTCCTTACCTTCTCTCCTGGCTCCTGATTGTTTTATTGATATAAGACACAGCTTCCTTTACCTCACATTTTTCAAGTAAAACTAATGACACCAACTTGAGTTCTGGAGATACCCTTTATAAAAATGATCAATTACCCAGCCTGAGACAATCAATTTATATTGTTTTTTATCAGGTCTAGTAACAGGGCCCCAGCCCTTACTTTGCCCAGGTCTGGTGGTAGTCCAAATCTTTTAAGCCGATTACATAGTAACAAAGGGACATATGTATAGGAGCGGTATCGCCAATCGCAATCGCTAATTTTCCTCTCTTAATATTAATACTGATTGCGATTGTAAATGAATGATAATGATCGTACATTTACAATAACGCGATTGTGATTTACGATCCCAAGAATATAATTGCGGTAGTTTACTACTGTTATGGTATTCTAACATTTAGTTAACAATGTGTGACCGTGGCCATACATACTATCCATCCTTATTATTAGGTTGTTCTATGTTGGAATACAAAACCTCTTGTGATGGGAAAATATATATTATTTTAAGTGCATCTTTATGGTTATTTTTCTGAGCCCAATATAAAGCAAATCTAGAGGCCTAGAGAGCCCCATAGAGCAAATGAACCACCACGTACACGTAGACTATCAGTCTATTGGCATTCAGCAGGATGATACCATTATAATTACAGCACGGCTCTCAGCAGGATAACTGCTCTTGGTGTTTTTCTCGCCAGGAAAATCTGCCAACATTGTCAGTGCCCTTGGGAGAACTATGGCCTTACAGCGACAAATCAGGATTTGGAACGATCTTTGGGACGTTGTGGTCAGGATCACAACATGACTCCTTTGTGCGATGGTAGCTCTGATACTTCCTTAAAAAAATATGCATGGATCCCTTCCCGGACTGAACCCAGTGCAGGTACATACAGTGTGCAAATACAGTACACAATGCTTATCTACAGTTACGTGATTAATGCATGCCTTCACAATGTTTGGTGGGATATGGGCTTTGACATACTCAACCCACCCTGCTGCAGTCTGCCGAGGACAGCCTAATGCAATGCCCTGGTCCCACCCAAGCACCACTATTGCAGGAATATAGTTTGGCAATCTGGGAAGTAAAGCAAGTCTTTAAGCAGAACGGTGGCTCAGTGGTTAGCACTGATGCATTGCAGCGCTGAATTCCACCCTTGGACACATCTGCAAAGGATTTGTATGTTTCCCCGTGCTTGGGTGGGTTTCCCCGGGCACTCGGTTCCCCACAATCATAAAGACATACTGATAGGTGTTGATGTGTGTCAAATAAATGTGCTTAGATTGTAAGCTCTTCAGAGCAGGGCCTGATGTGTAAGTATCCTGTAATTGTAAAGGCTACGGAAGATGTTGCACTATCTAACTCCATAATAATAATAAGTACCTTTGGGCTTGGTGTTATAATTAAAGTCTTAGATTTTAGCGAACTGCCCTTTCAAAGTACAGTGAGGCTTAGGTGCTCATGTCACCAAGCTCCCATCTGTAGTCCGCCAATACCTGTCCCTGGAATGGCCAAACTGGAATAAAGAGAACACAGCCTTCAACCTCTCCTCATTTCTATATTTTTAATAATACCGGTAATAGCAAATTTCATTGCTTGTTACCGTATTTCATGTAGCAATCATCCTCTTGAAATTTTCCATCTGGGATTTTGTACAGAATTTGAATTTGTCTGTCACCTGAGTTTGACGTGTTCTGTTCTTCTCTATACTCAGTTTCTATGTAATAGTGCTTTTCCTGCCATAGAATTCATTGTTTGTGAGTATTCTGATTCTTTAATGGTTCGTTCGCGTGCATCTGTGTGTTTTTTGGTGTTTATATTGAGTATATATAGTATTTGAGGTTGAATAAAGACAACGTCCACCAGTCCAAACCCATCTAGCAATCCCCTTAGGTCCTGCCTAACTGTTGATCCAGAGGAAGGCAAAACCCAAAACACAACAAATTTATCGAAGGAAATAACACGTCTGAAAACACCACCAGTGCGACATCGAAAATTACCCAACAACAAACACATGCTACAATCAAACCCCCCTAATAACTCCTACATTTACCATTCCACCAAAATTTATGAGAAATCAATTCCGCTTTCTAGTTAATCGGAAACATTCCCTGGACACTGCTACTTATGAAATGGACCATTCCATTCTGCAACTCAGTCCACTTTGATGAAAGACAGATAAAAAGCCTGAATAAGTTCCAACTTACCGTTCTCACAGAGTGAAAAACCCTTTCCGAGCTTGAAGCTCTAAACCTTTTTTTTCTTCAAGTCTTAAGGGAGGTCCTCGTGTCTTTGACATGTTTTCTTGGTGAACAATGCCCCAGATAGTTTATTGTATGGCCCGTTAAGTATTTATACACAGTAATCATATCCCACAAGCGCTTTTCTCCAGCGTACATAATTGTAACTTTTCCAGTCTCTTCTTCATATTCAAGCTCCCAATCCCCTTATTAATTTAGTGTCCCTTCTCTGAACCCTTTCCATTTCAAACATGTCCTTTTTGTACACAGGATTCCAAAATTCACTGCATATTCCAAATGAGGCCTTACCAATGCTTTGTAAAGAGGAGAATTACATTTTCCTCCCTTGAATCCATACCTCGTTTATACAAGAAATACCATGCTGGCTCGGCTGTTGCCGCCTGTTATTAAAGGATAACTATACTCTAAAAATTAACTGTTTAAAAAATGGAGAGTACCTGGGGCAGGAAGGTCGGATTGATTTTCCTACCTCCCAATATAATTTCATTGGGAGCTACAGCCAACAGTTTCATTTTTGCCAAGGTTAGTCCTGGACTATTCCTGTATTAAGATAGTGCTGAAGCCAGGAGGAAGACTGGCAGAACAGTTTTCTTTGGGCAGGTTGCTCTCTCACAGAAACATATGGGAGTTAGGAATTACCAATCCTTTATCCCTGTACTTTACAGTTAACTGTTTTATAAATAACTTATACACACCAATAGTTTTCCTTTACCATTAATAGTATGGAGGTGAATACGTCCATCTAGTCCACCTTTATAACTCCTCTTTAAACCCTAACTGACAGTTGATCTAGAGGAAGGCAAACACTTCTGTCTAAAAAGGGGAAGGGAAACCTTTCTGACTCCAAATGGCAACAAGAAAGTATCACTGGATCAACCAGAATACAGTATATTGTAGTGACTTCTCTATGCCACTCTTGCCCATTTGATAATCTACTAGGTCTGCTTGACCTATTTATAATTTTGTATCTCACCAAACACAGAGACCGTTGTGACCTTTTATGAGTGTTTGATGCTTTCTTCTAAACTATTAATCTGGCAGCAACCAATCAGAATCTGATAAATTGTCAGAATGGGAGGCAAGGTGGCAGTGAGATTCAATGTTGATAAATGTATGGTGATT
Organism: Hymenochirus boettgeri; assembly: GCA_019447015.1. Lineage (NCBI taxonomy): Eukaryota > Metazoa > Chordata > Amphibia > Anura > Pipidae > Hymenochirus > Hymenochirus boettgeri. The sequence goes on along the minus strand of CM033476.1, from coordinate 143,335,753 downwards.
CAATTGGTTTTTTACAATACTGCCACCATCTAACCCACAAATGACTCTGTGCTAAGTGAATCCCAGACAGCAATGTATAGAACTAGCAAGATATTGTCTTGTATAAAGAGAGGAAAAGATTCAACGGAGAAAAATATTATTCTCCCTCTTTACAAGGCACTAGTAGGCCTCATTTGGAATATGCGGTGCAGTTTGGAATCCCATAACAAAGGGACATCTTGGAAATAGAAGCAATTCAGAGAGAAGGGCAACTAAAGTAATAAATAGAATGGAGGGGCTTGACCATGCAAAAGATTATACAATAAGGGATGTTTTCACATTATACAAATATATTAATGGGCCAACAATAAACTCCCCGATAGCAGCTCAAATATCCAAATATATGGATTATCTATATACGTTTTGGGGTAATCACTGTGTTAACTTGTTAATGTGAAAGCACCTAGTCCATCCAACAATACACAGACAAGAACCGCCATTGGCCAATAGAAGAATAAAGCAAGTCACAGGAACAGTAGCATATAAGTACTTTTCAATAGTTAGGCAGGGAGTTCATCCCGGGAACTTAGCGGCGTGCACTCTCTATCTTGGCTGAAAAACAAGCAGGATGTTACTCACGGACTCTCACACTCACGGTCGGGTCACCCGCCTGTATGAGTCCACAGATGTCAGAGTGCTGCCCCTTCACCCAGGTTAGTTCGGATATTTGAGCTGCTATCGGGGACGCCTCTATGTTTTATATACATCGATTAGAGATATTTAGTGTGGTGTGTTTAAAGGGCATGTCCCCCCCAAACTATAAATCCCCCCCACTACTGGCCCCACCATGTAGTGTAGTTTAATCCTTACTTCACATCCCAGCTCCATAGGTTCTCCTGTAGTCCCCCCCCCAAAGTCCCAAAAACGCCCACCAGGAGGATAGCAGAGTCCAAATAGGACTCTGCCTCCTACCTGCCTCCGGAGAAGTTGGCATGTGTACTGCAGCCCTTCTCCCCCTCCTCCCCCTCCCTTTCAGGATTCCCTCCCCCTAGCATAAATCCCTTATATATAGTATTGCCCCTGTCCCCCCAGCCCCAACCGCTATATTTATATGTTTAGAAAGCTCCCCAAACTTACTTACCTCTCCTCTTTGCTCCGCCGAAATGAGCTGCCGGCAGCCGCGTCTGTGATTGCTGGTCCCGCCCCTCTGCTTGCATTTTCTCGCGAGGAAAGAGGGGAGGTAAGTTAGAGTTTGGGGAACTTTCTAACATATAATATAGCGGTTGGGGCTGGGCTGCCAGGGGGAATCTTATATTAAAAAATAATTTAGGTGTGGACATCCACTTTAATAAATATTTGATTGTTTTTTGCACCAAAATTGGTTCATTTGAGCTGGTAAGGGATATAGACTGATGGTATATATAGATCTCGGGGTTACAAGGGAATTGAGTAGTATTAGAAGGCTCTGTGGGACATTTTTTCCCCTCCTTATTTATAGTAGATTATGTAATTGCTTAACAGGCATTTGGGTAGGGTATAGAGGTTGGACTAGATGGACCATACAGTATGTCTTTATTACAACCTCCAATAATCTGTTACTGTGTAACTGTTGAACAGGACATTATGGTAGGGTATAAGGTTGGACTAGAGGACGTATGTCTTTAAACACCTCCCTTACTATGTTACTATGTAATTAAACGGCATTATGGGTAGGTATATAAAGGTTGGACAGATGGACATACAATATGTCTTTATATAACCTCCAATACTATGTTACTATGTATCTTGTTAGACAACATTATGGGTAGGGTATAAAGGTTAGACTAGAATGGACGTATGTCTTTATATAACCTCCAATACTATGTTGCTATGTATCTGTTAGACAGACATTATGGGTAGGGTATAAAAGTTGGACTAGATGGACGTATGTCTTTATACAACCTCCAATCCTATGTTACTATGTAACTGTTAGACAGACATTATGGGTTAGGGTATAAAGGTGGACTAGATGGACGTATGTCTTTATATAACCTCCAATACTATGTGCTATGTATCTGTTAGACAGACATTAGGGCTAGGGTATAAAAGTTGGACTAGATGGACGTATGTCTTTATACAACCTCCAATACTGTTACTATGTAACTGTTAGACAGACATTAATGGGTAGGGTATAAAAGTTGGACTAGATGGAGAGTGTCTTTATATAACCTCCATACTATGTTGCTATGTATCTGTTAGACGACATTATGGGTAGGGTATAAAGGTTGGACTAGATGGACGTATGTCTTTATATAAACCACTCCAATACTAGTTACTATGTAAACTGTTAGACAGACATTATGGTAGGGTATAAAGGTTGGACTAGATGGACGTATGTCTTTATACAACCCCAATACATGTTACTATGTAACTGTTAGACAGACATTATGGGTAGGGTATAAAGGTTGGACTAGATGGACGTATGTCTTTTTATATAACCTCCATTACTATGTAATTAACCTCCATTACTATGTTACTATGTAACTTTGTCGAGCATTATGGGTAGGGTATAAAAGTTGGACTAGATGGACGTATGTCTTTCAAAACCTAGAGTTGTAGTTTGGTTAAAAAGTATGAGAAATATACTTACAAAGGATCTTGAAGCCACTATGGCTTTTTGCTCCCGCTCCATGGAAGCTGCCTGGGGTAGTTTTGTCGTTCCCGAGCCAGCCGCATTAGAGGCTTGTCCGCTGTGGAGTCACAGCCACAGTGGAGGCTCTCCAGGTAATGGCATCAGAGATTGGCCGGTGAAGGATGACTGACTTGCCAATGAGCCCGTCGCTGTGGATTAGAGAGTGACTGGTAAAGGTATATTTCTCTCAGAATTATATGTTTAACAACAAGTAAAAACTAGGTTTTGGGGGGTCCTGCATAGTATAAAAGAGAAATTTTAAAGGGGTGGACTATCCCTTTAAGTTGGATGCCAAATCATTGTCCAGATGAATACTCCTTTTAAGTACGCTCTTCTTTTATAGGGTATATCGAGCGAACCAGTGGCCAGCTTGTACTTTCTTCTGATCATAGGATCTATTTCCATTCTCCCTCCTTGCTTTACTGGTCTTTCCTCTTTTGTCTCCTAACAGGATTTTGTCACTGGCCCGATCCATGAGAGTCACTTTACAGGTGTAACTTTATGACGTGCAGTGTGGCCCAGATGCCTAGTGAATATCAATGGGCTAAATGTCGTTTCCGTGATGTTTATATAATAATATAAATATATATATAATCACATTAAACTGAATATATCTGTACCAAAACACGGAAAAAAAATCCCATCTTAACTCTTATCAGGAGACTGTCTTCCTGCAGAGGCATTGCTGTGTACATTTCCACTCTCAGACTTGGCAGAGCATCGCTGTTTTCCCCCTTCCTCTTCTCGCAGGTTTTCCCTGATGACAGCACCTCTGCGTAATCCCCTTCCCTGCCAGAGTGGGCACTGCAGAGCATTAGCCATGACCACAACCAGCCACTTCCATTCTAGTTAATGCAGATTTTGTAAGTGAGAGAGTGATTCATGGGTCACGTTTTTTATCTTTATGGCAGGTCAGAGTTTTATTGGTCCCATAAGTAGCACAGTTTTTTAAGCTTTTTCCTGGTTAGTTCTCTGTTTTCCTCTTAGTAGAACAATTAAATAGTTGGTGTTGGAATCTGTTCAAAAGTTATGTAGGCAAAAGGAGCCCTCTTCCCATGCACTGCTGGGTACTGACCCTACACCCACCCAATCCATAATGCCATTTATTCAGCTACTTCAGCAACTACCACCCCTCTGCCTAATCCCTCTTCCCCACCCACTGCTGGTACCCGCCCTCGTGCTGTGTTTGGTGTTTGTGACGCGTGAGTTGCTGTTGTATTCCTGGTTTGGAACAAAAGACAGGTTGGAAACAGATCCATTGCATTGTCTTAATAATGTTTGTGTAAACTCAGGTAAAGAGAAACATACAATAGTTAGCTCTACAGCAAACTTGACATTATAGGTGGCCCATACATCTTAGGCAACATAGCACATTGAGTTGAAAAATAAAGACATATGTCCAGTCAAATCCAACTTTCTTCATCACCCTGCTTTTTAAAACCCTACCTAAGGGCTTGGCCACACTGCTGAGCTTTTTTTGCATTTGCACGTGCGTTTTGTTTTTCACATCATTGAAAACACTGGACAAGCAACCCGACGCGGTGTTTTCAGGCACATTGCCATTTGCGTTCCACATATCCCATACGTTTTTCAATGCGCAACGCAAACAAAATCACTCATGAAATCGTCATTCGATTGCATTGCAGTGGGCGTCCAGAGAATGCCAAAAAACCCAGCTAAAAAGGGGGGGAAAAAAATTACTTCCTGACTCCAAACAGCAATCGGAACAGTTCCCTGACAAACAGATCTCAGTATAGATTATATACACTAGTAATTCTCAAATTATAAGTATCCCTGTACCAACCAGATCTACAGTATATGTATTACACCAGTAATTCTCAATATTATATAGTATCCCTGTACCACAGAACTACAGTATATTGTATTAATACAAGTTAATTCTCAAATATTACTATAGTATCCCTATATCACCAGAACTACAGTAATTGTATTATACCAGTAATTCTCAATAATTTAGTCTATCCCCTGGATCAACCAAATCTTACAGAATATGTATCTAATACCAGTTATTCTCAATATATATAGTATCCCTTTACCAACCAGATCTACAAGGATATTGTAAATACCCGTAATTCTCATATTATAATATCCCTATATAACAGTCAACTCATAACGTACAGTATTATTATACCAGCTTAATCTCATATTATATAGTATCCCTGTACCAAACCAGAACTGACAGTATCTAGTATTACTAACCAGTGATTCTCAATATTGATATAGTATCCCTATATCAACCATGAACTACAGTTATATGTTTAATACCAGTAATTCTCACGTAATTATATAGTATCCCTGGACAAACAGATCTACAGTATTGTATGTAATACCAGTAATTCTCAATATTATATAGTATCCCGTACCAACCAGATCTACACGTATATGTATAAACCAGTAATTCTCAATATTTTTATGTTTTAGAAAACTTATCCCCAGGTCCACTTTTATAAAGCTATTTTGAACTTGCCCATTACCCAATGCTGCTGGAAGACGTTACAGTTTCATCACACTAGGTTCAATCATCTCCCTAGTTCACACTCTTTCTCCCCCTGTTACTAAGAAACCTGCTCCTAACCTGAAGATTAAACTTATTTTCTTTCACCTCTAACAGGATGCCCACGAGTCCTCTGATTGACCTATTAGTGGAACAAGCACCAGAGGGTTCATTGGGGCCCATTAATCTATTGTATAAGGGTATCATGTCCCCCACGCAAACGTCGCCTTCTCCAATGCTAACAGCCCATAAAGCTGGGTACACACCAGTAACGATAAAGCCCCGTATACCGTCGGATCCGACGGTATCGGGGCTTTATCGTTATGTTGTAGCTGTTTCCCCCAACTATCGCGCGGGGACCGGCAGAACGAACGGGGTCAGGCCGTACGCTCGGTTCTGGGAAGGGCCGAAAATTTCCATCGCGGCCGCACTAGACTCCCTATAGAGAGGATCTAGTGCGGCCGATGAAACACACAGTCCTGAGCGTTCCCTTATGAAGTCATTAGGAGAACGCTCGGGACTGTGGTGTATGCCAGATCTTGAAAGATGGCAAAAAACTGTGCTGTGTGTCCTAGCTTAACTTGTCTCATTGCCTGCTATTCAAGCCCCCTCATTCCCCTTATAAAATTATAGTTGCCCTTCTCTAACTGTCCCATAGTTCCACAGAATGTCCCTTTGTATATGGGATTCCAAAATGAAACTCCAAGCACGCATATTCCAAATGAGGCCTTAACCAGTGCCTGTAAAGGTGTCTTATCTCGTATTAATCTATCTATCTATCTGTAAATCGTATGATCTATCTGGTTTACAGTATCCTAAAAGGCATTTCTTCTTCTGCAAGGTCTCGGTCTCCGACTTGTAATTAAAGTCTACAATGGTACATTTCAACACGGGGAATACTCATAAACTTCCAAATGGGCATGGGATCTCACCCATGACAGTTTATTAATGAAATAGGCCAAAGCAGGCACTGTACATTTATCTGGGGCATTGTCCTGGAGGAAAATCAAATACCAGAGTGAATCTTGATATATCTGTTACATGTTGCTCTTTAATATTTACAATGTGATGTTAAATTTATGAAGTGCCTCTAATTCTGCCTGTTATTTGGCCACAGCTCCACCTACTGGAACTAGATGTTAAACATTACAACTGGTTTTCACTATATTAAAAAGCAGAAATTTCCTTTCTATTTACATTGTGGGTGAATGAACTTGGCAATTGCCCTTTAACCAGCTATGAAATATATCTGTGGCACTGCCATGTTCCTTGACTAGTTTTATCTGCAACATTAGTCTTAATTGACTGATCGCACTTATATGTTTTATTCATAATGCTAATACCACCTAGGCAAGAGGTTTGTAACTAGATCTGTGCATCATTATAAATAACATAGTTAAGGGGCTCTAATTAAGGAAGCTTCAGTCTGTGCTGATGTCTAATAAATTGCCTGCTGTCCTAATAAAATGCCACACTGGGGCAATCCGATCACACATTAGTGCTGGCCAATTGGGTCTTTCCACACTAGGGCACTTTGTTGCTCCACAATCAGTTTACCGGTCTGTTGCAGTTTGGCTTTACCCTAAAAGGGACATTGTGCATGAAACACACCTAGCCGCCATATTTATAAAGCGGTATAAATGGTATGCACATTAGCAAAAATTACGATGACGGACGCAATTGTACATTACATCAAATGTTTTTAATTTACGAATGTCGGTTGTAGGATACCATGTGGAAATAAAAACACTACCGCAATGATATTTTATGGGAACCGTAAATCTACGATTGTTTTTTTTTTACAATAGTTATTGTTAGATTTACTGTGTTTTCATGATCATTAACAATCGTAAATGAATCATTTTAAGCGATCGTTAAACAAAAGTTAAAGTTGCTGTAAAGCGATACTGCAACTTAATAAGATGGCCCCTAAAGTAGGGGAACATAAACGGTAGGCCCTCGTATCCAGTTGCATTGGCATGTCGTTCTGCGTGCAGTCCCTATCTGGCCCTCCTTCTTTAGTCTGGGCCTGACAGTGGAAGAATCGCTTTATAAAACCTAGTGGCTTAGTCCCACACCCAGGTACTTTTAAAGGGTAGGGGGAGGTTGTAGGCAGTGTAATTGACCTCTAAACATTATACCGTTAGTATGTACATGGCATATACTTGTGCAGTAACAGCTCTCGGAATCCTGCTCAAACCCACTACCCATTCTCGCTATCTTATCATTTGCTTGCCTATGTCGGAGATTGGAGTAATTGTCAGGGGCACTGACGTGGGGAGAATCTAGTAGAGCATTCATTACTGCATGAGTACAGTGAGCCTTAAGGATGAACTATACTCTAAAATTTAACGTATAAAATCGAAAGTTCCTGGGCAGGGACATAAGATTGATTATTCCTCCTCAAAATATCATTTTGCTAAGGAGCTACAGCATTCACACAGTTTCATTTGCCAGAATCCTCGGGGGCGTATCTGAAGGGCCCAGCTCACCGCGAGTTTGGGGGCGGGCTCTGACCCCTCCGCAGACCTGTGCGGCGCACGTGCAGGTTTTAAATCTGTTGATTGCGCGTATGAATGAAACATACGCACAATCAGCTATTTAAAGCTGGACCCGAACTTCCGGACTGACCGGAGTTTGGTGTCAGGTCTTTTAAACAGCTGATTGTTCTATGTTGAAACATACGCGCGATCAACCTGATTAAACCTGCACGTCGCCGTACAGATTAGGCTTGTGGGTACGCGTACATTGCCCCCCGGTGGCGGGGCGGTTGTTACGGCCACTGATAGTCCTGGACTAATCCTTTATGAAAGATAAAAGCCAGGAAAAAGACTTGCAGAATTGGCTTCCTTGATGCTCCTCACAGAAACAAAATTGGGAGGTAGGAATTTCTATGGTAGAAGAAAAAAAAAAAAGGTTTAAAGTGCAAGTTCTATCTCCATTACCTGCTCCCCTCTTTCCCCCCTCCTCCTGTCAATCATTCTCTTGACCCTGCACGTCACACACAGTCAAATCGCTGTGAAAATGACTTTTTAGAACATATGCCTGTTGTTTTTAAAATCAATCCACATGTAAGAGGCATAATGAACATATATTTTTCCTTGATGCTACATATCAATGTTTGCCTGTATCTCGTGAACACTGTATAAATTTTGCTTGTGTCATGGTCTTGCCTTGCCCCCTCTCTAGTCTGTGGGCCTGGCCAATGGGAGGGTTGTCTCTAGAATAACCCAGAGGTAAGACCTAATGTTAGACCCTAAACTAAGTACGTTTAAGTTAAGGGGGATATTGAAGGCAGTGGAATTTACCTTTAAAGGACACTATACACATGCAGTAACTGATGGGCACTATATATGTACAGAACCCCCTCTCTGACCTCCTCCCCTACAGTCCCTTTCTTTCCTCTATCATATGCACTTTTTGCCTGTGTCAGTAGTTCACAGGCATCATGGGACACTGACTGGAGGAGCCACAGAGCACTTAGACTGCATGAGTACAGTACCCATTAATAATAGTAAAAATTAAAAGCAAGGCAAATTAATGCTGTTTACTGTACAAAAGAAAGTAGATCAATCCCTCCCTAATTATGTGATAACTTTACTCTATAGAATCAAGTGAAGTGATTTTCATTTTAACAAAGGCATATGTCCACCCAGCCCAACCTACTCACAATACCCACATTCCTGCCTACAGTTAATCCAGAGGAAGGCAAAAAAAAAAACAACAGAATTATGAAGGGAAAGAAAATCCTTCCAGATTCCAGTGGCAATCGGAAATATCCTGGATCAACTCCAAATGGTGTATCAGTACCAGTTACATTAAATATTCTCTGTTTTTTAGAAAGTTATGCAGCTTTTTTTTTTTTTTTTTTTAAAACTACCCATCTAGTCATCACCATGTAAAAACTACTTTTCTTCCAGTCTTAAGGGATGCTCTGACTGTTTCTATTGGTGAACAATGGCCCAAGAGCTAATTGTATGGCCGTTAATTAATTTATCACAGTAATCATATCCCTACGCAAGCGCCTTTTCTCTCAGCGTACATAATTGTAACTTCCTCCCTCCAGCTCCCCCAATCTCTTCATTCAATCCCATTACCTTATATTATATTGCCCTTCTCTGAACCCTTTCCATTTAAGATGTCCTTTATGTACACGGATTCCAAAATTGCACTGCATATTCCAATGAGGCCTTACCAAGCTTTGTGAGAGGGAGAATACAATTTTCCTCCCTGAATATCCATACTCTCTTTATACAAGACAATACCATGCTGGTCTCTGGCTGTTGCCGCCTGGCACTGCTTGCTTCCTTTAAGTTTGTTATCCCCAAAACTCCAAGATCCCTTTCCAACAGGATTCACTTAACACAGAGCCATTTAAGTATGAAGAGCACAAGATTTTTTAGTCCCAAAATGGACATCACCTTACATTTATCACATTGAATCTCATCTGCCACTTAGCGCTCAATGTGACAATCTAAACCAGATCCAACTGCAACGATTGCACATCCTCAGTAGCATTAATAATACAACAAAGTTTTGTGTTTGTCTGCAAAAGACCTTTGCTGACAATCATTAATAATAACAGATTAAATAGATGTGGGGAAGATACATTAGCTTGCCATGCAGTGACCCATTACACTGGGAGGGGTTGTTAAAAGAAGAAACATGTCTGTGGTGATAAGAGGATGTAAAAGAGTTGAATGTTGGGATTCTGATTCCACTGTGTAAAATCACACTGCATCATTGCTGTGAATTCAGCTGCCTTATAAGCAGATTAATGTCTTCTGCTTTAAAACATGAATGGCACCTTGTGACTATCCCCTTTATTATATAAGGATAATCGCGCCCCTTACAGTATAATATAAGGATATTACGCCACCGAGGAGTACCCTGACCATATAGAAGCACGATGCCGTAGGCCGAGTGCTTTTTACAGGACAGGGAACTCCGAGGTGGCGGTAATGTCCTTAATTATATGTGAAGGAGCGCATTCTTATATACATAAGTTTTAGATTCCTTAACCCCATTCACATTCTCTAAGCCTTGCCCTATTTCACTTAATTTAAACCCCCAAGCTACCATCTGTAACTAAACCAAGTAGAAAGGAACATCCCAGCCCGCATCTATGCGGTTAAACAAATCTTTGTGGCGGAAGAGAACATTGGTTATGCGTGACAGGAAGCAGCTCCAGCAGGTTCTTAGTGAATGTTAACACTGCAAAAACGCTGAGTCATTGTCCAGGCATGACACTCGAAGGGCGGAGTATGGGATATATAAAAATATAAAATGAGTCACTTAGTGACATGCTGAGTGATTTTTATAAGGATATACACCACTGCACTCCCATTATAAAATATCACACTTATGTATTATAACAATATCATTATTGCTGAGGTGACTTTTTCATAGGAGGAGTTCCATTGCAGTAGTGAAGGAAAATGTGTTCTTCTAATTGGAAAAAAAGAGGAAGTCTTAGGACCAGCAGTGAAGGCCAAAGTACTGAGCTTGCAGTCCATAGAGGACGAAGGGAGCATCCCTTGGTGAACGATCATCAAAACACTGAATGTCGGTCGGTTGCTCCTGACTGATTATTGGATGGTGTTTACCCCAGCTTAAGTCCCAGCAGCCAGTACCCTGCCGTACCGGCAGATATTTATGGCCCAGGAAAACGTAAAAATAGGGCTTTGGGAAGGCTTGGACCTAGAAGGAGGAGTTTGTTACTACAAGAATGGGGTTTTAGTCGCAGGCGTGGGTCCAGCTGGTGGATTTAACAATGGACCTGCAGGTTAAAATATTGCCACAGAATACGTTTAGGTGTAGATTTAGAGGGTAGAAGAAAATAGCTATAGTAGAATGGTGTCTCAGGCCAAGCATTGGGATGTGAATGGGCCAGTGGGGAAAGATCTAGACTAGGGGAAAATTTGTGGCCTGGTGTGGTACATCTAGAAGTCTTAAGTCTGCTTTCTTATTACTGTGTTGTCATGTGTGTGTATCTTTTCTTTCTGCCATACGGGTCGACCTTGAAGTCTCTTCATGGTGTTATTTCCTGTTTAACACATCTGTAAGCTCGATAACAGACCATGAGACAACTGATAATTGAAGCCCTAAATGCTTCTGTGGTTTCAAAGTTGCATGAACAGATACCATAGGTGGAATTAAATCTAAAGTGACTTCTGATATCCTTAATACTACTATAGCCAATAATTTGAAGGAGTGCTAAACTGGTAAAAAAAAAATTAAATCTAAAAGCATAATTTTCAGGGAGGTAGGGAACCCATTCCTACCTCCCATTCTTACCTTTATAACTCTTTTAAGCTGGTGTTACTGACAGATCTCTTAATCGTCCTTGCACCTGCCTCCTTCTCTGGACATAGGGCACATGTGTCCACGATGGTGGGAAGCAGAGAGCTATCAGCCCCTGCAGTGTAAAGTAAGAACAGGAGTTGGAATAGGCCTCCTACCTCCCTGAAAATTATTATTTATGCTTTTTTTTCTTTATGTGTTTGGGTAAGTTTATTATCCCTTTTTAAAAAAAAAAAGTGACATTCATTCTTATAATAGTAGGTGCTATATGACCCACACAATAGAGATGACTACTGATTCACTATCATGGAATGAAGAACCTTAGAACTGCAGATGAGTTTTTCTCTCCATCAAAGTAAAATATTGTGACGCCGGTTTAATGATTTACAGCCAACTCAGCACTGAAGTGTTTAAGGCAGCTTTGCTAAAGGCCTTAGAAACAGGAGCAGTACAAGAGCAAAGTTATTTATTTCTCTTAACTTCTGCATTACATTTGCACTCTGACTATGAGAGCTGCAGACAAGGGTGAAGGGAAAATGAAAGAATAATTGTAATTTAGGATTAGTGTACTATACAATCAGAGAAATTTTGCAAATCTCCGCCTCTTACTCTGGGGAAACTGGGAGTTAGAAATTACTTGTTTCTAAAGGTGGGTAACACATACCAATGCTTCCCTGACCGACCGTTCAAGACTCCCAATCAGTCGGCCGAGGAAGGACTGTCGGTTTGTGCAAAAGCAGCCTGCTTCGCAGTAACATGACCGAGCATGCTGTGCCATAGAGGACTACACATCGGCCCGCGTTTTTCCGACCTTTTCCGATCGTGCGTTTGCCCCATTCGGATAAACAAACGTCCGGCAGTTTGGTCGTGCGGCCCTATAGAAACCATGCAATAATTTGGCCCGACAGACCTAAACACTGAAATGTCAGTCGGCCCGAATTATTGTTTGGTGTGTACCTAGCTTTAGATTTTGTGGGCAATTCTATTCATATTGCATGAGACTGCAAGATACTTCTGTTTATAGAGACTCTGCTTCCATTTTTATACTCAGTGGGGGGCTTTTTGTTCCTTGCTATATAGCTGCCTTGTCTATAAACAATCACTGCTCCATGGACATGACTCGCAATGCCAGGGATTAAGTTTTCATTACAGTCATTACACTTATGATTTAGATTTAATCTCTAATCATTTGATCTAAATGTTCCATATGATATCAAGGGATTATTATGTGCGATTTACCTTTGCCATTAAAGCTGGGTGCACCCAGTACCAATCAGATTGCATTGGATCCTTCTGTGATCTGCTGCATATGTGGCTATCACAACATGGTCAGTCTCCCCCATACTGAGTAGCAATCACTGATAGCTGCTTATACTAAAGTATAGGATTGGCCTTTTACATGTAGCTGCAGTATCTGCCGTTAATTATGAGGAACATACGTTACTAATGACTTCTGTATAACCGCACTAAGGCCGTATTTATAAAGGCATGGTATTACTATTTTGCGGATAGCGTCTTAACACTAGTTAATTTTATGACCACAAACTTAGCCCATCTGTCTACCGCATAATCCTGAAGAAGATTTTCAATCTGCCTCCATAACATTAGCAGTTCATGCATGTAACACGGTCTGAGGAAATGGGAGTGGCAGCAACCCATACATGGTGTGGAACTGAGCTAAGACATATAATTGCTGAATAACAGAAATCTGAAAGGATACAGGGGCAAAAAAGCAAACAGAGTTACGAAGGAATTAATTTGAAAGGTAATTTTTCTTCAGACCACGTTCCACTTATAAAATGTAAAAATCATTTGGTGCCCCTTTAACTGTCATTTTGTATTCTAATTGATGTATGTAGTTATATAGAACATGTGGCCCCTGTGCATTATTTCCCAGCAATCCATATGTTCTATGGCTTATGTGTTTAAAATCTTTACAAGGGAGCTGTGACCTGAGTAAAGAGGGTGCAGGAAGTAATTGTATGCTCACACATGACTGAAAGATGTACCAGTACAAGAAAGCAGTATGGCAGCACTGACTAACAGAATCCAAGTAACCAGTAAGTTACATGTACTAACCGAGAGCTACATTATAGCCAGTGATGACTATCCAGATGTTTAGAATGTACAACTCACAGCATTCTGCACCAAGGCATGCTGGGAGTTTTGACATCACTGTTAGTAGCCTATTGGTTTATGTTTGTTTTTCTTCAGATTAAGAGGTATAAATATTAGGTTCAATTTCCTAATTAATATATATATATATTTTATACAATACATAAATGTAGGTATAATTACCCTTTAACAGGTAATTAATGATCCGTGTTATGAGTGCATGGCAGAATTTCACTGTCCTGCATATGACACTCTATGTCCCTATTAGATCTTGGTAACCCTACCGTGCTAGAAAGTTATTGAAAATAGTTTGTTCCAGTGTTTTTTTGGGGTTTTTTTTTTTTGCTTTCATTCTTTTTTTGCCTGAAGGGAGTGTCAGGCTCCTTTTTTCCAGGTGGGTTGTTCCCTGTGTGGGAGGCTCCTGGTTGTTGAGATGAGGTGGAGTTTGGTTTCAGGTGAACGGAAACTGAGGAACCAAGAAGAGAAGAAGCGACGGATCGGAGGTTTAAAAAAAAATCTTCCCTGTGTCAGGATGTTCCGCATTCCAGGAGGAGAGTTCTCAGGTGAGCAGCATGGGGGACACCCCACCTAATACCTCTTACCGCTCTCGCCGCCTTTATCTGGGAACTACTCACCAGCTCTAACATGCTGGAAACTTGTCTCTCCCACTCCACCCTCTCTCTTCAAAGGGCGTCTATTACTGAACTAATTCATCATTCTCAGTCAGCAGGGTAGAAGAAATAGCTTTGTAGTAAGATCAGGAATATTTAGTGGCACAGTGGACTAAATATAACCTTACTAAGGATTCCTGGTCGGTCAGTTTTGTTCATAACCTGGTAATGGCATTGACTGTTCCCTTGTGGCGTTACTGTGGAGACCAACCAATGAAAGGATCTTGAGGTGTGATGGAACTTGGGTTAATTTTAACCAAGTGATATTTTTTTATCTTGGTAACTGTTTCCAATGTCTCCATATTCTATAATATTAAATATCTCCTATGGATATTGTTTTTTACATTTATTAGAAGGCTTTTTCATACTAGTGTTGCAGGTCTTTCTAAAGGAAGAAAGAAACGTTGGCAGAAACATGGCTTTCTTACTCCTGGTAGAGCGATTCTCTATCTGTACCTCAATGTCATAACTTTCCTCTAACTGGTACACACGATGAGATCTTTCGGTCCGATCGGACCGATAGTTTGAGTGTATCGGTCGATCGACCGAAATTATAGCGATCCGAATGTGCCCATGTCCGATAGACGTTCGTCCAAATCGGACGAAGGACGATACGGACAGGGTGGAAAACCTCGTCCGATATCGTGTGGTCCTCTAGGACCGCACGATCGGTTCGCGGTGACTATCGGACGCGCGCTGCTTTTGCCGCGACCGACAGTCCCTCCTGGCCGACCGTTCGAAAGTATCAAACGGGTCGGCGAGGAAAAATCGCTAGGTGTGACCCTAGCTTAAGAAGGCACCCCGGTGCACAGCAACAGAGGGTGGAAGCTATTTTAGAATGAATGAGATGAGAAGTTAGACCCTATCATGAGTTTCCAATAATTCACACAATTTCACTGATACCCCAGAAAGCTACATCCACTGGAACAAGTTGATAACATCTCAAATAACAATGACAGATATGATAAGAAGACTGTAATGAAAAGGTAAGATATTCAATCAACATTGCTAATGGGAAGTTGGTGTCAGATTAGCCCACTAGATTTCAAAGTTTTTGAGGTCACTAAATGAACTAAGACCTGTAAATGCGATAGAGCTGGATAACAAGACAGACAGACAGACAGATAGATAGATATAGATAGATAAAAGAGCAGATAGATAGATAGATAGATAGATAGATAGATAGATAGATAGATAATAGATAGATAGATAATACGTAGATAGAAAAGAAGTTTCAACTGTCAGGTTACTAAAGGTTTCTTGTAGTGAGAACGGTGAAAACTGTGGAACGTTCCAGCAGAGTGTGGTAATGGCAAGCTTCTTAAATAGCTTTAAAGTGGGCTAGATATTTAAAACTAAAAAATATTATTACTGGTATTAATACATAAACTGCAGTTCTGTTGGTACAGGGGATACTATATAATATTGAGAAAGAATACTGGTATAATAATATACTGCAGTAGTTCTGGTTGGGTACAGGGAGTATATATAATATTGAGAATTACTGGTATTAATACAATATACTGCAGTTACTGGTTGATCCAGGGATACTTTCCGATTGTAATTTGGAGTCAGGAAGGAAATTTTGTTCCCCCTTTTTTTTAGTTTTTTTTTTGTTTGTTTTTTTCCTTCCTCTGAATCAAAATGTTAGGTAGGGTTAAAAAGGAGGGTGAAGAGGTGAAGTAGTTGGACTTGATGGACACATGTCTTTTTTTCAACCTCAATTACTATGTCCATCATAACACACTATGACGTGTATCCTAGAAAAACAAATGGCAACGGCCAAATACAAAACCACATTGATGATGTGTAATATTTGAGTAGATAGATAATACGCAGAATGAAGATTATAGATAGATTAAGATTATAGATTGATAGATATAGATAAAAAGATAGATGGATCAAATCATGCTAGATAGATAGAGGATATACGATAGATGATAGATAGAGGATGATAGTAGATAGATGATGGATAGATATAGTAGGTAGATAGATAGATAGATACATGCTTGTGATAGATAAGTAGATAGAGATAGGTATATAGATAGATTAGATGATAGTACATGATAGAGTAATAGATTAAAGTAGATAGATAGAGATAGTAGTGTAGTGTGTTTATTGGTCTCTATAATTTATTGTAATGTATGTTTATTTAGCCTATCCCTGCTATGGGCTGTTTGTTATATTATGTAAAGACAACTCCTAATTACAGGAAAGGACAATCTACACAAGCTATTTGCGTGCTGTGGTGCTTAGTCTGTCACCCCAAACTCACCAGGAAAATCGAGTGGGTTAATAGGAAGCTAGTTCTACTAACACGTGGACACTTTCTTGCAAATCCACTCATCATGACATTGATTAAAGGAAACCACCCTCGACTGCTCCTAGAGAGTGTGTAATGCTGTTTATCTGTGTATATTTGTGAGAGCATGAAGCAAAGGGCGCCCATGCTGAGGATGCTGGGAGTTGAAGTTTAAAGACCAGTAGTGAGATTAATGACCGTGCACAACTAATACCTCATTCCAATTAGCAGATCTTAAGCTTTCAAAGACTGACCTGGTGTTCCATGTTACTTTCTTTTTTCGGAGCGTGATTGAAAGTTCCTACTTCCCTTAAGCTAGTAATTTCCAGATAAGCCTTGTCTTGTTCACAACGTGATGCACTAGGACTTTTACCACCTGGTGCCCTTTATTACCTTCTCCAAGCAAGTCCCCTATTTCTGGAAATTCCTGCCATCCTTAGCCTCAGGGGTTTCTTTTTTCTAATAGGACCAAAGTCCCACCCCAAGTCTATCTGACACTCCTGGTGCCATTAATAATATAACAAAGGTTTACAGCAGGACGCAGTGCTATGATTGAATACATTTTAGTTGAGCTAGCATAGAGGCCTATGCTGTTTCACTTGAAACAAGAGGTGCTGCCTCAGGGATCCATTGTCCCAAGTAGACACCAACAATCAACAAGATATATAAGATCACTGTTTAAACATTTGACCCTGCAGAAGCATGTTGGGTAACAAGACGCAATGGCGCAATGGTTGTCATAGGGTTTGGGGAATACTGTACCACAGGGTGCAGATTCCTGGTTTTATTTGAATGCGTATTTGGCGTATTTTGTTGTTTGAATTTGTTTCTGCTTTGTGTGTTTGGAATATAAAAGAATTCATAAAAAAGATTTGGGGCTCTCACCACCAGAGAGGAAAATCGGCCTTGAACAGCATAGAAATGTAATCTGGCAATTGATACATTCACAATTGTTTCTCCTTTTTGACATTTAGCTATAAAATACTCATTAAAGGATAAGTGCACTGTAAATCAAGTTATGTTCATTGGGAAGCTGCGCTTTAAAAATACCGTTGCCATATTTTTTTTTATTTATTTATTTTTTTTTACCTATGTCCCTCAACCAGAGCCTAGCTTTGTTCCTGGAAGTTGCTGACATCTTGTTACAGGTTTGCTGAATGTTTAGCAAACATCCCTCTGATATTTCCTCTGCTTTCTCCTGCTTGAGCCTCAACATATGCTGTGAGTTCCATGCACACGCACGGGAATACACAGGCATTACTGTTTGAGGCTCAAAGCAGGAGAAGTGAGCACGGAACTCACAGCATTACTGTTTGAGGCTCAAGCAGGAGAAAGCAAAAGAGAAATCTCAGAGGGGCGGAGCTTAACATTCAGCAAACCAGAAACAAGATGTCAGCAACTTCAAGGCACAAAGCTGGCTCTGGAGGGGCATAGGTAAAAAAAAAAATATGGCAGCTGTATTTTTAAAGCTGCAGCTTACAAATGAACATAACTTGATTTTACAGTCACTATCCTTCAAAACAATATTCTGCTTACCCTAACCAAAAAATGTTTGGTTAAAGTCAGCCTTCAATCCCTCTAATCTCCTTCTCCTCAGGCCACTGACTCAGGCATGCTCATGGGTTTACCAGCATGTGTAAGTGGAGCTGTGCAATGAGTTAATTTGTATTTCTCTCTGCTAAAGGGAGTGAGGAGGGAAAGGGCATGAAGCTTTACTTATTTCACACAGAGTGTATAATTAGTTGGGGAAAAAATAAAATGTCAAATAGCAAGTAATAATATTTAATCAGCAGTTTCAGACTGTTCTTTCATCCATCCAGCAGATACAGAGAATACAGGTAATGTTGCTTTCTCTCTATATCTCCTCTAGGGTTCAGAGGTTAACTAACAGGTCAAGGGCAAGCCATGTCTTTCCTGCGCAGAGCGCTGTCCTGGTTTCCTTGCACACAGTTGGGTAGATTTGTAATATTCTCTTCCTTATATGAGTGCAGCATGCATGCTTGTATTAAAGGGCAATTTCAACTCCTCCAATGACAAATTGTATGTAGGTACCATAATAGTTACAAAGCTGAGAGGGGATGTACAAGAAGAAGTTCAATAGAGCTCTGCATTGTAGACAGATAACTTTTGAGAAGGCAAGAGAGCTGGAAGCATGTTAGATTATTTTACATTGTCAGGTTTTGTAAATGTACTGGAGTTTAGGGTTTGGGAGGGTGTTTTTACAGAAATACAATTTTTCATTTGAGGGGGGGATTACCAAATCAGATACAAGTGAGATACTACAACATAACATGCAAGTATTAGGATTCATTTGATTTGTTGGGTGAGAATACAGATGGACTGGTGGCTGATTTGAAACTGTCCTGATTTTTATTATAAAGTGATGTGTAATATGAAGCTGTAGAATCTTCATGACAGAAAGCAGGATTATATGGAACCCATGGTGGTTCGGATAATGCTTGTCACAGGATCTATGTAGATCCGAAATATGTAGCTGAGAGCACTGAAATAAATAAGAGTTTTTGCACTTAAAATGCACTGTGTGGAGTCTCCTTCAAGATAGATTGTCCATATTTATCGGTAATGGTATTGTATTACACAAGATGACATACTGACATCGCTTGTACACTTAAGATCGTGATAACATTCGTTAAAGCACGGTATTGCAAAATAGCCTTTTTAAATATGGCCATAGTAACATAGCAAAATAGTATTGGAGGTGTTTTAAAGACATACATCCATCTAGTCCAATTTTTAACCTACCCATAACTGTTGTACATGCAGGTAGTTGTATAAAATTACGTCCATCTTGTCAACCTTTATACCCTACTCATAATGCCTGTCTAACAGTTACATTGTAACAAAGTATCGGATTGTATATAGACATACAAGTCCATCTAGTCAACCTTATACCCTACTCATAATGCCTCTCTAGTTACATAGTAACATAGTAATGGAGGTTGTATAACGAAATACATCAATCTAATCCAACCATTATACACTTCCCAAAATCTCTGTCTAACAGTTTACAAGTAACATAGTATTGGAGGTTGTAAAAGAACATACGTCCATCTAGTTCCAAACCGTTATACCCTACCCATAATGTCTGTCTAACAGTTCATAGTAAGTATTGGGGATTGAATAAAGTCTTACAATCCATCCAGTCCAGGGGGGGCAGTTATATAAATTTCCCAGGGGCCGCATGTAAATTTGGACTGTCGTGAAGGGCTGAACCAATAGGTTTAACATCAAATTCTCGTTGCAGAAATTGGAAAACTGCATTTTATAAACAGATTAAATTAATGCCCCTGGTTCATTGCATGTTTTTTTTTATAAGCTGTAAAAATTTTATATCCATTCTATTAAATTCAATCCCGACTGAATCTGTTTCTATGCGCATACTATGTACATAGAAGACAGAGTCCCGTCGGACTGTCAGATGAAAGCGCCTGGGAAGCGACGATGGTAAGTTCCTTACCTTCTTCCTGGCTCCTGATTGTTTTATTGATATAAGACACAGCTTCCTTTACCTCACATTTTTCAAGTAAAACTTAATGAGCACACAACTTGAGTTCTGGAGATACCCTTATAAAAATGAATCAATTACCAGCCTGAGACAATCAATTTATATTGTTTTTTTATCAGGTCTAGTAACAGGGCCCCCAGCCCTTACTTTGCCCAGGTCTGGGGTAGTCCAATCTTTTAGCCGATTACATAGTAACAAAGGGACATATGTATAAAGAGCGGTATCGCCAATCGACAATCGCTAATTTCCTACTCTTAATTAATACTGATTGCGATTCTAAATGAATGATAATGATCGTACATTTACAATAACGCGATTGTGATTTACGATCCCATAGAATATACATTGCGGTAGTTTACTACTGTTATGGTATTCTAACATTTAGTTAACAATGTGTGACCGTGGCCATACATTACTATCCATCCTTTTATTAGGTTGTTCTATGTTTGGAATACAAAGCCCTTGTGATGGGAAATATATTATTTTAGTGCATCTGTTATGGTTATTTTTCTGAGCCCAATATAAGCAACTCTAGAGGCCTAGAGAAGCCCCATAGAGCAAATGAACCACCACGTACACGTAGACTACAGTCTATTGGCATTCAGCAGGATGATAACCATTATAATTACAGCACGGCTCTCGAGCAGGATAACTGCTCTTGGTGTTTTTCTCGCCAGGAAAATCTGCCAACATTGTCAGTGCCCTTGGGAGAACTATGGCCTTACAGCGACAAATCAGGATTTGGAACGATCTTTGGGACGTCTGTGGTCAGGATCACAACATGACTCTTTGTGCGATGGTAGCTCTGATACTTCCTTAGAAAAAATATGCATGGATCCCTTCCGGACTGAACCCAGTGCAGGTACAACAGTGTGCAAATACAGTACACAATGCTATCTACAGTTACACCGTGATTAATGCATGCCTCTCACAATGTTTGGTGGGATATGGGCTTTGACATACTCAACCCACCCTGCTGCAGTCTGCCGAGGACAAGCCTAATGAATGCCCTGGTCCACCCAAGCACCACTATTGCAGGAATATAGTTTGGCAATCTGGGAAGTAAAGCAAGTCTTTAAGCAGAACGGTGGCTCAGTGGTTAGCACTGATGCATTGCAGCGCTGAATTCCACCCTTGGACACATCTGCAAAGGATTTGTATGTTACTCCCCGTGCTTGTGGTGGGTTTCCCCAGGGCACTCGGTTCCCCACAATCATAAAGACATACTGATAGGGTTTGTATGTGTGTCAAATAAATGTGCTTAGATTGTAAGCTCTTCAGAGCAGGGCCTGATGTGTAAGTATCCTGTAATTGTAAAGTGCTCGGAAGTATGTTTGCACTATCTAAACTCCATAATAATAATAAGTACCTTTGGCGCTGGTGTTATAATTAAAGTCTTTAGATTTTAGCGAACTGCCCTTCAAAAGTACAGTGAGGCTTAGGTCTCATGTCACCAAGCTCCCATCTGTAGTCCGCCAATACCTGTCCCTGGATGGCCAAACTGGAATAAAGAGAACACAGCCTTCCAACCTCTCCTCATTTCTATATGTTTTAATAATACGATAATAGCCAATTTCATTGCTTGTTACCGTATTTCATGTAGCAATCATCTCTTAATTTTCCATCTGGGATTTTGTACAGAATTTGAATTTGTCTGTCACCTGAGTTTGACGTGTTCTGTTCTTCTCTATACTCAGTTTCTATGTAATAGTGCTTTCCTCCATAGAATTCATTGTTTGTGAGTATTCTGATTCTTTAATGGTTGTTCGCATGCATCTGTGTGTTTTTTGGTCTTAATATTGAGTATATATAGTATTTGAGGTTGAATAAAGACATACGTCCACCGTCCAAACCCATCTAGCAATCCATCCCCTTGGTCCTGCCTAACTGTTGATCCAGAGGAAGGCAAAACCCAAACACAACAAATTTATGAAGGGAAACAATGCACACTGAACCCCAGTTCTGCACGGAACAATTGCACCCAATCAACAACTAACTCAGCTAAACAATCACCCCAACTAACTACCTACATCTACCACTCCCTTCCACCATTTTTGAAGGGGAAAAAATTCCACTTTCTGCTAAGTTCATGGAAATTCCTGGATCACGCTACTTATGTACAATACGGAACCACTTGCATCCTGTTCAAAACCGTCCACTTTTTTTGATGAAGAACATGTTAAAACGTCCTATAAGTCCAACTTACCGTTCTCACGAGTGAAAAACCCTTTCCGAGCTTGAAGCTCTAAACCTTTTTTTTCTTCAAGTCTTAAGGGAGGTCCTCGTGTCTTTGACATGTTCTCTTGGTGAACAATGCCCCAGATAGTTTATTGTATGGCCCGTTAAGTATTTATACACAGTAATCATATCCCACAAGCGCTTTTCTCCAGCGTACATAATTGTAACTTTTCCAGTCTCTCTTCATATTCAAGCTCCCAATCCCCTTATTAATTTAGTGTCCCTTCTCTGAACCCTTTCCATTTCAAACATGTCCTTTTTGTACACAGGATTCCAAAATTCACTGCATATTCCAAATGAGGCCTTACCAATGCTTTGTAAAGAGGAGAATTACATTTTCCTCCCTTGAATCCATACCTCGTTTATACAAGAAATACCATGCTGGCTCGGCTGTTGCCGCCTGTTATTAAAGGATAACTATACTCTAAAAATTAACTGTTTAAAAAATGGAGAGTACCTGGGGCAGGAAGGTCGGATTGATTTTCCTACCTCCCAATATAATTTCATTGGGAGCTACAGCCAACAGTTTCATTTTTGCCAAGGTTAGTCCTGGACCTATTCCTGTATTAAGATAGTGCTGAAGCCAGGAGGAAGACTGGCAGAACAGTTTTCTTTGGGCAGGTTGCTCTCTCACAGAAACATATGGGAGTTAGGAATTACCAATCCTTTATCCCTGTACTTTACAGTTAACTGTTTTATAAATAACTTATACACACCAATAGTTTTCCTTTACCATTAATAGTATGGAGGTGAATACGTCCATCTAGTCCACCTTTATAACTCCTCTTTAAACCCTAACTGACAGTTGATCTAGAGGAAGGCAAACACTTCTGTCTAAAAAGGGGAAGGGAAACCTTTCTGACTCCAAATGGCAACAAGAAAGTATCACTGGATCAACCAGAATACAGTATATTGTAGTGACTTCTCTATGCCACTCTTGCCCATTTGATAATCTACTAGGTCTGCTTGACCTATTTATAATTTTGTATCTCACCAAACACAGAGACCGTTGTGACCTTTTATGAGTGTTTGATGCTTTCTTCTAAACTATTAATCTGGCAGCAACCAATCAGAATCTGATAAATTGTCAGAATGGGAGGCAAGGTGGCAGTGAGATTCAATGTTGATAAATGTATGGTGATTCAATTGGTTTTTTACAATACTGTCACCATCTAACCCACAAATGACTCTGTGCTAAGTGAATCCCAGACAGCAATGTATAGAACTAGCAAGATATTGTCTTGTATAAAGAGAGGAAAAGATTCAACGGAGAAAAATATTATTCTCCCTCTTTACAAGGCACTAGTAGGCCTCATTTGGAATATGCGGTGCAGTTTGGAATCCCATAACAAAGGGACATCTTGGAAATAGAAGCAATTCAGAGAGAAGGGCAACTAAAGTAATAAATAGAATGGAGGGGCTTGACCATGCAAAAGATTATACAATAAGGGATGTTTTCACATTATACAAATATATTAATGGGCCAACAATAAACTCCCCGATAGCAGCTCAAATATCCAAATATATGGATTATCTATATACGTTTTGGGGTAATCACTGTGTTAACTTGTTAATGTGAAAGCACCTAGTCCATCCAACAATACACAGACAAGAACCGCCATTGGCCAATAGAAGAATAAAGCAAGTCACAGGAACAGTAGCATATAAGTACTTTTCAATAGTTAGGCAGGGAGTTCATCCCGGGAACTTAGCGGCGTGCACTCTCTATCTTGGCTGAAAAACAAGCAGGATGTTACTCACGGACTCTCACACTCACGGTCGGGTCACCCGCCTGTATGAGTCCACAGATGTCAGAGTGCTGCCCCTTCACCCAGGTTAGTTCGGATATTTGAGCTGCTATCGGGGACGCCTCTATGTTTTATATACATCGATTAGAGATATTTAGTGTGGTGTGTTTAAAGGGCATGTCCCCCCCAAACTATAAATCCCCCCCACTACTGGCCCCACCATGTAGTGTAGTTTAATCCTTACTTCACATCCCAGCTCCATAGGTTCTCCTGTAGTCCCCCCCCCAAAGTCCCAAAAACGCCCACCAGGAGGATAGCAGAGTCCAAATAGGACTCTGCCTCCTACCTGCCTCCGGAGAAGTTGGCATGTGTACTGCAGCCCTTCTCCCCCTCCTCCCCCTCCCTTTCAGGATTCCCTCCCCCTAGCATAAATCCCTTATATATAGTATTGCCCCTGTCCCCCCAGCCCCAACCGCTATATTTATATGTTTAGAAAGCTCCCCAAACTTACTTACCTCTCCTCTTTGCTCCGCCGAAATGAGCTGCCGGCAGCCGCGTCTGTGCTTGCTGGTCCCGCCCCTCTGCTTGCATTTTCTCGCGAGGAAAGAGGGGAGGTAAGTTAGAGTTTGGGGAACTTTCTAACATATAATATAGCGGTTGGGGCTGGGCTGCCAGGGGGAATCTTATATTAAAAAATAATTTAGGTGTGGACATCCACTTTAATAAATATTTGATTGTTTTTTGCACCAAAATTGGTTCATTTGAGCTGGTAAGGGATATAGACTGATGGTATATATAGATCTCGGGGTTACAAGGGAATTGAGTAGTATTAGAAGGCTCTGTGGGACATTGTTTTCCCCTCCTTATTTATAGTAGATTATGTAATTGCTTAACAGGCATTTGGGTAGGGTATAGAGGTTGGACTAGATGGACCATACAGTATGTCTTTATTACAACCTCCAATAATCTGTTACTGTGTAACTGTTGAACAGGACATTATGGTAGGGTATAAGGTTGGACTAGATGGACGTATGTCTTTAAACACCTCCCTTACTATGTTACTATGTAATTAAACGGCATTATGGGTAGGTATCTAAAGGTTGGACAGATGGACATACAATATGTCTTTATATAACCTCCAATACTATGTTACTATGTATCTTGTTAGACAACATTATGGGTAGGGTATAAAGGTTAGACTAGAATGGACGTATGTCTTTATATAACCTCCAATACTATGTTGCTATGTATCTGTTAGACAGACATTATGGGTAGGGTATAAAAGTTGGACTAGATGGACGTATGTCTTTATACAACCTCCAATCCTATGTTACTATGTAACTGTTAGACAGACATTATGGGTTAGGGTATAAAGGTGGACTAGATGGACGTATGTCTTTATATAACCTCCAATACTATGTGCTATGTATCTGTTAGACAGACATTAGGGCTAGGGTATAAAAGTTGGACTAGATGGACGTATGTCTTTATACAACCTCCAATACTGTTACTATGTAACTGTTAGACAGACATTAATGGGTAGGGTATAAAAGTTGGACTAGATGGAGAGTGTCTTTATATAACCTCCATACTATGTTGCTATGTATCTGTTAGACGACATTATGGGTAGGGTATAAAGGTTGGACTAGATGGACGTATGTCTTTATATAAACCACTCCAATACTAGTTACTATGTAAACTGTTAGACAGACATTATGGTAGGGTATAAAGGTTGGACTAGATGGACGTATGTCTTTATACAACCCCAATACTGTTACTAGTAACTGTTAGACAGACATTATGGGTAGGGTATAAGGTTGGACTAGATGGACGTATGTCTTTATATAAACCTCCAATACTATGTTCTATGTACTGTTATACAGACATTATGGGTAGGGTAAAAGGTTGGACTAGATGGACGTATGTCTTTATATAACCTCCAATACTATGTTACTTATGTAATGTTAGACAGGACATTTGTGTTTTAACCATAAAACTTATCTTTTTTGAGGATAATCTAAATTAGTTTTTTTGACTTTAGTTACCCTTTAAATATGGCTTCCATGGGAATGGAAAGGTAGATCAGTAGGTGGGTGTACCTGGGTCTGTGTGGGGGGGTTGGGGTATCACCATTTGTATTATGACCATGAAAAAAACTGTTTTGAAATATCCACATTTGAGGATTGTTACCATTATAGTCTATGGAAAAAATGTCCAGAAATTTGCCGATAACGCCGTGCTTCCCGATTCCTTAGCTAGAAGAGATCACACTTCTCCTATATGCCTCGCACGCTGTACCGAATTTCATGTCTCTAGCTCAAAACTGTGGAGGAGATATGGTCCAAAAAAGCGGAAGAAAAGAAGAAGAAAAAGAAGAAATAGAAAGAACAGTATTTGGCTTTTTCAAGCCAATTAATAAGTGTTTTTTGGGGGGCTACAACACAGCACTTTATGAGTTGCCAGGCCATTGGTTCGTACCTGCTATACTCTCACCCCCAATACTAACCTGTACCTACACAAATCTTAATATATGGATTGTCTCAGGCTGGATAATTGATTTATTTCTATATCTAAAATATGACACCTATTTAAAATTTGCAACTAATAATAAAAAACATCCAATGAATAAGGTACATTCATTTAATCTTTTTATAAAATCCAGTTTTGCATAACTCTAGAATGAGAATTGAGTTGCACCTATTGGTCCTGCCCTTCACAACACCGTTTTTTTATGTGGCCCCCTGTGAAGTGTAATTGCCCACCCCTGGTTTGGCATGACTTTAACTTGACTTTTTTGCCCAGCGCTTCTGGGTGAATGAAGGTTCAGATGAACACCCGCGAAGAACATCCAGTGACCGAACCCCTGACTGAACACATACACACGTGCGACTATTGGTTTCTCCTTTTTACCCTTAAACGAAATAACCCCATAAGCTGTAACACAACCTTACCCTAGGCTATGTATGTTCGGACGTGAATGGTCCATGTCCATAATCTCCCTTGTTGCTCCGGTCCGATCCTCCCCACTGGCACTTTGAGTGACAGGTCGCGAGGCAGCCAATGTGAAGACGCGCTCTGCAAGGAGGCGTGTCTTCCCATTGGCTGCCCCCCGGACTGTCACCGCCGTTCACAATTTTTCCCAAGATGAACATTTTCCAGAGAATAGGGATAATTTGTCAAATTTACTTTCAATCGGCACTCTTCTAGAAGCTTTTGCCATTCATTAGTTACAAGATCTGCTACTTCCTTATGAAGTGGGAAAAGTTTTTTTTTTCTTTTTCTGAAAGAGGGAAGAATTTAATTTTAATGCAAATCTTCATTTATTTCAAAGTATGTTTGATGTGTTTAATCAAAGATGAAACCTGTCTAAGATCAAATCCAGACTCCTCTTAAGATGATATTGATGGGGATGATAAATTTTCTTGAACAGTTTGAGGTTCCACTGTCACAGCAGCTGAAGTTGAAGGTTGACTGTCCTTAAAACCCCGAGCCACTGCTTGGGTTTCCACCCTAAAATATGAGCAGGCTGGAACACCCGGAAAATCCATTGTTTTAGATTGCTGAGCTGAAGTAGGTTGATGGGAACTTCCCCTTTAAAAAGTTCCTGGTACAGTCATAACAAAGATCAGTATAAAGAATGAGACCGCACACATCCAATAGTGCAAAGGGTCCTTAACCCATTTTTCAAAGTGAAACAACCAAACGGATAACGTTTCGGGGCCTAGCCACCCTTCATCAGATGCTGGTCACAAGTGCAATACACAATTTATAACAAACAATGATCACACCCCCCCATTCCAGGCTCCGCCTGTCCAGAGTAGGGAGTCCAATGGGATTCCAGTATTCCCACCCCCATGTGTGCACATATGAATTGATGTGCGAGTCCAGAAATGTTCATGTCAGGAAACAGTCTCAAGTCCAATAAAAATCCATAGTTAATCCAAGGGAGCGTGAAGTGTCCCAAATAGTGGTGTAGAAAGTGTGCCAAAAAATAAAAAGAACATATACAACACAAAGTATCAATATAATACTATAATCTAGACATACCAGCTGGGTTCTAGTCATATCAATATTCAATCTGTTTGTATCCCAGCCGTTTACTGCAGAGGAAGGTGAAAACGGAGGTTATCAGAAACATATCCATACAAAATATAGGAAGCATTCATATTGCATTGTTCATTAAGACCTTTGGGGGATAATGTGTCAAGTTTCCAAATCCAGTGGCATTCTCTCTTTAACAGAGTTTTAGTAATCTCTCCCCTTCCTTTTTCTGTACCTTTTCGAGGATTTGCCACCTCAATTGGGAAATGTTATGTTTGCTTTCAAAAAAATTTTTTCGCTAGCAATGTTTCTCTTTTTGTATGTTTCTTTCCTGGTTCTTTTAGGTACTTCCTTGTCAGGTTTGTAATTTCTGATAGTGTTTTTGTGTTCACTAGTCTAATTTTAAACTGTCTGCTCGTTTGACCAATGTAGCATAGACCACAGGGACATTTTAATAATAAATGACATTGTCAGAAGTACAAGATTGTGAGTCCTAATCTTGATGGGGATACCTCTAAGTGGGTTTTGGCAGATATCTCCCTTGATAATGCCATGGCAGTGTGGGCAGTCTAGACAGGGAATGTACCTCTCTTGTCTGTGACGCTGTTTGTTTTTTATTAGTGTCAGTATGTAACATGTCGCCTATAGATCTGCCTCTTTTGTATGAGAAGAGTGGTGTTTCAGTAAATAATTTGCCATACACTTTATCCTTCTGTAAGATGGGCCAATGTTTCAATATCGTGTGTTAACCTTATGGAATGTGGTCCGAATTGGCTGACAAATACTGTCCTGTTATCTTGGTTCTATCTGCACGTTTTATGAGGAGTTCTGACCTGTTTATTGTTTAACCTGAGCTTGGGCAATTTCAAGATCTCTGCTCGGATATCCTCTTTGTTGAAACTTTGTTACCATTTCCCTGGAGCGTTTTTTCGTATATGTTTTAGTGTCTGAAACAATCCTTCTGGTCCTAAGAAGTTGCCCTTTGGGAATACCCTTAAACAGAAGCATTGGACACAAAGGCAGTGGAAAAGAACTTGGAATTTCACACACCAAAAAAGAAATCAACCTACCTTCACCAGTCCACTCTCGCAGAATTGTTCGGGCAGCCAGGATACCGAGGGGATTGAGGGTAACACTGGAACCCATATTCTGTAAAGAAATAAAGAATATAAAACAAGATGGCATCAAATACTAGATAGATGCAGTCTTGACCTCATGACACTGACCATACAACTTTACATGAAGAAATCACAAACACGGCACAAGAAGTGTTTAAACTACAAACAGAGTTAAAGAAAAGCTTCTCCCCAGATCAATTCAATGAGATAAAAATAAAGTTAGAGACTGACTGTGAGAAACTGAAAGATAATCTGGTCCAAAAGAAATTAAGAAATTTCGCAGGACACGAAGGATTACCGAGGATCAAGTGTATACCTGGTCAGCAGAGAGAAGGAGATACAGAGACTCCGGTTACAAAGGACGCCGAAAGACCGGCCGACGCCATTGGACACGAGGCACAGACTCCGCCTCCTCCGCGTCATCATCCGGTGACTCGACGAACGAGATCCCACGAGAAGCGGTGACGTCAGCAAGACGCCGGAGGCCAGCAGCGTCTTCCTCGTCTTTTTTAAAAGAGGTGCAGGAGAGGCGGACACCGGAGGAAACCCCAGACGCCGAAATCCATGAGGGACACGGGAGCAGCAAACTCCTGAGGAGGTCCGGACCACACCTTGTGCAGAAAACGAAGAAGGGACACTACCCAGCTGCAACAGAGGAGTAATGAATTCCGTTATTAACCTCTCCTCTAGGCGCTTTCCCCCCCTGAAATTAATGTGTTTAAACAGGGTCTTGGATTTGTCCCGGTCAAATGACCTGACCCCTTTCTATGTAAAATTGAGTTTTTTTCTTATGAGGCAAATTAAATTAAAAGTATTTCAAAGATGTTAATAGATACTCTGGTACCAAGAAAAAGGAATATATTTCCAAAAGGTTGGGGATAAAGAGCACATCAATCCTCCCATTTGCAATGCCTCCCTTGACACCTTTTTTAACATGGTGGAAACAGATATCCAGAGGTACTGCACACAGTCTAAGACTGTAAAGACAACCTCACTAAGGGTGAGAGAGAGGCACTGCATAGTCTGGACAAGACAATAAAATTGTCATTAACATGCCGATAAGGGTGGTGGGATAGTTGTATTAAATAAAGATGATTACAACAGAGAAGCCCAGAGACAATTGACAACACTGAACATTATTGTATATAAACCAAGACCCCACCCTCGCCCTCAAAAAAGATAGGATCAGTTCCTCGAGGAGGCTGTGTTTGATGGGGTCCTAGTACCTGAATAAAAACCGTTTTACTGAAAATACCCCAGGACCCCCATATTTTACTTTTACCCAGGTTCACAATCCCTCACCATCCGCCAGGCAGACCCATAGTGTCAGGGGTTAATTCTCTATTACAACCCCTGGCAGTGTAACGTTGACACATTTCTTCAGGATATCGTGAAAAACCTTGATACATGTGTAAGGACACCACAGACTTCTGAAACGCATATTGGAAATCCAAATTCCCAATGAAGAAATCCTTTATGTACTATAGTGTCCGAGATCTATACACATCCATACCGCACACAGAGGGCATAGAAACTGAGGAAGTACTGGCAAACAGCAATATTGATTCAAGGGAAATTGTATTATTTGCAACTGCCTTGAAATGGTTCTTAACAGAAATTATTTTAGGTTTGGTACACATACTATCTCCAGACACAAGGGACTAGTATGGGTGCCAATATGGCACCCACTTACGCGAATATCTATATGCATGCGTTAGAACATCACAAAGTTTTATCTCATCCACTATTCAGCACAAAATCATCACATGGATGAGATACGTGGACGACATTTTCATGATATGGAAAGGCACATTGGATGAATTCAAGAGTTTTTTATGTACCTAATTTGGTCCACACAAAATCAAATTTACATTTGAACATAACCCCTACAAAATACTACCTGGATGTTGAAGTCAACATTTCTAATGGCTCCATCGTCACTGACTTAACACTAAACCTACCGATCGCAATACCCTCTACTGCACTCTAGCTATCACCCTAAAATGTGTTTAAGGTTATTCCCAAAGGGCAACTTCTTAGGACCAGAAGGATTGTTTCAGACACTAAAACATACGAAAAAATGCTCCAGGGAAATGGTAACAAAGTTTCAACAAAGAGGATATCCGAGCAGAGATCTTGAAATTGCCCAAGCTCAGGTTAAAACAATAAACAGGTCAGAACTCCTCATAAAACGTGCAGATAGAACCAAAGATAACAGGACAGTATTTGTCAGCCAATTCGGACCACATTCCAATAAGGTTAAACACACGATATTGAAACATTGGCCCATCTTACAGAAGGATAAAGTGTATGGCAAATTATTTACTGAAACACCACTCTTCTTATACAAAAGAGGCAGATCTATAGGCGACATGTTAGTACATACTGACACTAATAAAAAACAAACACGCGTCACAGACAAGAGGGGTACATTCCCCTGTCTAGACTGCCCACACTGCCATGGCATTATCAAGGGAGATATCTGCCAACACCCACTTAGAGGTATCCCCATCAAGATTAGGAACTTCACATCTTGTACTTCTGACAATGTCATTTATTTATTAAAATGTCCCTGTGGTCTATGCTACATTGGTCAAACGAGCAGACAGTTTAAAATTAGACTAGGTGAACACAAAAACACTATCAGAAATTACAAACCTGACAAGGAAGTACCTAAAAGAACCAGGGAAACAGAACCATACAAAAGAGAAACATTGCTAGCGAAACATTTTTTTGAAAGCAAACATAACATTTCCCAATTGAGGTGGCAAATCCTCGAAAAGGTACAGAAAAAGGAAGGGGAGAGCATTACTAAAACTCTGTTAAAGAGAGAATGCCACTGGATTTGGAAACTTGACACATTATCCCCCAAAGGTCTTAATGAACAATGGAATATGAATTGCTTCCTATAATATTTGTATGGATATGTTTCTGATAACCTCCGTTTTCACCTTCCTCTGCAGATAACCGGCTGGGATACGAAACAGATTTGAATATTGATATGACTAGAACCCAGCTGGTATGTCTAGATTATAGTATTATATTGATACTTTGTGTTGTTATATGTTTTCTTTTTATTTTTGGCACACTTTCCTACACCACTATTTGGGACACTTCACGCTCCCTTTGGATTACTATTGGATTTTTATTGGACTTGAGACTGTTTCCTGACATGAACATTTCTGGACTCTGCACATCAATTCATATGTGCACACATGGGGGTGGGAATACTGGAATCCCATTGGACTCCCTACTCTGGACAGGCGGAGCCTGGAATGGGGGTGTGATCATTGTTTGTTATAAATTGTGTATTGCACTTTGTTACCAGCATCTGATGAAGGGTGGCTAGGCCCCCCAAAACGTTATCCGTTTGGTTGTTTCACTTTGAATAAATGGGTTAAGGACCCTTTGCACTATTGGATGTGTGCGGTCATCATTCTTTATACTGATCTTACCTAGGACGTGGCAGAACATTCCAGTGACCAGCACCACCAGGAAACTAATTAGAGGCACATGCTAGTGCCCAGGGTGTGCAGTACCTTTTCTATACAAATTGGAACAGTCATAACAAAACCTTTTATCCTTATATGCAGGGTTTCTGCAGGCTTCACAAGTAGGGGAATCTTGTTCATCTGAAGAAGAAATTCTAGACCTCTGGACCAGTGAAGTCTGTTTCTTCTGATTGGAGGAGGCGTTATGTGTCATTGCTGCACAGGGATGGCCAGGAAACTGTGGATCAAAGTGGCTGATATACATAGTGGTAAGTTACTGAAGTGCGAAGTAAAAGGAATTCCATGTAATTAACTGTCCCAATGTCTCTACAGATGTTATGTATTTCTGACTTGGTGCAGGCAGTTCTAAAGGAACAATAAACTTAAAAAACAGTATTTGGCCTCGTTTCTATTATTCACAGAGGGGTGTAACGCTTACCTTACCTGACCGCGCCCTCTCGCAAGCCACTCCTTCATGACAGCCACTCTGTCGGACTGCGCGCCCTATCTTAGGCGCATGCGCCCAAATACAAACATCTGTAGAGACATTGGGACAGTTAATTACATGGAATTCCTTTTACTTCGGGAACACTGGAACCCATATTCTGTAAAGATAATAAAGAATATAAAACAAGATGGCATCAAATACAGATAGATGCAGTCTTGACCTCATGACACTGACCATACAAACTTTACATGAAGAAATCACAAACACGGCACAAGAAGTGTTTTAAACTACAACAGAGTTAAAGAAAAGCGTCTCCCCAGATCAATTCAATGAGATAAAAATAAAGTTAGAGACTGACTGTGAGAAACTGAAAGATAATCTGGTCCAAAAGAAATTAAGAAAATTTCGCAGGGACACGAAGGATTACCAGGAGGATCAAGTGTATACCTGGTCAGCAGGAGAAGGAGATACAGAGACTCCGGTTACAAAGGACGCCGAAAGACCGGCCGACGCCATTGGACACGAGGCACAAGACTCCGCCTCCTCGCGTCATCATCGGGACTCGACGAACGAGTTCCCACGAGAAGCGGTGACGTCAGCAAACGCCGGAGGCCAAGCAGCGTCTTCCTCGTCTTTTTTAGAAGAGGTGCAGGAGAGGCGGACACCGGAGGAAACCCCAGACGCCGAAATCCATGGAGGGACACGGGAGCAGCAAACTCCTGGAGAGGTCCGGACACACCGAATGTGCAGAAAACGAAGAAGGGACACTACCAGCTGCACAGAGGAGGTAATGAATTCCGTTATAAACTCTCCTCTAGGCAGCTTTCCCCACTGAAATTAATGTGTTAAACAGGGTCTTGGATTTGTCCCGGTCAATAGACCGACCCCTTTCTATGTAAAATTGAGGTTTTTTGCTTTATGAGGCAAATTAAATTAAAAATGTATTTCAAAGATGTTAATAGATACTCTGGTACCAAGAAAAAGGAATATATTTCCAAAAGGTTGGGGATAAAGAGCACA
This sequence comes from Hymenochirus boettgeri, assembly GCA_019447015.1. Classification (NCBI taxonomy): domain Eukaryota; kingdom Metazoa; phylum Chordata; class Amphibia; order Anura; family Pipidae; genus Hymenochirus; species Hymenochirus boettgeri. The sequence goes on along the minus strand of CM033476.1, from coordinate 143,301,567 downwards.
TTCAATCCTCCATTTGCAATGCCTCCTTGACACCTTTTTTAAAATGGTGGAAACAGATATCCAGAGGTACTGCACACAGTCAAGACTGGTAAAGACAACCTCACTAAGGGTGAGAGAGAGGCACTGCATAGTCTGGAACAAGACAATAAAATTGTCATTAAACATGCCGATAAGGGTGGTGGGATAGTTGTTTAAATAAAGATGATTACAACAGAGAAGCCAGAGACAATTGAACAACACTGAACATTATTGTATATTAAACCAAGACCCCACCCTCGCCCTCAAAAAAGATATTGATCAGTTCCTCGAGGAGGCTGTGTTTGATGGGGTCCTAGTACCTGAAATAAAACCGTTATTACTGAAAGAATACCCCAGGACCCCCATTTTATCTTTTACCCAAGGTTCACAAATCTCACCAATCCGCCGGCAGACCCATAGTGTCAGGGGTTAATTCTCTATTACAACCCTGGCAGTGTACGTTGACACATTTCTTCAGGATATCGTGAAAAACCTTGAACATGTGTAGAGGACACCACAGACTTTTGAAACGCATATGGAAATCCAAATTCCCAATGAAGAAATCCATTTATGTACTATAGATGTCCGAGATCTATACACAATCCATACCGCACACAGAGGGCATAGAAACTGTGAGGGAGTACCTGGCAAACAGCACATATTGATTCAAGGGAAATTGTATTATTTGCAACTGCCTTGAAATGGTTTAACAGAAATTATTTTAGGTTTGGTACACAATACTATCTCCAGACACAAGGGACTAGTATGGGTGCCATATGGCACCACATACGCGAATATCTTATGCATGCGTTAGAACATCACAAAGTTTTATCTCATCCACTATATCAGACACAAAATCATCACATGGATGAGATACGTGGACGACATTTTCATGATATGGAAAGGCACATTGGATGAAATACAAGAGTTTTTTATGTACTTAATTTGGTCCACGACAAAATCAAATTACATTTGAACATAACCCCTACAAAATACACTACCTGGATGTTGAAGTTAACATTTCTAATGGCTCCATCGTCACTGACTATACACTAAACCTACCGATCGCAATAACCTCTTACGCACTCTAGCTATCACCCTAAAAATGTGTTTAAGGGTATTCCCAAAGGGCAACTTCTTAGGACCAGAAGGATTGTTTCAGACACTAAAACATACGAAAAAATGCCTCAGGGAAATGGTAACAAAGTTTCAACACAAGAGGATATCCGAGCAGAGATCTTGAAATTGCCCAAGCTCAGGTTAAAAACAATAAACAGGTCAGAACTCCTCAAAAACGTGCAGATAGAACCAAAGATAACAGGACAGTATTGTCAGCCAATTCGGACCACATTCCAATAAGGTTAAACACACGATATTGAAACATTGGCCCCTCTTACAGAAGGATAAAGTGTATGGCAATTATTTACTGAAACACCACTCTTCTATACAAAAGAGGCAGATCTATAGGCGACAGTTAGTACATACTGACACTAATAAAAAACAAACACGCGTCACAGACAAGAGGGGTACATTCCCCTGTCTAGACTGCCCACATGCCATGGCATTATCAAGGGAGATATCTGCCAACACCACTTAGAGGTATCCCCATCAAGATTAGGAACTTCGCATCTTGTACTTCTGACAATGTCATTTATTTTTATTAAAATGTCCCTGTGGTCTATGCACATTGGTCAAACGAGCAGACAGTTTAAAATTAGACTAGGTGAACACAAAAACACTATCAGAAATTACAAACCTGACAAGGAAGTACCTAAAAGAACCAGGGAAACAGAACCATACAAAAGAGAAACATTGCTAGCGAAACATTTTTTTGAAAGCAAACATAACATTTCCCAATTGAGGTGGCAAATCCTCGAAAAGGTACAGAAAAAGGAAGGGGAGAGCATTACTAAACTCTGTTAAAGAGAGAATGCCACTGGATTTGGAAACTTGACACATTATCCCCCAAAGGTCTTAATGAACAATGGAATATGAATTGCTTCCTATAATATTTGTATGGATATGTTCTGAAACCTCCGTTTCACCTTCCTCTGCAGATAACCGGCTGGGATACGAAACAGATTTGAATATGATATGACTAGAACCCAGCTGGTATGTAGATTATAGTATTATATTGATACTTTGTGTTGTTATATGTTTCTTTTATTTTGGCACACTTCCTACACCACTATTTGGGACACTTCACGCTCCCTTTGGATTACTATGGATTTTTATTGGACTTGAGACTGTTTCCTGACATGAACATTTCTGGACTCTGCACATCAATTCATATGTGCACACATGGGGGGGGGAAACTGGAATCCCATTGGACTCCCTACTTGGACAGGCGGAGCCTGGAATGGGGGTGTGATCATTGTTTGTTATAAATTGTGTATTGCACTTTGTTACCAGCATCTGATGAAAGGTGGCTAGGCCCCCCAAAACGTTATCGTTGGTTGTTTCACTTTGAATAAATGGGTTAAGGACCCTTTGCACATTGGATGTGTGCGGTCATCATTCTTATACTGATCTTAACTAGGACGTGGCAGAACTTCCAGTGACCAGCACCACCAGGAAACTAATTAGAGGCACATGCTAGTGCCCAGGGTGTGCAGTACCTTTTCTATACAAATTGGAACAGTCATAACAAAACCTTATCCTTATATGCAGGGTTTTCGCAGGCTTCACAAGTAGGGGAATCTTGTCATCTGAAGAAGAAATTCTAGACCTCTGGACCAGTGAAGTCTGTTTCTTCTGATTGGAGGAGGCGTTATGTGTCATTGCTGCACAGGGATGGCCAGGAAACTGTGGATCAAAGTGGCTGATATACATAGTGGTAAGTTACTGAAGTGCGAAGTAAAAGGAATTCCATGTAATTAACTGTCCCAATGTCTCTACAGATGTTTGTATTTCTGACTTGGTGCAGGCAGTTCTTAAAGGAACAATAAACTTAAAAAACAAGTATTTGGCATCCGTTTCTATTATTCACAAGGAGGTGATAACGCTTACCTTACCTGACCGCGCTCCTCTCGCAAGCCACTCCTTCACTGACAGCCACTCTGTTCGGACTGCGCGCCCTATCTTAGGCGCATGCGCGCAAATACAAAAGATAGGGCGCGCGATCGGGACAGAACAGCTGCCTGTGAATAATAGAAACGGATGCCAAATACTTGTTTTTTTTAAGTTTAGTGTTCCTTAAATCTATATAGGTTTGCCATAAATCCAAGGCCCAGGTTCAGTCCCTTCTCCAGAGCATCAAGTCAGAAATACAAACATCTGAGAGGACCTGGGGACCATTATGGGTAGGGTATAAAAGTTGGACTAGATGGACGTATGTCTTTATACAACCTCCAATACTGTTACTATGTAAAATATGTTAACACTAGGCTAGGCGTGTACTACAATTGTAACTCCCTTTTGTTGGGTCTCAACTCTCAACTCCCCTCTGCCCCAGTCCTAGCAGCAATTTAAGCTAGTAAACTGAATAGGAAGGAGAGACACAGTGATTAACTGCAAAAATGTATTTCAGTGCTTCAGTGCAACATGTTTCAGATTGACCAAGCATGTTGCTTGCTGCATATTAATAGCACTGGTAAACTCTTGCATCAGCTCCATTATGTCTATAAAAGGTTCCTCTCTATGGTCAGTGCAGTGTTGGTTAGAGGTTGGATGTTTGTTATATTGACCTATTTGTTTTATGAAGGTTTTTATTCCCTTCATGTTCTTTACTTTATGTTAACTTAGCTGTGATATGGGGATTTCAGGTGCACCAATTCTTTAACTGCTTCCCAGAGGAAAAAATCCCCTACATCAAGAGTCCTGGGGAGATGTACAGGTCAAGGCAACTTCTCCGTCAGCTGCCCCCACATGATAGTGAGGTAAGTGGCTTGGAGTCAAAACAAAATTTGGTTCAATCATTTCTGACCTGTTTATATCTTTACTCCTTACCCGTGTCAAATTAATACTGTGTAATGTTTTCATCCTCTTGGTAGTACTTCTGTCTATACCTTTCAATGTGATATACATACTGTCCTAAAGGATGAATAAACAGGAATAATCATTGGCTTGTGCTTGGCTATTGCTTTATAACCATCATCTGCCTCATTTTCTGTTATCCATGGTCCTCCTCTGCTGGAACAGAAGATTTTGGGAAAATGGGGAAGAGCAACAAATGCGATTAGAATGATATGGTTTACATTCCATGGAGTCCTCTTTAAATGGACTTAAAGGAGAACACGTTTGTCCTGTTTTATATCAAAGAAACTGCGGATTAAAGTTTTACTTGCAGCTTCCCTCCCAGTGAGCTAGACATGCTCGGTTTGCTTCATCTAGTGAGACAGCGTGAAGCTTTTTAGCTTTAGTAATTGATTTCACAGGAGTATATGTTTGAATAGGAAATACCTAGACTGGAAAGTCATTAAGGGGCTGGTGCAAGAGGTGCAAAAGTTTGCCCATTCTGTTTATTTACAACAACCAATCAGATGTGTTTACTGGGATATACTGCATTTGACTAACATCTGATTGGTTGTTGCAGATTATCTGATTGGTTGTTGCAGATTAAAAACAAACATTTGGACAAACATTTGTACCTTATAGTGTATTAGCCCCTTACTGTTTTAATCAGCAGGTTTTGGCTGCAATACAGAACGAAATGTGTAGTAGGCCATACTTTTCATTTAAATTATTATTACAAATAATTTGTCCTTTGCATCCCTACAATCTTCCTCTAGATAATTCATTAGATCTCTACTATTCCAATCTTGATCAGTCTGTGTTACTTTGCTACATGCATGGTTCTGTGGCAGACCTCGTGCTGCTGTTTGTTCTGTGCTAGGCCCAGTACTGCTGTTAGTTGTAAGCCGGTCCTGTCCTAGGCCCGGTACTGCTGCTCTTTGCAGGGAGAGGAAGAGAAGGAACTGCTCGTGCTCTTCAGTCAAAAACGGAGACTTGAGAACCTTGGTCGTGGGTGCGTCCGCCCGGTCTCTGGAACTCTAAGCGCAACCGTGTGTCAGCAGGTAAGAGAGCAAATGTCTTGTTTTTACTTTCCAACCATGTGTTGTATTTGAATGAATGACCCCCTGTGCAGTTGTTTCCTTCCATCATCATAAAAATAGGTGCCGATTCCCAGCATTCCCCTATTAACCTTGTAGAAGGCTATGATATAATGGTTTGTATATATACAAAAGACCATGATGCAACAGCCAGCTACACCTATGATTTTAACTAACACAGAATTGCAGGAATATATCTGTATTTATCTCTATATCTAAAACTAAACGTTTATTAACTGTGGTTGCAGCCTAGTAAATGTACTAACCTAACACTATTTATTTCTAGGAGGGGTGCCTGTTAAGTAATTAATCACTTAGTTATTTTTTATTTTTTTTTACTACTTACTGCTTGAATAAGGTGGTAGGAATTGTTTGAGTAAACTCAAAGCACTGGATTACTAAAACAAATACTTGTGTTTAAAAAACACTGTTACCTGGTGGAGCGGGCTGGTAGGAGACAAAGGAAAGGTTTTTTTTTTTTTCTCTCCTCCTCTGATTGATGGGGGTGTAACTAATTGTTTAAATTGGCTGAGGCCTGTTGGCTCTGGTTGGTTTTTGAACCTCATTTAAGCACTCTCCCTATAGCGATTTAGCTCTGAGCGATTTCTCGTTTTTGAAAGAGATTTTTCTGTTTTTAAGAGAATTGACAGCGTTAAAAAACTAAAGCGTTTAAAACAAGAAAGCGTTTAAGAACAACACTATTTCTCTGCTGTGTCTCTGCTGTGTATTGCTGTTTAGTATGGACAGTTTTGTTGGGGCCGCGCAAGTGTGCATCCTGCCGCATGTATGGGATCTTGGAGGCGCCGCCCAGGGGACCTATGTATGTGTCAGGTGTGAGTGGGTTGCCCATTTGAATCTGAGGTACAGAGTCTAAGGGGTAAACTTGCAGCATTGCAGGACTTGGCAAACCTGGGGGAAATGCAGGTACTGGCAGGGGCCAGTAAACTGGTGGTGGGATGGGGCAGATAAGGTGGAGAAGGAAGATAGATTTGTAAGGGTCACCAGGGGAAGTAGGGGACGGAAGATGGGGGCTTCTTCCCAGCTGGTCGATCCCAACAGATTTGCCATTTTAGGTGAAGAGTGTGGAGGACGATGGCTCGGAAGCAGCATGTATGGAGCGGGGCCTTTCCCTTGAGCACCCAGGGGACGGCCATCTCCAATACAAGGGAGGGAGAACGGGGCTAGGAAGGATAGACAGGTGGTAGTGGTAGGGGATCTATTATTAGAAGGGTAGATAGGGTAATCTGTCGCCAGGACCCTGCATGCCGAACAGTGTGTTGTCTGCCTGGTGCTAGGGTTCGACATGTGGTGGATCGTGTAGAACAGATTATTGGGTGGGGCTGGGGAGTGACCCGGTCTTGGTTCACATTGGTGCCAATGACAAAGTTAGAGGTGGAGGTGGGTCCTTAAAATGATTTCGCGAGAATTAGGGCCAAGTTAAAAGCAAGGACCTCCAGGGTAGTGATTCAAATACTACCGCAGCCACGTGCTACGCTAGGGAGCAACGGGAGCTCAGGAGTTAAATGCGTGGCTAGAGAGTGGTGTAAGGAGATGGGGTTTGGGTTTTTAGAGAACTGGCTGACTTTTCTGTTGGCTACAGGCTCTTTAGTAGTGACGGATTGCACTCAATGGTGGTGGTGCAACTGTTTTGGGGGAGAAGATGGCTGGGGTTTGGAGGAGATTTTAAACTAGGTATGGGGGGAGGGAACGTTTAAACTACACAGGGGTAGATAGAGAGTTAGGGATCTGGGGGCTAGTAACACACGGAGGGAGGAGAAGGAGGAGGGGGGAGCATAGAGATAAGGAGGCATGTACGACCATGTAGGATGAAGTAAATCAATTGATAATCTAAAATGTATGTTTACAAATGCAAGGAGTCTGGCTGGAAAAACCGGCGAACTTGAAATAATAGCGTTAAAGGAAGGTATGATGTAATTGGTATACAGAATCATGGCTTAATGATTCACACACTGACGTAAATATTGAAGGGTACTCCTTATTTAGACATGACCGAGTTAATAAGAAAGGAGGAGAGTATGTATGTATGTTAAAGAGAATTGAAGCCAAATTTAAAAGATGGAATAGATGGGGGGGAGCAAACGATGCGGCAGAAACATTATGGGTTGGAACTGTGTACAGGAAGAAGAAGGTAGGTAAATTAATTGTTGGAGTGTGTTATAAGCCCCCAAATGCCGGGGAAGAGGTGGAAATGAATCTCCATATGCATTGGCGAAGGCTGCTGGTATGGGGCATTGTTCTGGTTATGGGGGATTTTTAACTACCCTGAAATAGATTGGAGTAATGGACTGCCAGCACCTCAAAAAGGTATAAAGTTTCTTAAATTTCCTATATGAGCATTTTTCTTTCACAGATGGTAAAGTTCCTACTAGAAAGAATGCGTTGTTGGATCTGTTGATATCTAATAACCCAGAGCTCATTTTGGAGATGAAGGTAATGGAAGCTTAGGGAATAGTGACCATGATATATGTCATTTATATAGGTTGCAGAAAACTAAAGTGCACGGCTTAACAAAAACTTTTAACTTTAGGAAAGCTATTTTATGCTTTTAAAGGAATCGCTCCTGCTCATAGACTGGGGGGAACTGTTTCTAGGTAAGATACTGAGCAGTGTGGACCACTTTTAAAGGGATATAACTATACATTTCCAAATCGGTACCTTAGGAAACAAGTGTAAAAAATTAGGTCCACTCCTGCATGGCTTAATGCTCAGGTAAAAAGGGAAATGGAAAAAAAGAAAAGGGCCTTTAAATTTTGAAAGCAAGGCACAGAACAGGCTTACAGGGACTTCAAAGTTGTAATAAAGAGTGCAAAAAGCAATTAAACTAGCTAAAATAGAAAATGAAACACGGATTGCCGAACAAAGCAAGTCCAACCCCAAGATGTTTTTTAAGTATATAAATGGTAAAAAATGAGGACTGAGAATGTGGGACCATTAAATAATGGAGCTGAGGTGGTTGTAGAGGATGCCGAAAGGCTAATCTGCTAAACCGTTTTTTTACATCGGTTTTTAACTGTTAGAATCCTTACAGTAGGGATTGTAACAATGTGCAGGGAGGAAATGAAGAGTCTTCACATTGGATAACAGAGGATATGGTACGGAATCAATTAGACAAAGTTAATATCAATAAAGCGCCAGACCAGATGGATTGCATCCTGGATTTTAAAAGAGCTTAGTTCAGTTCTAGCACCACTGTGTCCATCTTTTCAGATTCGCTTTTGTCTGGGGATGTGCCGCTGGATTGGAAAAAAGCAATGTAATACCAATATTCAAAAAAGGTAGTCGTTCAACAGCCTGGTAACTATAGACCTTTAAGCCTAACATCAGTGGTAGGGAAGGTGATGGAAACTTTGTTAAGGGATCATATCCTTGACTTTGTCTCCAAGATCATCTTATTATAGTAGTCAGCATGGATTTATGAGAAATAGATCATGCCAGACAATTTAATTGGTTTTTATGAAGAAGTGAGTAAGAATTAGATTCAGGCACAGCTGTGGATGTGGTATATTTGGATTTTGCAAAAGCCTTGATACTGTGCCACATAGGCGACTAATGTATAAACTGAGGACTGTTTGGCCTGGAAGAAAACATTTGTTCATGGATGAGAACTGGTTATTGGACCGTAAACAGAGAGTGGTGGTTAATGGAGCTACATCTATGTGGGCTAAAGTTCTAAGCGGAGTTCCTCAGGTTCTGTACTGTGCCGCTTCTGTTTAATCTGTTTATAAATGACTTAGAAGGGGGCATTGAGAGCAAGGTCTCTGTGTTTGCTGATGACACTAATTATGCAGAGCTTTGGAAACTTCCATGATGTGCAAGTGCTGCAAGCAGACCTAGATAGATTATCAAAATGGGCGCAGAATGGCAGATGAGATTCAATGTTGATAAATGTAAGGTGATGCATTTGGGATTTATAATCCCTGTGCCACCTACACCATAAATAACTCTGTGTTAAGTGCATCTGAAATGGAAAAGATTTGGGGGTTCTGGTAGATAACAGACTTAGCTGTAGCAAACAATGCCTAGGTAGCAAGCTAGAGCTAGCAAGATATTGTCTTGTATAAAGAGGGGAATGGAATCAAGAAGAAAAATATTATCTCCCTCTTTACAAGGCACTGGTAAGGCCACATTTGGAATATGCGGTGCAGTTTTGGAATCCCTATACAAAAGGGACTCTTGGAAATTGAGCAGTTCAGAGAAGGGCAACTAAATTAATAAGGGAATGGGGGCTTGAATATGCAGGCAGATTAGACAAGTTAGGGCTTTTTACATTGGAGAAGCGCGGTTGCGTGGGACATGATAACCTTATACAAATATATTATGGCCCATACAGTGAACCTCTGGTGCATTGTTCAATATAGTCATATCAGAGGACTCGTGGACATCCTTTAAGGTTGAGAAAAGAAGTTTCATCTTCAAGTTAGGAGAGGTTTCTTTACAGTGAGAACGGTGAAACTGTGGAACTGTCTTCCAGCAGAGGTGGTAATGGCAGTTCATTGAATAACTTAAAAAGGCCTGGATAGTTTCTAAAACTAAAAAATATTGAGAATTACTGGTATTAATGCATTTAGATCTGGTTGATCCAGGGATACTTTCCGATTGCCGTTTGGAGTCAGGAAGGAATTTTTTCCCCTTTTTTTTAGAGCTGGGGTTTTTTTGCCTTCCTCTGGATCAACTGTTAGGTAGGGTTAAAAAAAAAAAAAAAAAAAAAAAAAGTGAATAGGTTGGACTTGATGACGAATGTCTTTATTCAACCTTAATTACTATGTTACTATGTTACTATCTATATATAACATGGCTTCCCATTGGCACTAACCAGAACTTTTTTTCCTTGTTGTGCAGTGTGGGCATCAGATTAACGTGGGTGATGTGGCGGTGTTTGCATCAAGGGCAGGACTGGGTTTCTGTTGGCATCCGCAATGCTTTACCTGTGCCCGTTGCTCTGAACTCCTCTGTGACCTCATCTACTTCTACCAGGATGGGCAGGTTTACTGTGGGCGCCACCACGCTGAGCTGAAACGACCTCGCTGCTTGGCATGTGATGAGGTAAGAGGCTTTTCCAATCGCAAGGCAAATAATGGCAACAACATCCTCTTTCTTGTCTAATCACGTTGTCTGCTCTAGGTGATCTTCTCTCTGGAATGCACGCAAGCGGAAGGATACCACTGGCACACAAGACACTTCTGTTGCTTTGAGTGCGAGTGCCCTCTTGGAGGACAGCATTACGTCATGAAGGACCAACGACCATTCTGCTGTTCGTGCTATGAGAGGCTCTACGCTCAGTACTGCGACAGCTGTGGAGAAAGCATTGGTGAGATCTGTAAATGAGTCATCCAATAACCTTTGGAGATAACTCAGGCCAACTACATTGCAAGGCAGGTGGTCTCCAGGGGTTGACTCGCAGGCTGTACTGCATTTGTCAGCATGACAACAAGAGGTTGCCTTTGAATAGAGTTTGTCCATGTCCATTCCTTCTGTATACAGTAAGAGGATTTCATCTATTATTTTATGACATCAAGTTAACTTAAATATTATAATAATGAACAAAGTTATAAGCCTACCATTATCATAATGAAAAGCAATAGGCTACTAAGGATCTTCCCTATTATGATCACGATCTTAAATCTATGGCCGTGGTCGTAATTGTACAATTGAGTTCATAATTGTATGACCGGGATCATAAATTTTACAATCACGGTTCCCATTGATAATGGTGTGATATAGAAAATAGCGATACCGTGCCTTTATAAATATGCCCCTTATAGACCCTATTGCAAATAAATCTCTTCAAAGTGTAATTGCTACCAATGGGCACATTGGTCATAGAATTGTTCCATTAACTCTCTCTCTTTCCCTCAGGTATAGATGAAGGACAGTTAACCTACGGGGGCCAACACTGGCATGCTTCAGAACGATGTTTCTCTTGTGGCAGGTGTGGTAACTCACTCCTCGGTAGAGCTTTCTTACCTCGATATGGACAAATTTACTGCTCCCGAAGCTGCAGTTTTGCACACACCTCTCCTGAGCGCTCTCTCAGTCCCTCTGAGCCTGACTTATCTCCAAGAAAGGAAACCAAAGATGTGGGCACATCAACTAAACATGAAAATGACCATAAAGGGGATAACATTTTGGACTGCAATATAGGAGCCAGCAGGAGGTCTTTAACCATGATTGACCAGTCGGCAACTTCTCGCTCTACTTCTACCCGTTCCATACACTCCAGTTTAAGAGGGGCACCTCCTGCATTTTCCCGAGAATGCCCCAATAGACGATCTCTGCCTGACCTAACCAAACAAACCAGGACACGTACCAGAGTAACTTTCCAGATTCCCATTAGCTCCGAGATCAAGGAGTCGATATCTTACTCCCATCCTTCTTTTACATCTTCCTCTTCATCCTCTGACAGCGAAGAAGAAGGTTATTTTTTAGGGGAACCTATTCCCTTGCCACCTTTCCTGAGATCCCCTGGACAAATTGCACCCCCAGTAAAATCTCCAAAATCCACACCAAAGAAGAAAGATAAAAACTGCCTTCTGTCTTAAAGCAAAACCATTAACTGTTGGTTGTATGAACTTGTGAACCTTTATGTTTACATCACATTTCTTATAAATGCTTCCGGATTATAAATGTCATGTTGATTAAACGGAAATTACAGTTTAATGTGAAAGTTCAACATGACTACTATATCAGTAGACAACCAATCATGTTAGACCCATTCAACAGCTAATCATTGAAAATGGCTCTTAGGAATATTCGCAAGGAAGTGGTGCATCCTGGGAAGGACTATTACAGAATCTAAAATGGCAGCTCACTACTGACCACAGCAAAGCTTTTTTTTTATGAAGTGAATATGTAAAATATTTTAAAGAAGTATTATTTTCTGCACTGTAAACTATTCTATATCTAGATGGCACATCCTCTTGCAAAATATTCCATGCCCAGAAAAAAATGAATGAAATGTTATAGCTTTATCCTCCATGAACACTTTTCTTGGCCACTGCTAATTGTTTGCTACAGGTTTGGTTCTATACCTGATGCAAACCGCACAAATACAAAGCATAACAGCACACTTCTTATTACTACTAAAGACTTATAAAGCAAACTTTGATGTAAATCGTATTGCCTTGCGACCAGGCTAAATAGCAGGGTTTGCAGCCAATCAGCCCAAAAACACTTTAAGCAGTTGATTAAATCAGTGGATGTCCCTTCATCACATTTTTACGCCAATGCTAATATTTGGACAGTAAGCTTTAAATGGTGTCTGACAAGCAGAGACCAATGAGGAAATACATATATTTTGACCCAATACAAAGAAAGACAACTGACCAATTAAATCTGTGAATGTAAATATGTTTTAGCATGCACAGTCTTTGTATATCAAAGGAGAACTAAACTTAATTTTTTAAAATCCTAACATGAAAGCTTTTCTCACCAGAACACCCATACATTGTAAGATTCTTGTATGCATTTACATACATGTGACAAATAGATTCTGTAACTAAGAAGGGTTCCATGTTGTTGCCAGAACAACTCACAGCTCATGTAGTCTTCAAAGAGCCTTGTGATCATGTGCACTTATTGGCCACGCCCCCCTACCCCTAGTATTCACTTTATCTATGCGCTGAGTATTTTATATACAGATGTCTCCACACCAAAATGGAAGTTCATAATAATAATTTAAAGCTTCTTGTTAGCCTGCATTTTTTTTACTACCCATTGTGAATTGCATACAGTCTTCCTGGGGCAATACAAAATAGCTGATTTTACTGGTGTCTTTTTTTTTTTTAACCTGTACCTGTAATTTTTTACATGCAGGGGTGACATGCTAGGCTAAACATGTTTTAGAAACACACAGCCCTTAAGGACACAGGTTAAAATCTGTATAATTGGCCATCAGCTTCTAGGAAGCAAGGCTGCATGTTCCTTGATTTGATCTGTACTATGTACAGTTTGCTGGGTGTCACCCAGCTAAGGTGAATTATGGGAGCTGACTCCTAGTACCCAAAGGTTCATTTTAATTCAAAGTCTGGGGACCTTCGTTCCCCTTTTTTTGATTTTGTTCCATAATATGGCCATAACACATTACATTGACCAATCAGGTTACGACTATCCATTATTCATTTCACTTTGGTCTAGCTAGTCGTTTTTTAATGTGGTCATGGGCTGGTGCAATAAAAGGTGCAAAGGTTTGCCCATGCTTTGTATTTGTGCATATTGCTATTTATTTCATGGGGCATATAACTACATTTGTGGGGTCTCTGTTACTTAAACCTTTAAGGATTTATTTCTTTAATATTAACAAATTCCTTCACCCTCCTGAACTGTTTATTGTAGCTGCCATCCTGTTTGAACAGCTGTTCTCTGTGTTCCGTTTTATGACATTCCATTGTTTGGTGGCTCTGTTTACCGGCGTCTTGGTTCTTTTCTTGAACTAAAGACTCACTGTAAATTATTCACAAGTTTTATTGTGTTGTGAGAAATGTATTATACAAAAATGCTCAAGAATTTCCTAAGTAAAGTTCTAGCTAAAGGTGATCGTCATTTAGAGATACTTATAAACACACAGATCCCTTCATTCACACTCTCTCCTTATACACACATAGGTAAACACACACACACTTGCAAACACACAGACACTGCTTTTTTGTACACAAGTCCCTGATCTACACATGTGCTTTTATCTGTCTTTCTCTGTTGTAACATTTCCTGTACAGGTCTTTGCTTCTTCATCACCAGCAGTAGTGAGGAGGGGGTCGGGGCTAAGGCATGTTTTGCATGAGACATCAGAAGGTTTCCCATTTGTAGCACCAAGGGTTAAACCCCATCCTGTCCTCCTAAAGAGAGAGAGAGAAGTTAACATTTGTTCAATGACAGGACCAAGGCATGGATGTTAGGCTGGGCACACACCATCAGATATTTCTGGACGACCGACCGATAGTGACATGGATCAGTCGGTCATCTGGAAATATTTGATGGTGTGTGCGCGGCAGACGAACAGGTGATCGGCAGTGCTGGTAAATCACGGTCGATCGTGTGGTTCCCTAACGGTCGCGCAAACCGTCGCCCCGTTGTCACTATTGCCGCGACTGACAGTCATTTGTCCTGGCCGAACGCTTGGTCAGGACAAAAAGTCTGCTAGTCTGTACCCAGCCTTAGTGTTTTGATACTTAAAGGGCATGTCCAAATGTCCAATAAACAGTAATTGCCCACAAGTAAAACGAACCCTACCTTCCCTCTCAAATCGTTGTGCTTGCAAAGGATGGCCAAATTGAAGTTAGAAAATATGAACACTAGGAGGCTGAGACAGCTCATTTTGTTGCATCAAACACTGAAGACTCCCCTCCCTCCGAGTGACACGCCGATTAAAAAAAAGAGAGAGAGATTTGGAGCCGCAATCACTGCAGGGCAATAGGCCAATCCTGGCAGTATCGTAGCAGCCAATAGCGAAACAGCAACTTCCACTACAACATATTTGGCTGCGACGCTTGCTTTCTGCAGAAATACTACCCGCGAGGTGCAAAGATGACTGACAGGCGAAGGAACACAGAGACAGCATTAGGCCGCAGAATTACAACTGTGAATATATGATGAACAGAATGGATTTTTACAAAAAGAATATGGCATTTCAGGTTGGGCACCAACATACTACCTAATGAGGGAAAGTCATTTTGGGGGATGGACATGCCCTTTAAACGAGAACTTAAGGGACTGGATAAATTGATTTTTTTATAATTTTTTTGAAATGTGACAAATGAAAGTCTAATAAGGTGATTCCACGTGTCACAAGGACCTTATCTGCTATAGATTTTTTTTTTGTTTTAGAAAGCTAACAAATTACTTAAAACCAATACAATAATTTGCCATGGTCCTTCCCAATTCAAGTCTATGGTACTTCAGTCAAATAAAGATTTAGCTCACAGGAAGGTGCTACATGAAGTAGAGGATCTTGGGGAGAAAAGTGTCAGCGCCCAAAAACACATCTCCTTTCAGTCTAATAGTATTTCTAAAATATAACAGTTCTGGTCCTCACTGCACAAGGAATCACCTAAACTTTTTTTTTAGACTTTAATTCACTTTTAGGGCTAGGCCACACTGCTGCGTTTTTTTTGCGATTGCGCTTGCGTTTTTAAAAAAATCATTGAAAACGCGGCAACGAAAAAAAACCGCGCGTTTTTCGGTGCGATTGCGTTTTGCGTTCTGCATTTTTAATCGCAATCGCATGCGATTTCCTATACTTATTGAAGAAATCGCAAGCGCAAACGCAACAAAATCGCACATGAAATCGCATGCGATTGCATTTGCGTTTGCGTTTCAGTGTGACCTAGCCCTTAAAGAGGAACTGTGGTCTCCATACAAGTAGCCTTTATTTAAAAGAGTTAACTCTGACCTTTAAAATGACTCCAGGATCTTGCTCTTTGCTGCAGTCTATCCAAAGTTACAGCAGTATAAAGGGTGGTGTTACCTGCTAGTATTGCGAGCTGTGACATCACCAGCACCACTGCTCTTCCCCGAAACTCAGGTTTGAGCATGCCCACTTGTATCATCAGCAACATCGTAAGCCCCGCCCCTGAGCTTCTTAAACATTTTTAAAGCTAGCCACAAGCCTGAAACACAGGCCAATATTTCCACCCATTCGACCACCTAGTGGCATATTTTGGCCAAAATATTGTCTGGAATTTTTCCACAACCAACAATATTTGCCAGATTTAAACAATCAGTCAAAAAAGGATTGGATATGTCAATCACTTTTGCCCAATTTTGTCTCCAACAGTGAAATGTTACCACTCTAGTTGCCATCAGACAAATTACCAATCAATTTCTTATTCGGTAGTGTGTCTAAAGGGAATATCGTGTTAGGGATGGCCCATTTGTACAAAGTATAATACTGAAATATGCTTGTGAAGGTTCTCATTCATCCAGGTCATTGTATATCTGTATATCTGTTGTATTCAATTAGATCAACTGGACTTGAAGTCTTCAAGAACTAAACTTCAAGTCCAGTTGATCTAATTGAATACAACAGATATAATACTGAAAATCACATTCAACACCATTGTCCACCACATCCTAACCACATTATATCAGTGTTCTAATCTAAATCCATGGCCAAATCGTATGCAGTCTAAAGCCTTCATGGATGAGCTCCCAATGGACAGTTTTTTCTCTTCCGAGGCCATATTTATTACGGCGCTGTAAATAGTACATTTACAATTGCAATCATAAAATTACTTAAATGTTCGACTTCAGCTGTACTTCTGCAATATTGTTTACGAAATATGGCTCCCAGTGCTAGTTGAAGGTGAAAAGGCCAAAGAAAATGAGACGACAAATACTAACATGAGGGCAAGGCACTCTGACATTTGGTGGTTGCACCAATTGTGTAGAATTTCCAAATCCCCTACCTGGGACACTGACATTATCCAGCCCAGGGAGGATTTCCCACAATGCTGACATTGGGCAACTGGAGAAATCGATCAGCTAAATAAACCGGAGGTTTTGTGTCACTTCCTGTCGGTGTCAATGATGTCAGTGTCCTAACCTGAGCACAGAATATAGAGGCAATATCTACACAATCTGTGCAGCTAATTCAGAGCAAAGGTAATACCGTATATACTCGCGTATAAACCGAGTTTGTTCAGGCTGTAAATGACCTAAAACTCTGACTCGGTTTATACTCGAGTCACTCACCATTGAAGATCAGCGTCCTCTCCATTCCGGCAGCCGCATGATCATTCCATGTACTGGCGCGCCGGCCGACGTCACTGCCCGGCGCCAATTATGACGTCAGCCGGCGCGCCAGTACATGGAATGATCGTGCGGCTGCCGGAATGGAGAGGACGCTGCTGCCAGAATGGAGAGGACGCCTGCCGGAATGGAAGGACCTTACCTTCAATGCCAGCAACACAGTCCCAGGAAGCCCTTGGATTTAGGAGAGCCCCACAGCACCTGGATGAAGAGAGCCCACAGGTACAAACTGAACTGGGGGAGTGAGGGTGGCATTCAAGATTTTTTGAAAACTACAACTCCTAGCTGCTTTATTAGCTGGGAGTTGTAGTTTCCAAACATCTTGAATGCCAAGTGAGGGTGGCATTCAAGATGTTTGGAAACTACAACTCCCAGCTAATAAAGCATGCTGGGATTGTAGTTTTCCAAACATCTTGAATGCCACCCTCACTTGGCATTCAAGATGTTTGGAAACTACAACTCCCAGCTAATAAAGCATGCTGGGAGTTGTAGTTTCCAAACATCTTGAATGCCACCCTCACTTGGCATTCAAGATGTTTGGAACACTACAACTCCCAGCATAAAGCATGCTGGGAGTTGTAGTTTCCAAACATCTTGAATGCCAAGTAGGGTGGCATTCAAGATGTTTGGACACTACAACTCCCAGCATGCTTTATTAGCTGGAGTTGTAGTTTCCAAACATCTTGAATGCCAAGTTTCTACCCTCGGTTTATACTCGAGTAACAACTTTTATTAGATGTTTTAGGTGAAATTGGGTACCTCTCGGTTTATACTCGGTCTGTTATACTGAGTATAACGGTAAGTAATGGATTATTATCTAATCCTCCCATATGTTGCTGTTTATTCGCTCTTTAAAGTTAATAATATTGCAGGTCCACTTTAGGTTTAAAAATTAATGAAGTATTCTTTTTTTCAGTTTAGATTCCCTTTAATAAAAGGCCCTGGAGCATTATAAGTTACAGCTCCTTATTCTAAACTAGCCCTGTTTTATGAGCAAAAACTTCTTTGCAGTATATTTCTACTATTTATCATCTGATCATAACGATATTTAGCTCTCCCTCTTATTTATCCATGTCTACTGTTCCTGCACATCTGTAAGATCATGATTGTGGTATTCTTCCCCATATAAAACTTTTCTGCTACAATTAAACCAAGGGTTTCCATTATAAATCATCTAGGGTTTCCAAACACATTTGGGGATCTGTTGATTCGTTTAGGACCCCAAACAATACAGTGTCTTCTAGATCAATGACTATTGTAGTCAGGACAATCTACATTGAGTTCTTGTAGGAGAATTTGTCAATAGTTTTGCAAGAAATTAACAAAGTCCTTTGTTCTACAGGTTGATCCTACGGTTCCCTTCATTTTTAAAAATTAATTAACTGCCTCTACAGTCAATCAGCTGATTAAGTGGTAGTAATTATGGCTGCGATCGACTGCTCCTAACTCAGTGACTTGTCCTGTCAATAACTCATGTCTGATCCTGCGGCATTTAATGGTGGCCACTTTAAAGCTGGGTACACACCTGAAAGATCTTGAAAGATGACAGACAGGATCTGCAAGATCCTGTCTGTAATTTTTCAAACGATCGGGCTACACACAGTCCAGAGCGCTCCCCTAAGCACAGCATAGGGAGAACACTCGGGACTCTGCCGCGGCCGAGGGAAATTTTCCCTCTTTTACGAATGTGCATTCGGCGTCCACACGCTCATTCGGAAAATGACGGTACACACAGTACAGATAAAGCCCAGATACCGTCAAGCCTAGTATGGTGCCTGTAGCTTTTCTGGATCTTAAGATGTAGACTTGTAATAATGGTTTCCAGATTTGTAAATCCAAAATAGAGGACAAACAACAGATGTGTGAGCGAGCGCGTCAAAATTTTGACCACGCCCACTTTCCTAAAACTACGCCCACTTTGAGGTAACGCCCATTTTAAACATTTTACATTGTTGAGCCAACTACACTAGCTAATGGACTGTTTATTCTGTTTATTCTATTTTGGGCATGCTTGCTGCATAAATGGATTACACACTAGTACAATCCATATTTAGGGACAATGGTAATTAATACCAGCAGAGTGCTAGGTGGTCTCTAATCTACTGCTACTTGCATTGTCTGTGTCCTGTGTGTTGAAGTAAAAGAAAGTACATATACACATAGTAGTTATTACAGTATTACGCATACTCTACAGACAATGCAAGTAGCAATAGAGCAGAGACCTAGCAGCACTGCAGTCTGATGGGGATTACATGCGACATGAATCCGTATATATACCAGTATAGACAGATGAAATAGGCAGGCTGTATTTGAGTAATTAACCCCAGTGGCGTAGCTTACAGACCTATTGACCCTGATGCAAAATTTGGACATGGGTCCCCCACAAACCTGCCACAAACACAATCAACACCGCAAATCCAATAATCATTCCCATACACTTTCTTTTAAATAACTGTGTCAGGCATTTTACCAGTGTCAGTTTGTTAAAGACACTGGTAAAAATACACAAAAAAAGTACATGGACCACTGGTAAAATAATTGACGCACAGACTGGTAGTTTTAGAAACTTAGCACAAAATAGGGACTTCTCCTTGGCCAAGGGCCCTGGTGCAACCCTAGCACCCCTGATAGCTACGCCCCAGCAGAGACACACTGGTTAAATGCTTGGCACACGGACAATGGTCTATGCCCAAATTACTCACCTCCCTCGGTCCATTGCATCATTCTCCTTCCAGACGCAATGTGAAGCAAAGGAAGGAACGTAGGCTGAGACTTATTGGAAAACAAGAACGTCTCTCTGCCTTTCTGGACCTGTGTTGGGGAGGGGTGGAGGAGGGGTTGTCACACACCAGAACAGAAGCATGGTATGTGTATCTCTGTTTTTTTTTGGGGGGGGGGGAAGGATTGGTGTTCGAGTTGATTTCACTCTCTCTCCTTCCAGATAGGATGGTGTGTATGAGAGAGAGTGAATGGCTGACAAACTGCAGCACTTAAAGAAGCTAGAACAGGGGTGGGTTATAATATACCCCACTCTGTAAATTATAAGGATATTGTGACCAACGGTCACGGAACTCCTCTATGACTTATAATATCCTTATAATGTACAGAAGGGGGTACATTATCCACTATATAAGAAACAAAGAAGGAAAGTATAGGAGAGCTGAGTGTTTGCACTGTCTGCAACTCCCAGATTCCCCTACTAACACTCTGCAAACAGGGAATGCTGTGAGTTGTAGTTTCCAAACAATATGACAATATGAGATCTATCATTGCCATTTAATAATTGTACTGTGGGGTTACATTAATTTAATAGTAATAAAAGAACATTAATAAAAAAATGTTTATTAATATATTAAACAAAAAAGGTAAGGTTAGGAGTGCTCAGTCTGTCACTGTACAAATCAGACTCCCAGTTTGCCTCTACTGCAGCACACAACTCTCCAACCCTCCCCTCCCGAGACAGACTTCAGGCTGACAGCATTCACTAGGAGTTGAAGGCAAGGCAGTGACTTCCAGACCCTCCTCAATAAGCACAGGATCTGCTTGTTTTCTGGCCCAGCCCACATTATACTTCACCCCCATTGAGGAGCTCCAGCACCAGGCTAAAAGCTAAGTGCCTGCCCTCTGCACTTCCTTATAGGGAAAATAGGCACCAATAGAAGGATGCAGGGTCAGGTGTTGTCACGGCACGGAAGTGGGCAGGGCCACACATGCGCAACACGAATTTCATTTTAAACCTGTGAAATACCGGATTTTTCACCTAAATATAGAATTTCCTATCAGACCCAGGAAAAACAGGACGTCTGGAAACCCTACTTGTAATGTTACACTTCCCAGACTGTCCTGTCTCTGTGGCAGGCATGTGTTATAAGCTGTGTCATAAGCCCCACCCCCAAAAATTCACCTATTATGAAGCTAGTTAGGCCATATTTAAAAACATGCTGTATTGTCTGGAAATGTATTGTAGATTTACAGCCACACACGTAATTTTACTATCTTACCAACAATCTTTAAAGTCACAGAATGGCAAAATAGCGATACCAAGCCTTTATAAATATGGCCTTTAGAAACCTGCAACCCTTCTCTGTCCTTTCCTCTACCTATGGACACTTTCGGGAAAAATATAAATAAATGTATATTTACTTGTGGCTAGCATTAAAAATGTTTAAGAAGTCTTGGGGTCAGGACCACTTGGAGAAACTTGGAGGCAGACCAGTGGTGTGGGTGATGTCACAGCTCACAGTGCTAACAGGAAAAAAAAACATTTGTACTGCTGTAACTTTGGAATGATTGCAGCTAGAAGCATGATACTGGAGTCATTCAGAATAGCATTAGGATATTAATAATAAGTCAAGGTAAATGTGTTATTAGGTTTTTTAGTGTTTTAATGCTAAAAATCAAATGTGTTTAGGCTGTAATTTATCTTTAAGAGACTGACCCTTATTATAGGGGTACTTACCCGTTGGAACAGCTGTGTGGGGTTTTCTAAGCTGTGGTATAGTCAGGTATGCATCATAACCAAAAAGGATTCCAGCTAAAAGGCCGAAAACCTACCAAGAACAAGAACAGTGTTAATTGACCAGAGAGTTGATAAACTTACTACCCAGTACCATATGTAAATGTTCTCTTTGTCAATGGGACAATTTCAAATCCACAAAAAGCAAAATGTCACCATTAAAAGCCTAGACTGATTTGCTTTGCACTGTATATTTGCTTTCTGCAACTGCTTCGGCACACAATCTTGTATGAATTGTATGATCACTCATTGAACCAAAAATTAAACCAACAGATAAGATTATCCATTTCAATTTATCAGTTGAATCTTGTGGTGCATCACCCTGAAGTTTGGCACCCTTCCTCAATGCACTGTGGCCTTGAAGTGGTTTGATACTCTGATAGGCTAGAGATTGTACATTCCATTTCAGCCTATCACTGATTGGAGACACTGTCTACATTTCCATCCAGGCTGTGACTTCAATGAACACATTAAAGTAAATGTAATCCACTGAAGAACTGAATGAAATAACTGTGATTGGACACTTTTCCTGACATCATTCACATGCTCCCTTGCCTAATCTGTCCTGTAAAAGGATTGGCTAGAAACTATTAGTGGGCATGACCATCTGTAACAATTCTCTGTGGTAGCTTAGGAGTGAAAAGAGTAATTGATCCCTTCGCAAATAGGTGACTTAATACTTGGTGGCCAAACCCTTGTTGGCAATCACAGAGGTCAGACAATTCTTGTAGTTGGCCACCAGGTGGGATTTTGTCCCACTCCTCTTTGTCTCAGATTCTCTCCAAGTCGATAAGGTTTCAAGGCTGATTCAAGGCACAGATTTTCTATTGGATAAAGGTCTGGCTTGGCCAATCCTGGACATAAGGGCCATTTTTATAAGCGTGCAGTATCGCATGTTAGTGATACTGCACATTATATGTATATAACAGCATTTTATATGTATGATAGCGGCCGTAAATGTACAGCCGAAATCGTACATTTATGGCGAACATCCATTATTTTATGAACGTTCGGCAGTAGAATGACATGCAGTAGTATGGTATTCTATGGGGGATCTTAAATCTGTTATAGATTAGATCATTATTGGACATTTACACTCGCTATTGTAGATTTACAATAGCGATCATAAATTAACAATTGTTTTAACGATCATTAAAAGCGCAATATCATTAAAAAGCGATATAGCGATATATAAATATGGCCCTTAATGTACTTATTTTTAACCCACTCCTTTGTTGCCCTGGCTGAGGGAAGTAGGTGCTTACCCAAGATTTGAAGGTACATAGTCCTGTCCATCATAGGCAGCATTCCTCCTTCTCCAAAAGCGGCGAGTTGAGTTGATGACCGCAACAGTTTTAGCCACTTCTCCTCTGGATTATTCAGATGTTCATTGGCAAACTGCAGACAGGCAGGGGGCCCTTCCGGGAACTGCAATATTGCAGGTCAGCCCTCAAATTTAGCAGCCACTGTTATGTCAACCCTCTTGTTTACCAGCCACTGTTAGGTCAGCCCCCCAGTTTACAAGCCACTGTTAGGTCAGCCCTCTAGTTCAGCAGCCACTATTACGTCAGCCCTCCAGTTCACCAGCTACTGCCAGGTCAGCCCTCCAATTTAGCAGCCACTGTTATGTGAACCCCCCAGTTCACCAGACACTGTCAGGTCAGCCCTCCAGTTCACCAGACAATTTTAGATCAGCCCTCCAGTTCACCAGCCACTGTTATGTCAACCCTCAAGTTCACAAGCCACTGTTAGGTCAGCCCTCCAGTTCACAAGCCACTGTTAGGCCAGCCCTCTAGTTCGGCAGCCACTGTTACGTCGGCCCTCCAGTTCACCAGCTACTGCTAGGCCAGCCCTCTAGTTCGGCAGCCACTGTTACGTCGCCCCTCCAGTTCACCAGCTACTGCTAGGTTAGCCCTCCTGTTCACCAGCCACTGCTTCCCACGGAATTAAAGACAAGTTGGGCTCACTTGGCATGCTTTTTTACGTGATAATGGATCGCAAAACACGATTGTAAGTGAGTGAGAATGTTTAATTGCGGCCTAGCCCTTACTTCTCATTACAGAGCTCATTGCCTCCATGAGACACACTGCACAGGAGGACTTGCAACATTCAGCATTACGATCAGTCGGGAATCGCGGATGGGTGATTAGTTTGGTCCATGTGTGCGGCCCCCACTGCATGTGTGATAAGAGATACCAATGTAATCTGTTGGCACAATGCGATAGGGATCTTTTGTCTATGGCCTTTACTCCTGCTAAACCTTTTACACATGGAAATATAGGATGTCAATATTTGTCATTATGGATTGTATATTGCAGCTCATATTGTAATGTAAAACCTCCTAATAAGTCTATGGACACACATTAGACTATTGGTCCAAAAGATTTATTTACATACAGGCCGCAATAGCTGAGCAGTTCTGTTCTATTCTATAAAAAGTAGAAGAGGAGGACCAGGAGACTCCACACAGCTCCCAGACATTGTTAAGCTAAACAGCAGGATGGATCACTTAACAATGTCGAGAGGAGCCTTCACTCACATTAGACTGGCTAATGTGTGTACATAGCATAAGATCGAGAATCACCCCACCCCCCTCCTTAAAAATGGTGTTAGATTCCTCTTTCATATATACAGCTCTGACATGGACATCTGCCACATACCATCACATCCAACATTCACAGACCTCCCGTGATTGGTGGAAACAGGTGTATGTCATGCTCATTATTATTATTATGCTATATCTCACTACTCTGCAAGATAGTATCCAGGTATCGGCTTGCTGTAAGATTTAGCAAAGAGATCATATAAACGTTTCCCCCACACAAATCCTAGATGATTTCTACCAAATCAAATGATTATTTCTTTCCAGAAATCAACAAACTGTACTGTGAGTTAAAGAAAATTCAGACACATATGCAAAATCCCCCCAGAGCCACTTATCACTATACTTAGCTAAGTTGCTTCTAACATTTCTTACAAAGCCTGACCCCTAACCGGCTGGAAGACACCTCCTCTGCTGGTGTACATATAAGCACAGAAACAGAGGAGGCAGCTTTGGGTCTGGCCATCAGCCATTGGCAGTGACATCAACATCATGTTTTTGACTGACTGCCAGATGCGGAATTTGCAGAGAAGCAGAGAGCCACGGCAAGGGCTGTGTAAGTAATGTTAGAAGCATCTTTGGTTAAGGTAAGTATAGAGAAAAGTTGGTTTAGAGCTAGGCCACAATCACGTGAGAATTTCAGCACAGTGCATGCCAATGCTGGTGGCCAACTATTTTTTTTCAGGGAGCATGCACTTTGATTGCGAACTATTTGCGTGGATCACAGCAAAAACAGACGATGCATGCAGGCTTTTCACGCACATTGCTGTCTGTTAGAGTGTGGCCTTTGAGGGCTTCTGCATAAGTGTCTATTTTCTTTCAGAGAATGGACATGCCCTTTAATCAGCCATAAGAGAAGGTAAGGACCAATGGGTATCACAACCTCTATTATCACTGGTTCTAAGGCTAGCCATTCATTGGGAAGGCGTGATAAATATAACGCTATAAAATCGATCATGAGAAAATATTGATTTAAATGAGCTACTCACTGCACCAGCTATGGCAGCTCCATCTCCACGAGATATCAGCGTGATAAGTGATGTGATCAGGAAGAGAAGGCAAGCAATGGCACAACGTAGGAAATCCTGAGTGGGTAAAGCAGACTCTTAACAAATGATACCTACATACTACATAAATATATATATATGCACTTGATATGCGATAATTTTGCAAACAATATTACATTCGCCAAACATGTTACGCCCAGGAAACATCATGGGAAGTGTATCAGGTAAAAAATACTGCATTTGGCTATGGTCACACGGTAACATGCATGAAATGTGTATAGTATAGTATTTATGGTTGGATAAAGACATATGTCCATCCAGTCCAACCCATCTAGCAATATCCTCATTTCCTGCCTAACTGTTGATCCAGAGGAAGGCAAAAACACCCACCAAATTTATGAAGGGGGAAAAGAATCCTGTAGGTGAAATGTATCGTGTTACCCGTGTGTTACCATGTGCTTGGGCTGCGATTTTACCAATAATCCGTTTTCAGAGCGCATATGATTTGCAGTAAAAATGGAGATCGCATGTGCTCCGTAAATGGATCGCTGCACAAACAGCGTGGCCACCCACATTGTGATGCACTGGCGTGTGGTTCTCATGTGCTAAAGGATCAAAAATGCAATCCTAATCATGTGAGAAACGCACCAGTGTAGCCTAGTCCTAGGTCAGTGTTACAAACGTTTTGACGTTCGTGTCGGATTGAACGTGGAATGGATCTAATAATGCTGAAACAGTGTATGGCCAGCATTAGTTATCAAACCCTCTGAGAGCAAGTTGGATCATATAGTTGGATCCCTTTTGTACAGATGAAATTTACTAAAGGAAATAAACAACAGGATGGCTAGTTTGTTCGATTCTGCATATTGCTTGTCATGGATATTTACATCACATGACAGGAAATGCAGAATGCAAAAAAAAAGATTTCTCTACCATGTTGGTCAATTTTATAGGGAGAACATTCAACCAATTGGAAACAAACAACATCCTGTTAATTATTTCCATTCATTATTTAAATACAAAAATGTAATTATTTGAAACACAATTTAATAGTAATTAATAACCAAAATTAATTTACAATATATATACATATATATATATATATATATATATATGTATATGACCTGAAATATTTCCCCTCACCCCAAATCAATTTATCATCCAACCCCACAGTACTTACACTCCAGCCCCAGTGAATAAAGGTCAGATGCTTGTCATATTGAAACGCGTAGATGAAAAAATATATGATACAGAACACTAGTTCTATGATGGCGACTGTGAGGTACCCAGCAACACTTGAGGCGCCATAACACACCACGATTATTAAGCACAGAGCCTGTAATAAAAAACAATGCGGATAAGTTAAGGCTTGCATGTTTAAAAAAAAAACTTTTTTGGCAGGTAAGGGGTTAAAACTAGAAATTTCGACTGAGATCGGTTGGTCATGTCCGAAAAAGTACTAATGATATTTTGTCCTGATCAAACGAAATATTGACCCATATGTACCTAGCCTAATAGCCATCCTGATTTTTCACTGATATGGACACTCTATTTCAAGTTCTGAGCTTGAAACTACTTGAAGAATATCACACAGTGATTGGCCATGTAATTCAAAGGGGTTAACCGAGTGACTGGTTGCAAAGTTAGGAGGGTCTCATGCTATAAGGGGATTGCATTGAGGTTCTATATAGCTTTCAGGAAGTAAAAGGTTACAGTTAGTCGCTCTAAGGCTTAAGTAGAAACGAGATGCACAGTGATTGGCTGAAGAGCTGAGACGGGAGGTTTTTTATGATGCTGTCATTTTAACAATGAAAAGTACTTGCAGTCAGTAACTAAATTTAGGGATTACATTTTAATGGGTTAGACTAGAGGTGTCCAACCTGCTGCCCCAATATGTTTGAAAACTAGAACTCCCAGCATTTGCTCTTTGCAGAGTGCAGACAGGGAATGCCGGGAGTTGTAGTTTTCAAACACCTGGAGGAACACAAGTTGAAATCACAGTGATTGCTTGTAGGACATGGGCTAAACTGGCTTATTGAGTGATAAAATGGACTGGGCCCTAGCAGGAATGAGTTAAAAGTTCAGCCTTGAGGAGATTTAGCCAGGAAGTAGTTACAATGATTACATTTGCTGTAGTGAGGGTGGAAAGATAACAGATCTGGGTGTATTTGTGTACAATATTTACACAACATCTGCACAAACGGCCCAGATGTGGTTTTACAGTGCAGCACTTTATGGCACTGAGACAGGGGGGTAAACATACTGTACACATGGCACATGTGCACAGGGTGTGTCAGGAAGAGGTTGATTGCTGGCGGATTACTCATGTCTTCCAGTTCCTGCATCTGTATATGGAAATCAGTTGTGCACAGAGGTATAGTAAGGTTTGTGTGGACGACTGAGGCTTTGCAAAAAGATGAGGGAAGAACAAGGCCTTTGATTCATTAACCCAAAATATTAAAAGTATAGGGTCGATCCCAAGTTCCACCTGTGTATGAACTAAAAATCCCAGCATTCTTAGCTGCACATAGAACAATATTATGGAGTTTTAGTTAAAAAGAAGAAAATCTGCAGATTGCTAGGATTTACAAGAGGTTCTGAAGCAGCATTTTTTCCAAACTTTCCCCCCCAAATTTTTCTGTTTTGCCTAGAAACAAAGGCAAACT
This sequence comes from Hymenochirus boettgeri, assembly GCA_019447015.1. NCBI lineage: Eukaryota > Metazoa > Chordata > Amphibia > Anura > Pipidae > Hymenochirus > Hymenochirus boettgeri. The sequence goes on along the minus strand of CM033476.1, from coordinate 143,273,944 downwards.
GTCAAAATAAGTTAAGAGCAGAAGTCATACAGCGAGAATGAGAACTGGTAGAATCTGCAGGAGGTGTATAGGTGTTGTAGGCACAGTGAAGCATCAGCTACAGGAGGCAGTGGGATAGAGAAGGTGCAGGGCTGTAGTGGGTAGTGTTAGGGTGGCACTTAGTGCCAGGGCAGTACTGGGTGATAGGATATAACAGTGAAATTAAGGGAATTGGTCCCAGGGAAATAACATGTTTAGGGCCAGTAACAGGAGGGTAGTTAGTTAAAATACTATGGATGCAGAGGTTATGCAAAGGGCAGATGGTACCAATGGAGGAATGTTACAGCATTGGAGTGGGTACTGATTCACAATCCTGCAGTGTTTTCCTAACTGTAGAACCTGTTGCTGGGCACTAGATGTTCCCTACTGGACCAGGGATACTGGGTGCATAGGGAGTACAGGGGACAGGACATAGTGGGGACTACGGGGGGAAATAGGCAGGGGGGTACAGGGCACTTAGGGGAAACAGACAGGGTTCAATGGGCAGATAATCCTAGGTAACGAAAAGTGCTGGTGCACAGAGTGGTTACTGGGGGCACCATATGAATATGATCAGTACAGAGGCTATAGGGTAGGGACTAGGGGCATGGGGCACAGACTCACCGTCTCAGCGGCGAGGATGATCCCTTTCCTGGTCCGCAGGTACGATCTGAACGTGCTCATGCAGCTGTCGCCGCTCTGGGGCTCGGGATCGGACATGGTGAAGTCCCAGTAGCGAGGAGCGATGCGATCCGGACAGCAGTGTGTGTGTGGAGCTGTCACTGGGCGGGGTGCGACGTGCTGTGGACTGGGTGCGGGGTGTGTCCGCCTCCCACCAGCTGCCAAACCATGTAAGGAGAAAGGGGGATGGAGCTAATGTGGAATGTGCCTGGTTACTATGGGATCCCTGTCTGTGCCAATGTTCTATGCCCACCCCACCCCCTGCTCTGCCACTAAAGGGGTCTTTATATTGGATTCAGGGAACAATAAGGCACAGTGATTGACAGGGGGTTATGGCACAGTGGGCGTGGCCCTGACAACTTTGAATCAAAACTACTGCAACTGGAACTTCATTTTGAAAAGAAACAAACTTCAAACCACATGGTTTTGTACTACAACTCCCAGCATCACCCATCACCACACGTTCTGTTATGGGATCCTTGCACATCTTGTAAATCATTTGACCTAAAACCAGATTCAGGTGCAGTCTGTCTATTTTGTTATATGGTTTTTAGGTTAATGATCCTAGCAACCTGCACATTATAGAAATGAGAAAAGAACAAGGAGAGTGTGATGTCTGAACACAAAGTAATTGCTCACTGTTGTCAATAAGATCACACACAAACAGTATGTTTAGAAGAACTTCCCCATTGAATGCTTAAGATTCCATTTGTTAAAGAAAAGAAGAAATCTTGTATATATCAGTGGTAGAGAGTCACTTTTCCAGTTAAAGATTTCTTAACATTCCACAAAGGGAAATGCATTTGGCAAGGAAATAGTTAAGCTGCACCCTGTTAAATGAAGGGGGTGGGGAATATCTAGAGGATGCTCTCCAAACCTCTGGCAAGATAATTGGCTCACGAATTGGCTCACGCTCCCCCCTATTCTGTTGGATTTGGTTTGCAGAGGTAGCAGCTCATTGTATAAAGGTCATGAGTTATTTCCCACTCACTGGTGGAATGTGTCTCCCTTTAAAGGGGAATGCAGGCCTAATTAAACTCAATGTGCAGCACCAATGATTTCAGTCCTTTTGGGCTAGGCCACACTAGCACGTTAGCAAGAGAGGACGCATGCCATGCTAACACAAAGTGGGTGGTCAAACTGTGTGCGCTGTGATCTGTAAATGGAGCACATGTGATCACAATTTATTTGTGAATCGCAAAATAGAATATTGGTATAATCGTAGTGCAAAAGCATAGTAACATGGGTAAAATGTGCAACATCGCGTTACCGTGCATAGTAGTGTGGCCGCAGCCTATTTACTCCAATAGATAAACAAGAGGAGCACATTACTTCACTACTTTCCCGCCCCCTTCCTTAGGTATGTGAGGTAGGGAGCAGGAAGCTCCCCGAAATGATGTAAAGTTCACAAGAAGTAGTGTCCTCCTCTTGTTTGTTTATTATATTACCTTGACCCTCTGGGTAGGGGGTGTGGAGGATTGCACCTACAGAATACTAGGCCAAGCCGGTAGCAGTGTGCTACAGTGGGTCTAGACTGCAGCCTTAAGGCTCAAACACATGTGCGATCGTAGATCCAAAATGTTCGTTTGTACACATCGTGCGTCGAGGGTCGGGTCCCGCGTTCGCACATGTGTACGAGCCTTTACTCACAGATCTTTGTATTTTCTAAAAAGGGCAAATATTACATTTACAAAAAGCAAACCCCCCAAACCTTTGCTACTGTTGTTTACAGTACAATATGCTATAAAAAGGATAACACATATGCATTATCATGCCAAGGGTGCATTTTTTTTCTATGCATTAGGCTGAGGCCACACTAGACTAGATGGTGATATTCCAAAATCGGAGTGCATGCGATTTGCAAAAAAGGTGATCAAGTGAGCTCCGAAAACAGACTGCAGCGCACACAGTTTGGCAGCCCACTTTGTGTCAGCATGGAATTTTTCACTTTCTTACGTGCTAGTTTAGCCTAGCCATAAAGTACTGCAATATGGCCACACACATTGACATGCAGTGATGTGTTTCTCATGCGCAAACGATTGAAAAACGCAATCATAAGTGTGAGACTCGCAGCACAGTGTATGTTAATGTGGGTGGCTACATTTATGACTAGCTTAACGTACATCAATTTCCTCCCTTAGGCTGGACCTAAAGGTTTCCATATTGTATTTATTAAAGGGGAAGTTCAGTGCAAATACATATGCCTTTCCGGAAAAAAAGCAGTATTTTTCCATCCCAATGACCTTAATCTGCCAATTCAGCATTGTGTCTGTGTATAAATAAATTCAACCGAAATACTGACTTCCTGTTTGCAGGACCCCTAGTAGAGAGCGTTATGGTCTTGCCCTTGACCCAGCGCCTGGGTTGATTTAGTTGCTCAGTAGAGATCTGAGCATCTTGGACCCATCCAACAGCCAATCAGTAGAAATTACTGTTAGGAACATTCCAAGGATGTGGTGCATCCCGGGAAGAAGAAGGGCCGTTAGAACCTGAAATGTCAGCTCACTAATGTCAACAGCAGAGAACAACAAAGGGTATGAAATCAACTGATTTTTCAAAATGGGAGAGAATATGTAGAATAACTAAGAAGGCATTACACAAACTAACAATTTAACAAATATTGATAATTTCCACTGAACTGTCCCTTTAAGGGACGTAACTACCATGGGAGCAACCACAGGAAGGCCTGGGAGCCAAGGGGGCCCCTTCTTATTTTTCCTATGACAGATATAGCCTTCTCCCAAAAAAACACTGTGGATGAAGCATTGATAGTGCTTTTTGCTGGGGGCCCAGTGATTCCTAGTAACACCGCTAGGCCCATCCACATAGTCAGATTAAAGTAAAGTGGTTGTTTAAACGGCATGTTCATCCCCATAAAAACTTTTTATTCAACACTAATCACCTCCCAAGATTCAGTCATCGCTCAAGGCCATGATAGTAAGTTCACAGCCAAAGACTTACGACTGCTGCACTTCTCGCCCTGCTTTATAGCTGCATGAATATTGCTAAAGAATGGCTGTGGGGGGTGATGAGTGTGGGATAAAAACATTTTTATGGTGGTGAACATGCCCTTTAAGATGGGTTTTAGCCTTGTGCATCTCCATAAACACTCCTGTTTGTCCAGTATTTCCACATATGTTTAGCATTTATATTCCGTAGTACATGTTTGTAAAATGGTTAAAAAATATTTCTGGTTTTGTAGGTACAAAACGTCCGACATGCTTCCTTTCAGCTGTTAATGAATGTTGCCTTTTAGCGAACCCACTGATTATCCTAAGCACAGCATGTAAATAGAATTATTCATACAGTAAAAACAAATTGCCAAGTTGGTTACCAAGGGAATCCCTTTTCAACCAATCCCCATCTTCTCTGGAGTCTGACAAGAAACAGCTTGTGCAGAAATACCATGGGAAAATATTAGCAGACGTCTCTTCCCGCCTCCCATATAGCAAGTGCCCCGGAGCAAGAACAGCTCATCCCAATTCACACATGTAAACTGAATTCATGTATTTATAGGTAAACTCAAGGGAGTCCTGGGTGTGTTATCTACCAGCAGTCTGCAAAAAAGATTCTTCCATCTTCAAATTACATGAAGCACCACTCTTAAATCAGAGTTCACTTTGTTTTTTTAAAACCAAACAAAACAGGACATTCCACATAAGACAATTTTTTTTTTTTGAAAGTCCAGGGTATGTGCCTAAACCAAATGTGCAGCAGGGTGCTGGTTTGGCGTAACTAGGATTCACTGGGCCCCCCAGCAAATGTATGATGGGGCCCCTATTCGTGCCTCAGCCACAGTGGTTTTCTGGGAGGAGGCTATTGCATCCTCTGCTCCCCTGGCAGTAGTACTGAGTGATGTTACCTGGCCTCCATTTGCTAGAAGGCATTGGAATATTCCCAAGTTTACACCCCTAGTTGCCACCAAGAAGTTTTGAGTGGGAATTCAGTTTGGGCAATCTGAGGACCCGGACTATTCCTGAACAAGCGAAAACAATACAATTGTGCAACATAAATTTAGGAGTTCTAATATATGTGGCTATAGAGTATAACTAAAGAAAATGTAAATAAATAAGTTAATCAAAAGTGCAATTAAGCTTTAAAGAGTAACTGTGGTCCAAAAATGACTTTAGGTAAATTGATAGGAATTGCTGTCCTGAGAGTTTTTGCAATTTATTTTCATTGCTTATTTTACATAGTTTTGAAGATATTTACATTTTTGTGTGTGATATGGCAGCAGCATCACCAGGTCCCCTGCACTTCCTGCTTCCTGTTCTGAAACCTGTCAGTCAATCTGCCCTGTGTCTCCTCACCTTTGCAGCCCCCCTGGTCCCTCCCACTCATGAACCCCATGGTCCCTCCAGTTGCAGGCCCCACTTGGCCCATTTCCCCATGTGGCCCCACCCACTCGCGGGTGCCGTGGCCTCGCCCACTCGTGGGTGTATAAGCCCCTCCCACTCACGGGTGCCTAAGCCCCTCCCGCTCACAGGTGCTGTGGGCCACTCTGACATCCCCCCTCCGAAAACTCTGTGGAAACAGCCTTTTCAGGCAGAGTGAGAACAGAGAACTCTGCCTGAAAAGGCTGTTTTCACATAGTGAGAGAGAAGGGCTTTAGATTCCCTTACCTTCTCTGTAGCTGCAGGTCCTTCACACAGCAGAGAGGAGGAGGGACTTCCTGTCTCCCTCACACACTGAGGGAGTCTGAGGCTGTGCTCGCCGGTGGCACTGTGCAGGAGAAGCCTTAGGAATGTCACATGTCAGCCTCCCACCCATTAACTTTCTGGTCAGTCATTTCTTTATATCTTGGGCTGTGGAGCACGTAGAGAGATGGTTGATGGCTTGTTTTAAAGGTAGGAAACTGGCCTTTAAAATCAACCACAGTTCCCCTTTAAGATTGCATTGATACATTCACATCCGGCCCTGCCTTACATGGAAGTTATTGATTACAAAATCCACTTTTGTAATAGACAGCACTGAAGAAGCTAACACAATGAAAACAGTGGATACAAGTTAGCACTCTATAGGTTCGGACATCGTACGATGTGCGCCTGAGCCATAACCCCGACACCGACTGCTGCCTGCGACGAACAGACATTTTAGCCGAGAATCGGGCGTCTGTATGCGTTCGGTCGGGGGTCGTTCGTCGGTCCGCTACTGTTAACAGCCCTAACTTGTCTAATCTACCTGCATAGACAAGCCTCTCCATTAACCTTATTATTTTAGTTGCACTTTTCTGAACTCTTTCCGTTTCCAAGATGTTCCTTTAGTATATGGGATTCCAAAACTGCACTGCATATTCCAAATGAGTCCTTTCTAGTGGGGCAGGGCTACACCCATGGCCGTCGCTGCAATAGCAGGCCCCAGTGTGAGTCAGGTTGGGCACCTCTGCTGTATGCGAGCCAACAACCAATTCTTTATCCTTGCAACAACATTTTTTTACTAGACCAACAGACCTCAGTTTATACATCAGTTGCCTGTGTAACAGTAAAAAACAAAAGCTTTAGTAAAAACCAAGCAAGTAAGTCTGACAAGATCTATTTCTCATAAATCCATGCTGACTACTTCTTATAGAATCAGTTCTGGGGACAAAGTCCAGAATATGATCCTGTAACAAAGTTTATAGTATCTCCCCTACCACTCATGTTAGGCTTACAGGTCTATGGTTACCAGGCTGGGAATGACTACCTTTCTTGAATATTAGTATTACATTGTTTTTTTCCAATCCAGAGGCACATCATCAGACAAAAGTGGGTAATAAAAAATGTTTTAGCCAAATTTAGTTTTTAAACAGCAGCTTGCAAATAACCTAAATTTTGTTTTATAGGGAACTTATCCTTTAAACCTACCTGCAATCACAATCCTTCGCTGCTTCCTCTGACAAGTGGACTACATCCACACTCCCTTACAATATACTCTATATGCTCCAATGCCACCCTTAAACACAAATGCCATTTAAAACAGAAAGCCCACTTGCTCAAAGCTTGCACACTCACTCTGCAAGCAGGATTTACAAAATATGTGTATAGATTGGTATAATGTAGGTTGATACGAGTATTGGTTATTATATAAGTAAGTCTAAATATTGGATAGGAAAAACTACCGTAAGTAAAATTGGAAATACATATTTGTAAAAGTAGAATTTAAAATTTTAGCTGTGGCAGAGAAATTTCCCTAAGTGAGATGGCAAAGACTTGCTAGAGGTTTGTAGCCTTGCCTGTTAGGTATAATGTTCCCTATGTGTATTATGTATGTATATGTTTATTTATATAGCTCCACTAGGGGATGCAGCGATGTAAATATATAATACAAAAAAGTCATACAAGGGGGACAGTAAATAAATACATTAATATATAAATAAGTGTGAGCATCACTAAATATACAAGTGCTTAAAACATTTAAAGGGAGATTCAATAAAAGTTCTTATTGTTTAAAATGGTGCTAATTCTGCAACAACCAATCACATCTTATTTAACATTTAAAAGCAAACATCTGATTGGTTGGGGCAAACTTAGCACCCTTTTTAACAATAAGAACTTTTATTGAATAACCCTGTTAATGAGGAAAGAAAGAGTTATACAGTTACATAGGAAAGGGTGGAACTGCTAAAGTAATAACTGGTGCAGTGTCAACAGTCCTATGTTGTGCTGTGCTCAGAGAGATAGTTTGACAATGTTCAACCCAGTGACGTTTCAACCCATGGTCCGGCCGCAATTGTTTATGGCACACTGGTGGGCAAGTCTGGGGGCGTGACATGGGTGTATCTGGGCATACCGAGGTCAGGGCTACACTGCAGCCCGGACAGAGCATGGGGTGCCACTAGTGAGGTCCCCAGCATGGGCCAGATTCTGCACCCATGGTAAAGTTTGAGAGGAAAGGCTTTTTGAAAAAACCATAGGCTGGGGAAATCATGTGAGATATCCTATGTTTAGGGGAAGGCTAGATTAAGAAAACGGATGGAGACCCTTCCAGAGAGGTGTGAAACCTGGGGGAACGGAAGCCTTTACTGGTGAAACTTTTGATTTCACTGTAAACGTGATTTTAATTTTTCACCACTTAAAGGGGAACTTTGGTCTCCAAAGTTTAAATAAAAGGCCAGTTTCCTACCTTTAAAACGAGCCATCAACCACCTCTCTACGTGCTCCACAGCCCAAGATATACAGAAATGACTGACCAGAAAGTTAATGGGTGAGAGGCTGACTTCCTGAGGCTTCTCCTGCACAGTGCCACCGGCGAGGACAGCCTCAGACTCCCTCAGTGTGTGAGGGAGACAAGAAGTCCATCCTCCTCCCTGCTGTGTGACGTCCTGACAGAGAAGGTAAGGGAATCTACAGCCCTTCTCTTTCACTGTGTGAAAAGAGTTCTCACTCTGCCTGAAAATCTGATTCGACAGAGTTTTCTGTAGGGGGGGGGGGTTCTGAATAACCCATGGCACCCTCGATTGGGTGGAGCTTAGGCACCCGCGAGCAGGCGGGGCTTAGGCACCCATGTGTGGGCTGGGCTTAGGCAACCACAAGTGGGCGGGGCCACATGGGGCTGTAAGATAATGGGCCATGGGGGGCCTGCAACTGGAGGGACCATGGGGTCCATGAGTGGGAGAGACAAGGGGGGCTGCAAAGGGGAGGAGGAGACACAGGACAGATTGACTGACAGTTTCAGAGCAGGAAGTGCAGAGGACCTGGTGATGCTGCTGCCATATCACACACAAAAATGTAAATATCTTCAAAACTATGCAAAATAAACAATGGAAATAAATTGCAAAAATTCTCAGGGGAGCAATTCCTATCAATGTCCCTTAAGTCATTTTTGGACCACAGTTCCCCTTTAAGGAATAACTGTTTCTATCTTGGTATGTTAAGCCTTGTACACATGCTGGATAGACCCCAAGCCCCCTGACTGACCAGTGGGTAATTAAAGCCTGTTTTGGGTGATAATAGCAACAAACAACCATTCCAACCAACTGGCCAAAATGGACATTAATCACCTACTTGGTCACCGCTCATTCATGGTGTTCAGGGGTCATGGTGTCCGTCGAGTATATTTACACTGCTCCTAAAAAGTGCTGAATGTTGTGCAACTGTAATATGATGGTGAGGGCAGCAGGATTGTGGAAGTAACCACAGTGCCCAAGAGAAACTCAAACAAGCACTGGGAGAATATAGATATGGAAGAAGGAGTATTTAAACCTTTAGCATTGCAAGGAGTCCACTAAGCTGCATATTATATTTATTAAAATCAAAGGGAACCTCATCATGTTTTTTCCCCCCTTCCAACAAGTCTGCCTCTGATTGCAGAAAATTGATCAGATCTCCAATGGGATCAGTAGCCAGTAGAGATGGCTGAACTATATAAAGTTTGGTCCATTTTTGAACTTCAGTAAAAGTTCTAATTCGAACCCATTAAAGTCAAGTCAGGGAGAGTGATAGTTTGAAAAGTCTAGGGTGATTTACAGCTAAACTAACAATGGTAACTTAATGTAAATGGCTGTGGCATCTGGGAAATGGTCTGGGGAACGTCACTATCACTAAAACTTTTTAAAACACTTCTAAAACACGAGCGGGCTTTGTTGGGTGTCGGGTTTTGCGCAAGCTACATTCGAGGGTTATGGCCAATTAGAGGGGTGCCAAACGATACTTTCGAGGGTTAGCGAAAATAGAACCATAAATTCGAGGGTTACCACAATCAAACGATACTTTCAAGGATTACCGAAAAAAAATAATACTTTCGATGGTTAGCGAAAACGATCTATACATTCGAGGGTTACTGAAAACAAACGATACATTCGAGGATTAGCGAACGATACATTCTAGGGTTAGCGAATTGCCCATAAATTCGATAATTATCGAATTTACAATAATTATCGAAAATACAGACGCAAGTCTGGATAAAACAAACTAGTTTGAACGAGAACTAGTTTGAATAGTTTCAGTTCGACAGAACTTATAAAGTTCGGGTTTGGCTTTGAGTCCATCTCTAGTAGCCAGTGATTAGCTGAGGCATCGCTTTTCACCCAATCACTGGCAGCGCTTCTTGTCCAGCCATTTTTGCTGCTGCTAGTGTGCAGAAAAGGCACAGAGCAGCAGCAAGGAGGTGAGGGAACTAGTGACGGACTTTTAGCTTGGGGGTGCAGGGGAAGAATAATGAAGTGAACCCGATCTTGGCACAGCTCTGTGCAATGTATTTCTCTAGTGTACCTAGGGGAAAAGGGAAACGTGCAATGTATTTCTCTAGTGTAGCTAGGGGAAAAGGGAAACGTGCAATGTATTTCTCTAGTGTACCTAGGGGAAAAGGGAAACGTGCATGTATTTCTCTAGTGTACCTAGGGGAAAGGGAAACGTGCAATGTATCTTCTAGTGTACCTAGGGGAAAAGGGAAACGTGCAATGTTTTTCTCTATGTAGCTAGGGGAAGGGACGTGCAATGTATTTCTCTAGTGTACCTAGGGGAAAAGGGAAACGTGCATTATTTTTCTCTAGTGTACCTAGGGGAAAAGGGAAACGTGCATGTATTTCTCTAGTGTCTAGGGAAAAGGGAAACGTGCACTGTATTTCTCTAGTGTACCTAGGGGAAAAGGGAAACGTGCACTGTATTTCTCTAGTGTAACCTAGGGAGAAAGGGAAACGTGCACTGTATTTCTCTAGTGTACCTAGGGGAAAAGGGAAACTTGCACTGTATTTCTCTAGTGTACCTAGGGGAAAAGGAAACGTGCAATGTATTTCTCTAGTGTACCTAGGGGAAAGGGAAACGTGCAATGTATTTCTCTAGTGTACCTAGGGGAAAAGGGAAACGTGCACTGTATTTCTCTAGTGTACCTAGGGGAAAGGGAAACGTGCACTGTATTTCTCTAGTGTACCTAGGGGAAAAGGGAAACTTGCACTGTATTTCTCTAGTGTACCTAGGGGAAAAGGGAAACGTGCACTGTATTTCTCTAGTGTACCTAGGGAAAAGGGAAACGGTGCAATGTATTTCTCTAGTGTACCTAGGGGAAAAGGGAAACGTGCACTGTATTTCTCTCTTGTCCTAGGGGAAAAGGGAAACGTGCACTGTATTTCTCTATGTGTACCTAGGGAAAAGGGAAACGTGCACTGTATTTCTCTAGTTACCTAGGGGAAAAGGAAACGTGCAACGTATTTCTCTAGTGTACCTAGGGAAAAGGGAAACGTGCACTGTATTTCTCTAGTGTACCTAGGGGAAAAGGAAACGTGCAATGTATTTCTCTAGTGTACCTAGGGGGAAAGGGAAACGTGCAATGTATTTCTCTAGTGTACCTAGGGGAAAGGGAAACGTGCCTGTATTTCTCTAGTGTACCTAGGGGAAAAGGGAAACGTGCACTGTATTTTCTCTAGTGTACATAGGGGGAAAAGGGAAACGTGCACTGTATTTCTCTAGTGTACCTAGGGGAAAAGAAACGTGCACTGTATTTCTCTAGTGTACCTAGGGAAAGGGAAACGTGCACTGTATTTCTAGTGTACCTAGGGGAAAGGAACTTGCACTGTATTTCTCTAGTGTACCTAGGGAAAAGGGAACGTGCATGTATTTCTCTAGTGTACCTAGGGAAAAGGGAAACGTGCAATGTATTTCTCTAGTGTACTCGGGAAAAGGGAAACGTGCACTGTATTTCTCTAGTGTACCTAGGGGAAAGGGAAACGTGCACGTATTTCTCTAGTGTACCTAGGGGAAAAGGGACGTGCCTGTATTTCTCTAGTGTACCTAGGGAAAAGGGAAACGTGCACTGTATTTCTCTAGTGTACCTAGGGGAAAAGGGAAACGTGCAATGTATTTCTCTAGTGTACCTAGGAAAAGGGACGGCACTGTATTTCTCTATTGTACCGAGGGAAAAGGGAAACGTGCACTGTATTTCTCTATTGTACCTAGGGGAAAAGGGAAACGTGCAATGTATTTCTCTATGTACCTAGGAAAAGGGAAACGTGCAACGTATCTCTAGTGTACCTAGGGGAAAAGGAAACGTGCAATGTATTTCTCTAGTGTACCTAGGGGAAAAGGGAAACGTGCAATGTATTTCTCTAGTGTACCTAGGGGAAAGGGAAACGTGCAATGTATTTCTCTAGTGTACCTAGGGAAAAGGGAAACGTGCACTGTATTTCTCTAGTGTACCTGGGGAAAAGGGAAACGTGCACTGTATTCTCTAGTGTACCTAGGGGAAAAGGGAAACGCGCACTGTATTTCTCTATGTACCTAGGGGAAAAGGGAAACGTGCACTGTATTCTCTAGTGTACCTAGGGGAAAAGGGAAACGTGCACTGTATTTCTCAGTGTACCTAGGGAAAAGGGAAACGTGCAATGTATTTCTCTAGTGTACCTAGGAAAAGGGAACGTGCAATGTATTTGTCTCTAGTGTACCTAGGGGAAAAGGGAACGTGCATGTATTTCTCTAGTGTACCTAGGGGAAAAGGGAAACGTGCACTGTATTTCCTAGTGTACCTAGGGGAAAAGGGAAACGTGCACTAATTTCTCTAGTGTACCTAGGGAAAAGGGACACGTGCACTGTATTTCTCTAGTGTACCTAGGGAAAAGGGAAACGTGCACTGTATTTCTCTAGTTGTACCTAGGGGAAAAGGGAAACGTGCATGTATTTCTCTAGTGTACCTAGGGGAAAAGGGAAACGTGCACTGTATTCTTAGTGTACCTAGGGGAAAAGGAAACGTGCACTGTATTTTCTCTAGTGTACCTAGGGGAAAGGAAACGTGCATGTATTTCTCAGTGTACCTAGGGAAAAGGGAAACGTGCAATTATTTCTCTAGTGTACCTAGGGGAAAAGGGAACGTGCAATGTATTTCTCTAGTGTACCTAGGGGAAAAGGGAAACGTGCAATGTATTCTCTAGTGTACCTAGGGGAAGGGAAAACGTGCAATGTTTACTCTAGTGTACCTAGGGGAAAGGGAAACGTGCACTGTATTTCTCTTGTACCTAGGGGAAAAGGAAACGTGCACTGTATTTCTCTAGTGTACCTAGGGGAAAGGGAAACGTGCAATGTATTTCTCTATGTACCTAGGGGAAAAGGGAAACGTGCACTGTATTTCTCTAGTGTACCTAGGGGAAAAGGGAAACGTGCAATGTATTCCTCTAGTGTACCTAGGGGAAAAGGGAAACGTGCCTGTATTTCTCTAGTGTACCTAGGGAAAGGGAAACGTCACTGTATTTCTCTAGTGTACCTAGGGGAAAAGGGAAACGTGCACTGTATTTCTCTAGTGTACCTAGGGGAAGGAAACTTGCACTGTATTTCTCTAGTGTACCTAGGGAAAAGGGAAAGGTGCACGGTATTCCTCGTGTACCTAGGGGAAAAGGGAAACGTGCAATGTATTTCTCTAGTGTACCTAGGGGAAAAGGGAAACGTGCAATGTATTTCCTGGTGTACCTAGGGGAAAAGAAAACGTGCACTGTATTTCTCTAGTGTACCTAGGGGAAAAGGGAAACGTGCACTGTATTTCTCTATGTACCTAGGGGAAAGGGAAACGTGCACTGTATTTTCTCTAGTGTACCTAGGGGAAAAGGGAAACGTGCAATGTATTTCTCTAGTGTACCTAGGGGAAAAGGGAAACGTGCAATGTATTTCTCTAGTCCTAGGGGAAAAGGGAAACGTGCAATGTATTTCTCTAGTGCTAGGGGAAAAGGAAACGTGCAATGTATTCTCTAGTGTACCTGGGGAAAAGGAAACGTGCAATGTATTTCTCTAGTGTAACCTAGGGAAAAGGGAAATGTGCAATGTATTTCTCTAGTGTACCTAGGGAAAAGGGAAACGTGCAACTGTATTCTCTGTGTACCTGGGAAAAGGAAACGTGCAATGTATTTCTCTAGTGTACCTAGGGGGAAAAGGGAAATGTGCAATGTATTTCTCTAGTGTACCTAGGGGAAAAGGGAAACGTGCACTGTATTTCTCTAGTGTACTAGGGAAAGGGAAACGTTCAATGGTATTTTCTCTATTGTACCCTAGGGGAAAAGGGAAACGTGCAATGTATTTCTCTAGTGTACCTAGGGGGAAAGGGAAACGTGCAATGTATTTCTCTAGTGTACCTAGGGGAAAAGGGAAACGTGCACTGTATTTCTCTAGTGTACCTAGGGGAAAAGGGAAACGTGCAATGTATTTCTCTAGTGTACCTAGGGGAAAAGGGAAACGTGCAATGTATTTCTCTAGTCCTAGGGGAAAAGGGAAACGTGCAATGTATTTCTCTAGTGCTAGGGGAAAAGGGAAACGTGCAATGTATTTCTCTAGTGTACCTGGGGAAAAGGGAAACGTGCAATGTATTTCTCTAGTGTACCTAGGGGAAGACACTAGAGAAATACAGTGCACGTTTCCCTTTCCCTAGGTACACTAGAGAAATACAGTTGCACTTCCCTTTTCCCCAGGTACACATAGAGAAATACATTGCACGTTTCCCTTTTCCCCTAGGTACACTAGAGCAATACATTGCACGTTTCCCTTCCCCTAGGTACACTAGAGAATACATTGGCACTTTTTCCCTTTTCCCCTAGGTACACTAGAGAAATACATTGCCGTTTCCCTTTTCCCCTAGGTACACTAGAGAAATACAGGTGCAACGTTTCCCTTTTCCCCTAGGTACACTAGAGAATACATTGCACGTTTCCCTTTTCCCCTAGGTACACTAGAGAAATACATTGCACGTTTCCTTTTCCCCTAGGTACACTAGAAATACATTGCCCGTTTCCCTTTTCCCCTAGGTACACTAGAAAATACATGCACGTTTCCCTTTCCCTAGGTACACAGAGAAATACATTGCACGTTTCCCTTTTCCCTAGGTACACTAGAGAAATACATTGCACGTTTCCCTTTTCCCCTAGGTCCACTAGAGAAATACATGCACTTTCCCTTTTCCCCTAGGTACCCTAGAGAAATACATGGCACTTTCCCTTTTCCCCTAGGTACACTAGAGAAAATCTGCACGTTTCCCTTTTCCCCAGGTACACTAGAGAAATACATTGCACGTTTCCTTTTCCCCTAGGTCACTAGAGAATACATGCACGTTTCCCTTTTCCCCTAGAACTAGAGAAATACATTGCACGTTTCCCTTTTCCCCTAGGTACACTAAGAGAAACATCACGTTTCCCTTTTCCCCTAGGTACACTAGAGAAATACATGCACGTTTCCCTTTTCCCTAGGTACACGAGAAATACAGTGCACGTTTCCCTTTTCCCCTAGGTACACTAGAGAAATACGTGCACGTTTCCCTTTTCCCAGGTAACACAAGAAATACATCACGTTTCCCTTCCCCTAGTACACTAGAGAAATACAGTGCACGTTTCCCTTTTCCCTAGGTACCATAGAGAATACAGTGCACGTTTCCCTTTTCCCCTAGGTACACTAGAGAAATACAGTGCACGTTTCCTTTTCCCCTAGGTACACTAGAGAAATACATGCACGTTTCCCTTTTCCCCTAGGTACACTAGAGAAATACAGTGCACGTTTCCCTTTCCCTAGGTACACTAGAGAAATACAGTGCACGTTTCCCTTTTCCCCTGGTACATAGAGAAATACATTCACGTTTCCCTTTCCCCTAGGTACACTAGAGAAATACAGTCACGTTTCCCTTTTCCCCTAGGTACACTAGAGAATACATTGCACGTTTCCCTTTTCCCCTAGGTACACTAGAGAAATACAGTGCACGTTTCCCTTTTCCCCTAGGTACACATAGAGAATACAGTGCACGTTTCCTCCTTTTCCCCAGGTACACTAGAGAAATACATGCACGTTTTCCCTTCCCCTAGGTCACTAGAGAAAACATGTGCACGTTTCCCTTTCCCCTATGTACACTAGAGAAATACATTGCACGTTTCCCTTTTCCCCTAGGTACACTAGAGAAATACATTGCACGTTTCCCTTTTCCCCTAGGTACACTAGAGAAATACAGTTGCACGTTTCCCTTTTCCCAGGTACACTAGAGAAAACAGTGCACGTTTCCCTTTCCCCTAGGTACACTAGAGAATACAGTGCACGTTTCCATTTCCCCTAGGTACACTAGAGAAATACATTGCACGTTTTCCCTTTTCCCCTAGGTACACTAGAGAAATACAGTGCACGTTTCCCTTTCCCCTAGGTACAGAGAAATACAGTGCACGTTCCCTTTTCCCCTAGGTACACTAGAAAATACAGTGCACGTTTCCCTTTCCCCTAGGTACACGAGAAATACAGTGCACGTTTCCCTTTTCCCCTAGGTACACTAGAAGAATACATGCACGTTTCCCTTTTCCCCTAGGTACACTAGGAAAAATACATTGCACGTTTCCCTTTTCCCCGAGTACACTAGAGAAATACATTGCACGTTTCCCTTTTCCCCTAGGACACTAGAGAAATACAGTGCACGTTTCCCTTTCCCCGGTACACTAGGAAATACATTGCACGTTTCCCTTTCCCCTAGGTACACTAGAAATTACAGTTGCGCGTTTCCCCTTTTCCCTAGGTACACTAGAGAATACAGTGCCACGAGGCGACAAGTGAAAAATTATAGAAGGTCTCCTCTGTAGAGGGGGGGGGGTTCTGAATAACCCAGGGCACCCCGATTGGGTGGAGCTAGGCACCCGCGAGCAGCGGGGCGAGGCACCCATGTGTGGGCTGGGCTTAGGCAACCACAAGTGGGCGGGGGCCACATGGGGCCTGTAAGATAATGGGCCATGGGGGGCCTGCAACTGAGGGACCATGGGGTCCATGAGTGGGAGAGACAAGGGGGGCTGCAAAGGGGAGGAGGAGACACAGGACAGATTGACTGACAGTTTTCAGAGCAGGAAGTGCAGAGACCTGTGATTGCTGCTGCCATATCACACACAAAATGTAAATATCTTCAAAACTATGCAAAATAACATGGAAAAAATTGCAAATTCTCAGGGGAGCAATCCCTATCAATGTCCCTTAAGTCATTTTTGGACCACAGTTCCCCTTTAAGGAATAACTGTTTCTATCTTGGTATGTTAAGCCTTGTACACATGCTGGATAGACCCAAGCCCCTGACTGACAGTGGGTAATTAAAGCCGTTTTGGGGTGATAATAGCAACAAACAACCATTCCAACCAACTGGCCAAAATGGACATTATCACCTAACTTGGTCACCGCTCATTCATGGTGTTCAGGGGTCATGGTGCCGTCGAGTATATTTACATACCTGCTCCTAAAAGTGCTGAATGTTGTGCAACTGTAATATGATGGTGAGGGCAGCAGGATTGTGGAAGTAACCACAGTGCCCAAGAGAAACTCAAACAAGCACTGGGAGAATATAGATATGGAAGAAGGAGTATTTAAACCTTTAGCATTGCAAGGAGTCCACTAAGCTGCAATTATATTTATTAAAATCAAAGGGAACCTCATCATGTTTTTTCCCCCCTCCAACAAGTTGCCTCTGATTGCAGAAAATTGATCAATCTCCAATGGATCATTAGCCAGTAGAGATGGCTGACCTATATAAAGTTTGGTCCATTTTTGAACTTCAGTAAAAGTTCTAATTCGAACCCATTAAAGTCAAGTCAGGGAGAGTGATATTTTGAAAAGTCTAGGGTGATTACAGCTAAACTAACAATGGTAACTTAATGTAAATGGCTGTGGCATCTGGAAATGGTCTGGGAACGTCACTATCACTAAAACTTTTTAAAACACTTCTAAAACACACAGAGCGGCTTTGTTGGGTGTCGGGTTTTGCGCAAGCTACATTCGAGGGTTATGGCCAATTAGAGGGTGCCAAACGATACTTCGAGGGTTAGCGAAAATAGAACCATAAATTCGAGGGTTACCACAATCAAACGATACTTTCAAGGATTACCGAAAAAAAATAATACTTTCGATGGTTAGCGAAAACGATCTATACATCGAGGTTACTGAAACAAACGATACATTCGAGGTTAGCGAACGATACATTCTAGGGTTAGCGAATTGCCCATAAATTCGATAATTATCGAATTTACAATAATATCGAAAATACCGACGCAAGTCTGGATAAACAAACTAGTTTGAACGAGAACTAGTGAATAGTTTCAGTTCGACAGAACTTATAAAGTTCGGGTTTGGCTTTGAGTCCATCTCTGTAGCCAGTGATTGCTGAGGCATCGCTTTTCACCCAATCACTGGCAGCGCTTCTTGTCCAGCCATTTTTGCCTGCTGCTAGTGTGGGCAGAAAAGGCACAGAGCAGCAGCAGGAGGTGAGGAACTAGTGACGGACTTTTTGCTTGGGGTTGCAGGGGAAGAATAATGAAAGTGAACCCGATCTTGGCACAGCTCTGTGCAATGTATTTCTCTAGTGTACCTAGGGGAAAAGGGAAACGTGCAATGTATTTCTCTAGTGTAGCTAGGGGAAAAGGGAAACGCGTCAATGATTCTCTATGTACCTAGGGCAAAGGGAAACGTGATGTATTCTCTAGTGTACCTAGGGGAAAGGGAAACGTGCAATGTATTTCTCTAGTGTCCTAGGGGAAAAGGGAAACGTGCAATGTATTTCTCTAGTGTACCTAGGGGAAAGGGAAACGTGCAATGTATCTTCTCAGTGTACCTAGGGGAAAAGGAAACGTGCATTTTTCTCTAGTGTACTAGGGAAAGGGACGTGCAATGTATTTCTCTAGTGTACCTAGGGGAAAAGGGAAACGTGCACTGTATTCTCTCTAGTGTACCTAGGGGAAAAGGGAAACGTGCACATGTATTTCTCTGTACATGGGAAAGGGAAACGTGCACTGTATTTCTCTAGTGTACCTGGGGAAAAGGGAAACGTGCACTGTATTTCTCTAGTGTACACTAGGGGAAAAGGGAAACGTTGCACTGTATTTCTCCTATGTACCTGGGGAAATGGAAACTGCACTGTATTTCTCTAGTGTACCTAGGGAAAAGGAAACGTGCAATGTATTTCTCTAGTGTACCTAGGGGAAAGGAAACGTGCACTGTATTTCTCTAGTGTACCTAGGGGAAAAGGGAACGTGCACTGTATTCTCTAGTGTACCTAGGGAAAAGGGAAACGTGCACTGTATTTCTCTAGTGTACCTAGGGGAAAAGGGAACGTGCACTGTATTTCTTATGTACCTAGGGAAAGGAAAACGTGCATGTATTTCTCAGTGTACCTAGGGAAAAAGGGAAACGTGGCACTGTATTTCTCTAGTGTACCTAGGGGAAAAGGGAAACGTGCACTGTTTTCTCTCATGTGTCACCTAGGGGAAAAGAAACGTGCACATGTATTTCTCTATGTACCTAGGGTAAAAGGGAAACGTGCCTGTATTTCTCTAGTTACTAGGGGAAAAGGAAACGTGCAAGTATTTCTCTAGTGTACCTAGGGAAAAGGGAAACGTGCACTGTATGTTCTCTAGTGTACCTAGGGGGAAAAGGAAACGTGCAATGTATTTCTCTAGTGTACCTAGGGGAAAGGGAAACGTGCAACTGTATTTTCTCTAGTGTACCTAGGGGAAAGGGACCGTTGGCACTGTATTTCTCTAGTGTACCTAGGGGAAAAGGGAAACGTGCCCACTGTATTTTCTCTAGTGTACTAGGGGAAAAGGGAAACGTGCACTGTATTTCTCTAGTGTACCTAGGGGAAAAGAAACGTGCACTGTATTTCTCTAGTGTCACAGGGAGGGAAACGTGCACTGTATTTCTAGTGTACCTAGGGAAAGGGAACTGCACTGTATTTCTCTAGTGTACCGAGGGGAAAAGGGAACGTGCAATGTATTTCTCTAGTGTACCTAGGGAAAAGGGAAACGTGCAATGTATTTCTCTAGTGTACTCGGGAAAAGGGAACGTGCACTGATTTCTCTAGTGTCCTAGGGGAAAAGGGAAACGTGCACGGTATTTCTCTAGTGTACCTAGGGGAAAAGGGCCACGTGCCTGTATTCTCTAGTGTACCTAGGGAAAAGGGAAACGCACTGTATTTCTCTAGTGTACCTAGGGGAAAAGGGAAACGTGCAATGTATTTCTCTAGTGTACCTAGGAAAAGGGAAACGTGCACTGTATTTCTCTATGTACCGGGGAAAGGGAAACGTGCACTGTATTTCTCTATGTTACCTAGGGAAAAGGGAAACGTGCAATGTATTCTCTAAGTGTACCTAGGAAAAGGGAAACGTGCAACTGTATCTCTAGTGTACCTAGGGAAAAGGAAACGTGCAATGTATTTCTCTAGTGTACCTAGGGGAAAAGGGAAACGTGCAATGTATTTCTCTAGTGTACCTAGGGGAAAGGGAAACTGCAATGTATTTCTCTAGTGTACCAGGGGAAAAGGAAACGTGCACTGTATTTCTCTAGTGTACCTGGAGGAAAAGGGAAACGTGCACTGTATTCTCTAGTGTACCTAGGGGAAAAGGAACGCGCACTGTATTTCTCTATGTACCTAGGGGAAAAGGGAAACGTGCACTGTATTTCTCTAGTGTACCTAGGGGAAAAGGGAAACGTGCACTGTATTTCTCAGTGTACCTAGGGAAAAGGGAAACGTGCATGTATTTCTCTAGTGTACCTAGGAAAAGGGAACGTGCAATGTATTTGCTTAGTGTACCTAGGGGAAAAGGGAACGTGCATGTATTTCTCTAGTGTACCTAGGGGAAAGGGAAACGTGCACTGTATTTCGCTAGTGTACCTAGGGGAAAAGGGAAACGTACACTGTATTTCTCTAGTGTACCTAGGGAAAAGGGAACGTGCACTGTATTTCTCTAGTGTACCTAGGGAAAAGGGAAACGTGCACTGTATTTCTCTAGTGTACCTAGGGGAAAAGGGAAACGTGCATGTATTTCTCTAGTGTACCTAGGGAAAAGGGAAACGTGCACTGTATTTCTTAGTGTACCTAGGGGAAAGGAAACGTGCACTGTATTTCTCTAGTGTACCTAGGGGAAAGGAAACGTGCAATGTATTTCTCTAGTGTACCTAGGGAAAAGGGAAACGTGCAATTTATTTCTCTAGTGTACCTAGGGGAAAAGGGAAACGTGCAATGTATTTCCTAGTGTACCTAGGGGAAAAGGGAAACGTGCAATGTATTCTCTAGTGTACCTAGGGGGAAGGGAAACGTGCAATGTTTACTCTAGTGTACCTAGGGGAAAGGGAAACCGTGCACTGTATTTCTCTTGTACCTAGGGGAAAAGGAAACGTGCACTGTATTTCTCTAGTGTACCTAGGGGAAAGGGAAACGTGCAATGTATTCTCTATTGTACCTAGGGGAAAAGGAAACGTGCACTGTATTCTCTAGTGTACCTAGGGGAAAAGGGAAACGTGCAATGTATTCCTCTAGTGTACCTAGGGGAAAAGGGAAACGTGCCTCTGTATTTCTCTAGTGTACCTAGGGAAAGGGAAACGTCACTGTATTTCTCTAGTGTACCTAGGGGAAAAGGGAAACGTGCACTGTATTTCTCTAGTGTACCTAGGGGAAGGAAACTGTGCACTGTATTCTCTAGTGTACCTAGGGGAAAAGGGAAGGTGCACGGTATTCCTCGTGTACCTAGGGGAAAAGGGAAACGTGCAATGTATTTCTCTAGTGTACCTAGGGGAAAAGGAAACGTGCAATGTATTTCTCTGGTGTACCTAGGGGAAAAGAAAACGTGCACTGTATTTCTCTAGTGTACCTAGGGGAAAAGGGAAACGTGCACTGTATTTCTCTATGTACCTAGGGAAAGGGAAACGTGCACTGTATTTCTCTATGTACCTAGGGGAAAAGGGAAACGTGCAATGTATTTCTCTAGTGTACCTAGGGGAAAAGGGAAACGTGCAATGTATTTCTCTAGTCCTAGGGGAAAAGGGAAACGTGCAATGTATTTCTCTAGTGCTAGGGGAAAAGGAAACGTGCAATGTATTCTCTAGTGTACCTGGGAAAAGGGAAACGTGCAATGTATTTCTCTAGTGTACCTAGGGGAAAAGGGAAATGTGCAATGTATTTCTCTAGTGTACCTAGGGAAAAGGGAAACGTGCACTGTATTCTCTGTGTACCTGGGAAAAGGAAACGTGCAATGTATTTCTCTAGTGTACCTAGGGGAAAAGGGAAATGTGCAATGTATTTCTAGTGTACCTAGGGGAAAGGGAAACGTGCACTGTATTTCTCTAGTGTACTAGGGAAAGGGAAACGTCAATGTATTCTCTATGTACCTAGGGGAAAAGGGAAACGTGCAATGTATTTCTCTAGTGTCACCTAGGGGAAAAGGGAATTGCAATGTATTTCTCTAGTGTACCTAGGGAAAAGGAAACGTGCACTGTATTTCTCTAGTGTACCTAGGGGAAAAGGGAAACGTGCAATGTATTTCTCTAGTGCCTGGGGAAAAGGGAAACGTGCAATGTATTTCTCTAGTCCTGGGGAAAGGGAACGTGCAATGTATTTCTCTAGTGCTAGGGGAAAAGGGAAACGTGCAATGTATTTCTCTAGTGTACTGGGGAAAAGGGAACGTGCAATGTATTTCTCTAGTGTACCTAGGGGAAAAGGGAAACGTGCAATGTATTTCTCTAGTGTACCTAGGGAAAAGGGAAACGTGCAATGTATTTCTCTAGTGTACCTAGGGGAAAGGGAAACGTGCAATGTATTATCTAGTGTACCAGGGGGAAAGGAAACGTGCAATGTGTTTCTCTAGTGTACCTAGGGGAAAGGAAACGTGCAATGTATTTCTGCATGGCAGGAATCATAATGAAGCAGTTGGGAAATAGGCCCAGTTCCAATCAGAATTCCCCTTTCATTCATTTTACTGTAATTGCCCAATCAGTTATTTACTCCACACAGTTCCATTGCATCAATTTAGAGCTACCTTCCAGATATTTACCCACTTGGTTTCAGCTACCACAACGCTCTCTGGGTCCCCACTGCCTCCCACAATGCACCGCGCGGTCAGTTTGACATTTATTTCCCCGGCAGGCTTTGCGCTGCTGAATGAATGGGCTGCTGCCGGTTCTTCTCAACACCTATCATTCGGGTTCAGCCGAAGCTCGAAAAAGAAGCTGATCGGGGGAGATGGAGAAAGGAAGAAAGAGACCAGAGGGAGTATTTAATCGGGGCAAGGGGAAGAGCTGCTCATGTAGAGACGTACACCGGGTGTCTAACGTGCCCCGCACAGCCCTGAATAATGTCGAACTTGGCACTCCAGAGGTTTGGAAACTACCAGCATTTCTTGCGTGCAGCTAGAAAGCTACTACTTCCGAAGGCTCGGAATTGTAGTTTTCAAACAGTCTTTTTTTTTTACAAATTCAGCTGACGGGGACGTGATACGTATGGATGCGGGAAATGTAGTTCTGCACAGTGTCTATTCCTGGCACTGTCAAAGTCCTCCACTCAGGGACAAAAACACCTGGGGTAGGTTAGGTGTACTGTACTATACTAAACCTACACCATTTAATTGTGTTTATTATTTTGGCAGCTAGAAAGCTTAGGGAGAGGGAGCAAGCCCTTCACTGAGCATAAAAATGGAGAAAGCCTTCTTATAACAGAAGGCATCTTGCATCTCGTGCTATATGATAGCATTGCCCACAAAACCCCTTACTCTGGGAACATGGGAGTAAGAAATTACTTCTTGTTTCTTGGATTTTGTGGGCAATGCTATTCATACAGCATGAGACTGCAGATGCCTTCTGTTATAAGAAGGTGTTTCTCCATTTTTATGCTCAGTGAAGGGCTTTTTGCTCCTTTTGGCCCCTCCCTAAGCTTTCTAGCTGCCTTTTCTACTGTACCCCAAGTCCTGCACCATAGAGCCATGAATCTGTATTTTGCACTGACAAGATTTAACAAGATTGTACATGTCGTGTCTGCAGGTCAGATGATTGGCTCTATATATTAAGCTATATTGCATGTTATTAGCCAGCGGTTCTGGACACATGCATAAACTTAGGGACATACAGGAGTATTTTGCATATCTCTGCCCCATGCTCTGGGGAACATAGGAGTAAGAAATTACTTCTTGTTTCTTAGGTTTTGTGGGCAATGCTATTCATATAGCATGAGACTGCAAGAAGGTGTTTCTCCATTATTATTTGGCACATCACATTTTCCAAATTCTACTACATACAAACTACAGCCATGGTGACCAACATGAGCTCCCAGCATTCCCTTTTTTAGACACCTGGTGAGATGATCATTGGTCATCCCTGCATTACACAGTCCTGTTGGACGTCATTTCTGGCTTCCAGATGACAATACAAACAGAGAGGGTCCTATCTATAATCTATGTTGCCAGTGTGTAGAAGCTTTTCTACAACCCCTGATGAAGGGGTTGTTACCCCGAAACGTTGTTTGATTTGCTGATGTTTGGCTACTAATAAACTATTCACCGTTTGGAGTGCAAGTCTACCTGTGATATTTTATAGCTATTTGTTCCCTTTTGAAGTGGGGATTCTGGACTGTTTGCACCCACCTGGGGTTAGTGTGCATATGGATTTCGTTCTTATCTGTAGAAGCTTTTCTAAGACATTATCATTTAACTATTTTAATATGATAATTGATGGGACGATCACCACACATATACAGAGGGCGACCAACTGTCCTTTTAGGCACAGTGCTGGGGTTAAGAGACTAATATAAATACTATATGAGGGGAAAGACCCCCCTCTAAACACAGTAACCCCCTTAAACAGCACTCGCAGCCAATTTACAGCCCAAAATAATAATATCCTAATGACAATTGTAATTGATTGTATATATGTGGACATTTATATATACAATTATTCACAATTGTTGTTAGGATATTATTATTTTGGGTTGTAAACTGGCTGCGAGTGTTTAAAGGACATCTATAGTGGGAACATGAACTTTTTTTTCTGAGGCGACAAGTGAAAAAATTGATGAGAAAAGGTCGTTCTGTAGAGGGGGGGGGGTCTGAATAACCCAGGGCACCCCGATTGGGTGGAGCTAGGCACCCGCGAGCAGCGGGGCTAGGCCACCCATGTGTGGGCTGGGCTTAGGCAACCACAAGTGGGCGGGGCCCACATGGGGCCTGTAAGAAATGGGCCATGGGGGGCCTGCAACTGAGGGACCATGGGGTCCATGAGTGGGAGAGACAAGGGGGGCTGCAAAGGGGAGGAGGAGACACAGGACAGATTGACTGACAGTTTTCAGAGCAGGAAGTGCAGAGACCTGTGATGCTGCTGCCATATCACACACAAAATGTAAATATCTTCAAAACTATGCAAAATAACACATGGAAAAAATTGCAAATCTCAGGGGAGCAATCCCTATCAATGTCCCTTAAGTCATTTTTGGACCACAGTTCCCCTTTAAGGAATAACTGTTTCTATCTTGGTATGTTAAGCCTTGTACACATGCTGGATAGACCCAAGCCCCCTGACTGACAGTGGGTAATTAAAGCCTGTTTTGGGGTGATAATAGCAACAAACAACCATTCCAACCAACTGGCCAAAATGGACATTATCACCTAACTTGGTTCACCGCTCATTCATGGTGTTCAGGGGTCATGGTGCCGTCGAGTATATTACATACATGCTCCTAAAAGTGCTGAATGTTGTGCAACTGTAATATGATGGTGAGGGCAGCAGGATTGTGGAAGTAACCACAGTGCCCAAGAGAAACTCAAACAGCACTGGGAGAATATATATATGGAAGAAGGAGTATTTAAACCTTTAGCATTGCAAGGAGTCCACTAAGCTGCAATTATATTTATTAAAATCAAAGGGAACCTCATCATGTTTTTTCCCCCCTTCCAACAAGTTGCCTCTGATTGCAGAAAATTGAATCAATCTCCAATGGATCATTAGCCAGTAGAGATGGCTGACCTATATAAAGTTTGGTCCATTTTTGAACTTCAGTAAAAGTTCTAATTCGAACCCATTAAAGTCAAGTCAGGGAGAGTGATATTTTTGAAAAGTCTAGGGTGATTACAGCTAAACTAACAATGGTAACTTAATGTAAATGGCTGTGGCATCTGGAAATGGTCTGGGGAACGTCACTATCACTAAACTTTTTAAAACACTTCTAAAACACACACAGCGGCTTTGTTGGGTGTCGGGTTTTGCGCAAGCTACATTCGAGGGTTATGGCCAATTAGAGGGGTGCCAAACGATACTTCGAGGGTTAGCGAAAATAGAACCATAAATTCGAGGGTTACCACAATCAAACGATACTTTCAAGGATTACCGAAAAAAAATAATACTTTCGATGGTTAGCGAAAACGATCTATACATCGAGGTTACTGAAACAAACGATACATTCGAGGTTAGCGAACGATACATTCTAGGGTTAGCGAATTGCCCATAAATTCGATAATTATCGAATTTACAATAATCATCGAAAATACCGACGCAAGTCTGGATAAACAAACTAGTTTGAACGAGAACTAGTGAATAGTTTCAGTTCGACAGAACTTATAAAGTTCGGGTTTGGCTTTGAGTCCATCTCTAGTAGCCAGTGATTCTGAGGCAATCGCTTTTCACCCAATCACTGGCAGCGCTTCTTGTCCAGCCATTTTTGCCTGCTGCTAGTGTGGCAGAAAGGCACAGAGCAGCAGCAGGAGGTGAGGGAACTAGTGACGGACTTTTTGCTTGGGGTTGCAGGGGAAGAATAATGAAGTGAACCCGATCTTGGCACAGCTCTGTGCAATGTATTTCTCTAGTGTACCTAGGGGAAAAGGGAAACGTGCAATGTATTTCTCTAGTGTACTAGGGGAAAAGGAAACGCTCAATGTATTCTTCTATGTACCTAGGGCAAAGGGAAACGTGATTATTCTCTAGTGTACCTAGGGGAAAGGGAAACGTGCAATGTATTTCTCTAGTGTGCCTAGGGGAAAAGGGAAACGTGCAATGTATTTCTCTAGGTGTACCTAGGGGAAAGGGAAACGTGCAATGTATACTTCTCAGTGTACCTAGGGGAAAAGGGAAACGTGCATTTTTTCTCTAGTGTACTAGGGAAAGGGACGTGCATGTATTTCTCTAGTGTACCTAGGGAAAAGGGAAACGTGCACTGTATTCTTCTCTAGTGTACCTAGGGGAAAAGGGAAACGTGCACATGTATTTCTCGATGTACATGGGAAAAGGGAAACGTGCACTGTATTTCTCTAGTGTACCTGGGGAAAAGGGAAACGTGCACTGTAATTTCTCTAGTGTACACCTAGGGGAAAAGGGAAACGTGCACTGTATTTCTCCTATGTACCTGGGGAAAGGAAACTTGCACTGTATTTCTCTAGTGTAACTCTAGGGAAAAGGGAAACGTGCATGTATTTCTCTAGTGTACCTAGGGGAAAGGAAACGTGCATGTATTTCTCTAGTGTACCTAGGGGAAAAGGGAACGTGCACTGTATTTCTCTAGTGTACCTAGGGAAAGGGAAACGTGCACTGTATTTCTCTAGTGTACCTAGGGGAAAAGGGAACTTGCACTGTATTTCTTATGTACCTAGGGAAAGGAAAACGTGCACTGTATTTCTCAGTGTACCTAGGGAAAAGGGAAACGTGGCACTGTATTTCTCTAGTGTACCTAGGGGAAAAGGGAAACGTGCACTGTATTTCTCTCATGTGTCACCTAGGGGAAAAGAAACGTGCACTGTATTTCTCTATTGTACCTAGGGAAAAGGGAAACGTGCCTGTATTTCTCTAGTTACCTAGGGGAAAAGGAAACGTGCAAGTATTTCTCTATTGTACCTAGGGAAAAGGGAAACGTGCACTGTATGTTCTCTAGTGTACCTAGGGGAAAAGGAAACGTGCAATGTATTTCTCTAGTGTACCTAGGGAAAGGGAAACGTGCAACTGTATTTTCTCTAGTGTACCTAGGGGAAAGGGAACCGTTGGCACTGTATTTCTCTAGTGTACCTAGGGGAAAAGGGAAACGTGCACTGTATTTTCTCTAGTGTACTAGGGAAAAGGGAAACGTGCACTGTATTTCTCTAGTGTACCTAGGGGAAAAGAAACGTGCACTGTATTTCTCTAGTGTCACCAGGGAGGGAAACGTGCACTGTATTTCTAGTGTACCTAGGGAAAGGGAAACTTGCACTGTATTTCTCTAGTGTACCAGGGGAAAAGGGAACGTGCAATGTATTTCTCTAGTGTACCTAGGGAAAAGGGAAACGTGCAATGTATTTCTCTAGTGTACTCGGGAAAAGGGAAACGTGCACTATTTCTCTAGTGTCCTAGGGGAAAAGGGAAACGTGCACGTATTTCTCTAGTGTACCTAGGGGAAAAGGGCCACGTGCCTGTATTCTCTAGTGTACCTAGGGAAAAGGGAAACGGCACTGTATTTCTCTAGTGTACCTAGGGGAAAAGGGAAACGTGCAATGTATTTCTCTAGTGTACCTAGGAAAAGGGAACGTGCACTGTATTTCTCTATGTACCGGGGAAAAGGGAAACGTGCACTGTATTTCTCTATTACCTAGGGAAAAGGGAAACGTGCATGTATTCTCTAAGTGTACCTAGGAAAAGGGAAACGTGCAACTGTATTCTCTAGTGTACCTAGGGGAAAAGGAAACGTGCAATGTATTTCTCTAGTGTACCTAGGGGAAAAGGGAAACGTTCATGTATTTCTCTAGTGTACCCTAGGGGAAAGGGAAACTGCAATGTATTTCTCTAGTGTACCAGGGAAAAGGAAACGTGCACTGTATTTCTCTAGTGTACCTGGGGAAAAGGGAAACGTGCACTGTATTCTCTAGTGTACCTAGGGGAAAAGGAACGCGCACTGTATTTCTCTATGTACCTAGGGGAAAAGGGAAACGTGCACTGTATTTCTCTAGTGTACCTAGGGGAAAAGGGAAACGTGCACTGTATTTCTCAGTGTACCTAGGGAAAAGGGAAACGTGCATGTATTTCTCTAGTGTACCTAGGAAAAGGGAACGTGCAATGTATTTGCTTAGTGTACCTAGGGGAAAAGGGAACGTGCATGTATTTCTCTAGTGTACCTAGGGGAAAGGGAAACGTGCACTGTATTTCGCTAGTGTACCTAGGGGAAAAGGGAAACGTACACTGTATTTCTCTAGTGTACCTAGGGAAAAGGGAACGTGCACTGTATTTCTCTAGTGTACCTAGGGAAAAGGGAAACGTGCACTGTATTTCTCTAGTGTACCTAGGGGAAAAGGGAAACGTGCATGTATTTCTCTAGTGTACCTAGGGAAAAGGGAAACGTGCACTGTATTTCTTAGTGTACCTAGGGGAAAGGAAACGTGCACTGTATTTCTCTAGTGTACCTAGGGGAAAGGAAACGTGCATGTATTTCTCTAGTGTACCTAGGGAAAAGGGAAACGTGCAATTTATTTCTCTAGTGTACCTAGGGGAAAAGGGAAACGTGCAATGTATTTCCTAGTGTACCTAGGGGAAAAGGGAAACGTGCAATGTATTCTCTAGTGTACCTAGGGGGAAGGGAAACGTGCAATGTTTACTCTAGTGTACCTAGGGGAAAGGGAAACCGTGCACTGTATTTCTCTTGTACCTAGGGGAAAAGGAAACGTGCACTGTATTTCTCTAGTGTACCTAGGGGAAAGGGAAACGTGCAATGTATTCTCTATTGTACCTAGGGGAAAAGGAAACGTGCACTGTATTCTCTAGTGTACCTAGGGGAAAAGGGAAACGTGCAATGTATTCCTCTAGTGTACCTAGGGGAAAAGGGAAACGTGCCTCTGTATTTCTCTAGTGTACCTAGGGAAAGGGAAACGTCACTGTATTTCTCTAGTGTACCTAGGGGAAAAGGGAAACGTGCACTGTATTTCTCTAGTGTACCTAGGGGAAGGGAAACTGTGCACTGTATTCTCTAGTGTACCTAGGGGAAAAGGGAAGGTGCACGGTATTCCTCGTGTACCTAGGGGAAAAGGGAAACGTGCAATGTATTTCTCTAGTGTACCTAGGGGAAAAGGAAACGTGCAATGTATTTCTCTGGTGTACCTAGGGGAAAAGAAAACGTGCACTGTATTTCTCTAGTGTACCTAGGGGAAAAGGGAAACGTGCACTGTATTTCTCTATGTACCTAGGGAAAGGGAAACGTGCACTGTATTTTCTCTAGTGTACCTAGGGGAAAAGGGAAACGTGCAATGTATTTCTCTAGTGTACCTAGGGGAAAAGGGAAACGTGCAATGTATTTCTCTAGTCCTAGGGGAAAAGGGAAACGTGCAATGTATTTCTCTAGTGCTAGGGGAAAAGGAAACGTGCAATGTATTCTCTAGTGTCCTGGGAAAAGGGAAACGTGCAATGTATTTCTCTAGTGTACCTAGGGGAAAAGGGAAATGTGCAATGTATTTCTCTAGTGTACCTAGGGAAAAGGGAAACGTGCACTGTATTCTCTGTGTACCTGGGAAAAGGAAACGTGCAATGTATTTCTCTAGTGTACCTAGGGGAAAAGGGAAATGTGCAATGTATTTCTAGTGTACCTAGGGGAAAGGGAAACGTGCACTGTATTTCTCTAGTGTACTAGGGAAAGGGAAACGTCAATGTATTCTCTATGTACCTAGGGGAAAAGGGAAACGTGCAATGTATTTCTCTAGTGTCACCTAGGGGAAAAGGGAAATTGCAATGTATTTCTCTAGTGTACCTAGGGGAAAAGGAAACGTGCACTGTATTTCTCTAGTGTACCTAGGGGAAAAGGGAAACGTGCAATGTATTTCTCTAGTGCCTGGGGAAAAGGGAAACGTGCAATGTATTTCTCTGTCCTGGGGAAAGGGAACGTGCAATGTATTTCTCTAGTGCTAGGGGAAAAGGGAAACGTGCAATGTATTTCTCTAGTGTACTGGGGAAAAGGGAACGTGCAATGTATTTCTCTAGTGTACCTAGGGGAAAAGGGAAACGTGCAATGTATTTCTCTAGTGTACCTAGGGAAAAGGGAAACGTGCAATGTATTTCTCTAGTGTACCTAGGGGAAAGGGAAACGTGCAATGTATTATCTAGTGTACCAGGGGGAAAGGAAACGTGCAATGTGTTTCTCTAGTGTACCTAGGGGAAAGGAAACGTGCAATGTATTTCTGCATGGCAGGAATCATAATGAAGCAGTTGGGAAATAGGCCCAGTTCCAATCAGAATTCCCCTTTCATTCATTTTACTGTAATTGCCCAATCAGTATTTACTCCACACAGTTCCATTGCATCAATTTAGAGCTACTCTTCCAGATATTTACCCACTTGGTTTCAGCTACCACAACGCTCTCTGGGTCCCCACTGCCTCCCACAATGCACCGCGCGGTCAGTTTGACATTTATTTCCCCGGCAGGCTTTGCGCTGCTGAATGAATGGCTGCTGCCGGTTCTTCTCAACACCTATCATTCGGGTTCAGCCGAAGCTCGAAAAAGAAGCTGATCGGGGGAGATGGAGAAAGGAAGAAAGAGACCAGAGGGAGTATTTAATCGGGGCAAGGGGAAGAGCTGCTCAGTAGAGACGTACACCGGGTGTCTAACGTGCCCCGCACAGCCCTGAATAATGTCGAACTTGGCACTCCAGAGGTTTTGGAAACTACCAGCATTTCTTGCGTGCAGCTAGAAAGCTACTACTTCCGAAGGCTCGGAATTGTAGTTTTCAAACAGTCTTTTTTTTTTTACAAATTCAGCTGACGGGGACGTGATACGTATGGGATGCTGGGAAATGTAGTTCTGCACAGTGTCTATTCCTGGCACTGTCAAAAGTCCTCCACTCAGGGAAAAGACACCTGGGGTAGGTTAGGTGTACTGTACTATACTAAACCTACACCAGTTAATTGTGTTTTATTATTTGGCAGCTAGAAAGCTTAGGGAGAGGGAGCAAAAAGCCCTTCACTGAGCATAAAAATGGAGAAAGCCTTCTTATAACAGAAGGCATCTTGCATCTCGTGCTATATGATAGCATTGCCCACAAAACCCCTTACTCTGGGAACATGGGAGTAAGAAATTACTTCTTGTTTCTTGGATTTTGTGGGCAATGCTATTCATACAGCATGAGACTGCAGATGCCTTTGTTATAAGAAGGTGTTTCTCCATTTTTATGCTCAGTGAAGGGCTTTTTGCTCCTTTTGGCCCCTCCCTAAGCTTTCTAGCTGCCTTTTCTACTGTACCCCAAGTCCTGCACCATAGAGCCATGAATCTGTATTTTGCACTGACAAGATTTAACAAGATTGTACATGTCGTGTCTGCAGGTCAGATGATTGGCTCTATATATTAAGCTATATTGCATGTATTAGCCAGCGGTTCTGGACACATGCATAAACTTAGGACATACAGAGTATTTTGCATATCTCTGCCCCATGCTCTGGGGAACAAGGAGTAAAAATACTTCTTGTTTCTTAGTTTTTGTGGGCAATGCTATTCATATAGCATAGACTGCAAGAAGGTGTTTCTCCATTATTATTTGGCACTCACATTTTCCAAATTCTACTACATACAAACTACAGCCATGGTGACCAACATGGCTCCCAGCATTCCCTTTTACACTGTGAATATCCTTGTCATCCCTGCATTACACAGTCCTGTTGGACGTCATTTCTGGCTTCCAGATGACAATACAAACAGAGAGGGTCCTATCTATAATCTATGTTGCCAGTGTGTAGAAGCTTTTCTAACCCTGAGAAGTTTTACCAACTTTATTCTATTTTGGCACAATACTATTCACCTTTGGAGTGCAAGTCTACTGTATATTATAGCTATTTCCCTGATGGGGATTCTGTACTGTGCACCACCTGGGTAGTGTGCATATGGATTCGTTCTATCTGTAGAGCTTTTAAACATATCATTTAACATTTTATATGATAATTGAGGACGATCACCACAATACAAGGGCGACCACTGTCCTTTAGGCACAGTGCTGGGGTTAAGAGACTTATAAATACTATATGAGGGGAAAGACCCCCCTCTACACAGTAACCCCCTTAAACAGCACTCGCAGCCAATTTACAGCCCAAATAATAATATCCTAATGACATTGTAATTGATGTATATATGTCAAGTGTAGGCACATTACTGACATTTATATATACAATTATCACAATTGTTGTTAGTATATTATTATTTGGGTTGTAAACTGGCTGCGAGTTTTAAAGGACATCTATAGTGGGAACATGAACTTTTTTTTCTTTTCTCATGTGTTCTATAATTTCCCACAACCCCCATGTTTCACTTTTTTCAGATTCACTCTCTGTCCTGAGATACACCAGTCAGAAGAATACGTGATTGCATTCCTCTACTCCTACTTGGACTGTCAATCAAATCCCTGTGACGTGTTCCCCCCCTCCCTGCTCTGTAATAAACATAGAGATAAGAGCATTAGCAGGGGGAGAGAGGTAGCTTTGATGGAGATCTTCAAGTTCGGAAAGGGTTTTTCACCGTGAGAATGTTAAAGTATGGGCTCTTTTTATTGGCATTTCTCTGGATTAACTAGGGAGTAAATGGGGGTATTCCGAGTAGGTTAGACTAGACTGACATTTGTTATTCAACCTAAAATACATACACAGAAACTTCGGCAAACATGGCCGATTGTGCGGTCCCAACAGGGTAAGGTCGGCCAGGACAAAAATGTTATTGTGTGTACCAAGCTTTAGAATTGGGGGGAAGTTCAGTGCAAATACACATGCTTTTCAGAAAAAAGGCAGTATTTTTCATCCCATGATCTTAATCTGCTAATCAGCATTTTGTCTGTGTATAATAAATGCAACCAAAATACCGACTCCTGTTTGCAGGACCCCAGTAGAGACCGTATGGTCTTGCCCTTGACCCAGCACCTGGGTTGATTCAGTTGCTCAGTACAGATCTGAGCATGTTTAAACCATCCAACAGCCAATCAGTAGAAATTACTGTTAGGACATTCAAGGATGTGGTGCATCCTGGGAAGAGAAGGACCGTTAGAACCAGAAATGTCAGCTCACTAATATCAATAGCAGGGAACAGCAAAGGGTATGAAATCCATGATTTTCAAAACGAAGAGAATATGTAGAATAACTAATGCATTACACAAACTAACAATTTAACAAATATTGATGATTTCCACTAAATGTCCTTTAAAGCATGGCTGCAATTTAACGAAAGCAAGCCATAAAAGGTCACATTTTTTTGGACAGGTAATTGATTGAATCAGCCAAAAAATAATTGAGCGGTGTACCTACTGGATATTGGCAGTTTTTGATCAGAAGCTATAGACCATTTGGAACACTTTAGAGGAAACATTTGTTGCCCCATAATCTTGAGCAGATTTCAAACTGAAACTGGCACACAATGAATGGTGTAGTTCGATCTAAAATCGGTCGACCTGCATCATCATTACTAATTTTTAAGTAGGAACTTAAGATGTGTTTCCACAGCAAGTATTATATGGAGATCAATTTTATGATCGCCTATTGTATTTAGTGATTATATTATCTTTAAAGAAGAGCAAATGTTTGACTGTGTTATTATCTAAATCACAGAAAGAAGCAGCTGCTCAGGGAGAAAAATACAATTTACCAGTAAGAAGACACGCCACACCCAAGATAGATTCAAACACTTTATTTAGATTTGCAAGATACTAAAACATTAGTACATGGTGCATTCAACACCTTTTAAAGAATGAAAGAGTTCCCGTATTCTTAGGATGGTACAAGCCATACAATATTTCTCAACACCCAACTGATATTACCATGTATTGGTAGGTCTGATGGAAATAAAGTATGTGGGGGTGGAGGCAGATGATCTTGGTCACCCGATCGGGTATGTTGGTAAGTCACGGGCTGTAGTGTGGTTCCCATGTGATGGCTTACTCGGTCCCACTGCAGCTACATTTGCAGCAACCAAAAATTATTTCCCCCGGAAAAACTTATCATGTATGTACCTAGCCATAAGCTGGGTACACACGAAGCGATTTTTTTGGCCAAACCGACTAATATTTTTGTATATCGGTGGTTGGAAAATCGCTTGCTTTTCCACCGTCCAATGGCATCCCGGACTGGGTGTTGTTACGTGTCGTACTCACGGCAAATCATTGGTCACGTATGGACCGCACGATTGGTCACAACGACCGACAGTGATAACAATTGGTAGGGATGGAAAATTTGGTGTGTACCCAGCCTTACAGTGCGCTATTAATCTGCAAACCAATCAGTTGTTATCAAGATGCATTAGACCATAAAAAAGATTAAGTTTGGTTTGCAGACGATTAAATGGCACAGGCAAAATTTTGCACCTCATTACATAATCCCTTAGAATTTTGACAGCAAAAGAGTTATCTGAATCTGGCAAAATGTAGATGCCACCCCATTAAGATAATTGTGTTATATTTAGTGAATCAGTGAGTATTTGTCAAAGATACCGTATATTGAGAGTGGGGTGAGGATTGGGGTGTGCTAGCTCTATCAAAGTATTTTTGATACATATTAAAAGAATTTTCTGGTTAAGTAAAATAGTCAAATACTATATGAGGGGAAAGACACCCCTCTAAGACAGGAACCCGTAAAGGCATTATAGTAAAAAAAAAAAAAAAAAAAAACACATTTCCCTTTGCAAAGTAAATTCATGTACTCTGTGCTGCCTTAATCCTATCTATGTCAGTGACTCTGTTTAACCATGGTGTCAGATCTGTGTGCAGCACTCGCCCTTTCCTCCCTCTATTACTTCCTCCATGTCTCAACTCCGGTAACCGACAAGCTTATGTGCATAGAAGTTAAAAGTTCAACATCCTGAAAAACACACCCACACACAGTGGCAATAAAGCAAGCTGCCCAGAGACAAGGAAAAAGGGAAATACGTTAAGATCTCTACTGGACCCATCATAATCAGTGAAAGCTAAGGGGGTAAGGAATATTTTTGGTAATGGTATATTCTAAGGCATTTTTTACACACCGGGGGCATCACGATACAACAGAGTTTATAGAAATTGTATAATACTAAGTATAAGAAGGGGGGTCAAGTTGCAGCCTTATATCTGCCATCAAAGCTACCTCTCTCCCCTGCTAATGCTCTTATCTCTATGTTTATTACAGAGCAGGGAGGGGGGGATCACGTCACAGGGATTTGATTGACAGTCCAAGTAGGAGTAGAGGGAATGCAATCACGTATTCTTCTGACTGTGTATCTCAGGACAGAGAGTGAATCTGAAAAAAAAGTGAACACTGGGGGTTGTGGGAATATATAGAACACATGGAAAAAGAAAAAAAAGTTCATGTTCCCACTATAGATGTCTTTAAACACTCGCAGCCAGTTTACAACCCAAAATAATAATATCCTAACAACAAATTGTGAATAATTGTATATAAATTAAGTGATGTGCTACACTGAACATATATACAATCAATTACAATGTCATTAGATATTATTATTTGGGCTGTAAATTGGCGCGAGTGCTGTTTAAGGGGGGTACTGTGTTTAGAGGGGGGTCTTTCCCCTCATATAGTATTTATATGTTCTTAACCCAGCATGTGCCAAAAGGACAGTTGGTCGCCCTGTATTGGTGGTGATGTCCCAATATCATTTAAAATAGTTAAGAAGTCTAGAAAGCTTACAGATGAACGAATCCATATGACCTACCAGGGTGCAAACAGTCGATCCCATCAAAAGGGAAAGCTATAAATATCAGAGACTTGCATCCAAGGTGAATTAGTTTATTAGTAGCCAAAATCAGCAAATAAAACAAGTTCGGGGTAACAACCCTCATCAGGGTTGTAGAAAAGCTTCACACACTGGCAACATAGATTATAGATAGGACCCTCTCTGTTTGTATTGTCATCTGGAAGCCAGAAATGACGTCCACAGGACTGTGTAAGCAGGGAGGACAAGATCACACCAGTGCTAAAAAGGGATGCTGGGAGCTAGGTTGGTCACCATGGCTGTAGTTGTATGTAGTAGAATTTGGAAAATGTGATGTGCCAAATAATAATGGAGAAACACCTTCTTGGCAGTTCTGCGCTATATGAATAGCATTGCCCACAAAAACCTAAGAAACAAGAAGTAATTTTACTCTATGTTCCCAGAGCATGGGCAGAGATATGCAAAATACTCCTGTATGGTCCCTAAGTTTATGCATGTGTCCAGAACCGCGGCTAATACATGCAATATAGCTAATATATAGAGCCATCATCTGACCTGCAGACACGACATGTTACAATCTTGTAAATCTGTCAGTGCAAAATACAGATCAGGCTCTATGGTGCAGGACTTGGGGTACAGTAGAAAAGGCAGTAGAAAGCAGGGAGGGGCCAAAAAGGAGACAAAAAGCCCTTCACTGAGCATAAAAATGGAGAAACACTTCTTATAACAAAGGCATCTTGCAGTCTCATGCTGTATGAATAGCATTGCCCACAAAATCCAAGAAACAAGAAGTAATTTCTTACTCCCATGTTCCCAGAGTAAGGGGGGTGTTTGTGGGCAATGCATCTATAGCACGAGACTGCAAGAGCCTTCTGTTATAAGAAGGATTTCTCCATTTTTATGCTCAGTGAAGGGCCTTTTTGCCCCCTCTCCCTAAGCTTTCTAGCTGCCAAATAATAAAACACAATTAAACTGGTGTAGGTTTAGTATAGTACAGTACACAACCACCCAGGTGTCTTTTGTTCCACTGAGTGGAGGACATTGACAGTGCCAGGAATAGACATGTGCAGAGACTACATTCCCAGCATCCC
Organism: Hymenochirus boettgeri; assembly: GCA_019447015.1. NCBI lineage: Eukaryota > Metazoa > Chordata > Amphibia > Anura > Pipidae > Hymenochirus > Hymenochirus boettgeri. The sequence continues at coordinate 143,236,850 of CM033476.1, read as the reverse complement.
ATACGTATCACGTCCCGTCAGCTGAATTTGTAAAAAAAAAAAGACTGTTTGAAAACTACAATTCCGAGCATTCGGAGTAGTAGCTTTCTAGCTGCACGCAAGAAATGCTGGTAGTTTCAAACCCTTGGAGTGCCAAGTTCGACATATTCAGGCTGTGCGGGGGCACGTAGCACCCGGTGTACGTTCTCACTGAGCAGCTCTTCCCCTCTGCCCCGATTAAATACTCCCTCTGGTCTCTTTCTTTCTTCTCCATCTCCCCGATCAGCTTCTTTTTCGAGCGGCTGAACCCGAATGATATAGGTGTTGAGAAGAACCGGCAGCAGCCATTTTCATCAGCAGCGCAAAGCCTGCCGGGGAAATACAATGTCAACTGACCGCGCGGTGATTGTGGGAGGCAGTGGGCACCAGAGTGCGTTGTGGTAGCTGAAACCAAGTGGGTAAATATCTGGAAGGAGTAGCTCTAAATTGATGCAATGGAACTGTGTGGAGTAATAACTAGAATTGGGACAATTACAGTAAAATGAATCACTAGAAGAGGGGAATTACATGAGTCTGAGCACTCTGGGACCATTGCATCTTTCCCCCAACTGCTTTCATTCATGAAATTCCCCTGAGACTGCACTTCTGGCTAGAAATACATTAGAGGCACGAGATACTTACCATTTTCCCCTAGGTACACTAGAGAAAACATTGCACGTTCCCTTTCCCCTAGGTACACTAGAGAAATACATTGACACGTTTCCCTTTCCCCTAGGTACACTAGAGAAATACATTGCACGTTTCCCTTTCCCCTGGTACACTAGAGAAATACATTGCACGTTCCCTTTTCCCCTAGGTACACTAGAGAGAAATACAGTGCACGTTTCCCTTTTTTTCCCCAGGTACACTAGAGAAATACATTGCACGTTTCCCTTTTCCCCTAGCACTAGAGAAATACATTGCACGTTTCCCTGTTTCCCTAGGACTAGAGAAATACATTGCAGTTTCCTTTTCCCCTAGGTACACTAGAGAAATACATGCACGTTTCCCTTTTCCCCTAGGTACACTAGAGAAATACAGTGGCACGTTCCCTTTTCCCTAGGTACACTAGAGAAATACATTGCACAATTCCCTTTTCCCCTAGGTACACTAGAGAAATACATTGCAAGTTTCCCTTTTCCCTAGGTACACTAGAGAATACATTGCACGTTTCCCTTTCCCTAGGTACACATAGAGAAATACAGTGCACGTTTCCCTTTTCCCCTAGGTACACTAGAGATAACATTGCACATTTCCCTTTTCCCCAGGTACACTAGAGAAATACATGCACGTTTCCCTTTTCCCCTAGGTACACTAGAGAATACAGTGCAACGTTTCCCTTTCCCCTAGGTACACTAGAGAAATACATTGCACTATTCCCTTTTCCCTAGGTACACTAGAGAAATACATGCACGTTTCCCTTTTCCCTAGGTACACTAGAGAAATACATTGCACGTTTCCCTTTCCCCTAGCACTAGAGAAATACATTGCACGTTTCCCTTTTCCCTAGGACTAGAGAAATACATTCACGTTTCCCTTTTCCCTAGGTACACTAAAGAGAAATACATTGCACGTTTCCCTTTTCCCCTAGGTACACTAGAGAATACCAGTGCACGTTCTCTTTTCCCCCTAGGTTACACTAGAGAAATACAGTGCACGTTTCCCTTTTCCCCTAGGTACACTAGAGAAATACAGTGCACGTTTCCCTTTTCCCTAGGTACACCAGAAGAAATACATTGCACGTTTCCTTTTCCCCTAGGTACACTAGAGAAATACATTGGCACGTTTCCCTTTTCCCCTAGGTACACAAGAGGATACAGTGCACCTTTCCCTTTTCCCCTAGGTACACTAGAGAAATACAGTGCACGTTTCCCTTTTCCCTAGGTACACTAGAAGAAATACAGTGCACGTTTCCCTTTTCCCCTAGGTACACTAGAGAAATACAGTGCACGTTTCCTTTTCCCTAGGTACACAATAGAGAAATACAGTGCACGTTTCCCTTTTCCCTAGGACTAGAAAACATGCACGTTCCGTTCCCCCTGTACACTAGAGAAATACAGTGCACGTTTCCTTTTCCCTAGGTACACTAGAGAAATACATTGCACGTTCCCTTTTCCCCTAGGTACACTAGAGAAATACAGTGCACAGTTTCCTTTCCCCTAGGTACAAGAGAAATACAGTGCACGTTCCCTTTTCCCCTAGGTACACTAGAGAATACATTGCACGTTTCCCTTTCCCCTAGGTACACTAGAGAAATACATTGCACGTTTCCCTTTTCCCCTAGGTACACTAGAGAATACATTGCACGTTTCCCTTTCCCTAGGTACACTAGAGAAATACATTGCACGTTTCCTTTTCCCTAGGTACACTAGAGAAATACATTGCACGTTTCCCTTTTCCCCTAGGTACACTAGAGAAATACAATGCACAGTTTCCCTTTTCCCCTAGGTACACTAGAGAAATACAGTGCACGTTTCCCTTTCCCCTAGGACACTAGAGAAATACAGTGCACGTTTCCCTTTTCCCTAGGTACACTAGAGAAATACAGTGCACGTTTCCCTTTTCCCCTAGGTTACCTAGAGAAATACAGTTGCACGTTCCCTTTTCCCTAGGTACACTAGAGAAATACGGGTGTTCCCTTTTTCCCTAGGTACACTAGAGAAATACAGTGCACGTTTCCCTTTTCCCCTAGGTACACTGAGAAAATACAGTGCACGTTTCCCTTTTCCCTAGGTACACTAGAGAAATACAGTGCACGTTCCCTTTTCCCCTAGGTACACTAGAGAAATACATTGCACGTTTTCCCTTTTCCCCTAGGTACATAGAGAAATACAGTGCACGTTTCCCTTTTCCCCTAGGTACATAGAGAAATAAAGTGCACGTTCCCTTTTCCCTAGGTTACACTAGAGAAATACAGTGCACGTTTCCTTTTCCCTAGGTACACTAGAGAAATACACGTGCACGTTTCCCTTTTCCCCTAGGTACACTAGAGAAATACAGTGCACGTTTCCCTTTTCCCCTAGGTACACTAGAGAAATACAAGTGCACGTTTCCCTTTCCCCTAGGTACACTAGAGAAATACATTGCACGTTTCCCTTTTCCCTAGGTACACTAGAGAAATACATTGCACGTTTCCCTTTTCCCCTAGGTACACTAGAGAAATACGTGCACGTTTCCCTTTTCCCTAGGTACACTAGAGAAATACAGTTGCACGTTTCCCTTTTCCCCTAGGTACACTAGAGAAATACAGTGCACGTTTCCTTTTCCCCTAGGTACACTAGAGAAATACAGGCACGTTTCCTTTTCCCCTAGGTACACTAGAGAAATACATGCACGTTTCCCTTTTTCCCTACGGTACACTAGAGAAATACAGTGCCCGTTCCCTTTCCCCTAGGTACACTAAGAAATACAGTGCACGTGTCCTTTTCCCTAGGTACACTAGGAAATACAGTGCACGTTTCCCTTTTCCCCTAGTACACTAGAGAAATACAGTGCAAGTTTCCCTTTTCCCTAGGTACACTAGAGAAATACATTGCACGTTTCCCTTTTCCCCTAGGTACACAGAGAAATACTGACGTTTCCCTTTTCCCTAGGTACACTAGAGAAAATACAGTGCACAGTTTCCCTTTTCCCCTAGGTACACTAGAGAAATACAGGCACGTTTCCCTTTTCCCTAGGTACACTAGAGAAATACGTGCACGTTTCCATTTTCCCCTAGGTACACTAGAGAATACAGTGCACGTTTCCTTTTCCCTATGTACACTAGAGAAATACAGTGCACGTTCCCTTTTCCCCTAGGTACACTAGAGAAATACAGTGCACGTTTCCCTTTTTCCCTAGGTACACTAGAGAAATACATTGCACGTTTCCCTTTCCCCTAGGTACACTAGAGAAATACATGCACGTTCCCTTTTCCCCTAGAACTAGAGAAATACATTGCACGTTTCCCTTTCCCAGGTACACTAGAGAAATACATTGCACGTTTCCCTTTTCCCCTAGGTACACTAGAGAAATACATGCACGTTTCCCTTTTCCCTAGGACACTAGAGAAATACATGCAGTTTCCTTTCCCCTAGGTACACTAGAGAAATACATGCACGTTTCCCTTTTTCCCTCAGGTACACTAGAGAAATACATTGCACGTTTCCCTTTTCCCCTAGCTACACAGAGAAATACAGCACGTTTCCCTTTTCCCCTAGGTACACATAGAGAAATTACAGTGCACGTGTCCCTTTTTCCAACCTAGGTACAATAGAGAAATACAGTGCACGTTTCCCTTTCCCCTAGGTACACAGAGAAATACAGGCACGTTTCACTTTTAGGGGAAAAGGGAAACGTGCAATGTATTTCTCTAGTGTACCTAGGGGGAAAGGGAAACGTGCAATGTATTACTCTAGTGTACCTAGGGGGAAAGGGAAACGTGCAATGTGTTTCTCTAGTGTACCTAGGGGAAAAGGGAAACGTGCAATGTATTTCTGCATGGCAGGGAATTCATAATGAAAGCAGTTGGGAAATAGGCCCAGTTCCAATCAGAATTCCCCTTTCATTCATTTTACTGTAATTGCCCAATCAGTTATTACTCCACACAGTTCCATTGCATCAATTTAGAGCTACTCCTTCCAGATATTTACCACTTGGTTTCAGCTACCACAACGCATCTGGGTGCCCACTGCCTCCCACAATGCACCGCGCGGTCAGTTGACATTGTATTTCCCCGGCAGGCTTTGCGCTGCTGAATGAAAATGGCTGCTGCCGGTTCTTCTCAGACACCTATATCATTCGGGTTCAGCCGAAGCTCGAAAAAGAAGCTGATCGGGGGAGATGGAGAAAGGAAAGAAAGAGACCAGAGGGAGTATTTAATCGGGGCAGAGGGGAAGGAGCTGCTCAGGTGAGAGACGTACACCGGGTGTCTAACGTGCCCCGCACAGCCCTGAATAATGTCGAACTTGGGCACTCCAGAGGGTTTGGAAACTACCAGCATTTCTTGCGTGCAGCTAGAAAGCTACTACTCCGAATGCTCGGAATTGTAGTTTTCAAACAGTCTTTTTTTTTTACAAATTCAGCTGACGGGGACGTGATACGTATGGGATGCTGGGAAATGTAGTTCTGCACAGTGTCTATTCCTGGCACTAACAAAAGACACCTGGGTAGGTTAGGTACTTGTACTATACTAAACCTACACCCAGTTAATTGTGTTTTTATTATTTGGCAGCTAGAAAGCTTAGGGAGAGGAGCAAAAAGCCCTAGCATAAAAATGGAGAAATGCCTTCTTATAACAGAAGGCATCTTGCAATCTCGTGCTATATGAATAGCATTGCCCACAAAACCCCTTACTCTGGGGAACATGGGAGTAAGAAATTACTTCTTGTTTCTTGGATTTTGTGGGCAATGCTATTCATACAGCATGAGACTGCAAGATGCCTTTTGTTATAAGAAGGTGTTTCTCCATTTTTATGCTCAGTGAAGGGCTTTTTGCTCCTTTTGGCCCCTCCCTAAGCTTTCTAGCTGCCTTTTCTACTGTACACCCAAGTCCTGCACCATAGAGCCATGAATCTGTATTTTGCACTGACAAGATTTAACAAGATTGTAACATGTCGTGTCTGCAGGTCAGATGATTGGCTCTATATATTAAGCTATATTGCATGTTATTAGCCAGCGGTTCTGGACACATGCATAAACTTAGGGACATACAGGAGTATTTTGCATATCTCTGCCCCATGCTCTGGGGAACATAGGAGTAACTAGAGTAAGAAATACTTCTGTTTCTTAGGTTTGTGGGCAATGCTATTCATATAGCATGAGACTGCAAGAAGGTGTTTCTCCATTATTATTTGGCACATCACATTTTCCAAATTCTACTACTACAACACAGCCATGGTGACCACCTGAGCTCCCAGCATTCCCTTTTCATCCCTGCATTACACAGTCCTGTTGGACGTCATTTCTGGCTTCCAGATGACATACAAACAAGAGGGTCCTATCTATATCTATGTTGCCAGTGTGTAGAAGCTTTTCTAAGACAACATTTATTCTATTTTAATATGAAATTGATTGGGACGCTCCACCACACTTACAGAGGGCGACCAACTGTCCTTTTAGGCACAGTGCTGGGGTTAAGAGACTAATATAAATACTATATGAGGGGAAGACCCCCCTCTAAACACAGTAACCCCCTTAAACAGCACTCGCAGCCAATTTACAGCCCAAAATAATAATATCCTAATGACAATTGTAATTGATTGTATATATGTGACATTTATATATACAATTATTCACAACTTGTTGTTAGATATTATTATTTTGGGTTGTAACTGGCTGCGAGTGTTTAAAGGACATCTATAGTGGGAAATGAACTTTTTTTTCTTTTTCCATGTGTTCTATAATTTCCCACAACCCCCAGTGTTTTTCACTTTTTCAGATTCACTCTCTGTCCTGATGACACCAGTCAGAAGAATACGTGATTGCATTCCTCTACTCCTACTTGGACTGTCAATCAAATCCCTGTGACGTGATCCCCCCTCCCTGCCTGTAATAAACAAGAGATAAGAGCATGCAGGGGGAGAAGGACTTTGATGCAGATATAGGCTGCACTTGACCCCCCTTCTAAATAGCTTTCACTGATTGATGATGGGTCACAAAGTGGAGATCTTAAACTATTGTTCTCCTTTTTCCTTGTCTCTGGGACAGCTTGCTTTCTATTGGCCACTGTGTGGGGTGGTGTTTTTTCAGGATTTTGAACTTTTAACTTCTGCACATAAGCTTGTCGGTTAGCCGGAGTTGAGACATGGAGAAGTAATAAGGAGGGAAAGGGGCAAGTGCTGCACCAGATCTGACACCATGGTTTAACAGAGTCACTGACATAGATAGATTAAGGCAGCACAGAGTACATGAATTTAACTTTGCAAAGGGGAAATGTGTTTTTTTTTTTTTTTTTTTTTTACTATAGATGCCCTTTAAGGGGGTTCCTGTGCTTAAGGGGGGTCTTTCCCCTCATATAGTATTTGACTATTTTACTTAACCAGAAAATTCTTTTAAATATGTATCAAAATACACTTTGATAGAGCTAGCACACCCCAATCCTCACCCCAGCTCTCAATATACAGGTAATCTTTGTACAAATACTCACTGATTCACTAATATAACACAATTATCTAAATGGGGTGGCATCTACATTTGGCCAGATTCAGATAACTCTTTTGCTGTCAAAATTCAAGGGGATTATGTAATGAAGTGCAAAATTTTGCCTGTGCCATTTAATCGCTGCAAACCAATTAATCTTTTTATTGGTCTAATGCGCTTGATAACAACTGATTGGTTTCTGCAGATTAATAGCGCACGTGTAAGGCTGGGTACACACCAAATTTTCCATCCCTACCAATGTTTCATCACTGGTCGGTCGTTGTGACCATCGTGCGGTCCATACGTGACCGCATGATTTGCCGTGAGTTACAGACACTAACAATCACCCAGTCCGGGATGCCATTGACGGTGAAAAAGCAAGCGATTTTCCCAACCAACCGATATACAAAAATATTAGTCGGTTTGGCCAAAAAAATCGCTTCGTGTGTACCCAGCTTATGGCTGGTACATACAGGATGAGTTTTTTCCCGGGGGAAATCATTTTTGGTTGCTGCAAATGTAGCTGCAGTGGGACCGAAAGCCATCACGGAACCACACTACAGCCCGTGACTTACCAACATACACGATCGGGTGACCAAGATCATTGCCTCCACCACACCATACTTTATTTCCATCAGACCTACCAATACATGGTAATATCAGTTGGGTGTTGAGAAATTGTATGCGTGTACCATCCTAAGAATACGGGACACTCTTTCATTCTTTAAAAGGTGTTGAGATGCACCATGTACTAATAGTTTTAGTATCTTGCAACCTAAATAAAGTGTTTGAATCTATCTTGGGTGTGGCGTGTCTTCTTACTGGTAAATTGTATTTTTCTCCCAGGCAGCTGCTTCTTTCTGTATTTAGATTATAGCACAGTCAAACATTTGCTCTTCTTTAAGATAATATAATCACTAAATACATAGGCTGATCATAACTAATTGATCTCCATATAATACTTCTGTGGAAACACATCTAAGTTCCTACTTAAAAATTATAGTAATGATGATGCAGTCGACCGATTTTAGATCGAACTACACCATTCATTGTGTGCCAGTTTCAGTTTGAAATCTGCTCAGATTATTGGCAACAAATGTTATCCTCTAAAAGTGTTCCAAATGGTCTTATGCTTCTGATCAATAAACTGCCCAATATCATCAGTAGGTACACGGCTCAATTATTTTTTGGCTGATTCAATCATTTACCTGTCCAAAAAAATGTGACCTTTGTAGGCTTGCTTTCGTTAATTGCAGCCATGCTTTAAAAGGACAGTTTAGTGGAAATCATCAATATTTGTTAAATTGTTAGTTTGTGTAATGCATACTTAGTTATTCTACATATTCTCTCCTTTTTGAAAAATCAGTTGATTTCATGCCCTTTGCTGTTCCCTGCTATTGAATTAGGGCGACATTTCTGGTTCTAACGGTCCTTCTTCTTCTCCAGGATGCACCACATCCTGGAATGTTCCTAACAGTAATTTCTACTGATTGGCTGTTGGATGGGTTAACATGCTCAGATCTGTACAGGAGCAACTGAATCAACCCAGGTGCTGGGTCAAGGGCAAGACCATTACGGTCTCTACTAGGGTCCTGCAAACAGAATTCGGTATTTTGGTTGCATTTATTTATACACAGACAAAATGCTGATAGCAGATTAAGATCATTGGGATGAAAAATACTGCACTTTTTTCTGAAAAGCATGTGTATTTGCACTGAACTTCCCCAATTCTAAAGCTTGGTACACCACAATAACATTTTTTGTCCTGGCTGAGCCTTACCCTGTTGGGGACCGCACAATCGGCCATATTTGCCGAAGTGTCTGTGTATAGTATTTTAGGTTGAATAAAAACAAATGTCAGTCTAGTCTAACCTACTCGGGAGCTTTGATGGCAGATATAAGGCTGCACTTGACCCCCCTTCTTAATAGCTTTCACTGATTGATGATGGGTCACAAAGTGAGAGATCTTAAACTGTACTGTTCTCCTTTTTCCTTGTCTCTGGGACAGCTTGCTTTCTATTGGCCACTGTGTGTGGGTGTGTTTTTCAGGATGTTGAACTTTTAACTTCTACTGCACATAAGCTTGTCGGTTAGCCGGAGTTGAGACATGGAGGAAGTAATAGAGGGGAGGGGAAAGGGGCGAGTGCTGCACACAGATCTGACACCATGGTTAAACAGAGTCACTGACATAGATAGGATTAAGGCAGCACAGAGTACATGAATTTAACTTTGCAAAGGGGAAATGTGTTTTTTTTTTGTTTTTTTTTTACTATAGATGCCCTTTAAGCGGGTTCCTGTGCTTAGAGGGGTGTCTTTCCCCCTCATATAGTATTTGACTATTTTACTTAACCAGAAAATTCTTTTAAATATGTATCAAAAATACACTTTGATAGAGCTAGCACACCCCAATCCTCACCCCAGCTGCAATATACAGGTAATCTTTGTACAAATACTCACTGATTCACTAAATATAACACAATTATCTTAATGGGGTGGCATCTACATTTTGCCAGATTCAGATAACTCTTTTGCTGTCAAAATTCTAAGGGGATTATGTAATGAAGTGCAAAATTTTGCCTGTGCCATTTAATCGTCTGCAAACCAAACTTAATCTTTTTATTGGTCTAATGCAGCTTGATAACAACTGATTGGTTTCTGCAGATTAATAGCGCACTGTAAGGCTGGGTACACACCAAATTTTCCATCCCTACCAATTGTTTATCACTGTCGGTCGTTGTGACCAATCGTGCGGTCCATACGTGACCACATGATTTGCCGTGAGTTACAGACACGTAACAATCACCCAGTCCGGGATGCCATTGACGGTGGAAAAGCAAGCGATTTTCCCAACCAACCGATATACAAAAATATTAGTCGGTTTGGCCAAAAAAATCGCTTCGTGTGTACCCAGCTTATGGCTAGGTACATACAGGATGAGTTTTTTCCCGGGGGAAATCATTTTTGGTTGCTGCAAATGTAGCTGCAGTGGGACCGAGTAAGCCATCACATAGGGAACCACACTACAGCCCGTGACTTACCAACATACACGATCGGGTGACCAAGATCATCTGCCTCCACCCACACCATACTTTATTTCCATCAGACCTTCCAATACATGGTAATATCAGTTGGGTGTTGAGAAATATTGTATGGCGTGTAACCATCCTAAGAATACGGGATACTCTTTCATTCTTTAAAAGGTGTTGAGATGCACCATGTACTAATAGTTTTAGTATCTTGCAAATCTAAATAAAGTGTTTGAATCTATCTTGGAGTGTGGCGTGTCTTCTTACTGGTAAATTGTATTTTTCTCCCAGAGCAGCTGCTTCTTTCTGTGATTTAGATTAATAGCACAGTCAAACATTTGCTCTTCTTTAAAGATAATATAATCACTAAATACAATAGGCTGATCATAACTAATTGATCTCCATATAATACTTGCTGTGGAAAACACATCTTAAGTTCCTACTTAAAAATTATAGTAATGATGATGCAGTCGACCGATTTTAGATCGAACTACACCATTCATTGTGTGCCAGTTTCAGTTTGAAATCTGCTCAAGATTATGGGGCAACAAATGTTATCCTCTAAAAGTGTTCCAAATGGTCTTAAGCTTCTGATCAAAAAACTGCCCAATATCTCAGTAGGTACACGGCTCAATTATTTTTTGGCTGATTCAATCAATTACCTGTCCAAAAAAATGTGACCTTTGTATGGCTTGCTTTCGTTAAATTGCAGCCATGCTTTAAAAGGACAGTTCAGTGGAAATCATCAATATTTGTTAAATTGTTAGTTTGTGTAATGCATACTTAGTTATTCTACATATTCTCTTCCGTTTTGAAAAATCAATTGATTTCATACCCTTTGCTGTTCCCTGCTATTGATATTAGTGAGCTGACATTTCTGGTTCTAACGGTCCTTCTTCTTCCCAGGATGCACCACATCCTTGAAATGTTCCTAACAGTAATTTCTACTGATTGGCTGTTGGATGGGTTAAACATGCTCAGATCTGTACTGAGCAACTGAATCAACCCAGGTGCTGGGTCAAGGGCAAGACCATTACGGTCTCTACTAGGGGTCCTGCAAACAGGAAGTCAGTATTTTGGTTGCATTTATTTATACACAGACAAAATGCTGAGTTAGCAGATTAAGATCATTGGGATGAAAAAATACTGCTCTTTTTTCTGAAAAGCATGTGTATTTGCACTGAACTTCCCCAATTCTAAAGCTTGGTACACACAATAACATTTTTTGTCCTGGCCGACCTTACCCTGTTGGGGACCGCACAATCGGCCATGATTTGCCGAAGTGTCTGTGTATAGTATTTTAGGTTGAATAAAAACAAATGTCAGTCTAGTCTAACCTACTCGGGAATACCCACATTTACTACCTAACAGTTAATCCAGAGAAATGCCAATAAAAAAGCCCCATAGCTTTAACATTCTCACGGTGAAAACCCTTTCCGAACTTGAAGCCTAAACTTCTTTTCTTCAAGTCTTAAAGGGCATGTCCACCCCCAAAACTATAATCCCCCCCACTACTGGCCCCATCATGTAGTGTAGTTTATTCTTTACCTCACATCCAGCTCCATGTTATCCTGTAGTCCCCCCCCAAGTCCCAAAAACTGCCCACCAGGAGGATAGCAGAGTCCATATAGGACTCTGCCTCCTACCTGGCCTCCGGGAGAAGTTTGGCATGCGTACTGCAGCCCTTCTCCCCCTCCCTCTCCCTCCCGATTTGGATTCCCTCCCCCTAGTGTAAAACCCTTTTTAGCAAACATTGCCCCTGTCCCCCCCGCACTGAACTCCCGGCAGCCGCGTCCGTGATTGGCTGCCGCTCAGCCAATGATCCAAGTGTGAGTAAGTCACTCAGTGTGTGGACTCATTCTGCCAACTGCAACCATTTGGTAAAGGCTCGTTCACATTAAAGCGCAGCGATTGTGTGCGTGTTTTTCCGCTGCATTAATGCACGCATGTAATTATTTTCAATGGCAATGCTGCATTAACGCACCAAAATGCTGCATGCAACGCTCTACATTGCAGCGCTTTAATGTGAACTGTGCCATTCATTTCTATGTGCACTGCATGTTGGTGCAATGTAAAACGCACCAAAACGCGCTCTAGTGGGAACGAGATTAGTGCTGTTAATTTCCCCAGTTATGAGTCAAGGCTATGGATAGAGTGGGGCAGTAACTGTTCTAGACGTGGGGAGGGGTTAATAATGCCCCATCTACTGCTGTATGGATTGGTTTGTGTGATTAATTAATTTACAGAAAGGTGGATCAATACTTACCTTTTAATTTCTGGGACTGTGATGTATTCGCGCAGGCATCATTCACCGGGTAGATCAACAAATGACGCCCGCAGTGGACGTTTGCCGGGCGCTAATTCACCACAGATCACGGGCGTTGAATGATTACTCATATTAGACAATAACTGGACAATGTTGCAGTGTTGCAATGTTGTACAGTGGTTAAGGTTTGTCTACAGTAGTATGTCGTTTCTCTTATCTGTGATTAAAAAGTCTTGTGCTTTCCTGTTTTTCTTAGCTAGGAAGAGAGGTTCTGAAATATAATAACATATGTACAATTTATCACTGTTTAGCAATCTGTCAGGACCAATCAGCAGTTAGCTTTTACTTGCTGTGGATTACTAAATCAGAGCAGAATTTACCTTTTATATAAGTAGAAGAGAATATGGGGTGATTGCTGTGTTAACATTTTGGGAATGTAGGGCTAGGCCACACTGAAGCGTTTTTAAGCATGATTCGGTCACGCTTTTAAAAGCGCACACTATTGTCGCCCAGTTGATGTGGCCACAGTAGTGCGCTAGGGAACGCTGTTGCAATTCATGCATGCGCTCCGATTGAGACTCAAGGGGGATCACAATCGCACGGCTATGTTCTCTCGTGTGCTGGGAACGAGCGAGTTACAATGTGGCCTCAGCTTTATTTGGATATTTGATCATCCAGCATGTTTTTGGTGACATCAACCCCCCCCCCCTTTTTTTTTTTTTTTTTTGGTTCTAATGATTCTGCTCAGTATGTGAAACAACTTACAAGGGATGTCATCAGCAAAGTCTGTTGAGAGATTATACGTCCTTGCGGAAATGCTTCTTTAACACTTTCACAAGAGGTGATACTTCTGGATTGTCATTTATATAAAGTATCCCTGGAGTGTCTTAGCAATAAAATGGCTACATTACAGCTTTTGAGCTTCAGTAAGCCAGCCTGCTTGTCTTGGACAGTTAATACAACCTATACATAAACTGCAAATGAACCTTTATTCATAATTATTTTGCCTTTGGGATTTGAATAACAGGTTTTCCTGGTAAAAAGTATAAAGCAAGCGCCATGGTAGAAACGCTTTATTTCCACTAATGTTAACTCTGCATAAGCCAGATCCTAGGTACAAGCAGGGGGAAGGACCAGGCGACACATTTCAAAGTACTGTACACAATAAATAGTGAATTGTGTGTTTTGTGTTATTATTTTACAGCCAGAACCAAGCAACAAGATATTATCTTGTATAAATTGAAGTAGAGATTCAAGGGATAAAAATAGTATCTCTCCTTTTTTGTAAATCACTGTCAAGGCCTGATCCAGAATATGGATCCTGGATACTAAAAGTATGTTTCAGACTTTGAGAGAGTTTCGACAAGGGATAATAAAAAGGGGAACGGAGGAGCTTAACTAGGAAAATAAGGCTAGATTAGTAAGGGTTAGTCACATTGGAGCTGCAACATGTTGGCCAAAGTGGCTTTTTGTTAAACACTTCAGCAAGCACAGTTGTACGTGTGCAAAGCTTTAGACTAACTTACCTTGTATGCAGCCGGAAATTCCACTCCTGTACCCTACATACTACAGTACAAATCTTGTCCACAGTTATGTTTACTATTGGGAATGTCAATTTTGAGACTCAAGTTTAAAACTTTAACTTTACAGTGCAAAACCTGCTCCAGTATCCAAGCCACTTGTGATTCCACTCATCCACAAGAACAGGTGGGCTAAGCCCAACATTAACAGTGATAAAGGTGAAGGAAATGGGCTCCCTCAAACAGAAGACCAGGCTGTGCTCTCACAAGCTGTTCAGGAGCTGATTGAGGGTAAGAGCACAGGGCCTTCACTTTTCTATTATGTCTCTTCCTTTTTCTATTGCTCAGCACTTCTTGTTCTTGTTTAGAATCCCGCCGAGCCCAAGAGAATGATCCAGAGGCAGATCCAACTGTCAGCATCCCGCTGTTAATGCAGAACCGTGTTCCTGATGGTTATGAAGATGGAGACAAAGTAGATGTTCGCCTGAGACCAGAATCTGTTAGTAATATTTTCATTACTGTTTTTATTTTGATTAGGAGGGATAGTTGCTTTGTAGAAATATTTATTTAGATTGTCCCATAAAAAAAAGTTTTAACTATCTATGATTTTCTCATTTGGGCATGTCTATTAAAATTTCTTTAGTAGAGGGACAATATTTTTTGATGGTCACACTGAAAATATTGACCATGATTTTTGGTATGGACAACAATTGCATGTGTGGCTTCTTTGTTGGGTGCTCCAAACCACAGGATCAATGATTGAAGCCCAACCAAACTGCCACACACGTGCGATTGTTGGCCGGAATGGCCATTTGTCTGTTTGTTGTGTGTGCACATCACACGTGTACTAGGCTGGTTTGCCAGATGGTTGGCTTGGGTGTGGTTTTAGCAACACTAGAAATTAAATTTTACTCGTTTTATGCAGATTTAGTCATAATCCACAGACTGTTATGGTTGCCATGGCTTCCTTAAAGCTGCTGGCTTCTTTTACTCCAACATACACGGCAAATTATTATACACAATCATTTTTTCCTTTACCTCTCACATTTATATATTACTATATTCTTTTAAAAGGCTTTAGGCTACTGTATCCACTCTGGTTTACACGTACTATGCCTGTAACTTTGCGTATTGCAAACGAAAGCACAATCACATGCGTTGCCGCGATTGCAATGTTACAAAAAAAAAATAATACCCAGGGTGAGGGGTAAACCGCAAGATCATCAACCTTGGGGTCCCCTCAATAAGATCCAAAAGTCATAATGGAGGTCTGGAACTGTTCCCGGGCTGGCTAATTGGAATACATGCTACTTGCAGAAAGGGATTAACATAAAGTATAATTCTAATTTAATATAAGCTCTATTAATCTCCCACCATGTCCTGTCCATTACTCTTGTATTTTTCCAACAGCATGATTTCCTTTCTGCTGCACCCATCCTATGGAATTTCCTCCCTCAAGCCATCACACTTTATCTTGGTCTAAACCTTTGGAAAGACTGTCAGAAAACTGGCCCTATTTTTAAGCAAGGGTTATACTGGGTGAATTCCCCTGTAGTTTGATACAAAGCATGACTACCTAATGTGTTTATTTAGTCCCTTTATGACCCTAAGTCCCTTAAAGTTTAGAAAAGAAAGTTGCCAAGGTCTGTAGTGGCTCAGTGGTTAGCAATGATGCCTTGCAGTGCTTAAGTGCTGAGTTCGATTTCACCCTTGTACTGCAAGGAATTTGTATATTCTCTCCATGCTTGTGCGGGTTTCCTCCGGGCACTCACCTACAATCATAAAGACATCATGATAGGTTATATGTGTCGGATAAATGTGCTTAGATTGTAATCTCTTTGGGGCAGGGCCTAAAGTGAATGTGTACATGTATTTGTAAAGAGCTATGGAAATTGTTGGTGCTATATAAATCCACAATAATAATAATAGTATTTACTTGATCTGACTTTGAGTCATTAATTTTTTCAAAAGGAAAAATACCACCAATCATATTATTACTAAAAAGTAGGTTTTAAAAAATGCAACCCTACCCAGTTCAGACACCAGGCCACACTACTGCATTTATCTGTGTTGCAGTTTGTGATCTGCATTGACAGCTGGTTTTAATGGGTATTGCAGGTACAACACTGTGTGTGCTTTGTGATCCTGTCTATTCAGATCGCACTATAATGCAAGTCGATGGGAACACAGAAAAAAAAACCTAATACAAATGCACACACATACACAATTCAATTGGTGAAGCTTGCCATTGGTGGAAATGTGGTGATTATCTCTTTTTGCGATTGGTCAGCAATGCAGAATATGCAAAGGATTTGAGTGAGTGATATTTTTGATTGTGCTTGTATAAACCAGCGAATGTTGAACGGATTTTAAAAATGTTGTGACATATATATTATTTTATATGCATGTTACACATGAACACACGTATACAGTGAGTACATGCGTCCCCCCCCGCAATCCTTTGGCAAAGCAAAGTAAAGTATTGATAACGCATGAAAAAACACAATGTAGCAAAGAGAAACTGACACCAAAATGGCAACAACAACAAAAACTCGTATAAAGGCGATAAGGCTCATTTACATAGAGCCGCTATCACTCTGGTTAAATGCTCCTTTCGCGATTCAATATAGCGTTTGCGAATGTGGGCAAATCCCTAAAACTAGCGCAAATGCAATATTGAATCGCGATCGTCTGATGCGCAGGTGATTGCGCAGTAGCAAACCGTGACTTTAACTCCATATAGATAAGGTTTTTTTGTGCGTTGCAGTGTAGCTTTGGCCTTAGAAGACCATGCATTTGATGTTTGCACCAATTTCTTTTAAAGGGCATGTCCAGCCCCCAAACTAAACCCGCTACCGGCCCACTGTGTAGTAATAAAAATTCTTACCTTACATCTCTGCTCCTTATGGTTCTCCTGCAGTGTCTGTTCAAAGTAATGAAAAGTGAAGAGTAGATGCTGTCTGTTTGTCATCCGGTCCCTGCTTCTTCCTTGTCCTCACTGAGGACACTGACATGCGCAGGGCAGCCCTCCCTCCTGATCCCCTTATGGCTGCTTCTTCGCCTAGCTTTAAAATTTCTGTAGCGTAACAAACCCCAGCCCATCTCCATCCACTATGTTAGTTTTGTAAAATAAGCACAAGAAACATGCTTGCGCTCCTTCATTCCCTTGGCTGTCATATCTGACAGCCGCTTCTGTGATTGGCTGACACTAATCCAATCTCAGGTGGGGCTGCCTGTCCGGCCCCTCTCTGCTGCATGACAAGCAGAGAGCATATTGCCCCCACCCTCACTGCAATGCTTATAAGTTCTGCACCGTCTCTTCATAGACACTGCTCTGCTTACACATCTCCCCCTCCCTCCCCCCTTCTTTCTTTTTGCTGCTGATTCTCTTAATTGTTGCAAAAAGTGTGCTGGAAGACAGCAAAAGATCGCAGTAAGAGGTTGGGGATAGGGAACAAAATAATTTCTGCTTCTGAAGTGGCAGGTCTTTACCTTTTAAATGCTGTGAATTCAAATGATGATTTCTCACAATCTACAGCTCCGATTTAAAATCCGAAAAGGTTTTTAAGTAATGGGATCTTGCTGTATCTAAAGGTACTATTTTTGAAGTTAGCTTACACGTGTGGTTTGCTACTTTTCATTTGCAGCATTAAGACAAAACTTTCCTGCCCTGCCTATGGCCACCTCCAACCAGTCTAATGAAAACATGTAAAATTACTACACACACCATGTCAGTCCCCTATTTTTTTCAGATAAGTCAATGGAACACGTGACTCCATTACTATTAGTGTTGAAATCTGTATTTATTAGTCAGATTACCATATCCAGCACATCCACTCTTGAAATAAGGAATAACAAGCAATATTATTCTTTTAATAGCTTTTTAAATATTTCAATTTAACAATATTTGATTTTCCTTAGTTTTTCATTGTAACTGATCTTTATTCCAGGCAGAGGCTGCAGACTATGAAGTGGTACCTGTGGAACATTATGGGATGGCAATGCTAAGGGGTATGGGGTGGAAAGAAGGAGAAGGCATTGGTCGCACATTTAAGCAGTACGTAAGAGTTTTGCTATTTATATTTTCTGCCCTACATTTCCTTTATGAACTTTAAAATTCTAATTCATTTTTTGCACTAAAAAGAAGCAAAGAAAAAAAGAAAGGAAAATAAAGCATCTATGTTACACTTTACATTTCCAATAAATAGTAAATTCTGTATTTCTTGTGTTAATTCTGTGCCATATAGCAGTTTTGTATATCTATTGAACTGTTATTTAAATTTATAACTTTTAATAAACAAATTATAACTTAACCTAAAACTTTCTCTGTTTGTTACTGTCGTTAATCTACAAATATAGTGTGCTTTAAATCAGTAGCTATACTGAATTTAATTTAATGGTATTTAGTGCGTACATACAGGCGCCGAATATGGTAAATTTGTCAAGGGTTATTTAGTTGCAGCAAAAAGCTATCCAAATTTACTTACTGATATAGTATAGTGGCAGGGGAAGGAATGCCAAATTTTCCAATTCTTATTATATTTAGAGGGATTACGTCTATGTTGATGTACGATTTTCTGGTAGGGTAGATCTTTGTTAATTAGGTCAAGCCACTGTTGTATTCTAGGTATTTCAGGTGCCATCCATTTGATTGTTATATTTTTCTAGCATAAAAAAGTATTTGTCTAAGTAGTGCGACTAGATATTTGGGCCATAGAAAAGTTCTTATCATTTAAAATGGTGCTAGTTTTGCCCCAACCAATCAGATGTTCAAATGTTAAAAAATATCTGATTTGTTGGGGTAGAATTAGCACCACTTTTTAACTTTAATCTATCCCTCCACCCTAAAATAAATTTTTCTGACTTGTAATCCAGAAATTTGTAAAAAAAACAATGTATTTGTCTTTGACACGAAAAATCTTTCAGTAAGGAATTACATGCAGTTACTACTACACTCTCATAGATCACAGATTTTTCTCTTATCACGCTCCATAAGAGAAATTCTTCAGTCACCTACTTGTACTAAAGGGAGGGGAAAAAAATAAAGATTAACTAACTGGGGGGGCTTTCAGTAGTGAACTATTTTGATGTAAGAAGTGTTTTAGGGTACAGACCTTTAAAGGCAGGTATCTGTTCTGCCAATAGCTATCTTTAGATGACTCAAAGGGTATTGTTATTGTTAATATAATTTGATGTACCGTATATACCTGTATTTTTGTATGCTTTTTATGCATTGTTTCCCTACTTTTTACTCAGGGATATAAAACCATTGGAACAGAAGTTGCGTCCTAAAGGACTGGGTCTGGGTGCAGATCGATCAGCCTTAAAGGATCTAGAGCCGCAGAAGCCCCGCAAACCAGTAAAACCTGGAGAGGAGCTTGAAGAAGAATCAAAAGGTCTGGGGACAGGGAGTTCCATACAAATACAGAGTGGAGCTCACAAAGACATGTATGGAAAGGTAATGCAGTCTGAAGTGCAACTAAGTTGGAAACATAAATATTTGTTATTCTCTCTTTGTCCTTATTGTTCACAGCCCACAATATTATTGCAGGTTAGTTCATGTTTACTGATGGATGCATGTTCATCTTATTGCTGCAGGTGGAGGGCATGGACCCAGACAATTCAAGAGTGATGGTGAAGCTTGCCATTGGTGGAAAGGTGGTCACTGTATCTCAGTTCTCTTTACGATTGGTCAGCAGTGCAGAATATACAAAATATGCAAAGGATTTGAGTGAGTGATATTTTAAAATATCCAACACATTGCATCTTATTTACCAAGCCATAATTAATTGTGCTTAGATATAGCAGTGAATGTTGAAGGGATTGTAAATATATTGTAAAATATATTTTTATTACATGTTATATATGCCAGTGTCTGAAACATAAATGTATTTGAATTTCTAAATGGGGAGCTAGTATGTTTATACTTTCACATGTCTTGCTTATTTAGCAAAGGAAATTATTTGGCAAATGATAGCACAGTAAATACCCATAATATGTCCCCTATCATGTGAGCTTGTGCCCAGTCTGATGGCATGTATGTAAGTATATTTAGGTAAATCATCCCCCAAAACTACAATAGAAAGATGATAGACGTATGGCTTATCTGTTATGCAGGAAAATGATGCTCTGCCCCCTCTTCAAGCTCTCCAAACTTTTTTTCAATGCTTGAAGCCAAAGATCCACTCTAGCCAAAAAAACATACAGAAATAACTAGTTAACAATCTGGCCATGCAAAAAACATTGTGTTTAAAATTAAATATTTTAGGGGGGTCATAGGCTGCCATTTGAATGGTACACCCATGTAATTTATTTTTACTAGAGCATACCTGCAAATGTAGTGCTTAGTAAAGAAACCATTTCCATGCCTGTGCTTGCATTACTTACAGACTGTATGTTTTCATTCGGTAGCCACACCCTTGCCATCCTGCTTAAATAGGATATATCTGTTGTATTCAATTAGATCAACTGGACTTGAAGTTTAGTTCTTGAAGACGTTTCGCTAGTCATCCGACTGGCTTTCTCAATTCAGAATGACTCGTACAAGAATCTGTGGCAATTATGTACCCTGGAAAATACCAATTAGCATATCACAGCCAAGTGTTAAGGGCGTGATTGGATAGTGGCTAAGAAGTGTTATAGGAACGCCCAGAGTAAGGTGTCAAAACAGCATTGTACATGGCAGACAGTTGGTGTCGAACCCCCCCACCTCTATTTAGGCTTGGTTTCTTTATTTTCACATAAATGGCCCCCTTAACACCTCTCTTAAACCAGTCACGTTCCTTTGCCAATATGTTAACATTAAAATCTTGAAAGGTATGTCCTTTATCCTTAAGATGCAGGTACACGGCTGAGTCCTGACCCGAGGAATTGGCTCTTCTGTGCTGGGCCATATGTTGATGCAGTTGCTGTTTGGTCTCCCCCACATACAAATCAGAGCATTCTTCACTGCACTGCGTATATGATGTTGCTTTTCTTGTGTTTCGGTATTGGGTATTTCGGATGTACCAATTGCTGCATCAGTGAGTTGCTCGGTTTAAAGCAGACAGGGATACGGTGTTTTTTGAAAACTCTTCTTAATTTCTCGGAGACCCCTGCTACATATGGGATGACCATGTTCTTTCTCGTGTCTTGCTTTTCCCCTTCACTGTTGGTATACGTGTTCTTTTCTTTCCTTCTACTTCTTTTGACAAAGGCCCTGCAACACAGAGCTGAAAACATCCCCACTAGCACAGAGGCGAAGTTTAAAGAAATTAAAAATCTCAGAGGAGCCCTTAAAACTTGTGGATATCCAGACTGGGCCTTTGTCAAAAGAAGTAGAAGAGATGTGGCAGTTCCTCGGCTCTTTGTAGAACGTTGCTCTGCATAGTAAGAAAAAGCTTATGGTTTAGTTACCAAGATACATATTTACAGACGTGTTAATGATTTGCACAGGAGCGGTGTTATAAAAGTTGGATGACACCCAAGATTTTGTAACGAAGGAGAAACATGCACCAACAGAAATTGCAGTTTATGCAGCCTGTAGCTGTCTAATTGACAGGCGGATGTTTTTAGTGTTTTTCAACAATCCTTTCTTAAAGCAGAGAGCTCTCCACCCTACACCAAGTGAGATGTAGTGTAGGGCACTGATTGGGTATACCATACTTTTTATATATATGGTTAGACCAGGCATTTAATACACATAGTTTTTCTTTACATTTACCTTACAACAAGCTTTACTATGGTGCTTAGAAAGGTGTGTTCTCTAGGTCAGATTCTAATTTCTAATACCAACTCTGATTGGCTATACTGGTATGAAGACCTGACCTGGAATTTTTTTTTTAAAACTCGTTTTATTGATACTCCAAAGCATGGCTTCTACAGTTATTCAGTAGCATTTGTTATATGGTACACTGTTACATATTAACATTTGCAGAAGTTGTTCAAATTTGGAGTTAATCTTGACTTTGTCTGATAGTATTACTTTATTTACAAGACCTGCTCTACATTTTAAATGTATTTTTGGCAATTTTCATTTAGTTAAACAAATCTTCATTATCTCTAGGTCGGTTAAGCAAAGTCCACCAGAAAAAAGATGAGGAGGAAAAGAGGGAACTGCACAGAAACAAAACACTTGAAAAAGAGCAACAAAGAAAAAATGGAGAGAAACACAGTGAGTCAAGCAGGAATGACGACTCTAACAGCAGAGACAAGAGACATCGACCAAGGAGTCCGGATAGGGAGAAAGAGAAGAAAAAAACAAAGAATGAACAGCAAGGGTGAGTGCAAAGTGTGATGGGCTTTTAAAGTCATAGTCCATCCTTAACAAAACAGGTCAATTGTCCGTTACCTGCCCCCAACAACAATTGATATATTTTGCACTTTATTACCTGCATTACTAACTAGATATTTATAGATACTTATTGTCCTAATTCAAGCAGAGTAAGCTAGCCCCTCCAGTCAATCAAGGCTGTGACAACTGACATTACAGTCAATGATCGACTGCTGTTTCACCTGCTGTCTCCTCTGCACATACTCAAGCATATAAAAAGCTAATTGAGCAGATGGAGGAGGCAGAAAGAATAGAACTTATCATTAAATACCTTTTTACAAAGGAATGTAATAAACTGACCAGTGTGAACATGCCCTTTACTAAAAGATGAGAACTGTAGGATAAGGTGATACCTTTTTATTATGGACTAACAGTTCATTTTTACAGACAAGCTTTCGAGAGATACTTTACATACCCTTTAAGGACATGAAGGGGATGGGTTTTTTTTCAGGAAAAAACATGATTTTATTTGTTCCACAGCTGGTTACATCGTGACATAAGGGTTCGATTCATTGACAAGAAATATAAGGGAGGAAAATACTACAACTCTAAGGTATGCTCAGATTTTTATTTCCCCATATTTACGGTCAAGTCACTTAAAATGTTAGCAATTAATATAAAGGGATATTGGTGTTCACTCGGTTTGTAAGCCTTAGTCTAAAGAGAAGTATCCTGAAAATTACAAAAATGTTGTTTTATCACATGTATTCTAAGAAACAAATAACTAATGAAATACAGTATCTCACAAAATTGTGTGATATTTAGGGGGTGTACTCTGTTTCCAGAAATTTAGACAAATAGCTGTGTGTTATTTTAAGGGGACAGCAAAGTGTTTTTCAGCTTTTCCTTTAATATAAAAAGTCAATCTTCAAAATCCATGACATATTAGGCTGTGTACATACACACGGTCCAACATTTGCCCTATTAACTGGCGCAACCAAAAATTTGATCGACTGGACCCAATGTACCCTCTAATTTAAAATTCTGTGTGCACATTAATATATTTTCTGTGGGCGCACAAAATTAAATTTTTTGCATTACACACCGCACTACTTATATTCCAGTTTTTTTTTTGTGTGCGCACAACTTTTTTTTTTTTTTTTAAACTTGTTTTTATTTTTGAGCTATTTGTAATCATTCAATACAGATCATACAGGTTGATGACATAGCTTACAATTTGTTCTTATTTTGTCAGGGGTGGTTAGAACATATTAAACATAAATAAAAAGAGAAAGAAGAGAGAAAAGAAAAAAGAAGAAAAAAAAACATTGTTAAACAACATCTGCAATTATGTCCATTATTTGGTTGAGTGACACCTTTTGTAAATTACGGTTTTTGCCCATTTCTGGTGGGGGGGGGGTTAAGGATGGAGGGAGTGTTGTGTCTGTCACCTGGTCCTGGGTTAAGTACATTTGCTTGGAGGGGTATCTTGAGAGTTGTTTTGTTCAGACTGTAGTTTCAGAGGTTAGCGGGGAGTTTAGCCAGGGGCTCCATACTTTCTTGAATTTTTCGGGCATTTTCTATGATTATAGATGAGGTTGTGGAATGGGAGTATATTATTGATTAGGGCTATCCATGTGTTAGTGAGATGTGGGTCGGGGGCCATCCACTTGAGAATTATAGTTTTCCTTGCCCAGAATAGAGATTCTCGAAGAAAGGTTGTTTGGTAGGAGTCTTCTATTTCTAGTGTGTTTATTCCCAATAAACACAGTTTTGGATCTAGTGGAATTGGCCATGGGAGCATCCTAGAGAGGAGATGGGTTGTTTCATGCCAGAATGTCTGTACCAAAGGACAGTCCCAAATAAGGTGGCAAAAATCAGCAAGTTGGTGGCATTTTGGGCAGTTGTTTGCGTTGGTTGGGGAAATGCGATGTAATTACTTCGGGGTAAGGTAAGCTTGGTGGGTTATGTATATTTGGATAAGTTTTTTATTGGGTGAGGGGGCTGCATGGATGTGAGCGGTGGCCAGTTCATTGTAGTCTTCCATTGTTAGATCGGGCATGTTGCCACTCCAAAGTTGAATGAGGTGCTCTCTTTGTTGGGGGTTTTGGCTGCAATAAGTTTGGTATAGATACGTGATATGAGACCTTGTAGTCCTTGGGTTTTGAGAATCCCAATGATGGGATGTTTGTTCAGGTGTATTGTTCTGCTAGGGAACTCAGTATGGAGACAATGTCTTAGTTGGAGGTATCTATAGAAATAGGAGCGTGGTAGGTCAAATTCCTATTTTAGTTCTTCAAATGTTTTCAGGCTGTCCTCCGAAATAATTTGTTCAAATCTTTGGATACCCTTACTATTCCAGTCCGTTGAGTTGGGGAATGATGCTAGATGGGTATAGATTTGATTATGCCACAGTGGGGCTTCATGTGGAATGCCTGAGTATTGGATTATTGTGTTTATTTCCCTCCATACTTCATGTGCTTGGGTATGTAATGGAATGGGTGTGCCAGTAAGATGCCTTTCAGGGGCTTTGATTGTGGCTAGTAGGTGGCTCGTGCTGTAGGAAGCTAGCATTGTTTCTGCTTGGTTGGGGGTTTCGTTGGGTTCTATCCATTGTTTTAGATATCTGATTTGTCCAGCTAGTAGAGGCGGAAATTTTCTTTGGGAGGTAGATTGGTGAATGTTAGGCCCATAAGATTAATTGGTAGAGTAGACCAGGTTTGGGTTTTTTGATGTATAGTTTGGAGAAGGGGATTCACATTTAGTTCTGTGAAGTCATTTGGAGTATTGGAGATCCATATTCCCAGGTATTTAAACCTGGAGACTATGGGGATTTTCCACGTTAGAGTATTTGTTGTTACATGGTTCGCGTCTGACACAGAGGATTTCTCCCAGTTAATACTTAGGCCTGAGTGTGGTTTGAAGTGGGTTATATGTTTTTCTACTTGGTTTAGGGAGTGACCGGTATCTGACAGGAAGAGAACTATATTATCGGCATATAGTCCAATTAGGTCGGTATACGGTCCTCTGCTTAGGCCTTTGATAGAATGGTCAGATCTTAGTCTATTTGCCAGGGCTTCAATGAACGGAGAGAAAAGATATGGGGAGAGGGGACAGCCCTGTCTGGTACCTCTTTGCAGTGAGAATGATCGAGATTGTGTACCATTAACTATCACTGTTGCTTTCGGGTTTTGGTAGAGTAGTTTGATCCATTGGATATATTTCGGGCCAAATCCAAATTTCTCCATACAGGCCCACAGGAAATTCCATTCGACAGTTGAATGCCTTTGTGGCGTCTAGTGACAGGATTGCTCTGTCACCCATTGTGTCATGCTGGATCTGTGTGTGTGTTTTGTTAAATTTTTTATAAAATTCAATTGGTAGGCCGTCAGTCAAGGCCTGAAGCTTTACCAGATTTCATGCTTGCGAGGGCCGCTGATATTTCATCTAGAGGTCTTTTTCCAGGAGGTGTTTTTGGGTTGTATCTAGTTGTGGGAATGGGATATCTTGTAAATAGTTTGAATGGTATGGGGGGGACTGTGTTTGGTATTGGGCTTGAAAGTAATTTGTAAATGACTGGAGGATCTCTGTTGTTTTGGTGGTGGAGCCTTTTTGAGGGTCTCGAATTTCAAGGATAGTTTGTTGCGATTGATTAGTTTTAATTAAGTGGGATAGAAGTTTGGCGGATTGGTTGCCTTGTTCGTAGAGCCTTTGTTTTTGGAAAATAAATTTTAGATTGGCTTTTTCTTAAGTATATTGTCTTTGGATTTGAGTTTCTTCAGAAGGGTCATTACAGTATATTTGTTCTGCTTCTTGTAGCTTGTTGGTGAGGGTTTCAATTTCTAGCCTGGATTGTTTTTTTTTGGAATTTAATGGAGCTGTTTAGTAGACCTCTTGCGTATGCTTTAAAGGCATCCCAGATTATATCTTGAGGCGTTTGATCATGGTCCAGAGTAAAGTACAATTGTATTTGGTTCTCTATTGGGTCATCTTCTTCTATTTGAGCGATCCAGAAGGGGTGTATTTTTAGGGATCTGGGAGAGGGTGAATTTTGTTGTGTGGATAGGGTAAGGATCATTGGTGAGTGGTCTGAAGTGCTTCTTGGAAGGTATTCCACTTGATTTACTTGTGGAGCTAGATTTGCGTTTACAAAGAAACAATCTAGGCGTGAGAGTACCTTGTGTGTTGAAGAGTAGCATGAGAAAATTGCAGCTGTTGGGTTATGAAATCTCCATATAGCGATCCAGTTTAGTTCTGACATTAGTTTGGCTAGAGCTGTAGGGTGTGCGCACAACTTTAAACTGTGTGCACAGGCCTGCACAGCTGTGAGCGCACAGGTTAGAGGGAATACTGACTGGACCGAAATATCGGAAATTTTTGCCCACAATGAATTTGAATGTTCATCAAATTGGACAAATGTTTAATCGGACAGGCTGCTAATTTGTCCCATCATGCAGTCTTTAGTTGACCACTTGTGTTAAAAAAAAACATCCGCATTCTGATCCCATTTGTCAGGCAATATTTCATACCAGTCAACCAGTCGATAGCAGTGACCGGTCAATCAGATAAAAATATAGCCTAGTGTGTAACTGTACTTTTTAAATAAACTATGATACTCTACAGTACTGTATTATAGTATTTGTATTTTTTTTATTTTACAAAGATGTTGGTAGAAGATGTTTTGAGTCCAAAGAGCTGTGTTTGTCGCACAGAAAGTGGACGCATTCTTGAAGGTAAAAGATTTGTACACTTAAATTTGTTAGTTAAAAACAAAATATAATCCTATTAGTGTATTTCATGTGCTCACATAAATTACATAAATCCTTATGTCTCAGTCCTAATTCCACATACTGTACTGTATAACAAAGCAGTTTACATGTTTAGCATCCTATAAAATTACTCTGGGTAACATTGCCTCTGGTGTACTGAGTACAATAGCAAGGAAATTTCCTGCAAGAGTGCAAACCACAATATCTCAGTGTAAGTACATGTGGCAAAATACATATATTAACTTCATAGTGTGCATCCCTACTTTGCCTTTATAGATAGACCACGGACCTTCTCACAATCTTTTAGAATAGCCAATGATAATGGATCTTTATGGCTTGTCAAATAGACTAACCTTTCTCCTACCTTCAAAGCCTTCTTTTCCTTTGTTCTTAAGGGGCATACACATGTGTGATCATGGAGGCCAAAGCACAATGTGTATGCGGGGTGGCCCCCGTAATCGCAAGTATGTGTCTGCTCCGTTTCAGTGAGTCAGAAAACTGCTGCCTTAGACTGCTTTTATGTTTTGTACAGAAACATATGAAACCACCAGGGCAGATCAATGATGGCTCATTCATTTTAGTGTATATCCCAATCAAACACCTGAGTTACTGACACTGTGAATGAGAGCTGACTGAAATCCAGTGGGAGTAGACTTTTCTTTATTAGGAAAAAAAGTGTTTAAATCTACTATTCGCAAATGACAGGAGGAAAAAATGCACAAGGGAAAAGAAGGCTTTGAAGATAGAGTGATTGTAAAAAGGGTGTACATGCCCTTTAACATTTAACTAATAATATGCAAATAGTGTAAAATCTTAATTCTATTTATCTATTAACAGATATAAAACAAGACATGCTGGAGACTATAATACCCAAAGAAGAGGGGGAATATGTACTGGTGGTATTGGGTCAACATAGGGGCATGGTGAGTTTAGGAGTGTTATTACAGGTTTCAAGTCAATTTTGTTTTACTTTGGTCCAATGATGCCTTCCCAAACTCACTGAAGGTTTTGATACTTAATCTTTTATTTTAGGTGGGTAAGATCCTTCACAGAGACAAGCATAAGAGCAAAGCTTTTGTCCAGTTACAAGGTGAACAGGATTCGGCATTAACCTTTAGCTATGATGCCATCTGCCATTATACTGGGGAGAAGGACGACTGATTCTGGCTTCAGAACACTGAGACCTTTGTATAATATCTAAATGTACAATCTCATTGCCTTTTTTAATTTAATACCTGTAAATAAAGCAATTTTTATAAATATAGTGTGTTGGTCAATTGTAAGGTAGAAAAGTAATTTAATTTACCGTAATGCAGATGGTTTACGGTGCAAATACATTTTATCAAGCATTTCGTGGAAAAAAACAAACTTAAAAATAGTATCTATTTTCTCCAGAGGTAGTTTTACATTGAATGTCTAAAGCTGGATACACATTATATAATATTTTGGCCAGACTGGCCGTCATTTCAATGGTTTCTTTGGGCGGCCGCGACAATGTTTGTCTGAATAGGATAAATGGGCGATTGGTCAGGTTGGAACGACGGCAAATGTGAGGTCCTTTATTGACCGCACATTCGGTTGCAACAGTCTGACTTAGCTACTTTTGCCACAACCAACAGTCTTTCGTCCTAGCCAACCGGCCAGTCAGGACAAAGGATTCTATTGTGTGTACCCAACCTAAGAGTAGTGCATCCTACACTTATAAAATGTTTGATAAAAGCGAAGTTTGGCCATCCACATCAATCAAACATTAATTAAAGCCAGAATAAATGGCGGTTTTACCTTCTGACATTCCCACAATGGTTTCCGTTGCGGCCCATTCAGGCAGTTATGCGAATATCCAACATCACAGGAACATTTGAAGGTGAAAAACACATGGATGGATACCTTAATCTATAGATCTATCAATCAAATTAGATTGGTTCACAGTAATCGTTACACTCTGATGGTAGAACAAAGGACCACAATAACACCATTATCTTAAGCTGGGTACACACAGTAAAGATCACTGAAAGATGACAGACAAGATCTGCAAGATCCTGTCTGTCATCTTTCAACGATCTGCATGCACACAGTCCCGTGCGTTCTCCCTATGAACAACATAGGGAGAACGCTCAGGACTGTGTGTTTCCATCCTATAGAGTAGTCTAGCGTGGCCGATGGAACTTTTCGAAGTCATTCCCGAATGAGCGTTTGGCCGACCCGAGTGTTCGGTGGTTGCGAGCTCGTTCGGAAATGAAGGTACACACAGTAAAGATAAAGCCCAGATACCGTCGGATTCAACGGAATCGGGGCTTTATCGTTACTGTGTGTACCCAGCTTTAGGCATGGCACACCCAGGCATGAAATTCCTGCCTATCAGACCTATCAACCAATAAACTGATCAGTATTTTGTTGCTCAGGAATTAAAGTGACTGTATTTTGTCCTATTCAACCAGTGAATACCACAGGATTTACTGTAATTTTCCAATTCTACTTAAAATGGGTCAGGAGTAATTGAGTGACAGAAATTGCAGCTGACATTTAAAACTTGCAGAAATCACAAAATACAAACCAAGAGGTTAAAACATATATCCCTTTATTTTCAATAATAACAATATGTGTTTCAAACGCGTTACCGTCAATTTGCGCTGAGATTACTTTAATCAGTTATCGCAGTGCATGCAATTCGCAAATAAATGGTGTTTGTATGCGCTCTAAATACGAATCGTGGGCCCTCACGTAATGCACTGGCATGCGATCCTAAATCGCTAATGGATTGCAAGAGCACGAGAAAGGCGCCAGTGTGGATTACCCCAAAATATGGTTAATGTCCTTAAATTAAATTTTTAAAAAAACTTAAGCTGGGTACACACCATGGAATCCTTCATCCCAACCAGCCGTCCTCCACTAGCGACTGGTTAGCCAGGACGAAGGACTGTCAGTTGCGGCATATATGGCCTAATGATCAGCCGTGGTTTTCTGACACGTCTGATCCCCCATTAGGATGAATGGATGGTCGATCACCGCAAATCCATGCAATTTTCCAGGCTCGATCCACCGACCTTTACATCTGTCGAACGGGTATAGAAATCGCATTGTATGTGCACAGCCTTACATAAAACTCACCCCTTGCTGACGTACTAGGGTTTCTATCTAATGTATGGATCATATTAAAATTACTTTGCTCCATACATTCCAATTTGTTCATTAGCTTGATTTCAATTGGGCTGCAGCCTCCAGAGCTAAACAATAGAGTTAATGAGGCTGCTGGAAGGAGCAGTCAGTGATAAACAAGCATTATTCCAGGTATCTGCAGTAGTGAATGTGATGAGCAGTACATACCAGAGGGCTCCAACATGTGTCCCTTTCAAAAACAACTCCCAGAATTCACTGACAGCCAGTCTAGGGATTGCTGGGAGTTGACGTTCTCTAAACACCGTGAATTCTGTATGTTGGACCCCTCTGGTATATGGCCTCTTTGGGGTGGAATACCTGTAACCTGGAATCATGGCGATTTCTCCCCAATAGCACCGCTGTTTGCCCACAGCTAAGATGGCTCAGGGGACGTATCCGCGCAATGACGTCGCTTCCTGGTTGAGTTGACATGTAAACACGGACTATCTGGGACATAAACAAAGACACTCTGTTGTGTTCGGAGGACAAATGGGGTCGGTGTGAGGAATTACGGTCTTTACCTCCTTACAGTAAAAATCTATCGCCTGTACCGGGTTCTGATTCTATTCGTGGCGCTGCCGTACCTGGTGACATGGCCCTGCAACGAGGTGTCAATTCACTGCGCTTCAACCAGGACCAAAGTAAGAAGGAGCGCCTATGGCAGGGATGTCAAACATGTGGACCATAAGATAACTCCCAGCATTCCCAATCCCTGTAGAATGCAGACAGAGTGCTGAGCGGCTGCAGGTTGGACAATGTTAGAAATGTCCTGATATCTGTAATTACCTGGCCTGAGAGTGGGGAGACTTGGGAATGAATGTAACCACTAAAAAGGTCAAGAATAACCTCAGGGAGAGACCCCAACCAATCCCCGTTCAGAGTTTATGGACCCCATAGAGCAGTTGTGTCAAACCTTGGCACAACAGATGGGGGGCAATTCTGTTTAATCTGTTTATAAATGACTTAGAAGGGGGCATTGAGAGCAAGATCTCTGTGTTTGCTGATGACACTAAACTATGCAGAGCTTTGGAAACTTCAAATGATGTGCAAGTGCTGCAAGCAGACCTAGATAGATTATCAAAATGGGCAGCAGAATGGCAGATGAGATTCAATGTTGATAAATGTAAGGTAGTGCATTTGAGATTTAATAATCCCTATGCAACCTACACCATAAATAACTGTGTTAAAGGGGGAACTAAAGTCTCCAGACGACATTGTCCCAATAGACAGAGCACATTCACAAACATACAACAAGCTGTGTCTCACCTCTCCCTTTGCTGTGGCCATTGGGTGATTTATGAAAATAACCTGTGAGTACTAGGGGTCAGCTCCCACAAGCTAATTGTCTGCGTACAGGCACATGCTCCATAGAGCTCAACAGATCAAAACAAGGAATTTGCAGCCTTGCTTCCTAGAAGCTGACACACAGCACAGAGATCCTCCCTCTCCCTGACACAGAAAAGGGATTTCAGTTTTTCGTTTTCAAACTCATTCAAGGCTCCTGACCTAATAATGGTATAATCCTATACTTTTCAATACAAAAAGAAAAGTAATCTTTGCAGTGTATTTCATAGATAGCATAGATGTAAGAAACGGTATACTAACATTTCAGCAAAAATAAAAGTAAGTCTGAAATAGTACCTGCAACTTGTACATTTACTCTGTCTTGCTAAAAGCAGAGCACTTACGGTACCTCTAGGTTAAGAGAGACACTATATAAACCATTGGTACATGTAGAATATTGTACTAGGAACATAATGGAAACAAAAAATAAAGGTAAGCTTGGGGATTCTAACTCATGACCTCTTGAACTATATGTGTGTAAACCTGGTGTCTTACAAGGTGAGCCACCACTGAATGAGCTGCAAACCTAGGCACATTTCTAAACTTTATTTTTTGCATGGAATATAATAGAAACAAAAAAAGAAATATCTGGGGTATTAAGCTTGTGACCTTCTGAAATGTGTATTTTTTAAACCTGGTGCCTTACATAGTGAGCCAACACAGAATAGGCGCAGAATCCAGCTACATTTGGAAGCTTTATCTTTTGTTAGGAAAATAATAAATTAAAAAAATGGAATATGGAAGTCCCTGATAAAACTTTAAAAGCTGCTTGTTACCCTTCATTTTATTTTTACAGCAACTCACACACTGACTGGTAAATAAACTGCAGGGTAACAAGCAGCTTTCAAAGTCTTATCAGGGATTCCATATTGGTGTGGAGACATCTGTATAGAAAACACTTTGTGCATAGTGACAGTGAATATTGGGGTCAGGGGGCATGGGTTCTTTGATGACTTCATGGGCTGTGTGTTGTACTGGCAACAACATGGAAGCCTTTTTATTAACAGAATCTCACATATACTAAATGCAATGTACCAGAGAAAATCTTACAATGTATAGGTGTTCTGGGGAGAAAAACTTTCACATTAGGTTTTTAGAGCTAGCAAGATATTGTCTTGTATAAAGAGGGGAATAGATTCAAGAGAGAAAAATATTATTCTCCCTCTACAGGGCACTGGTAAGGCTTAATTTGGAATATGCAGTGCAGTTCTGGAATCCCATATTCCACAAAAGGGACATCTTGGAAATGGAAGCAGTCCAGAGAAGGGCAACTAAATTAATAAGGGGAATGGAGGGGCTTGAATATTCAGGCAGATTAGACAAGTTAGGGATGTTTACATTGGAGAAGTGATGTTTGCGTGGGGATATAATAACCATATACAAATCTATTAATGGGCCATACAATAAACTCTCTGGTGCATTGTTCACTAATAGGTCATATTAGAGGACTCGTTGACATCCTTTAAGGTTGGACGTAAAGTAGTTTCATCTTTAGGTTAGAAAAGGTTTCTTTACAGTAAGAACGGTGAAACTGTGGAACTGTCTTCCAGCAGAAGTGGTAATGGCAAGTTCATTGAATAAAAAATCTTGAGAATAACTGGGAATAATACATATACTGTAGTTGATCCAGGGATATTTTCCGATTGCCGTTTGGCTTGGAGTCAGGAAGGAATCCCCTCTAATAGCCTGTTAGAGTGTTTTATTGAATATATACAAATATATAAAGGGGTCTTCAGTGTTAAAACAGTTTATTTAAAAACTAATAGATGCTTAATTCAGAGAGTATTTAACAATAAATCTAAGCAAGCACAACTTTCAGCATACGGTACTTGGACCATTTGGAACTATTTAATTGCTGAATTACACACCAATTTACCTACTCTAGGCTGCTTCTGCTGTGCAATGGAAACAGGTGTGCGGATCTTTAACATTGAACCTCTCATGGAGAAAGGACACCTTGGTGAGTAAGATCAGTTGTAAGGAGAACGCATCTTGCACCACACTTTCTTCTTATTCTGCCTTTGTATTTCAGATTTGGATCAGGTTGGCAGCGTGGGGCATGTGGAGATGTTGCATAGATGTAACCTTCTGGCGCTTGTAGGTGGCGGAAGTAATCCCAAATTCTCTGATATATCAGGTACAGAGTATGAGATTGTCTTCACTACTTTTTGTTTATTTACCACATCATTTACCTATTTGTGTTTAATGTGTTTTTTTTTTTTTTTTTTTAGTTCTGATTTGGGATGATTCCCGTGAAGGAAAAGATAAACTGGTCCTTGAGTTTACCTTTACTAAACCTGTTTTGAGTGTGCGTCTTAGGTCAGACAAGTGAGTCTTGGTTTTAATTTTTTTAAACTTTAACAGGGAGATTCAATAAAAGTCCTTTAAGTACCCATACACAATAATATTGCCTGCCAACATTCCTGTGATGTTTGTGCAACATCATAAGAACAACCAGACCCAGTATAAGATATAAACTAGAAAGGGAAAGTTTAAGTATAAACTTTGAATTTGGCTTGAAGGGCTGCATTTTGGAAGGGAATATGTGTGTTTGCTGCAGATCTTAAAACTCAATAATGGAAATGATGAGTTTGTAGTGAACGCTTGTTTGGGCAAAAAAAACTTTTGTGTGTACCCAGCCCAAAAGTGGTGCTAATTTTGATCCAACCAATCAGAAAGCTTACATCTGATTGGTTAGGGCAAAATTAGCGGCATTTTCAATGATAATGATTTGTGATCAAAATGTATTTTTTTGACTTTAGTTACCCTTTAAGTATGTCTGCCACAGTAATGGATTAGTAGATCAGTAGGTTTGTGTACCTGTGTCAGGTTGGGGGTTAAAAAAACTTTTTTGATAATTGTTCAAAAAACATTTTTGACTTTAGTTACCCTTTAGGTATGGCTGCAACAGTAATGGAGGGGTAGGTCAGTAGATGTATGTACGTGTGCCACGTGGGGGTTAAGAAAACCAAACTTTTTTGATGATTGGTCAAAAAAATTTTTTTTTACTTTAGTTACCCTTTAAGTATGGCTGCAACAGTAATGAAGAGGTAGGTCCGTAGGTGTACCGTATATACTCGAGTATAAGCCGACTCGAGTATAAGTCGAGGTACCAATTTTTGCCTCCAAAATGAGAAACCATGATTGACCCGAGTATAAGCCGAGGGTATACAGTAACCCTAATACCTTTCCACTGTAGATGTTTGGAAACTACAACTCCCAGCATGCTTGGTTGCTGGGAGTTGTAGTTTCCAACCACCTATAGTAGAAAGGTATTGGGGGTTACTGTATGGCATACTGTCCCCCACCCTAATACCTTTCCACTGTAGATGTTTTTTAAAACTGTGTACAAAGGGAAAATCCTGTCATCTTTCTAATGCCATATCCATTTCCTTAGGTTATGAGAGAACTGCACTGTTTATAGCTCTCATTCTGACCACCAGTTTAAAAGTGTACTGTATCTGGCATACTGTCCCCCCAGCCCTCCCCCCAGTACCCCCAGCCCTCCCCCAGATCCCCCCCCCAGCTCACTTACCGTACCGGTCTTCAGTCTTCCTCTCTCTGCAATCCAGAAGCAGCGCGAGTCGGCCAGCAGTTCCATTACTGCTCCGCGGCTGGCGATGACGTCATCCCGCCAGCGTGCGGGATGACGTCAACGCGCAACCGTGAAGAACTACTGGGAACTGCCGGCCGGACTCGCGGCTGCCTCTGGATTGAAGGTAAGTTCCTTGTGACTCGAGTCTAAGCCGATAGTCAAGGTTTTTAGGTTAATTTTTAAACCTAAAAACCTCGGCTTATACTCGAGTATATACGGTATGTACCTGTGCCATGTGGGGGTTAAGAAAACCAAACTTTTTTGATTATTGATCAAAATTATTTTTTTACTTTAGTTACCCTTTAGGTATGGCTGCAACAGTAATGGATTTGTAGGTCAGTAGGTGTATGTAACTATGCCACATGGGGGTTAAAAAAGCAAACCTTTTTTATTATAAATCAAAATTTATTTTTTTTACTTTAGTTACCCTTTAAGTATGGCTGCCACAGTAATGGATAAGTAAATCAGTAGGTGTGTGTTCCTGGGTCTGGTTGAGGGGGTATGTCTTTTTTGTGTTACAACCATAAAACTATTTTTATTGAGGATAAATCTAAATTAGTTTTTTTTATTTAGTTACCCTTAATATGGCTTACCCATAATGAATAGTAGATTAGTAGGTGTGTGTACCTGGGTCTGGTTGAGGGGGATTGTCTTTTTTGTGTTTACAACCTAAACTTCTTTTATTGAGGAAATCTAAATTAGTTTTTTTTGACTTTAGTTACCCTTTAAATATGGCTTCCACCATAAGGGATAAGTAGATAGTAGGTTGTGTGTACCGGGTCTGGTTGAGGGGGTATGTCTTTTTTGTGTTTACAACCATAAAACTATCTTTTATTGAGAATAAATCTAAATTAGTTTTTTTTTATATTTAGTTACCCTTTAAATATGGCTTCCACCATAATGGATAAGTAGATCAGTAGGTGTGTGTACCTGGGTCTGGTTGAGAGGGTATGTCTTTTTTGTGTTTATAACCATAAAACTATCTTTTATTGAGGATAAATCTAAATTAGTTTTTTTGACTTTAGTTACCCTTTAAATATGGCTTCCATGGGAATGGAAAGGTAGGTTAGTAGGTGGTGTACCTGGGTCTGTGTGGGGGGGTTGGGGGTATCACCATTTGTATTTATGACCATGAAACAAACTGTTTTGAAAGATCCACATTTGAGGATTGTTACCATTATAGTCTATGGGAAAAAATGTCCGGAAATTCGCCCATAACGCCGTAACGCTTCTGCGGATTCCTTAGCTAGATAGCACACTTCTGCTATATGCCCCGCACGTTTGTACCGAATTTCATGTCTCTAGCTCAAAAACTGTGGGAGGAGATACGGTCCAAAAAAGCGGAAGAAAAAAACGGAAGAAAAAGAAGAAGAAGAAATAGAAAGAACAGTAATTTGGCTTTTTCAAGCCAAATTAATAAGACATTTTTTGTGATTGAGTTGCAATGGCAAATTTAATTGGCTAGGTGTATGGCCAGCATTAGTATTTCTCTAACCTCAAGGGGCTGGTATAGCGTAAGCACGTGATGACTGTAGTAGTCAAAGGCTTGTTTATTTTTTACATAGAATTCCTTTTAAGCAATGTGGCAATTTATTGCCAAACTGAAAGACCATTGCTACATGTTTAAGCTGCTTGCCAGTAAAAATTGGCAGAATGGCCCCCACACTTGATTATTAGTGTTATAAATCTGGTCTGTTTGTTGTCTGCTGTGCTAAGCTGTGTACACACCCAACGACCATCTAGCAATATCCTCATTTCCTGCCTAACCGTTAATCCAGAGGATGGCAAAAAATAACATACCAAATTTATGAAGGGGGAAAAAATTCCTTCCTGACTCCAAGTGGAAATCGGAAATTTCCCTGGATCAACTCTACTTTATGTATCAATACCAGTAACTTGCAACATTCCTTGTTTGCAGAAACAGTTCCATAGCTTTACCGTTCTCACAGTGAAAAACCCTTTCCGAACTTGAAGCCTAAACCTTTTTTCTTCAAGTCTTAAGGGATGTCCTCGTGTCCTCTGACATGTTCTATTGGTGAACGATGCCCCAGATAGTTTATTGTATGGCCCGTTAATGTATTTATACACCGTAATCATATCCCCACGCAAGCTCCTTTTCTCTAGTGTACATAACTTTAACTTTTTCAGTCTCTCTTCATATTCAAGCTCCCCCAATCCCCTTATTAATTTAGTTGCCCTTCTCTGAACCCTTTCCATTTCAAAGATGTCCTTTTTGTACACAGGATTCCAAAATTGCACTGCATATTCCAAACGAGGCCTTACCAATGCTTTGTAAAGAAGGAAAATAACATTTATCTTCCAGCCTGCTGTGCCTGGGGACCCAGACACAGCAGGGATTAAGTACTCAACCTCCAGGAGCGGACACTTGAAAATTTGAAGACTTCACAGGCTTAGGTGCTCCTCCCCTTACCTTATATAGCACAGCACCAGGAGCCTGCTTTAGTTCTTCAAGTGTCCGCTCATGAGTTGGACTACTGCACCTGTACAACTACAAGGATTTCACTTACAGAGGATAGGGGAACAGCTGGATTCTATTCCCTTCCAGCTTTCCCCCAACATACATTACGCAGCAATGGGCTATTCACCCACTTGACTACTGTTCAGTGGACCATGCTGTGGCTCTCAGCAGCTACTATTTCACTGCTGATCCCAGCAAAGGCGCAAGTAAATGGAACCTCCGCCTCTTATTTAGGGCGCATCGGTTTTCCCTCAGTCACCTACTTGGCCACCCTTGGTAGGACCTCCGGTCCTTAGTCAAGGGGGCTGGAACTCCTCCCGGCTGGCGGGAACGTCTCCTTCCTGCCACACATCGCGGGGGCGGGACTTCCGGCTGCCTTCCCTGCCAGCTGCAAAGAGAAAAACCTCTGGACCCTTCAGACTCAAGGGCTCCTTTACTATTACCTTCCAGGTCCTGTCTTGTTTATATCTCTCTCTACTTTTCTTTCCTTCCAGCTGCTAACAAGTCTGTTTGATTAAGGGCTCAGGTACTGCAGTATCCTGCTCTAAGACATAATATTCTTGGGGGAAGGGGTTCTTTTTCCCCTATCTCTCCATCCTTCTCTGTAAAAAAAAAAAAAAAAAAAGAATTCCTTTCTTGTACAATCTCCTTCTTTCTCATGGCCAGCAAGTGGTCCCATCCCGCCAGAAGGTAAATAAAAACCCTCTCGCCACATCTTATGTGTGTGCAACCTGTGAAACAAAATTACCCTCAGGCCAATCAGGTCCAATGTGCGCCTCGTGCAACGCTGCCCAGGAAGTACCTCATGCTCCTAATTCAGCCGACCAAGAACCCGAATCGGCAAGGTCTATTCGTGAATCCTTAGATTCACTTAAAAATACATCCGCAGGGCCTGCTATAGAGGAGGACCCCTCAGGAATATGAACCAGCATAGGTTAAGTCCCTAGATTCCTCTGTGTCCTCTCTGTCTGCTTCTATTTCACTGGTCCTTCAATCCGGACAGCTAGTGACTTCAGTCAGGGATTGCAGACGTACCAGATCACAGGAGCCTACCTCCTTCACGGTCGAAGACTCAATTTAAGAGGACGATGACGTCCCCGAGGAAGGTGAGGTAGACGTATGATGCTCCCGAACAGGAGCCTCAGACAACGTTTACAGCGGAGACTGTCGACTCCCTAATCAGGTCAGTACTTAGTGCCCTAAATATTCAGGATTCAGAATCCCAAGAGGATGCTTCCAAAAGCCTTTTCTCCCAAGTTAAGAAATCCTCGATGCAGTTTCCCTCCTTTGAACAACTCAATAATATTGATCTTCAAGAATGGTCCTCCCCTCCCACGGTCGACCCTCCTGAAGCCCGGCTCTCTACAGCAAGTACTATCCCCCTTTCCAAGACGGCAACATTGAAAGATTAAAATGATCGTCGTATTGAGGCCTTCCTAAAAATATCCTTTTCAGCCTCAGGAGCCGCCTTATGGCCGACCTTCGGTAGCTAAGGCCATAGAGGTATGGCTCAATCAAATATACCAAGAAATCGGATCAGATCCGGCCAAGGCCCACCTACTGGAAATCATACAGGACTTATCTGATGCCGCAAGTATATATTGGGGATTTGGCCTTAGAATCCAGTAGACTCATTGCTAGGGCATCTGCCTCTGTAACAGCAACCCGTAGGATCTTATGGTTGAAAGCATGGGCTGCCGATCACGCTTCAAAGAGAGCCCTCTCCAGCCTCCCTTTCTCAGGGGGATAGTTATTTGGGCCAGAGTTAGAGAAGATCATTTCTCAGGCAACAGAAGAGTTCCTTCCTCCCCCAAAACAGAACTCGCAGGCTTCCTACTTTTCATAGAAATACGCCCTTTGTACCTCCCCAAGGGCCATGTTTGAGAGCAATTACCAAGCCCCTCCCCCAAGAAGGGGCGCTTCCACTCGCCCCTCCTGGCCCACCAAACAAGGCTCCTTTTTACCTAAGGGAAATACAACCAAATCTTCATGACTATCCTTCCAAGAATTCGGTAGGAGGACGACAACATTTTTTTCGCAAAACCTGGAATGGCCAATCCACAAATGCCTGGACCCAAACATCATATCTCATGGATACTCATAGAATTTTCATCCCTCCCTTCAAACCGCTTCTTTCCTTCCAATCTTCCAAGGTCGCCACTCAGACGAAAAGCCCTCCAAAAAGCCATAAATTCGCTCCTAGTAGCAAAAGTTATAGTTCCAGTTCCAAACGACTACCGATTTGGGGGTTTTTACTCCAAGCTTTTCTTAGTGCTGAAAAAGGACGGCTCGTTCCAACTCGTCCAACCTATTCACCCTCTTTTTTTTTTTTAACCCTACCTAACAGTTGATCCAGAGGAAGGCAAAAAATCCCAGCTAAAAAGGGGGAAAGAAATTCCTTCCTGACTCCAAACGGCAATCGGAAAGTATCCCCGGATCAACCAGATCTATATGCATTAATACCAGTAATTCTCAATATTTTTTAGTTTTAGAAACTTCTCCAGGCCTTTTTTAAAGCTATTTAATGAGCTTGCCATTACCACATCTGCTGGAAGATAGTTCCACAGTTTCACCGTTCTCACTGTAAAGAAACCTTTCCTAACCTGAAGATGAAACTACTTTAATTCTAACCTTAAAGGATGATGTCCCTGTGTCCTCTGATATGACCTATTAGTAAACAATGTACCAGAGAGTTCATTGTATGGCCCATTAATATATTTGTATAAGGTTATCATATCCACGCAAACGTTGCTTCTCCAATGTAAACGGCCCTAACTTTTCTAATCTGCCTGCATATTTAAGACCCTCCATCCCCCTTATTAATTTAGTTGCCCTTCTCTGAACTGCCTCAATTTCCAAGATGTCCCTTTTGTATATGGGATTCCAAAATTACACCGCATATTCCAAATGAGGCCTTACCATTGCCTTGTAAAGAGGGAGAATAATATTTTTCTCTCTTGAATCTATTCCCCTCTTTATACAAGACAATATCTTGCTAGCTCTAGCCGTTGCTACCTGGCATTGTTTGCTATAGCTAAGTCTGTTATCTACCAGAACCCCCAAATCTTTTTCCATTACAGATGCACTTAACACAGAGTTATTTATGGTGTAGGTAGCACTGGGATTATTAAATCCCAAATGCATCACCTTACATTTATCAACATTGAATCTCATCTGCCATTCTGCTGCCCATTTTGATAATCTTATCTAGGTCTGCTTGCAGCACTTGCACATCATTTGAAGTTTCCAAACCTCTGCATAGTTTAGTGTCATCAGCAAACACTGAGAATTTGCTCTCAATGCCCCCTTCTAAGTCATTTATAAACGATTAAACAGAAGCGGCCCATACAGAACCCTGAGGCACTCCGCTTTGAACTTTAGCCACATAGATGTAACTCCATTAACCACCACTCCCTGTTTGCGACCAATAACCAGTTCTCTATCCATGAACAAATGTTTTCTTCAAGGCAACAATCCTCAGTTTATACATTAGTCGCCTATGTGGACAGTATCAAAAGCTTTCGCAAAATCCAATATATCAGTCCACTGCTGTGCCTGAATCTAACTTTTACTTGCTTCTTCATAAAAACCAATTAAATTTGTCTGGTGGGATCTATTTCTCATAAATCCATGCTGACTACTACTAATAGATGATCTCTGGAGACAAAGTCAAGGATATTCCTGTAACAAAGTTTCCAGCACCTCCCTACCACTGATGTTAGGCTTACAGTTCTATAGTTACCAGGCTGTGAACGCTTTTTTGAATATTGGTATTACATTATCTTTTTTCCAATCCAGCGGCACATCCCCAGACCAAAGCGAATCTGAAAAGATGAGAAACAGTGGTCTAGATAGAACTGAACTAAGCTCTTTTAAAATCCAAGGATGCAATCCATCTGGTCCTGGGGCTTTATTGATATTAACTTTGTCTAATTGTTTCCGTACCATATCCTCTGTTAGCCAATGTGAATACTCTTCATTTCTTCCCTGCATATTATTACAATCCCTGCTGTAAGGACAAAGATTCTCAACAGTAAAAACCAATTTAAAAAAACGGTTTAGCAGATTAGCCTTTTCGGCATCCTCTACAACCACCTCAGCCCCCATTATTTAATGGTCCCACATCTCAGTCCTCATCTTTTTACCATTTATATACTTAAAAACATTTTGGGGTTGGACTTCTTGCTTGTTCGACAATCCGTATTTCATTTCCTATTTTAGCTAGTTTAATTGCTTTCTTGCACTCTTTTTATTACAGCTTTTGTACTCCCTGTAAGCCTGTTCTGTTCCCTCTGTTTTCAAAATTTTAAAAGCCTTTTTCTTTTTTTCCATTTCCCTTTTTACCTGAGCATTAAGCCATGCAGGAGTGGACCTAATTTTTTTTACACTTGTTACCTAAAGGTACAGATTTAGAAATGTAATAGTTTAATATCCCTTTAAAAGTGGTCCACATCTGCTCTGTATCTTTACCTAGAAACAATTCCCCCAGTCTATAGCAGAGTGATTCCTTTAACAGCATAAAATTAGCTTTCCTAAAGTTAAAAGTTTTTGTTAACCCAGTGCACTTTAGTTTTTTGCAACCTATATTAAATGACACTATATCATGGTCACTATTCCCTAAGCTTCCCATTACATTCATTTCCAAAATGAGCTCAGGGTTATTAGATATCACCAGTTCCAATAATGCATTCTGTCTAGTAGGAACTTCTACTATCTATGAAACAAAGTGCTTATATAGGAAATTTAAGAACTTTATACCTTTTGAGGTCCTGGCAGTTCCCTTACTCCAATCTATGTCAGGGTAGTTAAAATCCCCCATAACCAGAACATGCCCCATACCAGCAGCCTTCGCCAACTGCATATGGAGACTTCCTCACCCGGCACACCCTGGACCCAGGGGAATGATCTCTTCACAAGGAGGTTTTCTTGACCATGACCAATCGGTGGGGGGTGCCAGAAATAGATATGATGGCATCACGTCACAATCACAAAGTCTCCCTCTTTTGCCCCAGGCATACATAGTGGGCGCACTAGTAGTTCCGTGGAGATTCCGGCTGGTATATGGGTTTCCTCTGATGATCCTGCGAGTCCTCAAAAAGATCAAAATAGAAAAGACATCAACAATATTCATCACGCCCAACTGGCCAAGAAGGTCTTGGTTCACGGATCTACTAAAAATGTCAGTAGAGGATCTGTGGCCTCTACCTCTTTGTCCGGACCTTATCTCCCAAGGGGCGTTATTCCATCCAGGATTTCAAACCCCTCAGTTTGACGGTGTGGCGATTGAATCTTCCATCTTAAAGGAGAAAGGTATCTCATTGTTTGTCATACCCACCATGTTGGCGGCACGAAAACCATTTTCATCTAATATATATTATCGAATATGGCGTAGATATGCAACCCGGGCAAAGTCTAGGGGTTTTTCCTCTCGCACCTTTGTTCTATCCAGACTTTTGCGATTTCCTTCAGTTGGGATTGAATAAAGGGCTCTCTCTTAGTGCACTTAAGGTTCAAATCTCAGCCCTTTCGATCTATTTTCATGCGTTAGGATGTTCAGACTTTTTTGCAAGGGGTGGCCCAACTTCATTCACCTCGCAAACAATCTGTCCAGCCATGGGACCTTTCACTAGTCCTCCAAGGCCCTCCTTTTGAACCTCTAACATCCATAGCACTATCACTGCTATCCTGGAAGACACTATTTCTACTGGCTTTTTCTTTAGTTCGGAGAGTATCCGAACTAGCAGCTCTAGGAACCATCGTGTTTATCTTTTCATAAAGATAAAGCGGCCCTTCGACCTCACCCAGCCTTTTTACCCAAGGTCGTATCCTCCTTCCACCTGAATTAGGAAATCATCGTTCCAGCTTTGGAATCGACCATCTTCTCCCAAGGAACAAAGGTTGCACTCCCTGGAGGTTGTCAGATATACGTTTCTAGAATGGAATCTTTTCGTTCTTCCAAGGCCCTGTTCATCCTCTTGGCGGGTCCTCTCAGGGGATCCAAGGCGTCTTCTCAGACCCTAGCCATATGGATCCGTAATCTCATTCTGTGTTGCTATGCAGAAGCAGGAGCTGCTCCACCATTGTGGGTTGCGGCTCCTTCGACAAGAGCATTAGGTGCTTCATGGCGGCTCAGCGCAGGGCCTCTATAGATCAGATTTGCAAGGCCGCCACATGGTCTTCTATTAACACATTCTTCTTTCTAAATCTTCTGCCCACCCTGTACTGGTCGGGTCTTTAGGACGTCCCCTGCTGTGTCTGGGTCCCCCTAGGCTGAAAGAGAAAAAGAGATTTTGTTCTTACCTGTAAAAAATTTTTCTCTGAAGCCGAAGGGGGACCCAGGCACAACCCTCCCTTAAATTAGTTAAACTAGTTTCTGATTAGTGTAGTTAGTTTCAAGTTTAGGGCTTGTTGCCAAAAAGTTATATGTTACTTTATTACTTACTCTCCTTCGCTTTCTATCTTTGAGACTAACTGAAGCAGGCTCCTGGTGCTGTGCTATATAAGGTAAGGGGAGGAGCACCTGAGCCTGTGAAGTCATCAAATTTTCAAGTGTCCGCTCCTGGAGGTGGAGTACTTAACCCCTGCTGTGCCTGGGTCCCCCTTTGGCTTCTGAGAAAAAGATTTTACAGGTAACAACAAAATCTCTTTTTACCTCCCTTGAATCCATACCTCTCTTTATACAATACAATACCATGCTGGCTCTATCTGTTGCTTC
Organism: Hymenochirus boettgeri; assembly: GCA_019447015.1. Lineage (NCBI taxonomy): Eukaryota > Metazoa > Chordata > Amphibia > Anura > Pipidae > Hymenochirus > Hymenochirus boettgeri. The sequence goes on along the minus strand of CM033476.1, from coordinate 143,192,592 downwards.
CTGGCACTGTTTGCTACTTTTACACTAAGTTTCTACTATTACAATTTATCACCTTAAATTACTGCAGTTCCATTTAAATCCCAAAATATTTTATTGCAGGATTGTCATAGTGTTGAAAAATCGGATTTATGTCTATTCGTTTCCTGACAATCCAACAAAACTCTTCGAATTTGACACACGGGACAACCCTAAAGGTAAAGCAGCATCAGCATTCAGAAAACCTTAAAGGGGAACTGTGGTCCAAAAATGACTTTAGGTAAATTGATAGGAATTGCTCTCCTGAGAATTTTTGCAATTTATTTTCATTGTTTATTTTACATAGTTTTGAAGATATTTACATTTTTGTGTGTGATATGGAAGTAGCATCACCAGGTCCCCTGCACTTCCTGCTTCCTGTTATGAAACCTGTCATTCAATCTGCCCTGTGTCTCTTCCCCTTTGCAGCCCCCCTGGTCCCTCCCACTCATGGTCCCATCAGTTGCAGGCCCCCCTTGGCCCATTCCCTTACAGCCCCATGTGAAACCGCCCACTCGCGGGTGCCTAAGCCCCCCCCCTGCTCACAGGTGCTGTGGGCCACTCTGACACCCCACCCCGCCACCCCCTGAAAACTCTGTGGAAACAGCCTTTTCGGGCACAGTGAGACCTCTGCCTGAATAGATTGTTTTCACATAGTGAGAGAGAAGGACTGTGGATTCCCTTACCTTCTCTGCACACAGCAGAGAGGAGGAGGGACTTCCTGTCTCCCTCACACACTGAGGGAGTCTGAGGTTGTGCTCGCCGCTGGCACTGTGCAGGAGAAGCCTTAGGAATGTCACATGTCAGCCTCCCACCCATTAACTTTGTGGTTAGTCATTTCTTTATTTATATCTTGGGCTGTGGAGCACGTAGAGAGGTGGTTGATGGCTTGTTTTAAAGGTAGGAAACTTGCCTTTCATTTAAACTCAACTTGTTTGGAGACCACAGTTCCCCTTTAATTAATGATGTCAATATCATCGCCCTCTCCCCCCAATAGGCTGAGCATTGTAGAATTATTATAAGAGGAGCCTAAAGGTATGAGATATGCATTTCAGGCTTAGGGTCCTAATTATAAAGGAGCAGTGTCGCAAAATAGCAACTCCCCACCTGGTATCGGTATTTTACATGCATGTTGGTATTTTACAACTGTGTCAAAAAAAAAATACAGACCTGCTGGGAAATGCTGGTACCACACAGAACTTTGTGGCAGTATTGTACTCCTCAATAGTGGAATGTGGTGGTATGTTACTGTCACGAACGCCAGTTCGCTGGGCACGTGATCTGACCAATCAATTGGTAATAGCTGCCACCACTGCACACTTCTTCCAGACGGCGCAAAAGCCCAATCAATCTTGACTCTCACTGACTATGCACACCCCTGTCCTGGCAGCTAAATGGTTAACACTACACCATTCACTCCAGCAAGTAACTGGTTAATTAGCATCAGTCCTTCACAAGCAGAGTTAATTAGCATTTACACTAGCAAAGCATTCCATACACCTTAAAGTCCATCCAAACACATACAAACTTATCAGAGGCTAACTGAGTTCTTTTAGATCATCAAAGACAATTGTTTTTAATTTTTAGATTTAATATTCCAAAAGTTGGACAGTGAATATAATACAGAAATGAAAGAAAATGGTGTTACAATAAAATGACATACAATAGGTACGACAGTTATATAAAATAAAAAGGATAAAAATATTCACAGTCCATAACTACTCACTAGAAGAAGTCCTGTGTCTCAGGGTGAGAAGGAAACATAGGATCCATACACATTTTGCATGTCTCCTCGGTATGAATCAAGTTAAAGGGGCTACAGTATTTTTTTAAGCCCATTGATGTAACCATCCCCCTACTTAGCTATGCATGAGGTGGGAGCATCCAGGAATGACCCTGGCAAGTTTTCATACCCCTCTCTTACAATTGTTATTTACCGGGGGGGGGGGGGGGGGAATCAGGAAATTGCAGATGACTTCTTCATTATCTTGTTTACATTTTGGATTTAATTGTCCTTTAACAATATTAGTCTTGTAACGTGCATTTGATTTATGTATCCTAGGGCTTTGTGACCTTTGCCCTAGTCTGGAGAAACAGCTGTTAGTTTTCCCTGGACATAAATGTGGCAGCCTGCAGCTTGTGGTAAGTGACATGGGTCTCAGGGGCCCCTTGGAAACTGGCTGAACATTTACTAATGTGAACAATCTGTGCTTCCAGGATCTGTGCAATGCAAAACCGGGTAGCTCGTCAGCCCCATTCACGATAAATGCCCACCAGAGTGAATTAGGTTGCCTTACAGTGAATCAGCAGGGCACCCTGGTAGCTTCTGCCTCACGCAAAGGGACATTAATCCGCCTCTTTGACACTCAGACTAAGGAACAGTTAGTGGAGCTTCGGAGGGGAACAGATCCTGCAACTTTGTACTGGTGAGTTCAGGACCTCACATTACAGTTAGGAGAACAACACTGGTACCTATGTGGGTTTCACAGTCTCTGACTTTGTCTTTCAGTATAAGTTTCAGCCATGACAGCTCTTTTCTCTGCAGTTCCAGTGATAAAGGAACAGTACATATATTTGCCCTAAAGGATACTAAACTCAATCGCAGATCAGCGTATGTATTCTCTTATGTGCAGATTTTTAGCTATATTTTTGGGTGGGGACTGCCATACTGTATTAAAGGATGATCTAAAGGTGTAACTTATTTATCTGTTTTTTTCCCCTCTTCCTAGCCTGGCACGTGTTGGCAAGGTTGGCCCCATGATTGGCCAGTATGTAGATTCGCAGTGGAGTTTGGCCAGTTTTACTGTGCCTGCAGAGTCTGCTTGTATCTGTGCCTTTGGCAAAAACACCTCTAAAAATGTCAACTCCGTTATAGGTGAGTGACATCCTCCGGATGTATGAGTTCCCATTTCTCGTTTTCACATTTAGTATAGTATAGTATAGTATTTGAGGTTGAATAAAGACATATGTCCATCCAGTCCAACCCATCTAGCAATATCCTCATTTCCTGCCTAACTGTTGATCCAGAAGAAGGCAAAAAAAAACCCTACTCTACTTTATGTATTAATACCAGTAACTTGCAACATTCTTTGTTTGCAGAAACTCATCCAGATTTTTTTTGAAACTGACCAATGAACCTGCCATAGCAACATCCACTAGAAGACCGTTCCATAGCTTTACTGTTCTTACAGTGAAAAACCCTTTCCGAATTTGAAGCCTAAACCTTTTTTCTTCAAGTCTTAAGAGATGGCCACGTGTCCTCTGACATGCTTTATTGGTGAACAATGCCCCCGATAGTTTATTGTATGGCCAGTTAATGTATTTATACACAGTAATCATATCCCCACGCAAGCCTTTTTTCCAACGTACATAATTGTAACTTTTCCAGTCTCTCTTCATATTCAAGCTCCCCCAATCCCCTTATTAATTTAGTTGCCCTTCTCTGAACCCTTTCCATTTCAAAGATGTCCTTTTTGTACACAGAAAAGCTTCGCAAAATCCAAATATATCAGTCCACTGCTGTGCCTGAATCTAACTTCTTACTTGCTTCTTCATAAAACCAATTAAATGTTGGTGGTGATCTATTTCTCAAAATCCATGTGACTACTACTAATAAGATGATCTCTGGAGACAAAGTCAAGGATATGATCCTGTAACAAAGTTTCCAGCACCTTCTACCCACTGATGTTAGGCTTACAGTTCTATAGTTACCAGTCTGTGAACGCTTTTTTGAATATTGGTATTACATATCTTTTTTCCACACAGCGGCACCATCCCAGACCAAAGCGAATCTGAAAAGATGAGAAACAGTGGTCTAGATAGAACTGAACTAAGCTCTTTTAAAATCCAGGATGCAATCCATCTGGTCCTGGGCTTGGCTTTATTGATATTAACTTTGTCTAATTGTTTCGTTCCGTACATCCTCTGTTAGCCAATGTGAATACTCTTCATTTCTTCCCTGCATATATTACAATCCCTGCGGTAAGGACAAAGATTCTCAACAGTAAAAACCAATTTAAAAAAACGGTTTAGCAGATTAGCCTTTTTGGCATCCTCTACACACACCTCAGCCCCATTATTTAATGGTCCCACATTCTCAGTCCTCATCTTTTTACCATTTATATACTTAAAAAACATTTGGGGTTGGACTTGCTTGTGTTCGACATCCGTATTTCATTTCTATTTAGCTAGTAGTTTAATTGCTTTCTTGCACTCTTTTATTACAGCTTTTGTACTCCCTGTAAGCCTGTCTGTTCCCTCTGTTTTCAAAATTTTAAAGACCTTTTTCTTTTTTTCCATTTCCCTTTTTACCTGAGCATTAAGCCATGCAGGAGTGGACCTCATTTTTTTTACACTTGTTACCTAAAGGTACAGATTAGAAATGTAATAGTTTAATATCCCTTTTAAAAGTGGGTCCACATCTGCTCTGTATCTTTACCTAGAAACATTCCCCCCAGTCTATGAGCAGGAGTGATTCCTTTAACAGCATAAAAATTAGCTTTCCTAAAGTTAAAAGTTTTTGTTAACCCAGTGCACTTTAGTTTTTGCAACCTATATTAAATGACACTATATCATAGGTCCTATTCCTAAGTTCCCATTACCTTCATTTCCAAAATGAGCTCAGGGTTATTAGATATCACCAGATCCATAATGCATTCTGTCTAGTAGGAACTTCTACTATCTATGAAACAAAGTGCTTATATAGGAAATTTAAGAACTTTATACCTTTTGAGGTCTGGCAGTTCCCTTACTCCAATCTATGTCGGGTAGTTAAAATCCCCCATAACCAGAAACATGCCCCATACCAGCAGCCTTCGCCAACTGCATATGGAAGTTCATTTCCACCTCCTCCCCGGCATTTGGCGGCTTATAACATACTCCAACAATTAATTTACCTACCTTCTTGCTCCTGTACACAGTTCACCCATATTGTTCTGCCGTATCGTTTATTCCCCCATCTATTCCATCTTTTAAATTTGACTTCAATTCCTGTTTAACATACAACCATCCCCTCCTCCTTTCTTATTAACTCTGTCATGTCTAAATAAGGAGTTCTTCATATTTACTGTCCAGTCGTATATCAGTGAATTAAGCCATGATTTGTATACCAATCACATCATACCTTTCCTTTAAACTATTATTTCAAGTTCCCCCGTTTTTTCCAGCCATACTTCTTGCATTTGTAAAAGTGAATGTGGAAGCAGACTTCCTCACCGGCACACCCTGGACCCAGGGGAAAGATCTCTTCACAAGGAGGTTTTCTTGACCATGACCAATCCAGGGGGGTGCCAGAAATAGATATGATGGCATCACGTCACAATCACAAGGTCTCCCTCTTTTGCCCCAGGCATACATGTGGGCGCACTAGTAGTTCCGTGGAGATTCCGGCTGGTATATGGGTTTCCTTTGATGATCCTGCGAGTCCTCAAAAAGATCAAAATAGAAAGAACGACACAACAATATATCATCACGCCAACTGGCCAAGAAGGTCTTGGTTCACGGATCTACTAAAAATGTCAGTAGAGGATCTGTGGCCTCACCTTTTGTCCGGACCTTATCTCCCAAGGGGGTATTCCATCCAGGATTTCAAACCCCTCAGTTTGACGGCGTGGCGATTGAATCTTCCATCTTAAAGGAGAAAGGTATCTCATGTTTGTCATACCCACATGTGGCGGCACGAAAACCATTTCATCTAATATATATTATCGAATATGGCGTAGAATGCAACCCGGGGAAGTCTAGGGTTTTCTCTCGCACCTTTGTTCTATCCAGACTTTTGCGATTTCCTTCAGTTGGAGATGATAAGGGTCTCTTAGTGCACTTAAGGTTCAAATCTCAGCCCTTTCGATCTATTTTCATGCGTTAGGATGTTCAGACTTTTTTGCAAGGGGTGGCCCAACTTATTCCACGTCGCAAACAATCTGTCCAGCCATGGGACCTTTCACTAGTCCTCCAAGGCCCTCCTTTTGACCTCTAACATCCATAGCACTATCATGCTATCCTGGAAGACACTATTTCTACTGGCTTTTTTTTAGTTCGGAGAGTATCCGAACTAGCAGCTCTAGGAACCATCGTGTTTATCTTTTCATAAAGATAAAGCGGCCCTTCGACCTCACCCGCCTTTTTACCCAAGGTCGTACCTCCTTCCACTGATAGGAAATCATCGTTCCAGCTTTGGAATCGACCATCTTCTCCCAAGGAACAAAGGTTGGCACTCCCTGGAGGTTGTCAGATATACGTTTCTAGAATGGAATCTTTTCGTTCTTCCAAGGCCCTGTTCATCCTCTTGGCGGGTCCTCTCAGGGGATCCAAGGCGTCTTCTCAGACCCTAGCCATATGGACGTAATCTCATTCTGTGTTGCTATGCAGAAGCAGGAGCTGCTCCACCATTGTGGGTTGCGGCTCCTCGACAAGAGCATTAGGTGCTTCATGGCGGTCAGCGCAGAGGGCCTCTATAGATCAGATTTGCAAGGCCGCCAATGGTCTTCTTTAACACATTCTTCTTCTAAATCTTCTGCAACCACCACTGTACAATGGTCAGAGGGGATTAATAGGACGTCCACCTGCATGTAGTCCGGTACCCCTAGGAAAAACTGAAAAAAAAGAGAAAAAAGAGATGTTTGTTCTTACTGAAATAAAAAATTTTTCTCTGAGCCGTAAGGGGGACCCAGCACAACCCTCCCTTAAATTATAAGAAATTAAAATAGTTTTGATTCAGATTAGGGTTAGTTTGACAAGTTTTAGGGACATGGTTGCGAAAAAGTTAAATGTTACTTAATTAACTACTCTCCTTTCGCTTTCATCTATTGAGGACCTAACGGAGAGGATCCAGGATGCTAAGTCAATAGAAAAGTAGGAGTAAGGTAGCATCTGAAGATACTGAAATGAAAGAACTAGACAATCAAATATAAAAAAATAATAAGAAAAAACGTAGAGGTGGAGAGAAGAAACAGACAATAACCGACCTGTGTAATATCAATTGCAACGCGAGGGGATTAACAGTGTGCACGCCCCCTCATTCGAGCTTCTGAAAGAAACAATAAGATATTTTACAGGGAACAAACAAAAAAATCTCTTATTTTACCTCCATTGAATACATACCTTCTCTTAAGTTAATAAAAATACAAATACCATGCTGGTCATACGTTAGCATCCTGAGCATGTGGTGCGTTTTACCTTTAAGTTATTTAACTATTTACAATTATCACCTTAAATATCATGAATGTCAAGTTAGAATTTAAATCCCAAAATTTTTATGCGGATTAGTACAAATAGTATGTTGAAAAATCGAATTTAGCGTACTATTCGTTTGTTCATGAGCAATCACAAAAACTCTTCGAATTGACACACGGGCACAACCCACCAAGGTATACAGCGCATTCGCATCCAGAAACCTTACACAAGGGAATGTGGTCCAAAAAATGTGACTTTAGGTAAAATTGATTAGGGAATTGCTGTCTCCTAGAATTTATGCCAATTGATTATAGACATATTGTCCTTATTTTACATAATTTGAAGAATAATTTTGTAAGTATGATTGTCATGATAATGGACTAAAAGTAGCAATACCACAGGTCCCCTTGCACTTCTGCTTCGTGTTATGAAACCTACTCATATATCATACTGCCCTGATCTATCTACGTCCCTTTGCAAGCCCCCACTGGGTCCCGTCTCCAAACCTGCTATAGGTACCCCACACATCATGCCCACCGGGACCCCCCACTTGGCCATTCCCGAATACAAGCACCAAATTGGAAAGAAAAACGCCCCCAAAAATAAAAATCAGCGACAAAAGGATGCCTCAAGCCACCCCACTATGCTCACAGGTGCTGGGCCACTCTGACACCCACCACCCCGCCACCCCCTGAAAAACTCTGTGGAAAAGCCTTTTCGGGCACAGTAGAGAACTCTGCCTGAATAGATTGTTTTCACATAGTGAGAGAGAGAAGACTGTGGATTCCCTTACCTTCTCTGCACACAGCAGAGAGGAGGAGGGACTTCCTGTCTCCCTCACACACTGAGGGAGTCTGAGGTTGTGCTCGCCGCTGGCACTGTGCAGGAGAAGCCTTAGGAATGTCACATGTCAGCCTCCCCCCATTAACTTTGTGGTTAGTCATTTCTTTATTATATCTGGGCTGTGGAGCACGTAGAGAGAGGTGGTTGATGGCTTGTTTTAAAGGTAGAAACTTGCCTTTCATTTAAACTCAACTTGTTTGGAGACCACAGTTCCCTTTAATTAATGATGTCATATCATCGCCCTCTCCCCCCATAGGCTGAGCATTGTAGAATATTATAAGAGGAGCCTAAAGGTATGAGATATGCATTTCAGGCTTAGGGTCCTAATAAAGAAGGATGCAAAGTGCAATACTCCCCACCTGGTATCGTATTTTACATGCATGTTGGTATTTTTACAACTGTGTCAAAAAAAAATACAGACCTGCTGGGAAATGTCTGGTACCACACAGAACTTTGTGGCAGTATTGTACTCCTCAATAGTGGAATGTGGTGGTATGTTACTGTCACGAACGCCAGTTCGCTGGGACGTGATCTGACCAATCAATTGGTAATAGCTGCCACCACTGCAACTTCTTCCAGACGGCGCAAAAGCCCAATCAATCTTGACTCTCACTGATATGCACACCCCTGTCCTGGCAGCTAAATGGTTAAAACTACCCATTCACTCCACAGAAGAACTGGTTAATTAGCATCAGTCCTTCACAAGCAGAGTTAATTAGCATTTACACTAGCAAAGCATTCCATACACCTTAAAGTCCAAACACATACAAACTTATCAGAGGCTAACTGAGTTCTTTTAGATCATCAAAGACAATTGTTTTATTTTTAGATTTAATATTCCAAAATTGGACAGTGAATATAATACAGAAATGAAAGAAAATGGTGTTACAATAAAGACATACAATAGGTACGACAGTATATAAAATAAAAGGATAAAAATATTCACAGTCCATAACTACTCACTAGAAGAAGTCCTGTGTCTCAGGTGAGAAGGAAACATAGGATCCATACACATTTTGCATGTCTCCTCGGTATGAATCAAGTTAAAGGGCTACAGTATTTTTTTAAGCCCATTATGTAACCATCCCCCTACTTAGCTATGCATGAGGTGGGAGCATCCAGGAAATGACCCTGGCAAGTTTTCATCCCTCTCTTACAATTGTTATTTACCAGAGGGGGGGGGGGGGGATCAGGAAATTGCAGATGACTTCTTCATTATCTTGTTTACATTTTGGATTTAATTGTCCTTTAACAATATTAGTCTTGTAACGTGCTTTGATTTATGTATCCTAGGGCTTTGTGACCTTTGCCCTAGTCTGGAGAAACAGCTGTTAGTTTTCCCTGGACATAAATGTTGGCAGCCTGCAGCTTGTGGTAAGTGACATGGGTCCATGGGAAGGAGGAGTGGGGGGGGAAGAAAAAAAGAAGGGTGTTGGCAGGAATGCACCAAGAAAAGGGCGGGAAAAAGTTTATTCAGGTTACAGCGCTAGTGGTAGCCCAAGGGCGCTATATAAATAAACATGGGTTATAACAGACATACTGGGTTTGTATAGATCTGCTATTGTGTATGACTGACGTACAGGCGCGGTGTGATGACGCAAGTGGCGGCTATTGTATAAATAAAACTATACATACATACTGGGATAATCTGGAATTGTCGGGTTATAGAGTGATGACGAGCCGCAAGGCGGGGGGGGGGGGGGGGGTGTGGGTCCCCAAGACGTGGGCCGAGGGCTGGATATATAAACTAAAAACGGTTAGTACATACTACTGTTAAGCTGTATTGTTCTAATGTAGCAGCGCGGGGTGGCGGGGTTGGTCCCCAGACAGTGGACGCTATGATAAAGGCCCCGTGGAGAACTGGAACATATCTGAACATTTACGTAATCATGAACAATACATCGTGTGTTCCCGGATCTACGTGCAATGCAAAAACGGGGTTGGTAGCTCGTCAGCCCATTCCATCGATAAAATGCCACTCAAGAGTGACATGATTAGTTGCTTTGTACAGTGAATCAGCAGGGCACCCTGGTAGCTTCTGCCCTCACGCAAAGGGACATTAATCCGCCTCTTGAACTCAGACTAAGGAACAGTTAGTGGAGCTCGGAGGGGAAAACAATCCTGCAACTTGTTACTGGTGAGTTCAGGACCTCACATACAGTTAGGAGAACAACACTGGTACCTATGTGGGTTTCACAGTCTCTGGACTTTGTCTTTCAGTATAAGTCAGCACCGACAGCTCTTTCTCTGCAGTTCCAGTGATGAAAGGGAACAGTACATATATTTGCCCTAAAGGATACTAATAACTCACAGTCGCAGCATACTCAGCGTATGTCATTTATTGCAGATATTTTTATGTAGCATATAATATTTTGGGTGGGACTGCCATCATACTATGTAAAGGATGATCTAAAGGTGGAACTTATTTTTCTGTTTTTTTCCCATCTTCCTAGCCCTGGGCACGTAAGGTTGCAATGGTTGGGCCCCATTGATTGGCCAGTATGTAGATTCGCAGTGGAGTTTGGCCAGTTTTACTTGTGCCTGCAGAGTCTGCTTGTATCTGTGCCTTTGCAAAAAACACTCTAAAAATGTCAACTCCGTATAGGTGAGTGACATCCTCCGGATGTATGAGTTCCCATTCTCTTTTTCACATTTAGTAATAGTATAGTATAGTATTGAGGTTGAATAAAGACATATGTCCATCCAGTCCAAACCCATTAGCAATATCCCATTACTGCCAATGTTGATCCAGAAGAAGGCAAAAAAAACCCTACTGTCTACTTTATGTATTAATACCAGAACTTGCAACATTCTTTGTTTGCAGAAACTCATCCAGATTTTTTTTGAAACTGACCAATGAACCTGCCCTAGCAACATCCACTAGAAGACCGTTCCATAGCTTTAACTGTTCTTACAGTGAAAAACCCTTTCCGAATTTGAAGCCTAACCTTTTTTCTTCAAGTCTTAAGAGATGGCCACGTGTCCTCTGACATGCTTTATTGGTGAACAATGCCCCGATAGTTTGTATTGTATGGCCATTAATGTATTATACACAGTAAATCATATCCCCACGCAAGCCTTTTTTCCAACGTACATAATGTAACTTTCCAGTCTCTCTTCATATTCAAGCTCCCCCAATCCCCTTATTAATTTAGTGCCCTTCTCTGAACCCTTTCCATTTCAAAGATGTCCTTTTTGTAACAGGCTTCCAAAATTGCACTGCATATTCCAAACGAGGCCTTACCAATGCTTTGTAGAGAGAGAGAATAATATTTTCCTCCCTTGAATCCATACCTCTCTTTAACAAGACAATACCATGCTGGCTCTGGTGTTGCCGCCTGGTACGGCTTGCTTCCTTGTTATCCACCAAAACTCCAAGATCCCTTTCCAACAGGGATTCACTTAACACAGAGCCATTTATAGTATAAGCAGCACAAGGATTTATAAGTCCAAAATGCATCACCTGACATTTATCAACATTGAATCTCATCTGCCATTAGCAGCCCAATGTGACAATCTATCTAGATCCCCCTGCAACGATTGCATATCCTCTGAAGTTTTAATGGTTGACAAAGTTTTGTGTCGTCAGCACAGAAACCTTGCTTACAATACCCACTTCCAAATCATTAATAAATAGATTAAATAGAAGCGGCCCCAACACAGAACCCTGTGGCACCCCACTTAGCACTTTAGTCCTAATGATGAAGCCCATTCACAACTACTCTCTGCATCCTATTAATTAACAAATTTTATCCATGTACAAATGTGCCTCCCCACACCAATAGACCTTAGCTATACACTAGTCTTCTATGGGGACGTATCAAAAGCCTTTGCAAAATCCAAGTAAACTACATCTACTGCTATGCCAGAGTCTAAATTTCTACTTACTTCCTCATAAAAGCCAAGCAAGTTAGTTTGACAAGATCTATTCTTCCTAAATCCTCGCTGGTTACTACTAAAGAAAGATTTTAATATATTCCCCACAACTAAAAAAATTGCTTTGCACTTGTAATGTTGTAAAACACCAATCAGGATAAAAGCTTAAGTAATCATGTTTGAAGCTATATACAGACATAAAGAGAATTGTGACCAAGCAGCCTTCTCTGTTTTAAAAGGTAGCTGGGTAACAATCTGGTGAACTTCCATCAATGTAGGAGAACACATGTCAGTTACCTGTCGCCAACCCCCACTGATATATTAAACACTTATTTAGATGTATTATTAATCAGATATTTAAAGGGAAAGTACAGTGGAAAATACCATTATTTTCAATTCTTTATATTATGCATACAGTTATTTAAATATTCTCTTCCAAAATCAGTTGAATTCATACCCTTGCTATTCCCAGCTGTTAACATTAGTGAGCTGACATTTTAGGTTCTGTAACGGCCCTTCTTCTTTCCTGAAAGCACCACTACCATAGAATGTTCCTAACAGAGTTCTGGTCTTTGGTTGTTGGATGAGTCAAACATGCTCAGATCTCTACAAAGCAACTGGATCAACCCAGGCGCTGGGTCAACGGCCTCTATTAGGGGTTCTGAAAACAAGAAGTCAGTATTTCTGAAGCATTTATTTATACCCAGACAAAATGCTGAATAGGCAGGCTAAAGGATAAGTACACTCAAAAAATAAGTTAAGTGTAATTTGTAGCAGAAGCTTAAACTAATCATTCCCCCCCTCCTTTTTTTTTCTAGCTCCCTCCTGAGACTACATGTGCTGAAGGAAATTCCTGACATCTTGGATCTTCTTTCATGTAGTCCTAGCTCCGCCCTCTGATTTGCGACTCTCCTTGTTGGAGGTCAGGAAAAGAGCTGTCTGTGTGTGCGGGTGCGCTCGTGACGTCACGGCGCATGCGACATGACGTCACGTGCCCGCAGCACACAGCCATCACTTTTTCTGACCACCAACAAAGAGAGAGTCAGCAAATCAGAGGGCGGAGCTAGGATGTCAGGAATTTTCCTTCAGCACAGGTAGCTCAGGAGGGAGCTAGAAAAAAAAAAGGCGGGGGATGATTAGTTTAAAAGGCAAGTTCAGCCCCAAATGAAAACTTACATACAGGTAAATCACCCCCCCAAACCCTAAGGGTAATAGTTTGAAATGTGAAATATAAGTCTAACCTGAAATCCTGCACAATGTCCTGTTTCCTGTTTCTGCTGCCTGGTTCTTGCAGTTAGGAACTGTGAGTTATGGATTTGGCAGTTGACATCACAGCCCATGACTGAATGTTAATCCCCTGCCTGCCTTTTCTGAGCATGCCAGGCTCAGTAAAGGCTCCGTACTGGTTTCTAAAGGCTCAGTTTCCATGAGGCATCCAGAAGCCTAGCAGGCATACAGTAATGAATTCATAGGACAAATAGGATATATCAACATATTTTAAAGAGGCCATTCTGAGTGTACTTATCCTTTAAGATATTAGGATGGAAAAATACTGCTCCTTTTTCTAAAAAGTATTTGCAATGATGACCGATGCGCTGCGATTTGCACATCCATTTTTGAACAACCATTCGATCACAATTTTTTGTGCAATGCCATGCATTACCATAATGAAAAATAGCAAAATTGCATGTGCAACACACACACAATGGCCAGACTCACACACACATTGCACTTCCAGTGCGTTGCAGTGTGGCCTCAGCCTTAAGCATCTATTAGTATTAAAACTGTTTTAAAGGCATGTCCACCCATTTTTAGGATTTTTGATATACTGTAAGGCTTCCTACCCCAGCCCCAATCACTATATTAGTTTTTACAGAAACTCCCCTGATCATTACTACCTTACCTCTTTCTCCTGCATACTGTTCCAGCCCTCTGCTTGCACGAAACTGCAAGCAGGGCCGGACGGACGTGGCTCCTGGCAGTGGGGAGCGCCGGAGGAGAGAGGAAGGTAAGTAGAGTTCGGGGGGTTTCTTTAAAAATAATATTGCGGTTGGGGGAGGAAGCCCTACAGTATACCAAAGGGGTTTTATGCTAGGGGGAGGGAGTGCTTTTAGAAACGGAGAGGGTTATTCAGTGGTGCAGCGCCATTTCCTGGACACCATGATTGCTCTGAATTTCCCTCGCCCCCCTGTGGGGCTCCCCCGCTCTGCTGCTGGGGAAGAGGCGATAGGCGGCACAACTCTACTTTATGTATCAATACCAGTAACTTGCAACATTCTTTGTTTGCAGAAACTCATCCAGATTTTTTTTGAAACTGACCAATGAACCTGCCATAGCAACATCCACTAGAAGACCGTTCCATAGCTTTACTGTTCTTACAGTGAAAAACCCTTTCCGAATTTGAAGCCTAAACCTTTTTTCTTCAAGTCTTAAGAGATGGCCACGTGTCCTCTGACATGCTTTATTGGTGAACAATGCCCCCGATAGTTTATTGTATGGGCCAGTTAATGTATTTATACACAGTAATCATATCCCCACGCAAGCCTTTTTTCCAACGTACATAATTGTAACTTTTCCAGTCTCTCTTCATATTCAAGCTCCCCCAATCCCCTTATTAATTTAGTTGCCCTTCTCTGAACCCTTTCCATTTCAAAGATGTCCTTTTTGTACACAGGATTCCAAAATTGCACTGCATATTCCAAACGAGGCCTTACCAATGCTTTGTAGAGAGAGAGAATAATATTTTCCTCCCTTGAATCCATACCTCTCTTTATACAAGACAATACCATGCTGGCTCTGGCTGTTGCCGCCTGGTACGGCTTGCTTCCTTGTTATCCACCAAAACTCCAAGATCCCTTTCCAACAGGGATTCACTTAACACAGAGCCATTTATAGTATAAGCAGCACAAGGATTTATAAGTCCAAAATGCATCACCTGACATTTATCAACATTGAATCTCATCTGCCACTTAGCAGCCCAATGTGACAATCTATCTAGATCCCCCTGCAACGATTGCATATCCTCTGAAGTTTTTAATGGTTGACAAAGTTTTGTGTCGTCAGCACAGAAACCTTGCTTACAATACCCACTTCCAAATCATTAATAAATAGATTAAATAGAAGCGGCCCCAACACAGAACCCTGTGGCACCCCACTTAGCACTTTAGTCCATAATGATGAAGCCCCATTCACAACTACTCTCTGCATCCTATTAATTAACAAATTTTCTATCCATGTACAAATGTGCCTCCCCACACCAATAGACCTTAGCTTATACACTAGTCTTCTATGGGGGACTGTATCAAAAGCCTTTGCAAAATCCAAGTAAACTACATCTACTGCTATGCCAGAGTCTAAATTTCTACTTACTTCCTCATAAAAGCCAAGCAAGTTAGTTTGACAAGATCTATTCTTCCTAAATCCTCGCTGGTTACTACTTAAAGAAAGATTTTAATATATTCCCCACAACTAAAAAAATTGCTTTGCCACTTGTAATGTTGTAAAACACCAATCAGGATAAAAGCTTAAGTAATCATGTTTGAAGCTATATACAGACATAAAGAGAATTGTGACCAAGCAGCCTTCTCTGTTTAAAAGGTAGCTGGGTAACAATCTGGTGAACTTCCATCAATGTAGGAGAACACATGTCAGTTACCTGTCGCCAACCCCCACTGATATATTAAGCACTTATTTAGATGTATTATTTAGATGTATTATTAATCAGATATTTAAAGGGAAAGTACAGTGGAAAATACCATTATTTTCAAATTCTTTATATTATGCATACCTAGTTATTCTACATATTCTCTTCCAAAATCAGTTGAATTCATACCCCTTGCTATTCCCAGCTGTTAACATTAGTGAGCTGACATTTTAGGTTCTGTAACGGCCCTTCTTCTTTCCTGAAAGCACCACTACCATAGAATGTTCCTAACAGTAGTTTCTGGTCTTTGGTTGTTGGATGAGTCAAACATGCTCAGATCTCTACAAAGCAACTGGATCAACCCAGGCGCTGGGTCAACGGCCTCTATTAGGGGTTCTGAAAACAAGAAGTCAGTATTTCTGAAGCATTTATTTATACCCAGACAAAATGCTGAATAGGCAGGCTAAAGGATAAGTACACTCAAAAAATAAGTTAAGTGTAATTTGTAGCAGAAGCTTAAACTAATCATTCCCCCCCTCCTTTTTTTTTTCTAGCTCCCTCCTGAGACTACATGTGCTGAAGGAAATTCCTGACATCTTGGATCTTCTTTCATGTAGTCCTAGCTCCGCCCTCTGATTTGCTGACTCTCCTTCTGTTGGAGGTCAGGAAAAGAGCTGTCTGTGTGCTGCGGGTGCGCTCGTGACGTCACGGCGCATGCGACATGACGTCACGTGCCCGCAGCACACAGCCATCACTTTTTCTGACCACCAACAAAGAGAGAGTCAGCAAATCAGAGGGCGGAGCTAGGATGTCAGGAATTTTCCTTCAGCACAGGTAGGCTCAGGAGGGAGCTAGAAAAAAAAAAAGGGGGGGATGATTAGTTTAAAAGGCAAGTTCAGCCCCAAAATGAAAACTTACATACAGGTAAATCACCCCCCCAAACCCTAAAGGGTAATAGTTTGAAATGTGAATATATAAGTCTAACCTGAAATCCTGCACAATGTCCTGTTTCCCTGTTTCTGCTGCCTGTTTCTTGCAGTTAGTAACTGTGAGTTATGGATTTGGCAGTTGACATCACACCAATGACTGATGTTAATCCCCTGCCTGCCTTTCTGAGCATGCCCAGGCTCATAAAGCTCAGTACTGGTTTCTAAAAGGCTCAGTTTCCATGAGGCATCCAGAAGCCTAGCACATACAGTAAATGATGCATAGGACAAAATAGGATATATCAACATATTTTAAAGAGGCCATTCTTGAGTGTACTTATCCTTTAAGATCATTAGGATGGAAAAATACTGCTCCTTTTTCTAAAAAGTATTTGCAATGATGACCGATGCGCTGCGATTTGCACATCCATTTTTGAAACACATTCGATCACAATTTTTTTGTGCAATGCCATGCATTACCATAATGAAAAATAGCAAAATTGCATGTGCAACTACACACACAATGTGCCAGACTCACACACACAATTGCACTTCCAGTGCGTTGCAGTGTGGCCTCAGCCTTAAGCATCTATTAGTATTAAAAACTGTTTTAAAGGGCATGTCCACCCATTTTTAGGATTTTTGATATACTGTAAGGCTTCCTACCCCAGCCCCAATCACTATATTAGTTTTTACAGAAACTCCCCTGATCATTACTTACCTTACCTCTTTCCTCCTGCATACTGTTCCAGCCCTCTGTTTGCACGAAACTGCGAGCAGGGGCCGGACCGGACGTGGCTCCTGGCAGTGGAGAGCGCCGGAGGAGAGAGGTAAGGTAAGTAGAGTTCGGGGGAGTTTCTTTAAAAAGTAATATTGCGGTTGGGGGAGAAAGCCCTACAGTATACCAAAGGGGTTTTATGCTAGGGGGAGGGAGAGCAAAACGGGAGAGGGATTGCTGCAGTGCGCATGGCAAAATTCTCCTGGAACACCATATTGAATCTCTGGAAGATTTCCTCAGGTTAAATTTCCCTGTTTTCTTTAATAGAAGAGTTCTCTAACTGTCCGACTTTCTTTTTTTCCCAGCGGTTTGTGTGGATGGAACATTTCACAAATATGTTTTCACGCCAGAAGGAAATTGCAACCGAGAGGCTTTCGATGTGTATCTGGATATTTGTGATGATGATATTTTCTAAGTCCTGAATCCTTTTTGTTCTCTGTACCCATCATTTTGAGCACATGATAAGACTATCCATCATTTCTCAGTATATTGAATTAATCTGGACTGTTTGCATATATTTGTAAAACTGTACATATATATATATATTGCACATTTTAAAAGGTTTATGTTCATCATAGGCTTTTACTGGTAATCAAAGCATTAAGAGAACCTAGGCTACATCAAGTGTTGTTTAATAGATTTTTTTTTTTAACAGTATTTGGAATAAGACATACACGACTCACCCCCAATCTAGTGCTTATTAAAACAATGATAAAAAGGCATGCTAGTTATTTAAAAGGGAAACTTTAATCTGAAAAACAAACAAATCTATAATTTACTAGAAGGTAGGAGATACTACACCTACTTTATGTTCTTACAATCAGCGATGTTGGTAGTGAAAGATGGCTGAGGTGACATCCCTCTGTGTACCTTCTCCCTGCTTAAAGAATCTCTACACTGGGAAGTTCGTTTTTTTAAATTGCCCATTACTGGAAACCATCATTGTACCATTTTCTCTTGATTTTACATATATAGTTACATAGTAATTGAGATTTGCACCCAATTTCTTTAAATATCCAATCTGAAACATCTTACATTTCACCTGTCAATCAAATGCCATATTATTATAAACTCTTCTGTTATGTGCAGTTTTAATGTAGCTAGAGCTGTATGGTGGGAAATTTTCTCTCCCAGTGTTGCCTCATAGGGATTGCTGAGCATGCTTTCCCTTACAGAGAGTCAGATACTGTAGTCTGTGAGGGAGCAGGGGAACTGTATCTGAGCAGTACAGGATTTAAGTCATGCAGAAACACACACCTCAGATTAAGTGCTTCTTACATGAATTAATTTATAGATTGAAATAAGGCAAAGTATTTGTTTCAGTGTACATACCTTTAAACGTGTGCATTCACTTTGGGATTGGGAGGAGTGTAGGGGGAACTAGAAGGGGTGGGTTGGAGATTTGTCAGCGTTGCTGTCTTTTTACTATCAACAATTGTAAGAACGGGAGGGACGTAATATCTCCTACCACCTAACAAATTATAGATAATTTTTAAACTTGTTTTACAAGTATCCATTTACTATAACTTTAGGACTAGTGACTCCGTTCCTCCAAGGTCCCCTTAGTATCACCAGGCACATTATATAATAGCGTACAGACCCGCAGGACGTCACTCCTGCATAAACACAGATCAAAAATAATTACAGTTTCGGGCCACAATGCTCAACATATGGAGTCCAAATCTTTCTTTTAAAAGAAGGCTTTTATTCATCCATGTTAAAAACAGTTTGGTGAGGTTTCAGGGTCAGCATGTCTTTACAATACCATTTACTGGTCTAATGAAGCCAACTCTGTCAATAAGCCAATTACTGCCATTGTCAGCAGAAAGCTAAGAGTATTGGACACACTGCATGTATCCATGGAACAGTTTGTATTCATTTAAGTTTTGGCGTTTCCCCTATACTTAAAAAATATTTTTATTACTCTGTTTTAAACTTGAACTATATTCTTTTAGAAAAAAAAGAATGTATCAACTTGTTTGCCATATGGGTAATTTATATGGTAAATACACAATTGCTTATTTACAATGGAATAGGGAAAAATTGTATTTCTTTTCGTACAGAACAGTCTTCATAACACTGTTAACAGCATCAGACCTAAACGGTCATTAATATAACCCATGGAGAGCTCATTCTCTTTAAAACAGAGAGGTGACCAATCACTAATGTTTAAAGAACAAAAAAATCAAGGAACAAGAGTGTAGAGGTAGTCAGGAGTTATCCGAAAAAGGACCAAATCTGTCCATAGTTTGTAGAACAAGTAAAAGGTGTTCAAGAAAGGAACTAACTGAGACACGGAGTATACGAGCTTCCTCTGCTTGCCAATTTCTGTAAAAAATGAAACAGACCTGTTATCACCAACATAAATTCTAAATCTGTGAACCAGCTGATTTATTCTAACCTGTCAAGACTAGTTTTTGTTAGAAGAGATATACAGTATTATTTATACCTCAATGAGTACAGATTCAGTGTGCAGTTAGCTTAGAATAGTTAATTACTAACAGTTTGTATTATAATCCAGTAACAAATAAGCAATCAGCTCTGCAGCTACTTGTAGCTTCGTTAAAGGGCATGTCCACCCTTAAAACAAAACATTCTGGCAGCTTACTCTGCCAGAATGGTGGCAATAATTATCCTTAAATATCTGTTTAGCATAAAGTGGCAAATATATCAGTTGGGTTTAGGGGCAGGTAACTGACAATTGACCATTTTTTTTGTGGCCATGCCCTTTAAGGCTGCTAGTACACTAGATGCTACTTAACTGTTTTGGTTACTGCTGTAAAGAGTCTGGATTGGAGAATTGCTAGTAAAATTTGCTATTGACCAGAAGTAGTTCAAACAAAATGGTTATATATAAAATAAAACACTTACACATAAAGTATGTTATCTATAACATTAAGAGTTTTGCTCACTCCTCCTTTGCGTGGCTCTGCATCAGGGCACAAGGAGTTATGGGCTATCTGCGCCTCTCTCGGATCAGGAAACGGCACTGAAAGCTTGCTGGATATGTGTTATGGAATATTAAATACAAACTACTATATTTGGCCAATAGTGGAGTTGCAGATTAAATTTCAAATACAGTATGCTAATTAGATCAGTTTACTGATCTAATTAGTAAACTAATAAAAGATACTTCTTTTATAAATAGAAATAAACAGAAAAGATAAGTAAGGCTGCCTATGCAACTTAATTCATTTTAACAATATTCAAAGCACAAAGCATTAATAGTGAATACAAACCCTGCTTAAAATTAGTGCATTTCTCTTTTCAGATGTGTTCAGGCATTTTTTTCAGAAGGTGGTCTTACGGATATTAGATAAAATGGGTCAAATTTACTTATTTGTGGTATAGAATTAGATATGGGGATGCCCAACCTGGGACAATGGTGACCATAACCGCATACAACAGAAAGTAACTAAGGGGTGTTATTAAATTTCCTAGGGTAAGGTGTCAAAACTGCTTTGTAAGTGGCAGGCAATAAATGTTGAACCCCAAACCGCCTTCCTCTAACTATTTACGTTTGGTTTCTTTATTTTGATGTAAATGGCTTCCTGAACACCTCCTTTATACCAGTTTATATACAGTCTTCAAAGGTGGGTCCTTTTCCCTTAAGATATTGGCCCTTCTGTGCTGGGTCATAAATTGGTGGAGCTGGTAGTCTCCCCTGCATACAGATCAGAGCACACTGCACTGTACTGGGTATATGATGTTGCTCTCGTGTTTCAGTATTGGGTCTTCTGGACACTCCAGTTGCTGCCTCAGTGTCTTGATGGGAGTTGACAGGAATACGGTGTCTCTTTAAAATTCTGCAAAAGTGAACTATTCCTTTAATGCATTGATTGAAGATTGAGAACAAATTTACCGTTCAGGCGACCACAGCAGCACTGACAGGTCCTGACCGCTTCCTGGTTCTAATTAACTTTCTCATCTCCACTGGTGTTATTGGTGTTCTTTTCTTCTTCCAGATTTCACAAAGGCCCAGTCTGGATATTCACAAGTTTTAATGGCCTGTTATCTGCTTAGTATTCCATAAAGGCTTGTACCTTTTTCTTGTTAATTTTAACCCTGTGTAATCTATGTATATGAACCAGTGAGCAGCAAAACATCTTCAAAAACTAAACCCCAAGTCCGGTTGACCTAACTGAATAACACAGCTATACCATGACCTGGATGAATGAGAATTTTCACAAACCCATTTGTGTCTGTATTCAACTTTGCCTTCCCTTTAATTATTTTCGAGTTCCCCATCTTCCATGAGTCCAAGTTTCAGACTGACAAACTGTCCCATCATTCCAGTCAGTAATTTTTTGGGGCTTGTGTGGAGATCTTACTGCAAATGTCGAATTCTTTTAAATAGGACCACAGGGCACTATGTATTGACACCAGTTTAAACTGTATCAGCCTCATTTACCAAGAGCTGTGATAAATCAGCTTGCATCTGTGATAGTTTAATACAGATTTTCTTAAATAATCTGTACAAACTGCCTACAAAATAGGGTTGTGGCAGCTGATGTAGCTGCTGCAGCACTTTCAGAAACTGCATCAGCTGCTGTAAACCCTTTGTTAAAGTCACTTTAACCTATGCTAAATAGGTTGGCACAGAACTGGGCAAAGTAAAGCCTTGTACACACATGCAATTGCGGGTTCGTTTCACCCGTTAATCGGCCCATGTATGGGCCCTTTATCGGCCAAAACGGCTGGTCGTTCGGAGATTCGGTTGGGCAACGATCCCCGACCAATCGTTAAAGTGCCTATACACGGGCCGATTAACGGCCAAAACGAACGTTCGGACACATCGGCGGTCGCGGGTCGGGACCCGCGAACACGCTTGTGTACGAACCTTGTGGCCCATTTGCTGCCCCTGACTGCCCCCGCAATACTAGACCTGTACCCAACAAAAATCATAATATACTGTAAATGGATTGTCTCAGGCTGGATAACGGATTTATTTCTATTAAGTTTGTTATATAAAAAATAATCTAATCAATTGATTAACTTTTCTTTTTATAAAATCCAGTTTTGCATAACTATAATGGGAATAGAACTGCACCTATTGGTCCAGTCCTTCACAACAACAGTTTTTTCATGTGGCCCACTGTAAAATGTAATTGCCCACCCCTGGGTTGGCATGACTTTAAACATTACTTTTTTGCCCAGCGCTTCTGGGTGAATGAAGGTTAATATGTACTGTTAACAAGGAGAATACATTTTTTAACTTTGGCTGACAAACATAGAAAGGTTTTGTTATAAACACAATCACAATGCCTGAATAGGTTTTTATCTCCGTTTCAACTGCCATGATAGAGAATGATGTGTTCCTATTACCCAATAACAAATGTTTATTTTATTTAGGGAAAAGCAGGAGTAGGAGGGCAACCCACACTATTACCACCATAAGTTTCTTCCTCCACTCTTAACGGAGAAAAACCCCATTAAACTGTATCCATGGCAAGGACCTAAAATGCTAGTTCCTCACCCCGGGGGTACAGCCGGAAAACTTACCCTACAGCTGCCATTGCCGGTCCATTCTGTTCTGGCCCCACCCCTCCCAGACATTTCAACCAATGGGAGGATGTACCCTAACAGCCAGCTGTACCCCCAGTAGGGAGGACCCAGTATTTTAGGTCCTCACCCTGAGTACAGCTTAAGGGAGTTCATTTTCATTTCTCTTTAATTGTTTATTGACCGTATTCTTCTCCTTCCTATCCCCAAATGAGTTTACTATTGCAGACACACTAATGATAATAATGAGGAGGAGAACCCTGTGATGTGAAGGTTTACACAATTCATAGTTTGTTTACTAACACCCCAGATGTACAGGTTCATTTCAATTCCATCACCACTGTCAAGGCAACGGCTCCACAACAACCTTACCCTAGGCTGTGTTTATGTCGGACGTGAATGGTCCATGTTGAAATGAAAGATTCCACCTATTGCCTAAAGGGAATTACTATCACACAACGAAATAAATAAATTATTCAAATGAAAATAATTAGAAGGATACAAATGCAGCACGGGAGAATCCATCTTTACTGGTCCCAATTTACGGCACCACCATAGAGTTTCTGGCGAAGGAAAGGGCCTAACTGCTTCCTCGGAGGACTTCTCTATTGTTGTGTGAACACTATTAGCTCTCTAGTGACACCTACTGACAATAGGACCCGGTTAGTATTGCACATTGTAGACAAACTCAATCTGCTATAGGAGGGGGGGGTTCTCCTGTTTGTGATATCCTGCTTGTGATAACAGGTTCTGAATCAGGTGAAGGTTAAATGGAGTTAAGCACAGACATAACTATTGAAAATGAATAGCTTATATTCTTGCAGATATGGACCATTTCCCACAGTAGGTGCAGATAGTGGAACTGACCATGTTAACCCCCCCCCCTCTGTTTTCAGGCGGTGTGGTACAGCCCGTTGCCATGGTACGGTCATAACATTATTGCTATACAAACCATAAGGCTAAGCAGGTATGTGCCGTGTGCTGCATGTCATCCATATAGATACTCATTTCTATAGAGAAATATAAACTAATGCGGACAGGGACAGACAGGGTAAACAACCACATGTAGGAAATCTGAAATACCAGCACCCTTATGTAGAGAGTTGTGGTTGCTCCACTGCTACTTCCAAAATAGGGAGTCATGGGTTGTGATGAATGGAGACTGCCAGGCATGGTTCTGTTCAGCAGTTTACATAGCCAGTGGTGGAACTAAAATTCTGTGGGACCCCCAGCAAAATTATTTTTTTAAAAAAAAGATAAAAATATGCAGTTCCTTCTTTTTTCCTTAATCATATTATTCATATTCAAGGTAATGACATGTGAACCATATACTTAATACTTGGATTTGTATTTATTTATTATTATATATTTAAAGTTATTGTATTGATGTACTATTACTATATAGTCTTATTTTATCACACATGTTAACACTATATTTATATTTTATTGTTCTTTTAGAAATATTGCCATGTATGTCTGTATTTCCTGATTATGCCCTATGCTTTTTTATTCTGGAAAGCACCTTAAGCACTTTGTTTTGCACTTTATATTTCCCACCACTAGAGGACCTCTGTATTTATGCTCCTCCCTAGTTAAGCTTGTGTAGCACTTTGCACTTTATAATATTTTTTTCTGAAGAAGGCACAGACCGTGTGCCGAAATGTCACAAATACATTGTTGTAATGTTGTAAGACTGGTGTGTCCAGCTACTTTTATGAGTATACTTACCCTTCTGTATTGGCAACAGCTCTGGAGGCACCCAGCATTTGAAAAAAAGCACTCTCAGTGCTGTCATTGGTTAAGTGTACATGATCATTACTTCTATTTGACAAACACATGATCAGTGTGACTCATCTAGAAGGAAAGTGAGGGACTGTCCAATTACCTTTTATCTTTTCCTGTGCTAAGGTGAAGAAGGGATAAAAGTGACCTTAGAGACGCTGTATTAAAGGATTATGTATATGTTACATGGGTATATCATTGGTTAGAAATTTCTTAGGAAATCAAGTAAAATTAATAAGTGTTTTTTGGGGGCTAGAACACAGGCACTTTAATGAGTTGCCAGGCCATTGGTTCATTCCTGCTATAGCTCCCACCCCCAATACTAGACCTGTACCCAAACAGCTGCACAGTTCACTTTCAGAATCTCCATCAGCTGCTGTAAACCCTTTGTTAAAGTCACTTTAACCTGTTAAATAGGTTAGCACAGACCTGGGCAAAGTAAGGCCTGGGGGGCACAAGTGGCCTGTTTGCAGCCCCTGACTGCCCCCTCAATACTAGACCTGTACCTAACAAAAATCTTAAAGGGTATCTCCACTCGTATTTTCAAGATTTGGGAATCCAGTTCTATTGAAAGACGGGAGGTAAAGGACTGTGCCTTACCTTCCGTTCTTCAATAGAACAAACAGGAGCCGGAGTGAAGGTAGAAACTTACCCGCTCGCTCGTTCCCCCGGCGTGTAGTCTGACAGGTCCCGACGGACCTTTTACGCGTAATGCCGCATAATGTCCTTTCTATGCGCATAGAAGACAAGGTCCGTCGGGACCTGTCAGACTAAGCGCCGGGGGAGAAGAGCTCACATGTTACCTTGAATATGAATAATATGATTAAAGAAAAAAGAAGAAACTGCATATTTATGTCTTGTCACACCGACTCAGAATATTATTGGTAAGACGACCCAGGAGTAAAAGATGAGACTAAACGTTAATTAAAGGTAAATCAAATAATTATCTTTTTGATTAAAAACATGACAGCCCCAGGTTGAGACCTTTAGGTTTTACTTTATTAAAATGGAAAATCCAGTAAGATTCCCATTGTAATATTACAATATTACTCCTGGGTCGTCTTACTATTAATAGTCGTTGTGACAAGAAATAAATATGCAGTTCCTTCCTTTTTCCTTAAAGGGCATGTCCACCCCTTTTTTTAAAATTTCATATGTTGTAGGGCTTCCTTCCCCAGCCCCAACCGCATTAGTCTCATTTTCAGAAAGTCCCCCGATCTTTACTTACCTTCCCTCTATCCTCCGCCGTACTGCCCGGCCCTCTGCTTGCATGAAACTGCAAGCAGGGGGCTGGACCGGCAGCCGTGTCCGTGATTGGCTGAGAGGCAGCCAATCACAGACGCGGCTGCCGGTAGTTCAGAATGCAGGGGGAAAGAGGGAAGGTAAGTAGAGTTTGGGGTACTTTCTGAAAATAAGAATAATGTAGTTGGGGCTGGGGGAGGAAGCTCTACAATATATGAAAAGGGAATTACACTAGGGGGAGGGAGATGAAAACGGTGGGAAAGGGAGTAAGGGGGATTTACTGCAGATGGCAAAATTCTCCCGGAGGAGAGAGAGGAGGCCTATATGGACTCTGCCAGTCTCCTGGTTGGGCAGTTTTTGGGACTTTGAGGAGACATAGCAGGGCAGCCATTTGGAGCTGGGATGTAAGGTAAGGATTTTTATGCACTACACAGTGGGGCCAGTAGTGGGGAAAATTATAGCTTTGGGGGTGGACATGCCCTTTAATCATATTATTCATATTCAAGGTAACGACATGTGAGCCATATACTTAATACTTGGATTTGTATTTATTATTATATATTGAAAGTTTTTGTATTGATGTGCTATTACTATATAGTCTCATTTTAGCACACATGTTAACACTATATTTAGATTTTATTGTTCTTTTATAAATATTGCCATGTATGTCTGTATTTCCTGATTATGCACTATGCTTTTTTATTCTGGAAAGCACATTAGCACTTTGTTTTGCACTTTGTTTCCCACCAAGAGAGGACCTCTGTATTTATGCTCCTCCCTATTTAAGCTTGTGCGAACTTTATAATATTTTTGTCTGAAGAAGGCACAGACCGTGTGCCGAAATGTCACAATAAACTCATTGTTGTAATGTTGTAAGACTGGTGTGCCCAGCTACTTTTATGAGTCTGCTTACCCTTCTGTATTGGCAACAGCTCTGGAGGCACCCAGCATTTGAAAAAAAGCACTCTCAGTGCTGTCATTGGAAAGTGTGCATGATCATTACTTCTATTTGACAAACACATGATCAGTGTGACTCATCTAGAAGGAAAGTGAGGGACTGTCCAATTACCTTTTATCTTTTCCTGTGCTTAGGTGAAGAAGGGATAAAAGTAACCGTAGAGACACTGTATTAAAGGATTATGTATATGTTACATGGGTATATCATTGGTTTGAAATTCCTTAAGAAATTAAAATTCTTTCTTAGGAAAGTAAAATTAACTAGAAAGGGAAAGTTTAAGTATAAACTTTGAATTTGGCTTGAAAGACAGCATTTTGGAAGGGAATTTGTGTGTTTGTGCTGCAGATTTTAAAACTCAATAATGTCAATGATGAGGACATTGTTGTTTTTTACTTACCCTTTAAATATGTCACATGCATTAAAGGTAGGTAAGTTGGTGTGTGTGTATTCATATCAGGTTGGGGGATAAAATACTAACTTTTTTGATGATTGGTCAAAATGAGTTTTTTTTACTTTAGTTACCCTTTACGTATGGCTGCAACAGTAATGGAGGGGTAGTTCAGTAGCTGTGTATACCTGTATCACGTTGGGGGTTAAAAAAACGTTTTTTGATTATTGATCAAAATTAGCTTTTTTGACTTTAGTTACCCTTTAAAGTATGGCTTCCACAGTAATGGATAAGTAGATCAGTAGGTGTGTGTAACTGGGTCTGGTTGAGGGGGTATGTCTTTTTTGTGTTTACAACCATAAAACTATTTTTTATTGAGGATAAATCTAAATTCGTATTTTTACTTTATTACCCTTTAAGTATGGCTGCCACCGTAATGGATAAGTAGATCAGTAGGTGTGTGTACCTGGGTCTGGTTGAGGGGGTATGTCTTTTTTGTGTTTACAACCTTAAAACTATCTTTTATTAAGAATAAATCTAAATTAGTTTTTTTGACTTTAGTTACCCTTTAAGTATGGCTGCAACAGTAATGGAGGGGTAGGTCAGTAGCTGTGTATACCTGTATCACATTGGGGGTTAAAAAAAACCAACATTTTTTTGATTATTGATCAAAATCTGCTTTTTTGACTTTAGTTACCATTTAAAGTATGGCTGCCACAGTAATGGATAAGTAGATCAGTAGGGGTAGGTCAGTGTGTACCTGGGTCTGGTTGAGGGGGTATGTCTTTTGTGTTTACAACCATAAAACTATCTTTTATTGAGGATAAATCTAAATTTGTTTTTTTGACTTTAGTTACCCTTTAAATATGGCTGCCACCGTAATGGATAAGTAGATCAGTAGGTGTGTGTACCTGGGTCTGGTTGAGGGGGTATGTCTTTTTTGTGTTTACATCCATAAAACTATCTTTTATTGAGAATAAATCTAAATTTTTATTTTTTTTTTACTTTAGTTACCCTTTAAATATGGCTGCCACAGTAATGGATAAGTAGATTAGTAGGTGTGTGTACCTGGGTCTGGTTGAGGGGGTATGTCTTTTTTGTGTTTATAACCATAAAACTATCTTTTATTGAGGATAAATCTAAATTAGTTTTTTTGACTTTAGTTACCCTTTAAATATGGCTTCCATGGGAATGGAAAGGTAGATCAGTAGGTGGGTGTACCTGGGTCTGTGTGGGGGGGTTGGGGGTATCACCATTTGTATTTATGACCATGAAAAAAACTGTTTTGAAATATCCACATTTGAGGATTGTTACCATTATAGTCTATGGGAAAAAATGTCCAGAAATTTGCCGATAACGCCGTAACGCTTCCGCGGATTCCTTAGCTAGAAGATAGCACACTTCTCCTATATGCCTCGCACGTCTGTACCGAATTTCATGTCTCTAGCTCAAAAACTGTGGGAGGAGATACGGTCCAAAAAAGCGGAAGAAAAAGAAGAAGAAAAAGAAGAAATAGAAAGAACAGTAATTTGGCTTTTTCAAGCCAAATTAATAAGTGTTTTTTGGGGGGCTACAACACAGGCACTTTAATGAGTTGCCAGGCCATTGGTTCGTACCTGCTATAGCTCTCACCCCCAATACTAGACCTGTACCTAACAAAAATCTTAATATATATGGATTGTCTCAGGCTGGATAATTGATTTATTTCTATATCTAAAATATGACACCTATTTAAAATTTGCAACTAATAATAAAAAACATCCAATGAATAAGGTACATTCATTTAATCTTTTTATAAAATCCAGTTTTGCATAACTCTAGAATGAGAATTGAGTTGCACCTATTGGTCCTGCCCTTCACAACAACCGTTTTTTTATGTGGCCCCCTGTGAAGTGTAATTGCCCACCCCTGGTTTGGCATGACTTTAACTTGACTTTTTTGCCCAGCGCTTCTGGGTGAATGAAGGTTCAGATGAACACCCGCGAAGAACATCCAGTGACCGAACCCCTGACTGAACACATACACACGTGCGACTATTGGTTTCTTCCTTTACCCTTAACGGAGAAATAAACCCCATTAAGCTGTACACAACAACCTTACCCTAGGCTATGTATGTCGGACGTGAATGGTCCATGTCCATAATCTCCCTTGTTGCTCCGGTCCGATCCTCCCCACTGGCACTTTGAGTGACAGGTCGCGAGGCAGCCAATGTGAAGACGCGCTCTGCAAGGAGGCGTGTCTTCCCATTGGCTGCCCCCCGGACTGTCACCGACGTTCACAATTTTTCCCAAGATGAGACATTTTCCAGAGAATAGGGATATAATTTGTCAAATTTACTTTCAATCGGCACTCTTCTAGAAAGCTTTTGCCATTCATTAGTTACAAGATCTGCTACTTCCTTATGAAGTGGGAAAAGTTTTTTTTTCTTTTTCTGAAAGAGGGAAGAAGTTAAATTTTAATGCAAATCTTCAATTTATTTCAAAGTATGTTTGATGTGTTTAATCAAAGATGAAACCTGTCTAAGATCAAATCCAGACTCCTCTTAAGATGATATTGATGGGGATGATAAATTTTCTTGAACAGTTTGAGGTTCCACTGTCACAGCAGCTGAAGTTGAAGGTTGACTGTCCTTAAAACCCCGAGCCACTGCTTGGGTGATCCACCCTAAAATATGAGCAGGCTGAACACCCGGAAAATCCATTGTTTTAGATTGCTGAGCTGAAGTAGGTTGATGAGGAACTTCCCCTTTAAAAAGTTCCTGGATACAGTCATAACAAAGATCAGTATAAAGAATGATGACCGCACACATCCAATAGTGCAAAGGGTCCTTAACCCATTTATTCAAAGTGAAACAACCAAACGGATAACGTTTCGGGGGGCCTAGCCACCCTTCATCAGATGCTGGTAACAAAGTGCAATACACAATTTATAACAAACAATGATCACACCCCCATTCCAGGCTCCGCCTGTCCAGAGTAGGAGTCCAATGGGATTCCATATTCCCCCCCCCCATGTGTGCACATATAATTGATGTGCAGAGTCCAGAAATGTTCATGTGTCAGGAAACAGTCTCAAGTCCAATAAAAATCCAATAGTAATCCAAAGGGAGCGTGAAGTGTCCCAAATAGTGGTGTAGGAAAGTGTGCCAAAAATAAAAGAAAACATATAACAACACCAAAGTATCAATATAATACTATAATCTAGACATACAGCTGGGTTCTAGTCATATCAATATTCAAATCTGTTTCGTATCCCAGCCGTTTATCTGCAGAGGAAGGTGAAAACGGAGGTTATCAGAAACATATCCATACAAATATTATAGGAAGCAATTCATATTGCATTGTTCATTAAGACCTTTGGGGGATAATGTTCAAGTTTCCAAATCCAGTGCATTCTCTCTTAACAGAGTTTTAGTAATGCTCTCCCCTTCCTTTTTCTGTACCTTTTCGAGGATTTGCCACCTCAATTGGGAAATGTATGTTTTGCTTTCAAAAAAATGTTTCGCTAGCAATGTTTCTCTTTTGTATGGTTCTGTTTCCCTGGTTTCTTTTAGGTACTTCCTGTCAGGTTTGTAATTTCTGATAGTGTTTTTGTGTTCACCTAGTCTAATTTTAAACTGTCTGCTCGTTTGACCAATGTAGCATAGACCACAGGACATTTTAATAAATAAATGACATTGCAGAAGTACAAGATGTGAAGTTCCTAATCTTGATGGGGATACCTCTAAGTGGGTGTTGGCAGAATATCTCCCTTGTAA
The DNA here is from genome assembly GCA_019447015.1 of Hymenochirus boettgeri. Classification (NCBI taxonomy): domain Eukaryota; kingdom Metazoa; phylum Chordata; class Amphibia; order Anura; family Pipidae; genus Hymenochirus; species Hymenochirus boettgeri. The sequence continues at coordinate 143,161,709 of CM033476.1, read as the reverse complement.
TGCCATGGCAGTGGGGCAGTCTAGACAGGGGAATGTACCTCTCTTGTCTGTGACGCGTGTTTGTTTTTTTATTAGTGTCAGTATGTACTAACATGTCGCCTATAGATCTGCCTCTTTTGTATGAGAAGAGTGGTGTTTCAGTAAATAATTTGCCATAACACTTTATCCTTCTGTAAGATGGGCCAATGTTTCAATATCGTGTGTTAACCTTATTGGAATGTGGTCCGAATTGGCTGACAAATACTGTCCTGTTTATCTTTGGTTCTATCTGCACGTTTTATGAGGAGTTCTGACCTGTTTATTGTTTTAACCTGAGCTTGGGCAATTTCAAGATCTCTGCTCGGATTCCTCTTTGTTGAAACTTGTTACCATTTCCCTGGAGCGTTTTTCGTATATGTTTTAGTGTCTGAAACAATCCTTCTGGTCCTAAGAAGTTGCCCTTTGGGAATACCCTTAAACAGAAGCATTGGACACAAAGGCAGTGGAAAAGAACTTGGAATTTCACACCAAAAAAGAAATCAACCTTACCTTGCACCAGTCCCCTCTCCAAATATGTTCGGGCAGCCAGGATACCGAGGGGATTGAGGGTAACACTGGAACCCATATTCTGTAAAGATAATAAAGAATATAAACAAGATGGCATCAAATACTAGATAGATGCAGTCTTGACCTCATGACACTGACCATACAACTTTACATGAAGAAATCACAAACACGCACAAGAAGTGTTTAAACTACAAACAGAGTTAAAGAAAAGCGTCTCCCCAGATCAATTCAATGAGATAAAAATAAAGTTAGAGACTGACTGTGAGAAACTGAAAGATAATCTGGTCCAAAGAAAATTAGAAATTTCGCAGGGACACGAAGGATTACCAGGAGGATCAAGTGTATACCTGGTCAGCAGGAGAAGGAGATACAGAGACTCCGGTTACAAAGGACGCCGAAAACCGGCCGACGCCATTGGACACGAGGCACAGACTCCGCCTCCTCCGCGTCATCATCCGTGACTCGACGAACGAGATTCCCACGAGAAGCGGTGACGTCAGCAAGACGCCGGAGGCCAAGCAGCGTCTTCCTCGTCTTTTTTAGAAAAGGTGCAGGAGAGGCGGACACCGGAGGAAACCCCCAGACGCCGAAATCCATGGAGGGACACGGGAGCAGCAAACTCCTGGAGAGGTCCGGACACACCGAATGTGCAGAAAACGAAGAGGGACACTACCACTGCAACAGAGGAGGTAATGAATTCCGTTATTAACCTCTCCTCTAGGCAGCTTTCCCCCACTGAAATTAATGTGTTAAACAAGGTCTTGGATTTGTCCCGGTCAATAGACCTGACCCCTTTCTATGTAAAATTGAGTTTTTTTGCTTTATGAGGCAAATTATTAAAATGTATTTCAAAGATGTTAATAGATACTCTGGTACCAAGAAAAAGGAATATATTTCCAAAAGGTTGGGGATAAAGAGCACATTCAATCCCCCATTTGCCTGCTCCTTGACACCTTTTTTAAACATGGTGGAAACAGATATCCAGAGGTACTGCACACAGTCTAAGACTGGTAAAGACAACCTCACTAAGGGTGAGAGAGAGGCACTGCATAGTCTGGACAAGACAATAATTGTCATTAAACATGCCGATAAGGGTGGGGGATAGTTGTATTAAATAAAGATGATTACAACAGAAGCCAGAGACAATTGAACAACACTGAACATTATTGTATATTAAACCAAGACCCCACCCTCGCCCTCAAAAAAGATTGATCAGTTCCTCGAGGAGGCTGTGTTTGATGGGGTCCTAGTACCTGAATAAAACCGTTATTACTGAAAGAATACCCAGACCCCCATATTTTATCTTTTACCCAAGGTTCAAATCCCTCACCAATCCCCAGGCAGACCCAAGTGTCAGGGGTTAATTCTCTATTACAACCCCTGGCAGTGTACGTTGACACATTTCTTCAGGATATCGTGAAAAACCTTGATACATGTGTAGAGGACACCACAGACTTTCGAAACGCATATTGGAAATCCAAATTCCCAATGAAGAAATCCATTTATGTACTATGATGTCCGAGATCTTACACATCCATCCGCACACAGAGGGCATAGAAACTGTGAGGAAGTACCTGGCAAACAGCAATATTGATTCAGGGAAATTGTATTTATTTGCAACTCCTTGAAATGGTTCTTAACAGAAATTATTTTAGTTTGGTACACAACTATCTCCAGACACAAGGGACTAGTATGGGTGCCAATATGGCACCCACTTACGCGAATATCTATATATGCATGCGTTAGAACATCACAAAGTTTATCTCATCCACTATATCACACAAATCATCACATGGATGAGATACGTGGACGACATTTTCATGATATGGAAAGGCACATTGGATGAATTACAAGAGTTTTTTTATGTACCTAATTTGGTCCAGACAAACAAATTTACATTTAAAATAACCCCTACAAAATACACTACCTGGATGTTGAAGTCAACATTTCTATGGCTCCATCGTCACTGACATATACACTAAACCTACCGATCGCAATACCCTCTTACTGCACTCTAGCTTCACCTAAAAAGTGTGTTAAGGGTATTCCCAAAGCAACTTCTTAGGACCAGAAGGATTGTTCAGACACTAAAACATACGAAAAAATGCTCCAGAAATGGTAACAAAGTTTCAACAAAGAGGATATCCGAGCAGAGATCTTGAAATTGCCCAAGCTCAGGTTAAAACAATAAACAGGTCGAACTCCTCATAAAACGGGCAGATAAACCAAAGATAACAGGACAGTATTTGTCAGCCAATTCGGACCACATTCCAATAAGGTTAAACACCGAATTGAAACATTGGCCCATCTTACAGAAGGATAAAGTGTATGGCAAATTATTTACTGAAACACCACTCTCTTATACAAAAGAGCAGATCTATAGGCGACATGTTAGTACATACTGACACTAATAAAAAACAAACACGCGTCACAGACAAGAGGGGTACATTCCCCTTCTAGACTGCCCCACGCCATGGCATTATCAAGGGAGATATCTGCCAACACCCACTTAGAGGTATCCCCATCAAGATTAGGAACTTCGCATCTTGTACTTCTGACAATGTCTTTATTTATTAAAATGTCCCTGTGGTCTAGCTACTTGGTCAACGAGCAGACAGTTTAAATAAGACTAGGTGAACACAAAAACACTATCAGAAATTACAAACCTGACAAGGAAGTACCTAAAAGAACCAGGGAAACAGAACCATACAAGAGAAAACATTGCTAGCGAAACATTTTTTTGAAAGCAAACATACCATTTCCCAATTGAGGTGGCAAATCCTCGAAAAGGACAGAAAAAGGAAGGGGAGAGCATTACTAAAACTCTGTTAAGAGAGAATGCCACTGGATTTGGAAACTTGACACATTATCCCCCAAAGGTCTTAATGAACAATGGAATATGAATTGCTTCCTATAATATTTGTATGGATATGTTTCTGATAACTCCGTTTTCACCTTCCTCTGCAGATAACCGGCTGGACAAAACAGATTTAATATTGATATGACTAGAAACCCAGCTGGTATGTCTAGATTATAGTATTATATTGATCTTTGTGTTGTTATATGTTTTTCTTTTTATTTTGGCACACTTTCCTACACCACTATTTGGACACTTCACGCTCCCTTTGGATTACTATTGGATTTTTATTGGACTTGAGACTGTTTCCTGACATGAACATTTCTGGACTCTGCACATCAATTCATATGTTGCACACATGGGGGTGGGAATACTGGAATCCCATTGGACTCCCTACTCTGGACAGGCGAGCCTGGAATGGGGGTGTGATCATGTTTGTTATAATTGTGTATTGCACTTTGTTACCAGCATCTGATGAAGTGGCTAGGCCCCCCAAACGTTATCCGTTTGGTGTTTCACTTGAATAAATGGTTTAAGGACCCTTTGCACTATTGGATGTGTGCGGTCATCATTCTTTATACTGATCTTACCTAGGACGTGGCAGAACATTCCAGTGACCAGCACCACCAGGAAACTAATTAGAGGCACATGCTAGTGCCCAGGGTGTGCATACCTTTTCTATACAAATTGGAACGTCATAACAAAACCTTTTATCCTTATATGCAGGGTTTTCTGCAGGCTTCACAAGTAGGGAATCTTGTTCATCTGAAGAAGAAATTCTAGACCTCTGGACCAGTGAAGTCTGTTTCTTCTGATTGGAGGAGGCGTTATGTGTCATTGCTGCACAGGGATGGCCAGGAAACTGTGGATCAAAGTGGCTGAATACATAGTGGTAAGTTACTGAATGCAGTAAAGGAATCCATGTAATAACTGTCCCAATGTCTCTACAGATGTTTGTATTTCTGACTTGGTGCAGGCAGTTCTTAAAGGAACAATAAACTTAAAAAACAAGTATTTGGCATCCGTTTCTATTATTCACAAGGAGGTGATAACGCTTACCTTACCTGACCGCGCTCCTCTCGCAAGCCACTCCTTCACTGACAGCCACTCTGTTCGGACTGCGCGCCCTATCTTAGGCGCATGCGCGCAAATACAAAAGATAGGGCGCGCGATCGGGACAGAACAGCTGCCTGTGAATAATAGAAACGGATGCCAAATACTTGTTTTTTTTAAGTTTAGTGTTCCTTAAATCTATATAGTTTGCCATAAATCCAAGGCCCAGGTTCAGTCCCTTCTCCAGAGCATCAAGTCAGAAATACAAACATCTGTAGAGACATTGGGACAGTTAATTACATGGAATTCCTTTTACTTCACACTTCAGTAACTTACCATTATTTCTATCAGTCACTTTGATCCACAGTATTTTGTGCCTTATCTGTTTGTCTTTTGCAGACCCGTTATATGACTTTGTTAACACCTTCTACGCAGATATAGCACCATAGCTTCATTGTATTCAGCTTGAAAAAGGAACTAGAATGTTCTGAAAGCTTGCTATCCAATAAGGTATCACCTTTATACCACTTTGTTATATTTGTTTCAAAAGGGTTACCCTGTAAACATTTTGACTGGCTAACACGGCACACCACCTTTCCCTGCTCTAAAATTATATACTTAGAGATCTAGTAATACCTGGGAGGTGAAAATGCCCTTTAAATCCCATGAAAAAGTTTGCAGACGGGATTTGTATTTTCACCATGTTATGTAAAATTTAGAAAGGCTAGGGTTTCCAGACGTCCTGTTTTTCCCGGATTTGTCCTCTTTTTAGAGGCTAAAACCGGGGTCCGGCAGGAAATTCTAAATTTAGGTGAAAAATCCGGTATTCACAGGATTAAATGAAATCCACTTTGCGCATGCGTGGCCCCGCCCACTTTCGTACCGTGATAAAACCTGACCCTGTACCCTTCTACTATGCTGCCTGTTTTCCCTATAAGGAAGTGCAGAGGGCAGGCACTTACATTTTAGCCTGGTGCTGGAGCTCCAAAATGGAGTGAAGTAAATGTGGGCTGGGCCAGAAAACAAGCAGATCCTGTGCCTATTGACAGGGGGTGCCCCAACCATGAAGCAACAGAAACATTTGCTCAGGGCGCACCCCGTGTGAACACTTAAAAACGGCAGTTAAAAAAAAAAATGTCAGCACCTGTCCACCAATCAGTGTTAATTCAGCCCTCCATTTCACCAATCAGTTTTAAGTCAGCCCTCCAGTCGGTGTTAGTCAGCAAGCCACACCCACCTCACAAGCCACACTTTTCCCAGATGAAGCCACGCCCACTACACCTGCTGCCACCTGTCTGCTAAAAAAGTGGCATTTAAAAGTTGTTTCAGGTGTCAAAAATCCTAGGAACACCCCTGCCTATTGAGGAGGGGCTGTAATCACTGCCTTACCTTCAACCCTAGTGAATGCTGTCACTGAGGTCTGTGTCGGAGGGGAGGGTTGAGAGTTGTGGTGCTGCAGTAGAGGCAAACTGAGTCTGATTTTGTACAGTGACAGACTGAGCACTCCTAACCTTACCTTTTTTGTTTAATATATTAATAAACATTTTTTATAATGTTCTTTTATACTATTAAATTATGTAACCCCACAGTACAATTATTAAATGGCAATGATAGATCTCATATTGTCAATTGTTTGGAAACTACAAGTCACATCATTCCCTGTTTGCAGAGTGTTAGTAGGGGAATCTGGGAGTTGCAGACAGTGCAAACCCTCAGCTCTCCTATACTTTCCTTCTTTGTTTCTTATATAGTGGATAATGTACCCCCTTCTATAATTATAAGGATATACAAGTCACAGAGGAGTTCCGGTACCACATAGAAGCACAAGGCCACAGGCTGAGTGCTTTTTATAAGGGCACTGAACTCCAAGTTGGTCATAAAATCCATATAATTTACAAAAAGGGGGTACATTATAACCACTACCCCTGTTCTAGCTTCTTTAAGTGCTGCAATTTGTCAGCCATTTCTGTAGAGACATTGGGACAGTTAATTACATGGAATTCCTTTTACTTCACACTTCAGTAACTTACCATTATTTCTATCAGTCACTTTGATCCACAGTATTTTGTGCCTTATCTGTTTGTCTTTTGCAGACCCGTTATATGACTTTGTTAACACCTTCTACGCAGATATAGCACCATAGCTTCATTGTATTCAGCTTGAAAAAGGAACTAGAATGTTCTGAAAGCTTGCTATCCAATAAAGGTATCACCTTTATACCACTTTGTTATTATTTGTTTCAAAAGGGTTACCCTGTAAACATTTTGACTGGCTAACACGGCACACCACCTTTCCCTGCGTCTAAAATTATATACTTAGAGATCTAGTAATACCTGGGGAGGTGAAAATGCCCTTTAAATCCCATGAAAAAGTTTGCAGACGGGATTTGTATTTTCACCATGTTATGTAAAATTTAGAAAGGCTAGGGTTTCCAGACGTCCTGTTTTTCCCGGATTTGTCCTCTTTTTAGAGGCTAAAACCGGGGTCCGGCAGGAAATTCTAAATTTAGGTGAAAAATCCGGTATTTCACAGGATTAAAATGAAATCCACGTTGCGCATGCGTGGCCCCGCCCACTTTCGTACCGTGATAAAACCTGACCCTGTACCCTTCTATTGCTGCCTGTTTTCCCTATAAGGAAGTGCAGAGGGCAGGCACTTACATTTTAGCCTGGTGCTGGAGCTCCAAAATGGGAGTGAAGTATAATGTGGGCTGGGCCAGAAAACAAGCAGATCCTGTGCCTATTGACAGGGGTGCCCCAACCATGAAGCAAACAGAAACATTTGCTCAGGGCGCACCCCTGTGGAACACTTAAAAAGCGGCAGTTAAAAAAAAAAATGTCAGCACCTGTCCACCAATCAGTGTTAATTCAGCCCTCCATTTCACCAATCAGTTTTAAGTCAGCCCTCCAGTCTGTGTTAGTCAGCAAGCCACACCCACCTCCACAAGCCACACATGTTCCCAGATGAAGCCACGCCCACTACACCTGCTGCCACCTGTCAGCTAAAAAAGTGGCATTTAAAAGTTGTTTCAGGTGTCAAAAATCCTAGGAACACCCCTGCCTATTGAGGAGGGGCTGTAAGTCACTGCCTTACCTTCAACTCCTAGTGAATGCTGTCAGCCTGAGGTCTGTGTCGGGAGGGGAGGGTTGGAGAGTTGTGTGCTGCAGTAGAGGCAAACTGGAGTCTGATTTGTACAGTGACAGACTGAGCACTCCTAACCTTACCTTTTTTGTTTAATATATTAATAAACATTTTTTTATTAATGTTCTTTTATTACTATTAAATTAATGTAACCCCACAGTACAATTATTAAATGGCAATGATAGATCTCATATTGTCATATTGTTTGGAAACTACAAGTCACATCATTCCCTGTTTGCAGAGTGTTAGTAGGGGAATCTGGGAGTTGCAGACAGTGCAAACACTCAGCTCTCCTATACTTTCCTTCTTTGTTTCTTATATAGTGGATAATGTACCCCCTTCTATAAATTATAAGGATATTACAAGTCACAGAGGAGTTCCGTGACCACATAGAAGCACAAGGCCACAGGCTGAGTGCTTTTATAAAGGGCACTGAACTCCAAGTTGGTCATAAAATCCATATAATTTACAAAAAGGGGGTACATTATAACCTACCCCTGTTCTAGCTTCTTTAAGTGCTGCAATTTGTCAGCCATTTACTCTCTCTCATACATACACCATCCTATCTGGAAGGAGAGAGAGTGAAATCACCTCGAACACCAATCCTTCCCCCCCCCCCAAAAAAAGCAGAGATACACATACCATGCTTCTGTTCTGGCGTGTGACAACCCCTCCTCAACACGTGTCCAGAAAGGGAGAGAGACGTTCTAGTGCTTCTGATTTATGTCACATGTTAACCCCAGCAGACTGCAGTGCTGCAAGGTCTCTGCTCTATTGCTACTTGCATTGTCTGTGAGTGTAATGCGTAATACTGTAATAACTAGCTACCGTGTATATATGTACTTTCTTTTACATTCAACTTACACACAGGACACAGACAATGCAGTAGATTAGAGACCTAGCACTCTGCACTCTGCTGGTATTTATTACTATTGTGCCTAAATATAGATTGTATTGCATTTGCCAGTGCTATTAATTTGCAGTAACCTATCAGAAGTTAATTTATTACTGGGTCAGTCAGGTCTTTGACAGTGAACATTTCTAACCAGTATGCCTTACATCAAAATTTTTCTGCACTGAATACAATTGATCTAGTGATTATAAGTGTCTTCTTGTTGTGTTATGTGCATCTCTAGACATGTATAAATTAGACTTGCAACCCGATCCCAAAGAAATTGCTGCCATTGAACGGAGGAGAAACAGAGAGCAGCAGAGACAAAGTAGGATATTCAATGCAAAATTTCGAACCATTGGGGTAAGTCAACACGGTTCTTACTCCTATATTCCTCATAGTAATGTTATGGTAAAGATGTTTTTTTTTAAAAGAACAATTATACTCACCTCAGCCCCACTCCAGCTCAGTTGTAACCAAGGTTCTCATACCGGGTACCATTAATGGGTGGGAGGCAGTGGCATGGACATTAATTGTCTTTTTAGTTTAACCTTTATTTTGTTATATATTTATATTCTTTGTCATTCAGATTGATGTTGAAACACTGGACAAGCAAGTGCAGGAGACGAAAATGAAAGAAAGAACTGAGAAATTTCGGGATGATGCATTTGGTAATCACTATTATTATTATGGATTAAATAGCGCCAACATCTTCTGTGGAGCTTTACAATTACATTGATACATTCATACCTGGCCCTCCTCATAGAGCTTACAATCTAAGTACCTTATTGCACACAAACACCTTATCAGTATGTGTTTGTGAGTGTGGTAACTCGCAGAGGTAACCCACACAAAAATAGGAAGTAATAATGTTTTATATCACAGAACCCACTGGAATAAAATAGAAAGGCAAATAAATGTAACATTTTAATAAAGAGTTTTGATGATAGTAAATAATTAATAAAAGTCTATTTTAATAGGGATTTAAAGAGTCTCTCAGTCACTTTTAAATCACATATAGTTATTACCAAGCTCCCTATAGCGTCTATATTATATTATACAGTATATGTTTGTACTGTGCCAAAGATAGTAGAACACCCACTATTTTAATACTCAATATCAGGTGTATCTTAGATGTCAGGGAGTTTAAATGATGTTAATAGCTTAAGATTTATTTATTTATTTATTTATTTTTCTGATCTCTGCAGATGCTGACAGAGTGAGGAATGATAAAATAGCTCAGATGTTGGAGAAAAGGCAGCAGGATTTAGCATGTAGCCTGGATAGAGCAGTGCAAGACTTTAGGGATCAAAATCAACAACCTGAAACACGCAGGGAGTTCAACCTTTATGACCCTGAAGCTCTCAAGAAGGACCAACCTGCTCGAGTGGGGGATGAAGACCCCAGGTGTGGGCCTGCCAGCTTGCAGAAATTTGCTGGAGAAGATCTTAACGAGAAGGAACGGGAGAAGATGCAAACTCAGCTGACAAAGAGATGGCTTTTGGATCAGGCTGAAGAGAAGCAAAAAACCCAGGCCCAAACAAAATTTGCAGGTTAGTCATATATATCCAGATTCGTTAACAAATTATATATTTTTATCAAAGGACGCCAGTATGACACATTTCCTGATTTATAGACCCAGTTCCAACTTGCCAAATCAATGATGTCGGGAAGAGGCCAGCATTGTTCTTCTGTGCTGCAGGATGTCTCCAATTCACTTGCCCCTCCTCTCCCCACAGTACAAAACAGGAGACTAGGCTACAGTATGATCCCCTGTTTAGGAATCACTAGATAAATCCTGACTGGAAGGATTATCAAATGATTGTGCCAAATAAGATTGAGTTGGAACTACAAGATAATTCTATCTTCCTTAACAGATAACTTGTTTGATAAAAAGAGGGTAGAACTGGATGAAAGGGCTCAGCATCTGAGTGCAATGGAAGAGGAATGCAGGAAGGCAGTAAACATCGCCACCAAAAACTTCAACGAGGCCCTGGTGAGTGAATAAAGGGATTTTATTAAAGCAGAATTCTGCTTTATCCAGAAAAGGGATTCCACCACCACTGAATAATTTATAATTTACTCCTCAGGCTTTGGAAGCTTCTGAGCGTAAAAGACTAAAGCAGCAACAGGAGCAAGATGATAATTATGTAGAAATTTATAACCACTTGACGGGGGACATTTTGACTGAAGATCCTGCTGTTGCTACCAGCTGTTATGGACCCCACCGCGTCATACCTGACCGCTGGAAGGGTATGAGCCCTGAGCAGCTTAAAAACATCTGGGAAACACAGGAACATCAGCGCCAGGAAAAACAGGTGAGAGACTAATGAAGCATCTGCCTATAATATCATGTGATCACAACTGTGCGTAAACAAGTGTTGTTTTAGAGAAAACAGAGATGGACATTAGGAATGAACCTGTAACTATCTCTCCTTGTGTCAGAGGCTAAAAGAACAGGAGAAGCAGTTGGGAGCTGAATGGGACCATCAGAGAATTTTAGCAGCAAGAGCAGCTATGAATCTGGAACAGCAACAAGAGGTGATGGAAAAGGAGATAAGAAAGAGGATTGATTTGTATAACCAACAACTGGACAAAGAGCAAAAAGCCCAGTAAGTAACAAAACACCTTGTCTTGTTTTAATGGTTCACTGGCTTGAACTGCATTTAGTTTTATTTCTCAAGGATATGAGTTGTAAAATGCCACAGGGGTGGCACTCACTTCCGATTCCCAGCAAGTTCAAATAGAAACACTATTTTGATAACAAGCTTGGAGTCATCATGACACGACATTGCACCCTTTTTGCTGTGCATTGTGGTTACTTTCATACCTATATTTCTTTTTCCACCAGAATTCTTTGTTTTTTTCTATTATATTTTTTAGCTTATATTAAAAACATGTGAATAGGCAGATAAAGAATGGTTTAGAAGTTCTTTTTATTATGTAGGCTCTACAGTGGTGTTTGATACAGGTAACCCTTGTGTGGGTTCATCAATTTGAATATAATTCTAAATTGGCAAAAACAGCAGCTGAAATAGAAAGTGTTGTGCAGATATAAACATATGAGTATCTTTGAGTGTAGTATTTGGAGATAAAGTGCTGTATCTTGTGATCACTCAATGACCATCTTTTTCTGTTTTTACCTACCAGCTTGGCATACCTGGAGAAGGAAGTGTATACCAACAACCCGACTGCACATTACTTCACCCAGTTCAATACAACTAGCCGCTAACTGCCAGGGCACAAACTCTATCTCCATGATAATGACTTCATCTGTAACCAATTGCATGTGGCAGAAAGTGTAACAGGAACTTGCAGATCTCAAAAGTATTTGAGATCCCTTTTAAAATCACTTTTTATGTCGTTATTAACCTTTCAAAACCTATAATAAAACCTGTGTTGTTTGCAGATTTTAGATCTAGCATGTTTACCCCTTTGTAGACTCTATAGCATTATATAAATTGCCATCAGCCTTCTTTCCTCTATTGAAATAAAAAAAAAAATTCTTTAAAAGGTCTTACAGGTTGTAAAAGGGTCACTATATTCACTGAAACAACTTTACATTTTCTGAAACTACAATTTGAAAGAAGTAAAATGGTGGTACTCATATATTTATCTGTGTTTGCTTTGTCATTAAGAGGTCAAGGATGAGACGTATTATAATTTCTGCTTCTGGAGTGACAGGTCTTCCCCTGTAAATGCTGTGATTTCAAATACCGGTAATAAATAAAATTTCTTTTAGGATCTACAGTTCAGATTTTAAACCTGAAAAAGTTTTGGATTGGTGGGATCTTGCTGTATCTATTTTTTAGAGATACCCATTAAGCTTCCTACAGATGTAAGGTTGTAGTGGCCACTGGATGACCAATCAACAGCCACTTGCTGACAAATTGTGTGGCGGCTCCTGTCTGTGTCTGGGATCCATCTTTGCTAGATTAAAGAATGACGCCAATGGAACCTGCCAACATAAATTGCACGTGTATGGGCCCTTACTATGGATTCCTTACACAGCCCCCTATTTTATCACTGTAAATAAATAAGTAAATAGAGACATAGTAACATAGTAATTGAGGTTGAATAAAGACAAAACCTCCAATCTCAATATTGGAAGCATGTAGCATTTATATATGGAGAGAATAATTATGGAACAATTATAACATTTTCTTTTGTACTGTTGATGGAGATTGACCCTCAGCAAATAAAAAATAGAAAACCTGCAGGTAATGACCTAACACTAATCTTGTAATTTACCAAATACAATGTATACATTTGGACATATTTGAAAAGCAGAGTGTAAATAAAAGGCAGAATGCGGGTTTGGCCTGTCTAACACAGTGTGAATATTAGGGTTAACAGACATTCTTTGACATTCAATATCACTTTGTAAGGAAATGTTTGCTCTTAGCCATCCTCATTAATAAAGAGCACATTATACACTTGGATCAAGTAATTTGACGCAAATCTGCACTGATCATGACTTCAATCTAACCCATGCCAACCAATTTTATGTCCTTGGCAGTAGGGAAATTTACCATAGGAGCAGCCCCTGTGACTGCAGTGGGACTTAGGGACTAGGAAGCCACATCTTACTTTTCCTTCTACAGATACAACCCCCCTTTCTGCTACAGACAACCACTGGATAAAGGAATAGGGTCCACATTATAGTTTTGTCAGTGGATCCTGACCAAGTGCTGCATAATCAGGGACCTAGAATTGGGATTGTCCCACAGAAGTTTGCTTTGTTTGGAGGAATGTCTCAAGTTACTGGGCAACATAGTCCAACTATTCATGTCCTCATAGTTATTACCAACAGTGAGTGCAGAGTGATATCTCCCAGGCTCGGAACAGTAAATCTGGCCACAAACGGGGGGGGGTTTATACCAATTGGAATCATTTGAAGAAACATTTCCAGAGATTCCATCTTCTTCAGTCTCCCATGGCCCAATCTTAGCTTTTCCGATAAACCAGTTGATCAGAAAATGATTTATTGATATTCTGAGCGATCTAATGTTATGTAATCAATATCAAGTCCATAAACTTTGACGGTGCAATTCCCAAATTTGAACGCTGGGTGACTAAAAGACAATTGGTTAAGTGCCGGTTTTGTTTCTATTGGTTGAGACTCCCCCGCTTGTCATTGGTTAAGATTCCCTCCCTTGTTATTGGTTGGCAACTGTACCGCTTGGAGACCGAGCTAAGATGGCGCACATCAGGAACCTGAAGGTGAGTTGACGGCCGGTGAAAGGCGATAGTAAACTGGGTCTGTGTGTAATAAGGCTGCTAAGTCTAGGAAAGGAACTAGGGGACTGTACGGATTATATTAGGAAACGTGTGACGGTATTTCATTTTCTTTAAATGAATTTCCATACTGCCTGTCACCCTGTGTAACCTGCTGTGCGTGCCCGGGGTGTGCAACCTGCTGTGCGTACCCGGGGGTGTGCAACCTGCTGTACCTGCAGTCCTCCAGATGTTTGAAAAATAAATCGCCCCGGAATGAATTCTAAAATCGGCAGCAATTTGAAGAAATGGTGTTTTTAATTATGGAGGTTTGCAGCTTATTGTAATGCATATATTTATCTTACAGGGAATGGTTGGGATTGTTACTGGAGGAGCTTCGGGTCTTGGTCGAGCCACAGTGGAACGTTTGGTGCAGCAGGGAGCCAGAGCTGTCATCTTAGATTTGCCCAAGTCTGAAGGGCACAATGTGGCTGAGTCTTTGGGTGATCACTGTGCCTTCTCTCCCACAGACGTAAGTATATGTCAAAGAGTTAGTTGGCTTAACAAATGCTCTTTTAAAGGCAAAGCTGTAATACTGTTAAAGTATTTAACTGTAATAAGTTAAATACTTAACCTTTTTCTTTCACCAAGGATAACACTTATAGTTTAGTTTTTTTTAAACATTGTGGCTTGGAAAACATTTTCTAAATAAGGATGAAAGTTTTTTTTTTTTTTTTCTATGTTCATTGCTTTTACTGTCTATTGAACTACAGGTGACATCTGAGACAGATGTTAAAAATGCTTTGGAACTGGCACGTTCAAAGTTTGGCTGTGTGAATATTGTGGTGAACTGTGCAGGGATTGCCGTTGCTGCAAAAACTTACAATTTAAACAAACAGCTTCCCCACAGTTTAGAAGACTTCCAAAGAGTCATCAATGTGAGTTGAAACAAAATATTGTGTTTGTGTGACGGTAAGATGCAGAAGTTAGTTGACCGACACTAGGGCCTTGCTAATAGTATAGTAAGCAGCCTTTCTCTCATTTGTTTATTAACAGGACAGCTTCCACCTGGTTGGTTGATTTACATTTATTACAGATCCAGCTGGTTTCATCTCTGGATAGAAATACATTTTAACAAACATTAAAGGGTAACTAAAGTTTCAACCCCACCTTTGAACATGTGTTCTAGCTAAGGTAAACCCTGAAGTAAGGACCTAGTATGGGTTAGAGGCTTTAGTTCACCTTTTAAAGTCTGAACTCTTTTTGTGCTACATGTGAAGATTTATTTAAACAAGAACTGCTCTTGAAAAGAAATGGGAATTAAAAAAACGTTCTACCTTTTACTGCAGATTTATGGAATAATGATATAAATGATATCACTAGAAAACTAACACTATACCAAGCAGTATTTAAGCATTCTGTTTTATCTTTGCTCTTTGTATGTGTTTTTTTTATCTAAGGTGAACATTGCCGGCACATTTAATGTCATCCGTCTTGCTGCTGGTGAGATGGCTAAGAATGAGCCTGATCAGGATGGACACAAAGGGGTGATCGTTAACACAGCCAGTGTTGCTGCTTTTGATGGACAGGTCAGGATTATTATAAACCGAACAGTACCAATACCCATAGCATATTGGCACTATTGCTTTTTTAATTAATTCAACTTAAAGGGACACTAAACTCCCATAATTTGGAAAACCAACTATTTGCCATTCGTTTCTATTATTCACAGGGAGGTGAGAACGCTTATTCTCACCTCCCTGTGAATAATAGTACGCTTGTGGTACCTTGAACTTACCTTCGCTCCGCTCCGCTCGCAGCCGTTCCTTCACTGACAGCCGCTCTGTCCCGACCACGCGTCCCTATCTTAGGTGCATGCGCGCCAATACAAAAGATAGGGCGCGCGATCGGGAGAGAACAGCTGTTCAGTGAAGAAGCGGCTGTGAGCGGAGCGAAGGTAAGTTCCAGGTCCCCCGAGCGTCCTATTATTCACAGGGAGGTGAGAATAAGCCCTCTCACCTCCCTGTGAATAATAGAAACGAATGGCAAATAGTTGGTTTTATCGGTTTAGTGTTCCTTTAACCTTTAGGAATAATTTCCTTAGCGAAAATATTCAAATGAATTGCTCAGGGTGATGCAGTCCAGTGCTAAAAGCCCATCTTAAAGACACACTAACATAATAAAGGTTAGCATGTTTTTAGGTGGTTTTGTTACAGCTGTGACTTTTTAAAACACAGCCACTACAAGTGATATAATAAAGATGTAGCAACCATTCTTGCAAATCAGATTAGCACCATTGTTCTAATAAAGCACAGCAAGTCTTGGTACAGGCTTTTGAAATTGTTGCTTTATTACAGTGCTTTTTACTGAAATAGACCTGTATTAATTTAGGTTTAGGTTCCTTGGATTATAATTTTGAGCATCTGTCGTATTCTGATTAGGTATAAATTTTCTCCTAATGTAAAAATGTTTGCAGCATTAACCCTGTATTGATTTGTATCACTGGTGGATCCAATCAGCACAGTTTGGCTACACATGTATGGTCAGCTTAGTTAGCTTTGGACTGACAAGTTTTTGTTTGTCAGTGATCTCACTGGCTGCATATTCCTCTTCCTTTGATAGGTGGGACAGGCAGCCTATTCAGCTTCCAAGGGAGGAATAGTTGGAATGACTCTTCCTATTGCTCGGGACTTGGCACCTTTGGGGATCAGAGTTGTAACTATTGCACCGGGTAAGGCACATGCTTTCTTTCCCACCATTATTTTTTTTTAATTTGTTTTCTCAGAAGTAAATCCCATATGACTGAATAATTGCATTTGTAAAGATTTTGCATTGAAAAATGTGTGATGAATATTGTCAATATTATATATGTTACTCTAGATGCTATGGTATCAATATTATCCTCTCCCCTTATAGTTTATTACAAGAAACATACTCTGTGCTGTCTTTCATCATCTGCACCCATGTGTTGGGCTATAGTAATAACAATTCAGATATTTGTGGACCAGCCTGCACTAAATTTAGTTGTGGCTGGAGGCAATGCCTGCATAGCAGCAGGGCTTCCCAGTGTATATTTGTGAAGTACAGTACTTTTAGGGGAGTACTGACCCAACAACGCATCAACACAAAATTTACAGTATTTCCCTCTACTTTTTTTTAGGATTATTTGCAACTCCTCTGCTTGTAGGACTTCCTGAGAAGGTGAGAACATTCCTGGCCAAGCAGATACCCTTTCCCAGCCGTCTCGGGGATCCTGGAGAATATGCACACCTTGTGCAGTCCATTGTAGAGAATCCCATGTTAAATGGTGAAGTTATTCGTTTGGATGGTGCCCTGCGCATGCAGCCTTAATGGGAAGGACCCTTGTTCACTGGGACCAATCGTATAGCCTGTCAATACTGACAGCAGGACTAGGATGTACTGCCTTAGAAGGGGATTGATCACAGCAAGTAACCACAATGTGCCACGTAACACTACACAACAACTTGCCCAAAGTTATGTTGTTTATTCAGCACTTTATCTTGACTTTCATGCTGGATTCATTGGCCGTACGTTCAAGGAGTTGATTACTACTGTAGAAATAATCGTGCTCTCTGATGATCAGATGTTTCTAAAAATTCTAATGTTGTTGATTAAATAAATAGCATTTTAAACATGACTCCTATTGTCTAGTATATTTATTATGTCCTAATCAAATATAGTTAGATCCTTTTTGTTTATTATGTGATGTGATTGTTTGCCCCTTGGCACTTAGGGATTGTGGGACATTAACAGTCTGCACAATTGAGCAGAGGGCAATGTAATTGGTCATAAAGTCACACACAAATTTATCATGATATAAAGGTACATATAGTAACCAGAAAGGGACGATAAGCGTCTGCCTTGTGATCATTCAGAAATGCCCGAAAATGTTCCTGGCCCACGTGATGTCACTTCCCATGTGAAACCCCTCCAATGCAGTGTGCCTTCAAAAACAGTGATGTAACTACGAATCACTGGGACCCCCAGCAAAAGTTTGATGAGGCCCCTCGTCCTGCTTCAACTGGAGGCTGTATCTCATAAGGGGAAAAAAAATAATACGGTGACCCCTTGCAAAGGGGGGGCTTTGCAGGGTCTGCTAATTACGCCCCTGCCCCAAACCTATATATTTTTAGAACCTACTCACTATTTGACAGTGTCATTATTTTATACATAAATGCAGAATTCTGCACATCATTCTTTTATGAAATTTGCACTTTTTGCAGATTTTCCGGGGAAAAAATTGGAAAAGAAGGTTTAAATATAGAAATCTTGACCAAACCCCCAGTAAAAATAAAAGCTAAAGCCCTCTAAATAACGTTCTCTGGCACTTGCCGAGACACCCCAAAAGTTTCCATTCCGTCTCTTTTTGGTACCTTTCAAAAAATTTCCTGCGTTTGTAATTGAGGCCTTCAATTACAAACCTTAAAAAAAATGAAATAGCACTCCCTTATCCTACAGTACTCATCTTTTTAGAATATAAATTCTCTGGCTGAGGCCACAGTACAAACCTACCAAATCGCACACACAATGGCGAGCGTTATCGCACGCCATTGTGTGCAGGATTCGTGTGCGTTTTTCAATTGCGCATGAGATTTTGCCATTTTCTGTTATGGAAACGCATAATGTTAATACGCCAAAAATGGTGAACGCATGCGTTACCAAAACAAAGGTATGCTCAATCGCATTGGAAATCGCGGGGATTTTTGCGTTCCCACGATTTCCATTATAACCAAATCGCATGCGCAATTGCGAGAGCAAAACATGTAAAAAACGCGCAAGTGTGGCCTAGCCCTTAGACAAATGTATTTTTTCCAAGGGATTAAAATGTCTGCTGGAATCAACACTGCATCTCAGGTCATAGATGAGAGCGGTACCGAAACGCCCCCTTATTGTGAACAAGCCCTTAGAGTTAGGCTGAGGCCAAACTATGCTGGACGGCAATGTGTGTGTGCATTGGCGCACATTACCGTCCATTTGCACTGCGATCATCGCAATAGTCCACAATTGGAGCAACACAATCTGCATATAATTGGTAATCGCATGCTCTCCGAATTGCAATACATGCAATTTGGCCACCCACATTGATTTGCACTGCTGTGTGATTCTTACGCAGTGTGCTCTAGCCCTTTATGATCATCCATGATGCGTCCTTGTCTATAAGCTTAGTGGGCTGGTCACATTAGATAAAAAGGGCCATATCTATATACGCGCGTTATCGTTAATGTAAGACAGCAGCCGTAAATGTACGGTCGTGTAATCTTTGACCGTAGAATACCATGCAGTAGTAAAACACTGCAATGTACAATATGGGTGATCATACTGTGCCTTTATAAATATGGCCCATGGTTTTCTGGGATAAATAAAGCATGCAAACAATCACAAACATGGAAGCAATTTACACAAACAGTTTTGCTTTGCAACTGTACAATGAACTACTGTATCCAAAATTTCAATGAATCGTAACTTTATAAAATGTAAAACTACTATTACTAGTTTATATTCACCTAAAATTCTGAATTCAGCAGAGAATACTTTCTCTTTTTTTATCATAACAGTTTGGCCAGGATAGACATGGTCTGGTCCCAGGGGAGGTATATATAATTTATATTGTATTTAAAAACTAAGCTTTTTTGCAATGAGGATTTATGGCATAGAGTTGTACAAATAGTTAAAAAGGTACAGTATATGTAAAATATTTGAAAAAATATATTTTTGGTGCAGGCTCAGTACAGATGTGAAATTTCTCTTATGTGAAACACCTGAGGAATAACCATGTTGCCTCGCCCAAGTGAAATTTTAAATCTTTATGAGATAGAAGATAGTCATAAGCACTACAAGTTAGCAAGTTAGCCATGAGCACTATAAGATAGCCATGAGAAATACAAGATATGCATGAGACTAAACGATAGCAATGAGCACTACACGATAGCCATGAAAACTACATGATAGCCGAGAGCATTACAAGATAGCCACGAGAACTACACAATAGCCATGAGCACTACAAGACAGCCATGAGAACTAAAAAATAGCCAGGAGCACTACCAAATAGCCATGAGCACTACAATATAGCCATGATGAGCAATACATGATAGCCATGAGAACTAAAAGATAGTGAGGAGCACTACAATATAGCCATGAGCACTACAAGATAGCCATGATGAGCAATACATGATAGCCATGAGAACTAAAAGATATTGAGGAGCACTACAAGATAGCCATGAGCACTACAAGATAGCCATGAGAACTAATACATTTAAAAACTAATGAGCAAAAACATACATACCAAAACTTTAGACTTTATTTACATGCAAAGGATAAAACAATCACGGCACGTTACTGCTGGAAACATGGAAGCACGAAGAGGAGCGTGGTGCAAGCCTGACTAAACTTTTGGTATGTACGTTGCAGCACACTAGTTTTTGAATTTAATGCTACTTGATGTGCTGTGTCTTGCTGAAGGACCTGTACTAGTGCAGCTCTGTACCTCACTTCAGTTGGTAGGTGCGTGCTCCCTGTGAGGCTTTTGTTCGCCATACTGCATAGCCATGAGAACTACAAGACAGCCATGAGCACTACACGATAGCCATGAGAACTAAAAGATAGCCATAAGAACTACCCACACTAGCCATGAGCACTACACGATAGCCATGAGAACTAAAAGATAGCCATAAGAACTACACAATAGCCATGAGCACTACACGATAGCCACGAGCACTACACGATAGCCATGAGAACTAAAAGATAGCCATAAGAACTACACGATAGCCATGAGCACTACGATAGCATGAGAAATAAAAGATAGCAAATAAGAAACTACACAATAGCCCCCCCCCCCCCCCCCCCCCCCCCCCCCCCCCCCCCCCCCCCCCCCCCCCCCTGAGCACTACACGATAGCCATGAGCACTACACGATAGCCATGAGCACTACAAGTTAGCCATGAGAACTAAACAATAGCCATGAGCACTACACGATAGCCATGAGAACTACACAACAGCCATGAGCACTACAAGATAGCCACGAGAACTACAAGATAGCCATGAGCACTACACTATAGCTATGACCACTACAAGATATCCATGAGAACTATACGATATGCATGAGCACTACAAGAATGCACTACACAATCCAGGAGAACTACACAATAGCACAAGATATCCATGAGAACTACACAACAGTCATGAGAACACAACAGCCATGAGCACTACACAATAGCCATGAGCACTACAAGATAGCCATAAGAACTACAAGATAGCCACGAGAACTACAAGATAGCCATGAGAACTACAAGATAGCCATGAGAACTACAAGATAACCATGAGAACTACAAGATAGCTATGAGCACTATAAGATAGTCATAAGCACTACAAGAATGCAACAAGCACTACACAATCCAGGAGAACTACACAATAGCACAAGATATCCATGAGAACTACACAATAGCCATGAGAACTACAAGCTAGCCATAAGCACTACAAGCTAGCTATGAGCACTACAAGCTAGCCATGAGAACTACAAGCTAGCCATGAGAACTACAAGCTAGCCATGAGAACTACAAGCTAGCAATGAGAACTACAAGCTAGCAATGAGAACTACAGTCTAACAGAGACCAGGCAAGGCATTATGCAGCCAGGGAATGTTGCCAGTTGTAGTTTTCCAACATCTGTTGAAGAGATGCCCCTAGGCCAGGCTATTCCCTTTCTGATTATTATAGACTATGATAGGCTAGTAAAGGTAAAGACACCTTTCCACATCTTGCATTTCCCCACTATATTTGTCCCCACAGGGCACGGCTATTCCTAACCCACTGCTCCTGCACATCCTATCACTTAACCACCACCGAGAACAGATTCCGCACTACATCTCCCACCATGCAACGCGGTCAGGTCTCTTCCGGGTCACCATACTGTCCCGTTACCTCTCAAGCAGTCAAAGCGGAATGTAGAGGACGTAAAGCATTGTGGGGGATGTAGTTATATGAGTAAGTGGACACTGGAGAAATTTCCTGTGCTGAGGCGACAGGGATCTGGCACAGACCCATAGACAGAGCAGGGCACACACCCACATACATGCATTTAGACACCAGGCCGTGGGCTAGTCGCACAGCTGGACTATGGAGGAGGTGGATCGTATCCTCATTCACTCTTTGCGCTCCTGTGGCACGTAAGTACTGGGCAGAGCTGGGGAACAGCTATTCAATATCACATGACTGCACTCTGACCCCTCCATTCCCTATCAGGTCACATGAACTGCCCCCCATGTTCATTGATTCAATGTCAGGTCACATGAACTGCCCTCCATGTCCATTGATTCAATGTCGGGTCACATGACTGCCCCCCCATGTCCATTGATTCAATGTCAGGTCTCATGAGCTTCCCTCCATGTCCATTGATTCAATGTCAGGTCACATGAACTACCCCCCTTGTCCCTTGATTCAATGTCAGGTCACATGAACTGCCCCCATGTCCCTTGATTCATTGTCGGGTCACATGAACTGCCTCCTCATCCATTGAATTAATGTCAGGTCACATGAACTGCCCCCCCCCCATATCCATTGATTCAATGTCAGATATAAATCCAGACTAGATTAGGGACTTTATAGCAATGTCAGGGGGTCTCTATGCATAATCTGTGAGAAAGCAGTTTTAAGAAGTTTTTGACTTTTTAAGAACAAATGTGAAACCTACTGACCATGTCACCTTCATTTTACTAACCACTAGCTCCTCACGACTGGGTCTACCCTAGATTAGCTGGGGTACTTACGTAAATTTTAAAGGACACTTCACCCCTTACAATGACATCTTTTAAAGATGTCTTTAAAATAAGTTGCTTGCTATGTACCTGGATGCACTTTGGAAACTAAGAGATAGTGTGTCTTAATAGTTATAAATACAGAAATTTATTGAGCAGGTTATGAGCTTGAGCATGCTCAGAGGAGGCAGCTAGGGTAATATCATTCAGGCATCCATTAATGACAGTTGCTAACCCAAAGAACCAGAAAGTAGAAACAGGCAACAGGACATTGTGTAGCAATTAGACATATCTTTCATTTTTCCAACTATTGCAGTTTCGGGGGTTGGGGGGTGATTTATATATGTATAATTTATATAATATTTTATTTGAGTACCTCAATCCGGTACTGGAGAATGGAAATAACTCACTCTTAGTTCTGTGTCCAATTTGCATTCCGCAATTACAGTCATTTGTAATGTAAATCTCTGTAAATGTGTCCCCATTATGGGGGGGGGGGCACGTGCAAAGAGCTGGTGTCTTACTGACATCCAGGTACACACCCCATCTTGCCACACTTTCAGCTTGCCCTCCCCATTTTATTTGGTGATAGTGTACTACTTTGTAAATTTGCAGTCACACTATATACTTTAAAGGGTACATTCACCCCTGAAATGAAAAAGTGTATATAGGTAAATCATCCCCAACTCTGAGAGATGTAAGTCTAACCTGAAAAGCTGCCTGATGTTCTGTTGCCTCTTTCTACTTCATGGTTCTTCCAATTAGCAGCTGTCAATCATGGATGTAACTCATGACATCACAGCCAGTGACTGAATTTTATTCTCCTAGATTCCTTCTCTGAGCAGGTAAAAGCTTTGAGAGCTTGAAAAGGAGACAGAACCTTTGAGAGACGGAAGGGAAGGGAGAGAGAAAGCATTATATTGCTGCATAACAGATTAGCTCCACTTCTGTCAGGTTCTTAACTATTGGCTTTTTATTGCCATCCTATTCTGTATGTGTTCATGGCAGGTTCCTCTGTGGTAATGCTGCAATACCATCATATTTTACCTTGCTGGTACCTGTGGTGCCATGCTCTTTATAGTATAAATTGAGCTTGGTGAATCTGTGTTTACCCAGCAATTCCACATACTGCAATATTCTCTTTTTTAAATCATATTGTGTAACAGGCTAGGGTTCCATTCCTCTATGTAGCATGTTGTGTCCATTTAAACAAACCATTGTCTGCTAGATCATGTGCCCAACTGCCTGCATGCAAACCACATTGCTCAATGTAGCAAGCCCAGAAGGCTCTGAATCATATGACAAACATAATTATCTGTACATCAGTAAAAATAGCATTGTTTCTGTTTCTTGCAGTCTCCATTATTTAACATATTTTAGCAGATATCATATTCAATCCCTTTACATGTATCAGGCTGCAAATTTAATATGGCTATTTTTTTCCAATATTCATTGATTTGATGGGTTAGTGGACTAATGCTCATCTTTTAGAAACACAGAGCCCATGAGGTTACAGGTTTAAATCACCAGGCTTACCTGTTAAAAAAAAAATGTTATGTGCACAAGAAAGCATGTTCAGAGATGAATTATGGGAGCTGATTCCTAGTAGGTGGATAAAATATATCAACCAACAGCCACAGCAAAGGGAGAGGTGAAACACAGCTTGTTGTATAATTGGGAATGTAGTCTGTCTATTAAGATAATGCTAGCTCACCTTTTTGGAAAAGAATTACTACATATGTGCCCTGTACCCTTTATGTGTTCAGTTATAAATTAAAGCTGCCATTTGCTATCTGCTCCAGCCTTATCTGAATATGGCAATGTTTTGCAAGATTTGTATGTAAGGGGGAATGTAGTTATATAGTTTGAAAAATGAATTTGCACAGATTTTTGTTCCTGTTTTCCAATAAAGACACAATGTATTAATAGACTCTTTTGTAGTTGACTACAGTTAATCAGATGTTTACTGGGTTACTGCAGTTAGATGATATATGATTGGATGCTGCACATTAATAGTGCAGACAAACTTTTGCACCTTTTACATTAGCACCTGTTTTTATTAATGTCTATGAGAGACCTGGCAGTCTGATTGGAGAATTGGTGTGATCACTTACCTTTAATAAACTTGAGAGTCTTTTGGGATATGGCTCCATTATGCAGAATGGTAGTTCATGTAAAGAGCTTCTTATTGGCTTTAAAAAATAAAGTAACTGACATTAATTTTACCCTTTACAAAATCTGGTTTAAAGTTTAGTAGCCCAGTAGCTATCGGTTGTATGGGACAATGTGTGTGCTGAGGATGAGGGGTTGTTATAGCCGCCTGTTCTAATTCTCCCTAAATCTAAACTTACAAAAATACTAATGCCATACACTATTAAGATGTGAAAGCCGATTAGACTTTGTTCCCATGAACGTGACATATAGATGCTCAGCGTTACTAACCTGCAACATTCCTGGGCCACATTATACTTTACTACCAAAGTAAGAGCTGTAATGTCTCTTTGGTGGATCTAAAAATCTGGTTCAGGAAAAGTCGCAGGTAAGTAGAATATGGCCACCTTTTCTGTAATACTGGCAATGTTTCAACAGACGAACATCCAGGGGTGTAACTATCAGGGGAGCAAGGGGGCCCATCTTCTTATTTTTCTTATGACCGCTATAGCCTCCCACAGAAAACCACCATCATTGTTTTGCTGGGAGGCCCAGTGATTCCTAGTTACGCCACTGCAAACACCGAATTGGCTTTGTCTGATGTTCCATGCCCCCCTTCCCAGCCAGATTACACTTTCAGAATCTACGTTACACCTATAATGTTGACCGTAAACAAGTTGGGCCAGGTGGTTGACTGGAATGTAGCAAAAACTTTGGCATGTAAGAGCTAGTTTATAGGCACCTTAAGTCCTGTTAAGCTGTGATTGGTGTCATAAATTGATGAAGTTAACATCTAATTGGTTGCTGCAAATTAATAGCAATTTTTTCAACCTCCTATTGTATCAGCCCATTTGTGTTAAATTGCGACCTCAATGGAGTTCTAGGTGGTGAACATTGATACCTTTTCCCTTTTTGCCCAGAGAGGTTCCAGAGGAGGTGCAGAGTATCCGTCAGTTTAACACCGAGCTGATTGTAGAGGCGGTGGTGAGATGTCTGCGTGTGATAAACCCATCCGTGGGTTCCAGTCTCGGCCATGTTCTGCCTCCAGGCATGTCTGCTCGCTTTCGTATTGGCACCAGCTTGGCCCAGGCCTGTCAGGTGAGTTGAAGAAATTGGCTTTTTATTCACTATGTCAATTGGTCAATACAAAAACAATACAGTGGTCCAACCTGTGGTTCACCAGATGTTTGAAAACTAGCTTATTTGCATTCTGCAACCAAGGAATGCTGGGAGGAGTGATAATCAAATATCTAAAGGGTTGCAGGACATTCTGATATAGAATCTTTAGGTATCCTGTTTATGTTTGGCAGATTACCTCTACCATGATTTTAATTACGTGAATTCACACAGGCAAAGCAATAGGCTTCTTGGTCAGGTAAATATACCTGTATTTATCACATAATCCTGATGATGGTTGCTGTGTGGACAGAAACATGTCGATTGATGTATAACTAATAAAGAGTGTTTTATATGTTAATAATTTAAGGTAATGTGTCTGTTCCTCCATAGATATATACCTGTATTTAATGGGGATATGGTGGTCAAGATTGTATAGTTATAAACAGGAATTTACCAACATGTTGAATTATCCATTTTTTTGAGATGCTTGAAATTGACAGGCGACTGAGACTCTGTGTTGGAGTAAAATGTAATATTGCAATGAACTTGGTCTTAGTGCCTTAAGCTAGGTACACACAGTACAGATTTCTGAAAGATCCTGTCTGCCATCTTTCAAAGGTCTGCATACACACAGTCCTGAGCGTTCTCCCTATGAACTTCATAAGGAGAACGCTCGGGACTGTGTGTTTCCATCGGCCGCGCTAGACTCCTCTATAGGGAGTCTAGCGCGGCCAATGGAAATCTTCGGCCTTTCCCGAACGACTGTTTGGCCGACCTGAACGTTCGGGGCGGCCGCGCGCTCGTTCGGGAAACGATCGTACACACATAACGATAAAGCCCCGATACCATCGGATCCGACGGTATCTGCTTTATCGTTACTTTGTGTACCCAGCTTTACAGTAGGTTTGGTTGTTAACGGTCTAAGCTCACTCCAAGTGGCATCTTATAACGATACTCCTCCATATAGAAATAGGGCCTATGGGTTTTTCAGTTGATTTAATTGTATTATTGTTTGTTTGTACAAATGGTCCATGCACTACGTGTATGATGTATTGTTAAAGGAGCCACTGAAAGAAAGGACACATGGTTAATGCGCCTATTCTAAATTATCACTAACTATTCTATAATGCATTTCCTATTTAGGATCTAGGATATCCTGGGGACATTGGCTATCAGACATTCCTGTACAGTAGCGAACCTGATATTCGAGCCCTTCTTATCTTCCTGGCTGAGAAACTGCCTAGAGACTCCCCAGAGGACTCACATCAGCCAGCAGGTACATTGTGTGACCCATAGAGGAGATATGGCGGCTCCTCTGTGATTTAAATGTTAAATCAGTCTCCTTACATTGTCCGTTTAAGAAATAATTTCGATTGTCTCAATTGTACAAAGCTACATTGCAGGTACTACCAAGTCTTAGCAGGATAATAGGACACAAACAGGGGGGATTTGATTTAAATGAAACTGATTTAAAAATAATTTAAATCATGATTAAAATCACTAGTCAGTAAGGCTTGATTTAAATCATAGTTTTCTACATAAAGACTAATTCTTGCTGGTATAACTTTAATATCCAAGTAGATGAAGATTTTTAGAATAATAACAATTTAAATAGATTTACTCAACTGAAACAATAACATTACAGCATACCGTATATACTCGAGTATAAGTCGAGAACCTCGACTTATACTCGGGTCAGTTACTTATTGATGGAGGAATCCGGCTGCCGCGTCCACTGATGGTCGCATCCACTGACTTCACTATTCGGCGCCTGGAAATGAGACCGGCGCCGAGTAGTGACGCCAGTGGATGCGACCATCAGTGGATGCGGCAGCCGGATTCCGGAATCAAGTGAATCATGTCGGGGGCCCAGACTCTCCTGCAACTATGAAAAAGGTAAGGCTGCAGCATTAAAAGATGATGTACTGTAGTGAGAGAAGATGGGTGCAGGGAAATAGGGTTTTATTCCTGGGGCTGGGGGGAGAGTAAGGAGTCAAGGATAGGGTAGTGTGTTTTGGGGTTAGTGTGTGCAGTTTCACTCCAGATGTTTGTAAACTACTACTCCCTTCTACTACTCTACCCTCGACTTATACTCGAGTCAATTGGTTTTTACTCATTTTAGAGGTAAAAATGGGTACCTCGACTTATACTCGGGTCAACTTATATTCGAGTATATATGGTATGTTATTTACTTAAAGAAAACAATTCACCGAACATCTTGAAACTTAGCACTGAAGGGATTGATTCTGTATTCATAGGTTTGTAGAACAATAGGATTAAAGTCTTTTTCTCAACTCTGTTCATGTTATAACATTTTTGCTGTGAAGAAGAGACATGATCTCATGTGTGAGTCAAATTCAGTTTTGAGAACTGAAAAAGTAAACCAAGCATCTGTGATAATATCTTGTAGGCAGAAAAACTGCCCAATAATCTTAGAAAAACCTCTGGAAGAGCATGACATTGTGAATGGATTAATGGAATTTAATTACCAAAATAATTAAACATTATCAAACTTATTCTACATAATTAAATTAAAAAAAAAAATCACATTTTTGTTTAAAAAAAAAAAAAAAAAAAGAAACCCATTGATTTTTATCCACTCTGCAACATTATAATTTGTTACACTTACAGGGATATTCAATAAAAGTTCTTATTGTTTAAAATGGTGCTAATTTTGCCCCAACCAATCAGATTTTATCTTTCAAATGTTAAATAAGATCTGATTGGTTGGGGCAAAATTAGCACCATTTTAAACGATAAGAACTTTTATTGAATCTCCTTGATAGTATTTTACACTTAAAGGAACACTAAATCCAAAAAACAACTCTTTGCCATTCATTTGTATTATTCACAGGGAGGTGAGAACGCTTATTCTCACCTCCCTGTGAATAATATTACGCTCGGGGGACCTGGAACAGTTGTTCTCTCCCGATCGCACGCCCTATCTTTTGTATTGGCGCGCATGCGCCTAAGATAGGGCGCGCGGTCGGGACAGAGCGGCTGTCAGTGAAGGAGCGGTTGCGAGTGGAGCGGCGGTATGGTAAGTTCCAGGTCCCCCAAGCGTAATATTATTCACAGGGAGATGAGAATAAGAGTTCTCACCTCCCTGTGAATAATACAAACGAATGGCAAAGAGTTGTTTTTTTGGAATATGGGAGTTTAGTGTCCCTTTAAACAAAACATGACACCCTTTGTAGATGAGATCTTCCCAGTACCGTGCAAACAGATGGTAAATAAAGCTCAGAATTATCTGTCTGGTTCCTTGATTTCACAGGTAAATCTGTCCTTCTCCAGAGAGAAATCGCAGCCAAAATAAAACAGCAGCTGTCTATTCCCTGGCTGCCAGCGTCGTGTAGAGCAGGAACTCTATGGAAATCTCAGGTACGTGGGTATACTGTAGAATTCTCTCCCACCAGCTACTGCATTTTAGTTTCTGGATTATTGGCCTAACCAATGGGTTTCCTGACTGTGCTCTACATAATTCCGCTATTGGAACAGACAGAAGTCCTGTTTGCTTCTCTGGAGGCATGTGAGGTTTTTCTTGGTGATATTGCACCCAATGACATGCTTGTTTCTTTTGCAGAGTACACATCAGTTGCATCGGTTTCACTCTCGGTCCTTGACAGTAGCCAATGACCCCACTGGAAAGTCTATTTCAGCTGGTAAGAAGTCAGGGGTGTGGATCAGAGCACTGATAAATGCATCTAGCCACTCTTGTCACCTGTTTAGCCTTTCTTATCTGTCTGCAGAAAGGAAGGAGTATTGGCAACGGTATCAGCCCCTGGTCACTTCACAGCTGCCACATCTCACCTCTGTGGCTGCGTCCTTGCTGGAGAGGAACATGGCTGAGCTTAGCACTGTGCAGGAGTGGGATTCTGAATGGAAAAGTCAAGGCCTGGCATCTCGATTGTCCCAAGAAGTGAGTGTCAGTAGTGTGACCTTTATAAACTCTGCCTCTGTCACTCCAATCCATACATTGTTATGTTGTTCTGCAAAGCAATGACAGCTAACATCTTGAAAAGAAAAACTAACATTTTAAATTTTAGGGAAGCACCTAGGTACAATTGTGGTCTTAAACTTTCCAAAAGTTAACAATTTATGACTTCAATTTCTGCCCTGCAGCTGATGTGTCAAAGTCCTGCACTTCTTTGGCTGACTGTTTATGCATCTTATGCATGAGCAGATCATTTCCTATTACTTCAGCTGTTCCAGGACCAATGCTGGAGGAGGGACTTCCAATGACATCACTTCCTCTCCTCCATGCAGACAAGTCCATACAAAATATTGGACCACAGACGTTCCTCAGTACCAAAAAAAAGAGTCTCCTTTACAGCACAGCAACAACAACCAAGTATTTCCTAAATATTGCATTTTGGGAAATTTAAGGTTGCAATCATGAGGCTCCTTTACAGCACAGCAACAAGAACCAAGTAACGCCTAAATATTGCATTTGGGAAATTTAAGGTCGCATTCAGGAGTGCTTACACAGACATTAATATTTTACATGTTGTTCTCCTTAAAGGAATAGTTCACTGCACTGAACTATTCCTTTAATGCTATGATTGAAGACCGGGAGGTTAAGGAGCTATACCGTACCTTCTGTTCATGGAGGATCGCATGAGTTAAGTTTCTTCTACCTTCGTTCCTGGCTCCACTTGCATTGAAGAACGAGAGGTAAGGCATAGCTGTGAACTATTCCTTTAAATTAGTAACAATATTTTGTAATTTCTAAAGATGCCTTCTGATTATAATAGAGACGTATTGTACATTTAGGCTGCAAGGAGAAATGAATTGTTAATGGAGTTTACCACATTCCCTATTAGCTTAGGCCTTTTTTTCCTGGGGGCTATATAATAACTATAACATAACAAGCCATATCTCAACTGATGCACTGATGTATATTATCAATGCTCATTTTAGTTCATTTTTGTTATGTATTCTGTGTGTCTTGATCTGTAGGATTACCGCAGAAGAAAACGTCAGAGGCTACAGAAGCGGATACAGGAACAACTCCGCCAATGCAGCCTGCAGCTTCCAGAAAATCAGGCACCAACTAGCTCCTCGCAAGACCTTGCTGATATGCTAAAGGCTTTTAACATGAGTGGAGGCTCCAATCAGAACAAAGGCTCCAGATTTACTCACACCCAGAGGTTTACATACCAGCAGGTACCTAGTATAGTAAAAATTCTAAATCTAATATTACTTTCCATGTGTCATACTGCAGATTTTTCTGAATTAGCAAGGGGGGAAAGTCAGCCTGTAGTAATTATATTCATAAAACAAAAACAAAACCCTATTACCCATAAAGCATGTGTGTCATGGTATATACTTCTATTACAAGTTACTTCTATTCTTTTACTGTTATGAAAAGTCAGGTGAGCTTGCTATTCATATATTTTATATAGCGTCACCATTGATAATTATGGAAAGGAATGGCTTTTCTTTAGTAATTTTTTATCAATATAGTCGGTTTTCATTAGAGAAATATAGGTGTTATAATTTTCCTCTTTATTCTTATAGAAATCTAGTTTGCCATCCACTGTTATGTGGATCTGATACAGAATTGAGAGGTACTGGCTTTCTTCTGTTATGCAGATGTCAGTCATGGCCAATGACTAACTCTGCATTTGGCAGTGCCTCCACGGTCATGCATGCCTCCTCTGAAGAAGTTGATTTTAAGGTATAGTTGCCCTTTAAAATTTGTTTTGTATTCTCCCCTCCTGTCTGCAGGATCCTCAAAGAATAAACGAGCAGATGCAGAGAACAGCTGAGATTCTGCCTAAGAAAGATGCACAGGTAAATAGAAATAGGGGGTACAGTGATTCAATGGGTTTACCTAGAGGAACAGGAAGCACAACACCGCAAGAGGGAATTCTGTGTGTAGATACAGAAGATCTGTTTGTAAAACGTGTTAAAGATAAAACTGAAAGGAAAGGGAAAATGTTAAGACAAATCAGTTAAGTACATTTTTTATTTATACCCTAAATTCAGAATTGGGGTTCAAATCCTCTGCATCTTTAAACAAATCTGATCAAATTAAACGTTGAGCACAATAGATGGTGGTACATTCAGGGAGATTCAATAAAAGTTGTTGAAAATGGTGCTAATTTTGCCCCAACCAATCAGATATTAGTTAACATTTGAAAGCAAACATCTGATTGGTTGGACCAAAATTAGCACCATTTTTAAAGGACAACTAAAGCCATAGAACAAAACTGAACCAGAAGTCAGGACACCTTGATATAAAACCAGTAATCCGTGTCTTACCTCTAATTTTGATACAGGCGCTGGGACATTTACCTAAATAACATATGGTTTGTGCTTTACTTCTCAGCTTTCTAGTATAAGACAGTTTGGTCAACGACCATTATGTTCTGCACATGCTTAGTCCTTAGCTATGGCAGAAACTTGTTACAATTGGTCACACCCATTAATAATCTCTAACCAATCCTTTTACAGGACAGATAAAGCGAAGAAGCGTGTGACTGAGGTCAGGAGGTGTGGTCTGACACTGCACATACACACAGATACTTCATCCAGTTCTTAATAGGCTTACATTTATTTTAATACAATTTACTGAAGTGGTATTTTATAGCTTATTAGTGTTTTTAGGGGGGTTGTTTTCAGATTCTGGAGCATGAAAAATTGGGTTTAGTTCTCCTTTAATGATAAGAACTTTTATTGAATAACCATGTTTGTATATTATCCCTAGTAAAGCATTCTGATAAAATCATATAGATCTGTGTTACTTATAAGCTTCTTAGTAGGAGGGTTAAGAGAGACTGACAAACTTATTTCTGTTTATGGATATAAAGGGAGGAGAGACATCTGGCTTAATTTCCATGGCAGCCCTTAAGTAAATGCAAGGCTGTTACTTTATTACACAAGCTAAATGCAAAGCCAGCAAGCTAGTTGTAGACCATAACTTTTGTTTATAGCCTTTTTATGTAAAGGGAGCAATGGGTATGCTTGATGCAGTGTGTTTATATTCCTTCCGTCCCAGAATGCAGATGCTGAACAGCAGGAAATCACATCTTTACAAGAGCAGATAGACTCTCTAGAGCAGGAGATCCGAGGTCTCAGTGAGAGCAACAAGCTCCTGCAGCTGACCCTGGGTCAGGTAAGGAATTGGTTTTGGAGATAGGGGACCGGAGTGAGAGTGGAGCAGACAAACTCTGAATAACTCTAATGGTTTGACGCAGGTTGAGGCGGAAGTGAATGAGAGACGCAGAAGCGGCGAGCAGAAAGAAGATGTTGTCCGAGTAAAGAAGAGAGCGGTGGAGCTACTTCCGGATGCAGAAAACAATCTTGCAAAGTTACAGGTATAAAAGAACCTCTATAAAGTCAAATCTGGTTGCTAGTATATTGGAAGCATTTATTAACTCGGCACTAACACCGCATAGATGACACACCTTAATCGGGGGGGGATAAAACTATCTCTTTATGGATCATGAGTGACACAGATGTGCTTTGAGCTGCACCTTTGATTGTTACCTTACCTGTGGTGTTTGTTGCCAGTATGTCAGCCCAAGCTGGAGAGAGAATTCACTTTATTCATAATTGTCTAGATACTGGAGGTTGCAAAATCTGGATCTACAGTATGAAAAAAGGAAGTACAAGGTACAAATCCAACCCAATAAAAAGAACCAATCAAGCAAGAAAACCCTGACTATGAAAAGGCTATTAACAACTCACTAATTATTGTTAAAATCTATTAATTATAAAAAAAAACAAACACAAGAAAGAAGAGTACCTATGGTGAGGACTTACCTCTGGGTAATATACAGAATGTCTGGAATACTTACTAGAATCGTTCCTTTTCAGCACAGGTTCACTCCAACTTCATCTTTCTGTCACCGACAGTCCACGATGGGGCCAATGGGAAGTGGCATTTCTTGCAGAGCGCATCTTGCCATTGGCCACTTCACGGACTGTAGTCAGAAGATGGAAGAGCAGCAGGCTGGTGAAGAAGCACTTCTAGTAAGTATTAGAGATGATCTGTAAAGTACCCAGAGGTGAGGTCCTTGTGGTTTAGGTCACTCTGGGTACTCTTCAAGTGTGGGGGAGGGGGGTATAATTCTGCTTTAAACACCTCCATTGCTTTTATTTACTATATTAATGGATCCATTCCTATTTCTTTGAAAATACAAGACTGGCTGATATAGGTAGGAGTGTAAAAGTGATCAGACCTCCTAAAAGTAAACAATGGTTAGACACCAGGTGGTATTCATTTATTAAATAAGTTTGGATTCCTTGATATCTGGTCCTGTTCCAAGTGATTGGTGGATTGCCGATGTGGTTCCCAGCCAGGTAATTATAAGCCTGATAGTTTGACATCCGTGGTGGGAAAGCTACTGGTGGATAACTAGTTTCCAGCCTTGGTTTCATGGGTAATAGTAACCTAGGTCTTGTAGGGTCAGTGGATGTGATTTATTTGGATTTTGCGAAACCCTTTGATACTTTACCTCAAAGAATGTTCCTCATTAAACTAAGGTCTTGGCATTACTATTGGCACATCGACTGAGAACTGGCTAAAGTGCAAAGAGTGGATTATAATGGAATATTTACTAGTTGGACAAGTATTGTGACTGGTGTTCCTCAGTCCATCCTGGGTCCATTGCTTTTTTAATTTGTTCATAAATTACAGTGTTAGGCATTCTCTGTGTGTGCTGATGATACAAATTGTGGACTTTATCTTGCAAAGAACTGGGGATTGGGAACTTTTTGCTGTAGTGTAGCCTACCCCCAACTGCCAAGTTTGTTTTGTAAAAGAAACCGCAGAAATGTACTTGCACTCCTTTGTTCCTCTGGCGCTCTAACCCTGGCCCTCTGCTTGCCAGAAGTTGCAAGCTGGGGCCATTTTGGCAGCTGCGCCTGTGATTGGCTGAGAGGCAGCCAATCACAGACGCAGCTGCCAGCAATGCAGCGAGCTGAGGGAGAAAGGATTGTTACTACATTTCTGCTGCTTGTTTTACTAAACAAACTTAGTGTTTGGTGGTGGGCTACACTGCAGCAAAAG
Source organism: Hymenochirus boettgeri (assembly GCA_019447015.1). NCBI lineage: Eukaryota > Metazoa > Chordata > Amphibia > Anura > Pipidae > Hymenochirus > Hymenochirus boettgeri. The sequence goes on along the minus strand of CM033476.1, from coordinate 143,126,945 downwards.
AGGGGTGGTGAAAAAAGGGGGGAAAGGATGCCAAGATGGATATAGAGAGATGGTGCGAGGGGGGCCTCCCCTGCGCATGCCAGAAACCTCAAGGACAAGGAAGAAGTAGGTTCCTACTCACTTTCTGGATCTATGAACAGGCACTACAGGAGAACCGTTTGGAGCAGAGGAGACTAAGGTAAGGATTTTTGAAAACTACACAGTGGGACAAGTAGTGGGTTAAATTTTAGTTTTGGGTGGACATGCCATTTAATAAGCAAATTAAAGATTGGGCTAGGTGGTTCCTCTGATGTTAACTGCCTTTAAGTTATAGTCGATTAGCGGGAGATTTAGGGGCAATTGGGTTGGAGAATGCTCTGCCTGTAAATATTGTACAGGCAGAATATCCAGAGTTTTAGCCGGTTGCTGTACTGGGTGGTGGGAGGCTGTACTTATGCTGAGTTTTAAATGGATGAGCTGAACTTTTAATTTTAACCCAGAATAACTATTTACCTACCTACCTACTAATGGAAGACATTTCCATAGTTTTGGACATCTTGGGAATGGAAAGTGTTCATAGAAGGGCAACTAAATTAAAAAGGGGACTGGGGGAGCTTGAATATGAAGATAGATTGGAAGTTACAATTATGTACGCTAGAGAAAAGGCGCTTGTATGGGGTTATAACTTCTGTGTATAAATACATTAATACATAGTAACATAGTAATTGTGCTTGAATAAAGACATACACCCATCAAGTTCAACCTATTCACACTCCTTTTTTTTCTTTTCTTTTTTTTTTAACCCTGCCTAACAGTTGATCTAGAGAAAGGCAAAAAAAAAAACAGCAAAAAAAGGGGGGAAAAATACCTTCCTGACGGCAATCGTAAAGTATCCCTGGATCAACCAGATCTATATGCATTAATACCAGTAATTCTCAATATTATATAGTATCCCTGTACCAACCAGAACTACAGTATATGCATTAATACCAGTAATTCTCAATATTTTTATAGTTTTAGAAACTTATCCAGGCCTTTTTTAAAGCTATTTAATGAACTTGCCATTACCACATCTGCTGGAAGACAGTTTCACCGTTCTCACTGTAAAGAAACCTTTCCTAACCTGAAGATGAAACTTCTTTTCTTCCAACCTTAAAGCATGTCCACGAGTCCTCTGATATGACCTGTTAGTAAACAATGCACCAAAGAGTTTATTGTATGGGCCATTAATATATTTCTTTAAGGTTATCATATCCCCATGCAAACGTCGCTTCTCCAATGTAAACAGCCCTAACTTGTCTAATCTGCCTGCATAGTCAAGCCTCTCCATTCCCCTTATTAATTTAGTTGCCCTTCTCTGAACTGCTTCCATTTCCAAGATGTCCCTTTTGTATATGGGATTCCAGAACTGCACTGCATATTCCAAATGAGGCCTTACCAGTGCCTTGTTAAGAGGGAGAATAATATTTTTCTCTCTTGAATCTATTCCCCTCTTTATACAAGACAATATCTTGCTAGCTCTAGCCGTTTGCTACCTGGCATTGTTTGCTACAGCTAAGTCTGTTATCTACCAGAACCCCCAAATCTTTTTCCATTACAGATGCACTTAACACAGAGTTATTTATGGTGTAGATGGCACAGGGATTATTAAATCCCAAATGCATCACCTTACATTTATCAACATTGAATCTCATCTGCCATTCTGCTGCCCATTTTTATAATCTATTCAGGTTGCTTGCAACACTTGTACATCATTTGAAGTCTCCAAAGCTCTGCATAGTTTAGTGTCATCAGCAAACACAGAGACCTTGCTCTCAATGCCCCCTTCTAAGTCATTTATAAACAGATTAAACAGAAGCGGCCCCAGTGCAGAACCCTGAGGCACTCCGCTTAGAACCACATAGATGTAGCTCCATTTACCACCACTCTCTGTTTGTGATCCAATAACCAGTTCTCTATCCATGCACAAATGTTTTCTTCAAGGCCAACAGTCCTCAGTTTATACATTATTTGCCTATGTGGCACAGTATCAAAAGCTTTTGCAAAATCCAAGTATACCACATCCACTGCTGTGCCTGAATCTAAATTCTTACTTCATAAAAAACAATTAAATTTGTCTGGCATGATCTATTTCTCATAAATCCATGCTGACTACTAGTAATAAGATGAGCTCAGGAGACAATCAAGGATTTGATCCTGTTACAAAGTTTCCATCACCTTCCCTACCACTGATGTTAGGCTTACAGGTCTATAGCTACCAGGCTGTGAACGACTACCTTTTTTGAATATTGTTATTACATTGGCTTTTTTCCAATCCAGCGGCATATCCCCAGACCAAAGTGAATCTGAAAAGATAAGACACAGTGGTCTAGATAGAACTGAACTAAGCTTTTTTAAAATCTGAGGATGCAATCCATCTGGTCCTGGGGCTTTATTGATATTAACTTTGTCTAATTGTTTCAGTACCATATCCTCCGTTAGCCAATGTGAATACCTGCCAACAGTGAAAACCGATGTAAAAACACGGTTTAGCAGATTAGCCTTTTTGGCATCCTCTACAACCATCTCAGCCCCATTGTTTAATGGTCCCACAATCTCAGTCCTCATCTTTTTACCATTTATATACTTAAATAAAAAATTTTATGGTTGGACTTGCTTTGTTCGGCAATCCGTATTTCATTTTCTATTTTAGCTAGTTTAATTGCTTTCTTGCATTCTTTATTACAGCTTTTGTACTCCCTGTAAGCCTGTTCTGTTCCCTCTGTTTTCAAAATTTTAAAAGCCTTTTTCTTTTTTTCCATTTCCCTTTTTACCTGAGCATTAAGCAATGCAGGACTGGACCTAATTTTTTTTACACTTGTTCCCTAAAGGTACAGATTTAGAAATGTAATAGTTTAATATCCCTTTAAAAGTGGTCCACATCTGCTCAGTATCTTTACCTAGAAACAATTCCCCCCAGTCTATGAGCAGGAGTGATTCCTTTAACAGCATAAAATTAGCTTTCCTAAAGTTAAAAGCTTTTGTTAACCCAGTGCACTTTAGTTTTTTGCAACCTATATTAAATGACACTATATCATGGTCACTATTCCCTAAGCTTCCCATTACCTTCATCTCCAAAATGAGCTCAGGGTTATTAGATATCACTAGATCCAACAATGCATTCTGTCTAGGGCCATACAATAAACCGTCTGGGGCTTTGCTACATTAACAGAACAATTAACAGACACACGAATATCCCTGAGGACTGGAAGAAGAGAATTTTAGTCTTGGAGTTTATCCAGGGATATTTCAGATTGCCACTTTCTCCCCTTCATTCTGTTTCTTTTGTATTTTTTGGGGGTTTTTTTTTTTTGCCTTTCTCTGGGTCAACAGTTAGGCAGGAAATGTGGGTATTGCTGACTAGGTTGGAGTGTATGGGTACAGTATATGTCTTTATTCAACCTCAAATACTATACTATACTATTAACACACATGTGGTAATATGTGGGAAGTGGTTATAGATCTATATTTGTATGTTAAATGGTATAAGTAAGTCATTTATATACACAGTGTGTCAGAGATCAATCATCATTTAATATGTTGTTTAGGTAGTAAATAGCTAAACGAGCCGATTCTCTTGGCCTTTAACCTTATATTAAAATGTATAATGTCCTGACGTGTTGGTTTTCTGGATATGGCATCTATTTTTGCTTTTCAGGCTCTGGTGGACACCAGTGGTCAACGAATGGTGAATCTTGTAGGACAGTGGGAGACCCACCGCGTTCGGCTTATAGATGAATACAGAGAGCTGAAGAGAGCTCATCAAGAGCAAGAGGTATAGGAGACTTCTCTCATATACAAACCTTCCCTCCATATACAAACCTTTACACAGAGCCGCAAGGGATCGGATCCTGTTGATTGCTGCTGCAATTCTCTTCTTAAAGTCCCTCTAATCCTTTGTAAATGGGTTACTGTGACGTTAAGACAGGAGCCAAATGCTCTTTGTGCATCTCCCTGTTAAAGTTTTGTACATTTGGAGATATTGATACTTTATTACCCACAATTCTTTGTACAGGATGAGTCCTCAAAATGGATGAAAGACGTTAAGGATTTGTATGGGAAAATTCGGGGAGCAGCTGACGAAGCAAAACGTAAAGAGGAGCTTTACAAGCAGCTGGTGAGTGATTCAACCTTTATTTTTCTGTCTATGCTTAACAAGCAAAATTTCCTTTCTCATGTCAATGCTGTTTGGCCCATAACAGTAAAAATTAACTTGCCTTTCTTTGAATAGTGTAGCCCAAGCTATCAGGCTTTATAAAGATTCTATGGGCTCTATAAAAGTAACTGAAACTATTGGATGATGAGAGACCACATGACCTATAACATTTCATGCTGGGAGGTGTAAATTCATTCCAACAGTGAATGATCTCAAACTATGTTATACGCACAGGTGTCGGAATACGAGTCTCTTCCAAAGGAGGTGTCACGGGCGGCCTACACCCAACGCATCCTGGAGATTGTCAGCAATATCAAAAAGCAAAAAGAAGACATCACAAAGGTATTGGGGTTTATAGATCTCAATAAAAAAACCTACTCCTGCTTCTACTGAACAGGTTCCATTGTCTGGCTCCTGCGCTGCAACATCTGCTAAGACATTCCTGGGGTCTAGTGTATTTGGTTTGCTTTAGAACCCTCAGGACTTGTATAAGTAAGAGGAAAGCAGTCACCGTTCTAATTTGTGTTTTTTTATTACACAGATCTTGTCAGACACTAAAGATTTACAGAAGGAGATAAATAATCTGACTGGAAAAGTTGACCGGACCTTTGTGGTGACAGATGAACTTGTGTTTAAGGTAGAAAAACCCGGATTTATTTTAAACATTTCTTTGCCTATGTTTGTGCTTTTTGTAGTAATCTTAACTTGCCGCTTCCTGATTAGGATGCCAAGAAAGACGAACCAGTCAGAAAAGCTTATAAATACCTGGCAGCTCTTCATGAGGTAAGATTCACAAGCCTTTCACTCCTCTCATTCTATTTAGTACAAAGTCAACTCTTTCCACACCTACTGGTTATGGCAGTCGCCTCCATTCACTATGAATAAAAAAGCAAGTCTGGTCTAGTTCTTTCCCCAGTCTGTTTTACTAGATATTGTAAAGAGTAGCAGTCCATTTGCAATATTATCAGGGATGACCAGGGGGACAATTATCTGCCTAGATAGACTGTGATTGGCCCAAAATGTGTCATTGCGCTCTTAGTGCAGTAACAGGAATATTGATACTTTTTGATTCTATGTATATATTGATTTAGATGCGTAAACAGTGTGAATTCCAGTGTTTCTTTATATTATCTGTCCTTTGTCTTCTACCCTTAGAACTGCAGTCAACTAATCCAAACCATAGAGGATACCGGGACCATCCTAAGAGAAATTCGTGACTTGGAGGAACAGGTACAGACCCAGGGCTGTAATTAGTAAATGTCTAATATATGACATTGATAGGGTACTTATAGGAACTATTACAGGTTCTGCTATAGAAGGTTCTTTTGCTAGAGGGTTTATAGTTTTTATAGTTTTCTAGCACCATTCTAAACAACATCCTCCAGAACAAAAATGCTGTAAAACTATGTTTACTCTTCTTTCATGATACATTAAACTCTCCATTCCCTATGTCTCGTACATCTCTTTGGGACGTTTTCCTTTTTGCCATTGGGAAGGTGGTAAGAGTGGGGGATGTTATCTACTTCCTTAAACCTTTCACCTGGTGAGAGCTCTTGTCGAATGGTCCTTAAACCAACTAGTAAAAAAAAAAATTACCCTAAACCGTTTGTTTAGCAATCGTTCTGTGAACATTTCTATTAGTTGAGAGTTGCATCGACTCCACCAATCAGAATATCAAATTAGGAGAGATAGTGGACACATGCTTAACTAACTACTTTTTTACAGATAGAGACTGAGACTGCTAAGAAGACGCTAAGCAATCTGCAGAAGATCTTAGAAGATTATAAATCTATTAAACAAGAGAATTCTCAGCTACTTTCCCGTGTAAGGGAAGCTTAATCGGGCACCACCAAATCCAACTCTGACGGTTCTTAGCTGTGCAGGTACTATGCAGTGTCCATGCTCAAGATTTCCCCTCAGTTATACCTAACTCAGACTAGCATCCCCTCACTTAATACAACTGTATGACTGTTTATCCTGTTTTCTACTTTAATCCAGTCAATACAATTAGCTTCCATGTGTTTAAGCTTTTTTTGTAACATTTCCAAACATATAGGGAACAATAATGTTCAAAAGTGAATTTAATACTACAAAATCATTACAATAAAGATGTACTATAAAACTGGGTGTTAGTGTGTCCTTGCTGACCAGTTTGACCCTGGGTGCTGGCTTCTTCTAATGCATTATGGGACTGCATCCGACACAATATCCATCATACATATAGGCACCCTGCCAAGCATACTTTGTTACGTGTCCAGGGCATGGACTGCTTTTCATAAACATTAGCACGTGCACATACAGTACCAACTCCTTCAGTACCTGTCAAAAGAACAGCGGGGGGGGGGCATGAGAGCAAGTTTCTCTTGCTTCATTCCTGGCTCCTGCATGTTTTATTGAAGAACAAGAGGTAAGACATAGCTCCTTTTTCACCTGGTCTTCAATAAAACCGAAAACCCCAAACTACTTTCTCCCAGTGGAGATACTTTTTAATATATTACAAAGTTAAACCAACTAACCAAGATCTGAAGAACAACCTTCTTTCTCCCCTTACATAAAGTGAATGATCTTACTCTAGCTTTATACTGCAGCTTAATTGATAAGTTATCTGTGATGTCATCCAAGGTCACATGATCATATCTAGTCCACATGGAAACATCCAAGTAAACAAATTAAAACCATAAATACACAACTTATTTTTAGTTAGGGCAAGATTAAAACGTATATATAGGTTTTAGATGCCCCACCAGTGAATCTACGATATCTAGATATATTTTTGTAAATGTTCTATAGAAAATTCTGACAAATACCTACAGATTTACATCCTATCATAGACTGATATCCCAGATATGAAGAATCTGCGGTTTCAGGGTCATGTGATCACAACAAACAGTTTTACAGTCAAAGACACATGCCCCCCAAACCCCACACAGACACGGGTACTCACATCTACTGACCTACCCTTCCATTTCTGTGGAAGCCATACTTAAAGGGCAAATATAATCAAAAAGCATATTGAGCAATAAAAAACATTAGTTTACTGTTCATAAATGCTAAAATATAAACACCCCCAACCACACACAAACACAAATACATATATCCATTTCCATGGCAGTAAAACTTAAAGGGCAACTATAGTAATAAAAAAAAAAGCAATCAAAAAAGTTTAGTTTAATGGTCATAAACACAAAAAAATACCCCCAACCACATACAAAGACATATACATAGAACCATACCGGAACCACCAAAATATTACCATATTTACTCAAATATAAACTGATCCTAATATAAACAGAGGTACTTTTTTTTAATCGATAAATCAGGAAAGCTAATTGACTCAAGTATAAACCGAGGGTGGACTTTCTCCCATAGACTTAGATAGTTCCATAGACCCATACACCGCCCCATACACAGATGTGCCCTGCATACCTTTCTGTGCAGTCTGAATAATAAAGAACCCACCTTTAGAGATGTTTTTAAATCCTGTTACTTCTTTTTTCCCCTTTTTCTTGCAGTCTGGGCTGATCTGAGTGAGCAGGACAACAAATTACTAACCCACCGAATTCAAGAGGATTCTCTGCGTTACAGGGTACATCTTTTGTTTCCCATGGGCTATGTGTTTTTGTCCAGCTGCTCCTTTAAGCATCCAGATCAGCCCAGACCAGAGTATAAACAAAGGTTGACTTTCAGGATGAATTTAAAGGTAAAATATCTCGGATTATACTCTATTATATACGGTAGTTTTATGGTGTAAAATGCAAAAACATATACAGGGATCTCAAACCTACTGATAACCCAGCCTACCTACCGTTTCCATGACAACCATACCGAATCATCAGTAAAGTTAGGTTACTGGTCTGAAATGTAACAACATACCTCCTAACACCACACAGACACGGGTACGCACACCTACTGATACAGTCCATCCCACCTTTTTGTTTCCATGGCAACCATAAAAAAAAAAAAAAATAATCAGAATGTATTATGAAATATATACGAATGCCATTGTAAGGTTTTTGAGTTTTAGAGCCTGCAGCACAGACACACACATTCCTTTCTAAAATGCAGAAATTCAAATCAAATTCAAAATTTATAATTAAACCTTTATTTCTAATTTTTTTTCTGTTTTATTGGTCACAGAGGGCAACTGGGTAAGTTTTAACAATCATGGATACAATTGTCTGTAAGCAATAAGCTGCCCAGCCACTAGGGGGATTATTAGAACACTGCAGGTCATGTGCAAATGTTCAGCATGTGTGATTCAGCATTCAGATCATCATTTACCTCCAGCTTTGTCCATACCCTCAGGAGGGATGTAATGCCACTGTCACTGAGAGTTAAAGGCACAGTTGACTTAATAATTAGATCTTACACAAGGAATAAATAAAAACTACTACGTAGGATTGTATCCTGGTTGGTTGTATTCTGCAAGCAAGTAATGCTGGGAGATGTAGTTTTTAAACAGCTAGAGGACCACAGGCTGGACACCCCTACCTTAAAACTATGGATATGCAAGGAAAGTGCTAACAAAATATGTCTAAAGTCTGTAGATGAACAATACAATGATGAAATCTAAATGGTTAATATTAGTTATTCAGTATTTTCCACAAGATTCCTGTTTCTCTTTACCCTTTCCTTGCTAAACATGTTATAAAACTTTATTGGTAACTGCTTCATCCTGAACATTATTCCTGATAACAAGCCAGACAATGTCTTCACACTGATAGGTAGGAACTGAAGGACTACATGACAACATAAATTGCCAAACTGTGCTTTTTTTATTGTGCTACACACACAACACTTGATAAAGGATTATTTCCGAAACATGTTGTGTGTGTAGCACAATAAAAAAAGCATAGTGTGGCAATTTATGTTGTCATGTAGTCCTTCAGTTCCTACCTAACTCTGTTTTATTGGAAAATTTGGATGCGAAAGTGGAGCATTGAAAAGGAACAGAAGGCAGCTTTGGAATAGGCAGTATTCTAAAAATATATAATGTCTTCACACTGCACCATGTGTTCCCACTGTCTATATTTCATATATAATGTTAACAAATAGCATTGTTAAAAAAAGGAACGAGTGAGTGTGTGTGTGTTAAAATGAAAAGTACCTGGGGCAGGGAGGTTGTATTGGTAATTCCTACCTCCCAATATCCTTTCTGTGAGGAGCACCAGCCCCCAAAAAAAATGATTCTACCAGGCTTCCTTCTGGCTTTAGCACTTACAGGAAAGTCCAGGACTAACCTGTAACTGAACATGCTGGTGCTCTTCAACAAAATAGCATTGGACGGTAGGACCTCCCTGTAACTAGGACTTTTCATTTTTATAAAAGTAAATTTTTACAATTTAGTTTTCCTTTAAGATTTTAACATTAACTTTAGTCTCCTATTTTATATATCCTTGGCATATTATAGTTTTATTCTGCTGTTTTATACTGTTGTGTCTTATTTCAATTAGAAACTTGGTACAGTAGAGTTATGTTATCAGTGAGAGTCCTTTAGTTTTATCCTGTAGCCAATAGTCAAATATAAAGAGTAAACCAGGATCAGGGCCAACAAAACAGATCAGTACTGAAATCCCCTTTATAGAATTGGCCAAAGGATAACAAGCCTGCCACCACGTCAAGGTAGACTCTCTGAGCAGGTCCCTAACCTACACTATCCATCTAACTATAGACTATCATTTACCGTACTATTAAGGTTGAAGGAAGACAGGAGTCCATTAATTTCAACCATTTCTACTGATCCAGAGGAAGGTAAAAAACCCTTTGATGAAATGGATCAAAGGGAAAAAACCTTCCTGATTCCAATATGGCAATCGGCTTGTCCCTGGATCAATATTAAAATGACAATATTAATAAACAGTATTATATGTGTAACTAATGGCTACGTGTTAGCTAATTTCTATCAAATATACCAATGAATCTATATATATATATGTCTATCCTCTATCTTATCTGTCTGTCTATTATATATCTAATCAATCAATCAATCTATTTACTTTCTGTCTCTCCTCTATCTACTACAAAAATATGTATTCATATATAACACATGTACTGTACATATATACAATATATTAGTGTGTGTGTGAGAGTGTAAAACATATTATTATAATATAAATGATCATATATTAATCCAGTGTTTCTCCACCCCTGGGGTTCCCTGAGAGGATACTGAGGGTTCCTTTTGACAGGAACTGTACGGATCCGCCCTTGGGATAAATTTTAATGCATTTTATATATAAATAAACTTAATGATCAATTTGTTATATTTCTATGAATTATGTATTCTGATAATTGATGACTAAAAATGAAAAAGATCTATGATATTGTTTTATGTAGTTTTCTATGAAATTGATAATTGATTTAAGGGTTCTCCAAGGATAACAAGTTAGAGAAACACTGTCTTACTCTTACAAATAAAGACGATACATATAAATATAAAGGGTTATACCTGTGGCTGGAGGTGGTGGGAGTTGATGTTCTTACCGGAGGAAGTGATGATGTTACCTGTTCCTGCCAACTGGTGCAGAGAAAGGAGAAGTCCTGCAGCTTTCCCCTGTTGCTTGTAGACGTCCTCAGCATCTCCATGCAGGACATGGGCTGGTTCCAGCATCTCCCCTGATCCACCTCTCTGGGCGGGAAAGTGGACGGTGGTTCCACACTCTCCAGATGGGTCCAGTCTGTTCCACTGAAGAAGGGATGTTGCCTGATGTCTCCAGCTGTTCCCAGGCGCGTAGATGGATTCTTCTCCAGGAGCTATAGGAAAGAACATTAACAGTTTTAAATAGCAGACAAGGTAAATTACACTGACTAGTAACATCTTCCAGTATCATACAAATTTACCAGAGAAGTGCATAAATACTATAACAAGCTTTCTTATTAAAATCCTGCTACACACCTTTCTCAGAAAGTCTTTCAGGTCATCGCTGAGCCCTGCTGGATACGTTGGTCTGGACTTCAGGATGGATCTTCGTACCTTCTTTTCCTCCTCTCCGGCATAAAACGGGAATTGTCCAGCAGCCATCCTGTAGACGGTGACACCTACGGACCAAAAATCCACAGCAAAACCGTATTCCTTACCTTGTAGAATCTAGAAAAAAAGCAAGAGAAATTCGATACATTTTTCATCTTAAAAACATCTTAATGGTAAAATCTGACAGCACTTTAACCATAATCATTCAGCAGTTTTCCAGGGCTAAAATCTATGGAAGATGATGAATTTTATGTTTTTCTTCCAACATTTTCAAGACATTAACTATAATTAATTGCAACTGGAAAACAGATAAATAGACAATATCTATGTTAAAGTGAAAACAGCTTATACATTAATATATATTAATGGATCCTATAAACTTTCTATAGGAAATTTCACTAATTGGCATAATATTCACACTGAGTGTCTATTAATAGTTACTATTGAAGTTCTGACACACATTCTTGTAATTTAGAGAGCTCTCTGTTACTAGATACAATTTTGTAGATACAATTAATTCCTCACCTCTGGCGCGATGTAGTCCAGTGTTCCACATACTCCGGTGACCCCTCTGGTGACGTTCTCTGCGACCAGTCCAAAGTCGGCGATCCTCACATGTCCGTCATCACTCAGGAGAATGTTTTCTGGCTTGATGTCCCTGCAAAGGAGATAATGAATTCACTGACTACAAGGAACAAAAACCGTTGTGTGGGACTGCTTGGCCTGAACAATCTAGCCTTGGACTAATTACTAACTCTGCACGATAGATGGAAGTGTGAGTATTGTAACCAAACGTTCCACTGACTGCCTTACAGAAAACAGTGGATGTAGGTAGAAGAGGGAGATCACATTAAATACTGTGGACAGTTGGGAGATGTAATTGCAGAATTTAACTTACCGATGGATGATTCCAAGCGAGTGGAGATACTGGAGACCATAGACCATCTCCGCTGAGTAGAACCTTTCCAGAAAGAAAACAAGTGAATGATCAATTATGTAATTACTATTATAAAGTCTACTTATTATTGTCCCTGTACAGTAAATCCACAGGCAAATTAAGACCTCTGTGCAGTTGCCAATACATTGTCAGTATGATAAGTAAATGACACTTACCTGATGGCGTTGATCTCCAGGTGGCCTGAGTCCTGTAGAAGATCTTCCAGGCTTCCTCCTCCAGCAAACTCCATGACGAAAAACGCGTTCCTCTGTGTACAAAGACAGGGAAACATTAAATAGATGGTACAAAATAGACCAATGCAATATGTGATTATACACTAATAATAATTACAACAAATAGAAATATGGATGGCACAAATATACAAAAACCCAGGGAGGCGTCTTGTATTCATCTCATTATTGCTTCCAGTCCACGGCATTTAGCTGAGTTGCTTTAATACACAATGAAAGACAAATGGGACACGAAATATGCTAATCTTTTCCTTTACCACATGGAACCAAAGTACAAACATTTCCAACATAAACATGGGGTCTGATACCATCAATAAGAAAATAACGTGATTGATAATAAGGCTGATAATATCTGATAACATTTTTCAGATACAACTACCTTGAAGACGAGAACATTATATAACCTACCCCTGTAGTGGTTTTCTACGGTAGGAACTGTAAGATTATAGCCTTATAATCTTACAGTTCCAGGAGGAGAAGGAAACCAGAAGCCACAAAGTGGTAGGTTATAATAAATAATGCACCCCCAACTGTAAATTATAAGGATATTAGAAGTCACCTTGGAGTTCCGTGCCCTATAAAAGGTACTCGGCCTGCGGCCTCGTGCTTTTATATGGTCACGGAACTCCTCGGTGACTTCTAATATCCTTATAATTTACAGTTGGGGGTGCATTATCCACTATATTATCAGCATTATCGTAATAACAATTATTTACTGATAGACTTCACTTATTACACTGCCTTCCAATACAAACAGTTTGCCATACCTGCGTCTGGAAGGTGGCATAAACGTGGCACATGAAGGGGCATCCAGCCACCGCTCGAAGTACTCGTGCCTCTCTCTCCATAAGGTGGGCCTCCTCCAGATTTTCTTCCTTCTTCAGGATTTTCATGGCCACAAACTCCTTCCTGGAAAATAAAGAAGCAAGCATTACCTTCCCATACGCACCTTCTCCCAGCTTGGTGTGGAACCTGTAATTCCGGACGTCCATCGGGAAAGGTCGTTCTACATCCACGCAGAGCTTCTTCACGGCAGCACCTTTATATGAAGGAGAAATTGGATATGTTAATGGCAGTTTTCAGTAAATTATAAATATAGAGAGAGAATTGTTTTAGACAAAGTTTACAGTGTGATGAGTAGGCACTGAGGAATAAAAAGGATTTCAGGAGACAGTCTGAAATTGCAGGATAGTCCATAAGACGCCTGCTTTAGGGCCCAGTAAACATCAGGGGCCCTGCAGTCAATACAATACAAAAATATAGAACAAAGAAGCTTCAAATGACAGCTCTGTCTAGGGCTCAATTTGATGGTAATTCATCATAGTCTGAAAAGCTGTTCTGGTTTTAGGCCTAGGGGTTTCTTTAAGAAAAAGAAATGGTGAAGGGACATTTTCTATCTATTAACATTATAGGGCATCTATATTGAAAAAAATGTGATTTTAAATGGACCATTATGGAAACTATAATTCTTCCCAATACTACTGTACCATTTTCTTTGTTGATCTGTCCCCAATTTTCAGATATCCAATCTGAAGCATTTTGCATTTCAAATATCAATCAGAGTAAAGACATTTTGGATATAAAATAATGCCTTTTATTGGCTAACTAAAATGATTGCAAATGCAAGCTTTCGAAGCACTTAGGCTTCTTCCTCAGGCATGATACAATACTGAATCTTGTGAAGCACTGTATTTTATACATACTAGAACAAAAACTTTCTGAGATTATACAAATGTTATCTTTTGCCCCCATGCCTAACAATGGCTGTCGTAAATAAAACGGTAAATATGCATTCAATGATCACAGGCATGGGGGCAAAAATAACATCTGTGTAATCTCAGAAAGTCTTTGTTCTAGTATGTATAAAATACAGTGTTCACAAGATTAAGTATTGTATCATGCCTGAAGAAGCCTAAGTGCTTCAAAAGCTTGGATTTTCAATCATTTTAGTTAGCCAATAAATGGTATTACTTTATATCCAAGATGTCTTCACTATGGTCTGTGGCTAACATGGTACAATTCTCTACTACTATCAATCAAGTAATCATAAACTTTTCTGCTGTAGCTGGAATGGTGACAGTTGGTGTGTTATGTGCTGTGTGCAGTTTTGACAGTTGGTATTCTTGATTTCACAGAAAGTCAGGCCCTTTAAAATTCAGGAAACCCCTATCATATAATATATGCTTCTTAGTATGTGGTAGATGGGTCAGTTAGTATAATAGAAAACTACCACCACAGGAAGGGGGAGCTACCAGGGCACAGGATTGACATCATTTAGTTTTACTACAGGTGGGACAGAGCTGTGAGAAATGAAATGTCTAAATAGTCACTTACCATCCTCATCTTCTCTCTCCAGATGTCTCTTGCAGGGTCGTCTCTCCATGGCTTTCTGCAATCCCTCTCCTCTAATTCTCCTTAGTCGAGGTGTTACTCTTTGTATTTTTTTTTTCTTAGTCGAGATGTTACTCTTTGTCGACTTTTTCTTATCAGTCGAGATGTTACTCTTTGTCGTCTTTCTCAGTCGAGATGTTACTGTCTATCCTCTATCTTATCTGTCTCTGTCTATTATATATCTAATCAATCAATCTATTTATTGTGTGACTCTCCTTTATCTACTACATAAATATTTATTCATATATAACACATGTACTGTACATATATACAATATATTAGTGTGTGTATGTAAGAGTGTAAAACATATTATTATTATATAAATGATCATATGTTAATCCAGTGTTTCTCCAACCGGATACTGAGGGTTCCTTTTGACAGGAACTGTATGGATCCGCCCTTGGGATAAATTTCAGTGCATTTTAAAAATAAACAAACTTATTGATCAATCTGTTATATTGTATGAATTATGTATTCTGATAAATTTATAACTAAAAATAAAAAAATATATATTTTTTACGTAGGGATTCACATAAAAAAATAATAAAAATTATTAATTGATTTAAGGGTTCCCTGAGGATAACAAGTTAGAGAAACACTGTCTTACTCTTACAAATAAAGACGATACATATAAATATAAAGGGTTATACCTGTGGCTGGAGGTGGTGGGAGTTGATGTTCTTACCGGAGGAAGTGATGATGTTACCTGTTCCTGCCAACTGGTGCAGAGAAAGGAGAAGTCCTGCAGCTTTCCCCTGTTGCTTGTAGATGTCCTCTGCATCTCCATGCAGGACATGGGCTGGTTCCAGCATCTCCCCTGATCCACCTCTCTGGGCGGGAAAGTGGACGGTGGTTCCACACTCTCCAGATGGGTCCAGTCCGTTCCACTGAAGAAGGGATGTTGCCTGATGTCTCCAGCTGTTCCCAGGCGCGTAGATGGATTCTTCTCCAGGAGCTATAGGAAAGAACATTAACAGTTTTAAATAGCAGACAAGGTAAATTACACCGACTAGTAACATCTTCCAGTATCATATAAATTTACCAGAGAAGTGTATAAATACTATAACAAGCTTTCTTATTATTACTCTTTGTCGTCTTTCTCAGTCGAGATGTTACTCTTTGTCGTCTACTTATCAGTCGAGATGTTACTCTTTGTCGTCTACTTATCAGTCGAGATGTTACTCTGTCGTCTTCTTCTCAGTCGAGATGTTACTCTTTGTCGACTTTTTCTTCTCAGTCGAGATGTTACTCTCTGTCGACTTTTTTTTCTCAGTCGAGATGGTATACTTTGTCGTCTTCTCAGTCGAGATGTTACTCTGTCGTTTTCTTCTTCTTTAAAAGCTTTCCAAATCGCAATAAATCACCAAATCGC
This sequence comes from Hymenochirus boettgeri, assembly GCA_019447015.1. NCBI lineage: Eukaryota > Metazoa > Chordata > Amphibia > Anura > Pipidae > Hymenochirus > Hymenochirus boettgeri. Next base: position 143,110,850 of record CM033476.1, on the reverse strand, counting down.
AAAATCTCTCAAGAGCAAATTTGAGCAATCCACCACCAAAAACACCAAAGCTCAACTGCCAAGATGACAGTTGGTGACAGTCACATGACCAGTGTCTGGAGCAGAGGATCATGTGATCTGGTGCCCAGTGCTTGTGTATAAATCCATTACATAGTTACAAAGTAATTGAGGCTGAATAAAGACATACGTCCATCAAGTCCAACCTTTTCACCCTCCTTTTTAAGTCTACCTAAGAGTTGATCCAGATGAACGCAAAAAAACCCAGCTATGAAGGTGGGGAATTCCTTCCATTACTGGAAGACATGTGAAAATATCCCTTTCCGTGTCTGTTTTTTAAAGAAGAGTTTAATAGGATTAATAGGAGATGCAAAAATTTACCCCGTAATGATTAATTAACTAATGAGATAATATTTTCTACTGGTTAGAAAACAACTCTTAGGCATGACCCCACTGATTGCCTCTCCTACCACATATAAAATTGTAGCACAGTTTTGGAGCGGTAGGATGTGCGATCTTGTGCACTAGCGCATGTGCTCCCGACTTTTAAAAAAATCATGGCAAATGACAATGCATGCACAGTGCATTAAAGTCAAATTGCAAGGGAGTGCAGCACAGCGCAGGTAGTGGGACATGGACACAGCGATTATCATGTAATGACGGTGTCTATATGATGTGCAAAGCGGATGCAATCTGAAAAACATCACATTGCACAGATTTGTGACATAGTGGGGCCTAGCTCTAATTAAATAAGCCCCTTAATGTTCTGCATCAACTAAGCGAATAATAGAAACAACAAAAAGGCACGATGGTCAGGTATTGCTAGCAGTAAGTTAAACTAGAAAGGAAAAGTTTAAGTATAAATTTTGAATTTGGCTTGAAAGGCTACATTTTGGAAGGGAATGTTTGTGTCTGTGCTGCAGATTTTAAAAATCAATGGCAATGCAGGGGACCTAGTTGTTTTTTATAGTTACCCTTTAAGTATGGCTGCCACTGGAATGGAAGGGTATGTTAGTAGGTGTGTTTACCTTTGTCAGGTTGAGGGGTAAAAAAATAACTTTTGATGATTGGTCAAAAGATGATATTGTTTCTTATGGAGTATACAAGTACCAATATCATGCCAGTTTGCTGTACAGAGCAAATATTGGTACTTGTACAGCAGCTTTTTAAATTGGTCTTTCTGACTAGGTATACACAAAATCTAGCAAAAAAAAATCATCTGGTAAAGACCATAATGGAAAATGGAGCATTCAAACCTCTTCTAGTATATACAGTTCAAAACTTGTATGTATGTTTGTATATTTGTATGTGCTCACCTCATAACAACAACCGAATGCACCCATATAACGGTGTCGCCCTCTGGACATTCCAACGCCCATGAAGCCCAATTTGACCAACAAAACGTCACTTGTAGAGTGTGATGCCCTGCTTCAGAAACTCTGATGAAGGGCCTGGACTTGTGCGGTGCTCAACTTCAACAACACAAAGAATCCGCAAGGCATGCGCTTCAGAAACACAACACAACAGTGACACCTGCCTACAGAAACTCGGAGAGCTGCAGTCAGAACAACAGCATCACACCTGGCTTCTACAACAGAGGGAATGAGACCTTAAAGTCTGTAAGACATTCCAATTTTCTCCTAGAAGGTTTTACATTTGAACCCTGGTAAGATTATGTTACTATTGGTGATATGAACCACATTTGCGGTTATTGTCATGCTAAGAAATTTAAAGCGTACATTTTTAAGACACATGGCCACACCTCCAAACATCCACATCCCAGAATGCCATGTTTCTGCCCACCACAACATCAAAGACATGCCCCGGTCCATCTACTCAAACCCAGGCCGGTTGGGGGATATGGACTACATGAGCATTTACCTTTATTACCTGGACTTAAGCACCAGACACTCACTGCCCACATGTCACACACTCCACAGACAGTTACAACTGTAACTAAAAGAACAAAGTCATCATGGCACTTTCAATTCAGACCAGAAAATAACTTTATTGATTGGGATCTAATAGTCAATATAAAGTGTTCCTTCAGCAAGGATAAAGGGGTAAAGTGCAATCAAGGTGACATACGGCTAACTAATGTGCAATAAATAGAGCACGCTTATAAAAGCTCACAGAATGAAGCCCGGCTTCAACAACAAAGACTTTGGCTGAGGCCACACTGCAATGCACCAAAGCGCACAAAGTGAAATGCCGGTGTGTTGTTGCACGTTGTCTTGCGTTTGTGCATGCAATTTCACTGTTTTCCATCATGGAAATGCATATGCATCTGTGCAAAAAAAATGGTGATCGCAAAACGTAAACTGATGTGCAATCGCATCGGAAATCATGAGAATTTTTGCGTTCCCTCGATTTCCATTCTAACTGAAATCGCATGCGCAATCGTGCTGGTGTGGCCCGCACATGCTTCAGAGACACAACAGTGTGACGCCCGTCAGTCACTCAAGTGCTGCGGTATTCAGTTGCAATCAACATGTTTTCCCCACTGCAAATTCCATGTAGCATGTTCACGAGTAGCTTCACCACAACATTTGTATATTTACTCTCTAAGCTGTGCTATAAACATATGTGCTATACTTTCCTCAAGCAATGTCACCTCCTTGACTCATAACTATTAAATACATGCCGTACACACACCTGTAACAAATACTATACCCACATGTGTACACGGGCAACACGGGTAAAACTGCTAGTTCTAAATAAAATCGAATGCTAACAACATGGACAATTATACAGATTATTATTACCCAATCATCAGCCATGTGTATGCCGATATATTGGGCGACCTCTGGTCGGCTTCCTATCATTTATTTTTGGGAGCCAATAATGGCCACTGCTTTGAACGATCTCCCTATTCAGCAGAGATCCTAAAAACTATGTCCCTCCAGGTGTTTAAAAACTACAACTCCCGGCATTTACTAATTTCCCTCTGTATTTAAGTAATGCTGGGAGTTGTAGTTTTTAAACACCCGGAAGGCTATAGTTTAAGGATCACTGCTATACAGATTAGGGAGAGCAGATTGGTGTGAAGAATGTGTGCAGATTTGTAGCACATGATAGATCCCAATGAAACCTGCCTGTTAGAATCTCCTACCAACATTTAATGTGTGTACACAGCTTAATGACTGGTAAAGACATGGGCCTCTTCCTCCAGGTAACTATGTAGACTGCAACTGGATTGTTTCTATGGCTTCCCAAAAACTAAAGGGATTCTTAACTGTACAGTAAATTTGCTCTAAATGTTTCATTGCATCTGCAGGAAAACATTAATGTCAAGGTACCTTTCCTTATTGAGCAATGTTAGTCAACATTCAAAAAAGGGGAAATGAGGTAGAGGTGTGTTTTCCTGCAGAATGGTCTTTCCTGTCTAATTTGTCCTTGCACTGGGATCAAAGGGGTCTTGCACTATGCACTGGGAGGAAGGGTCTTGCACTGTGCACTGGGAGTAGGGGCCTTGCACTGGACTGGGAGTAGGGGTCTTGCACTATGCACTGGGAGGAAGGGGTCTTGCACTATGCACTGGGAGTAGGGGCCTTGCACTGTGCACTGGGAGTAGGGGCTTGCACTGTGCACTGGGAGTAGGGGCCTTGCACTGTGCACTGGGAGTAGGGGCCTTGCACTATGCACTGGGAGGCTGCTCCAACGGCATTGGCACACAGAGAAGTAAAGAGCAAAAGGTTCCCAGGAAAGTGTAGGGGGCAATAAAATAAGAGGAGAGATAACAGAATAGTGAAGTGGTCACGAAATGCAAAGGGGGGAAGAGAAGGCAGGGAAGAGCAAAAAAAAAAACAGTAAAGGTTCGTACACACGTGCGATCGCGGGTCCTGACCCACGATGCACGATGTGTCCGAACGTTCCTTTCGGCCGATAATCGGCCTGTGTATGGGCACTTTATCCGCCGAAACGGCCGTTCAGTTGGAGATCGTTGCCTGACCGACCGGACGGATCTCCAAACAACCGGCCATTTCAGCCGATAAAGAGCCCATACACGGGCCAATTATCGGCTGAAACAAACGTTCAGACACATTGAGCATCACGGGTCAGGACCAGCGATCGAACGCGTGTACGAGGCTTTATAAGCAAAATGAGACAAGGAAAATGTAGAGGTAATAAAATGAGGAGAGAGAACAGAATAGTGAATTGGTAATGAGAATAGGATGGGGGAGGAAGAGTAAAGAAAGAGGGGGGAGAAGGGGGAAGGAAAGATAAAAAGGGGCAAAACAGAAAAAAAGGAATATATAAAAAATAGAAAAAACTGCTAAGGAGGAGCTAGGATGTAAAAGTCAATTATTCATAATGTGAAAGGAATCCCATGTCCTGGTTCAAACCATTGTTTTTAGAGTCAAATAAAAAGATCATTTTAGCTTCAAATGCTTTTCTTTCCTGAGTGTTGCTAAAATGTCCCTTTAAGATTTGGACCTGGAAGCTTTCCATGGTGTGTCCAGGCTGGGAATGGTGTCCTAACAGGGAAACAGTTCCTATCCTCGTCATGGTGGGTGATGCTACTTTTTCACATCCATGGATCCTATAGCTGTACGACGAGGATAGAAACAGTTTCCCTGTTAGGACATCATTCACAGCCTGGACACACCATGAAAAGCTTCCAGGTCCAAATCTTAAAAGGGACATTTTAGCAACACTCAGGAAAGAAAAGCATTTGAAGCTAAAATTATCTTAAAATTTCTTTACTCTTCCTCCCCCGTCCTATTCTCATTACCAATTCACTATTCTGTTCTCTCTCCTATTTTATTACCTCTACATTTTCCTTGTCTCATTTTGCTTCTTACTGTTTATTTTTGGGTTTTTTTGGTCCTCCCTGCCTTCTCTTCCCCCCTGGCATTTCTTGGCCACTTCACTATTCAGTTATCTCTCATTTTATTGCCCTCTACACTTTCCTGGGCACAGTACTCTTATTTCTTGTACATCATTAATTTACAGTACCCATCATTACTTTACACTGTCATCATTAATGTACAGTACCAATCATTACTTTACACTGTCATCATTAATGTACAGTAACAATCATTCTTTACACTGTCATCATTAATGTACAGTAACAATCATTACTTTACACTGTCATCATTAATGTACAGTACCAATCATTACTTTACACTGTCATCATTAATGTACAGTAACAATCATTACTTTACACTGTCATCATTAATATTACAGTACCAATCATTACTTTACAATGCCTCATAATGTACAGTACCGATCATTACTTTACACTATCATCATAATGTACAGTACCAATCATTACTTTACACTGCCATTAATGTACGTACGATCATTACTTTACACTGTCTCATTAATGTACAGTACCAATCATTACTTACACTTCATCATTAATGTACAGTACCAATCAACTTTACACTGCCATCATTAATGTACAGTACCAATCATTACTTTACACTGCCATCATTAATGTACAGTACCAATCATTACTTTACACTGTCATCATTAATGTACAGTAACAATCATTATTTTACACTGTCATCATTAATATACAGTACCAATCATTACTTTACACTGCCCTCATTAATGTACAGTACCGATCATTACTTTACACTATCATCATTAATGTACAGTACCAATCATTACTTTACACTGCCATCATTAATGTACAGTACCGATCATTACTTTACATGTCATTATTAAGTACAGTACCATCATATACTTTACACATCATCATAATGTACAGTACCCTCATTAATTTACATTCATCATTTAGTACAGTACCAATCATTACTTTACACTGCCATCATTAATGTAACAGTACGAATCATTATTTACACTGTCATCATTAATGTACACTACCGATCATTACTTACACTGCCATCATTAATGTACAGTACCGATCATTATTTACACTGTCATCATTAATGTACAGTACCGATCATTATTTTCACTGTCATCCATTAATGTACAGTAACCGATCATTATTTACAAGTCCTCATTAATGTACAGTACCGATAATTATTTTACACTGCATCATTAATGTACAGTACCGATCATTATTTACATGTCATCATTAATATACAGTACCAATCATTACTTACACTGCCCTCATTAATGTACAGTACCGATCAATTATTTACACTATCATATTAATGTACAGTACCAATCATTATTTACACTGCCATCATTAATGTACAGTACCGATCATTATTTACACTGTATCATTAATGTACAGTACAATCATATTTCACATTCATATTATACAACAATCATTACTTTACACTGCCATCATTAATGTACAGTACCAATCATTACTTTACACTGCATCATTAATGTACCGTACCAATCATTACTTTACACTGGCATCATTAATGTACAGTAACATCATTATTTTACACTGTCATCAAATATACAGTACCACATCATTACTTTACATGCCTCATTAATGTAAGTAGACATCATTACTTACACTATCATCATTAATGTACAGTACCAATCATTATTTACACTGCCATATTAATGTACAGTACCGATCATTATTTACACTGTCATCATTAATGTACAGTACCAATCATTACTTACAATTAATCATTAATGTACAGTACCATCATTACTTACAATGCATCATTAATGTACAGTACCGATCATTACTTTACACCTGTCATCATTAATGTACATACCGATCATTACTTTACAATGCCATCATTAATGTAACAGTAAAGATCATTACTTACAAGTCATCCTTAATGTACAGTACCGATCTATTCCCCTGTCATCATTAATGTACAGTACCGATCATTACTTTACAATGTACTCATTAATGTACAGTACATCATTATTTTACACTGTCATCATTAATGTACAGTTACCGATCATTATTTTACACGTGTCATCATTAATGTACAGTACCGATCATTTTTTTACACTGTATCATTAATGTACAGTACCGATCATTATTTTACACTGTCATCATTAATGTACAGTACCGATCATTATTTTACACTGTCATCATTAATGTACAGTACCGATCATTATTTACACTGTCATCATTAATGTCAGTACCGATCATTATTTACACTGCATCATAATGGCAGTACGATCATTATTACACTGTCCATATTAATGTACAGTACCGATCATTATTTACACTGTAATCATTAATGTACAGTACCGATCATTATTTACACTGTCCTCATTAATGTACAGTACCATCATTATTTTACACTGTCATCATAATGTACAGTAACAATCATTATTTTACACTGTCATCATTAATGTACAGTACCGATCATTATTTACACTGTCATCATTAATGTACAGTACCGGTCATTATTTACACTGTCATCATTAATGTACAGTACCGATCATTTTTCACTGTCCTCATTAAGTAAGTAATGATCATTATTTTACACTGTCATCATTAATGTACAGTACGATCATTATTTTACACTGCCATCATTAATGTACAGTACCGACATATAACACTGCCACATTAATGAGCAGTACCGATCATTACTTTACACTGTCATCATTAATGTACAGTACGATCATTACTTTACACGTATATTAATGTACAGTAACGATCATTATTTTACACTGTCCTATTAATGTACAGTACCGATCATTATTTTACACTGTCATCATTAATGTACAGTACCGATTCATTATTTTACACTGTCATATAGTACAGTACCGATCATTACTTTACACTATCATCATTAATGTACAGTACCAATCATTACTTTACACTGCCATCATTAATGTACAGTACGGATCATTACTTTACACTGTCATCATTAATGTACAGTACCAATCATTACTTTACACATTCATCATTAATGTACAGTACCAATCATTACTTTACACTGCCATCATTAATGTACAGTACCAATCATTACTTTACACTGCCATCATTAATGTACAGTACCGATCATTACTTTACACTGTCATCATTAATGTACAGTACCGATCATTATTTTCCCCTGTCATCATTAATGTACAGTACCGATCATTACTTTACACTGTCATCATTAATGTACAGTACCGATCATTATTTACACTGTCATCATTAATGTACAGTACCGATCATTATTTTACACTGTCATCATTAATGTACAGTACCGATCATTATTTTACACTGTCATCATTAATGTACAGTACCGATCATTACTTTACACTGTCATCATTAATGTAAAGTACCCTCATTATTTTACACTGTATCATTAATTACAGTACCGATCATACTTTACACTGTCATCATTATGTCAGTACCTCATCTTTACACTGTCATCATTAATGTACAGTACCGATCATTACTTTACAATGTCATCATTAATGTACCGCCGATCATTACTTTACACTGTATCATTAATGTACAGTACCGATCATTACTTTACACTGTCCTCATTAATGTACAGTACCATCATTATTTTACACTGTCATCATTAAGTACAGTAACAATCATTATTTTACACTGTCATCATTAATGTACAGTACCGATCATTACTTTACACTGTCATCATTAATGTACAGTACCGATCATTACTTTACACTGTCATCATTAATGTACAGTACCGATCATTACTTTACACTGTCCTCATTAATGTACAGTACGATCATTATTTTACACTGTCATCATTAATGTACAGTACCGATCATTACTTTACAATGCCTCAATTAAGTTACAGTCGATCATTACCAACACGGCATCATTGTCAGTACCGATCATACTTTACACTGTCATCATTAATGTACAGTACGATCATTATTTACCTGTATCATAATGACAGACCCTATTATTTACACTGTCATCATTATGTACAGTACCGATCATTATTTACAATGTCATCATTATGTACAGTACCGATCATATTTTACACTGTCATCATTTATGTACACAGTACCAATCATTATTTACACTGTCATCATTAATGTACAGTACCAATCATTATTTTACCAATGTATCATTAAGTTACATAGTAACATCATTATTTTACACTGTCATTTAATGTACAGTAACAATCATTATTTTACAACTGTCATCATTAATGTACAGTAACAATCATATTTTACACTGTCATCATTAATGTACAGTAACAATCATTACTTACACTGCCATCATTAATGTACAGTACCGATCATTACTTTACACTGTCATCATTAATGTACAGTACCGATCATTATTTTACACTGCCATCATTAATGTACAGTACCAATCATTATTTTACACTGCCATCATTAATGTACAGTACCGAACATTATTTTACACTGCCATCATTAATGTACAGTACCGATCATTATTTTACACTAACAAACATTATTTTACATTACTTGGAGTTATTTTACACTAACCAGTATTAATTAACAATACTAGTCGTTAATGTTTGACCACATGGTTATTTTATGTTGTAAATAAAATAATGCGAACGATAGTTAATGTGAACGTTTTCAGCCCTTTAATCTCTTTAGCCATTTGCAGTCTATTCCCTAAATGTATTTGAACTCGGACAGTGACCTACCAATAATCCAGCTTATTAGTTAAAGACAGTAATAAATGGATACTGGATACTTCAGGGTCATTACAGATCTTTAGATTTCTGGACAAACAGCTACAGCAAAATCCCAAATATAACTTTACATATCAGATGCAGTGATTGGCTAATTTTCACCAACACTCTCTCTCCTTTTTATTTAGAATCAAATTTATCACAGGTACAGCTCAAAGGGTGGGAGCACCATTTGCTAAAATAAAACTGCTCATGGTATTTGGAACAGTAAAATTCAGTCCAGATCCCAGAAACTGAGAGAAATACAGGCCATGTTCAATAAACTGTGGTATTGCCCTACTGCGGGTCGTCATAAAATCATGATCACGCCCGTAAAAATACCACAATGGCATTGTATTGGTGATTGTAAATCTTTGATCGCGATCATAATTGTACGAACGTGATTGTAATTGTACGACGTGAGCGTAACGTTTATAAATGTGACCCTGTCTGCCATGCTCCTGGTAACGAAAAAACACTTGATTTTCAGTTGATGATACAGAAACCACTGTGGACTTGTGTCTGAATAGGAAGGTTGACAGGCAGGCTGACTGGTCTTGTGTTATAAAAGAAGGCAAGGGGAAATTTTGAATACAATGGTATATTCAAAGATGGTTGAAGTCCACTGCATTGCTGTCAGGGCCTTTTTTACCCCTTGGGTAAACTTGCAGTTTGCCTTGGCTCAAAACCCTAACGGGGAACCCAAAGATTTTAAATGGTTGGAGATTTTTCAAGAGTATAATATAAAGTAGTTAAAGTTAATTGAGAAATCAATCTGCCCATAATGAAAGCAGTTTGAGGATATATACCATTATGGGAATAGTTCCTTCCCAGCTCATAGACCTTTGCGATGGCGAAGCCATCTGATATTCTGCAGATATGTAAACAGATTTTAAACATGCTCCAGCCAGTGAAATGGAGGTGATGCCAGATTTTATTTATAAGCAGAGATTTTCCTGTATGTACCTTCTAAACCAGATTTAACAGGAAGTAGGCTCGCTTTAATCAAACCTTTATACTATTTCCTTTAGATCAATGTTATTACTTAGAAATGCAAAGAGAACCAGCAAACGTCTATTTTTATGCCTTCCCATGTCTCTTCATTTTAATCCTTGGAAACGCAAGATTCATGTTATCTTATTATTCCACAATCATTTATTTGGACGCAACAAAAAAAGGCAAGACTGCTCCATGTGTTTGTACAGCTCTGCACTCTATTTAATGAATGGTAACCAAATCACAAGAGATAAAACCTTCAGAATACAAACCACAGTCTTAAAAGAGTATGTTCAGTTTCAAAATGACACGAGAAGCTTCACTACGATTCCCACACTGACACTTGTTAACATTAACGGCAGGAAAAAAATTAGGTAAGATCCGCTGATGTGGAAAGCAGCATTCCCGTATGTCCATAGAAAGAGAATCCTTCTAAAATAGGGTTTTATTGGTTCAGTGTGGGAACTTGCGAGAATCCAGGGCCTAAAGCTTGGACTGGAACAGACTATGGAAAAATGGGCGTGATAACATCAAAGATCAGGGAATTTGTGATTGGTAACAGAGAGGCACAAGTTTACACTGACATGTGCACAGGCAAACATCCATTGTAAAATATCAAGCTTACTTTCATCAGCCTATTAATTAGATCTTTTAAAACTGTCTTGGACTTAATTATATCATTACCTTGTTCAATAAACAGACATGTCATATTGCCTATCTAATATGACTTTAATTTATGGGGATCAGTTGCACATTATCTTGAGAGAAGACGATTTTAAAGAATATAAACTTTATTCGTTTGTTAAAAATGCACACTGGTATCTGGATTCTTATGGAAAGATACAGCTTTACAGACGGCTTGATGTAAAGTTTATTGGGTTTCTAAACTGGTATCTTCTCCGAGATTTTAAGCATTGTCATCCTCTATCTGCAAGGGAACTTGGGACGAAATACTGTGCAGAATTGTAAGTATATGAATCCATTTGATCTTGCAATGAAGTAGTTCCCTATCCTCCAATCAAAACCTTGTTCATAGCATCTTGCAGACTCTTTCATATTCCAGGCTTGGACAGCAAAACTTAAAAATAGAGGTCCATCATGAGGAATAATCCCCAAATCTTTTTTTCTTTTTATGGCTTGTTGAATAAGGAAAATATAGAAACTCCAACAATGCTGCATCACATCTCAAATATACTTCTCAAAATACAGAGGTCGGCTGGAGTAATTTACGATTTAAGGGTAAGCCGTGGTGGGCGCAGGGAAGGACAGCCATTGGCCGCTGAAGGCCTCATGCAGACAGGTGTCACCACAAGCTCATGCAAGGGTGTAGTACCTGACATGGAGGTCCCGTACATGGGCTACTCCAGGCGTCAAGTCTTCCACTTCAAGCTGCCAAACAAAGAAGAGAGAAAAAAGAAATCAGGGCTACATCTACAAATACCTGGTCATAAAGCTTTTACATTCAGCAGTATATCTGCCCATTGTTGGTAAAAATTACTTTTAAAATGAGATCTATATGTTTAGGTTAGGGGCTGATCTTTTATCATCGGTTAACAATGTCCTCCCTTTGGTAAATTATTAATCATTGGTTAATCTCCCACCCTTATTACTCTGGATGAAAAGTGCTTCTTGAGGAGCATGTCTACCCATTGGTTAAGCTCTGGCACAGAAGAAGGCAGAGCAACAACACTATAGTTGTCCTTGTAAACTGTTAGAGCACATGGCATTGATTCATTGGTTTTATTTAGACAACTATTGAGATGATTCACTGGGTAATTGATCCTTATTTTCCCAAGCTTCTCTGGCAACTTCTCTGCTGCTGGTAACATTCTGGGTTGCTAAAGTATCCTTTGGCATTAGGCTTGAGGCCTTGTTTCAACTGTCCCACACCAAACATGGGCAGAATTTATAAGACTGATTTACCAGAATGTTAATTGCTCATCACATTCATACATTTACTCACCTTCTATCACCATTTGTCTTTCTGTTCTGGGACCGATTCTCCATGGTTCCCTTCTGCCTCTGTGTCAGCACTTTGCCCCATTTTGGTAATGTGACGAAGAAATGACGTAGCATTGAATGCTCTCTAAATCATTGGGAAATGAAAAGGTCAAATGTGAAAAATCTCCCTTAACCAAACTAAACTTGGTCAAACACAGGGTTGCATCCATTTTATCTTGATCACGGTCCAATAACATTTTTACAAGACTCATAGTAAATTTTTAAAAAAACACAATGTTTGGGCCCAGTGTAGAAATATAATAATGGCAAGAACAATGTCTGTCAGCAGTCAATGATACCCATCCCTGAAAACAGTGCTCCACCTTCTGGAAAGAGGGGAGCATTGCAGCTTTTGTTAATAAAAACATGTGTCTCCAGATGTAAAGTTAAATACTTTTGTAAATTAAAATTTATTTATGTTATTGTTCATGACACGTATGTTATTTCCTTCATATATCGATTTATTCCCTTCATTAGGCCTTCAGGATCGAATGGTCTCTGCATCATTTCTCACCTTCCAATGACTCCGAGCAAAGTTCTTCTGGATTTGTTCGCTTACAGATCCATGAATATCTCTTTCCAGTGCTGTGTCCCCAGATATCCTACATGGAATCATAAGGTTTCTTATAGGTTATAATAATATAAATGCCTGTCCATTCAATAGGGTACGGCACATGCTCTCTCTGCCTTTGTATAAGATATAAAACACAGAGGGGTCTTATTACCTGAAACTTATCTCTGTCCTGCACAGTTTTAGCCATGCCCATTTAACTGCTAGATAGCCACTTCCCACTCCCATTCTATTAAATGGCATTATGCCACGCTGGTTAACCTAACATTATGCCTGCTCCTTCCCTCTATACCCCAAGCAATTAAACTGACACAAACTATTTCTTTATTCCAACCCAAGGATAGAGCAGATTGCCCATGATAACAGTAACTGCTCCGACCTTCTCCTCACACTTACCAAGGATGTTGCAGGGCCTTCTCACACGAAAGTCTTTTCTCTGGCTCCCTTTCTAGCAGGTGTCGTATAAAATCCTTAGCTGGGAAAAAAGAAAACAAAACTTGTATATTTTTGCTTTCTAGCCACAATAACTTTAGAAACCAGAGAATTCTAATGGTGTAGGTCTAGTTACACACTCATATGCTAAAGTATACCTTCATTGTATGTTCCTTGCCCCTAGACTTTTTTCTGCATGAATAATAAGGATATTAGAAGTCACCAAGGAGATTAAGACAAGGCCTCACAAGGACTCTATGCAGGGCATAATTTAGACCCAGCCTGCTGCTTGCATGAAACCGCAAGCAGGGGGCCGGACTGCCAGCCGCGTCCATAATTGGCTGAGAGGCAGCTAATCACGGACGCGGCTGCCGGCTTTGTAGATCGCCGGGAGAACGAGGCTCTGTAAGTACAGTTTTTAATTTTTTTTATAAATATAGAGGTTGGGAGTGGGATAGGGTCCACTACATTACAGTAATTGTTCACACTAGGATACACTGCAGCAAACATGCATCGGGGGGGAGAGGGGTAAAGGGCTGCACTGAGCAAGTCAGAAACCTTTCAGAGGACAGCTAAGAGGCAGAAACATTACAGGAGAACCATTTGGAGCAGAGGTAAGGTAAGGATTTTTAAACAGTGCACAGTGGGGCCAGCAGTGGGGAGAATTTAGTTTTGGTGGTGGACATGCCCTTTAAAGTCTTACACCCCTTTCTGATGGCCTCAATGTACTAGATCTGCTGGTAATTATAAACCATCAGAATGGGGGAATTCTGGGGACCTGTAACCCCTTCTCCCTAAAATAAACCTAGGGCCTTGATTAGTGATGACATTCTGATGTCAGTGAAAACAATCACTATTATAGGACAGCTGTTGCATAATGATCACACATGCTTTTCAGCAAATCTCATTAAACCTTTCCTGTTGACTTATATTTAAGAGCATGTCCACCCTAAATTTCACTTTTTGGTATGCCATTCCCCATGGGCTCCCAGCCCCAACCGCATTATTTATTTATTTTTTAAGCCCCCCAAACTCTACTTACCTCCCCTCTTTCCTCCGACGCGCTCCCGGCCCTCTGCTTGCGAGGAAATGCAAGCAGAGGGGCGGGACCGGCAGCCGCGTCTGTGATTGGCTGAGCGGCAGCCAATCACGGACGCGGCTGCCGGCAGCTCACTTCAGCGTAGGAAAGCGGAGAGGTAAGTAAAAGTTTGGGGAGCTTTATAAAAATAAAAATTATGCGGTTGGGGCTGGGGGACATGGGGGATTACTACTCTAAAGGGGATTTATGCTAGGGGGAGGGATAGCAGAACGGGAGGGAGGGGGAGGGAGGGGGGAGAAGGGCTGCAGTACGCATGGCAATGATCTCCGGGAGGCCAGGTAGCAGGCAGTGTCCTATATGGACCTGCTAGCCTCCTGGTGGTCAGTTTTTGGGACTTTGGGGGGGGACTACAGGAGAACCCTATGGAGCTGGGATGTGAGGTAAGGATTAAACTACACTACATGGTGGGGCCAGTAGTTGGGGGGATTATAGTTTTGGGGGTGGACATGCCCTTTAATGCTCTACCCACTATATATAAAGAGAAATCCAAAAAGAGTCCCATAGCAAACTCTGTACACTCTATATGATAATTAAATACATATCCTTTATTAACTGGGAAATAAAGTGCTTAGACCGTAGAAAGTTAAAACCATTTAAAACATATTAATCCCACCGTAGTATTTATACCCTTAAGTCAATAGTGCTTCATATGGTCAAACTGATAAACATATAAACAGGGCCTACACAGTGATAGGAACAAAAAGTACTATCTCTACTTAAATGTCAGAGGACTCAGCATCAGTCACGGACAGGTAGAGTGTAAAGTCATCACTGCAGCCAGAATCGTCTTGGAGGCAATAACTGTTGGACGGGACCCAGAGGTGCATGTGGTGCTCTACCCACTGACATATGCATTAGGCCAAAAAGTTTTAGGATTCTACCAAAAGCACATATAACAAAGATTCCAGTATTTTGACCCAAGCATGGATAGGATGCTATTAACTAGGAAGACCAACCCTGTAACTAAATGTATGTGGGAGCTGCCATATTATGTAGAACTGCACATCAGTGGAGCAATATACAAATTCAGAGAAATGCAGTCTCTGGGGTTCATTCTGACGGTGGGTCCATAGAATCCACATAGCTTCTATTGAAACTGAAGTTCTGCACCAAATGTACAAACTTTTGATGACAAAACCAAGTTTTGACGGTTAAATTCAGTAATTTCACATGACTGGTATATGCCTCGGAAATTTAAACTCCCATTCAAAAATCTTCCCTTTAACCAAACCAACCCTAAACATTGACCACTACCTCCTCTTCTCCCTTTAATAAAACACACCAAACAGACTTTTCCGAGAGGAAAGGATAATGGCCACTTTATTGTGACATATTCTTAACAATGTCTTTTAACTTTATTCTCATAGCAATCCGATAATTACATAATTAAACAACAATACCATTGAATATACTGTTTAACTATTAACTTTTCTGGCAATGCTCCCAACTCCATCAACAACAAAGCCTCCTGCCGCACCATATTTCTGGCACAGGAGGCACCTTGATAAATTCTCATCCACTCTCCCCTGGGGCATCTTTTCCACCCCAGGGAGGTTCTTATTCCAACTACATCTTGGGAACTGTATCCCTTTTCCCAGCCCTCCTTTAGGGCTACTGCCCTTTTGCATTGCCAGACACCGCCACACTGTCCAAACACATGGGGCGTGTGGGCTGGTAACACTCTGTTGCTCAAAACAAAATGGTGCCCGCCCTCCCCTTTTACCTACTTTCCCGCCTATCCTTACTACCCCCCTGTCCCCTTGACTCCATCCCATCCTCTGCACTGTCCAGTTCCTGTCATGAGCTCCCTGCCTGTATGCTACAGCCTGTCGCTATTCTTTATAATTCTGTCTATAGTTTTGACCAATGGAATTTTCAATTCAGGAACTGGGAGTTCTGTCCCTGAACCAGGTTTGTATTTGGCATGGCCCTACTTTTTTATTATAAGAGAAATGTTGCAGTTAAAGGAAAATTATATTTAATAACTGACTTCTTTCTGGCACCTTCCCCCCAAAGGCTTTTAAGGGAAATAAAACATTTTTTTTACCATCCCAATGACTTTAAAGGGCATGTCCACCCCCAAAACTATAATTTAACCCACTACTGGCCCCACTGTGTAGTGTAGTAAAATCCTTATCTTACATCCCAGCTCCAAATGGCTGCCCTGCTATGCCCCCCCAAAGTCCCCAAAACTGACCCCCAGGAGCCTGGCAGAGTCCATATAGGACTCTGCCTCCTGTCTCTCCAGGAGAAAAATGTCATGCGAACTGCAGCCCTCCCTCTCCCTCCCGTTTTGCTCTTTCTTTCCCTAGTGTAAAACCCCTTTTCTGTAGTGTAGGGCTCCCTCCCCCAAACCCAAACACCATAGTTATTTGTCTAAAAACTCCCGCAATCTATACTTACTTTGCCTCTCTCCTGCGACATTCAGAACAGCCGGAAGCCGCGTCTGTAATTGGCTGCCAATCATGGACGTGGCTGCTGGTCCAGCCCCCTGCTTGCAGTTTCATACAAGCATAGGGCCGGGACTGAACGTCGGAGGAGAGAGGCAAAGTAAGTAATGATCGGGGGAATTTTTTAGACAAATAACTATGGCATTTGGGGTTGGGGGAGAACGCCCTACGCTACAGAAATTTTTTTAAAAAGGGGTGAACATGCCCTTTAATCTGCCAATTCAGCTTTGTGTCTGTGTATAAATAAATGCTACCAAAATACTGAATTCTGTTTGCAGGAGACTAGTAGAGACCGTTACGGTCTTGCCCTTGACCCAGTGCCTGGGTTGCTCAGTAGGGATCTGAGCATGTTTGACCCATCCAACAGCCAATCAGTAGAAATTACTGCTAGGAACATTCCACGTTAGTGTGAAAAACAAAAGTACTATTACAAAACCAGAACTGTCAGCTCACTAATGTTAACAGCAGGGAATAGCAAAGGGTATGTATTCAACAGATTTTTCAAAATGGAGAAGAATATGTAGAATAACTAGTTAAGCATAATATAAACTAAGAATTTACAAAATAATGATATTTTCTATTGAACTTTCCCTTTAACATATGTTCTCCAATGAGATGGGAGAATGGTCAGTGACAAGGACCATGGGGGAAAGTCTAAAATGAAACCAGCTAGAAAGCCTCTCACTGGGTTTTAGTAATGATGTGAATTTTGCCTGGAGAGCGACTTCCCCAGTTCTCCTCTACAGACACAAAGTCTGTCTGTATGACTGTTTCTTGCCAGACAGAGAATCTCTAAAAACAGAGGATGATGTCACTTCGGACACCTGTATTCCCAGCAGACCTCATTATTTTATCTCTGCCTTCCTCCAGGCTTTTTTTCTTTTTCATACGTCCCTGTCTCCCTTTATAACTTAGGGGTTTCTGGCAGCAAAAAGCAAGGTTACGTCTTGCAAACTCTTTGAGAATATAAATTGATTCGATCAAGGAAAAAATCCTGTCTGCGATGAAAAGTGTATAAAATCCGCGGCTTTAATGGCTGAGAAAAAGGAAGGCAAACGCATCATTAGCCATTTAGCTGGGACCACGGAACATTTTCTCTGCACAGGATTAAAGAAGACTAATAAAGGAAAAAGAAGAAACATTGAAGGGAAGTTTAGCACAAATACAAATGATTTTAAGAAAAATTAGTATTTTCTCATTTCAATGTCCATAATCTGCCCATCCAGTGATTTCTCTGTGTATAAAAAAAAGCTTTTTAAACCGCCAACTTCCCCTAATAGTGTCCATTATGGTTTCAGTCCCTCGGTTGATTCATCTGCTCAGTATAAATCTAAGAATGTTATATCCACCCAACTGCCAATCAGTAGAAATAACTGTTAGAAAATTTCAAGGAAGTGATGCATCCTGGGAAGAAGAACCTGAAAATGGCAGCTCACTACTGACCACAGCAAAGGTATGAAATCAATTGATTTTTAAAAAGAATATAATATGTAGAATACCTAAGTGTTTGTAATATGGATAAATCATTTAAATAATAATAAAGATTGTTTTTACTGAATTTCCCCTTTAAATATTCCCACCTGATTCCGAGATATCATCCCAATAAGGAGAGTCAAATTCATATTCAGCCTTTAGAATTTGGTTGAAAAGCTCTGAATCGTTCTCATCGTAAAAAGGGGGGTAACCACAAAGCCTGGGAAAAGAGTTAGAACAATAAAAAACAATGCATCAAGGTCAATTTTACCCAGAATCCTCTCCGTTATATAATATGTATGTGAATCAAAAAATATTGTTTAGTTTTAGAAACGTATCTAGGCCTCTTTTAAAGCTATTCCACTTTTACCACATCTGCTGGTTTCACGGTTAAACCGTTTCACCGCTCTCACTGTAAACCTTTCCTAACATGAAAATTAAACTTCTTCTCTTCCAATCATAAAGAATGTCCACGTGTCCTCTGAAATTATTTAATTTTTTCCCGCTGGGGTTTTGTTTTGGTTGGACTTAAAGGACGCACTGTATATTTTTATTCAACCTCTGATACAATGGTACTATGTTACTACTGGAGAACAATGAAGTTTATTGTGTGGCCCATTAATATATTTGTATAAAGTGATCACATCCCCACATAAGCACTGCTTCTCCAGTGTTAACGGCACAATCACTGTAGGATAGTGGTGACTACATGGGTATCACAAAATACATTCACGTGGCAGACGATTCATCGGTGCTGTTGCCGCTACTTCAGCTAATAGCTAGCGTTAAAGTCATGCAGGGTTTAAATCACGTTCTAGATTTACCCAAAGCCACAAAAGCAATATTGAGTCTTTATTAGGAGGGATTGTGGCTGATTTTCGTCTGAGTGTGTGTGAGTGAGATAGTGGATATGTGTGGGTTTGTGCAGGAGCCAGAGAATCCCTTTAAACAATGTGTAAATGAGTAAAAATAAAACAGTTAAAAAACAATTTATTGGGTTAACAGGTGGGGCTTTGCATGGGTGTGTTTTTTGGGTGGGACATGGTTGTTTGGGCCACGGCATGGTTTTGTACATAGGGGTCTTTTTATAATTACTGCCGGGGACCTCAGGCAGCCCTAATCCACTACTGACAGGAATGATTACTGGAGATACATACAGAATATAAGAGATGACTCCAATTGCCCAGACATCTACTGCTTTCCCATAAGGCTTCTGCTCCAGGAGTTCAGGTGCTGTGAGGAAGTCAAGTGAAGGATAAAAATGTATCACAGGAATAGTAATGACATCTCCCATTTACTAAATCCACTTACATTGACACATTACAAACCCAGATAGCAATGTTTCAATGTTGATTAAAGAGCAACTACACCAACTGCCCCCCCTTCCCCCCCAATCAAAATACCTAAAATGAGGATCCAAACTGCAAGGACAGCTGCAAAACCGATCCTTAAAGTTAGGATAGCAGCCACGGTTCACCCCATCCCCACAATGAGTCCAGGACCCAGCCAATGGGAAGAAAAACTTCTTGCAGAGTGTCAAAACCTGAATATGAAGGGGGGAGTGATTTTGGGGGCTGTGATCCCAGCTTTGAAGACGTTCTCTCCCATGAGTGAGAACCTTGTGGTTTAGATCCTTATCATAGTTACTTTTATTGGGAGATTCACTCTTTGGTTTCCACACAATGGTTGTTTTTCCTAACTTAACTTCACAGGTCTGGATCCACTACCTCCATCCATCGGCAGGACCAACGGGAAGATAAACTCTGCAAGAAGCCTTTCTTCCCATTGCCCAGATATCAGGCTGATAAAGGGACAGAGATAGATCAGCGAGGCAATATTAAGTAAAAAAGCTGATCATCTGAAAACACATTATTGAGGACTTACCTTTAATATTGGCTATCTGGAAGGTAACCAGACACCGCAACATCCAAGAGTTGTGTTTATTGTGTCAATTACTTCATGGAATAATGACATTACCCAAAATCCAGTTCTCTCTGGCTTACACTTTTCTACTCATTAATACGCTCCGTCTTTGCCATATCGGTCACTAAGCCCCACCCCTTCATTTCCTCTCTATGGCCATATATCTCATTTGCTTGTTACCGCTTACCCACATATCCTGGCGTTCCGCAAGCTGTTGCCATCATCCCACCATCTTCAATCTTAGACAGGCCAAAGTCGCTGATCATTATTTTGGAATCCTCGAATGGAGTGGCATAAAGAAGGTTCTCTGGCTGCCAGAAAGAGGAATCAGGGCTGTGAGTGTATCTTTTATATCACAGCAAGAAATTCATGGTGACATATCAGTTCCTTCTGTGCTCATCTAATTGCATTCATTCTGCTCAGTACGTACATCTACACTGTTGACTGACTGACCAAAGACTAATGGAACTTTTGTTAACTTATGTTTTTATGTTATTATTCTTTATCGATCTACGTGTATTGTCATAATGTACAGTGCTGTGTACCCAAGTGGCGTCTTATAAATAAACATAGAAAACACATATTTACCTACAATATGGTTTACATATGCTAAGAGATGCAGTTGACCACTGTTTGTTTGCTACTTATAATAATTTAGAATTTACTAACATAATTAATAGCGACGGACCCCATGTTTTTACATATATGGGATAAAATACCTTGAGGTCACGGTGTACAATCCCCATGCTATGCAGGTAATGAACAGCATCCAGGACCTGTCGTATCAGCTGACTGGCATCTTTCTCTGTATAATATCCTCGTTCAATAATGCGGTCAAAAAGTTCACCTCCTGTAACTCTGTGGAAAGGAGAGTCATCGTGTCTTAGACTTGTAATACTCTTTATGGCCACTTGGGGCTTGAAATACTAGAAGACAATTTTATTTTTTTTCACAAACTTTGTACAGACACTTTGGGGGTTATTCAATAAAAGTACTTATTGTTTAAAATGGTGCTAATTTTGCCCCAACCAATCAGATGATAGCTTTCAAATGTTAAATAAGATCTGATTGGTTGGGGCAAAATTAGCACCATTTTAAACGATAAGAACTTTTATTGAGTCTCCCTGTTTGTTGTTGCAGACAGTGTTCTCCCTTGTTCAGATGGGAGTATATTGTTGGGTTCCTAATGTATATGATGTACATTTAGTTGCAACACACATTAAATGGTCATTAGTAGAATCTTCCAAATAGCAAAGCAGTTACAAAATCTGTAACAGGCCAATTGATCACCAGACAACATTTTGATGTGATTGGATGGGTAATCTTTTTCAATTTCTGACAGATTTTTATAGATGATTTGTTGATCCAGACAGAGTATCCATATATTGATTAGTAAATAAAAAATTATCAAGCCAAAATCAGTCATGTGTACCAGGCCTAAGTTATTTTTAATAAAAATATGCAAAACTGACACAGTAACACACCTATTAGACCCTTATCATTTATTTAGTAAACAGCAATGTAAAATGGCTCCCTAAATATCTCCAACCCATTAACAAACAATAATGCCTGGGCATATTGATGGGTTATATTCCTCCCATCTGCCCCTGCTATACCAGGAAAGTCCTATTTTTGGGGCCTTGTCCTGTTGTGGGGTTCATCGTGTCTGCTCGGTCTGGGTATGGGGCATATTTAGGCCCCAAACACATCCTGAATCTTTAAAGGGCAAGTCCACCCCAAAACTATACTTTAACCCACTACTGGCCCCACTGTGTAGTCTTGAATCCTTGCCTTACATCCCTGCTCAAAATGGCTGCCCTGCAATGTCTCTGCAAAGTTCTTAAAAGTGAAGAGCAGGAGCCTGGCTGTGTCCCAAAATGTTTCTGCCTCTTACCTCTCCTCCGGGAGAAGTTTGTCATGAGTATTGAAGCCCTTCCCCTAACTCCAAATCCCTTTTCTTTAGTATAGTGGTCCCTATCCCACCCCCAACCGCTATATTTATTTGTACAAAAAAATGACCCAAATATTATTTACTTTTCTCCTCATTCCTCCCGCGTTCTGTAATGCCTGCAGCCACGTCCGTGATTGGCTGCCTCTCAGCCAATCACAGACGTGGCTGCAGGTCTGGCCCCCCGCTTGCAGTTCGAGCAAGCAGATGGACGGGTTACAGCGCAGGGGGAATGAGGGAATGTAAGTAATGTTAGGATCAATTTTTTTCACAAATAGACATAGGGGGTGGGATAGGGACTACTACAACATATTAAAAAAATGGATCTGAGGGTGGACATACCCTTTAAAGTACAGAGGTGCAATTGTGCATGTGACCAATGATGAATAAGTGGCTGACAAACTATAGTACTGCATGATAATCGTTCGTGTAAGGCCACTCATTGGTAGTCTGAAATGGCGGATCAATGAACGATGTCTGACCAAGTGCCCACACACTTATGATTATTATGCAGTATGGCCGCTCTGAGGGCTACTTTTTTGTCACTGGTCACAAGAAAAATCCTCTGTACCAACCTATAGGGAGAAATGGGGCTATGAGATTGGAAGTAATGCCATGGTTGACATAACTAGGGGGGCTTCAATCCCAGATATGAAAATTATGAACTCGTTACACCATTTGGTGGTAAAATGCCCATTGGTGTTAGACTAAGGTTGTTTAACACCGTGATGTTACTGACAGGTTTCACCTTGGCAATGAATGCGATGACAATTCACCTTTTTATAAAATGCAAATTTTGTAGGGTAGTAGATGCAAAACTAGCAACTATTTAACAGCAATAATCAACATTCCTGTAATGTAAATATCCATTAAGTTGCAATATGTGATCAGTCTTTATAGAGAATTCTATATGTAACTTACAGCTCCATGGCCAGGTATAGGTGTGTGGGACTTTCATATATATCATCCAGAGAAACAATGTTTTTATGATTAATCCTGAAAAACAACAAAAAATTCACTTAATATCAAGCTTGTTTATAAATTGTTTAGCACGTGTGTTACACATATGTGCACCAAAAGCGCTCTTCATCTTGCACTATTAGAGAGTAAAACCTAGTGTGTATGGTATGCCAGTAAAACACGCAAGGCTTTGTCTTTGAACTGCATTTTTCAACAACATTAAACCTTGTAGTCATCCGTGTCAAAGACACGGATATTACCAATGCAATAAAAACCCACTGAATAATCAGTATAAGCAAATAATACGTACACACCTGTTCCTAGAGTTGGATGAGCAATGCTGACCATACATTAGTCAACTTACCTCCAGGCCTTCCAACAACCCCCTGGGCTGATTATTTTGCACTTGAAATTACAATTGATTGAACAATAAGAATTGAAATAATGTTGAGGCGATGTGAGACATTCATAAGCCAAAAAGATTTAGCTCAGTTGTCTTATGTAGGAAGGGTGTGGGTGAGAATGGTATGGTCCATGTGGATGAAGGCGGTTGTTCTGCTGGATAGATTTTGGTTGTATAGTATCATTCCATGTCAAAATATTACCCAGACCGAGTTTTAACACCACTAGAGTGTAATCCACATCCAAACTGTGCATTTGGTTAATAGGAAGCATTCTGATTTACCACTGTGCTCTATGGCATTTCAGGCACTGCTAAACACTATATTTATTCCCGATCTTTGCAAACTCACCCACATAATTACACGGTGGGCGTGTAGCACAAAGGTGGACACTGGCGGCTTTGATTCATTTTAGCTTTTCTAGGAGACCAGGAAAAGATCTGATATGAGCTCTAATGTTGCCATAGCAATAGTAGAATGTGTCCTTTTGGGGATAAGTATGAAAAGGTAAGGAATTATGTAAAAAAAAATAATAATAATTTGTTTTGTAAAAGAAAAAATTATACTGTAAGGATATTAGGATTAGACAACCTACGTATATGTAAAAACAGACATACCATCAAAAGGAATATTCATAGGCTGCCTACAAAAAACCTGAATGCCCAACCAAGTTGAAGGGCATTGAAGATAGGTCAGGAGGGTCACAGGAAAAATGGCAGCAAGAAAAAAGAAAATGATCGAGTAGACGCAAGAGAAATACAGAAGAACAACATGAAAATTAATAACGGAGTGAAAAAGAAATAAATAAATAATAAATGAAATAAGGGAATTGAAATGACAAATGAACGTTTTTGAGAAAGGAATTGGGAGGGCTTCATCGCACTGGGTGAATAGAATGGAGGGGGAAAGAGAGAGAAAAGGGAACAAGCAGGAGAGAAAATAACACCAAGAAAAGAGAACAGATAAAAAGCTGCAAAAATTGTCACTCTTTTAGGTCATCCCACCCAATTTTTGAAAAAAAACGATTTATCTTTACACAATGTGAGATTCTCCGCCTTAGGGTCGAATTACTCGATAGGGACTCTGTAAATAACCACCAGACTGCGGAGGGAAAAAGAAGAACCCAGTCAGCCATATCAACCTTGTACCAAATACTTTCCCCCTTAAATTAAGACACAGACACAACTTTTTGGGTGAAACAATCGGCCACGGCTTTTTATTGAATATATTAATTTAAATAACTTAAATTTAAATATGCCCTTTGCATATTACCACACTGTACACCCTTGCATGCTGTGCATGTTGTTAACCATCTCTAGCCATAGATCTCATGTAACGGCTCCATCAATATCCAGCAAGGGTGTACCCGCCAGCCGTGAATAACAATTTTAAATATAAACAACATGAAACAAATAGCATCAAACAGGGAGGGCGGGAGGGATGAGCTGTCTCCAGGTCACCGGCAACTGGTGCTGCACGTGGTGCTGGTGACCACGTGCAGTAGCCTTATATATAGGCGTGGTGTCACACCGGCGCCGCGTCTCGCGAGACTACATGCGCTTCCCAGCTCAGGAGAACAAACGGGCGCTTCCTGTACAGCCCCAAGTTACCTCTCACCGAGGTCAGATGCCCCACCCACTAATGCGGTGGGGCTCCTATTGCCTGGTCCAACCATGATAAATTAAATCAAGTGTGCTTTTGCCTTCATCCAGCCTAGATTCCAATTCCTGTGCCTTTTGTCTATTCTGTGTAATTAGAAGAGGGAGTTTGCATTTAGAGAATTACTTAAAAAAAACCATTGGATGGTTTGAATGAAGCAGGGCACCCCTCTGTGAAAGCCAGGGCCACCAATTTCTCATAGATTTGAAGGAAAACTAAAGCCTTTGTATAAAAACAGTAATCAGTGTCTCACCTCTCATTTTAATATGGTTGTTGAGAAATTTAACATTCTAACATGAGGTTTGTGTCTTAAAAATTCCACAGTGTTCCGGTGTCACACAATGTCTTCACTGACCCATTATGTTCTTTACACATGCTCAGTCCTAAGATACTACAGGAACTTGTTACAGTTGGTACAGTGGGTCACATCCACTAGTAGCCTCTAGCCAATCCTTTTACAGGACAGAATAGGCAAGGGAGCATGTGACTGAAATCAGGGGTTTCGCCAGTCACTGTACATACACACAGTTATTTCATCCAGTTCTTCAAGTGGTAACATTTACTTTAATGCTATATACTGTATTGATATTTTACAGTTTATTAGTGTTTTTAGAGGGTATATGTTCAGATTCTGGAGTGTAAAAATGTGGGTTTAGTACTCCTTTAATAATGTATGTTTAATTCTGTCACATTGTTGGCGTACAGCTCACCGGTTTGTTATTACTGGAAGGAGAGATCGACATTGATTGCATCAACATGTTATTTTAGAGATGTCAAAATGTTATAATGAAGGAGCACTTATACTAAACTACAACCTGCTCTGTACAAAGTACAATGAAATCATGGCAGAATCATCACAGAAAATTATATGGTTCAACGCATACAGTCTAATATATAACATGCTGTTATCTGAAATTGAAATTAGCAGTTTATTTGATCTGATAATAATGTTACTGGCCACGAGGAATTAAAATAAAAATGTTCTCGTTATTACTGTCAGCCTACTGAGTGGATAATTTTTTCTCAAATCAGTGAGCACAGACTAATAAATTGTGCCCTATCGATTTCCTGCGGGTTAGAAGAAAAACCAGTAGCCCACCAATCATTTATGACCAATAATATAATGAGAGATAATGAAAAGTGGTAATTCTCAATCATTTGGGAATATTACTGTGCATGGTATGAATGGTCAGGTGCAATATCAACTGCCTAAGATAATTTAGTGTTGATTAACAGATCGTTGAGTCGGTGCAGTGCAGAGGATAATCCAGGATTGACTGGTGTACCAGGCTGAGGGTAAATTAAAGGGGCTCAGAGACAGGAGATGGAGAGAGAGTGTGGGGGGGAGAAGTATGTGAGTTCTCTTGACAGTTTTACTGCTAATTTACTGAAATGATTGACAGGGAGTAACCGAAGAAGGGAGAAGACTGACAAATGGACAAAGGAAAAGGGATAACAAGAAGGACAAATAGGAATAAGAAACCAGACTGGAAGGGATTGGAGACAGAAATAGGTTTCTATAGTTTATAATGAATATGTTCCTGCAGTTTCCTTTACAGCTCAAAACCTATCGAAGAGGCATTTTTCAAAGGAATTGAAAACCAGTGACCCTAGTGGTAACATGTAGTACTACTCTGGTCTAGAGGAGATTAAATCAAGTAAGTATTGCTCTACACCACTACCAACTTTTCCCTCCTGAAATGTTATCTGTTACATAATGAATACAATTTCTGTTAATGTATGTATAAAATAATACATAGTAACATAGTAATTGAGGTTGAATAAAAACACATGTCCATATAGCCTAACATTTACACACTACTCTTTAACCGTACCTAACAGTTGATCCAGAGGAAGGCGGAAAAAAAAAAACCAGCTAAAAAGGGGGCGGGTGGGTCCTTCCTGATTCCAAACGGCAATCGGAAAGTATCTCTGTATCAACCAGAACTACGGTATATATATTAATACCACTAATTCTCAGTATTATATAGTACCCCCGTACCAACCATAACTATGGTATATATATTAATACCAGTAATTCTCAATATTATTTAGTTTTTGAAACTTATCTAGCCCACTTTTAAACCTATTGACTTGCCATTACCATATCTGCTGGAAGACAGTTCCACAGTTTCACCGTTCTCACTGTAAAGAAACCTTTCCTATCCTGAAGATGAAACTTCTTTTCTTCCAACCTTAAAGGATGTCCAATAGTCCTGTGATATGACCTATTAGTGAACAATGCACCAAAGAGTTTATTATATGACCCAATAATATATTTATATAAAGGGATTCCAAAACTGCACTGCATATTCCAAATGAGGGCTTGTTAAGAGGTAGAATAATATTTTTCTCCCTTGAATCTATCCCCCTCTTTATACAAGGCAATACCTTGCTAGCTCTAGCTGTTGCTGCCTGGCATTGTTTGCTACAGCTAAGT
The DNA here is from genome assembly GCA_019447015.1 of Hymenochirus boettgeri. NCBI lineage: Eukaryota > Metazoa > Chordata > Amphibia > Anura > Pipidae > Hymenochirus > Hymenochirus boettgeri. The sequence continues at coordinate 143,082,979 of CM033476.1, read as the reverse complement.
CTGTTATCTACTAGAACCCCCAAACCTTTTCCCATTAGATATTCATGGAGCTATTTATGGTGTGGATGGAACAAGGATTGTTAAACCACAAATCTCATCTGCCACTCTGCTGCCCAGTTTGATAATCTATGAAACAATGGTGAGAATAAAAACAGTTTGTGGGCCATCATTTTCCTCAGCCCAGGACACACCATGGAAAATCTTCAAGTCTGGGGACATTTCAGTAAGAAAAAAAAAATTTTTTTAAGCCAAAATGATTCTACTGTTTCATTCAAAGGGCCATATTTATAAACCCGCGGTATCACTTTTTAGCGATACCACGGGTTAGTTCATGTATGATTGCGGAACGGTTTACCGAACGTTAAAGGGGCGGTATTGCTAAAAAGTGATACCGCGCCTTTATAAATAGGCCCTAAGAACAACGACTCAAACTAAGATATGGGACTTGTTGCTCATCATTACTGTTGAAAACTACTGTATGCTAGACGTGAAGTCGTGTCTGTGTATCATAGAGGACATAAAGGAAAAAATTTGCATGTCTCCACCTATTTCTCTGGGAATGCTGGGCGTGAGAAATCATTCTTTAGATCATTTGGGCAATGCTATTTTAATAGTATGAGGCTGTGAAATACCTTCTGTTGTAAGAAGTCTCTATTTTATTTCACACTCTGTAGCTTAAGCTATATAGCTGATTGATATCTTGTGCTTCCAAGTGCTACCCCACAGAAGCCATACATCTGTATCTTGCACTGAAAGTCAGGTTAATGGCTCTTTACTATTAGGCTATATTGCTTGTTATTATACCAGCATTTCTAGACACATGCATAAGTTTGTGTGTCCAAATTAGCTCCAGGGCATTTATAGTGCCCATACATTAGTGAACATTTCTCATGATATTTCTATAAAAATTTGCTAAGTTCAGATATACCATCCAGATAGACTCTAATCCCTTAGTTTAAGGGATGTGACACAAATAGAACCATGATTTAAAGGGATTTATTAACTTTTTCTCAATTTCTTTTTAACTTCTTGCCTTTGTTTTTTTTCTGTACAAAACACATCAGGGTTATTCAATAAAAGTAATTATCATTTAAAATGGTGCTAATTTTGCCCCAACCAATCAGATGTTAGCTTTCAAATGTTAAATAAGATCTGATTGGTTGGGGCAAAATTAGCACCATTTTAAACGATAAGAACTTTTATTGAATCTCCCGGATAATTCCCACTGTACGCGAACCTGCACACTTTTGCTAATGTGTATATATATATTATATATTAATATATTTGTCTAATATGACATAACAAATGACTTTTAACAAAAATAACAGAGAAATCACAAACATACTTTTTAAGCACCGCAATCTCGTTCTCCACCACAGCCTCTTTGCCTCGTAGAGCCTTCTTGGGGATGCATTTTAAAGCCACCAGTCGCTCAGAATTTTTCTCTTGGGCTAAGACTACCTCAGAAAAGGCTCCGCTAGAAGGAGAGAATACACAGTTTAGCCAAATCTCTAACACATTCCATGAGTTGTGCATATAAAGTCACGTTTTTAAGTAGATATCTACTAAACGCCTATAAAATACTTCTTAATTGATTATTTAGATTATTATTCACTTTCAAAAAAGATTGTTAGGTTGATCATTAGATTATTGGTCCAACAATCTTTAATCTTTTATCCCCTAAAGACAGGCTGCTCAGCTGCCTACTTTCTGCGTTCTGGCAGAAAGGATCACTAAAAAATTATGATGGAAACTTCCACACACAAAGCCAAGACAAGAGAGCCTTGTAACAATATCAGTAAATTCCTGGTGCTACTACCACTTCTATAGATCCACCAGAGAGAACTGCATCAAGCAATTCAGTAGCCTTGTGTGGGAATGACATAAGAAGACAAATGCCAACTGTGTCCAGGCTGGAAAAGAAATAGCCCAGTTCTCAAAAGAAATATCCTGATTTCCTGGTGAAAGTACCAGAATAACTAAGATTGAGAATCGACAGACATATGGCCACGATGGAACATTTACAGTTGCTCGTTCATACAGTATCATGAGATAATAGACTGCTGCAATAGGGCGATCCAACAATTATGGTGACAATTGTAATTTATTACCAGCATCGTTATTGTACGCTAAATAGCGATTCCGTCTTTTTAATTATAGCCCAAACAGCCAAGAATATCCATGCAGTTCTATCGTTCTTCCAAAATAAATATACGTGCGTCTTAAAGGGCAGATTTGACTCCTTTTTCAGGCAAATGTTCCTTTATCTGCAGGGCCCTCCAACCTGCAAGGCCACTATATTTTAGTTCCGATGTCCCTGAACTTCACTATGTAGCCCAATTTTCACTGGCACTTGCCTTAAAGGTTGCAGCCTTACCTTGAAGCTGTGTGAGCTCTTTTACAAGCTTGTACATGTGCAGAGGAGGGCGGTAGCTGTTAGACATTGGTTGCATCTCTCATATTTATTTCTCACCATCTTTAAAATTTCCTTTCTATTTGTACTCGAACCCCATGTACAAAATACAAATGGCAATAAACTTGACTGTACTTGACATGTACTTTTCCCTTTATGTACCATTGTGTGAAGTGCATGGCCTGTTACAATCATCTCCGACCTTAAGCTTAGAAGATCTTTCTCTTCTCCTTAATCTTAAAAGATCCCACAGACCTGTATTGATATTATTTGCCTGTGTAGTAGTTCTTGCTGTTGACATTGCAGTACTTTGAAGTTGTACTTGCCTGATCAATAGGGCAGGTTCTCACGGTGAGAGGTAGAAAATTAACATTCACTTAATTTAGTTACATGTTCATTTAAAAAGTTATTGTCCTTTAACTTGCAAAAAAAACAATACATTTTTAAATCACGCCCTATTCATTGTATACAGGGTATACAGGCCCTTAACCCTACATTGGATTTATGCTAGATGAACTGTAATCAAGTGCAGAATTTTCTCTTGGGAATCCTAGTCTATGGGGAGAGTTTCAGAGTCTACGAGGACCAATCAGTTCATGTCATCACCCTGGATACTTTTAATAAGTGGGGATTTTTGTCCTTTAAAAAGCATTCCAGATGTTTGATAGTTTGTGAAACATTCATGCAACTGTGGTGGATGGTAATGAAATTCATTTATTTTTGGGGGGCACCAAATGAAATGTTCTCCTGCATTACATGGTTTAAAATGGATATTAGTGATAATGAATATTAGTGAATAAATATTCAGGATGAATTATTTCCCACCCCCACTCTCAGTTCACCACCCACCCAGCCAAATCTTACTCTGTGTTTTTTGAAATCTGCTTAGTCTTTACTGCTGCTTTGTGTGGGAGTATGTCCCTTCAGAAGCCGTCTCTGTCCCCAACCCACGCGTGAACCATCAGCTACTGTCTAACTAGAGAGGATTCTCATTAGGGAATGTGGCACTGTCTCCCACGGACTGTGGCACTGCGTGGGAGTACGAGGGCAGCAGCAACGACACCCAACCAGGCTGACATGATGGCAAAGAAACAAAGAGGAGGCGGAGGATTAATGAGATGGCTTTCAGTGGAGGGAATAGGTATTAAGGCTGCCCTACAGAGAACCCTGCTGATTCCTGTGTTCACAGGGGCCTCACATTGCTTGATTGCTTAGAAAACCTTCTCTTTACACTAACTGGATCCTACGGCACCCAGGCACGGATAGCTGGGTCTCTACCCCTCCTCTGACACACAGCGTGGGTAGAACAGATAATTAGGACAGCAGAATAAAGAAAAATGTGTGAGTGTGTGTGTGTGTGTGTGTGTAGGGATGGGGGGTGAGTAACATATCTGTACTAGGCAGGTGCAACCTACAAATGCAAACGCTGTTTTGTTATTTTATGAAACAGATTAGTGATTCAAGTCTGGGAAAAGGAGGCCATACACGGAATAATACTGATCATACAATCCACAGTCTTGCTTTAAGGTGCTAGTCCTAAGAGGCAGATACAATTATCCCAGGTGAATGAATAAATTATGTTATTCTTCTGGGGCCTGCGCTGTGTCCTCTTAACAGCACAGACACCCGATGCAAAACCAAAAACCTTCTTTTTTTGGGCACATTAACATCTCCCTGGTAATGTGCCCATACACTGGTCCAAAATTACAATCCCACATGTGAGTAGATTTTATTATGCGACATTATAATCGGGGAAAGTCAATCTGTTAAATGATCGTAGTATTTATGTAAATGTAATGTAACCTCACAATGGACATCATTAGACAATAATAACCAAACAAATTATATGTCCCTAGTCTTACTATTAACAACACACCTATATCAGTTCTCACTCTGCCTGAAAAGGCTGATTCCACAGAGTTTTGTGTAGGGGGGGGTCTGAGTAACCCACGGCACCCGCGAGTGGGCAAGGCCACGGCACCCTTGAGTGGGCGGGGCCACGGAACCCACGAGTGGGCTGGCCACGGCACCTACGAGTGGGTGGGGCCATATGGGGCTGTAAGATAATGGGCCATGGGGAGCCTGCAACTGAAGGGACCATGGGGTCCATGAGTGGGAGGGAGCAGGGGGGCTGCAAAGGGGAGGAAGAGACACAGGACAGTTTCAGAGCAGGAAGCAGGAAGTGCAGGGGACCTGGTGATGCTGCGGCCACACGCAAAAATGTAAATATCTTCAAAACTATTTGGACTTTTTTCCAGTTAAACTGACTTTGCTCACAGACCTTTTCTTCTTTATCCGATATACTCTTTTACTCATTTAGATTTTAAGTTCTCATTCCTAATGTGTCAAGGCATGCTGCAATGATACCAATTTATAAAATATATATATTCCAATATATAAGGTAGCAGCACTCCACCATAAACCACAAGAAATTTGGTGCAAGTCTGTGTGTTCTGGTAAAATATCCAATAAATATTCGGTATGATCAGAAACAGATTATACTGAGTGCAGTTGATCATACCGAATATTAATTCTTACTTATTTGTATAATTGCTTGCACGTATCCCCTTGTTTGTATAATCTCTATTTTATAATGTACAGTGCTGCGTACCCAAGTGGCGCTTGATTAATAAAACTATACATACTTTTACTCTTAACTGTGTGCTACCTTTGATGTCCAATTATTTATCATAGCATTTTTCTTTTTATGCACTCTTGTTCTTTTAATAAATTATATAAAATCACGCTACCGTATAGGAATTATTGTTTAGATATACATATTTATATATAACTGTGTAAAAAAGTTATAGGTGTGGATAACCTTTTCTTACAGGATTGTAATAAGTAGAGAGTCATAATGGAATGGGGGGTTGTGACAGGAGGAGAGAGGTCCTTTCGGGTTTGGGGTGGTCTCGCGGTAGTGAGGGAGACAACCCCAGAATTTGGGAGACACCTGTTGGGGTGGGATTCCTGGAATGTGCTTTCACATCCATAGACTTTAATGGACAGGAGTGTCAGTGCCCTATGCAGTGCTGTAACTAGAAATCACTGGGCCGCTAACACAGCTGTTGCCCCCCCACACACACACACTTTATCTACAGTGAATTTCTGTGCGGGAGGCTGTAGCTGTCATAGGGAAAGAAGAAGATGGGCCCCCCTGCAATCCCAGTGACTGGTCGATGTTCCCTTGGTCATAAGTAAGATTTTTAGCACCCCTGTCTACCCTATAAAATACTGCCCTAGGTATAGAGTTTATGGTATATCAACCCCTGTGCCCCTCCTCATTGATCAACTAAGACACTGAGCACTCTTCTTGCTTTCAACGAGACTGCTGGCTGTGACTGAGCAAAGTCTAATTCTGTTCTGTACAAAGGAATATTTTCTGTCCAGACAGTTATAATTAGAGAGCTGCACAATAACATTACGCTAATGTTTTGATTGTGGGCTGTCAGCCCTCAGTACTGTTTGCTTTGTGTGTGTAGCTCTAGCAAATCGTTTACAAAACTTATTTATTTCCTTTTTACCATTCATGTGTGTGTGTGTGGTGTGTGTGTGCGTGTGTGTGTTACTCCTTAAACTCCAATGAAGTTATTTCTTTGGCCAAACTTTTCTTTTAACCTTCTCAATTTGTAATTGTCCTCCAAGGCAGCTTGGTATGCCTCTACTGCCCACTAAACTACGCTGACTTAAAGGGAAAGTTCAGTGATAAATATCATTTTTTAATAATTAGTTTATGTTAAATATACTCTAGCAATTCTATATATTCTCTCACCTTTCCTATGCCCTGCCACACAACGGACACTACTAGGGGCCAAACAGAAAGCCAGTACTTTAAAAGAATTAATTTGCATGCAGGCTGGATGAGCAATTATAAAACACAAACGTTTGTTACTGAAAGCATATTTATTTGTACTGAACTTTCCCTTTAATTCTTACAACCACACTTAAACAAAGAGAGTGCAGGGATATATTGTAAGACCCCATACTATTTTCAATGTACAGGCAGCAAGACAATTCAATTCAGAAGTCAGAGGTGAGATAACACCTGTCCATTAGAATTTGAGATGCGACCTGTCCCCTGGGGCTATTGAAGCGACACATTTGGTTTCTCTTTTTCTTATCTGACAAAGTGGCACATAATCTTCATTGCCTACAGACACAGCAGGAGCTGTTTAGGTAGATATATAATAAACAGCAAATGAAACGTTAACAACAGAAAAATAGAAAGAGGCAGCACTGAGAACAGAGTACCAGTAAATGAATCCAACTCTGGGTAATACCAGAGACCCCAACACATGCAGAGAATAAAACTGGAACTCAATTTATTGTAAAATAAAATTAGTAGTTAAAAAAACAATTCTATAACTACAGTATAACGTTTTATAGTAATGTACAGCACCTCCCCAAACCCCGTTTTTGCATATTTTAATATGCAAAATTGGCAAAGAGACCCCTGAAGGGACTTACCTGACCCAGTCCCTCTGGTCAGCCCCCTGCTCCTGTTATGAGCTTGTTTCGAGCAAGAACTGGAGCAGTGAGACACTTTCTGGTCAAGGCTGTCAGGTAATTGTGCGTGACATCACTTCACGCCTTGTTTGACAAGCACAACCATGAAAAAGCGCTGCAGAGCAGAGGAGGAGCAACGAGGAACTGGGTCAGGTAAGTCACTTCAGGAGCATCTTTGGCAATTATGCACAACCCGAAACTGGGTTTAACAGAACAGACCTACATGAAGCATAAAAGCTGTAATAAGGAGTGGAAGAAAGCAATTAAACTAGCTAAAATAGAAAATGAAATACAGATAGCCGAGCAAAGCAAAACCAACCCCAAAATGTTTTTTAAGTATATCAACAGTAAAAAGATAAGGACAGAGAATGTGGGACCATTACATAATGTGGCTAAGATGGTTATCGAGGATGCCAAAAAGGCTACGTATTTCCCTCACTGTATAAACTATAGAGAATCCTATATAGCATGGGCTGTAATAATATAAAGGGTATTAATGTGGAATACTGACAGAAGATGAGGTACAAAACCAGTTAGACAAACAGGGTTATTCAATAAAAATTCTTATTGTTTAAAATGGTGCTAATTTTGCCCCAACCAATCGGATGTTAACTTTCAAATGTTAAATAAGATCTGATTGGTTGGGGCGAAATTAGCACCATTTTAAACGATAAGAACTTTTATTGAATCTACCTGAAAGTTAATATTAATATAGCCCCACGACCTGATGAAATCCATCCTAAGCTAAGAGCTAGGATGATAAGTCCAGTTTTATCTAGACCACTGTTTCTTATAAGATTCACTTTTGCCTGGTGATGTGCCGCTGGATTGGGGGGAAAAATTTAATACCAAGATTCAAAAAAGGTGGTTGACAGCCTGGTAACTATAGACCTATAAGTCTAATATCAGTGTTGGGGAAGATAATTGAAACTTTGTTATGGGATCATATTCTGCACTGCACTGTCTCCAGAACTGATCTTATAAGTAGTAGTCAGCATGATTTTTGAGGAATAGACCTTGTCAGACTAGCTTGCTTGTTTTTTATGAAGAGGTGAGTAAGAATGTATATTCTGGCATAGCAGTGGATGTAAAGCTTTTGATACTCAGCCATTCTGGCCAATCTAATGTATGTGTGTGTACACTTTCTCTCTGGCTTTCTGGTAACAAACTCTGGTGGACTCGGCTGTGCATGAGTGCCACCTCTAGTACACGTGCCATAGGTTTGCCACCACTGTCATAGATGTTTCTGAAGCCTCTGTGCTCTTCCCGCTAGCAACAATGAGTCAACGTTGTTGGAGTATATTTTTTTTATGGGGGTGGACATCTTGTTTAAATTATTACCTTTATTATGTTCTGATGCAGTTCATCCAAACCTTTCTAGGTTGGCCAACAGTAAATTTCAATAAAATTCTATAGAGCTGTTTCCCCACAAACATGATTGAAAAATAACATGCTTGAACTCCACATTTTGCATAAAAAGAGAACTGGTGTTTACATACCCACAATGTTACAATGATGGAAACTTATCATTTTAATCAGGGATCACATTATTGTTTTTTCTTTTCTGCAACACTTACGCTCCCAGCTTCTCTTTAATGTTGTACACCATATTGATGTCCTCGATCCTCTTCTTCACATTCTTCCCAAGAGGCATCTTTAAAATTTGTTTCAAAGGAGGTCCTAAAAGACACAATTAGTTTGAATATATTGATTGGATGATAGATGTGTGGTATATATATATATATATAGAGAGAGATGAAGAGATGATGTGCACTCCAAGGACTTCATAATCACAACAATTTATTCAAGGTGCAATGTGACGTTTCGGTCTTGTTTCTCTCGATCAAGCAGTGACTTGTATACACTCACACACCAAGGATTTAAATATGTATATAAATTTATATATATATATATATATATATATATATATATATATATATATATACAGCGATCAGCACACCATTCCCAGTGACGAAGGCCCGGGTGTAGAGATCGAAAAAGGCACTCACGGGGTTTAATAAAAACTTAACTTTTATTAGTACGAAATAAAGGCGCTATATCTACGCGTTTCGGCTAGCCAACAAGCCGTCCTCAGAGAGATGACTGAGGACGGCTTGTTGGCTAGCCGAAATGCGTAGAATAGCGCCTTATAGGCCCATTACAGGCCCATTCACGGGGCGGAAACATGTTAACCACCATGTTGAAATAAACACCCACGTTATCTGTGAAGTCCTGTGAGTGCCTCCGTTTCTCTTCTAGTTATATATATAATATATATATATATATATATATATATATATAATAATTATACCGTTAGTAATATAACAGGACAATAAAGATTCACCTCTATAATTATGGTTAGTTTTAAACTGAGGAAGCCACCATGCCCCCACAAACATAAATTATGGAAACAAGATTTAATTTAATTTGGCCAAAAATGTTCTCGAATTTTTTTTTCCCCATAGGAACTTTTCTGTGCAGTAGCACAATTCTTTTGCACGTCTCTAGCTCTAAAACTCTCAGTAAACATTTTCTCATTTATCTCATCCTATAAAACATCCTTTTCAGATTTCCATTATGGTAGAAACAAGAAGTGCACTTTAAACTTGAGTAAACTGTTAAAGAAATGGCCTGGTTAGCTCTGAATAATTGAAGCCCTTTTAGTGTCCATGTGCATGTTCTCTGACAGCTGATGTTACTGGTTAAGAACTGTGCAACTATCCAGATTTGTACCTTTGTTATAACATTTGTTGAGAAAAGGAAAGCTTTGCTGAAAAAATAATAAATAAAATGAAAAGTACTTTGGAGTTTGATTATTTCTACCTTCCAATATAATTTTGCTGAGGAACATTAGCATGTACAGTTTTTATCTGTCAGTTTAGAGTCCTGGACTTTCCTGTATTAAAGATAGTGCTGAAGCACTAAGAAAGCCTGGCACTCCTCTGTATTTTTCATTTTATAGTTCTCCTGTAACAGGGAAAGCACATCCTTAGTTTATCTTCCCCTTTAAAATAATTAAATTAACACATAAGCTAAAAAGCAATCACTGACCATAGAGTGTAATAATAAACTAGATTCTTTTGATGATGTCAGCTGTTGTCAAATTAGATTTCTTTCTCCATATCTATTCCCTCTGGCATTAGTCAGATCATGCCTGCAAAGGACGTCTTTGTCTGGACAGCTTTCGTCCTTGAGCTGAGATATTATCCAAAAGGATAAAAAAACTTCCAAAGGGTGAGGTTACCACTTCTAGATACTACACGGTTTTCTTAAACCCACTGGAAAATACAACAAAATAGAATTGTCTTAAAAGGCAAGGATCGCCCAGAGTCAGGTGTCAAAACACATTGTACATGGCAGACAGTTGGTGTCGAACCCCCCCACCACTATTTAGGCTTGGTTTCTTTATTTTCACAATAAATGGCCTCCTGACACCTCTCTTGAACCAGTCACGTTCATTTGCCTACATGTTAACATTACATCTTCAAAGGTATGTCCTTTATCCTTAAGATGCAGGTACACGGCTGAGTCCTGACCCGAGGAATTGGCTCTTTGTGCTGGGCCATACGTTGATGCAGTTGCTGTTTGGTCTCCCACACATTCAAATCAGAGCATTCTTCACTGCACTGCACTGCGTATATGATGTCGCTTATCTGTGTTTCAGATTGGGTCTTTCGGAGTACCAATTGCCCTCAGTGTGTTGTTCGGTTTAAAGCAGACAGGGATACGGTGTTTTTTGAAAATACTTCTTAATTTCTCGGAGACCCCTGCTACATAGGGATGACCAGTTCTTTTCTCCTGTTTGCTTTTTCCCCTCACTGTTGGTATACGGTTCTTTTCTTTCCTTTTACTTTCTTTGACAAAGGCCCAGTCTGGATATCACAAGTTTTAAGGGCTCCTCTGAGATGTTCATTTCTTTAGCCTTCGCCTCTGTGTCTAGTTGGGAGATGATCTGTCTGTTGTGTTACGGGTTCTGGTTGACACCCAGCTTGTGATCTAAAGGGTGGTGGGAGTCAAACATCAAATACTGATCTGTGTGGGTTGGTTTTCTATAAACCTCTACTTCCAGTTTACCATTTTCCTTGACTTCTACCAAGCAGTCCAAGAAAGACAGTTTGTTGTTTTGTACCTCTTCCCTTGTAAATTTGATGTTTTGGTCTACTGCATTAATGTGTTCTGTGAAAGCTTGTATTTCCTTCTGGTGGATTTTAACCAAGGGGTCATCCACATATCTAAACCTATGGCTGGGTGCTATGTCCTAAAAGGTATTAAGTGCTTGTTTTTCTACCTCCTCCATGTAAAGGTTGGCCACAATGGGTGAAACTGGAGATCCCATAGCACATCCATGTTTTTGCTTATAGAACTTATCCCTGTATAAATAAACCAAGCCTAAATAGAGGTGTGTGTGTGTGTGGGGGGGGGGGGGTTGGCACCTACCTGCCGCCCCGTACCAATGCGTTTTTGCCCCCTTACCTGGGAGTTCCTTTAACACCTCTTAGCCACTATCCAATCACGCCCTTGGGCGGGGAGGGAGCAGGGGGGCTGCAAAGGGGAGAGAAGAGACACAGGACAGTTTCAGAGCAGGAAGCGGAAGTGCAGGGGACCTGGTGATGCTGCGGCCACACGCAAAAATGTAAATATCTTCAAAACTATTTGGACTTTTTCCAGTTAAACTGACTTTGCTCACAGACCTTTTCTTCTTTATCCGATATACTCTTTACATTTAGATTTTAAGTTCTCATTCCTAATGTGTCAAGGCATGCTGCAATGATACCAATTTATAAAATATATATATTCCAATATAAAGGTAGCAGCACTCCACCATAAACCACAAGAAATTTGGTGCAAGTCTGTGTGTTCTGGTAAATATCCAATAAATATTCGGTATGATCAGAACAGATTATACTGAGTGCAGTTGATCATACCGAATATTAATTCTTACTTATTTGTATATTGCTTGCACGTATCCCCTTGTTGGATAATCTGTTTTTATAATGTACAGTGCTGCGTACCCAAGTGGCGCTTGATTAATAAAACTATACATACTTTACTCTTAACTGTGTGCTACCTTTGATGTCCAATTATTTATCATAGCATTTTTCTTTTTATGCACTCTGTTCTTTTAATAAATTATATAAAATCATTTAAGGCCAAAACAAACCTTGTTTTCGAAGTTATGCTACCGTATAGGAATTATTGTTAGATATATATATTTATATATAACTGTGTAAAAAAGTTATAAGTGTGGATAACCTTTTCTTACAGGATTGTAATAAGTAGAGAGTCATAATGGAATGGGGGGTTGTGACAGGAGGAGAAAGGTCCTTTCGGGTTTGGGGTGGTCTCGCGCGTGGTAGTGAGGGGACAACCCCAGAATTTGGGAGACACCTGTTGGGGTGGGATTCCTGGAATGTGCTTTCACATCCATAGACTTTAATGGACAGGAGTGTCAGTGCCCTATGCAGTGCTGTAACTAGAAATCACTGGGCCGCTAACACAGCTGTTGCCCCCCACACACACACACTTTATCTACAGTGAATTTCTGTGGCGGGAGGCTGTAGCTGTCATAGGGAAAGAAGAAGATGGGCCCCCCCTGCAATCCCAGTGACTGGTCGATGTTCCCTTGGTCATAAGTAAGATTTTTAGCACCCCTGTCTACCCTATAAAATACTGCCCTAGGTATAGAGTTTATGGTATATCAACCCTGTGCCCCTCCCATTGATCAACTAAGACACTGAGCACTCTCTTGCTTTCAACGAGACTGTGGCTGTGACTGAGCAAAGTCTAATTCTGTTCTGTACAAAGGAATATTTTCTGTCCAGACAGTTATAATTAGAGAGCTGCACAATAACATTACGCTAATGTTTTGATTGTGGCTGTCAGCCCTCAGTACTGTTTGCTTGTGTGTGTTAGCTCTAGCAAATCGTTTACAAAACTTGTTTATTTCTTTTTACCATTCATGTGTGTGTGTGTGGTGTGGTGTTGTCGGTGTGTGTTACTCCTTAAACTCCAATGAAGTTATTTCTTTGCCAAACTTTTCTTTTAACCTTCTCAATTTGTAATTGTCTCCAAGGCAGCTTGGTATGCCTCTACTGCGCCACTAAACTACGCTGACTTAAAGGGAAAGTTCAGTGATAAATATCATTTTTAATAATTAGTTTATGTTAATATACTCTAGCAATTCTATATATTCTCTCACCTTCCTATGCCTGCCACACAACGGACACTACTAGGGGCCAAACAGAAAGCCAGTACTTTAAAAGAATTAATTTGCATGCAGGGGATGAGCAATTATAAAACACAAACGTTTGTTACTGAAAGCATATTTATTTGTACTGAACTTTCCCTTTAATCTTACAACCACACTTAAACAAAGAGAGTGCAGGGATATATTGTAAGACCCCATACTATTTTCAATGTACAGGCAGCAAGACAATTCAATTCAGAAGTCAGAGGTGAGATAACACCTGTCATTAGAATTTGAGATGCGACCTGTCCCCTGGGGCTATTGAAGCGACACATTTGGTTTCTCTTTTTCTTATTGACAAAGTGGCACATAATCTCATGCCTACAGACACAGCAGGAGCTGTTTAGGTAGATATATAATAAAAAGCAAATGAAACGTTAACAACAGAAAAATAGAAAGAGGCAGCACTGAGAACAGAGTACCAGTAAATGAATCCAACTCTGGTAATACCAGAGACCCCAACACATGCAGAGAATAAAACTGGAACTCAATTTATTGTAAAATAAAATTAGTAGTTAAAAAAACAATTCATAAAACTAAGTATAACGGTTTATAGAATGTACAGCACCTCCAAACCCCGTTTTGCATATTTTAATATGCAAAATTGGCAAAGAGACCCTGAAGGGACTTACCTGACCCAGTCCTCTGGTCAGCCCCCTGCTCCTGTTATGAGCTTGTTTCGAGCAAGAACTGGAGCAGTGAGACACTTTCTGGTCAAGGCTGTCAGGTAATTGTGCGTGACATCACTTCACGCCTTGTTTGACAAGCACAACCATGAAAAAGCGCGTGCAGAGCAGAGGAGGAGCAACGAGGAACTGGGTCAGGTAAGTCACTTCAGGAGCATCTTGGCAATTATGCACAACCCGAAACTGGGTTTAACAGAACAGACCTACATGAAGCATAAAAGCTGTAATAAGGAGTGGGAAGAAAGCAATTAAACTAGCTAAAATAGAAAATGAAATACAGATAGCCGAGCAAAGCAAAACCAACCCCAAAATGTTTTTTAGTATATCAACAGTAAAAAGATAAGGACAGAGAATGTGGGACCATTACATAATGTGGCTAAGATGGTTATCGAGGATGCCAAAAAGGCTACGTATTTCCCTCACTGTATAAAATATAGAGAATCCTATATAGCATGGGCTGTAATAATATAAAGGGTATTAATGTGGAATACTGACAGAGAGGGTACAAAACCAGTTAGACAAACAGGGTTATTCAATAAAAATTCTTATTGTTTAAAATGGTGCTAATTTTGCAACAACCAATCGGATGTTAACTTTCAAATGTTAAATAAGATCTGATTGGTGTGGGCGAAATTAGCACCATTTTAAACGATAAGAACTTTTATTGAATCTACCTGAAAGTTAATATTAATATAGCCCCACGACCTGATGAAATCCATCCTAAGCTAAGAGCTAGGATGATAAGTCCAGTTTTATCTAGACCACTGTTTCTTATAAGATTCACTTTTGCCTGGTGATGTGCCGCTGGATTGGGGGAAAAATTTAATACCAAGATTCAAAAAAAGGTGGTTGACAGCCTGGTAACTATAGACTATAAGTCTAATATCAGTGTTGGGGAAGATAATTGAAACTTTGTTATGGGATACATTCTGCACTGCACTGTCTCCAGAACTGATCTTATAAGTAGTAGTCAGCATGATTTTTGAGGAATAGACCTTGTCAGACTAGCTTGTTGTTTTTATGAAGAGGTGAGTAAGAATGTATATCTGGCATAGCAGTGGATGTAAAGCTTTTGATACCAGCCATTCTGGCCAATCTAATGTATGTGTGTGTACACTTTCTCTCTGGCTTTTGGTAACAAACTCTGGTGTACTCGGCTGTGCATGAGTGCCCTCTAGTACACGTGCCATAGGTTTGCCACCACTGTCATAGATGTTTCTGAAGCCTCTGTGTCTTCCCGCTAGCAACAATGAGTCAACGTTGTTGGAGTATATTTTTTTTATGGGGGTGGACATCTTGTTTAAATTATTACCTTTATTATGTTCTGATGCAGTTCATCCAAACCTTTCTAGGTTGGCAACAGTAAATTTCAATAAAATTCTATAGAGCTGTTTCCCCACAACATGATTGAAAAATAACATGCTTGAACTCCACATTTTGCTAAAAAGAGAACTGGTGTTTACATACCCACAATGTTACAATGATGGAAACTTATCATTTTAATCAGGGATCACATTATTGTTTTTTCTTTTCGCAACACTTACGCTCCCAGCTTCTCTTTAATGTTGTACACCATATTGATGTCCTCGATCCTCTTCTTCACATTCTTCCCAAGAGGCATCTTTAAAATTGTTTCAAAGGAGGTCCTAAAAGACACATTATTTGATTATATTGATTGGATGTATAGATGTGTGTGTATATAATATATATAAGAGAGATGAAGAGATGAGTGCACTCCAAGGACTTCATAATCACAACAATTTATTCAAGGTGGCAATGTGACGTTTCGGTCTTGTTTCTTCGATCAAGCAGTGACTTGTATACACTCACACACCAAGGATTTAAATAGTATATAAATTTAATATATATATATATAATATATATATATATATATAATATATATATATATACAGCGATCAGCACACCATTCCCAGTGACGAAGGCCGGGTGTAGAGATCGAAGGCACTCACGGGGTTAATAAAACTTAACTTTTATTAGTACGAAATAAAGGCGCTATATCTACGCGTTTCGGCTAGCCAAAAAGCGTCCTCCGGAGGATGACTGAGGACGGCTTGTTGGCTAGCCGAAATGCGTAGATATAGCGCCTTTATAGGCCCATTCACAGGCCCATTCACGGGGCGGAAACATGTTAACCACCATGTTGAAATAAACACCCACGTTATCTGTGAAGTCCTGTGAGTGCCTCCGTTTCTCTTCTAGTATATATAATATATATATATATATATATATATATATATATATATATATACCGTTAGTAATATAACAGGACAATAAAGATTCACCTCTATAATTATGGTTAGTTAAACTGAGGAAGCCACCATGCCCCCCAAACATAAATTAATGGAAACAAGATTTAATTATTTGGCCAAAAATGTCAGAATTTTTTTCCCCATAGGAACTTTTCTGTGCAGTAGCACAATTCTTTTGCACGTCTCTAGCTCTAAAACTCTCAGAAGAGTTCAGCCCACAAACGAGGATACAGAGTAAACATTTTCTCATTTATCTCATCCTATAAAACATCCTTTTCAGATTTCCATTATGGTAGAAACAAGAAGTGCACTTTAAACTTGAGTAAACTGTTAAAGAAATGGCCTGGTTAGCTCTGAATAATTGAAGCCCTTTAGTGTCCATGTCATGTTCTCTGACAGCTGATGTTACTGGTTAAGAACTGTGCAACTATCAAGATTTGTACCCTTGTAATAACATTTGTTGAGAAAAGGAAAGCTTTGCTGAAAAAAATATAATAAAATGAAAAGTACTTGGAGTTTGATTATTTCTACCTTCCAATATAATTTTGCTGAGGAACATTAGCATGTACAGTTTTTATCTGTCAGTTTAGAGTCCTGGACTTTCCTGTATTAAAGATAGCTGAAGCACTAAGAAAGCCTGGCACTCCTCTCAGGAACAATTCGGAACGGAACAATATTGGAAGGTAGGAATTATGATCCTACCTCTATACAGCATGTATTTTTAATTTTATGTTCTCTGTAACAGGGAAAGCACATCCTAGTTATCTTCCCCTTTAAAATAATTTAATCAACACAAGCTAAAAAGCAATCACTGACCATAGAGTGTAATAATAAACTAGATTCTTTTGATGATTGTCAGCTGTTGTCAAATAGATTTCTTTCTCTCTGGCATTAGTCAGATCATGCCTGCAAAGGACGTCTTTGTTGGACAGCTTTCGTCCTTGAGCTGAGATATTATCCAAAAGGATATAAAAAAACTTCCAAAGGGTGAGGTTACCACTTCCAGATACTACACGGTTTTTTTTCTAAACCCACTGGAAAAATACAACAAAATAGAATTGTTCTAAAAGGCAAGGATCGCCCAGAGTCAGGTGTTCAAAACAGCATTGTACATGGCAGACAGTTGGTGTCGAACCCCCCCACCAATTTAGGCTTGGTTTCTTTATTTCACTAAATGGCCTCCTGACACCTCTCTTGAACCAGTCACGTTCATTTGCCTACATGTTAACATTACAATCTTCAAAGGTATGTCCTTTATCCTTAAGATGCAGGTACAGGCTGAGTCCTGACCCGAGGAATTGGCTCTTCTGTGCTGGGCCATACGTTGATGCAGTTGCTGTTTGGTCTCCCCACACATTCAAATCAGAGCATTCTTCACTGCACTGCACTGCGTATATGATGTCGCTTATCTGTGTTTCAGCATTGGGTCTTTCGGAGTACCAATGCTCTCAGTGTGTTGTTCGGTTTAAAGCAGACAGGGATACGGTTGTTTTTGAAAATACTTCTTAATTTCTCGGAGACCCCTGCTACATATGGGATGACCAGTTTCTTTCTCCTGTCTTGTTTTTCCCCTTCACTGTTGGTATAGTGTTCTTTTCTTTCCTTCTACTTCTTTTGACAAAGGCCCAGTCTGGATATCTACAAGTTTTAAGGGCTCCTCTGAGATGTTTCATTTCTTTAGCCTTCGCTCTGTGCTAGTGGGGATGATCTCTGCTCTTGTTACAGGGTTCTGGTGACACCCAGCTTGTGATCTAAAGGGTGGTGGGAGTCAAACATCATAATGATCTGTGTGGGTTGGTTTTCTATAAACCTCTACTTCCAGTTTACCATTTTCCTTGACTTCTACCAAGCAGTCCAGAAAGACAGTTTGTTGTTTTGTACCTCTTCCCTTGTAAATTTGATGTTTTGGTCTACTGCATTAATGTGTTCTGTGAAAGCTTGATTTCCTTCTGGTGGATTTTAACCAAGGGGTCATCCACATATCTAAACCTATGGCTGGGTGCTATGTCCTAAAGGTATTAAGTGCTTGTTTTTCTACCTCCTCCATGTAAAGGTTGGCCACAATGGGTGAAACTGGAGATCCCAAGCACATCCATGTTTTTGCTTATAGAACTTATCCCTGTATAAATAAACCAAGCCTAAATAGAGGTGGTGTGTGTGGGTGTGGGGCCCAGTAAGTGTAGATGATATCCAGCTGTATTGCATTGTGGGAGAGACTTACTGAGCATGTGCGAGTTAATGGCCAATCAAAACAAAGTTTGCTTTCCCAGTAAGTGTAGATGATATCCAGCTGTATTGCATTGTGGGAGAGTGCCTCACATCCTGATGCAATGTGTAGTGGAAGCGGGTGGGCGTGGCCAAATGACACTGTCTTTCTCTCTCTGTCTGTCTCTCTCTCTCTCTCTGTCTGTCTCTCTGTTTGTCTCTGTCTGTCTCTCTCTGTCTCTCTCTGTCTGTCTGTCTGTCTGTCTCTCTCTGTCAATTTCTCTGTCTCTTTCTCCTATTCTGTTAGCAGCAGTGCTCACAATGATCAGCTTCCAGGTTAGTACAATTATTATAAATTGTCCCATTACTGTAATAGTGGCCGACTGTATTCTAGCAGCCAATAGGAATACCCCATATTAAACAAGCACCAGATTTCTCCTTACTGCCGTAAAGTACAGCATCTAACAAAGCCCTTCCACATTGGTCGTAATCCAGTGAGTCCGGATCAGATGCAGGAAAGGGCGCGTGTGGGAGGTGCGCAGGATGGGGGGGGGGCTTTAATTACACGACATTGGATGGTGAGGGGAACGCCAACAAAAAATGCGATGAGTTCCGGAGTGCGGCAGGTATTTTCTCGCACAGGGGGTTGCGGCAGACTAAAAAGGAGCTCTGTTGGAGCGGAGATTAAATCGTGGGCGCAGGATAATATAAGTAACTGGAGCGTAGGAGAGTAAATGAAATAGGGGCGTGGGTACTTTATTATCGGAAGAATACCTGGGTTTATCAAAACTTTTAATGTGGAAAGGCAAAGTTTTCCCAGGTTAGGCACTGGCTTCGAATGTCACTGGGATCTTATAAAAATAAAATTATAATGAAGTTATGATAGTCGACAGCAGCACTAAGCCTAAACATTTTTTTAAGTATATTAATAGAAGAGAAAAATGAGACTGAGATTGACAAACCAGTCAGTTTGGGGAACAATTAGTTACATGGGCGATAAGCCATGCTTGGATGTCTTTTCCTCCTTCTACAACATAGACAGATCCATGTACCTATATTTATTATAGTAGTATATTAGCCATAATTTGTACAGGTGCCCTTTATTTGTTTACTAGATATGGACAAAAAGCCAATAGTTAAATTCAACTTCCCCTGACAATCAAATAATCCTCGGTGACTGAATGAGCTAATTTCAAGTTTTAATCTAAGGCCATTGTTTCTTTTTTTTGCAGGATGCCCTCTTTCCGGATGGTGTGCCCTCTGGATTGGAAAAAGGCTGAATTTTTCCAATCTTCAACGGGAGTCACAAGAGGGTATGTTCCGCCGGGTAATTACAGCCGTAAGTTTAACTTTAGTAGTGGGAAGAAGATCTGGAAATTTCAATAAGGGAACCATGTTCTGAGTATATTACAGGACTGTCATTATTGTAGTCACCAGCATGGATTTTAGGGAACGATCGTGTCAAACTAACTGTGCTTGCTTTATGAGAAGTAGGTGAGAAATTTGGAACTCTGGCTAGCAAGGATATGTAGTTTACTTGGATTTTGGCAAGGCTTTTTGATACAGCCCCCCATCGGCGACTAATGTATAGCTAAGGTCTTTTGGTCTGGTGGAGTAAGGTAGAAACGAATTGGTCTGAATCGAGATGCATAGATTGAGTTTTGTAAATGGGGCTTCACAGTATGGACTAAAGTGGCTAAGTTGGGCGTGTCCACAGGGGTTCTGTTCTATTTTAGCTATATTTATTAATGAGGTTGGCAGTGGGTTTGTCACAAGGTTTCTGTGTTTGCTGCCGCCACCAAACTTGTCGACCATTAAAACTTCAGAGGATTGCAATCATTGCAGGGGGATCTGAATAGATAGATCGTCACATTGGGTGCGAATTCATGCACAGAGAGATTCAATTTTGATTCAATGTAAGGTGATCATTTTTGGACTTGTTCCTGCTTCTTACTTTAAATGGCTATCTGTGTTACGTAAATCCCTTGTTTGGAAGGGATCTTGGAGTTTTGGTGGATAAACTTAAAGAAGCAGCAGTGGCCGGCGCACAGCCAGAGCCATCATGGTATTTTCTTTTATCAATGATAGTATGGATTCAAGGGAGAAAATCTTTGAATGAAGGTTCGAGAAGGGCAACTAATTATAAGGGATTGGGGACAGCTTGAATATGAAGAGAGACTGGAAAGTACAATTATGTACGCTATATAGAAGTCGCTTGCGTGGAATAGGATTATTACTGTGGTATAAATAATACATTAAGCGAACGGCCCTCACTACCCTATCTGAGCATGTTCCCCAATAGAACCTGTCAGAGGACTTTCAAACCCCTCAATTCCCCCTTGAATTTTGTACTAGCTAATCTGGCAATATAGTAAAGGTTCATACCCACTTACGATCGATCGTGGGTGCCACCTGCGACCATTATTTGTTCATGAACGTGCCTTTCCGTAACGCTAATCGCCCATGTAAGGCACTTTATTGGCAGGAACGTTCCGTTTGTTCATGCAGAGATCGTGGCCCCATCCGCCGGCGGATCTCGATGAAGCGTGTCCGTTTGGGCCGATAAGTGCCCATGACAACGGGCCGATGCTCGGCCAGACTGGTTTTCGACACATCGTGCTCGTGGGTTTGGCAGCCGCGATCGCCCGTGTGAATGACCTTAATCTGTCTGAATATTCCAAATAAGGCCTTTCCGCTTTTGTAAAGGGGAGAAATAACGCAAGAGGATAATACTTGGAATGGTCCCCCATGCAACGTACTGGAGCACACAACAAACAATCGGAGTACCTGCCAATATAAAACTTTATTCAGTGAAACAGCTTCACGCTTTCGGCACCTATCGTCCATTATCATAAGCACTCCTTCCAAATACCCAAACCCTTTTTTAAATACACCCCCCTTGATATAGACTTCCGCCTCCCATCATAACCACACCTTCAATATCCACAAGAACATTCTGGACGATCCACTATGAGTGTACCGATGGAGACATGTTAACAAAATAGATCATAAATATATATAGCAGCTAAAAATACAAATGCATAAAGTTATAACTATGCGTAAGTCTTGAACTATGAGTAGTCCTTGATTGTACCCCGCTTCTTTACTACCCTACCCTTCCCTTTAACCCCCCATTTACTTGCCCTCTTTTATTACCTTCTTCCGCTCCCCCCAAGAAAACACTACAACCTAGTATTGGATGAACTGGTCACAGCTTTATTACATAACAGCGTAACAAGTTTATACACAGATAATGTCGTAACATAAAACAAATCAACTGGTTTTAATCACATATCACCGTATAAAACAATTAGTTATAAACCAATAACCTGGATAAAATCCCTGCCAGTCTGCCCTCTTGTCAGCCTCTTGTCCCTCCACCAGCCTTACCCCTGGCTCGGTGAGGGTATGCCATCCTAGACTGGCCCCCCAATTTTGCACCTTTGCCAGCTTCCATCACTCCCAACCAACTGGCTCCCCACTTGCGGGTTAACAGGCCCATTTAACCGTACTCAATACAGTAATTTGTTTACGCAAAGTCAGAATCCTGAACTAACTGAACGGATATAATCTCAATTTTCCTGGCAGACTGGCAAGAACCGGCCAATCGCTGCGACAATACTTCCTCTTGCTCCTGTCCTGATCCGGTATCTTAATCTGATTGATTTGTGCCCTTCCCGAGGTATATCTAATATCCTACAGGGTGGATACGTTCTGGTCCCCTGTGGCTGACTTTCACTGAAAGGAATGCCCCTTGCTATTACTGCCTTTTATCGATCCCTAGATCCCTCCCTTCCCCTTGCCTTATTCTAATTCTAGCCACCCAATCCGCTAACCCGTTCCACCCCAGTCTGGCGCCCCTCCCCCGACTCTGTCCTGCTTCCGAGGCTCCCTGTCTGGCCATATAGTGCACTAGACTAAAGTAACAAAAAACCTGTTTAAGTGTAACATCTGTTTCAAATGAATCTGAACCATTCAAAGAAAGTTAAAATCAGAAAAAACAGTTTTCTATATATGTGTAATAATATACCAATATTTCCCTAGGTGGAAGACCTGTAAAGCAATTAATATCAAAAGCAGAATCAGCCCCGTGGATGTCTTGTATTGAGATGAAAAAAGAAAAATCCATTTTGCCTCACAATATACAGGTTGACCCAAGATCTTTATTTGGCTGGGATTATGAGTCACTTTTTGTATGCCTGTACTGTCCTAATGTTTAACATTACTTCCGTTGCATATTTTAAAGTGCCTACCACAGGGCTATTTTTCATTTCCCTTTCTTATTGCTCTAATAATGTTCAACGTATACGTGATTAGCATCCTAGATGTACATCCCACAATATTGTAATGAGCTCTTAGTGCAAATGTCAGCAGGTTACTACGTACTATGTACTCCGAACGCAGTTAATATATGTTGATATATGGTGTATTCTTTTTCCGGACGCACTACTATTCCAAAAGAAGTTAAAATTCGAAAAACATTTATATCGATGTGTATAAAATAGGACCAATATTTCCTTGGTTGGAAGACTATAAGCAATTAATATCAAAAAAAGCAAATTCATACCCCTTGGATGTCTTTGTATTGAGATGAAAAATCCATTTGCCTCACAATATAACGCTGGGTACACCCGATGAGATATTTCGGTCCGATCGACCGATAGTGTCAGTGTATCGGTTCGATCGACCGATATCGCACCAAGGCCCATGTTCCATCGATCGTTCGTCGCGAACGACGAAAAGAACGATCGACATGGTAAAACCTCGTCCGATCGTGCGTCCTCTATGGACCTCACGATCGTGCGCGGTGACTATCGGACCGCTTCTGCTTTTGCCGCGACCGCCAGTCCTTCCTCCTGGCCGACCGTTCGAAAGTATCGAACGGTCGTCCGGATGAACAATCGATAGGTGTGTACCATCTAACAGTTTGACCAAAGATCTTTGTAAAGAAAAGAAGGAGGAAGTTACGGTCACTGGGGTGTTCCTGAAATAAAGTTTTATATTGGACGGTACTTTGCCTATTGTTGTGTGTTCCAGTACGTGCAGCGACCATCCATTTATCCTCTTGCTGTTATATGACATGGACCTAAAAGGCCGTCGTGATTTTATATATGTTGCATATCGTGTTTTGGGGCTCCTTACATTTGTTTGAAATTGGGGCTCCCGAGGGAGTGAGGGACCACGTACATCGTTGTGCGAGGGTTTTCAGGCTGAGATCACCCGGACCAATCCTTTTGATAAGTGTTGGAGTGTGAACTATATTTTAATACTCACCTATCTGGATCGATACTGTGCCATTGGGGTGTAGCACTATTCCTCTGTGTTTGTTAGTGAATAATATTTTTAAACCCCAGGAACCCTTCCTTTTATCAGCATTGCAATCTAGTCTGGCCATCTGGGCTGCCCCTTTTGACACTCTATCAAGCAGCGATGGCGACCTCATGTGAAGTTTTTCCTATGCCCTGCCTGGATCATCCGATAGGGGAAAATTCGCATACAATCTTGGCCAATTGAGATCCATACATAGGCGGATGATCGTGTAATACCCAAAGCGTCAACCAGGATTTATTGGTGTTGGCCACCATAAGTATTGATAAACAGAATAAATAGAAGTGGCAGCCCCAGTACAGAACCCTGAGGGACCCACATAGCAACTTTAGCCCAACCCCCAAAAATAAGAAAAAAAAAAAAAAAGTGGTAGCTCCATTGACCACTAATCTCTGTACTGATCTTAACGCCAGTTCCCTATCCATTGTACAATGTTTATTTAAAGGCGGACAGACTCAGTTCATAATACGTAAGTCGCCTGTGGGCACAGTTTTAACGAACGACAACAATCACAGCTTTAGCAAAATGAATGTATTTAGTATATCTACATATATTTTAGTATAAGTAAATTATAGTATATAGGAAACACGGCTACCTGACTCCCTGCTATGGCCAGAATCTAAATTCTTACCTCACCTCTTCATAAAATCAAGCAAGTTAGGTTGAAAAGATCGATTTCCCATGATTCCTTCTGGCTGTGGCTGTTATATGTCATGGAACATGGACATTTCCACAAACCCACTGCCGCCGGATAATCAAACTACGTCGCTCCAGATGTTTTGAAAACTATACAACCCCGCATACTTTAGGGTTTCTCCCGATGTTGGGACGCGGGGAGTTATAGTTTGTAAACATCTGGAAAAGCCGTAGTTTGAAAGATCCCTACACATAGCGGAATGACCAGGGCCGGTTTATTTTTCCTTAAAATTCAGGATCTTCTGTGCATCACCCTGGGCAAAATGTACTATTTAAAATGAGAAATTATTTTTTTATTTTGTTTTTACTGTTACTAGTATTTTCTTAAGTGTTATCCTATTTATACACATCCAAAGACCCTGGAGTGCTGGGATATGGTTACTGGGTTAATTCCAACACTCTACTTAGTTTACTGAGATAACTTCCATGTTATGGTTGCCTATGGTACAGTTTTCAGTCACGTGACCATTTCCATTACAACTTTCTTGTCATGTGACAACCTGTGACATCCAATGTGTCACCTGGTATCACCTGTAACTTTAATAAGTTGGTGACACAAGTAAATATTCATTGGACCATGGATAGTTTGGAGAGGAGGAATGTATTTTTCTGCTCTCCCTGTCATGCTGTTCATGACTATTATATCATTTTATCCAACCAACTTTTATGTTGACAAAACGCCACACTAACTGTGTGAAGCCACTGGGAATGTTTTCACCATACCCCAATGACACTTTTCAAATTTTCTTATCAGCCAGGTACATGGTTAGAACCTAACTACAGGTCTCCTTGAACATCAGTAGTATCAAATTAGTTTTTCCAGATATAACATCTATATCAATGGAAAACCCTTGCTTCAGATTACAGTTCTTGTTTTCTTAATTTCGAATTTTACTCCCCACTACAGAGATGCTGCCAGAGTCTAAATTCAAAACAATGAGGGTGCTTATGCAACATAACTACAAATTATGGATCTTCCCTTCATTGTCACAGAATGCTCTGGCATACCAAAGTAACTGCAGTTTTCTCTTAGGCAAAATCCCATGTCCAGTCACTAGGAATTTCCACCAAGTCAAATAGACTTCTACTACTGTAGTCATGACAATGACTTTACCCCCCCAATGCGACAGAGAATAGTGAATGGAATTAATTCTATAGACAACATTTATTATTTCCTGAAAATTAAACACTTAGTGTTTCTTCTTCCAAATCCATTGAATTTAACCAAGATTGACCTGCATCATTACAGCAAATGTGGTCACCCTTTTTACATTATCGGGGTGTTCGTTCTATGGGATAATTAAGTACCTGGTATAACAAACCATGATAAGGCCGAAGAAAATAGTCGCAATGTAATCATTTTACCAGGTCCTCCCGTTCGCATCTGTCTCGGCTCTTCACCGTGCCCTTTCTGCCCGTGCCCTGCCACTACGCAGCTGTCTCGTGTGCCTACCTCCTCTGCTTCTGCTTTCCTTTCCTATGGAAGTCGTCCTCCCCGCTGACCTCACACACACACAGAGGCCCAGGAGTGTTTTTTTTTGAAATCTTTGGTGAAGTCCCGGTGTAGCTATCGACATCATTTACCTTGCCATGAACGTCAAATTTTTTCAAAGAGAGGATGTACACATTTTTGATCAAGACCAACCGTCTTCGCTTCTCCTCTTCTGCAGTCCCGACTGACTGCCGTCGCGCCCAGTCTGCGGTGCTCGTCTGGTCTCTCGCTGTCTTATCATCCCGCACCTCTGCAGCGCGTACTCCACTGGGTCACCACGTGGGAGGGCCGAGAGGGAATTACTGCCGGTCACAGGTGGTGGGGGGGGGCACAGCGCGCGGGGGGGGGGTAGTTCCACACGTCTTTCTGTGACCAGGACTGGCCGGGTCGGGGGGCGGGAGTCGACACAGCGACAGTGTGTTGGGAAGAACGCCCGTGTGTCACCGGGTGGTCTGGGGAGGCCAAGGGTGTCACACGCGTGCAGTGGTTTGCCGCTAGAGGGGGGGAGCATCTTGTCCGCCTATCGCCTCCAAAGACGAACGGACCAGCAAGGGGAGGGGGGGGGAGGGATCGCACACCGATTGTGGAGAGAGTGGCGTCGTGAGTGGATGTGGGATAAGAGTAGGTGTGAGGAGTGACGCGTTTATCCAAGGATCAACAGCGGGGGTCATACAAGAGTCCACGTCCTGTAGCGGAGGGTCCAGTACTCTCCGTCCCGGCGGTGCGTGGGGCGGGACGGCCGGCCAGGAGTACCGAGGGGAGCAGAGGGAGCGGAGACCGAACCAATACACGGAGAAAGGAAGAGTGCGAAACGGCGGAGAGAGGAGGAGCTGAGAGACTGGCCATCCACGGGCTACTATAATGGAACACTATAAGCTTGTGAATTAATGTATATAATGTGAAAACAGGAGATAAGGCCCTCTTGGATCGAACGTCACGGAACTGGTCAAATCTTGTGTCCCGTCTCATCGTCACCATTCTTGTTAGCCTTGATCGCTTCTGGCCGTACGCCGGCCTCAGATCCCACGTGTGCGGTACAGAATTTCGTTGGCGTTCCCGTTAATTTTGTTTGAACCACCCAAGAACGATAAACACAAGACAAAGACAACCAAAAGTATCTCATCTCCACAAAAAAGGCCGATTTATAACTAAAGACGACTGGACTTTGGAACAGAGAAAAAGAAGAAAGGAAAATAAGCTCTGGTTTATCATATTGATAATGACTTTTGGATTGATAGTATCACTTGGATTTTCTATTTTGACCAGTTTTATATGGATTAATTAGGACATGAAGTCTCAAACAGAGTGGTATGGCATTTCTTCTGCCTGTATTTTTTAGAATGATTTTAACTGAGTCAGTATTTCAGGTTTATTACTGCCATGGTTATGTTTCATGTTTGCTAAGTATTTCTAATATTACCCATGGTCGGTCCAAGATACAACTCTACAAAGACTCAAAGTCAGAAGAAATGATGAGAGGAAACTATCATCATGTTTGGTATCAAGAGATTCAACCATCAACAAGAATTCGAGAGAGTTGACTCATGGGCAAATTTCGACCTGCCAGTTACTATGTATAATGTTGACAGACATTAGATGGACGCCATGATTCATTTCAAACTCCAATACCATAGAAGTATGTAACAGCTATACAGAAGAGATAAAGTAGTTTTTGTGTTTAAATCAATAAATATTTTTCAAAATTTTAAAAAAATGGGAGGGAGAGTACTGTGCCTTTATTGCATGTTTTAGAGTGTCAGTTGTGCCATAGTAGTATGTTAGATGTAATGTGTGGTCTCTAAGATGGTTCATCGCTCTAAATAAACAAATCGTATATATACTGTAGGTAAATTCACTCCCCAAACTCCAAACTGCAATAGTTAAATCTGGAGAGGTAAATCTAACTAGAAATGCTGCCTGGTGTTATGTTACTCTCTCTGCCTTCGGTTTTTCCAGCTAGCAGCGCATCATGTCATATAACAGATGACAACACAGCCAAGACTGATGCTATCCCCTAGCTTGGGAAAGCACTGACAGATACCCAGATTTTGTCACGCTTTCCCTTTTACCCCGCGTGCAACATACACTTCCTGGAAGTGAACTTTCCCTTGCGCACTTGCTTGAAGCCAGAGGTTAAGAGCTATGCCTTCTCCGTTCTTCAAGTCAATTTTTCAGAGCCAGTGACAAAGGTGAGTAATTTAACCTTTTGCCAATCCACCACAAGACCACCAACGTCCCGACCCTCTTGTTCTGTTCAACTATAGAATGCAGTTTTTCATGCAATGCGGCCTGGAATTACAGCCATGCACAGGGGACGTTCAGTGAAACTATTACAGTTCCTGCAGAATCTAACTGGTATCGTGGAGGAAGAACTTTCACCTATGACGAATAATCCCTTTCCTCCTGTTTCAGTGGACACCCTTTGTTACATGCAGTAAAAGATTAGTTTTCACATTTCACATGTATTCTCTATACCACAGGATGTGTACTCTGAACAGTACATAGTACACAGGTCTGTGTCCTGTAACTCAGGTACACCGTTTTTCCTCAAGCAGGATGCCTCTCTCAATGAGGCAAGGTGTGAAGCACATTACAGAGCAGCACCCTGTAGGAAAGGCCAGCACTTTTTTTTTTCTGGTCATAATGTGAGCGGGGTCCGAATGACCAGGAGTACCCAAAAATGCCCATTGTTGTAAAAACCACATGAGTTTTGTGAGAGGTACTGTCCACTTTAAATAGCAGGGGAAGCCACAACAACAGAATGCGCTAGGACTCCTATCGGACTGGCAATTTCATTTGGATCAAATGTTTTTAGCCTGCAGATCAAAAATCAATGTTGGCCATCATTAACCAGTCACTGTGGGCATATTTACACAGTCATTGTGGGCATAATTACCAGTACATGTGGGCAATGTTCCCTCTAATTGGAAATTGGTATGTGTGCACAGATATAAGTTTAGTTCGGGCGCATACAAAATGAAATTGTGTGTGGTTACTTCCTTGCAGCACTTTTTGTCCGCAGATTTGTGTGCGCACCACTTTTAACTGTGTGTGCACCTTAGAGGGAACACTGATGGGCCATCATTTACCAGTCATTGGGGGGCATTATTTTACCCAGTCCATGTCTATAAAGCCCCTCCTACTCTGGACAAGCCACACCCACTTACGGATAAGCATCACCCACATTCATAATAAACACACTTCCAGAGGGACGCGGATGGGTGCAGCATTTGGAATTTTTTCAGGTGCAAAAAGTCTAGAGACGGTCCTGATTTTAAGACTTTAAATAGATTTAAACGGGACAACAAATGGCATATTATACTTGCAATACATCTTTAAGGGGAACTGTTGTCCAAATTGAGGGTAAAATTGATAGGAATTGCTTCACCCTGAGATTTTTTGCCAATTTATTTCCTTGTTTATGTTTGCATAGTTTTGAAGATATTTACATTTTGTGTGTGATATGCAGCACGCATCACCAGTTCCCCTGACATTCCTGCTTGAACTGTACAGTCAATCGTGCCGTGTCTCCTCCTCCCTTTTGCAGCCCCCCTGGTCCCTCCCACTCTAGACCCCGATGGTCCTGCGAGTTGTGTCATGTCGCCCCCTGCTGGGCTCAACCAATTATGCTCACATGCACCACAGCTTGTCAACTGGCCTCTGCCCACTCACAGGTTGCCGTGGCCGCCCGCCCACTCACAGGCTGGCCTAAGTCCGCCCACTACAGGTCCTAAGCCCGCCCACTCACAGGTGCGGTGGTTACTCAGTACCCCCCCCCCACACAAACTCTGTGGAATCAGCCTTTCGCAGCAGAGTGAGAGAAGGGATGTAGATTTCCCTTACCTTATCTGTCAGGACCTTCTCAGCAGAGTAGGAGTGACTTCCTGTGTCTACCTCAAAGGACTGAGGAAGTCTGAGGCTGTGCCTCCCTTGGTGGCAACTGTGCAGGAGAGCCTTAGGAATTCCAGCCTCCCACCCATTAACTTTATGGTCAGTCCTCCTTTAAAGGCATGTCCACCCCCAAAACTATAATCACCACCAACTACTACGGGCCCCACCAGAGTGTGTAGTTTAATCCTTACCTCACATTTCCAGCTCCATATGGTTCTCCTGTAGCCCCCCCCCAAAGTCCCAAAAACTGCCAACCAGGGAGGATAGCAAGAGTCCATATAGGACCTGACCTCCTACTGGCCTCCGGATGAGAAGTTTGGCATGGCGTACAGCAGCCCTTTTCCCCCGCCCCTCCTTGATTCCCTCCCCCTAGTGTAATCACCCTTAAGTATAAGATTCACCCTGGTCTCCCAGCCCCAACGCCTAATTTATATGTTTAGAAGCTCCCCAAACTTACTTACCTCTCCTCTTTCCTCGCCGATAGTTGTTGCTGCCGGCAGCCGCGTCTGTGATTGCTGCCGCTCACCATCACAAGACGCGGCTGCGGTCCCGCCCCTCTGCTTGCATTTCCTCGCAAGAAGAGGGCCGGGAGCGCGGCGGAGGAAGAGGGGGGATGGGTAAGTAGGAGCTTGGGGGGCTTCTAAACATAAAAATATAGCGGTTGGGCTGGGAGACCAGGGGGATCTTAATATCAAAATTATTTTTAGGGTGGACATACCCTTTAACTATTATTCACAGAGAGGTGAGATCGCTAAAGTTTAACTCTTGTTAACCGGGCATTATATTATTTACAAGAAGGTGAGAAATAAGAGTCATGTGAATAATAGTAGAGACCACACAGTACATGAATTGATGGTTTAGTGTCCTCTTTAAACTCATTCCCTGAAATTAATTTCCCTGGGCACTTTTGCTGCATACTGCCTTTTTAGGCAGCTAGGGGCAATCGGGGCATTCAAGTGCCACCTAGCCCCTCAAATCCACCATTGTTTTGGTCCAATCCGATGTGGGGATCGGAAGCTAGCAGCCCTAGAAGCCATGACCACATAATGGAAGCTGGCCGAAAAGGGGATTTTCCGCAATAAGGGAAGACCCCGGAAGTACCTTATTTATCGCGAACTCCTCTTCGGGGACCGGTCTTCCATTGTGCGGTCATGGCTTATAGGGCTTCAGCTCCCAATCCCACATCAAATTTTATGAAAACTGGTGGGGATTGAGTGGGTTAGGAGGGCACTTGAATGCTTCTTGTATTAAGAAGAGGAATGGATTCAAGGGATTGAAAGTGTTATTCTCCCTCTTTACAAAAACATTGGTAAGGTCTCATTTGGAATAGCAGTGCAATTTTGGAAACCTGTTACAAAAGGACATCTTTGAATGGAAGGGTCAGAAAAAGGCAACTAAATTAATAAGGGGATTGGGGAGCTGAATATTAAGAGACTGGATAAGTTAGAGTTATGTACGCTAGAGAAATGGCGCTTGCGTGGGATATGATTACTGTGTATAAATACTTAATGGGCCATACAATAAACTATCTGGCATTGTTCACCAATAGAACATGTCAGAGACACGAGGACATCCTTTAAACTGAAGAAAAAAGGTTTAGGCTTCAAGCTCGGAAAGTGGTTGTCACTGTGAGAACGGTAAAGCTTGGAACTGTCTTCCAGTGGACGTTGTTATAGGTCAGGTTCGTTGGTCAGTTAAAAAAAAAAAAGCTGGATGAGTTTCTGCAAACATAATGATTTGATAAATGTGTGTAGCCTACAGGTCATTATAATTGGTGAAAAACTAAAGACTAATGGCACACCCTCCCCTAAGCTGTAACAAGGTAAGGGTCTAAAATGATGGTCTTTAACCTGGTGGTACCAGCTGGTAGGTTCTAAGTGCCCTCTCTGGATCTGCTCCTTGTCGTGGCTGCCACTAGGAGGGAAATCGTAGAGGGAAAGTGTCGCTTCTTCCCAGCTAGTCCATCCCAACAGAATTGCCCTCTTTAGTGATGAAGCAGAGGAGACAGCTCAGAAATAGTCTTGTAAAGAGTAGGCTGATCCCTTGAGCACTCAAGGGACTGGCAACTTGGTTTAAAGGGTGGGAGAACAAGAAGAAGACCTCCATTCTTATAAAAATTGGATAGGATTATCTGTCGCCCCAACCCTATGCGTCTAACCAGTGTGTTTGTCTACCTGTGGTAAGGTGATATGACCCGGTGGGTCATGGTTCAGGGGTGTCTCTAGGGTTTTTTGCCCCTGAAATAACTTTTGAATGCCTGTTTCTCTTCGCACTCCTATATAACGCGACTGCTGTGGTGCTCTTTCTTTCTGCGAATTGTTAATTTCAAAGTAAATGGCGGAAAGCAGGAGAGGACTGGGAACTTTTGGCCTGAGGGGCAAATACACAACCAAGTGTCCCTTTCACATTAAAGCTTACATTTTTGACCACACTGACTTTGCTTATGTCACACCCCTTTGTTTAAAGAGCATGTCCACCCCTTTTTTGATACTTTCTGTATGTAGGGCTCCCTCCCCCACCCCAACCAGTATAGTAGTTTCTCCCAAAACTCCCCCAATCATTACTTATCTTACCTCTTTCCTCCGACGTTCAGTCGTGGCCCTGCTTCAATGAACTGCAAGCAGGGGGCCGGACGGCAAGCCAGGCTCCGTGATTGGCTTCTCTCAGGCAGTGGAGAACGCCGGGGGTGCCAGTCAGTCGGTGGTTTTTTCCTTTTCGACCTAGTGGATCAACAAATGCCGACCTGACCAGACTACGACCACATGCAGGTGCCCGGTCAGACTGGACTACAACAACACACAGGCAGCTGGTATTAATCTGGGTGTGTATGTAAATTGTGAGTGCCTGTTAATGTAGTCTCTGTATATGTTAGTGTATCTCTGTGAACTGTAAGTGAGTAACTATAACATGTTGCATCAACGAACACACGACCCGACTGCAAAAAAATGGACCCAAACCAATACAGGCGGCCGGTCAGCCAGACTACAAATCAAAGTGGGCAGCTGGTCTTGAATGAGGTGTGATAGTAAATGTTCACCAGATTTTTGTTATATTATATTGTGGATTATATAGCGCCTCCTCTCCCGCAGTGCGTTACAATTACATGGATGCATTCATATCTGGCCCTGCCCGAAGAGCTTTACCATTATAAGCACATTAATTTTACACATACAACCTATCAGTATGTCTTTATGATGGTGGGGAAACAGAGTGCCTGGAGAAAACCCAGCAAGCACAGGGAGAACATACAAACTCCTTGCAGATGTGTCCAAAGTGAGATTGAACTCAGTACTTCAGCACTGCAAGGAATCAGTTTACAGCTTCCTTCTGTTGCTCCGATCAGGGTTCCCACGTGGTTTGCCTTTCACGTTTGCAATCATGCTGCACAATCCCGCTTCAATATGGATCCTATGAGTGTTCCACCAAGGTGTAACCGGTGAGTTGTTTGCTGTACCAGATACAATATCGTTGGTTGCTTTTCAGATTTTATTTTCATGTACGGCGCATAGTAATCTGTTCATTTTGGGCGGCTGGTCAGTCAGTGGTTCTGTCCAACCTGATGGATCAACGACGCCGACCGGACTAACTACGACCACTGCAGGTGCTCGGCCAGACCGGACTACAACTACACACAGCCAGCGGTCGTCATCGGGTGTGATATTAAATGTAATGTCTGTTAAGTTGAGTGTCTGTTAATGTGAGTCTCTGTATGTTAATGTGAGTAAGTCTGTAAATGTGATGTCTGTTAAAGTGAGTAGTCTGTAAATTGAGTGTCTGTTAATGTGAGTAAGTCTGTAATGTGAGTGTCTGTTAATGTAGTCTCTGTATTGTTAGAGTATCTCTGTGAACTGTAAGTGAGTAATTGTACATGTGCATCAACGAAAACCGACCCGACTACAAAGACCAGACTACCACGGTCAGTCGGTGGTTCTGTTTCCGACCTGGTGGATCAATGAACGCAGGACTGGACCAGACTACAACCACACGCGGGCAACCGATCTGTTAATCTGGTGTGATAGTTAATGTGAGTGTCTGTAAATGTGAGTTTCTGTAAATGTTGAGTATATCTGTGAATGTAAGTGAGTATCTGTACATGTTGCATCAACGAAACACCGTCCCGACTGCAAAAGACAGTCGGGTCTGTTTCGACCTGGTGGGATCAACGAACGCCAACCGGACAGACTACACCACACGCAAGCAGCTGGTCAGACAGGACTTCAACCACGGGCGGGCAACCGATCTGTTAATCTGGGTGTGATAGTTAATGTGAGTTGTCTGTTATGTGAGTCTCTGTATACATTAGAGTATCTCGTGAACTGTAAGTGAGTATCTGTACATAAAACGGACTAACACTACATACGGGCAGCCTTAGAACAGACTAAAAAGCATGCACGGGCGTTCAGTTGGTGGTTCTATTCCGACCTGGTGGATCAACGAACGCCGACTGGACCAAACTACAACCACACGCAGGCGCCATTAAGACAGGACTACAACCACATGTGGGTGGCCGTCAATCCGGACTACAACCAAGGGCAGACGGCCGTCAGACTGGAATACACTACACGCGGCGGACTGCACTACAACCGGGTGGCCGGTCAGTTGGTGGTTCTGTTCTGACTGGTGGTTCAACAAACGCCTTGCGGCACTAGAAGTGCCTTTGGCGGTGTCCCGCAGCCTGAACCGGGACCCCAGTGAGCGGCTCTTAAAAGAGCCCTTGGGTGGGCGTCTTCTTTCTTCCAGCCCCGGCGACACCAGCTCCGCTGAGGCCGCCACCCCAGAGGTACCCCTGCGGCAACAGGGGTACCCCCGGCAGCCGGACCTCAACGAGGCCGACGTTGTCCAGGTCTTTAGTTCGTTGCGACATCTTCGGGTGGCGACATCACCCACTGAGGTCGCCGATGCCAGGCAGGCTCAACCGCCGGCCTCAGCGGAGCCGATGTTGCCAGCTGCTTCTTTCTTCAGCCATCTACTGCGATGGCATCTGAGGTCCGCAGCGGAGCGTTACCTCTTTATATAGGTTTGCAAGAAAACACTAATTCGGAAGTATCTGATTGGTTAATGTAAAGCATGTAAACCAAGCATTAAAAAATTGACTATCAGAACGGATTTGGGTTTCTGACAAACCTATATAAAGAGGTGCGCTCCGCTACGGACCTCAGATGCCATCGCAGTAGATGGGAAGAAAGAAGATGTGAGAGGGTGCCTCCACCCGTCCCAGCGACCCTTCCCTTCCTCTCTCCGCCAGCGGTGGGGCAGGGGGTTTGGAGGGGCTGCTGGGGAGGGGGTACACAGCGGTGGTTCATGACCACACTCACGTGCGGCCCGCTCGCCGCAGCACCTCCTAGCTTTCCTGTTCCATTGTTCGCCGTGAGGGAGTTGGGGTTGGGGCTGGGAAGCAGCGGCGACCACCGCTGCGGGGGTCGAGGGTGGGCGAATTTTAAGTCCCTTCACGGCGATATTGTACTTAGCGCATTGTGCTAAGTGCAGTATCGCCGCAAAGGGACTTAAAATTACCGCCGGACATCACGGCCACGATACATATAGCCACGCCATTATAAATCGGAGATATCAATATTTTCACGGCCGCGATGTCGGCAGTAATTTTGGGTGCTATTTTCGGCCCTTTATAATATGCCCCTATGACTCCCAAAATTCTGTGGTGTAGAATGCAGGGAGTTATAGTTCGTAAACATCTGTGGGGAGTTGTAGTTTATCAACATCTGAAGTACCCAGATGTAAAATGGCAGCACAAGCAATGGTGCCACCCTTTTGTGCGGATCCTTGCGGATCTTGGAAAAGCTAGTTAACATGTGCTAAAATATCTTGCAAGTTGTAAAAAGGAGTCTGGACTGGGCAGTTTGGCAGGAGTTTTTACTGACCTATTGGCACACCTATTAAACCTACATCTAGATTATTAATTATTTCAATTAAGGTTTGACTTGCCCTTTAAACTCA
Source organism: Hymenochirus boettgeri (assembly GCA_019447015.1). NCBI lineage: Eukaryota > Metazoa > Chordata > Amphibia > Anura > Pipidae > Hymenochirus > Hymenochirus boettgeri. Next base: position 143,047,290 of record CM033476.1, on the reverse strand, counting down.
TGCAGTATAACTACATTGAAATAAATACAGCCTTCTTCATATTCTAATGGGAATACTGAACAGCCTGCATCATGCTCATTATATAGGTCAAGGATGACAAACTTTCGTCCCACTAGATGACTCCCAGCATTCGTGGTTGTAGAATTCAGGGAGTTGTAGTTCTAAAACATTTGCAGGGAGTCTTAGTTCTACAACATCTGACGGTAACCCATATGTAACTTGGCAGCACAAGCACATGTGCCACCCTTTTGTGGCCTTTGGGATCTTGGAAAAGCTAGTTAACATGGCTAAAATAATCTTGCATGGTGGACGTGGCCTGACATGACTTAGGGAAAGACGTATGGCCTTGCAGCTCCGCTCACCTTCATCCTCACTTATCCTAAAGAGCTAAAAGCTCCCTGACTGAAAGTCCACCAACGGAGAGGATGTCACCCCCATGAAAGCACTGGACACACCGCAAAGCTGGACAAGAACCGGCGCCAAGATGGTGCCGAACCGCCTCGGCCCAAACTGAACCGCCGCAACAGGCAGACCCTTCACCTGAGGACACTGCTAACAAGGTACTGGACGCGATAGCAACATGTCAGTCCACCCTAACAAAAACTAGAGGAGGTAAAATAGATATCCCCTGCTTCGTCAGGACTTGTTCAATTTAAAGATAGAGTAACGGAGGCAGAGACTAGAATTGGTGAGATAAAACCTCTAACACCTCTGCAGGTGCCAGCTCAAGCCCACCAGGCAATAATCCATACATTACAACAACACAGGACGACCTGGAGTACGGCACACGCACAACAGCTTGAGGTGGTGGGCCTACCAGAAAGGGCTGAGGGGACAGATCCTGCTAAATTTTTAGAAGAATTACTGGTCACCACTTATGGAACAGAACATTTCCCAAATCTCCCCAACGATAAGTAAAAACACTTAACCTGAAGAGACCCCAACTATACCATTTAGTATATGGGATTACACCCATGCACTTGAATATGAACATACCCATATTACCACCCAAAAAAACGACTATTAATAAGACTATCATCAATATTGGTCATCATACACCCGTTTGAAACTGTTAAAAGGATGCTATGATGCTTATAGCACTATCTATAGTGCTTCCATATTTAAATTTCGAGCCTGGTGTTGATATTTATATGGACAAACACAGAATTGAATATATTCGAATACTTTCCCTCTAATATTTGAACCCCACCTCACTTCTACCATTTCTTACCATCCTTCCTCCTCTCTCTCCTCTCCTTCCCCACAATAGTGAGCGCACAACTGCTGAAAACACTACTGAATCCTTTATCACACCCTTCTTGCCTTGGGATCAAGGACAGCGAATGTAACTATCGCCCCCTAGTCCAGTTTAATTCAATAAGGACTGTTTGCCTGTTGCGCAAGTCCTTTAGTTTAAATTCAAGGGTTTTTAATGCTGGCACTGATTCAAATGTGTAAGTCGGGTTATTGGGAACAATGTTTAAGTCTGCTGATCTGCTTATGTATCAATGTAATGCCTTGCTATGTGATAATATGAAATTTTGTGGTCCACCACATACTGTCAATATTTTTTTTAAATCAATAGTCGAGTCTTTTCCACTAAGGTTCATAAATATCAACACACCTCCAATACCCTAAAGGTCTGACATTGAATGTAAGAGGCCTCCAGAATAAAATCAAATGCACTGCAGCACTACTGTGCTTCTGAAACACATCGGGTTGGCCACCAAGGATGGGCATAAGAAGATACTCCCAAGTTTGGTGGGGGCTGAATATGCAACGAGAATACTGTCCGACCACTCACCTTGCTGGGTAGATCTCAGTTTGTGGGGGGCTGACCATTACCAAGTTGGAAACTTAACCCATTTTGGCTAACCCTGTTCCCGAGGAAGAAACCCCCCGGGAGATGGGGCATCTTACTTTGATACCAATGTGGGAATGACTGGGATGGTATATGCCCGTATGTTGCTTACTCAACAAATTATAAAATCAAACAGAGCACCTCTGAATCAGAAAATAAAGCTTTAAAATCTTTAGAGGCAGCTCAAATATCCTTGTAAATAACTGAGAGACAGCAAATCCCAACTCAAACCAAGGTAACAAACGAAATTCATGAAGCTAAAAACCCTATTTTTTTCAGTCCCAAAATTATTATTATTTATTTATTATGAATATGGTGAAAATGTGGAAGGCTTTTGGCCTACATGGCCAATAATAAAAAACAAACCTCCAATAGTTATCACACTTCTCACTCCTAGTGGAAGATCTATACTGAACCCAAATACTTTGCCACTTATTATACCAATCTTATAAATCTCCCTTTATCACACAACGCAGGAACTAGATACATACCTTAACCAAGATACGCTCCCACAACTCACCATGATGAAATCTACTTATGGAAGCACCTATATATCTCAGTGGAAATTAGACAAAGCTATTTCCTCACTGGCCAGGCAAGTCCCCTGCACAGATGGACTTCCAGTCGAATTTTATGTCAAATACATGGAGGAACTGACTCCCAGACATTCTTAATTACAACTCCCAGCATGCTGCTTTAGGCATACCATGCACGATAAGTCATTGGTCAAAGTTAAAGCTCAGTTATTAGATCTATGCCTTCTGTGGGCAGAGCACTGCTCCTTCTGTTTTCCCAGCTTAAGCTCTGTACTCATGCTCGATTCCAGCCATGACGGGTACAAACAAGCAACGATTGATTCAGACGATAATTGCAGACGTGTTGCTGTTTGGCTGGGCGATGGCCACACGCGTGGGATTGTCTGCAGGAATGCCGTTATCGCTCCTCATTTATTCGGCTGGAATGAAACGTGTGTTTGGGACTTAAGCTTAGATCAGCACAAGCTCTGGCTTAACAGAGTCAGAATATGCCCCTTGCACTGAGACCATGTTGGAATAAAGGAATGGTGTTCTCGGTTGATCCGCTGGGGGGATTGATGGACCATGCCTGACCAAATTGATACATGAAGAAGAGTTGATCCAGGGAAATTTCCGATTGCCACTTGGAGTCAGGAGGAATTTTTTTCCCCTTCATAAATTTGGTGGATTTTTTTTTGCCTTCCTCTGGATCAACAGTTAAACTGGGTACACACGATGAGATATTTCGGTGCGATCTAACCGATGTTCAGTGTATCGGTCGATCGGACCGAAATGATCACATCTGAATGTGGCCATGTCCGACCGACCTTTTCCTCCGAAACGGACCAAAAGGACGATTGGACATGGTGGAAAACCTCATCCATCGTGCGGTCCTCTATGGCTGCACGATCAGTAGCGGGTAACTGTTGGACGTGGCTGCTTTTGCCGCGACCGACAGTCCTTTCTCCTGGCCAACCGGTCGAAAGTATCAAACGCTCAGTCAGGAGAAAATCGCTAGGTATGTACCTAGCTTTAGGCAGGAAATGAGGATATTGCTAAATGGGTTGGACTGGATGGACGTATGTCTTTATTCAACCTCAAATACTATACTAAATCCATACACACACACGATTATGGCCAAATGGATGTTCGTGCATGCTTAGGTGTCATGTGTACAAGTTATATCACACCAGCAAAGAACGTCTTTCGTCCTTGGGCTGAGATATTATCCAAAAGGACAAGATAAAGAAAATAGGATAAAGGATTAAGGATCAATGATATAACAACTATAAAATAAAATATAATTACTTTAAAACGCATATAATTATCACTCTATGAAAGTTAAATCACTAAATAATAGTATAAAAACAACAATATAAAATAGTGTAAATCTTTATATAACAGTATTAATCCTATATAATAGTATAAATCACTATATACAGTATAAAACCATTCTATGAAAGTGTTTATAATCACCATTATATATATATCAGTATATAATAGATATATAATCACATTATAATATATAATCACTATATAATAGAATATAATCACATTATAAGTATATAATCACTAATATAATAGAATATAATCACATTATAATATAAATCCTTCTTTTATATAAATTATTTCCATTGCATTGAGTTTTTAGACTGTACTATGTAGGTGGGGGTAGGCTAAAATAATATTATACATAGTAAAAGTGTATATTGTAATGTAAAGTATAATATGAATTATTTATTAATATGTACAAAATAAAGATATATAAGTGTGTACAGTGTGTAAATGGCATATGAAATAAAAAGTACTAACCTACGAATCTCCCCACGTTTGAATGGACTGGTCAACATGGGAGCTATAGACACACCTCTCAAATTTATTAAATCTGCATGAAGTTTGCTGCCATTTCCTTATGTCCTTATTATCCAATAGTGTGCCTTTGGTTACTGCTTAGCACCTACATCACATCCTGACGCAATGCATGCTTTACAGTAACATCCTTTACGCTTTGCATTGTGGTAGAGACTTACTGAGCATGTGCAGTTAATGGCCAACACAAAGAAAGTTTGCTTTCCCAGTAAGTGTAGATGATATCCAGCTGTATTGCATTGTGGGAGAGAATTACTGAGCAGTGCGAGTTATGGCCAATCAAAAGAAAGTATGCTTTCCCAGTAAGTGTAGATTGATTCCAGCTGTATTGCATTGTGGGAGAGACTTACGAGTCATGTGCGAGTTATGGCCATCAAAACAAAGTTTGCTTTCCCAGTAAGTGTAGATGATATCCAGCTGTATTGCATTGTGGGAGAGTGCCTCACATCCTGATGCAATGTGTAGTGGAAGCGGGTGGGCGTGGCCAAATGACACTGTCTTTCTCTCTCTGTCTGTCTCTCTCTCTCTCTCTGTCTGTCTCTCTGTCTGTCTCTGTCTGTCTCTCTCTGTCTCTCTGTCTGTCTGTCTGTCTGTCTGTCTCTCCTCTCTCAATTTCTCTGTCTCTTTCTCCTATTCTGTTAGCAGCAGTGCTCACAATGATCAGCTTCCGGTTAGTACAATTATTATAAATTGTCCCATTACTGTAATAGTGGCCGACTGTATTCTAGCAGCCAATAGGAATACCCATATTAAACAGCACCAGATTTCTCCTTACTGCCGTAAAGTACACATCTAACAAAGCCTTCCACATTGTCGGACTAAAATCCACTTACATTGACACATTACAAACCAGATAGCAATGTTTCAATGTTGATTAAAGAGCAACATACACCAACTGCCCCCCCTTCCCCCCCAAACAAAATACCTAAATGAGGATCCAAACTGCAAGGACAGCTGCAAACCGATCCTTAAAGTTAGGATAGCAGCCACGGTTCACCCCATCCCCACAATGAGTCCAGGACCCAGCCAATGGGAAGAAAACTTCTTGCAGAGTGTCAAAACCTGAATATGAAGGGGGGAGTGATTTTGGGGGCTGTGATCCCAGCTTTGAAGACGTTCTCTCCCATGAGTGAGAACCTTGTGGTAGATCCTTATCATAGTTACTTTTATTGGGAGATTCACTCTTTGGTTTCACCACAATGGTTGTTTTTCCTAACTTAACTCCAAGGTCTGGATCCACTACCTCCATCCATCGGCAGGACCAACGGGAAGATAAACTCTGCAAGAAGCCTTTTCTTCCCATTGCCCAGATATTCAGGTGATAAAGGGAAAGAGAAGATAGCGAGGCAATATTAAGTAAAAAAAGCTGATCAATCTGAAAACACATTATTGAGGACTTACCTATTATATGGCTATCTGGAAGGTAACCAGACACCGCAACATCCAAGAGTTGTGTTTATTGTGTCAATTACTTCATGGAATAATGACATTACCCAAAATCCAGTTCTCTCTGGCTTACACTTTTCTACTCATTAATACGCTCCGTCTTTGCCATATCGGCACTAAGCCCCACCCTTCATTTCCTCTCTATGGCCATATATCTCATTTGCTTGTTACCGCTTACCCACATATCCTGGCGTTCCGCAAGCTGTTGCCATCATCCCACCACTTCAATCTTAGACAGGCCAAAGTCGCTGATCAATTATTTGGAATCCTCGAATGGAGTGGCATAAAGAAGGTTCTCTGGCTGCCAGAAAAGAGGAATCAGGGCGTGTGAGTGTATCTTTATATACACAGCAAGAAATTCATGGTACATATCAGTTTCTTCTGTGCTCATCTAATGCATTCATTTGCTCAGTACGTACAATCTACACTGTTGACTGACCAAAGACTAATGGAACTTTTGTTAACTTATGTTTTTATGTTATTATTCTTTATCGATCTACGTTGTATTGTTCATAATGTACAGTGCTGTGTACCCAAGTGGCGTCTTATAAATAAACATAGAAAACACATATTTACCTACATATGGTTTACATATGCTAAGAGATGCAGTTGACCACTGTTTGTTTGAGATATATAATTTAGAATTTACTAACATAATTAATAGCGACGGACCCCATGTTTTTACATATATGGGATAAAATACACTTGAGGTCACGGTGTACAATCCCCATGCTATGCAGGTAATGAACAGCATCCAGGACCTGTCGTATCAGCTGACTGGCATCTTTCTCTGTATAATATCCTCGTTCAAAATGCGGTCAAAAAGGTCACCTCCTGAACTCTGGGAAAGGAGAGTCATCGTGTCTTAGATGTAATACTCTTATGGCCACTTGGGGCTTGAAATACTAGAAGACAATTTTATTTTTTTCACAAACTTTGTACAGACACTTTGGGGGTTATTCAATAAAAGTACTTATTGTTTAAAATGGTGCTAATTTTGCCCCAAACCAATCAGATGATAGCTTTCAAATGTTAAATAGATCTGATTGGTTGGGGCAAAATTAGCACCATTTTAAACGATAAGAACTTTTATTGAGTCTCCTGTTTGTTGTTGCAGACAGTGTTCTCCCTTGTTCAGATGGGAGTATATTGTTGGGTTCCTAATGTATATGATGTACATTTAGTTGCAACACACATTAAATGGCATTAGTAGAATCTTCCAAATAGCAAAGCAGTTACAAAATCTGTAACAGGCCAATTGATCACCAGACAACATTTTTGATGTGATTGGATGGGTAATCTTTTCAATTTCTGACAGATTTTTATAGATGATTTGTTGATCCAGACAGAGTATCCATATATTGATTAGTAAATAAAAAATTATCAAGCCAAAATCAGTCATGTGTACCAGGCCTAAGTTATTTTTAATAAAAATATCAAAACTGACACAGTAAACACACTATTAGACCCTTATCATTTATTAGTAAACAGCAATGTAAAATGGCTCCCTAAATATATCCAACCCATTAACAAACAATAATGCCTGGGCATATTGATGGGTTATTCCTCCCATCTGCCACTGCTATACACAGGAAAGTCCTATTTTTGGGGGCTTGTCCTGTGTGGGGTTCATCGTGGTCTGCTCGGTCTGGGTATGGGGCATATTTAGGCCCCAAACACATCTGAATCTTTAAAAGGCAAGTCCACCCCAAAACTATACTTTAACCCACTACTGGACCCCACTGTGTAGTCTTGAATCCTTGCCTTACATCCCTGCTCAAAATGGCTGCCCTGCAATGTCTCTGCAAAGTTCTTAAAAGTGAAGAGCAGGAGCCTGGCTGTGTCCCAAAATGTTTCTGCCTCTTACCTCTCCTCGGGAGAAGTTGTCATGAGTATTGAAGCCCTTCCCCTAACTCCAAATCCTTTTCTTTAGTATAGTGGTCCCTATCCCACCCCAAACGCTATATTTATTTGTACAAAAAAATGACCCAAATATTATTTACTTTCTCCTCATTCCCTCCCGCGTTCTGTAATGCTGCAGCCCACGTCGTGAATGGCTGCCTCCAGCCAATCAACAGACGTGGCTGCAGGTCTGGCCCCCCGCTTGCAGTTCGAGCAAGCAGATGGACGGGTTACAGCGCAGGGGGAATGAGGGAATGTAAGTAATGTTAGGATCAATTTTTTTCACAAATAGACATAGGGGGTGGGATAGGGACTACTACAACATATTAAAAAAATGGATCTTGGGGTGGACATACCCTTAAAGTACGAGGTGCAATTGTGCATGTGACCAATGATGAATAAGTGGCTGACAAACTATAGTAGCGCATGATAATCGTTCGTGTAAGGCCAATCATTGGTAGTCTGAAATGGCGGATCAATGAACGATGTCTGACCAAGTGCCCACACACTTATGATTATTATGCAGTATGGCCGCTCTGAGGGCTACTTTTTTGTCAATGGTCACAAGAAAATCCTCTGTACCAACCTATAGGGAAGAGGGCTATGAGATGGAAGTAATGCCATGGTTGACATAACTAGGGGGGCTTCAATCCCAGATATGAAAATTATGAACTCGTTACACCATTTGGTGGTAAATGCCCATTGTGTTAGACTAAGGTTGTTTACACCGTGATGTTACTGACAGGTTTCACCTTGGCAATGAATGCGATGACAATTCACCTTTTTATAAAATGCAAATTTTGTAGGGTAGTAGAGCAAAACTAGCAACTATTAACGCAATAATCCACATTCCTGTAATGTAAATATCCATTAAGTTGCAATATGTGATCAGTCTTATAGAGAATTCTATATGTAACTTACAGCTCCATGGCCAGGTATGGTGTGTGGGACTTTCAATATATCATCAGAGAAAACAATGTTTTTATGATTAATCCTGAAAAACAACAAAAAATTCACTTAATATCAAGCTTGTTTATAAATTGTTTAGCACGTGTGTTACACATATGTGCACCAAAAGCGCTCTTCATTTGCACTATTAGAGAGTAAAACCTAGTGTGTATGGTATGCAGTAAAACACGCAAGGCTTTGTCTTTGAACTGCAATTTTCAACAACATTAAACCTGTAGTCATCCGTGTCAAAGACACGGATATTACCAATGCAATAAAAACCCCACTGAATAATCAGTATAAGCAAATAATACGTACACACCTGTTCCTAGAGTTGGATGAGCAATGCTGACCATACATTAGTCAACTTACCTCCAGGCCTTCCAACAACCCCTGGGCTGATTATTTTGCACTTGAAATTACAATTGATTGAACAATAAGAATTGAATAATGTTGAGGCGATGTGAGACATTCATAAGCCAAAAAGATTTAGCTCAGTTGTCTTAGTAGGAAGGGTGTGGGTGAGAATGGTATGGTCCATGTGGATAAGGCGGTTGTTTGCTGGATAGTTTTGGGTGTATGTATCATTCCATGTCAAAATATTACCCAGACCGAGTTTTAACACCACTAGAGTGTAATCCACATCCAAACTGTGCATTTGGTTAATAGGAAGCATTCTGATTTACCACTGTGCTCTATGGCATTTCAGGCACTGGCTAAACACTAATATTATTCCGATCTTGCAAACTCACCCAAATAATTACACGGTGGGCGTGTAGCACAAAGGTGGACACTGGCGGCTTTGAGTTCATTTTAGCTTTTCTAGGAGACCAGGAAAAGATCTGATATGAGCTCTAATGTTGCCATAGCAATAGTAGAATGTGTCCTTTTGGGGATAAGTATGAAAAGGTAAGGATTATGTAAAAAAAATTAATATAATTTGTTTTGTAAAAGAAAAAATTATACTGTAAGGATATTAGGATTAGACAACCTACGTATATGTAAAAACAGACATACCATCAAAGGAATATTCTAGGCTGCCTACAAAAAACCTGAATGCCCAACCAAGTTGAAGGGCATTGAAGATAGGTCAGGAGGGTCACAGGAAAAATGGCAGCAAGAAAAAGAAAATGATCGAGTAGACGCAAGAGAATACAGAAGAACACAACATGAAAATTAAAACGGAGTGAAAAAGAAATAAATAAAAATAAAATGAAATAAGGGAATTGAAATGACAAATGAACGTTTTTGAGAAAGGAATTGGGAGGGCTTCATCGCACTGGGTGAATAGAATGGAGGGGGAAAGAGAGAGAAAAGGGAACAAGCAGGAGAGAAAATAACACCAGAAAAGAGAACAGATAAAAAAGCTGCAAAAATTGTCACTCTTTAGGTCTCCCACCCAATTTTGAAAAAAAACGATTTTCTTTACACAAAGTGAGATTCTCCGCCTTAGGGCTGAATTACTCGATAGGGGACTCTGTAAAAACCAACCACACGGCGGAGGGAAAAAGAAGACCCAGTCAGCCATATCAACCTTGTACCAAATACTTTCCCCCTTTAATTAAGACACAGACACAACTTTTTGGTGAAACATCGGCCACGGCTTTTTATTGAATATATTAATTTAAATAACTTAAATTTAAAAATATGCCCTTTGCCATATTACCACACTGTACACCCTTGCATGCTGTGGTGTTGTAACCATCTCTAGCCATAGATCTCATGTAAAGGCTCCATCAATATCCAGCAAGGGTGTACCCGCCAGCCGTGAATAACAATTTTAAATATAAACAACTGAAACAAATAGCATCAAACAGGGAGGGGGGAGGGTGAGCTGTCTCCAGGTCACCGGCAACTGGTGCTGCACGTGGTGCTGGTGACCACGTGCAGTAGCCTTATATATAGGCGTGGTGTCACACCGGCGCCGCGTCTCCGCGAGACTACATGCGCTTCCCAGCTCAGGAGAAACAAACGGGCGCTTCCTGTACAGCCCAAGTTACCTCTCACCGAGGTCAGATGCCCCACCCACTAATGCGGTGGGGGCTCCTATTGCTGTCCAACCATGATAAATTAAATCAAGTGTGCTTTTGCCTTCATCCAGCTAGATTCCAATTCCTGTGCCTTTTGTCTATTCTGTGTAATTAGAAGAGGGAGTTTGCATTTAGAGAATTACTTAAAAAAACCATTGGATGGTTTGAATGAAGCAGGGCACCCCTCTGTGAAAGCCAGGGCCACAATTTCTCATAGATTTGAAGGAAACTAAAGCCTTTGTATAAAAACAGTAATCAGTGTCTCACCTCTCATTTTAATATGGTTGTTGAGAAATTTAACATTCTAACATGAGGTTGTGTCTTAAAAATCCACAGTGTTCCGGTGTCACACAATGTCTTCACGACCCATTATGTTCTTTACACATGCTCAGTCCTAAGATACTACAGGAACTTGTTACAGTTGGTACAGTGGGTCACACCACTAGTAGCCTCTAGCCAATCCTTTACAGGACAGAATAGGCAAGGGAGCATGTGACTGAAATCAGGGGTTTCGCCAGTCACTGTACATACACACAGTTATTTCATCCAGTTCTTCAAGTGGTAACATTTACTTAATGCTATATACTGTATTGATATTTTACGGTTATTAGTGGTTTTTAGAGGGTATATGTTCAGATTCTGGAGTGTAAAAATGTGGGTTTAGTACTCCTTTAATAATGTATGTTTAATTCTGCACATTGTTGGCGTACAGCTCACCGGTTTGTTATTACTGGAAGGAGAGATCGACATTGATTGCATCAACATGTTATTTTAGAGATGTCAAAAATGTTATAATGAAGGAGCACTTATACTAAACTACAAACCTGCTCTGTACAAAGTACAATGAAATCATGGCAGAATCATCACAGAAAATTATATGGTTCAACGCATACAGTCATATAATAACATGCTGTTATCTGAAATTGAAATTAGCAGTTTATTGATCTGATAATAATGTTACTGGCCACGAGGAATTAAAATAAAAATGTTCTCGTTATTACTGTCAGCCTACTGAGTGGATAATTTTTTTCTCAATCAGTGAGCACAGACTAATAAATGTTGCCCTATCGATTCCTGCGGGTTGAAGAAAAAACCAGTAGCCCACCAATCATTTATGACCAATAATATAATGAGAGATAATGAAAAGTGGTAATTCTCAATCATTGGGAATATTACTGTGCATGGTATGAATGGTCAGGTGCAATATCAACTGCCTAAGATAATTTAGTGTTGATTAACAGATCGTTGAGTCGGTGCAGTGCAGAGGATAATCCAGGATTGACTGGTGTACCAGGTGAGGGTAAATTAAAGGGGCTCAGAGACAGGAGATGGAGAGAGAGTGTGGGGGGGGAGTATGTGAGTTCTCTTGACAGTTTTACTGCTAATTTACTGAAATGATTGACAGGGAGTAACCGAAAGAAGGGAGAAGACTGACAAATGGACAAAGGAAAAGGGATAACAAGAAGGACAAATAGGAATAAGAAACCAGACTGGAAGGGATTGGAGACAGAAATAGGTTTTATAGTTTATAATGAATATGTTCCTGCAGTTTCCTTTACAGCTCAAAACCTATCGAAGAGGCATTTTTCAAAGGAATTGAAAACCAGGACCCTAGTGGTAACATGTAGTACTACTCTGGTCTAGAGGAGATTAAATCAAGTAAGTATTGCTCTACACCACTACCAACTTTTCCCTCCTGAAATGTTATCTGTTACATAATGAATACAATTTCTGTTAATGTATGTATAAAAAATACATAGTAACATAGTAATGAGGTTGAATAAAAACACATGTCCATATAGCCTAACATTTACACACTACTCTTTAACCGTACCTAAACAGTTGATCCAGAGGAAGGCGGAAAAAAAAAAAACCAGCTAAAAGGGGGCGGGGTGGGTCCTTCCTGATTCCAAACGGCAATCGGAAGTATCTCTGTATCAACCAGAACTACGGTATATATATTAATACCAGTAATTCTCAGTATATAAGTATCCCCGTACCAACCATAACTATGGTATATATATTAATACCAGTAATTCTCAATATTATTTAGTTTTTGAAACTTATCTAGCCCACTTTTAAACCTATGACTTGCCATTACCATATCTGCTGGAAGACAGTTCCACAGTTTCACCGTTCTCACTGTAAAGAAACCTTCCTATCCTGAAGATGAAACTTCTTTTCTTCCAACCTTAAGGATGTCCAATAGTCCTGTGATATGACCTATTAGTGAACAATGCACCAAAGATTTTATATGACCCAATAATATATTTATATAAAGGGATTCCAAAACTGGCACTGCATATTCCAAATGAGGGCTTGTTAAGAGGTAGAATAATTTTTCTCCCTTGAATCTATCCCCCTCTTATACAAGGCAATACCTGCTAGCTCTAGCTGTTGTGCCTGGCATTGTTTGCTACAGCTAAGTCTGTTATTCTACTAGAACCCCCAAACCTTTTCCCATTAGATATTCATGGAGCTATTTATGGTGTGGATGGAACAAGGATTGTTAAACCACAAATCTCATCTGCCACTCTGCTGCCCAGTTTGATAATCTATGAAACAATGGTGAGAATAAAAACAGTTTGTGGGCCATCATTTTCCTCAGCCCAGGACACACCATGGAAAATCTTCAAGTCTGGGGACATTTCAGTAAGAAAAAAAAAATTTTTTTAAGCCAAAATATTCTACTGTTTCATTCAAAGGGCCATATTTATAAACCCGCGGTATCACTTTTAGCGATACCACGGGGTAGTTCATGTATGATTGCGGAACGGGTTACCGACGTTAAAGGGGCGGTATTGCAAAAAGTGATACCGCGCCTTTATAAATAGGCCCTAAAGAACAACGACTCAAACTAAGATATGGACTTGTGCTCATCATTACTGTTGAAAACTACTGTATGCTAGACGTGAAGAGTGTCTGTGTATCATAGAGGACATAAAGGAAAAAATTTGCATGTCTCCACCTATTTCTTGGGAATGCTGGGGCGTGAGAAATCATTCTTTAGATCATTTGGGCAATGTATTTTAATAGTATGAGGCTGTGAAATACCTTCTGTTGTAAGAAGTCTCTATTTTTTTCACACTCTGTAGCTTAAGCTATATAGCTGATGATATCTTGTGCTTCCAAGTGCTACCCACAGAAGCCATACATCTGTATCTGCACTGAAAGTCAGGTTAATGGCTCTTTACTATTAGGCTATATGCTTGTTATTATACCAGCATTTCTAGACACATGCAAGTTTGTGTGTCCAAATTAGCTCCAGGGCATTTATAGTGCCCATACATTAGTGAACATTTCTCATGATATTTCTATAAAAATTTGGTAAGTTCAGATATACCATCCAGATAGACTCTAACCTTAGTTTAAGGGATGTGACACAAATAATAGAACCATGATTTAAAGGGATTTTAACTTTTTCTCATTTCTTTTTTAACTTCTTGCCTTTGTTTTTTTTCTGTAAAAACAAACATCAGGGTTATTCAATAAAAGTAATTATCATTTAAAATGGTGCTAATTTTGCCCCAACCAATCAGATGTTAGCTTTCAAATGTTAAATAAGATTGATTGGTTGGGGCAAAATTAGCACCATTTTAAACGATAAGAACTTTTATTGATGAATCTCCCGGATAATTCCCACTGTACGCGAAACCTGCACACTTTTGCTAATGTGTATATAATATTATATATTAATATATTTGTCTAATATGACATAACAAATGACTTTTAACAAAAAATAACAGAGAAATCACAAACATACTTTTTAGCACCGCAATCTCGTTCTCCACCACAGCCTCTTTGCCTCGTAGAGCCTTCTTGGGGATGCATTTTAAAGCCACCAGTCGCTCAGAATTTTTCTCTTGGGCTAAGACTACCTCAGAAAAGGCTCCGCTAGAAGGAGAGAATACACAGTTTAGCCAAATCTCTAACACATTCCATGAGTTGTGCATATAAAGTCACGTTTTTAAGTAGATATCTACTAAACGCCTATAAAATACTTCTTAATTGATTATTTAGATTATTATTCACTTTCAAAAAAGATTGTTAGGTTGATCTTAGATATTGGTCCAACAATCTTTAATCTTTTATCCCCTAAAGACAGGCTGCTCAGCTGCCTACTTTCTGCGTTCTGGCAGAAAGGATCACTAAAAAATGATGATGGAAACTTCCACACACAAAGCCAAGACAGAGAGGCCTTGTAACAATATCAGTAAATTCCTGGTGCTACTACCACTTCTATAGATCACCAGAGAGAACTGCATCAAGCAATTCAGTAGCCTTGTGTGGGAATGACATAAGAAGACAAATGCCAACTGTGTCCAGGCTGGAAAAGAAATAGCCCAGTTCTCAAAAGAAATATCCTGATTTCCTGGTGTGAAAGTACCAGAAAACTAAGATTGAGAATCGACAGACAAAAATATGGCCACGATGGAACATTTACAGTTGCTCGTTCATACAGTATCATGAGATAATAGACTGCTGCAATAGGGCGATCCAACAATTATGGTGACAATTGTAATTTATTACCAGCATCGTTATTGTACGCTAAATAGCGATTCCGTCTTTTTAATTATAGCCCAAACAGCCAGAATATCCATGCAGTTCTATCGTTCTTCCAAAATAAATATACGTGCGTCTTAAAGGGCAGATTTGACTCCTTTTGCAGGCAAATGTTCCTTTATCTGCAGGGCCCTCCAACCTGCAAGGCCACTATATTTTAGTTCCGATGTCCCTGAACTTCACTATGTAGCCCAATTTTTCACTGGCACTTGCCTTAAAGGTTGCAGCCTTACCTTGAAGCTGTGTGTGAGCTCTTTTACAAGCTTGTACATGTGCAGAGGAGGGCGGTAGCTGTTAGACATTGGTTGCATCTCTCATATTTATTTCCACCATCTTTAAAATTTCCTTTCTATTTGTACTCGAACCCCATGTACAAAATAACAATGGCAATAAACTTGACTGTACTTGACATGTACTTTTCCCTTTATGTACCATTGTGTGAAGTGCATGGCCTGTTACAATCATCTCCGACCTTAAGCTTAGAAGATCTCTTCTCTTCTCCTAATCTTAAAAGATCCCACAGACCTGTATTGATATTATTGCCTGTGTAGTAGTTCTGCTGTTGACATTGCAGTACTTTGAAGTTGTACTTGCCTGATCAATAGGGCAGGTTCTCACGGTGAGAGGTAGAAAATTAACATTCACTTAATTTAGTTACATGTTCATTTAAAAAGTTATGTCCTTAACTTGCAAAAAAAAACAATACATTTTAAATCACGCCCTATTCATTGAACAGGGTATACAGGCCCTTAACCCTACTTGGATTTATGCTAGTGAACTGTATCAAGTGCAGAATTTTCTTGGGAATCCTAGTCTATGGGGAGAGTTTCAGAGTCTACGAGGACCAATCGTTCATGTCATCACCTGGATACTTTTAATAAGTGGGGATTTTGTCCTTTAAAAAAGCATTCCAGATGTTTGATAGTTTGTGAAACATTCATGCAACTGTGGTGGATGGTAATGAAATTCATTTATTTTTGGGGGGCACCAAATGAAATGTTCTCCTGCATTACGTGTTTAAAATGGATATTAGTGATAATGAATATTAGTGAATAAATATTCAGGATGAATTATTTCCCACCCCCACTCTCAGTTCACCACCCACCCAGCCAAATCTTACTGTGTTTTTTGGAAATTGCTTAGTCTTTACTGCTGCTTGTGTGGGAGTTGTCCCTTCAGAGCCGTCTCTGTCCCCAACCCACGCGTGAGAACCATCAGCTACTGTCTAACTAGAGAGGATTCTCATTAGGGAATGTGGCACTGTCTCCCACGGACTGTGGCACTGCGTGGAGTACGAGGGCAGCAGCAACGACACCCAACAGGCTGACATGATGGCAAAGAAACAAAGAGGAGGCGGAGGATTAATGGATGGCTTTCGTGGAGGGAATAGGTATTAAGGCTGCCCTACAAGAGAACCCTGCTGATTCCTGTGTTACAGGGGCCTCACATTGTGATTGCTTAGAAAACCTTCTTTACACTAACTGGATCCTACGGCACCCAGGCACGGATGCTGGGTCTCTACCCCTCCTCTGACACACAGCGTGGTTAGAACAGATAATTAGGAACAGCAGAATAAAGAAAAATGTGTGAGTGTGTGTGTGTGTGTGTGTAGGGATGGGGGGTGAGTAACATATCTGTACTAGGCAGGTGCAACCTACAAATGCAAACGCTGTTTTGTTATTTTATGAAACAGATTAGTGATTCAAGTCTGGGAAAAGGAGGCCATACACGGAATAATACTGATCATACAATCCACAGTCTTGCTTTAAGGTGCTAGTCCTAAGAGGGCAGATACAATTATCCCAGGTGAATGAATAAATTAGTTATTCTTCTGGGGCCTGCGCTGTGTCCTCTTAACAGCACAGACACCCGATGCAAAACCAAAAACCTTCTTTTTTTGGGCACATTAACATCTCCCTGGTAATGTGCCCATACACTGGTCCAAAATACAATCCCACATGTGAGTAGATTTTATTATGCAACATTATAATCGGGGAAAGTCAATCTGTTAAATGATCGTAGTATTTATGTAAATGTAATGTAAACTCACAATGGACATCATTAGACAATAATAACCAAACAAATTATATGTCCCTAGTCTTAATATAACAACACACCTATATCAGTTCTCTACTCTGCCTGAAAAGGCTGATTCCACAGAGTTTTGGTAGGGGGGGGTCTGAGTAACCCACGGCACCCGCGAGTGGGCAAGGCCACGGCACCCTTGAGTGGGCGGGGCCACGGAACCCACGAGTGGGCTGGCCACGGCACCTACGAGTGGGTGGGGCCATATGGGGCTGTAAGATAATGGGCCATGGGGAGCCTGCAACTGAAGGGACCATGGGGTCCATGAGTGGGAGGGAGCAGGGGGGCTGCAAAGGGGAGGAAGAGACACAGGACAGTTTCAGAGCAGGAAGCAGGAAGTGCAGGGGACCTGGTGATGCTGCGGCCACACGCAAAAAATGTAAATATCTTCAAAACTATTTGGACTTTTTCCAGTTAAACTGACTTTGCTCACAGACCTTTTCTTCTTATCCGATATACTCTTTACTCATTTAGATTTTAAGTTCTCATCCTAATGTGTCAAGGCATGCTGCAATGATACCAATTTATAAAATATATATATTCCAATATATAAGGTAGCAGCACTCCACCATAAACCACAAGAAATTTGGTGCAAGTCTGTGTGTTCTGGTAAAATACCAATAAATATTCGGTATGATCAGAAACAGATTATACGAGTGCAGTTGATCATACCGAATATTAATTCTTACTTATTTGTATAATTGCTTGCACGTATCCCCTTGTTTGTTAATCTGAATTTATAATGTACAGTGCTGCGTACCCAAGTGGCGCTTGATTAATAAAACTATACATACTTTACTCTTAACTGTGTGCTACCTTTGATGTCCAATTATTTATCATAGCATTTTTTTTTATGCACTCTGTTCTTTTAATAAATTATATAAATCATTAAAGGCCAAAACAACCTTGTTTTCGAATTATGCTACCGTATAGGAATTATTGTTTAGATATATATATTTATATATAACTGTGTAAAAAAGTTATAGGTGTGGAAACCTTTTCTACAGGATTGTATAATAGAGAGAGTCATAATGGAATGGGGGGTGTGACAGGAGGAGAAAGGTCCTTTCGGGTTTGGGGTGGTCTCGCGGTGGTAGTGAGGGGACAACCCCAGAATTTGGGAGACACCTGTTGGGGTGGGATTCCTGGAATGTGCTTTCACATCCATAGACTTTAATGGACAGGAGTGTCAGTGCCCTATGCAGTGCTGTAACTAGAAATCACTGGGCCGCAACACAGCTGTTGCCCCCCACCACACACACACTTTATCTACAGTGAATTTCTGTGCGGGAGGCTGTAGCTGTCATAGGGAAAGAAGAAGATGGGCCCCTGCAATCCCAGTGACTGGTCGATGTTCCCTTGGTCATAAGTAAGATTTTTAGCACCCCTGTCTACCCTATAAAATACTGCCCTAGGTATAGAGTTTATGGTATATCAACCCCGTGCCCCTCCTCATTGATCAACTAAGACACTGAGCACTCTTCTTGCTTTCAACGAGACTGCTGGCTGTGAATGAGCAAAGTCTAATTCTGTTCTGTACAAAGGAATATTTTCTGTCAGACAGTTCCAGTATAATTAGAGAGCTGCACAATAACATTACGCTAATGTTTTGATTGTGGGCTGTCAGCCCTCAGTACTGTTTGCTTTGTGTGTGTAGCTCTAGCAAATCGTTTACAAAACTGTTATTTCCTTTTTACCATTCATGTGTGTGTGGTGGTGTGTGTGTGGCGGTGTGTGGTTACTCCTTAAACTCCAATGAAGTTATTTCTTGGCCAAACTTTTCTTTTAACCTTCTCAATTTGTAATTGTTCTCCAAGGCAGCTTGGTATGCCTCTACTGCCCACCTAAACTACGCTGACTAAAGGGAAAGTTCAGTGATAAATATCATTTTTAATAATTAGTTTATGTTAATATACTCTAGCAATTCTATAATTTCTCACCTTTCCTATGCCCTGCCACACAACGGACACTACTAGGGGCCAAACAGAAAGCCAGTACTTTAAAAGAATTAATTTGCATGCAGGCTGGATGAGCAATTATAAAAACACAAACGTTTGTTACTGAAAGCATATTTATTTGTACTGAACTTTCCCTTTAATCTTACAACCACACTTAAACAAAGAGAGTGCAGGGATATATTGTAAGACCCCATACTATTTTCAATGTACAGGCAGCACAAGACAATTCATTCAGAAGTCAGAGGTGAGATAACACTGTCCATTAGAATTTGAGATGCGACCTGTCCCCTGGGGCTATTGAAGCGACACATTTGGTTTCTCTTTTCTTATCTGACAAAGTGGCACATAATCTTCATTGCCTACAGACACAGCAGGAGCTGTTTAGGTAGATATATAATAAACAGCAAATGAAACGTTAACAACAGAAAAATAGAAAGAGGCAGCACTGAGAACAGAGTACCAGTAAATGAATCCAACTCTGGGTAATACCAGAGACCCCAACACATGCAGAGAAATAAAACTGGAACTCAATTTATTGTAAAATAAAATTAGTAGTTAAAAAAACAATTCTATAAATACAGTATAACGTTTATAGTAATGTACAGCACCTCCCAAACCCCGTTTTTGCATATTTAATATGCAAAATTGGCAAAGAGACCTGAAGGACTTACCTGACCCAGTCCCTCTGGTCAGCCCCTGCTCCTGTTTGAGCTTGTTTCGAGCAAGAATGGAGCAGTGAGACACTTTCTGGTCAAGGCTGTCAGGTAATTGTGCGTGACATCACTTCACGCCTTGTTGACAAGCACAACCATGAAAAAGCGTGCAGAGCAGAGGAGGAGCAACGAGGGACTGGGTCAGGTAAGTCACTTCAGGAGCATCTTGGCAATTATGCACAACCCGAAACTGGGTTTAACAGAACAGACCTACATGAAGCATAAAAGCTGTAATAAGGAGTGGAAGAAAGCAATTAAACTAGCTAAAATAGAAAATGAAATACGATAGCCGAGCAAAGCAAAACCAACCCAAAATGTTTTTTAAGTATATCAACAGTAAAAAGATAAGGACAGAGAATGTGGGACCATTACATAATGTGGCTAAGATGGTTATCGAGGATGCCAAAAAGGCTACGTATTTCCCTCACTGTATAAAACTATAGAGAATCCTATATAGCATGGGCTGTAATAATATAAAGGGTATTAATGTGGAATACTGACAGAAGATGAGGTACAAAACCAGTTAGACAAACAGGGTTATTCAATAAAAATTCTTATTGTTTAAAATGGTGCTAATTTTGCAACAACCAATCGGATGTTAACTTTCAAATGTTAAATAAGATCGATTGGTTGGGGCGAAATTAGCACCATTTTAAACGATAAGAACTTTTATTGAATCTACCTGAAAGTTAATATTATATAGCCCACGACACTGATGAAATCCATCCTAAGTAAGAGCTAGGATGATAAGTCCAGTTTATCTAGACCACTGTTTCTTATAAGATTCACTTTTGCCTGGTGATGTGCCGCTGGATTGGGGGGAAAAATTTAATACCAAGATTCAAAAAAGGTGGTTGACAGCCTGGTAACTATAGACCTATAGTCTAATATCAGTGTTGGGGAAGATAATTGAAACTTTGTTATGGGATCATATTCGACTGCACTGTCTCCAGAACTGATCTTATAAGTAGTAGTCAGCATGATTTTTGAGGAATAGACCTTGTCAGACTAGCTTGCTTGTTTTTTATGAAGAGGTGAGTAAGAATGTATATTTGGCATAGCAGTGGATGTAAAGCTTTTGATACTCAGCCATTCTGGCCAATCTAATGTATGTGTGTGTACACTTTCTCTCTGGCTTTCTGGTAACAAACTTGGTGTACTCGGCTGTGCATGAGTGCCACTCTAGGACACGTGCCATAGGTTTGCCACCACTGTCATAGATGTTTCTGAAGCCTCTGTGCTCTTCCCGCTAGCAACAATGAGTCAACGTTGTTGGAGTATATTTTTTTTATGGGGGTGGACATCTTGTTTAAATTATTACCTTTATTATGTTCTTGATGCAGTTCATCCAAACCTTTCTAGGTTGGCCAACAGTAAATTTCAATAAAATTCTATAGAGCTGTTTCCCCACAAACATGATTGAAAATAACATGCTTGAACTCCACATTTTGCATAAAAAGAGAACTGGTGTTTACATACCCACAATGTTACAATGATGGAAACTTATCATTTTAATCAGGAGCACACATAGTTTTTTTCTTTTCTGCAACACTTACGCTCCCAGCTTCTCTTTAATGTTACACCATATTGATGTCCTCGATCCTCTTCTTACATTCTTCCCAAGAGGCATCTTTAAAATTGTTTCAAAGGAGGTCCTAAAAGACACATTATTTGATTATATTGATTGGATGTATAGATGTGTGTGATAATATATATATAAGAGAGATGAAGAGATGAGTGGCACTCAAGGACTTCATAATCACAACAATTTATTCAAGGTGCAATGTGACGTTTCGGTCTTGTTTCTTCGATCAAGCAGTGACTTGTATACACTCACACACAAGGATTTAATATGTATTAAATTATATATATATATATATATATATATATATATATATATATATATATATATATACAGCGATCAGCACACCATTCCAGTGACGAAGGCCCGGGTGTAGAGATCGAAAGGCACTCACCGGGTTTAATAAAACTTAACTTTTATTAGTACGAAATAAAGGCGCTATATCTACAGCGTTTCGGCTAGCCAACAAGCCGTCTCAGGAGGATGACTGAGGACGGTGTTGGCTAGCCGAAATGCGTAGATATAGCGCCTTTATAGGCCCATTCACAGGCCATTCACGGGGCGGAAACATGTTAACCACCATGTTGAAATAAACACCCACGTTATCTGTGAAGTCCTGTGAGTGCCTCCGTTTCTCTTTAGTTATATATATATATATATATATATATATATATATATATATATATATATATACCGTTAGTAATTATAACAGGACAATAAAGATTCACCTCTATAATTATGGTTAGTTAAACTGAGGAAGCCACCATGGCCCCACAAACATAAATTAATGGAAACAAGATTTAATTTAATTTGGCCAAAAAGTCAGAATTTTTTTTCCCCATAGGAACTTTTCTGTGGTAGCACAATTTTTTGCACGTCTCTAGCTCTAAAACTCTCAGAAGATGTTCAGCCCACAAAACGAATCAAAGTAAACATTTTCTCATTTATCTCACCTATAAAACATCCTTTTCAGATTTCCATTATGGTGAGAAACAAGAAGTGCACTTTAAACTTGAGTAAACTGTTATAAGAAATGGCCTGGTTAGCTCTGAATAATTGAAGCCCTTTTAGTGTCCATGTCATGTTCTCTGACAGCTGATGTTACTGGTTAAGAACTGTGCAACTATCAAGATTTTACCCTTGTAATAACATTTGTTGAGAAAAGGAAAGCTTTGCTGAAAAAATAATAATAAAATGAAAAGTACTTTGGAGTTTGATTATTCTACCCTCCAATATATTTTGCTGAGGAACATTAGCATGTACAGTTTTTATCTGTCAGTTTAGAGTCCTGGACTTTCCTGTATTAAAGATAGTGCTGAAGCACTAAGAAAGCTGGCTCCTCTCAGGAACAATTTCGGAACAGGACAATATTGGAAGTAGGATTTGATCCTACCTCTATTCAGCATGTATTTTTAATTTTATAGTTCTCCTGTAACAGGGAAAGCACATCCTTAGTTTATCTTCCCTTTAAAATAATTAAATCAACACATAAGCTAAAAAGCAATCACTGACCATAGAGTGTAATAATAAACTAGATTCTTTTGATGATGTCAGCTGTTGTCAAATAGATTTCTTTCTCTCTGGCATTAGTCAGATCATGCCTGCAAAGGACGTCTTTGTCTGGACAGCTTTCGTCCTTGAGCTGAGATATTATCCAAAAGGATAAAAAAACTTCCAAAGGGTGAGGTTACCAATTCCAGATACTACACGGTTTTCTTAAACCCACTGGAAAAATACAACAAAATAGAATTGTCTTAAAAGGCAAGGATCGCCCAGAGTCAGGTGTCAAAACAGCATTGTACATGGCAGACAGTTGGTGTCGAACCCCCCCACCACTATTTAGGCTTGGTTTCTTTATTTTCACATAAATGGCCTCCTTGACACCTCTCTTGAACCAGTCACGTTCATTTGCCTACATGTTAAAATTACAATCTTCAAAGGTATGTCCTTTATCCTTAAGATGCAGGTACACGGCTGAGTCCTGACCCGAGGAATGGCTCTTCTGTGCTGGGCCATACGTTGATGCAGTTTGCTGTTGTTCTCCCACCACATTCAAATCAGAGCATTCTTCACTGCACTGCACTGCGTATATGATGTCGCTTATCTTGTGTTTCAGCATTGGGTCTTTCGGATGTACCAATTGCTACCTCAGGTGTGTTGTTCGGTTTAAAGCAGACAGGGATACGGTGTTTTTTGAAAATACTTCTTAAATCTCGGAGACCCCTGCTACATATGGGATGACCAGTTCTTTCTCCTGTCTTGTTTTTCCCCTTCACTGTTGGTATACGTGTTCTTTTCTTTCCTTCTACTTCTTTTGACAAAGGCCCAGTCTGGATATCTACAAGTTTTAAGGGCTCTCTGAGATGTTTCATTTTTTAGCCTTCGCCTCTGTGTAGTGGGGATGATCTGTCTGTGTTCAGGGTTCTGGTGACACCCAGCTTGTGATCTAAAGGGTGGTGGGAGTCAAACATCAAATACTGATCTGTGTGGGTTGGTTTTCTATAAACCTTACTTCCAGTTTACCATTTTCCTTGACTTCTACCAAGCAGTCCAAGAAAGACAGTTTGTTGTTTTGTACCTTTCCCTTGTAAATTTGATGTTTTGGTCTACTGCATTAATGTGTTCTGTGAAAGCTTGTATTTCCTTCTGGTGGATTTTAACCAAGGGGTCATCCACATATCTAAACCTATGGCGGGGTGCTATGTCCTAAAAGGTATTAAGTGCTTGTTTTCTACCTCCTCCATGTAAAGGTTGGCCACAATGGGTGAAACTGGAGATCCCCTAGCACATCCATGTTTTTGCTTATAGAACTTATCCCTGTTAAATAAACCAAGCCTAAATAGAGGTGTGTGTGTGGGGGGGGGGGGGGGGGTTTGACACCAACTGTCTGCCACGTACAATGCTGTTTTGACACCTTACTCTGGGAGTTCCTTTAACACCTCTTAGCCACATCCAATCACGCCCTTATAAACCCTTGCTGCTGTGATATGCTAATTGGGACTTCAGGGCACATAATTGCCACAGATTCTTGTACAAGTCATTCTGATGAGAGAAAGCCAGTCGGATGATAGCGACGAAACGTCTTCAAGGGACTACTAAACTTCAAGTCCAGTTGATCTAATTGAATACAACAGATATACCATGACCTGAATGAATGAGAACCGTCACAAGCAAAATCTTATTATTCTCCTTAAACCCTTACTGAACTGACACCATAATGCTTGGCACCATAGTACAGTTCCTTCTGGAGGTGGAGGTTGATGGAGTGTAATTTTTTGCACCATGGCACAGATTTTTTAGGTGGACTAGGTGATCTTTTGCTTATCAAGAACTACCAAAAAAACAAGTTGTTTATGCAAGTAAGAAACCATATAAAACAGGAAAGTACCATTAATGAGTGTGTCGCTGATCAAACGGCCACAATGTATGATTGTTGCCTAAAACAGACTCGTTCATCTGACATAAATTGTGTAAAAGCCTTTAGAGTGTGTCTAAAAACCAACGTGGATCTGGTGCATTTCATCAAGAAAGTGGTAATCAGGCACTGATTATTCTCAGATCCTGGTGCATTTCATCAATAAAGTGGTAATTAGGCATTGATTATTCCCTCAGACCTAAAACACTAAGTCCTCACCATAAAGCAAACTGAAACATTTGCTCAGGGTGCACCCTTGCAGAACACTTAAAAGAAGGCAGTTAAAAAACTCTTCCTTCCTGCCTGCAATACTGCATTTCAGCACCAGTCCACCAATCAGTGTTAAGTCAGCCCTCCAGTCCACCAATCAGTGTTAAAGGGCAACTGTGGTCTCAAAACAAGTTAAGGTTAAATGAAAACCTGCAGTATTTCCTTTAAAATTAACTGACAATCACATCTCTGGCTGGAGCTTGTGAGACATTACATTGGGGTGAAATTTCAAACTTCCTGCTTTCAGTAGGTTAAGTGACATCACCTGACCTCTGCCACACCCCTTTGCCCCAGGGGAGAAGCATGCACAGTAAAGCCTTAATGCTGGGGAAATCAGGAAGTACATGGGGAAAATATTAACAGTTGAGAAGGAGAGCCTATTAATGCAGGCAGAGGCTGGTCACATGACTACAAGCTGGTCACATGGCTAAAACAGGAAGTGTTCAAGCAGATAGTAATATTGCTGAACCTTTCCAGCAATAACTTCTCACAAATTTTATCTAGAGATGTGATTTTGGTTTTATTTTGAAGGTATGATGGAAGGCTTTTTATATAATCCTTACTAGTTTGGGTGAATTCGAGACCACAGTTACCCTTTAAGTCACACAACTGAAACATGTTAACCCTATTAAACTCTAATGTCCTGAGTGTAAGGGGATGCAAAAGCCCCTATGCAAAACGAATGTTTTCATTTATATATGATTAACTTTTTGGTATAGTGATAGCACTCACTTGATTAAGGGCCGTTTGTAGCCCGACATGCGTCAGGCGGATTAGACTGATGTTGATTCCGTTGTTCTAATAAAGAAGCTTTTACTTACCTGTTTGCATCCAGAAGCCTTATATATGAAGGAAGGTATCTCCGTTGTGCGCTACCTAATATTGTGAGTACCCTTTAAGTCAGCCCTCCAGTCCATCAGTCAGTGTTAGTCAGCCCACCACAGCCACCTCCACATGCCACGCCTATGTTCCCTGATGAAGCAATGCCTGCTCCACATGCCGCCGCCCATCTACAGACAGGCGGCATTTGAAAGTTGTTTCAGGTGTCAGAAACCCTAGGAACACCCCTGGGAGGAGGTGAGTATAATTGTCCTTTAAGAAAGTGGCAGTTGGGCTTTAATTACCTCTGGAATGTTCATGTGTATTGAATTTCCTTAATTGTTACTGGAAACAACACATATCTCAAAATGAGAAGCGGGAACTCCGATGTTGAAGATTGCGTGGATATATCTTTGAAAAAATCAGAATATGAATTGGAGGCCATTTCGTCATTTATTTACTGGAACCAATTAACTATGAAATCTTTTAAGGTCAGTTCTCCAGGCATTTTTCCTCCTGCTCCTTTAAACATGATCTTATTAATCTTCACTGCCTGGTTTAAAGGAGAACTCTCTCCTGTCTGGAAGAAGCTAGTATTTATATAGGGAAAATAGCATTGTGCACAGCCAATTCTTTCTTAGTCCTCAGCAGTTTCCATGGGCCCTATGATAATGGCATCCCTGGGGCTCAGGCGGATTGTCTATTAGCTGCTGTTATCTATAGAGGATTCCTCAGCCATGGAGCAAAATGGAAGGCGTCAGTCATATTTTTTAATTAATAATAACCAAATAAGGACTGCTCTGTACACACAGTAAGATAGGCCTTGTGGTTTACTAGAAACATCTAGAAACTAAGCCATAGTTACTGTAAGCTTAAACAACTTAACATTTGTTTACTGTCACAAATTCTATTAGTTGACTAACATTAAACAAAATTTGGCTCGACTGAGATTTTTCTGACTTAAAGGGGAACTGTGGTCTCCAAGTAAGGGTTAAATAAAAGCCTGCAATTATTCTTTTAAAAGGAACCTTTGATCACATCTCTAACTGCAGCCTGTAAGAATTTATTTTGCAGAAACTGTTAACACTTCCTGCTTCCAGTAGCTTGAGTGACACTACTGGCACCCTATGCTCCTCCCCTAGCCGAGCATGCTCACCGAAGACTTAATGCTACGAAAAACAGGAAGTTGCTGCACAGACACAGTGATGTTTGAGCAAAGTACTTTAAACTAGAGAGTCAGCTTCAAGCATTCAGGCTACACAGGAGAAGCTGTCAGCTCATGTAACCAAAAAGGCAAGTACCAGTAGGTTAGGACTCAGTTAAAAGAAAGCAACCTTGACGTGGTAATTGGGCTTAAAATAATTTGGCCAACTTATTGAACTAATTGCTTTTATTTATCCAGGGTTTAGCAGGCTGTTTGTAACAGCAACCTTATGGAGGTAGCCAATATGCAATTAGAATTGTTTGTGCACTAGAATTCTATTTTTTGTATGTATTATATTTTTGGTCTCCAGTTGCACTTTAATATGGATGTACAACAGCCCAGTTTTCTATATATTGTGTGTTATCATGGATTAGGGGTACTTCACTGGGTTGGGTTCCTAGGTGGTATTTGTGGGTGACCCCATTGTAGTACTGAAGGTCAGGTGCAGGTAAGGTTTAAGTCACTTCTGGTTTGTAAAGATAAAAATAGAAGAGATGCAGGAAATTGTGGGTAGATGGAGCAAAGTCTAATTGCATGACTAAGCCCTTGTCGTGAGCTTGGTCTGTACAATTATCTAATGGAAGATTATAGGTAGATATACTGTATAGAGAAGAGTTGTCTCGTGACGGATATAAAGCAAACTATATCTCTGTCTTTCTTTGCTAATTTCCCATAATCCTACATGACCTAAGTGTCAAACTGCTAAAAGGTTTTAGCTCATGTTCTAAAACAGATCCTGCTTGTATAATTCTCAGAAATATGTTTTTGTTAAACCCCAAACATTTCCTAAATATCTAAACAGATGCAATCAAAGTAAAATAAACAGACCGTGCATTCATCATACATTGTTTGAATTGCAATGTGCTAGTGAATTTAATATATTCCCCCCAAAATATCCCAGTTTACACAAACATAAAAAATGATTTATTTATTCTCTAAAAATAATCTGGCAGCAAAAAACGGGGAGAATCCACTATTTCCTGTAAACGACGGCACATTATTTAAATATAAAGAAAGCTAAAAGCCGAGATTATTTTCCCCAGATGAATAAATGTCTAACAAAATGACGTCTTTATAAAACTGTTTTCCTGAAAATTTCCTTCCAATATTAACTGGCTTTTAAAAACCGAAAAGTTTTTAAAAGCCAATTCTATTTGGCTGTAACATAACTAGGAATCTCTCAGCCTCCCTCCCTGCTCTACAGAGGTTGACTGGGGGGAGGTTTTATCTGTCATAGGAAATATATGATGTCGGGGCCCCTCGTGGTAGTAAACAACCTAAAAATATTTCCACTGCCATAATTTTGAGGCCCACCCAATGGATCCCTAAAGGCACTCCCTTTAAGAAACCTTAAACTAGGGCAAACCTAGGGGTACTTTTAGGGAAGGCGGGTGGTTTGGGGGTCCTGAAGATGCTGTAGTTCTCCATTAAAGTTGTAGCAAAATATTAATTTAGGGATGACCAAGACCAACCAGACACAGGCTGAGGGCTGCAATAGCAGCATCATAGGTGGACATCGAGATGCTCGCTTAACTCAATGACTAATCCACCCAGAACACCCCCTGGTCTACTCTGAACACACCCATGACCCCGCGAGCTGCGGGTGGCTAAATGGCTCTGGGTGATCTCAGTTGTCTTTCTATTTCTCGCGGGTATAGCTGGTTCCTGAATATCATTGTGTTTTATTATTTTGCCCATTTACCCATGATAAGTCTTTATGATAAATTGTCTGATTTGGGTCTGTAAGCTTTAAACTAATCTTCCACATTAGGTCACTGCCTCTGACATCATTAGTATGATTGGCCATTCGAAAATGGTATAAAAAAGTTATTTACAGGCTCTCTGTCTGCCAAAGAATTTTATAAAACAACCCCACAGACGAGGCTGTAAAAAGAGCCAGCTCCACCGCTCCTTAAAGGGGCGGGCGCATACTCTATCATATGACAAACCCCTTAAAAATCTAGAAGACAGGATACTGAATCCTAATTAGTATATTAAGGTGATCCAAGTGCAATTCATTTTATTTACATAATATAATACACTGCATTCATAGTCAAAGGTTAAAAAAACAAAACATTATAAAGTGCCATAGAGAGGTTAGGTATATAAGCAGCATAAACAGTGCAATATGCATCAATAAATAGATGAATAAATACCCCTGTCTAAAGTCCAATATAATAATAATAAAGGATATATAGGGAGATTCAATAAAAGTTCTTATCGTTTAAAATGGTGCTAATTTTGCCCCAACCAATCAGATGTTAGCTTACAAAAGTTCTGATTGGTTGGGGCAAAATTAGCACCATTTTAAACAATAAGAACTTTTATTGAATAACCGTGATAGTCCCCAAGTTGGCAAAAATACACAGTCGTGTTGCACCTGTTAGAGAGGTGTAGGATGGTAGCAGCACTTTTGTGTGTAGGCGATATTGGATGGCTGCTTTGTCGGTGTTTTTGCCCAGGGGAGTCCGGATGGTCCGGAGTTGCCATACTTGGCAGACCTGCGGAGTACACAGGGTGTTTGTGAGGAGTCAACGAGCAATGGCTACAGCGAAGCCTGACTTGGGGATAGGACGCAATTGACTATGCGGCAGTGGGTGAGCTCGTTCCATCTGTGTTTGCATCCATGTCCCCCTGACATGTTGAAGTCATGCTTTGCTTTTACGCTCTGTATCTATAGCTCCAAGCTGCCTGC
This sequence comes from Hymenochirus boettgeri, assembly GCA_019447015.1. NCBI lineage: Eukaryota > Metazoa > Chordata > Amphibia > Anura > Pipidae > Hymenochirus > Hymenochirus boettgeri. The sequence goes on along the minus strand of CM033476.1, from coordinate 143,017,415 downwards.
ATCCATCCCTTTTGCTTTTCAGTTTGTCGCAATACTTAATTTCAGCATATGCATACTTACCTCATGACTGTTCTATAGTTCCATTTACCCACCATATTTCAACTTGAGAACTATTCCGTAACAGAGGTGGTTAATTAGACTTGGGGACTATATCCTTTGTTATTATTATTATATTGGACTTTAGACAGGGGTATTTATTCATCTATTGATTGATGCATATTGCACTGTTTATGCTGCTTATATACCTCTCCTCTCCTAACCTTGTCATATGAGTATGTGCCCGCCCCTTTAAGGAGCAGTGGAGCTGGATCTTTTTACAGCCTCGTCTTTGGGGTTGTTTTATAAACTTCTTTGGTTTCTCTATTAGCTATCTCTAGCACCAGCATTAAAGTGTCGCATTCTATCCCCCCGTTATTATCATATCACCTGCTTAGTGTGTTATTATTCACACCATAATTAATTAGGCTCTCTGTCTACCACTACCTTCGCCCCCAGAACCATCATTACAGTTTTATATTTAGGAGCCTTTAGGCCTGACTTTTACCAAGGGCAGAAGTATCACTGATGTGAGTGTTTAATCCCTTTTATTCCTTAAAAAAATGCAGTAACATAGTCAGATCGGATCCCAGAGGCTTTCACAGATCTTAGGTACAGCGATAAATCATCACAGGACCTTTTAACAATGAGTGTTTCCTGTTGATTTGTATGCGCTTGGTGTCCAGGTCTAGTCATTCTGCAGTGTGAATTCCGTGAGTCATATCAGAGGCAGCAGGAGTGTAAGGAGAGATGAATGTTTAGTCACATTGAATGGATTGATATAAATTTGGTACGGCAATTGCAGCTCACAACTTCAGCCTCGTAGATCACTTTTAATAGGAACAATACAAAATCCATTTATTCTTGAAGGAGGATGAAATACGTTTTACTGGTTCATAGCTAAGAAACAACTAAATAAAACAAGGTATCACACCAATGTGGTTAGCCCTTACAGTCACTTCTAATCCCTCCTTCTCCTGCCCAAGCCATGCCCGAGCATGCTCATTGTACCTTAATCCAAGAAACTAAAACAAAGCTGCCTAAAAAGCTAATTTGTATCTTTCTGTGGGAAAAGGGGGGGGGCGTGAAAGTTAGTTATGACTTGCTGTGGGATTATTTCACACAGGTTTATCCTCAGTTAGGAATTTTTAGAGCCAAGTTATGGTCTTTGTGCTAATGATCACATTTTGCAATCCGTTTAAGGAGCACTTGCAATTACCGTTTTTTTTGTGAATCACATGTGCTCCAATAACGGAATAGAGGTGAAAGCACACTGCCTAGAATAGTAATGCATGTGAATCCCGCTGCATTGCGCGCCCTTTTTCTCCCACGTGATACTGTCCGTTAAGGTGTGGCTGCAGGTCAGTAAGGGAAAATGTGTTGCAGCCTGATATTCAACTCAGGAATCGCCAATTTCCTAATCAGAAAGTAGGTGAAACTTTCTATAAAAGCCTAATCATTACAAACAACGTTACATCATGGATCTCCAACCTGCAAGATGTTTAAAACTACAACTCCCAGCATTCCTGGAAACTGTAATTCTTCTCACCCACCACTCTAAAGATTTTTTGTTAATCTGCTCCCCATTTCTTTAGATATCCAATCTAAAACATCTTAGACAGAGTTTTGATAGTTGGAATGCTGTATGCCCAGTGTTGAGTGTTCAGTGTTGAAGGTTGGTTTGTGGGGTAAAAGTCAGGTCAGATGAAAGTGGGAGTGGTTAAAAGAGGGAGGGGGGGATACTGCTCCTGACCAAAACGTGCTGGATTGAAGGCATGCAGCAATGCACAGTAAGTGCTACTTCCAAGCATTTATTTTAGATGAAAATGAGGAAAAGTAATTTTTTCAGTATAGTGTAACTTTAAACGTCTGGTGAAGAATAAGCAACAATATCTGTTGTATTCAATTAGAGCAACTGGACTTGAAGTTTAGTTCTTGAAGACGTTTCGCTAGTCATCCGACTGGCTTTCTCAATTCAGAATGACTTGTAGAAGAATCTGTGGCAATTATGTACCCTGGAAAATCCCAATTAGCATATAACAGCCAAGTGTTAAGGGCGTGATTGGATAGTGGCTAAGAGGTGTTATAAGAACGCCCAGAGTAAGGTGTCAAAACAGCATTGTACATGGCAGACAGTTGGTGTCGAAACCCCCCCACCTCTATTTAGGCTTGGTTTCTTTATTTTCACATAAATGGCCTCCTTAACACCTCTCTTGAACCAGTCATGTTCCTTTGCCAATATGTTAACATTTCAATCTTCAAATTTATGTCCTTTATCCTTAAGATGCAGGTACACAGCTGAGTCCTGACCCGAGGAATTGGCTCTTCTGTGCTGGGCCATACGTTGATGCAGTTGCTGTTTGGTCTCCCCCACATACAAATCAGAGCACTCTTCACTGCACTGCACTGCATATAAGCAACAATGTTTGTTTTTTTGGTCAATGTCTGTGTATCTATTCTGCAGGACTAATCACAAGGCAAAATTAAACCTAGAGTTGATCTGGATTAATTCTGTGGTAATCTGTCCTAGTTAATATGGCTAGCTTTTCTATTTCTCTATACATATGTTTGGTTAAACTTACTAACACTATGTGATGTTTTCTGTATTTAATGAACATGAGATTTGATGCTGCCAAGCAAATTGCTTTAACAAGGAAATTAGTGCCACAAAGCTACTTGCCAATTAAAAATAACATTTATGTTCGTGAGAGGGAGCTGAGATACTCATCTTCCTGGCACAAAGAAGGAAAAAATAAATCCCGTCCACAAACTTACTACAGTAATTAACAATGGCATTTATGAACGTGACCAGAAGCTGCCATACTGACTGATGTCATAAGAATAAAACAGGCAGTCTGTTTGTTATTATAACTATACAACAATATTTAAATTCTTCCAGTTCCAAATTCTCTAGGTATTAATCATGACAAAACACAGGAACATTAAATATGTTAACAGGGTCTAAAAGGCCAAAAACCAGAAGGCAATTTTGCATTCACAATAGTGGGAAAATACAAAATCCCCCCGAAATTCCTAATAAATTGAACCAAAATAGAGACATGTTTGTAATCTGATATTCTGATATTTCCCCATGGGCTTCTCTCCAAATTCTCTATCGCCGTTACAGGACATGCCTCCTGGCAGTTATTGCGGGTGCTCTCCTATGAATTTTATTTACAGTTTCTGCGTAAAACTTTACCCTACCTTTTTGCCTGGAAGACTACTAATCAATAAACTGGATAGTAGTCTGTCGGCACTGCCAGTATTTTGCTGTGACTGTTTGTGCAGTATTAAAGACCATGTGATTGGTTGAAATATGATGAAAAGTCACGACAAAACATCAGCTAAAAAATTAGCAGTGTGATGGGTTGTACCTCACTGATGGTGATGCAGCTGTTTTGAGGAACAAGATGGCTAGAGGAGATTTTTTTTTTGGGGGGGGGATTAGCAGTCTCACTGGGATAGATATCCCAGAAGGGAAGCAGGGTGTAGATAGGCCAGTGGTGGGTCGAAAGGGGGGTGAGGCTAGCATAGGCGGTAGGGAGGCATGTGTATTAAAGTGTATGAATAAATTACAGGATCATAATCTAAAATGTTTGCAAATGCGAGAAGCCTGGCTGACAAAATGGGTGAATTGGAGATAATAGCGTTGAATGAAAAGTATGATGTAATAGGTATAGCAGAAATGTGGTTGAACAGTTCTCACGACTGGCCTGTAAATTTAGGAGAATACACCTTGTTCAGGCAGGACAGCGAAGAAAGGAAAGGGGGAGGAGTATGTGTTTGTGATAACTGGCGATATGGATGTTAAAGTGGAAGCAATATGGGTGGAATTATGCAACAGGAAAGGGGGTAATGTCATTGTTGGTGTCTGCTATAAGCCGCCAAAAGCTAGCAGGGAGGGAGTGAGTCAGATTCATATATTATTTTGAGGTTGAATAAAGACGTCCATCCCTTATGAAGGGGGAAAAAATTCCTTCCTGACTCCAAGTGGCAATCGGAGATTTCCCTGGATCAACTCTACTTTATGTATCAATAGCAATACCTTGCAACATTCCTTGTTTGCAGAAACTCATCCAGCTTTTTTTTAAACTGACCAATGAACCTGCCATAACAACGTCCACTGGAAGACAGTTCCATAGCTTTACCGTTCTCACAGTGACAAACCCTTTCCGAGCTGGAAGCCTAAACCTTTTTCCTTCTAGTCTTAAGGAATGTCCTCGTGTCCTCTGACATGTTCTATTGGTGAACAATACCCCGGATAGTTTATTGTATGGCCCGTTAATGTATTTATACACCGTAATCATATCCCCACGCAAGCGCCTTTTCTCTAGCGTACATAATTGTAACTTATCCAGTCTCTCTTCGTATTCAAGCTCCCCCAATCCCCTTATTAATTTAGTTGCCCTTCTCTGAACCCTTTCCATTTCAAAGATTTGAAAATCCTTTTTTTACACAGGATTCCAAAATTGCACTGCATATTCCAAATGAGGCCTTAACTCATACCTCCATACCTCTCTTTATACAAGACAATACCATGCTGGCTCTAGCTGTTGCTGCCTGCCACTGCTTACTTCCTTGAAGGTTGTTATCCACCAAAACTCCAAGAACCTTTCCAACAGGGATTCACTTAACACAGAGCCATTTATAGGATAAGCATCACAAGGATTTTTAAGTGCATCACCTTACATTTCTCAACATTGACTCTCATCTGCCGCTTAGCAGCCCAATGTGACAATCTATCTAGATCCCCCTGCGACGATTGCGATTGCACATCCTCTGAAGTTTTTAATGGTCGACAAAGTTTTGTGTCGTCAGCAAACACAGAAACCTTGCTGACAATACCCACTTCCAAATCATTAATAAATAGATTAAATAGAAGCGGCCCCAACACAGAACCCTGTGGCACCCCACTTAGCACTTTAGTCCATAATGAAGCCCCATTAACAACTACTCTCTGCATCCTATTCATTAACCAATGTTCTATCCATGTACAAATGTGCCTCCCCAGACCAACAGACCTTAGCTTATACATTAGTTGCCTATGGGGGACTGTACAAAAGCCTTTGCAAAATCCAAGTAAACTACATCTACTGCTATGACAGAGTCTAAATTTCTACTCACTTCCTCATAAAAGCCAAGCAAGTTAGTTTTACAAGATCTATTCCTGCTAAATCCATGTTGGTTTGCAGCAGTTGGTATGCAGTTGGCAAGGGCTGAAAGTTTGGGGAGTGTGCTCATTATGGGGGACTTGAATTACCCTGATATTGATTGGTGGAGTGGAACTGTCAACACAGAAATGGGCGATGAGTTCCTGAATTTGCTGCAGGACAATTTTCAAGTTCCTACTAGAAAAGGAGCTCTGTTGGATCTGGTAATATCTAACACCATGGAGCCTATTATAGATATAAAGGTAACTGGAGGCTTAGGAAATAATGACCATGAAATAGTGTCGTTTGGTGTATGTTCTAAATTTATAACTTTGGGAAATAAATGTAAAAAAAAATAAATCTATGCCAATGTGGCAGAATTTTGATGTAAAGAGGCAAATGGAAAGAAAAAAAGGCATTTAAAAACTTTGAGTCAGAGGGAACGGAAAGGGCCTTTAGGGATTATAAAAACTGTAACAAGGAGTGTAAGAAAGCAATCAAACTAGCTAAAATTAATAATGAAGTTAGGATAGCTGAACAAAGCATCACTAAGCCTAAAAAATGTTTTAAGTATATTAATAGTAAGAAGATGAGGACTGAAAATGTGGCGCCATTAATTAATGGGGATAAGTTAGTTATGGAGGATGGCGATAAAGCAAATGTCTTAAATATTTTTTCCCCTCTGTATACACTATAATAGATCCAAGTACTCATGCAAACTAAAGACCTCCGACCCATATATTGACTAAACCCTTTATGAATGGTGAAAAAGGAGAATCAAATACAAATTAACCCATACATTAACCCAACATAAACAATGGACAACATGGAATCAGCTAGGAATCACAAGAAACACATACAACATATCAAAATAGGTTGCTAACTTGGCAGGAATCTCAACAACGACTAAAGTTTCCCGCAGATGAATGGTTTAGATTCAAACAGGCTCACCATTTCGCCTCATCTATATTGCAACAACAAGGAGTCCCAACCTTGAACCTTGACCAAAATAGAAACCCTGGCTCTCACTGTCTCTGCAAAAACCAAACATATAACCAAAATATACCATAAATTATTACTATCCAAATATACCGAAAAACTAAGAACTGCAAACATATGGGAAGTAAAACTTGGAAACCCACCATCAGAAGAACAGTGGTCTCAGATATTCAATAATTTAAGAAAATGTACAGCCAACGTCCTGATCCAAGAAAAAAACTTCAAAATATTACATAACTGGTATATAACTCCAACCAAACTCCACAAAATAAACCCAGAACTTTCCTCTAACTGTTTTAGACAATGTGGTCAACCAGCTGATTTAGCACACTGTTGCCCACTACTCCAAAAAACATGGGCCGATACATATCAACTAGTCAATCATGTTCTAAAAACATCAATACCCCTGAATCCCTGGGTGGGCCTGTTTGACAAAAAAGAACCAATGTTGAAAACAGAGGGCAACAAACTATTACATTATATATGTGCCGCGACATGCAGCCTCATTGCAGCATCAAGGAATCCCAAGGTCCTGTAACCAGTGGGATCATGGCTGGCAGGGAAGGGGTCCCAGCAACAGGAGGATTTAAATATAAACAATTAGTTCTGATAGGTGGGTGCAACAATGTTGCAAGTGAGTAGGGGCTGAGCGTAGTGGTAGAGGGTATAAAAGTAACAAATAGGGACAGGGGAGCTCAGAGCAGCGAGGAAAGAAGAGAACAGGATCAAGAGAAAAGGACTAGAAGAAACGAAGCAGCGGATATCGGCAACAAGGGACCCACCTTGAGCTGTAACTGCTAAAAAGCATACTCACTTGGGTTCCTTGTTGGCATCATGGCAGAAATCGAGCGCCTCATCCAAGAGCTACGGGCGAAAGCAGCGGTCCGCTGAGATGGATGGCTTCAGCAGCAGCTGCAATTGATGACCACATCGCCGGAAGAGGAGCGTCCCAAGTCCAGGAGAAGAGCCCACCAGAGGGTCTAAGCCCCGACGGGAAGAAAAATTTACTTTGGGGGTCCCAGGGGCAACAGGTCTGGGCAATAGTCTTCAAGGGGGTGCGGATCCCACTAGAGCTTGGTCAGGCAGCGGTCCTACAAGGGTAGGGGAACCCGCTATGAGAGACACAGGGACTGAGAGTACAGTAGTTTTGGCACCAGCTGTGGAAGGAGTTCCTTCCGCGGCCGGACAGCAAATTCCAGACGCTGTAGGAAAAACACAGAACTTATCCGACTATTCAAAAGGCTCCACCTATCTGTGTTTTGAGGGTCCATTAGGCGCCCATCTCAAGCCAGAGGTAAGCGAGCGTATATGGAAGGGAGAATACTTAGATTTATTTTCCCTGCTGCCGGTTGAAGATTGCATATTTGAAGCTTATCGAACATTTGGCGGCTCCGCTTGGCTCAAATATGTTTAGGCAGCGAAAAGCAGTTAGGCCAGGGATACAATGGGACCACAGAGATATGGGCCTATAGCTCAAGTTAATGTGTCCCAGTAGGCCCTCAGTTCCCCCCTTTCAGAGCGCCGCTGGTGGGGGACAACAACCCACTTCACCAGCTGGGTTTAGCAAGAAGGGTTTCTGCTGGGATTTCAATGAGGGCCAATGTAGGTTTGGGCTGTCATGCAAATTTAAACACGAGTGTTCTCACTGCGGAGGCTCCCACGGGTTCTCAAGATGCTTCAAAAGGGGAAAACCACAGAGCAGGTCACATGACAGTTCAGGAAAAGGGGAGGACACCAGTGAACGTTCACGCGATGTCCCCTTTCCTAAAGCTTTATAAAGACAGAAAGGCAGCAGAACTATTAGAGCAGGGTTACACTTTCGGGTTCCTAATTCCATTTAAATTGACAGACCATCCCCGTCAGGCCAGTAATTTGAAATCTGCACTAGCACAAAAAGGGGTTGTGGATAAAAAATTGGAGAAGGAGGTTCAGGCAGGCCGAATGGCAGGACCCTTTCCCGCCCCCCTTTCCCAATCTTAGGGTATCCCCATTGGGTTTGGTGCCCAAAAAAGAAGTTGGCAAATTCCGCCTGATTCACGGGGCGGTTCAGTTAATGACAATATTGACAAAGAGCTTTGTTCGGTGTCTTTTAGCACCTTCCTCGAGTGGGTCATAAGGATTGAGTAAGGTTGGGATTCAGCCATACATTATTTAGATGACTTTCTGTTTATTGGCCACCCAGGAAGCTCTCAGTGTCAGGTTCTGCTCGAGACAATGCGGAGAATTTGTAATAAATTTGGGGTTCCACTGGCGGAAGAAAAGACAGAGGGTCCATCTACTGTGATCAAATTTCTGGGGATCGAGTTAGACTCAAGAGTGATGGAATTCCGCTTGCCCACTGACAAGCTCACTGACCTTGCAATTTTAGTAGAGCAGGCAAGACATACAAAAAAATGCAGCTTTGTCAGGTCCAGAGTCAGCTTGGCAAGCTAAACTTTGCCTGCAGAATCATGCCAATGGGCAGGATATTCTCCCGCAGGTTGTCCCTGGCCACTAAAGGGGTCTCTAAGCCACATTTTGTGCACCTCGGGAGGGAGGTTAGGGATGACTTAGCAGTGTGGAACTCTTTCCTGGAGACCTACAATGGCAGGTCAACATTGCAAGAGGTTGAGGTTTCCAATTCTGAATTACAGCTTTTCACAGATGCATCAGGAAGGCATGGCTACGGGGCATATTTCCAGGGGCAGTGGAGTGCAGGGCAGTGGCCAGCTCACTGGCAGGAGCAAGGCCTTACACTTAACCTCACTTTTCTGGAACTCTTCCCGGTCATTGTAGCAGTAGAATTCTGGATAGCCAGTCTGCAGCATAAGAGAGTAGTTCTCCATTGTGACAATGCTAGTGTAGTACTAGCAATCAATCACCTATCAGCCTCTTCCCCGCCAGTAATTCGATTGCTTAGACACCTAGTCTTGCGTTGCTTGCAGTGGAATATTTGGTTAAAAGCTAGGCACATCCCAGGGATTACGAATAACATCGTGGACGCTTTGTCTCGTTGTCAGTGGGAGCGTTTTAGACACCTGGCTCCAACAGGGGATCATCACAACCGCCCATGCCCCAGTTCGATTTGGGACTTGGGGGCAGGGGGCTGCAGGACTTAATTAAAAACTCACTGTCACAATCTCCATGGTCTAAGTATATCAGAGCATGGAAAGTAGCGAAAAAACATCTCGGGATTGGAGACAACCGGGAGGTTTTGTTATGGTGGATTGGGGAAATGCATCACCAAGGCACTTCTTGTGCTTTAGTCAATAGTAGGATAGCAGGTGTCTCCTTTTGTCTTCGTATGAGCAGTGAGGTTGATTGGACAAAAGATCCGGTAGTAAAGCAGGTAATGAAAGGTTTCCGACATGGGTTAAGGTGGCCATACACTATTACGATCGTAATTACGATCTTAAACCGACCGATACTTTGATAGACAGATGTACAATGTTAATTGTACCAAGATGTACAATAAATATTGCTCGACATTCAATTTGTTTTGTGATTAATGTCAAATGTCGTCCATTGTGAGGTTACATTACATTCACATTTAATTGGAACTTTAGAAAACACTACAATCATTTTACCAATCGACTTAAAAACCGTCTTTCCCGATTGTAATTACGATCGATTTTATGATCTAATGTCGTGTGATAAGAATGGGAAAATGTAAAATTTTTCGGCCAATCGGTGGAAATGTCGGATTGTATGTTGGATTGTACATAAAATCGGCCTTGTGTATGGTCACCTTAAGGGAGGACAGTAGGAGACCAATTACTTACCCAAATTTGGTGGCTTTAGGCGAAATATTAGATGATATTTGTTATTCAGACTACGAAACATTAATGTTTAAGACTTCTTTTTCTCTGGCATTTTTTGGGGCCTTCAGGGTGAGTGAGCTTATACCACGGTCGGTGTCGGCTAAGCAAGGGCTTCAAGTAACAGATGTTTTGATGTTAGAAGAAGCTTAGAGATAAGGTTGAGAACTTCCAAGATGGACCAGACAGGCAAAGGTCAGATGATTATCCTCAATGCAGTAGGAGATTTAATGTGTCCAATAGCATTACTGGGTCAGTTTCTGAAAGCTAGGCCACAAACGCCAGGCAATTTATTGATTCATCAGTCAGGTCGTCCTCTGTCGCAGTTTTAGTTTATAGCAGTACTGAGAAAGGCCTTCCCCCCAGCGAGTTTGGCTCCCATTCATTTTGCATTGGGGCCGCGACAGAGGCACATGTAAGGGGACTACACGACCAATACATACGGTGCATAGGCAGGTGGGCGTTTAGACGGTTTAAAAGTTTCGTGAGGCCAGACAGAGTCCTTCATTGCTAGGAACAGTGTCTTCCCCAAAAAAAAAAATATATTTTAGGTGTGTGCGTATATATGTGTATATGCGTATTATGCACATATATTACTTAATTTTTCAGCAGTGCTCTCCTTTCCTTTGCAGTGCCGGCTCCTCTCACTGTATGGATCATGGGTCACTCATTTGTTTTCCATGCGGCGCGACGTGCTGAAATACGACCGTAGGGGAGACAACTCGGTTTTCATAAAAGTAGGGTCCTTATAAAGTGGCTAGGTCAAAGGGGTATGATATGGAAGCAATTCCTGCCAGCCTTTTTAGAGTGCGTGCAATTTCATGGGGCCCCTAACATTCTCCTTGTGCACCTAGGGGGCAATGACTTAGGGTCAGTTCCCAGTCGCATCTTGATGAAAGGCATCAAGTGCGATTTACTCAGGGTCAGCTCAGCATTCCCTTCAGTCTACACAATTTGGTCGGAAATTACCACCAGGCTGCACTGGCGAGGATGCCGATCACATAAAGCAATAGAGCATACACGCATAAAGATCAACCGATCAGTGGGAAAATTTGTTAGCACAGGTGGTTTAGTGGTTACTCACAGTGATTTTGAGAAAGACACAACGGTTTGGTTCGGTAGGGATGGGGTTCATTTCAATGAGGTAGGTTATGACCTATTTAATTACGACATGAAGGACACCATTAGGGCCGCTTTGGCTATTTGGGGGAGTTGTCAGGCCTAAGGAATCAGGCCTTCCAGCAGTGGGTGGGTCCTTCTGAAGCTGACTGGAGTGCTGGGTGGCAACTCTGGAGGATTGAAAGTGCCAGAAATCATCTCGAACTAGTTTGGTGCAGCAGCGTTCAAGCTCATCAAGCACCTACGGCTGGTGAGCAAGAGGTTAAGGCAACGGTGGCTTCCAGGGGGGCCCTTACGCAAGTTATTATGTTATAAAGAATTCATGTTTTGGTTTTTAAGGAGTGTACAATATGTTATGTGAATAATATGTTATTATTGTATCTGTTAAATAAAAGCTGTGACCCCTTTTGCTCCAAATGCAGTGTCCGTGGTATGATTAAGAGAAGAAGGTTAGATATGTAAAAGGGGTCAAATGGGAAGGAGACAGATAAAGGGGGGGCAGTGGGTTGCAAAGGTAAGTTGGGTGAAAGGGTGGGGACCTCTTCCTATCCTAGCCATGGAAAAACCTGGCACCTACAAAAGAGCAAATAATAAAAAAGGTCTGGTGGATACACCATAATGAACTCCCCATATATATAGCACAAGGACAAACTAACAAATTCAACAAAATATGGGACTCCTGGACCCTACACATGGAAGGCACAGAAACGGATCTTTAGTTAATACTGTATATTCAACCCAAAATACAGTTTTAATATAATTAGAGATATTTGACATCCATCCTTAAAAAAACACTCCAACTTACCCCCCCACCCTTTTTTCCCTACCCCCCACCCCTTTACCCCCCCCCAATAACAACAAGTTAATAATCAAGCTTTCAAACTAAGAGAAAGCCTCCCCATAAACCCACCCCAATTAACCTCGACCCCCCTCCCTCATTCCCCACCTAACTCAGAATCTGGATTGGAAAAAAGGTGATGTAATTCCAGTATTCAAAAAGGGTAGTCGTTCACAGACGGGTAATTACAGGCCTGTAAGTTTAGCATCAGTGGTGGGAAAGATACTGGAAAGTTTAATAAGGGAACATGTTCTAGTATAGTATTTTGAGGTTGAATAAAGACATACGTCCACCCAGTCCAACCCATCTAGCAATAAAACTGACCTCTGACATGAAAAGTAGTAACCAGCATGGATTTAGGAGGATTAGATCTTGTCAGACTAACTTTCTTGGCTTTTATGAGGAAGTGAGTAGAAATTTAGACTTTGGCATAGCAGTAAGTGTAATATACTTGGATTTTGCAAAGGCTTTTGATACAGTCCCCCATAGGTGACTAATGTATAAGCTAAGGTTTGTTGGTCTGGGGAGGCATGTTTGTACATGGATAGAAAATTGGTTAATGAATAGGATGCAGAGAGTAGTTGTTAATGGGTCTTCATCATTATGGACTAAAGTGCTAAGTGGGGTGCCACAGGGTTCTGTGTTGGTGCCTCTTCTATTTAATCTATTTATTAATGATTTGGAAGTGGGTATTGTCAGCAAGGTTTCTGTGTTTGCTGACGACACAAAACTTTGTCGACCATTAAAAACTTAAGAGGATGTTCAATCGTTGCAGGGGGATCTAGATAGATTGTCACATTGGCCTGCTAAGTGGCAGATGAGATTCAATGTTGATAAATGTAAGGTGATGCATTTTGGACTTAAAAATCCTTGTGCTGCTTATACTTTAAATGTCTCTGTGTTAAGTGAATCCCTGTTAGAAAGGGATCTTTGAGTTTTGGTGGATAACAAACTTAAATGTAGCAAGCAGTGCCAGGTGGCAACAGCCAGAGCCAGCGTGGTATTGTCTTGTATAAAGAGAGGTATGGATTCAAGGGAGGAAAATGTAATTCTCCCTCTTTACAAAGCATTGGTAAGGCCTCATTTGGAATATGCAGTGTAATTTTGAGTCCTGTGTACAAAAAGGACATCTTTGAAATGGAAAGGGTTCAGAGAAGGGCAACTGAATTAATAAGGGGATTGGGGGAGCTTGAATATGAAGAGAGACTGTATAAGTTACAATTATGTACGCTGGAGAAAAGGCGCTTGTGTGGGGATATGATTACTGTGTATAAATACATTAATGGGCCATACAATAAACTGTCTAGGGCATTGTTCACCAATAGAACATGTCAGAGGACACGTGGACATCACTTAAGACTTGAAGTAAAAAGATTTAGGCTTTAAGTTCGGAAAGGGTTTTTCACTGTGAGAACGGTAAAGCTATGGAACTGTCTTCCAGTGGACATTGTTAAAAAAAGACATGTAAAAGACACTCCTGATATTATTAATATGATATTTCTAGTTTGTTAAAGGGATTTCCCTATGCCGTATATACTCGAGTATAAACCGAGGTTTTCAGGCTTTAAAAAAAGCCTGAAAATCTTACCTCGTTTATACTCGAGTCAATGTTTCCCCTACCCTGTCCGGCAGCCGCGCATCCGCATCCTCGCTCCACAGCCTCTGCGCATCGGATGATGTCACTACCCAGCGCCGCCAAAGTGAGAGGCACAGGGGTAGTGACATCATCCGGATGCGCAGAGGTGTGGAGCGAGGATGCGGATCGCGCGGCCGCCGGACAAGGTAGGAGAAACATTTACCGCGTACTGCACAGGGACTTAAGTGGCGGCAAATAATACAAATAGGAGTAAAACCTTCTTATTTGTGCATACTGTATGCACAAATATAGGAGGATTTACCCCTATTTGCAGTATTGCCACTAAGATGTTTGAAAACTACAACTCCCAGCATGCTTTATTGGTGGGAGTTGTAGTTTCAAACATCTTAAGTGGCAAATACTTGCAAATAGGGGTAAATCCTCCTATATTTGTGCATACAGTAGTGCACAAATAAAGAAGGTTTTACTCTTATTTGTAAGTATTTGCAACTTAAGATGTTTGAAAACTACAACTCCCACCAATAAAGCATGCTGGGAGTTGTAGTTTCCAAACATCTTTAGTGGCAAATACTACCCCCTCGGTTTATACTCGAGTCAGTGTGGTTTTCCTCCTTTTTTATCTAAAACTAGGTACCTCGGTTTATACTCGGGATGGTTTATACTCGGTATTTATCCACCATCAGTGGTGGTGACTGTATGATGTTCTATGCATTCCCAACACCATCTGTGACCAATTTGAGAGTTTAAATATACAAGTCAGACTTTAAATGGAGTGTGTATTAAAACATGTACACTGTAGCAGACAACCTGTCACAGCTCCTTGTTAAATTGATTCGATTTGCCGCGTCTCAAACAGCTCGTAGCAACATTTATACACAGCTACAATTTCCATCAGCTCTTCAGCGCGGGTGGAAATATTTCATTCATTCTATTTGATTTTTGACAGCTAAGCCAAATTGATGTATTAAGTAAGAGGATTAAAAGGGTTGTTGTGCTTTATGGGTTACTTGTAAAGGTTCGTATATAGGGTTGGCAGATCAGAAAAAAATCACAGGACAGGTATGAAAACACATGCAGCCTTGCTGAATAGGAAGCAATGCAATTTAAGTGCAGTTCGTGCATGATTCCATTTTTCTAAAGGAGAACTAAAGCAAAAATATAGATAGCTGCTAACTAACCGATTACTAATCTTTCACCTCTTCTCAGCTTATACAGAGCTAGACTGTTATCCTACCTTTCTGAGCATCAGCATAACAAATGATTGTTAGCCCTTTTAAGCACTTTGTACCCACCCACCCCGCACTTGTATCTGTATGTTGTCACTCCCAGTTAGATTATAAGCTCTTCGGGGTCAGGGATCTCATTCCTAATGTGTCGAGGCATGTTGCACTTATATCCATTTATACATGCTTTCTTAACTGATGTATGAAATTGCATTTAATTTAATTTTATCTATCTGTATAATGGCTTGCACTTATCCCCTTGTTTGTATACTATGTATTTTAAAATGTACAGCGCTGTGTACCCAAGTGGCACTTTATAAATAAAATTATACATACATACATACACAGACCAGATATCAGGGTTATTAAATAAAAGTTATTCAGGGTTATTCAATAAAAGTTCTTATCGTTAAATAATGGTGCTAATTTTGCGCCAACCAATCAGATGTTAGCTTTGAAATGTTAACTAAGATCTGATTGGTTGGGGCCAAATTAGTACCATTTATAACATTAAGAACTTTTATTGAATCTAGTTGGCTATCTCCTTCCCTCTCCCCCTCGTTAGAGCTGTCAAATATCAACTTGGTGTCCAATCGTTGATTCTAGACTAACGTCCACAGACTGGTTTACCTATATTATATTGCAAAGGTTGCTGCACTCATCCAACTAAATTCCAATAACAGGTATGTAACTCCAATCATTACATCAATGCATTGTAAATTTGTATGTATCCCATAAAAAGATTTGCATAGGATGGTGCTACCGGGTTTCTCATTGATGTCCCTGAAGGAAATTGGTATCTCCAAATAGCAGGGACATCAATGGGAAGCCCGGTAGCTCCATCCTATGCGAATCTTTTTATGGGTTACATAGAGGAAACATGTATTTTTCCATCCGAATTGTATCAGAACTGTGCCACCACATGGTGGCGCTATATAGATGATATCTTTTTAATGTGGCATGGCACAGAAAGCGAACTTTGTTATAAATTATTTGGATGTAACTGTTACCAAAAAAATGGCAGGTTTTGAGACAACATTGTATAAGAAACCGACTGATCGGAATACAATTTTAAGAGCGGATAGCTTCCACCCTAAAAAGCAAATTGAAGGTCTGCCCATATCACAATTCCTAAGAGTAATGAGGATATGTTCAGAGGGAGGGGTCTGTGAACGAAAGCTGAAAGAAATGTGGGTTACATTTTATGAAAGAGGATATAACAAATGGGCGTTAGATAAAGCTCTTAAAAAAGCAAGGGACATTATGGTGAGAGATTGACAAAGTCCAAAAACCAGAATGTGTCCCATTTATAGTACAACATAGCGAGATGGGTGGGGCTATAAAAAGAAAAACAAGTGACTATTGGAGAATAATAGAGAATGACCCCAATGTCAAGAAAATGAACAAACCACAAGTAATATTTAAGAGGAACAAAAATCTAAGAGATCTAGTAATGTATGTACAACAAAACAGAAATGTGGATGTACTAGATGTTATGGGTGCAGCATGTGTAATTTTATGATGGAAAATAGATATTTTTGCCACCCACATAATGGACAAAAAATTAAAAATTACAGGGAAATATGACTCTAATACAGATTATTGCATCTACATTCTGAAATGCCCATGTTCACTATACTATGTGGGCAAAACGATCACCCCTTTTTAAAACAACTTTTTTTAAAACAACAAAGGAGTAGATTGCTAAGAATGAACTGAAAGGAGACGAAACCCAATGTGAGTGACCGCCTGCCTCAGTGGGTGGGGCACTAAAGGTGCATGGCTCCATCTTGCCAAGTGCTAGCCACTACCTTCTATGACATGTGGCGTGAGTGGGTCGCACTCGCGCGTGGGTGTGTGGTCATCATGCGATATCGTCCGTCCTCCTCCGAAAAGAGGCGGAGTGGATATATAAATGAAATACAATAGCGCCTAAAGGCCTCAATACACAGTTCTCTTTTAAATGTTTTCTATAAAGGTTTGTTTTAAGTATTGTTTGCTTTTAAGTATCATGTACTAGAAAGATTACGCTGGGCCTAATTAAATAGGGTAAATAGTCCCATTGGCTAGTATCAATACTGTTTATATCTGTTGTATTCAATTAGATCAACTGGACTTGAAGTTTAGTTCTTGAAGACGTTTCGCTAGTCATCCGACTGGCTTTCTCAATTCAGAATGACTTGTACAAGAATCTGTGGCAATTACGTACCCTGGAAAATGCCAATTAGCATATCACATTAAATGTTAAAAAAGTGCCCAGAAACTTACCAAGTTTCGTTCCCTAAGCTAACTCAATAGCCAGAAGCCGCATCTATTATTAGCTGACTCTCAGACACTAACAGTGATTGGCTCACTCTCAGCCAATCACAGACACGTCTGCCAGTCTGGCCCCTAATGTTTCTCTGTTTCTATAAGAAGCATTAGAGGACGAGGGAAAGAAGCTTGATAAGTAAGTTTTTGAGCACTTTTTTAACATTTAAACATAGCGGTTAGGGTTGAGAGGGGGGTCTCTACACTACAGAAAAAAGTTAATTTTGGGGTGGAGTTACCCTTTAAGACTGGAAGAAAAGAGGTTTAATCTTCAAGTTCAGAAGGGGTTTTTCATGGTAAGAATTGTAAATCTATGGAATGTCGTGTTGGCAAGTTCATTGGATAGTTTAAAAAAAGGCTGGATAAGTTTCTAAAAACAAAGAACGTTCCATGTTACTGGTATTGCCGCATAAAGTGGAATTACGGTAATCCAAGGATGTTTCCGATTGCCACTTGGAGTCAGGATAGAATTCTTTTCCCCTTTATACTGGGCTTTATTTTTTGCCTGCCTCTGGATCAACTGTTAGGCAGGAAATGTGGGTATTGCTGAGTAGGTTGGACTAGATAGACATATGTCTTTATTCAACCTTTAAATACTATACTGATACCATTACTGTGCTAAACAGGTCCCAAAGGAAAATAATTGTTTGCTAAGACATTATTTATTCTTTATTCAAGCTTATTATGGATTAACTTTAAAACTAAACTTGATATTCTACATTCTGCAAGGTTAAGTACCAGTTCATTAAACATAATTAAACTCTGAAAATGATGTAGCCTGCATTTTACTTCTACTGGAAATTTTGACCGGCCTTTTAGAATTCTGACTTTATCTCTGTTTGTATTTAAGAGAAGATATATCCACCCTACACAGACACGAGAATTACTGTTCCATGTTCCCCTCACCACGTGACATCATCACACACCTCTCATGAGGCAAGAGATAATAACACTTGTGGAGGGTGATGTCATTTCCTTTTATAGACATTCCCCTGCCTCTGCTGATAAAACTTATACAGGACCAGAAGTAACATTTAAGCCCAGTGAATCAATTAGCAAAAAAAAAAAAAAGCCATCAAATTTTAGAAAAAACTTTTGTCCTGCAAAATGACAATGAAAAAAACCCACAAATCCTTTTACAATTAAAATAACATTTTGTTGAAGGGCCCCATAAAGTCGTGGACCCAGGAAATGTATTTTCGTTCCTGATTAACTTTGGAAAACTCAGATCAGATCTTGCTCTAGCGAGATGTCCAATTAGTGAATCTGGGTTGTAAAGAGGAGCACACATCAACAATGACAATATTTAACAATCCTGATTACATGTATATTAAAACCGTGTCCTTTCCCATGGGTTTAGTAGGTTCTAACCTAATCTGTTCTTCACTTCTTACCAGGCTACCTCAGTGCCGCAAGCTAACCGATAAGCATGTCTTCCTATTGGTATTGCCCTGGGTGAAGAGGGGAGAAAGGGAATTTGGCGCCTGTGATTGCAAGTTTAACAGGTTAGTGCTGGAGTTTGAAGCTTAACCCAGAGGTGAGGATCTGACGGTTTAGGTCCTCACCATGGGTACTTTCAAAGGGAGGGGAGTTGTAATGGACACTGTTGTTGTCCTTTAACCACAAAGGTATAACCACCACAGGAGCAGCCCCTAAAGGTTCCTACACAACAAAGGTATAACCACCACAGGAGCAGCCCCTAAAGGTTCCTACACACGTGCAATCGCAGGTGCAGCCATGTATGGGGGATCTCCAAACGAGTGGCGATGCGTTTCAGCCGATAAGTGCCATATGCGGCGTTGCGGGTCGGCACCAGCGATCGCACAAGTGTACGAACCTTAAGACTACAGAAGGTAGGCAATAATATCCAATTTTATGTTTAACTGCTCGTTTAGAACCGCTGTTTGTTACATTCGTTTGCTGCACACCATTCCACAAAGTAAATGCTTCTTAATATTCCATTTTATATGAATGTATATTCACTCACTTGTGTAAAATACCCCGGACCTATCGCTTCCTCCCTTCTCCCTGTTCTCCATATTCACAGTAAAAGTTATACACATGCAAACGTATTGTCAAGACTCACCCCTCTGCTGGGTTGGTCCGGGTGCCACAAGAGCCCCAGACCCGTTGCTTGGATCCACTCCGTACACTTGTAATATGATAAAAGGACTCTCAGTTCCCAACAAACAGCTCCATGGCACTTCAGTTCTGAACTGAGTCCTTTTATCATATTACAAGTGTACAGAAGGTTGGCAACTTCTTACTTTTCCTACCAGATTCAGCCCCCCCAAGTAGATGACGCAGGGAGGGACCCCATTATAATTTTGCTGGGGGAACCATGATTTCTAGTAATGCCACTGCTTAAGCCCAAAGCTGTTTACAGAGAAGGCTGCTTGGTCACTGACTGACAGTCAACCTGTCTGCACAGAAATATTTAGATAATTGTCTGTACCCAGCTTAAGTAACTGTGATCCCAAAATAAAATTTCTCCCACCTTGCTCTCAGTAATATTATGGGATCATTACACAACCTCATTTAAAATATATAACAAACCACCTAAGAGTTTAAGCAAACTATCAGATATTTTATTTGGAGGGTAATATAGCTGACCAATCGGCAATGAAAGGGTCACAATGCATGTTCCGTCCAATTAAGCATGAGAAACAATGCTCTACAGTCTCCTGTTAGGAAACCTAAACTACCTGTTGGAATGTGTCTCAACACTAGCAAATTTGAGCTTGGTGGAAATTTTTTTCATTCTGTGTCCTCAAAAAGGGTTTTCACTGCCATCTACACATCTACACACTGACGTAAATGCAATCCTGTTTGGCTACATGGAAATCTATGCAGCCTGCATCATGCATCTAATGTATTTATACAGCCCTTTCAAAATGCTCACTGCGAATCTTAAAATATACAGTATACATTATATTCATATTATATGTATACAATGTAAAAGAGCATTTTCTGTTTCCGAAAGCCTTCATTCTATCCCAGGCAAAAAAAAAAAATTGGCTCTGTTTAAACAAGTGCTATCCCAAATATGGATTACCCAGGAGAGCGTGGGCAGCCAGCCTGTGTAATATTAGCAGAAAGAACCCTGTAACATCCTGGATGCTGTTCAACGGAGAAAGCTCAGCCACTTAAGATCCACACAGAGTCATCTCTCCATCCTTAACATTCCATAAACAAGCAGAAAACCCTTAATCCACCTGCAGATTTAACCCCTTGTGCAACAAATGTCTGAAAGGGTTAAAGAATGATTGAAAAAGTAAAGCTTTTTTTTTTGTCCCAATTATTTAAGAAAAAAAAAAATCATTAAAAAAAAGAGCTAAGCTTTGCCTTTAAATCACTTCCAAATGCAGAACAATCTTACCTGCTGCAATCAGTTGGAGCATCAACCTTTCCTCTGCCTGCAGGCAAACGCTCCTTCTGTAGTGATGCAGTGCTGTGTGACTGACTGTGTACAGATATTCCATGCTATTTTAAACAGCCTCTTCCCCTACAGTTCAGGCCAGCAAACTGTAGCTCTCTCCCCACATTCCTTTAGATTCTCTCCTTGGCATCTCTTCCTCCCTACCCCTTTAATCATCCATCTCCCTTAAAGGGGGCTATCCTTATAAGGACACAGCTGAAAATTAAAAGCAAAACAAAAAAAATTCCCTCCAGCTCGCTATGGTGTATTTCCCTCTGGAACAGTTGTTAGCTGGGAAAATTTGTTACTTAAATACTCATGTTGCATGTTTGGAAAAGTCGGCACAGGAAAAAGCTGCAGGCGCACAAACAGTTAAATGGAATGTTAGATAAAAATAATGTTATATTAATTTTACTTCCTCGATTTGGATTTAAAAAGAAACTTTGTGATTTGGGAGCATTATAGAAAACTGGTGGGCCTGAGGGGTTAAGACGTTTGTCTTTGATATTGTTATTTGATCCAACCAATCAGATTTCAGCTTTTTACTTGGATACTGCAGTTATATTACATCTGATTGGTTGCTGCAGATTAATTGCTCTGGAAAACTTTTGCCTCTTTTGTTGCTTCAGCTCCTAATCTATTGTTCTGTAGAACAGTGACAGATGACAAATGAATTATATCACATTTTGTCCTCACGCTTCCCCCATCACCTCCTGGCATTTTGCTCGCTGTGTCTTTCAGAATGTATTATACCCAAATAAATAGAATTCATGTTATGATTAGAAACTGTACATGAAATGTTTATCTATATCATATAGCAGGGGTGCCCATCTTGCGGCCTTCCAGGTGTTTAAAAATTGCAACTCCCAGCTTTTCTTGGTTGCAGAATACAATTGGACATTCCTGATGTATGAGATGACCAGTAGTAATTGGTCAAAAAAGTGTATTCTGAGCAATAATGAACTCGCCTTTTTAATATAGAAGGATATTTAAGTGGCAAGCATTGTTCTAATGTTTTAGATTTTGGGTCATTTTCTGCACAGTTCAGAGCCAGGTTTTCTGTTTAATATTATGAATGTATTGGCAGTTGCTTGTAAAAGCCCATATGGTTTAATTGATTAATTCAGTATGGAACCCCATGCTCTTATCTGAGTGCGTTTGGTCCCTGGTCTGATAATTTAGTCAGATCGGCCAGGGATTGGCAGAAATTTACCTGATAGACTTTAGCATCTCCAGGCAGATAAATGATTGTTAATACTAACTGGTAGTCTGTTAGGAAACAGGACTGATCCAAAAATCACCCTGGCATTTATTAAAGAGCTTCCATAGAAATGCACTATTACCCAGAATTCTCATCTTTCAGGAGTCTTAATTGTATGTGAAAGGACATGAACACATTGAAAAATAAAGATTTATATTAAAGTGTAGGACGGTGGACCTTTCCATCTGAAGCCTATACTACTGCTGTGCGAGCTCGTAACCAGCTTGCAACACCAACAGAGCAGGTGTGAACCTGCTGGCGAGGAAATAGTGTTTGGAGGTAGGTTAAGGAGCATCAGATGCTTTCAGGGGTGGGGGGTTATATTTAAATCTAAATTTTTTTTAGGTTGTTAGGGTGGACGTGGCCTTTAAGCTGGGAAGACAGAAACTTTCCCTACCTCTCTGGAAGATTTTGAGGTTCCGTTGGCCATTGGCTTTCGAAAGCTGCAAATAATGTAAATGTGTCATTTTATTTATAAAATTCTCCTCCGCAACAACATTTGAATAATATTTCAAGTTTCAATATTGTTTTTTCTGTTTCAATCTCTCTTCAGGGGCAGTTCGTTGTTCGAGTTTGTTATTTGTGTTGTAACCAGGAAGAGAGAAATCCATTCCAATGACTTGTTTATCGGAAGATAAAATCTTATAAGGGAAATTACTGCGACAGACAAAGCTCTTGTTAACGGATAAGATTCATTCAAATCAATTCTAGTGAGCAATGATTGATGGATGCACAGAAGAGGTTGCTGGTGGCATGACAATCGCGCTTGGTCTCTTTAAGAAGAATTGCAGCTGCTCACTCATCTAAAACATCTTCCCTTCACCACTTTACCTTTAACACAATATATAGGGGATTGGTTAACCTTCAACAACCAATCAGATGTTAGCCTTTTACTGGGTTACTGCAGTTAAGTAACATCTGATTGGTAGCTGCAGATTAATAGCACAGGCAAAGTTTTGCGCCTTTTATTAAATATTAAATCCAACTGTCTAATGATAATCACAATAGGATAATGTAGAATTATATGCAATTGACAAATATTGACAAGCTGTGAACAAGTGAAAACCCTAATAATCACCATGTTAATGTTATTGATTGCAAAATGATTGGTCCAGGTCATTTTCAGAATGTCACAGAAACATTGACATGCTAGTTGACTAGTGTATGGCCTGCAGAAACCTTTCTACTAGTTTACAGACTGAAGAGGGTGTGAGTGTAAGGCAAGGTCCACCAATATTTCCACCTGACAGACTGACCACCACAATATTTTGGTCAATCAGGTAGAAATATTACTTATATTAATATAATAATAATAACGGACCAGATGAAGGTTCAGTTAGACATGTTAGCAAATTTGTCTGATGCATATTCTGCCGAAAAGTGAACCGCAACTATTTTCTTTTCGACTGGCGATATTTTGACAGACTGACCAACTGTTGACCCAATATTGACTTGTGTATTCCAGTTGTATCCAAACAAAAGAAGCCATTCTGGACAGAGGGCAATCATTGGTGAAACCTGGATTCTGACTAATGGTCCAATGGGTAATAAAAACAAAATCTATTGGTCGAACACAACGGGAAGTTCAGCCTGACCATCATTGCAAAACAATCTTAGCAAATGTTCAATATTTACCAGCTTTTGATTTTCCTTCAGATCCCAGGTAATCAATCAGGAAAAATTAATTTTCACACACTTCCCTAATCTGTACATAGCAGATGTATTAGGAGATACATGAAAATAATGATGTACTATTATGTGGTAAACTAAATTGCCTCTGATGTTCCTATTATTATAATCAATTATGTTTGTATTGTTTTATAAAGGATGTGTGCATCCACCTGTCCTTTCCAAGGTGACTGAAGCTTGCAATTGCAGGGAGATGCTGGCAGGGGCTTCCCTGACATCACAAATCCAGCCAGAAATGTTGGTGGTATGTGGATCTCTGAAGGTATTAATAATCAACAGCAGCAGCCAAGGTCTGGTAATCATGTATTTTTTAGATCACATTAATATTAAAAGTAAAACTTGGAATGATTCATCTCAAGACGGAGATATAAAATAAATAAAACGATGGCCTGTCTTTTATTTATGATTAGCTATCCAAGTGCATGGAGATTGGAGACACTGGAACAAACCAATTCTGCAAAGAAGAAAACATCTTCTGTATTTTTAGAACTGTAGAATGTTTCATGACTACATATTGTAGCGAACGATATTCCCAGTTACCAGGCACACGAGGGTTAACACCCTCTGGCAATTAGATCCATTTTTTAATTAAGAAGCTTGAGCTTTGGCTGAAATTATTATTATTTTTTGTACCAGAGCATGATTGTTGGGAATTAATGACCTAACAGAGAATTACAGTGAATTGGACACATAATATCTTATACTCCCAGAATGTAAATTACAAGCACTGGGGGTGATGTGGGTAAGAAGCTGGTCCCCAAGAGATTTCAGCACTTTGTTATTTGGTTATGGTTTATCTATGCAAAAAGCAGAATTATGGAAAGAATTGTTGTCCTTGACAATCACTACTAAAGCTAGAGTCAGTACTAGGTCCAGCTCTTTCCGTCTTAATAACACTGCAGGTAGTCATTATTTGTAGGCAAGGCCCAAAGCATGTGGAGGATATATCTCTCCAGATTTTGCTGAGAAAGATCCCATACCCCACAACTTACTTTGTAAGGATGTGGTTTATTGGCTGTACCAGAGGTAGATTAGATCAAACAGGTCCTTATGCATCCTTCTGGATTCTACTGGTTTGGCTGTACCCCACCCTGTGGTAAACTGCACATGACCAACCCTGGAACATTTAAGCTACATCTAGGACAAGGCTGGGAATTCTGGGACAGTGAGGTAGGCCTGTAAAAACGAAATAATCAGGATGATTGTAAAGAAGGTTCTAAAGGTTGTGTTTCTATGGTCCTTTCCCATCAGCTTGAAAAAGGATAAGTAAAGTCTGAAATATGTAACATACATGTATGTTTCACCAGTTCTTTAAGTTATGTCTTTATCTGAATGATCTAAATACCCAGACTTGTATACACTATTCTAGAACTGCAGGCCCTGTCCAGGAGGCCCCAATCATATTCTGTCTAAAGGTTCATACACACTTACGTAGCTGTTCGGGCATCGGGTATCTTATTGGGTGGTATGGAAAGGCTGGAACCTCCCAAACCAACAGGGAGATTCAATAAAAGTTCTTATTGTTTAAAATGGTGCTAATTTTGCCCCAACCATTCAGATGTTATTTAACATTTGTAAGCCTACATCTGATTGGTTGGGGCAAAATTTGCACCATTTTAAACGATAAGAACTTTTATTGAATAACCCTGTAAGTTTATAAAATGAGGACAAACTCTCATCAATGGAATATCAGTTCCTCCTTGCCCCAAGGGCCTTAGGGTTAAGCCAATGCAATAGCTGTTTGCAGACATCAGTTAGCTATTCTTACCAATGGAGTTATCCTAGGGATAAAG
Source organism: Hymenochirus boettgeri (assembly GCA_019447015.1). Taxonomy (NCBI): domain Eukaryota; kingdom Metazoa; phylum Chordata; class Amphibia; order Anura; family Pipidae; genus Hymenochirus; species Hymenochirus boettgeri. The sequence goes on along the minus strand of CM033476.1, from coordinate 142,992,185 downwards.
AAAATATTGTGCACATAGACGGTAGATACAATTCTTTATTGAGGGTAAAAAAGTTCATGGGAAATTAAGTTTAATATTTAGAGTTTGCATTTGGGGTGCTTGATTGTGAAAACGTCATTTTTAAGCATAAATTCTCTTTTAAGGATGATTATCCAGTTTTGCTAAATACTGTAGATGAAATAAGCCAAAGGTCCCATGAGTAGCAGCAATTAATCCTCGCAGAACTCTTTATCAGGTTAGAATGACAACAGAGAAAGGAAAGGCAACTGCACTGTAAAATCCTGCCCTCAGGGTCAATGTGTTTATCTATCCAGTACTCAAATTTCTGTGTGGATGTGTTTCTGTGTGCGGATGCTGGACGGTCATTTTGTAGAAATACTTTAATGGGCCGAACATCTCCTGGGGATTGTTCACCATCCAAAAGATCATCCATTAAGATTAGAAGAAGAGAAGTTTTACCTTTAATTGCCTGCCAGGATATAAGGAATTGTCCATTTAATTTAATACTTAATCTACAGTTTAGAAGCAAAAGAAAGTTAATTGTTCCTGTTATTAATCTGCACAAACGGGTTAAAGAATTAGACCACTTGCCATTGGGATTTAGGAAGGGATGGTCTGTTTGGCTAATTGTAATATTATTTAGTGGTCACAAAATGATCAGCTAAAGTTATTTCAGAACATTGAAAGCGAGATTGTTGCTATGAGAAGCTGGGAGAAGATTTCAATAGAAGTAAACAGCCTCATGCTCCTATGATTGGTATAATCAAACTTCAAATCGACTTATTACAAAGATAGTCAGTGTAAGGTATTTTAAAGTCCATTGTACTCTCTCCAACTTTACTGTGAAAGTAGCCTTAAACTGCTCAACCAGTGCCTTAAAGTAAAGGAAAGGTTTCTTTACAGTGAGAGCGGTGAACCTGTGGAACTGTCTTCCAGCAGATGTGGTAATGGCAAGTTCATTAAATAGCTTTAAAAGTGGGCTGGATAGGTTTCTAAAATGAAATAATATTGACAATTACTGGTATTAATACATATAGATCTGGTTGGTACAGGGATACTATATAATATTGAGAATTACTGGTATTAATAATATACTCTGAGTTCTTGGTTGGGTAAGGGATACTATATAATATTGAGAATTACTGGTATTAATACATATACTGCAGTTCTGGTTGGGACAGGGATACTATATAATATTGAGAATTACTGGTATTAATACATATACTGTAGTTCTGGTTGGTAAGGGATACTATATAATATTGAGAATTACTGGCATTAATATATTTACTGTAGTTCTGGTTGGTACGGGGATACTATATAATATTGAGTATTATTATATACTTGAATACAAGTCAAGGTACCTATTTTTACGGAAAAAATGAGTAAAAGTGATTGACTCGATTATAAGTCGAGGGTAGAAAAGATGACCACTGCTGCCTTCGGATTCTGTATTATTTTGAGGCTTTATTTGCCCTTTAAATGGACAACAGAATTCCCATACAGTAGTCTCATACAGTAATAGCTAAATCCAGTATGGTTATTACTGTATGGGACTACTGTATGGGAATTCTGCTGTCAATTTAAATGGCAACTAAAGCCTCAAAACAATACAGACTCAGGCAATCTATTAAACAATAGATACCATCCTCCTGATAAACAGGCATTAGTTGCCCTTTATATTGAGAGTAATTCCCAATTCTTTGGCACTTCAGGTGTTTGTAAACTACAACTCCCAGCATGCTTTAGTTGCTGGGAGTTGTAGTTTACAAACATCTGCAGTGGAACTGCAACCCCCTTCCCCAACCCCCCTGCCAGTAAAAATAAGCACACAAGTTACTGAAGAGCTGAATAACTGAAATATGAATAATGAAGCATTTAACTTTCACTAACTTGTATGCTTCTTAGAGCTGGACCGATAAATAGGATCCTGTTTGATTGAAGGTCTGTGTCTGCATTTTAGTCCCTTCATATCCCTGGCTGTGGAGTCATTAAAAGGTTCCTGCAGAAATCCTTGATCCAACCCTTTGGTCCCAGACCAGTGGATCCTTCTGCTCCACCTTGAATTTCTTAACAGCACTTTCACTGTGCTTTCACTGCTGTAACTTGTAAGAGGAATCCGGCCTCCACATCCCCTGATCGTCGCATCCACTGACGTCACTACTCGGCGCCGGGAAGTGAGACAGGCGCCGAGTAGTGATGTCAGTGGATGTGGAGGCCGGATTCTTCTTACAAGTTAGTTACTGACCCGAGTATAAGTCGAGGTTCAGTTTTCAGGCTGTTTTTACAGCCTGAAAACCTCGACTTATACTCGAGTATATATGGTACTGTAGTTCTGGTTGGTACAGGGATATTATATAATATTGAGAATTACTGGTATTAATACATATACTGTAGTTCTGGTTGGTACAGGGATACTATATAATATTGAGAATTACTGGTATTAATACATATACGTAGTTCTGGTTGGTACAGGATACTATATAATATGAGGAATTACTGGTATAATACATATACTGTAGTTCGGTTGGTACGAGATACTATAATATTGAGAATTTACTGGTATTAATACATATAACTGTAGTTCTGGGTTGGTACGGGGATACTAATAATATTGAGAATTACTGGTATTAATACATATACTGTAGTTCTGGTTGGTTACAGGGATACTATAATATTGAGAATTACTGGTATAATAATAACTGTAGTTCTGGTTGGTACGGGGATACTATATAATATTGAGAATTACTGGTATTAAATACATATACGTAGTTCTGGTTGGTACAGGGATACTATATATATTGAGATTACTGGTATTAATACATATACTGTAGTTCTGGTTGGTACAGGGATACTAATAATATTGAGAATTACTGGTTTAATACATATACTGTAGTCTCGGTTGGACAGGGATACTTATATAATATTGAGAATTACTGGTATTAATACATATACTGTAGTTCTGGTTGGTAGGGATACTATATAATATGAGAATTACTGGTATTAATACATATACTGTAGTTCTGGTTGGTACGGGATACTATATAATATTGAGAATTACTGGTATATACATATACTGTAGTTTGGTTGTACAGGGATACTATATAATATGAATCTGGTATATACATATACGTAGTTCTGGTTGGTACGGGATACTATATAATATTAGAATTACTGGTATTAATACATATACTGTAGTTCTGGTTGGTACAGGGATACTATATAATATTGAGAATTACTGGTATTAATACATATACTGTAGTTCTGGTTTGGTACAGGGATACTATTAATATTGAGAATTACTGGTATTAATACATATACTGCAGTTCTGGTTGTACAGGGTATATATAATATTGAGAATTACTGGTATTAATACATATACTGTAGTTCTGGTTGGTACAGGGATACTATATAATATGAGAATTACTGGTATTAATACATATACTGCAGTTCTGGTTTGGTACAGGGATACTATATAATATTGAGAATTACTGGTATTAATACATATACTGCAGTTCTGGTTGGTACAGGGATCCTATATAATATTGGAATTACTGGTATTAATACATATACTGTAGTCTGGTTGGTACAGGATACTATATAATTGAGAATTACTGGTATTATACATATACTGGTTTGGTTGGTACAGGGATACTATATATATTGAGATTATGGTATTAATACATATACTGTAGTTCTGGTTGGTACAGGGATCCTATATAATATTGAGAATTAGGTATTAATACATATACTGAGTTCTGGTTGGTACAGGGATACTATTAATATTGAGAATTACTGGTATTAATACATATCTGTAGTTCTGGTTGGTACAGGGATATATATATATTGAGAATTACTGGTATTAATACATATACTGTAGTTTGGTTGGTACAGGGATACTAATATTAATTGAGAGAATTACTGGTATTAATACCTAACTGTAGTTCTGGTTGGTACAGGGATACTATATAATATTGAGAATTACTGGTATTAATACATATACTGTAGTTCTGGTTGGAACGGGGATACTATATAATATTAAGAATTACTGGTATTAATACATATACTGTAGTTCTGGTGGGTACAGGGATACTTTATAATATTGAGAATTACTGGTATTAATACGTATACTGTAGTTATGGTTGGTACAGGGATACTATATAATATTGAGGATTACTGATATTAATACATATACTGTAGTTCTGGTTGGTCACGAGGGATCTTAATAATTTGAGAATTACTGGTATTAATACATATACTGTAGTTCTGGTTGGTACGGGATACTATATAATATGAGAATTACTGGTATTAATACATATACTGTAGTTCTGGTTGGACGGGATACTATTATATTGAGAATTACTGGTATTAATACATATACTGTATTTTCTGGTTGGTACAGGGTCCTATATAATATTGAGAATACGGTATTAATACATATACTGTAGTTCTGGTTGGTACGGGATACTATATAATATTGAGAATTACTGGTATTAATACATATACTGTAGTTCTGGTTGGTACGGGGATACTATATAATATTGAGAATTACTGGTATTAATACATATCCTGTATTTCTGGTTGGTACGGGATACTATATATATTGAGAATTACTGGTATTAATACATATACTGTAGTTTCTGGTTGGTACAGGATATCTATATATATTGAGAATTACTGGTATTAATACATATCTGTAGTTCTGGTTGGTACAGGGACACTATATAATATAGAATTACTGGTATTAATACTATACTGTAGTTCTGGTTGGTACAGGGATACTATATAATATTAAGAATTTACTGGTATTACTACATTATACTGCAGTTTCGGGTTGGTACAGGGATCTATATAATATTGAGAATTACTGGTATTAAGGGCACTATGTGAAAAAAAACTTTGTCTCTATACAATGTATAGATCACTTAGTATAAGCTGCCTTACTTTCATGTTGCTGTGTGGCTTCGTTTCTTCACACTGGCAAAGTTTGTAACACTGTGTGAGTCCCCCTCCCCCTCTCTGTCTACTCCCCTCAAGCATGTGAAGGGCTGTATACAGAGTCCGAGCATGTGCAGTTGAAAGACTTTAAATGGAGTGCTGACATCCTGTTGACCCCTCTTCTCCAGAGCTAACGTGCAAGCAATCAAAGTGTGGATATTAAAGTAGCATAGCTGACAGGGAGGAGGCAGAGGGGGAGAGAGGACAAGTGGTGCTGAGAGTTCTTTACAAGTAAGTTCCTGAACTCTGCCTCTGGCCTGTTCTCAACTTTGCTAATTGTTATTTATTTTTTCCTAAAGTTCATATCTCTCCCCCTCTTAGCTCCGATCATAATCACGAAGACAAGAGTCAGTGTAACTGTAGCTGTAGTGAGACCTTTTACAAACACAGTGAGCACTGCTTGTTATCCTGATAAATTCATTTCTTTAGTCTATCTATATATTCATAGATTGCACTGTATGTCTTGTTTGATAGTCTTATTCGTTATTATATATACTGTATTAGTGTTCCATTGAGTCACTGGTTTTGTTGTATATAAGATTTTTTTTGGGGGGAGTGGCTGTTTTATGTGTGTTTTCCTCATATTGCTGGGTTGATGGTTTTATTGATTATGTTTGCACTACAGCATTTGACTGTGTTGCCACTGGTACTTACAGTGTGGGTGAAGGAGTATGTGACAGTGCTACAGGGAGCATTTGGATTGTGTGGGTTGTGTTCCTTTGAGTGACAGATGAGGTGTAGCAGCTCCTACAAAATCATGGCATATTCAAATGCTTATATCTCTGGACTATAAATAATTTACAAGAACAAAGGTACCCTGTGGTTGGATGACTTATAGGATATATTAAAGGAATTAAAAAAAAAACAATTTTCCTCAATATAATGCCCTTTAACATATCTCAGTTCGGTTGGTAAGGGATCTATATAATATTGAGAATTACTGTATTATAATATACTGTAGTTCTGGTTGGTACAGGGATACTATATAATATTGAGAATACTGTTATTAATACATATACTGAAGTTCTGGTTGGTACAGGGATCCTATATAATATTGAGAATTACTGGTATTATACATATACTTGATTTCTGGTTGGTACAGGTGGATCCTATATAATATTGAGAATTACGGTATTAATACATATACTGTAGTTCTGGTTGGTTACAGGGATCCATATAATATTGAGAATTACTGGTATTAATACATATACTGTAGTTCTGTGTTGGTACAGGGATCCTATATAATATTGAGAATTACTGGTATAATACATATATGTATTTCGGTTGGTACAGGGATCACTATATAAATATTGAGAATTACTGGTATTAATACATATACTGTAGTTCTGGTTGGTAAGGGACTATTAATATGAGAATTACGTATTAATACATATACGTAGTTCTGGTGGTACAGGATACTATAATATTTGAGAATTACTGTATTAATACATATACTGTAGTTCTGGTTGGTACAGGGATCTATATAATATTGAGAATTACTGGTATTAATACATATACTGTAGTTCTGGTTGGTACAGGGATACTATATAATATTGAGAATTACTGGTATTAATACATATACTGCAGTTTCTGGTGGTTACAGGGATCCTATATAATATTGAGAATTACTGGTATTAATACATATACTACTCAACTACTATACTACTTACTTAAGCTACTACTTCTTACTAATGCTATACTTACTTACTCTACTAACTACACTGCACGCTACTACTTTATACTATAACTACTACTCCTACTATACTTGATACTCTACTACCTATCTACTATCTTTACTTACTTACTCTGCTACTACTCTACTAACTAACCTGACTTTACTTACTAACTTACTCCTAATACTACTGACTACCTACTACTCCTTACTACTATACTCTACTGCTACTACTCTCTACTACTAACTAATAACTTACTATAAACTGACTGACACTACTATACTATACTTAACTACGAGACTAACTAAACTACTTACTTCTGACTACTACTTACTACTATCTACATACTTACTTTATACTTTACTACTACTACTAATAACTGCAGTTTCTGGTTGGTACCGGGAAATTCCTATATAATATTGAGAATTACTGGTAGTTAAATACATATACCTGTAGTTCCCTTGGTTGGCAAAAATGGATACTATATCATATTGAGAATTACTGGTATTCATCATATATTGTGCCGTTTCTGGTTGGTACAGGGATCTAATATATTAGATAACTGGTATTAATACATATACTGCAGTTCTGGTTGGTACAGGGATACTATATAATATTGAGAATTACTGGTATTAATACATATACTGCAGTTCTGGTTGGTACAGGGATCCTATATAATATTGAGAATTACTGGTATTAATACATATACTGTAGTTCTGGTTGGTACAGGGATACTATAGAATATTGAGAATTACTGGTATTAATACATATACTGTAGTTCTGGTTGGTACAGGGATACTATAGAATATTGAGAATTACTGGTATTAATACATATACTGCAGTTCTGGTATGTATCTTTGTATCTTTATACAGCCCCCAATACTATGTTACTATTAGACAGGCATTATGGGTAGGGTATAAAGGTTGGACTAGATGGATGTATGTCTTTATTTAACTTCTAATACTACGTTACTATGTAACTATTAGACAGGCATTATGGGTAGGGTATAAAGGTTGGACTAGATGGATGTCTGTCTTTATTTAACTTCTAATACTACGTTACTATGTAACTATGAGACAGGCATTATGGGTAGGGTATAAAGGTTGGACTAGATGGATGTATGTCTTTATTTAACCTCTAATACTACGTTACTATGTAACTATGAGACAGGCATTATGGGTAGCAGTGGGGACCAGATGACAAATGAATTATATCACATTTTGTCCTCACGCTTCCCCCATCACCTCCTGCTTTTGCTCGCTGTGTCTTTCAGAATGTATTATACCCAATAAATAGAATCATGTTATGATTAGAAACTGTACATGAAATGTTTATCTAATCATATGCAGGGGTGCCCATCTTGCGGCCTTCCAGGTGTTTAAAAATTGCAACTCCCAGCTTTTCTTGGTTGCAGAATACAATTGGACATTCCTGATGTATGAGATGACCAGTAGTAATTGGTCAAAAAAGTGTATTCTGAGCAATAATGAACTCGCCTTTTTAATATAGAAGGATATTTAAGTGGCAAGCATTGTTCTAATGTTTTAGATTTGTGGTCATTTCTGCACAGTTCAGAGCCAGGTTTTCTGTTTAATATTATGAATGTTGGCAGTTGCTTGTAAAAGCCCATATGGTTTAATTGATTAATTCAGTATGGAACCCCATGTCTTATCTGAGTGCGTTTGGTCCCTGGTCTGATAATTTAGTCAGATGCCAGGGATTGGCAGAATTTACCTGATAGACTTTAGCATCCAGGCAGGTAAATGATTGTTAATACTAACTGTAGTCTGTTGGAAACAGGACTGATCCAAAAATCACCCTGGCATTTATTAAAGAGCTTCCATAGAAATGCACTATTACCCAGAATTCTCATTCTTCAGGAGTCTAATTGTATGTGAAAGGACATGAACACATTGAAAAATAAAGATTTATTAAAGTGTAGGACGGTGGACCTTTCCATCTGAAGCCTATACTACTGCTGTGCGAGCTCGTACCAGCTAGCTTGCAACCAAACAGAGCAGGTGTGAACCTGCTGGCGAGGAAAAGTGTTTTGAGGTAGGTTTAGGGAGCATCAGATGCTTTCAGGGTGGGGGGTTATATTTAAAATCTAAATTTTTTTTAGGTTGTTAGGGTGGACGTGCCCTTAAGCTGGGAAGACAGAAACTTTCCCTACCTCTCTGGAAGATTTTGAGGTTCCGTTGGCCATTGGCTTTCAAAAGCTGCAAATAATGTAAATGTGTCATTTTATTTATAAAATTCTCCTCCGCAACAACATTTGAATAATATTTCAAGTTTCAATATTGTTTTTTCTGTTCAATCTCTCTTAGGGGCAGTTCGTTGTGTCGAGTTTGTTATTTGTGTTGTAAACCAGGAAGAGAGAAATCCATTCCAATGACTTGTTTATCGGAAGATAAAATCTTATAAGGAATTACTGCGACAGACAAAGTCTTGTTAACGGATAAGATTCATTCAAATCAATTCTAGTGACAATGATTGATGGATGCACAGAAGAGTTGCTGGTGGCATGAACATCGCGCTTGGTCTCTTTAAGAAGATTGCAGTGCTCACTCATCTAAAACATCTTCCCTTCACCACTTTACCTTAACACAATATATAGGGGATGGTAACCTTCAACAACCAATCAGAGTTAGCCTTTTACTGGGTTACTGCAGTTAAGTAACATCTGATTGGTAGCTGCAGATTAATAGCACGGCAAAGTTTTGCGCCTTTTATTAAATATTAAATCCAACTGTCTAATGATAATCACATAGGATAATGTAGAATTATATGCAATTGACAAATATTGACAAGCTGTGAACAAGTGAAAACCCTAATTATCACCATGTTATGTTATTGATTGCAAATGATTGGTCCAGGTCATTTCAGAATGTCACAGAAACATGGACATGGTAGTTGACTAGTGTATGGCCTGCAGAAACCTTTCTACTAGTTTACAGACTGAAGAGGGTGGTGAGTGTAAGGCAGGTCACCCAATATTTCCACCTGACAGACTGACCACCACAATATTTGGTCAATCAGGTAGAAATATTATTATATTAATATAATAATAATAACGGACCAGATGAAGGTTCAGTTAGACATGTTAGCAAATTTTGTCTGATGCAATATTCTGCCGAAAAGTGAACCGCAACTATTTTCTTTTCGACTGGCGATATTTTGACGAGACTGACCAAACTGATTGACCAAATATTGACTTGTGTATTCCAGGTGTAATCCAAACAAAAGAAGCCATTCTGGACAGAGGGCAGTCATTGGTGAAACCTGGATTCTGACTAATGGTCCAATGGGTATAAAAAACAAAATCTATTGGTCAGAACTACACGGGAAGTTCAGCCTGACCAATCATTGCAAAACAATCTTAGCAAATGTTCAATATTTACCAGCTTTTGATTTTCCTTCAGATCCCCAGGTAATCAATCAGGAAAAATTAATTTTCACACACTTCCCTAATCTGTACATAGCAGATGTATTAGGAGAATACATGAAAATAATGATGTACTAATTATGTGGTAAACTAAATTGCCTCTGATGTTCCTATTAATTATGCAATCAATTATGTTTGTGATTGTTTATAAAGGATGTGTGCATCCACCTGTCCTTTCCAAGGTGACTGAAGCTTGCAAGTTGCAGGGAGATGCTGGCAGGGGCTTCCCTGACATCACAAATCCAGCCAGAAATGTTGGTGGTATGTGGATCTCTGAAGGTATTAATAAATCAACAGCAGCAGCCAGAGGTCTGGTAATCATGTATTTTTTAGATCACATTAATATTAAAAGTAAAAACTTGGAATGATTCATCTCAAGACGGAGATATAAAAATAAATAAAACGATGGCCTGTCTTTTATTTATGATTAGCTATCCAAGTGCATGGAGATTGGAGACACTGGAACACAAACCAATTCTGCAAAAGAAGAAAACATCTTCTGTATTTTTAGAACTGTAGAATGTTTCATGACTACATATTGTAAGCGAACGATATTCCCAGTTACCAGGCACACGAGGGTTAACACCCTCTGGCAAATTAGATCCATTTTTAATTAAGAATGCTTGAGCTTTGGCTGAAATTATTATTATTTTTGTACCAGAGCATGATTGTTGGGAATTAATGACCTAAACAGAGAATTACAGTGAATTGGAACATAAATATCTTATACTCCCAGAATGTAAATTACAAGCACTGGGGGGTGATGTGGGTAAGAAGCTGGTCCCCAAGAGATTTCAGCACTTTGTTATTTGGTTATGGTTTATCTATGCAAAAAGCAGAATTATGGGAAAGAATTGTTGTCCTTGAACAATAAATACTAAAGCTAGAGTCAGTACTAGGTCCAGCTCTTTCCGTCTTAATAACACTGCAGGTAGTCATTATTTGTAGGCAGGCCCAAAGCATGGTGGAGGATATATCTCTCCAGATTTTGCTGAGAAAGTCCCATAGACCCCACAACTTTGTAAAGGATGTGGTTTATTGGCTGTACCCAGAGGTAGATTAAGATCAAACAGGTCCTTAGGCAGCCTGTGGATTCTACTGGTTTGGCTGTACCCCACCCTGTGGTAAACTGCACATGACCAACCCTGGAACATTTAAGCTACATCTAGGACAAGGCTGGGAATTCTGGGACAGTGAGGTAGGCCTGTAAAAACGAAATAATCAGGATGATTGTAAGAAGGTTCTAAGGTTGTGTTTCTATGGTCCTTTCCCATCAGCTTGAAAAAGGATAAGTAAAGTCTGAAATATGTAACATACGTGTATGTTTCACCCAGTTCTTTAAGTTATGTCTTTATCTGAATGATCTAAATACCCAGACTTGTATACACTATTCTAGAACTGCAGGCCCTGTCCAGGAGGCCCAATCATATTCTGTCTAAAGGTATACACACTTACGTAGCTGTTCGGGCATCGGGTATCTATTGGGTGGTATGGAAAGGCTGGAACCTCCCAAACCAACAGGGAGATTCAATAAAAGTTCTTATTGTTTAAAATGTGCTAATTTTGCCCAACCATTCAGATGTTATTTAACATTTGTAAGCCTACATCTGATTGGTTGGGGCAAAATTTGCACCATTTTAACGATAAGAACTTTTATTGAATAACCTGTAAGTTTATAAAATGAGGACAAACTCTCATCAATGGAATATCAGTTCCTCCTTGCCCCAAGGGCCTTAGGGTTAAGCCAATGCAATAGCTGTTTGCAGACATAGTTAGCTATTCTTACCAATGGGTTATCCTAGGGATAAAGAAAATATTGTGCACATAGACGGTAGATAACTTCTTTATTGAGGGTAAAAAAGTTCATGGGAAATTAAGTTTAATATTTAGAGTTTGCATTTGGGGTGCTTGATGTGAAAACGTCATTTTAAGCATAAATTCTCTTTTAAGGATGATTATCCAGGTTTTGCTAAATACTGTAGATGAAATAAGCAAAGGTCCCCATGAGTAGCAGCAATTAATCCTCGCAGATTCTTTATCAGGTTAGAATGACAACAGAGAAAGGAAAGGCAACTGCACTGTAAAATCCTGCCTCAGGGTCAATGTGTTTATCTATCCAGTACTCAATTTCTGGTGGATGTGTTTTCTGTGTGCGGATGCTGGACGGTCATTTTGTAGAAATACTTTAATGGGCCGAACATCTCCTGGGGATTGTTCACCATCCAAAAGATCATCCATTAAGATTAGAAGAAGAGAAGTTTTACCTTAATTGCCTGCCAGGATATAAGGAATTGTCCATTTAATTAATACTTAATCTACAGTTTAGAAGCAAAAGAAAGTTAATTGTTCCTGTTATTAATCTGCACAAACGGGTTAAAGAATTAGACCACTTGCCATTGGATTTAGGAAGGGATGGTCTGTGTTGGCTAATTGTAATATTTTTAGTGGTCACAAATGATCAGCTAAAGTTATTTCAGAACATTGAAAGCGAGATTGTTGCTATGAGAAGCTGGGAGAAGATTTCAATAGAAGTAAACAGCCTCATGCTCCTATGATTGGTATAATCAAACTTCAAATCGACTTATTACAAAGATAGTCAGTGTAAGGTATTTTAAAGTCCATTGTACTCTCTCCAACTTTACTGTGAAAGTAGCCTTAAACTGCTCAACCAGTGCCTTAAAGTAAAGGAAAGGTTTCTTTACAGTGAGAGCGGTGAAACCTGTGGAACTGTCTTCCAGCAGATGTGGTAATGGCAAGTTCAAAATAGCTTTAAAAGTGGGCTGGATAGGTTTCTAAAATGAAATAATATTGACAATTACTGGTATTAATACATATAGATCGGTTGGTACAGGGATAATATATATAATATTGAGAATTACTGGCATTAATATTATTACTGTAGTTCTTTGGTTGGTACGGCGGATACTATATAATATTGAGATATTATATATACTTGAATACAAGTCAACGGTACCTATTTTTACGGAAAAAATGAGTAAAAGTGATTGACTCGATTATAAGTCGAGGGTTAGAAAGATGACCACTGCTGCCTTGGATTCTGTATTATTTTGAGGCTTTATTTGCCCTTAAATGGACAACAGAATTCCCATACAGTAGTCTCATACAGTAATAGCTAAATCCAGTATGGTATTACTGTATGGGACTACTGTATGGGAATTCTGCTGTCAATTTAAAGGGCAACTAAAGCCTCAAAACATACAGACTCAGGCAATCTATTAAACCATAGATACCATCTCCTGATAAACAGGCATTAGTTGCCCTTACATTGAGAGTAATTCCCAATTCTTTGGCACTTCAGGTGTTGGTAAACTAAACTCCCAGCATGCTTAGTTGCTGGGAGTTGTAGTTTACAAACATCTGCAGTGGACTGCAACCCCCTTCCCCAACCCCCTGCCAGTAAAATAAGCACACAAGTTACTGAAGAGCTGAATAACGAAATATGAAATGAAGCATTTAACTTTCACTAACTTGTATGCTTCTTAGAGCTGGACGATAAATAGGATCCTGTTGATTGAAGGTCTGTGTCTGCATTGTAGTCCCTTCATATCCCTGGCTGTGGAGTCAATAAAAGGTTCCTGCAGAAATCCTTGATCCAACCCTTTGGTCCCGACCAGTGGATCCTTCTGCTCCACCTTGATTTCTTAACAGCACTTTCACTGTGCTTTCACTGCTGTAACTTGTAAGAGGAATCCGGCCTCCACATCCCCTGATCGTCGCATCCACTGACGTCACTACTCGGCGCCGGGAAGTGAGACAGGCGCCGAGTAGTGATGTCAGTGCGAGTGGGATGTGAGGGGCCGGATTCTTCTTACAAGTTAGTTACTGACCCGAGTATAAGTCGACGGTTCAGTTTTCAGGCTGTTTTTACAGCCTGAAAACCTCGACTATACTCGAGTATATATGGTACTGTAGTTCTGGTTGGTACAGGGATATTATATAATATTGAGAATTCTGGTATTAATACATATACTGTAGTTCTGGTTGTACAGGATACTAATAATATTGAGAATTACTGGATTAATACATATACGTAGTTCTGGTTGGTACAGGGATACTATATAATATTGAGAATTACTGGTATAATACATATACTGTAGTCTGGTTGGTACAGAGATATATATAATATTGAGAATTACTGGTATTAATACATATACTGTAGTTCTGGTTGGTACGGGATACTATATAATATTGAGAATTACTGGTATTAATACATATACTGTAGTTCTGGTTGGTACGGGATATCTATAATATTGAGAATTACTGGTATAATACATAAACTGTAGTTCTGGTTGGTACGGGGATACTATATAATATTGAGAATTACTGGTATTAATACATATACTGTAGTTCTGGTTGGTACAGGGATACTATATATATTGAGAATTACTGGTATTAATACATATACTGTAGTTCTGGTTGGTACGGGATACTATATATTGAGAATTACTGGTATTAATACATATACTGTAGTTCTGGTTGAACAGGGATACTATATAATATTGAGAATTACTGGTATTAATACATATACTGTAGTTCTGGTTGGTAGGGATATATATAATATTGAGAATTACTGGTATTAATACATATACGTAGTTTCTGGTTGGTACGGGATACTATATAATATTGAGAATTACTGGTATATACATATACTGTAGTTCTGGTTGGTACAGGGATACTATATAATATGAGAATTACTGGTATTAATACATATACTGTAGTTCTGGTTGGTACGGGATACTATATAATATTAGAATTACTGGTATTATACATATACTGTAGTTCTGGTTGGTACAGGGATACTATATAATATTGAGAATTACTGGTATTAATACATATACTGTAGTTCTGGTTGGTACAGGGATACTATTAATATTGAGAATTACTGGTATTAATACATATACTGCAGTTCTGGTTGTACAGGGTACTATATAATATTGAGAATTACTGGTATTAATACATATACTGTAGTTCTGGTTGGTACAGGGATACTATATAATATTAAGAATTACTGGTATTAATACATATACTGCAGTTCTGGTTGGTACAGGGATACTATATAATATTGAGAATTACTGGTATTAATACATATACTGCAGTTCTGGTTGTACAGGGATCCTATATAATATTGGAATTACTGGTATTAATACATATACTGTAGTACTGGTTGGTACAGGGATACTATATAATTGAGAATTACTGGTATTAATACATATATTGCGTTCTGGTTGGTACAGGGATACTATATATATTGAGATTATGGTATTAATACATATTACTGTAGTTCTGGTTGGTACAGGGATCCTATATAATATTGAGAATTACTGGTATTAATACATATTACTGCAGTTCTGGTTGGTACAGGGATACCTATTAATATTGAGAATTACTGGTATTAATACATATCTGTAGTTCTGGTTGGTACAGGGATATATATATATTGAGAATTACTGGTATTAATACATATACTGTAGTTTGGTTGGTACAGGGATACTAATATAGATTGAGAATTACTGGTATTAATACTATACTGTAGTTGGTTGGTACAGGGATACTATATAATATTGAGAATTACTGGTATAATACATATACTGCAGTTCTGGTTGGTACAGGGATACTATAATATTGAGAATTACTGGTATTAATACATATTACTGCAGTTCTGGTTGGTACAGGGATCCTATATAATATTGAGAATTACGGTATTAATACATATACTGCAGTTCTGGTTGGTACAGGGATACTATATAATATTGAGAATTACGGTATTAATACATATATTGCAGTTCTGGTTGGTACAGGGATACTATATAATATTGAGAATTACTGGTATAATACATATACTGTAGTTCTGGTTGGTACAGGGATCCTATATAATATTGAGAATACTGGTTATTAATACATATACTGCAGTTCTGGTTGGTACAGGGATCCTATATAATATTGAGAATTACTGGTATTAATACATATACTGTAGTTCTGTTGGTACAGGGATCCTATATAATATTGAGAATTACTGGTATTAATACATATACTGTAGTTCTGGTTGGTACAGGGATATCTATAGAATATTAGAATTACTGGTATTAATACATATACTGTAGTTCTGGTTGGTACAGGGATACTATGAATATTGAGAATTACTGGTATAATACATATACTGCAGTTCTGGTATGTATCTTGTATCTTTATACAGCCCCCAATACTATGTTACTATTAGACAGGCATTATGGGTAGGGTTATAAAGGTGGACTAGATGGATGTATGTCTATTTAACTTCTAATACTACGTTACTATGTAACTATAGACAGGCATTATGGGTAGGGTATAAAGGTGGGACTCTAGATGGATGTATGTCTTTATTTAACTTCTAATACTACGTTACTATGTAACTATTAGACAGGCATATGGGTAGGGTATAAAGGTTGGACTAGATGGATGTATGTCTTTATTTAAAACTTCTAATACTACGTTACTATGTAACTATGAGACAGGCATTATGGGTAGGGTATAAAGGTTGGACAGAGGGATGTATGTCTTTATTAACCTCCAATACTATGTTACTATGTAACTATGAGACAGGCATTATGGGTAGGGATATAAAGGTTGGACTAGATGGATGTATGTCTTTATTTAAACTTCTACACTTTCGACTATGTAACTATGAGACAGGCATTATGGGTAGGGTATAAAGGTTGGACTAGATGGATGTATGTCTTTATTCAACTTACAATTCTATGTTACTATGTAATTGTTAGATGGAATTATGAGTAGTGTATAAAGGTTGAACTAGATGGGCGTATGTCTTTATACAACCTCCAATACTATGTTAAGTTGCACTCGTGTTCCTATTCTGCCCCCCTGGTCATGACCATTGGTAAGACATGTTCTACAAGAAACACATTTACCTATAGGCCAGGCCCTGAAAGGAGAAGACTGGGATCACAAAGGTTGTTTTAAATAATAGCACAGGATAAACTTTTACACCTATTATTTAAATGTTGCCATGTTCATATGTCCATCTTACATTGGTAAAGAGACTTTCCTTTGCCCATACAATGATAGATGGCTGCAAGATGATTGAACTACACCACCTGGAACCATCTATCCTGAGGCAGTGGCATAGCTAGAAATAGATGTGCCCCTATCTGTTACAGGGACTGTATTTGTGGTAGGAAAAGTAAGGAGTTGGGGCCCCCTAGCTCTCCGGCCCGCCTGTGGTCACAGGGGCTGCTCCCATGTTACTTATACCTCTACTGAGTGGATTTTATTATGCCTTGATAGACCCAATGTCTGTCCTGTAACATAGTAACAGTAATTGAGGTTAAATAAAGTCCAACCTTTAATTACTAGTTTGGGGGAAGAATATTTGTGTGTGTGTGTGGGTGGTACTGGTCCAATAAGCATTCATTCAACTGAATGCTACTGGGCAATCTTTCAAAAGGACATAGGAAGTAATGGCTGAAAAGATTGACACTTGTATTGTAATTCATTTCCATGGCAATTGTCTGTAATAAAGTATGAAAATGTCACCAATAAAGTCTAGTTTAGCATTTCATTTGGAGTGAATGTTGTTTTTTTTGTGGGTTTTTTTTTTTGACAACTTTAATGTAATATTTCAATCTATGCAGCAGGGGGCAGTATCTGCACAAATATATTCAGCTAAAAACATAGCATCACTCATAGATCACCAAAAGAATGGTAAAATTATTCTCACGTATAGGAAATTGCTGCAAAGCGCAGGGTCTTGAGTTTTTTTCGCAGAGGGACAGCAGATTGTAGACATAGGAAGGAACATCTTGATTGCTAAATAAGACTGGGTTTCCCCTACGGCATTGTTTCTGTGTTTTAGATAAGGATAAGCGATGCTCTCTCTACCAGGTGCTGGAGCTGCAATGCAGAAAGTCAAGGTTGGCAGAAATGTTGTTTACAGCCTGGTAATGGAGGGGAATAAAGATCCAGGGCTATTATTTTGGTTGTTGGTCCTATGTCTAGAGTTCCTCCTCTTCTCCTTTTAAGCGAATATCTATAAATCATCCCGCTGAAAGGCTGCTCGCTATTTAAATTTGAAGTATGATAAAGTGGAGATAAATTGTCTTATGCTTTCCATATTGCCTGTTGCAGTGTAATCCAGGTAGTTCATACCTATATCTTTCTAGCAACAGTGATAAGGTTAATGCCACATAAGGCAAATTGTGTTGTTCTTTCTGAAATCACTTTCATTTCACCACCATTTTTAACATTTTATGTTAAAAAAGAATTGAAGCCAAATTTAAAAGAAGAGATAACTGGCGATATGGATGTTAAAGTGGAGGCAATATGGGTGGAATTAGGCAACAGGAAAGGGTAATGTCATTGTTGGTGTCTGCTATAAGCCACCAAATGCTAGCAGGGAGGAGGTGAGTCGGCTTCATATGCAGTTAGCAAGGGCTGCAAGTTTGGGGAGTGTGCTCATTATGGGGGGCTTTAATTACCCTGACATTGATTGGTGTAGTGGAACTGCCAACACAGAAAAATGCGATGAGTTCCTGAATGTGCTGCAGGGTAATTTTCTCTCACAGGTGGTTGAGGTTCCTACTAGAAAAGGAGCTCTGTTGGATCTGGTAATATCTAATATCGTGGAGCGCATTATAGATATAAAGGTAACTGGAGGCTTAGGGAATAGTGACCATGAAATAGTGGCGTTTGGACTTTATTATCGAAAGGAAAAGTACGCTGGGTTAACAAAGACTTTTAATTTTGGGAAGGCAAATTTTCCCAGGTTAAAGGCAGCTCTTCAGAATGTCAACTGGGATAATTTAAAATAAAATTAATAATGAAGTTAGGATAGCTGAACAAAGCATCACTAAGCCTAAACATTTTTTTAAGTATATTAATAGTAAGAAGATGAGGACTGAGAATGTGACACCATTAATTAATGGGGACAAATTAGTTACGGAGGATGGCGATAAAGCAAATGTCTTGTATGTCTTTTCCTCTGTATACACTATAGAAGATCCAGGTACAGTATAGTAGTAGTATAGTAGTATAGTAGCAATAATGTTATAAAGGTGCACTTTTGTTAACTGAGGATATGGTACAGAAAGACAAATAAGGTTAATATTAATAAATCTCCTGGACCAGATAAAATACATCCTCGGGTACTTAAGGAGCTAAGTTCAGTTTTATCTAGGCCATTGTTTCTTATTTTTGCAGATTCCCTCATGTCCGGTGGTGTGCCTCTGGATTGGAAAAAGGCTGATGTTATTCCAATATTCAAAAAGGGTAGTTGTTCACAGCCGGGTAATTACAGGCCTGTAAGTTTAACTTTAGTAGTGGGGAAGATCCTGGAAAGTTTAATAAGGGAACATGTTCTAGAGTATCTTACAAGGACTGACATTATAAGTAGTAACCAGCATGGATTTAGGAGGAATAGATCTTGTCAAACTAACTTGCTTGGCTTTTATGAGGAAGTAAGTAGAAATTTAGACTCTGGCATAGCAGTAGATGTAGTTTACTTGGATTTTGCAAAGGCTTTTGATACAGTCCCCCATAGGCGACTAATGTATAAGCTAAGGTCTGTTGGTCTGGGGAGTATGGATAGAAAATTGGTTAATGAATAGGATGCAGAGAGTAGTTGTAAATGGGGCTTCATCATTATGGACTAAAGTGCTAAGTGGGGTGCTAGTGGGGTGGAAGTGGGTATTGTCAGCAAGGTTTCTGTGTTTGCTGACGACACAAAACTTTGTCGACCATTAAAAACTTCAGAGGATGTGCAATCATTGCAGGGGGATCTAGAATAGATAGATAGTCACATTGGGCTGCTAAGTGGCAGATGAGATTCAATGTTGATAAATGTAAGGTGATGCATTTTGGACTTAAAAATCCTTGTGCTGCTTATACTTTAAATGGCTCTGTGTTAAGTAAATCCCTGTTGGAAAGGGATCTTGGAGTTTTGGTGGATAACAAACTTAAAGGAAGCAGGCAGTGCCAGGCAGCAACAGCCAGAGCCAGCATGGTATTGTCTTGTATAAAGAGAGGTATGGATTCAAGGGAGAAAAATCTTTTGAAATGGAAAGGGTTCAGAGAAGGGCAACTAAATTAATAAGGGGATTGGGGAAGCTTGAATATGAAGAGAGACTGGAAAAGTTACAATTATGTACGCTATAGAGAAGGCGCTTGCGTGGGAATATGATTACTGTGTATAAATACATTAACGGCCATACAATAAACTATCTGAGCATTGTTCACCAATAGAACATGTCAGAGGACTTTAAAAGCCCCTCAATTCCCCCATTTAATTTAGTACTATCTAATCTGTCAATATAGTAAAGGTTCATACACACGTACGATCGTGGGTGCCGACCTGCGACACATGATTTGTATGAACGGCCGTTCCGGACGATAATCGGCCCATGTATAGGCACTTTATTGGCAGGAACGGTCGTTTGTTCAGAGATCGTTGCCCAATCCGCCGGGCGGATCTCTGAATGAGCGGTCGTTTTGGCCGATAAAGTGCCCATACACGGGCCGATTATCGGCCAGAATGGGTTTTCGTACACATCGTGCATCGTGGGTGGGCAGCCGCGATCGCCCGTGTGAATGAACCTTAAGTCTGAATATTCCAAATAAGGCCTTTCCGGTCTTTTGTAAAGGGGGAGAATAACAGCAAGAGGATAAATGGATGGTCCGCTGCACGTACTGGAGCACACAACAATCGGAGTACCGTTCCAATATAAAACTTTATTTCAGTGAAACAGCTTAACACGTTTCGGACCTATCTGGTCCTTAATCATAAGCACTCATTCCAAAATACACCAAAACCCTTTTAAATACACCCCCAGTGATGTAACTTCCGCCTCCCATCAATAGACACACCTTCAATATACAAAGAAACATTCTCGACGTATCCACTATGAAAGTGTACAGATGGAGACAATGTTCACAAAATACGATCATAAATATATATATGTACAGCATAAAAAATCACAAATGCCAAAAGTTATAACTATGCGTAAGTCTTGACTATGGTAGTCCTTGATTGTACCGCTTCTTTACTACCCTACCCCTTCCCTTTAACCCCCCATTTACTTGCCCTCTTTTATTTAACCTTCTTTCCCCCCAAGAAAAACACTACAACCTCAGTATTGGATGAAACTGGTCACAGCTTTATTACATAACAGCGTAACAAAGTTATACACAGATAATGCGTAACATAAAACATAATCAACTGGTTATATCAACATATCACCGTATAACAAATATTAGTTATAACCAATAACCTGGATAAATCCCTGCCAGTCTGCCCTTCCTTGTCAGCCTCTTGTCCTCCACCAGCCGTACTCCCTGGCTCGGTGAGGGTATGCCATCCCTAGAGCTGGCCCCCCAATTTGCACCTTGGCCAGCTCCATCACTCCCAACCAACTGGCTACCCACTTGCGGGTTAGACCAGTCCCAGTTTAACCGTACCAATAACAGTAATTTGTTTTACCAAAGTCAGAATCCTGAACTAACTGACGGATATATCTCAATTTTTCCTGGCAGACTGGCAAGGACCCGCCATCGCTGCGACAATACTTCCTCTATGCTGCCTGTCCTGATCCGGTATCTTAATCTTATTGATTTGCCCTTCCGATGTATATATATATATCCTACAGGGTGGGACGTTCTGTCCCTGTGGCTGACTTCACTGAAAAGGAAATGCCCCCTTGCTAGTTCCTGCCTTTCTATCCCTAGATCCCTCCCCTTCCCCTTGCATTATTCTAGCCACCCAATCCGCTAACCCCGTCCACCCCAGTCATGGCGCCCCTCCCCCTAACTCTGTCTGCTCCGAGGCTCCCTGTATGGCCATATAATGTGCACAGACTAAAGTACAAAAAAACCCTGTTTAAGTGTAACATATGTTTCAAATGATCATGAACCATTCAAAGAAAGTTAAAATCAGAAAAACAGTTTATATATATGTGTATATAATATGACCAATATTTCCTAGGTGGAAGACCTGTAAAGCAATTAATATCAAAAGCAGAATTCATACCCCTTGGATGTCTTGTATTAAGATGAAAAATCCATTTTGCCTCACAATATAACAGGTTTGACCAAAGATCTTTATTTCTGGGATTCTGAGTCACTTTTTGTATGCCCTGTACTGTCATATGTTTAACATTACTTCCGTTGCATATTTTAAAGTGCCTAGCCACCGGGCTATTTTCATCCCCTTTCTTAATTGCTCTAATATGTTCACGTATACGTGATTTAAGCATCCTAGATGTACATCCCACATATTGTAATGAGCGCTTAGTGCATGTCAGCAGGTATACTATGTACTCAGACGCAGTTAATATATTGATATATGGTGTATTCTTTTCCGGACGCACTACTATTCAAAGAAAGTTAAAATCAGAAAAACAGTTTATATATATGTGTATAAAATAGGACTAATATTTCCTAGGTGGAAGACCTATAAAGCAATTAATATCAAAAGCAGAATTCATACCCCTTGGATGTCTTGTATTGAGATGAAAAATCCATTTTGCCTCACAATATAAAGCTGGGTACACACGATGAGATATTTCGGTCCGATCGACCGATAGTTCAGTGTATCGGTCGATCGGACCGAAATTATCGCATCCGAAAGTGCCCATGTCCGATCGACCGTTCGTCCGAATCGGACGAAAGGACGATCGGACAGGGTGGAAAACCTCGTCCGATCGTGCGGTCCTCTATGGACCGCACGGATCGTTCGCGGTGACTATCGGACGCGGCTGCTTTTTGCCGCGACCGACAGTCCTTCCTCCTGGCCGACCGTTCGAAAGTATCGAACGGTCGGTCAGGAGGAAAAATCGATAGGTGTGTACCCAGCTTAACAGGTTTGACCAAAGATCTTTGTAAAGCAAAAGGAAGGAGGAAGTTACGTCACTGGGGGTGTTCACTGAAATAAAGTTTTTATATTGGAACGGTACTCCGATTGTTGTGTGTTCCGTACGTGCAGCGGACCATCCATTTATCCTCTTGCTGTATATGACATGGACTAGCGAGTGGTGAGTTTATATATGTATATCGTGTTTGGGGCTCCATTACAAGTGTTTGAATTGGCTCCCGGAGGGAAGTGGGGACACGTACATCGTTGTGGCGAGGGGTTCAGGGCTGAGATGCACCGGACCAATCCTTTTGATAAGTGTTGGGTGTGGAACTATACTTATATCTACCTAGTCTGGATCTGATACTGTGGCCATTGGGGGGTAGCACACTATTCCTCTGTGTTTGTTTATGTGAATAATATTTTTAAACCCCAAACCCTTCCATTTATCAGCATTGATCTAGTCTGCATTCTGCTGCCCATTTTGACAATCTATCAAGGCAGCGATTGCACATCATGTGAAGTTTCCTATGCCCTGATAGGATCATACGATAGGGAAAATTATCAACAATCTTGGCCAATGGAGATCCATACATAGGCTGATGATCGATGTAATACCCAAAGTACAACCAGGATTGTATTGTGTATGGCCACCATAAGTAAATGATAAACAGAATAATAATAGAAGTGGCCCCAGTACAGAACCCTGAGGGACCCCCACAAGAACTTTGCCCACCATAGATGTAGCTCCATTGACAACTAACTCTGTAGTGATCTAACAGCCCGTTCCCTATCCATGTACAAGTTTATTTAAAGGCGGACAGACCTCAGTTTATACGTAAGTCGCCTGTGTGCACAGTATCCAAAGCTTTAGCAAAATGATGTATTGAGTTATATAAAAATATATTTAGGATAATGTAAAATTATATATATAGTAAACTACATCCACTGCTATGGCAGAATCTAAATTCTTACTCACCTCTTCATAAAAATCAAGCAAGTTAGGTTGAAAAGATCGATTTCCCATGATTCCATGCTGGCTGTGGCTGTTTATTCATGGAAACATGGGACATTTCCACAAACCCACTAGCGCAGGGATAATCAAACTACGTCTCTCCAGATGTTTGAAAACTACAACTCCCAGCATACTTAGGGTTCTCCCTATAGTTGGGGAACGCTGGGAGTTATAGTTTGTAAACATCTGGAAAGCCGTAGTTTGAAGATCCCTACACTAGCGGAATGAACCATGGCAGGTTTCAGTGGGGACCAGATGACAAATGAATTTATATACATTTTGTTCCTCACGCTTCCCCCATCCACTCCTGCCTTTTGCTCGCTTGTGTCGTTTCAGAATGTATTAGACCCAAATAAATAGAAGTCATGTTATGATTAGAAACTGTACATGAAAAGGTTATCTAGATCATATCGCAGGGGTGCCCATTCTTGCGGCCTTCCAGGTGTGTTAAAAATTGCAACTCCAGGCTTTTATTGGTTGCAGAATACAATTGGACATTCCTGATGTATGAGCATGACCAGTTAGTAATGGTCAAAAAGTGTTGAGTCTGAGCAATAATGAACTCGCCTTTGTAAATAGAAGGATATTTAAGTGAGCATTGTTCTATGTTTTAGAGTTTGGTGGTCATTGTCTGCACCAGTTCAGGAGCCAGGTTTTCTGTTAATATTATGAATGTTGGCAGTTGCTTGTAAAGCCCATATGGTTTAATTGATTAATTCGTATGGAACCCCATGATCTTATCTGAGTGAGTTTGGTCCCTGGTCTGATAATTAATTAGTCAGGATAGCCAGGATTGGCAGAAATTTACCTGATAGACTTAGCATACCAGGCAGGTAAAATTGATTGTTAATACTAACTGTAGTCTGTTCGGAAACAGGACTGATCCAAAAAAATCACCCTGGCATTATTAAAGAGCTTCCCATAGAAAGAAAGGCACTATTACCCAGAATCTATTCCTCAGGAGTCTTAATTGTATGTGAAGGACATGAACACATTGAAAAATAAAGATTTTTTATTTAAAGTGTAGGACGGTGACCTTTCATATGAAGCCTATACTACTGCTGTGCGTTTGGAAGCTCGTAAACCAGCTTGCAGGCTTGCAACCAAACAGAGCAGGTGTGAACCTGCTGGCGAGGAAATAGTGTTTTTTGAGGTAGGTTTAGGGAGCATCAGATGCTTTCAGGGGTGGGGGGTTGATATTTAAAATCTAAATTGTTTTGAGGTTGTTAGGGTGGACGTGCCCTTAAGCTGGGAAGACAGAAACTTCCATACCTCTCTGGAAGATTTTGAGGTTCCGTGGCCCTGGCTTTCAAAAGCTGCAAATAATGTAAATGTGTCATTTATTTATAAAATTATCCTCCGCAAACAACAATTTGAATAATATTTCAAGTTTCAATATTTGTTTTTCCGTGTCAATCTCTCTTTAAGGGGCAGTTCGTTGTGCGAGTTTGTTATTTGTGTTGTAAACAGGAAGAGAGGGAAATCCATTCCAATGATTGTTTATCGGAAGATAAAATCTTATAAGGAAATTACTGCGACAGACAAAGAGTCTTGTAACGGATAAGTTCATTCAAATCAATTTAGTGATCAATGATTGTGGATGCACAGAAGATGTTGTGGTGGCCATGAAACATCGCGCTTGGTCTCTAAGAAGATTGCAGATGCTCACTCATCTAAAAACATCTTCCCTTCCCACTTCCTTAAACACAATATATAGGGGATGGGTAAACCTTCAACAAACCAAATCAGAGGTTAGCCTTTTAATGGGTTACTGCAGTTAAGTAACATCTGAATTGTAGCTGCAGATTAATAGCACGGCAAAGTTTTGGCCTTTTATTAAATATTAAATTCCAACTGTCTAATGATAATCACAATAGGATAATGTCGAATATAGCATTGACAAAATATTGACAAGCTGTGAACCAAGTGAAACCCTAATTATCACCATGTTACTGTTATTGATTGCAAAAAAATGATTGGTCAGGTCATTTCCAGAATGGTCACAGAAACATGGACATGGTGAGTTGACAGTGTATGGCCTGCAGAAGAACCTTTCTACTAGTTTACAGACTGAAGAGGGGGGGAGTGTAAGGCCACGGTCACCAATATTTCAACCTGACAGACTGACCACCACAATATTTGGTCAATCACGGGAGAAATATTATTATATAATCTAATAATATAACGGACCAGATTGAAGGTTCAGGTTTTTTTTAGAACATGTTAGCAAATGTTGTCGATGCAATATTCTGCCGAAAAGTGAACCGCAACTATTTTCTTTTCGACTGGGAATTTTGACGAGACTGACCAAACTGATTGACCAAATATTGAATTGTGTATTCCAGGTGTATCCAAACAAAAGAAGCCATTCTGGACAGAGGGAAGTCATTGGTTGAAACCTGGATTCTGGACTGAATGGTCCAAGGGTATAAAAAACAAAATCTATTGGTCGGAACTACACGGGAAGTTCAGCCTGCCCAATCATTCAAAACAATCTAGCAAATGGTCAATATTTACCAGCTTTTGATTTCCTTCAGATTCCCAGGAATCAATCAGGAAAATAATTTTCACACACTTCCCCTAATTCTGTAAATAGCAGAGTATTAGGAGAATACATGAAAATAAATGATGTACTATTATGTGGTAAACCCCTAAATTTGCCTCTGATGTCCTATTAATTATGCAATCAATTATGTTGCTGATTGTTTATAAAGGAGGTGTGCATCCACCTGTCCTTCAAGGTGACTGAAGCTTGCAAGTTGCAGGAGATGTGGCAGGGCTTCCTGACATCACAAATCCAGCCAAAATGTTGGTGGTAGAGGATCTCTGAAGGTATTAATAAATCAACAGCAGCGCAGAGGTCTGGTTAATAATGTATTTTGAGATCACATTAATATTAAAAGTAAAAACTTGGAATGATTCATCTCAAGACGGAGATATAAAAATAAAAAAAACATTGGCCTGTCTTTTATTTATGATTTAGATATCCAAGTGCATGGAGGATTGGAGACACGGAACACAAACCAATTCTGCAAAAGAAGAAAAACATCTTCTGTATTTTTAGAACTGTGAGGCAATGTTCATGACTACAATTGTAAGCGAACGATTTCCCAGTTACCAGGCACACGAGGTAACACACCTCTGGCAAATTAGATCCATTTTTAATTAGAATGCTTGAGCTTTGGCTGAAAATTATTTATTATTTTTGTACCAGGCATGATTGTTGGGGAATTAATGACCTAAACAGAGAATGCAGTGAATTGGAAACCATAAAATCTTATACTCCAGAATGTAAATTAAAAGCACTGGGGGGCGGTGGGTGATGTGGGTAAGAAGCTGGTCCCCAAGAGATTTCAGCACTTGTATTGGTTATGTTTTATCTATGCAAAAAGCAGAATTATGGAAAGAATTGTTGGCCTTGAACAATAAATACTAAAGCTAGAGTCAGTACTAGGTCCAGCTCTTTCCGTCTTAATACACTGCGGTAGTCATATTTGTAGGCAGGCCCCAAAGCCATGGTGGAGGATATATCTCTCCAGATTTGCTGAGAAAGTCCCATAGACCACAACTTTTGTAAAGGATGTGGTTTATTGGCTGTACCCAGAGGTAGATTAAGAGCAAAGGTCCTTAGGCAAGCCCTGTGGATTCTATGGTTGGCATGTACCCCACCCTGTGGTAAACTTCACATGACCAACCCTGGAAACATTTAAGCACATCTAGGACAAGGTGGGAATTCTGCGGACAGTGAGTGAGGCCTATGTAAAAACGAATAATCAGGATGATTGTTAAGAAGGTTCTAAGGTTGTGTTTCTATGGTCCTTTCCATCAGCTTGAAAAAAGGATAAGTAAAAGTCTGAAATTATGTACATACGTGTATGTTCACCCAGTTCTTTAAGTTATGTCTTTATATGAATGATCTAAATACCCAGACTTGTATACACTATTCTAGAAATGCAGGGCCCTGTCAGGAGGCCACAAGCATATTCTGTATAAAGGTAATACACACTTACGTAGCTGTTCGGGCCATCGGGTATCTGATTGGGTTATGGAAAGGCTGGAAACCTCCCAAACCAACGGGAGATTCAATAAAAGTTCTTATTGTTTAAAATGGTGATAATTTTGCACCAACCATTCAGATGTTATTTAACATTTGTAAGCTACATCTGATTGGTTGGGGGCCAAAAATTTGCCCATTTTACACGATAAGAAAACTTTTATTGAATAACCTGTAAAGTTTATAAAATGAGGACAAACTCTCATTCAATGGAATATCAGTCCTCTGCCCAAGGGCCTTAGGGTTTAAGCCAATGCAATAGCTGTTTGCAGACATTAGTTAAGCTATTCTTACCAATGGCGTTATCCTAGGATAAAGGAAAAATATTGTGCCATAGACGGTAGATAAACTTCTTTATTGAGGGTAAAAAAAAGTTCATGGGAAAGTAATTTAATATTTAGAGTTTGCCATGTGGGGTGCTTGATGGTGAACACGTCATTTTAAGCATAAATTCTCTTTTAAGGATTGATTATCAGGTTTTGCTAAATACTGTAGATGAAATAAGCAAAGGTCACTCCATGAAGTAGCAGCAAATTAATCCTCGCGATTGCTTATCAGGTAGAATGACAACAGAGAAAGGAAAGGCAACTGCACTGTAAAATCCTTGCCTCAGGGTAAATGTGTGATCTATCCAGTCTAATTTCGGTGGTGGATGTGTTTTCTGTGTGCGGATGCTGGACGTCATTTTGTAGAAATACTTTAATGGGCAAACATCTCCTGGGTGATTGTTCACAATCCAAAAGATCATCCATTAAGATTAGAAGAAGAGAAAGTTTTACCTTAATTGCCTGCCAGGGATATAGGAATTGTCCATTTAATTAATACTAATCTACAGTTTAGAAAGCAAAAGAAAGTTATTGTTCCTTTTATTAATCTGCACAAACGGGTTAAAGAACATTAGGACCACTTGCCATTGGATTTAGGAAAGGGATGGTCTGTGTTGGGCTAATTGTAATAATTCTTAGTGTCACAAAATGATCAGCTAAAGTTATTTCAGAACATTGAAAGCGAGAGTTGTGCTATGAGAAGCTGGGAGAAGATTTAAAGTAGAAGTAAACAGCCTCATGCTCCTAGATTGGGTATAATTCAAAACTTCAAATCGACTTATACAAAGATAGTCAGTGTAAGGTATTTTAAAGTCCATTGTACTCTCTCCAAACTTTACTGTGAAAGTAGCTTAAACTGCTCAACAAGTGCCTTAAAGTAAAGGGAAAGGTTTCTTTACAGGAGAGCGGGTGGGTGAAACCGTTGTGGAACGTCTTCCAGCAGATGTGGTAATGGGCAAGTTCAAAATAGCTTTAAAAGTGGGCTGGATAGGTTCTAAAATGAAATAATATTGACCATACTGGTATTAATACATATAGCTCGGTTGACAGGGATAATATATTAATATGAGAATTACTGGCATTAATATTCATTACTGTAGTTCTGGTTGGTTTGGTACGGGCGAGATTACTATATAATTATTGAAGATTTATATATATTGAATACAAGTCAACCGGTACCTAATTTTTACGGGAAAAAAATGAGTAAAAGTGATTGACGTCGATTATAAGTCGAGGGTTAGACAAGATGACCACTGGCTGCCTTAGGATCTGTATTATTTGAGGCTTTATTGCCCTGTAAATGGAACAACAGAATTGCCCATACAGTAGTCTCATACAGTAATAGTTAAAATCAGTCTGGGATACTGTATGGGATACTGTATGGGAGTCTGCTGTCAATTAAAGGCAACTAAAGCTCAAAACAATACAGACTAAGGCAATCTATTAAACCAAGATACCATCATCCTGATAAACAGGCATTAGTTGCCCTTACATTGAGAGTAATTCCCAATTCTTTGGCACTTCAGGTGTGTGTAAAACTAAACTCCCAGGCAGCGGTAGTTGCTGGGAGTTGTAGTTTACCAAACATCTGCGAGTGGACTTGCAACCCCCTTCCCCAACCCCCTGCCAGTAAAAAAAGCAACAAGTTACTGAAGAGCTGAATAACGGAAATATGAAATGAAGAATTTAATGGCACTAACGTGTTATGCTTCTTAGAGCTGGACGATAAATAGGATCCATGTTGATGAATGGTCTGTGTCTGCATTGTAGTCCCCTTCATTATCCCTGGCTGTGGAGTCAATAAAAGGTTCCTGCAGAAATCCTTTGATCCAAACCCTTTGGTCCCGACCAGTGGATCCTTCTGCTCCACCTTGACTTTCTTATAACAGCACTTTCACTGTTGCTGTTCATGCTGCTTGTAACTTGTAAGAGGAATCGGCCTCCACATCCCCTGATCGTCGC
Source organism: Hymenochirus boettgeri (assembly GCA_019447015.1). Classification (NCBI taxonomy): domain Eukaryota; kingdom Metazoa; phylum Chordata; class Amphibia; order Anura; family Pipidae; genus Hymenochirus; species Hymenochirus boettgeri. The sequence continues at coordinate 142,961,858 of CM033476.1, read as the reverse complement.
ATCACTGGACGTCACTACTCGGCGCCGGGAAGTGAGACAGGCGCCGAGTGAGTAGTAGTGAGTCATGGTGCGAAGTCGGAGGGATTTGTGGAGGGGGGGGGGGCCGGATTCTCTTACAAGTTAGTTACTGACCCGAGATGAAGCGACGGTTCCGTTTTCAGGATGTTTTACAGCTGAAAACCTCGACTATACTCGAGTATATATGGACTGTAGTCTGGTTGGTTACAGGGATATTATATAATATGAGAATTACTGGTATTAATACATTATACTGTAGTTCTGGTTGGTACAGGGATACTAGATAATATTGAGAATTACTGGATTAATACATATACGTAGTTCTGGTTGGTACGGATACTATTAATAGTGAGGAATTACTGGTAGTAATACATATTACTGTAGTCGGTTGGTACAGAGATATATTTAATATTGAGAATTTACTGGTATTAATACATATAATGTAGTTCTGGGTGGTACGGGGGATACTAATAATATTGAGAATTACTGGTATTAAACATATATGTAGTTTCTGGTTGGTTACGTGGATAATCTATAATATTGAGAATTACTGGTATAATAATAAACTGTAGTTCTGGTTGGTACGGGGCGATACTATATAATATTGAGAATACTGGTATTAAAACATATACGTAGAGTTCTGGTTGGTACAGGGAACTATATCATATTGAGACTTATGCGTATTAATACAATACTGTAGTTTGGTTGGTACGGGGGGATACTAATATATTGAGAATTACTGGTTTAATACATATACTGTAGTCTCCGGTTGGAACAGGGGATACGATTAATAATAATATTGAGAATACTGGTATTAATACATATACTGTAGTTCTGGTTGGTAGGGGATAATATATAAATATGAGGAATTATGGTATTCAATACATATACGTAGTTTCTGGTTGGTACGGGGGATACTATATAATATTGAGATTACTGGTATGAATACATATTTTACTGTTAGTTATGGTTTGGTACAGGGATACTATATAATATCGGAGAAATTCTGGTTATTAATAACCATATACGTAGTTCTGGTTGGTACGGGGATACTATATTAATATTAGAATTACTGGTATTAATACATATACTGTAGTTCTGGTTGGTACAGGGATACTATATAATATTGAGAATTACTGGTATTAATACATATTACTGTAGTTCTGGTTTGGTACAGGGATACTATCTAATATTGAGAATTAATGGTATTAATACATATACTGCAAGTTCTGGTTGATACAGGGCTATATATAATATTGAGAATTACTGGTATTAATACATATTACTGTAGTTTGGTTGGTACAGGGATACTATATAATATAAGAATTTACTGGTATTAATACATATTTACTGCAGTTCTGAGTTGTGGTTATACAGGGATTACTATATAATATTGAGGAATTACTGGTTTAATACAATACTGCAGTCTGGTTGGTAACACGGGATCTATATAATATTGCGAATTAATGGTATTAATACATATACTGTAGTAATGGTTGGTACAGGATACTATATACATTGAGATTAATGGGTATTACTACATATATTGCCGTTATGGTTGGTACAGGGATACTATATATATTGAGATTTAATGCGTATTAATACATTATTACTGTAGTTCTGGTTGGTACAGGGATCCTATATAATATTGAGAATTAGGTATTAATACATATTACTGCAGTTGGTTGGTACAGGGATACTATTTAATATTGAGAATACTGGTATTAATACATATCCTGTAGTTCTGGTTGGTACAGGTGGATATATATCATATTGAGAATTATGGTATTAATACCATATACTGTAGTATATGGTTGGTACAGGGTATACTAGATATTTAGATTGAGAGATTACTGGTATTAATACCTAACTGTAGTTGGTTGGTACAGGGATACTATATAATATTGAGAATTACTGGTAGTAATACATTACTGAGTTCTGGTTGGTACAGGGATTACTATTATATATTGGAATTACTGGATAATACATATTATGCATTCTGGTTGGACAGGGATCCTATATAATATGAGAATTACGGGTATTAATACATATACGCAGTTCGGGGGGTACAGGGATACTAATAATATTGAGAAATTACGGGTATTAATACATATATTGCAGTTCTGGTTGGTACAGGGATACTATATAATATTGAGAATAATGGTATGAATACATATATGTTGTAGTTCTGGTTGGTACAGGATCCTATATAATATTTGAGAATGATGGTTATAATACATATACTGCAGTGCTGGTTGGTACAGGATCCTACTATAATATTGAGAATTATGGTATTAATACATATACTGTAGTTCTGGTTGGTACAGGGATCCTATATATATGAGAAGTACTGGTATTAATACATATACTGTTAGTTCTGGTTGGTACAGGGATTATCTATAGAATATTCAGAATTACTGGTATTAATACTATACTGTTAGTTCTGGTTGGTACAGGGGAATCTATCGGATATTGAGGAATACTGGTATGAATAATATACTGCAGTTCTGGATGTATCTTGTATCTTTATACGCCCCCAATACTATGTTACGATTAGGACAGGCCATATGGGTAGAGGTTTATTAAGTGGATAGATGGATGTATGTCTGATTTAACTTTAAACTACGTTACTATGTAAAGTAGACAGGGCATTATGGGTAGGGTATAAAGGTGGGACTCTAGATGGATTGTATGTCTTTATTAACTTAAATATACGACTATGTAACTATTAGACAGGCCAGTATGGGTAGGGTTCAAAGGTTGACTAGGATGGATGTATGTCTTTATTTAAAATTCTAATTCTACGTTACTATGTAATATGGACAGGCATTATGGGTAGGGTATAAGCGTTGGACAGAGGGAGTATGTCTTTATTTGAAACCTCCAATAACTATGTTAACTATGTAAAACTATGAGACAGGCATATGGGTAGGGTTATAAAGGTTGGACTAGATGGATGTTATGTCTTTATTTAAATTCTAAATACTACGTACAGTAACTAGAGACAGGCATTAGTGGGTAGGGTAGTAAAGGTTGGGACTAGTGGATGTATGTTTATTAAACTAAAATTCTATGTTGACATGTAATTGTAGATGGAATTATGAGTAGTGTATAAAGGTTGAACTAGAGGGACGTATGTCTTTAACCAAACTCCCAATACTATGTTAAGTTGCATCGTGTTCCTATTCTGCCCCCTGGTCATGACCATGGTAAGGACATGTTCTACAAGAAACACATTTACCTATAGGCCAGGCCCTGAAAGGAGAAGACTGTGGGATCACAAAGGTTTGTTTTAAATAATAGCACAGGATAAACTTTTACACCTATTATTTTAAATGTTGCCATGTTCATATGTCCATCTACATTGGTAAAGAGATTTCCTTTGCCCATACAATGATAGATGGCTGCAAGATGATTGAACTACACCACCTGGAACCATCTATCTGAGGCAGTGGCATAAGCTAGAAATAGATGTGCCCCTATCTGTTACAGGGACTGTATTGTGGTAGGAAAGTAAGGAGTTGGGGCGGGCCCCCTAGCTCTCCGGCCGCCTGTGGTCACAGGGGTGCTCCCATGTTACTTATACCTCTACTGAGTGGATTTTATTATGCCTTGATAGACCCAATGTCTGTCCTGTAACATAGTAACAGTAATGAGGTTAAATAAAGTCCAACCTTTAATTACTAGGGGGGAAGATATTTTTGTGTGTGTGGTTGTGGTGGTATGGTCCAATAAGCATTCATTCAACTGAATGCTAAGGGCAATCTTCAAAAGGAACATAGGAAAGTAAGGCTGAAAAGATTGACACTTGTATTGGAATTCATTCCAGGCAATTGTCTGTAATAAAGTATGAAAATGTCACCAATAAAGTCTAGTTTAGCATTTCATTTGGAGTGAATGTTGTTTTTTTGTGGTTTTTTTTTTGACAACTTAATGTAATATTTCAATCTATGCAGGCAGGGGGCAGTATATGCACAAATATATTCAGCTAAAAACATAGCTATCACTCATAGATCACAAAGAATGGTAAAATTATTCTCACGTATAGGAAATGTGCAAAGCGCAGGTCTTGAGTTTTTTTCGCAGAGGGGACAGCAGATTGTAGAATAGGAAGGAAAATCTTGATTGCTAAATAAGACTGGGTTTCCCTACGGCATTGTTTCTGTGTTTAGATAAGGATAAGCGATGCTTCTCTCTACAGGTGCTGGAGCTGCAATGCAGGAAAGTCAAGGTTGGCAGAAATGTTTTTACAGCCTGGTAATGGGGGGAATAAAGATCCAGGGCATTATTTTTGGTTGTTGGTCCTATGGTCTAGAGTTCCTCCTCTTCTCCTTTTAAGCGAATATCTATAAATCATCCCGCTGAAAGGCTGCTCGCTATTTAAATTTGAAGTATGATAAAGTGGAGATAAATTGTCTTATGCTTTCCATATTGCCTGTTGCAGTGTAATCAGGTAGTTCATACCATAATCTTTCTAGCAACAGGATAAGGTTAATGCCACATAAGGCAAATTGGTTGTTCTTTCTGAAATCACTTTCATTTCACCACCATTTTTAACATTTTATGTTAAAAAAGAATTGAAGCCAAATTTAAAAGAAGAGATAACTGGCGATATGGATGTTAAGTGGAGGCAAATGGGGGAATAGGCAACAGGAAAGGGTAATGTCATTGTTGGTGTTGCTATAAGCCACCAAATGCTAGCAGGGAGGGGTGAGTCGGCTTCATATGCAGTTAGCAAGGGCTGCAAGTTTGGGGAGTGTGCTCATTATGGGGGGCTTTAATTACCCTGACATTGATGGGTGTAGTGGAACTGCCAACACAGAAAAAATGCGATGAGTTCCTGAATGTGCTGCAGGGTAATTTCTCTCACAGGTGGTTGAGGTTCCTACTAGAAAAGGAGCTCTGTTGGATTGGTAATATCTAATATCGTGGAGCGCATTATAGATATAAAGGAACTGGAGGCTTAGGGAATAGTGACCATGAAATAGTGGCGTTGGACTTATTTATCGAAGGAAAAGTACGCTGGGTTAACAAAGACTTTTAATTTTGGGAAGGCAAATTTTCCCAGGTTAAAGGCAGCTCTTCAGAATGTCAACTGGGATAATTTAAAATAAAATTAATAATGAAGTTAGGATAGTGAACAAAGCATCACTAAGCCTAACATTTTTTTAAGTATATAATAGTAAGAAGATGAGGACTGAGAATGTGACACCATTAATTAATGGGGACAAATTAGTTACGGAGGATGGCGATAAGCAAATGTCTTGTTGTCTTTTCCTCTGTATACACTATAGAAGATCCAGGTACAGTATAGTAGTAGTATAGTGTATAGTAGCAATAATGTTATAAAGGTGCACTTTTGTTAACTGAGGATATGGTACAAAAGACAAATAAGGTTAATATTAATAAATCCCTGGACCAGATAAAAATACATCCTCGGGTACTAAGGAGCTAAGTTCAGTTTTATCTAGCCATTGTTTCTATTTTTGCAGATTCCCTATGTCCGGTGGTGTGCCTCTGGATTGGAAAAAGGCTGATGTTATTCCAATATTCAAAAAGGGTAGTTGTTCACAGCCGGGTAATTTCAGGCCTGTAAGTTTAACTTTAGTAGTGGGGAAGATCCTGGAAAGTTTAATAGGAACATGTTCTAGAGTATCTTACAAGGACTGACATTATAGTGTAACCAGCATGGATTTAGGAGGAATAGATTTGTCAAACTAACTGCTGGCTTTTATGAGGAAGTAAGTAGAAATTTAGACTCTGGCATAGCAGTAGATGTAGTTTACTTGGATTTTGCAAAGGCTTTTGATACAGTCCCCCATAGGCGACTAATGTATAAGCTAAGGTCTGTTGGTCTGGGGAGTATGGATAGAAAATTGGTTAATGAATAGGATGCAGAGAGTAGTTGTAAATGGGGCTTCATCATTATGGACTAAAGTGCTAAGTGGGTGCTGCACAGGGTTCTGTGTTCTATTTAATTATTTATTAATGTTGGAAGTGGGTATTGTCAGCAAGGTTTCTGTGTTTGCTGACGACACAAAACTTTGTCGACCATTAAAAACTTCAGAGGATGTGCAATCATTGCAGGGGGATCTAGAATAGATAGATAGTCACATTGGGCTGCTAAGTGCAGATGAGATTCAATGTTGATAAATGTAAGGTGATGCATTTTGGACTTGTGTGCTTCTTACTTTTAAATGGCTCTGTTAAGTAAATCCTGTTGGAAAGGGATCTTGGAGTTTTGTGGATAAACTTAAAGGAAGCAGGCAGTGCCAGGCAGCAACAGCCAGAGCCAGCATGGTATTGTCTTGTATAAAGAGAGGTATGGATTCAAGGAGAAAAATCTTTTGAAATGGAAAGGGTTCGAGAAGGGCAACTAAATTAATAAGGGATTGGGGAAGCTTGAATATGAAGAGAGACGGAAAAGTTACAATTATGTACGCTATAGAGAAGGCGCTTGCGTGGAATATGATTACTGTGTATAAAACATTAACGGCCATACAATAAACTATCTGAGCATGTTCACCAATAGAACATGTCAGAGGACTTTAAAAGCCCCTCAATTCCCCATTTAATTTAGTACTATCTAATCTGTCAATATAGTAAAGGTTCATACACAGTACGATCGTGGGTGCCGACCTGGACACCATGATTTGTATGAACGCCGTCCGACGATAATCGCCCATGTATAGGCACTTTATTGGCAGGAACGGTCGTTTGTTCAGAGATCGTTGCCAATCCGGGGCGGGGACTCTGAATGAGGGTCGTTTGGCCGATAAAGTGCCCATACACGGGCCGATTATCGGCCGCAGAATGGGTTTTCGTACACATCGTGCATCGTGGGTGGGCAGCCGCGATCGCCCGTGTGAATGAACCTTAAGTCTGAATATTCCAAATAAGGCCTTTCCGGTCTTTTGTAAAGGGGGAGAAAACAGAAGAGGATAAAATGGATGGTCCGCTGCACGTGCTGGAGCACACAACAATCGGAGTACCGTTCCAATATAAAAATTTATTTCAGTGAAACAGCTAACGCGTTTCGGACCTATCTGGTCATAATCATAAGCACTCATTCCAAAATACACCAAAACCCTTTAAATACACCCCAGTGATATAACTTCCGCTCCCATCAATAGACACACCTTCAATATACAAAGAAACATTCTGGACGATCCACTATGAAAGTGTACAGATGGAGACAATGTTCACAAAATACGATCATAAATATATATATGTACAGCATAAAAAATCACAATGCATAAAGTTATAACTATGTAAGTCTTGACTATGGTAGTCCTTGATTGTACCGCTTCTACTACCCTACCCCTTCCCTTTAACCCCCATTTACTTGCCCTCTTTTATTAACCTTCTTTCCCCCCAAGAAAAACACTACAACCTCAGTATTGGATGAAAATGGTCACAGCTTTATTACAATAACAGCGTAACAAAGTTATACACAGATAATGCGTAACATAAAACATAATCAACTGGTTATATCAACATATCACCCGTATAACAAATATTAGTTATAACCAATAACCTGGATAAATCCTGCCAGTCTGCCCTTCTTGTCAGCCTTTGTCCTCCACCAGCCGTACTCCCTGGCTCGGTGAGGGTAGCCATCCCTAGAGCTGGCCCCCCAATTTGCACTTGGCCAGCTCCATCACTCCCAACCAACTGGCTACCCACTGCGGGTTAGACCAGTCCCAGTTTAACCGTACAATAACAGTAATTGTTTTACCCAAGTCAGAATCCTGAACTAACTGACGGATATAATCTCAATTTTCCTGGCAGACTGGCAAGGACCTGCCATCGCTGCGACAATACTTCTCTATGCTGCTGTCCTGATCCGGTTCTTAATCTTATTGATTTGCCCTTCCGATGTAATATATATATCCTACAGGGGGGACGTTCTGTCCCTGTGGCTGACTTCACTGAAAAGGAAATGCCCCCTTGCTAGTTCCTGCCTTTCTATCCCTAGATCCCTCCCCTTCCCTTGCATTATTCTAGCCACCCAATCCGCTAACCCGTCCACCCCAGTCATGGCGCCCCTCCCTAACTCTGTCTGCTCGAGGCTCCCTGTATGGCCATTAATGTGCACAGACTAAAGTACAAAAAAACCTGTTTAAGGTGTAACATATGTTTCAAATGATCATGAACCATTCAAAGAAAGTTAAAATCAGAAAAAACAGGTTATATATATGTGTTATATAATATGACCAATATTTCCTAGGTGGAAGACCTGTAAAGCAATTAATATCAAAAGCAGAATTCATACCCTTGGATGTCTTGTATTGAGATGAAAAATCCATTTTGCCTCACAATATAAAGGTTTGACCAAAGATCTTTATTTCTGGGATTCTGAGTCACTTTTGTATGCCCTGTACTGTCATATGTTTAACATTACTTCCGTTGCATATTTTAAAGTGCCTAGCCACAGGGCTATTTCATTCCCTTTCTTAATTGCTCTAAATGTTCACGATACGTGATTTAAGCATCCTAGATGTACATCCCACAATTTGTAATGAGCGCTTAGTGCATGTCAGCAGGTATACTATGTACTATGTACTCAGACGCAGTTAATATATTGATAATGGTGTTGTATTCTTTCGGACGCACTACTATCAAAGAAAGTTAAAATCAGAAAAACAGTTTATATATATGTGTATAAAATAGGACTAATATTTTCCTAGGTGGAAGACCTATAAAGCAATTAATATCAAAAGCAGAATTCATACCCCTTGGATGTCTTGTATTGAGATGAAAAATCCATTTGCTCACAATATAAAGCTGGGTACACACGATGAGATATTTCGGTCCGATCGACCGATAGTTCAGTGTATCGCGTCGATCGGACCGAAATTATCGCATCGAAAGTGCCCATGTCCGATCGACCGTTCGTCCGAATCGGACGAAAGGACGATCGGACAGGTGGAAACCTCGTCCGATCGTGGCGGTCCTCTATGGACCGACGATCGTTCGCGGTGACATCGGACGCGGCTGCTTTTGCCGCGGACCGACAGTCCTTCCTCCTGGCCGACCGTTCGAAAGTATCGAAAGGTCGGTCAGGAGGAAAAATCGATAGGGTGGTACCAGCTTAACAGGTTTGACCAAAGATCTTTGGTAAAGCAAAAGGAAGGAGGAAGTTACGTCACTGGGGGTGTCACTGAAATAAAGTTTTATATTGGAACGGTACTCCGATTGTTGTGTGTTCCAGTACGTGCAGCGGACCATCCATTTATCCTCTTGCTGTTATATGACATGGACTAGCGACGTGGTGAGTTTTATATATGTCATATCGTGTTTGGGGCTCCATTACATGTGTTTGAATTGGGCTCCCGGAGGGAAGTGAGGGACACGTACATCGTTGTGGCGAGGGGTTCAGGGCTGAGATGCACCCGGACCAATCCTTTTGATAAGTGTGGAGTGTGGAACTATACTTTATACTCACCTAGTCTGGATCTGATACTGTGGCCATTGGGGGTGTAGCACCTATTCCTCTTGTGTTTGTTTAGTGAATAATATTTTTAAACCCCAAACCCTTCCATTTATCAGCATTGCATCTAGTCTGCCATTCTGCTGCCCATTTTGACAATCTATCAAGGCAGCGATTGCACATCATGTGAAGTTTCCTATGCCCTGCATAGGAATATCAGATAGGGAAAATTATCATACAATCTGGCCAATGGAGATCCATACATAGGCTGATGATCGATGTAATACCCAAAGCGTACAACCAGGATTGTATTGTGTATGGCCACCATAAGTAATTGATAAACAGAATAATAGAAGTGGCCCCAGTACAGAACCTGAGGGACCCCACATAGAACTTTAGCCCAATAGATGTAGCTCCATTGACAACTAATCTCTGTACGTGATAACAGCCAGTTCCCTATCCATGTACAAATGTTTATTTAAGGCGGACAGACCCAGTTTATACGTAAGTCGCCTGTGTGGCACAGTATCCAAAGCTTTAGCAAAATGATGTATTAGTATATATAAAAAATATATTTAGTATAATGTAAAATTATATATAGTAAATACTGTACTACTGTATCCATGCTATGGCAGAATCTAAATTCTTACTCACCTCTCATAAAAATCAAGCAAGTTAGGTTGAAAAGATCGATTTCCCATGATTCCATGCTGGCTGTGGCTTAGTTATTCATGGAAACATGGGACATTTCACAAAAACTAGCGCAGGGATAATCAAACTACGTCTCTCCAGATGTTGAAAACTACAACTCCCAGCATACTTAGGGTTCTCCCTATAGTTGGGGAACGCTGGGAGTTATAGTTGTAAACATCTGGAAAGCCGTAGTTTGAAGATCCCTACACTAGCAGAATGAACCATGGCAGGTTTATGTTTCCTTACATTCAGGATCTTCTGTGCATCACTGGGCAAAATGTACTAATTTAAAATGAGAAAATTATTTTTTTATTTTGTTTTTTACTGTTACTGTATTTTCTATAAAGTGATTATCCTATTTATACACATACCAAAGACCCTGGGTGCTGGGGATATGGTTACTGGTATTCCAACACTCTACTGTAGTTACTGAGATAACTTCCATGTTAATGGTTGCTATGGTGACAGTTCAGTCACCTGACCATTTCCATTACAACTTTCATTGTCATGTGACACCTGTGACATCACAATGATGTCACCATGGTATCACCTGATACTTAATAAGTTGTGACACAGTAAATATTCATTTGACCATGGATAGTTGGGAGAGGAGGATGTATTTTTCTGCTCTCCTGTCATGCCTGTTCATGACTATTATATCATTTTATCACACAACTTTTATGTTGACAACGCTCAACAATAACTGTGTGAAGCCACTGGGAAATGTTTTCACCAATAACACCAATGACACATTTTTCAAATTTTCTTATCAGCCAGGTAAATGGGTAGAACCGAACTACAGGTATCCTGGAACATCAAGTAAGTATCAAATTATTTTTCCAGTATATAACAGCTATCACAATGGAACCTTGCTTCAGATTACAGTTAAGGTTTATCTTAATTTCGAAATTTTACTCCACACTACAGAGATGCTGCAGAGTCTAAATTCAAAAACAATGAGGGTGCTTATGCACATAACTAACAAATTAATGGATCTTCCCTTCATTGTCACAGATGCCCTGGGCTATACCAAAGGAACTGCAGTTTTCTCTGAAGGCAAAAATCCATTTCCAGTCACTAGGAATTTCCAACCAAGTCAAATAGACTTCTACTACTGTAGTCAGGACAATGGACTTTACCCCAATGCTACAGAGAATAGTGACTATGGAAATTATTCTATAGAAAACATTTATTATTTGCTGAAAAGAAAACACTTAGTGTTTCTTCTTCCAAATCCAATTGATTTAACCAAGATTGACCTGGAATCATTACAGCAAAATGTGGTCACCCTTTTTACAGTAATCGGGGTGTTCGTTCTGTATGGGATATTAAGTATCCTGGTATACAAACAGGATAAGGAAGAAGAAAATAGTCGCAATGTAATCATTTTACCAGGTGATGATCTGTCTGAATCCCAAAGCTACTTGGTTACATTTTTCACTGGAAGTCGTTGGGGATCTGGTACAACAGGAAGTGTTTTTTTGAAAATCTTTGGTGAAGTCGGCTGTAGCGATCGACATCATTTACATTGCCATGAACGTCAAATTTTTCAAAGAAGAGGATGTGACACATTTTTGATCAAGACCAACCGTGCCTTAGGAGACCTTCGCTACATTGAGATATGGCATAACGCTACTAAGGATTCTCCAAGTTGGTACCTGAGCAGAGTTCAGATTAAGGACTTACAGACCAGTCGATCATGGTATATAATGTGCCGATGTTGGCTAGGAGATAACTTCACAAAAGCGAAGTTTGTCCCAATTAATACGGAAAACAGATTGAAAAAAATGGACTTTATCCAAATAACATCGTCATACAAATTCTACTTCCATAATGTTTTTTTGACTCCCTTTGCAGGCAATATACCTGGTGAATTCACAAGATCTGAGAGACTTGCCATCCACGTTCTTACTATATTGAACACTATAGCTTGTGAATTAATGTATTATAATGTGAAAAAGGAGGATGAAGCATTGATCGAGAAACTTGTCAAATTTTGTCTTATCACCATTCTGAGCCTTGTAGGTCCTAAATGTGTTTCTAGTTTGTTTATGATGATCCCAAGACCAGATTCTGTGGATCAACCACCAAATGACTATAAAACACAAGACAAAGACACCAAAAGTATCTCATCTCCACAAAATAAAGGCCGATTTATAACTAAAGACGATGGACTTGGAAAGAGAAAGGAAGAAGGAAAAAAGAAGCTCTGGTTTATCATATGGACTTTGGATTTGATATTATCACTTGGATTTTCTATTTTGACAGTTTTATATGGATTGACTTACGGACATGAAGTCTCAAAAGAGTGGCTAATGGCATTTCTGCCTTATTTTTCTAGAATGATTTTAACTGAGTCAGTATTTTCAGGTTTATTACTGCCATGTGTATGTTCACTGTTTGCTAAGTATTATAATGATATCCCATGGTCGGTCCAGAGCTACAACTCTACAAAGCATTCAAAGTCAGAAGAAATGAGAGAGGAAAATACCATGTTTGGTATCAAGAATTCAACCATCAACAAGAATTCGAGAGAGTTGACTCATGGCAAAATTTCGACCTGCAGTTACTATGTAAATGTTAGACAGACATTAGATGGACGCATGACTTCATTCAAACTCCAATACCATAGAAGTATGTAACAGCTATACAGAAGAGATAAAAGTAGTTTTTGTGTATTTTAAATCAATAAATATTTTTCAAATGATTTAAAAAAATGAGGAGAGTACTGTGCCTTTATTTTGCATGTTTTAGAGTGCAGTTGTGGCCATAGTAGATGTTAAGATGTAATGTGTGGTCTCTAATGATGGTTCATCCCTAAAATAAAAAATCGTATATACTGTAGGTAAATCACTCCCCAAAACTCCAAACTGCAATAGTTATAAATCTGAGAGATGTAAATCTAACTAGAAATGCTGCCTGGTGTTCTGTTACCTCTCTCTGCTTCCTGGTTTTTCCAGCTAGCAGCTGTCAGTCATGCATATAACAGATGACAATCACAGCCAATGACTGAATGCTATTCCCCTAGCTGGGGGAAAGCATGACAGATTACCCAATATTGTCAGCTTTTTCCCTTTTACCCCAGCATGCAACATACATTCCTGGAAAGTGAACTATTCCCTAATGCATTGCTTGAAGACCAGAGGTTAAGGAGCTATGCCTTACTCCGTTCTTCAATCAATTTTTCAGGAGCCAGGACAAAGGTGAGTACATTTACCTTTTGCACAATCCACCACAGCCGCACCAACAGGTCCCGACCGCTTCCTTGTTCTGTTCAACTATAGCATGCAGTTTCATGCATGCGGCCTGGAATTGACAGCCCTGCCACAGTGGGAATCGTTCCAGTGAACTATTACTAGTTCCTGCTGACCTAACTGACGTTATAGTGGAGAAACTTTCACCTATGACGAATAATCCATTTCCTCCTGTTTCAGTGGACACCCTTTTGTTACATGCAGTAAAAGGATTAGTTTTTCACATTCAAATTGTATTCTCTATACACAGGATTGTGTACTCTGAACAGTACATAGTACACAGTTCTGTGTACTGTAAACTCAGTGTACACCGTTCCTCAAGCAGGGCTGCCTCTCTAATGAGGCAAGGTGAAGCACATTACAGAGCAGCACCCTGTAGGAAGGCAGCACTTTTTTTTTTCTGGCATAATGTGCCCGGGGTCCAGATGCCAGGAGGACCCAAAAATGCCATTTGTAAAAACCACATAATTTTGTGAGGTACTGTCACTTTAAATAGCAGGGGAAGCCACAACAACAGAATGCAGCTAGGACTCCTATCTGACTGGCAATTCATTTGATCAAATGTTTGTTAGCCCTGCAGATCAAAAATCAATGTTGGCCATCATTTACCAGTCACTGTGGGCATCATTTACCAGTCATTGTGGGCATAATTTACCAGTCATTGTGGGCAATGTTCCCTCTAATTGGAAATTGTATGTGTGCACAGATATAAGTTTTCTGTGCGCATACAAAATGAAATTGTGTGTGTTACTTCCTGCAGCACTTTTTTTCCAGCAGATTTTTGTGTGCGCACCACTTTAACCTGTGTGTGCACACCTTAGAGGGAACACTGATTGTGGCCATCATTTACCAGTCATTGTGGGCATTATTTACCAGTCATGTCTATAAAGCCCCTCCTACTTCTGGACAAGCCACACCCCACTTCCGGATAAAGCATCACCCACCTTCAATAATAAAACACTTCCAGGGACGCGGTGAGGGTGCAGCATTTGGAATTTTTTTCAGGTGCAAAAAGTCTAGAGACGGTCCTGATTTTAAGACATTTAATATAAGTTAAAGGGACAACAAATTGGCATATATATGTACTTGAATACATCTTTAAAGGGGAACTGTTGTCCAAAATTGAGGTAAATTGATAGGAATTGCTCCCCTGAGAATTTTTGCAATTTATTTCCATTGTTTATTTTGCATAATTGGGGAGCTTTTCTAACATATAAATATAGCGGTTGGGGTGGGAGACCAGGGGGAATCTTATACATTAAGGGTTATACACTAGGGGGAGGGAATCAGGAGAGGGAGGGGGAAAAGGGCTGCTGTACGCCTGCCAAACTTCCCGGAGGCCAGGTAGGAGGCGAGTCCTATAGGACTCTGCTATCCTCCTGGGGGCAGTTTTGGGACTTGGGGGGGGACTACAGGAGAACCATATGGAGCTGGATGTGAGGTAGGATTAAACTACACTACATGGTGGGGCCCGTAGTTGGGGGGATTATAGGTTTGGGGGTGGACATGCCCTTAAAGGGGGCTGACCAGAAAGTTAATGGGTGGGAGGCTGACCTTTAAGGCTTCTTCTGCACAGTGCCACCAGCGAGACAGCCTCAGACTTCCTCAGTCTTGAGGTAGACAGGAAGTCCTCCACCTCTCTGCTGAGAAGGACTGACAGAGAAGGTAAGGAATCACAGCCCTTCTCTACTCTGCCTGAAATGGCTGTTCCACAGAGTTTTGTGGGGGGGGGGTCTGAGTAACCCACGGCACCACGTGAGGTGGGCGGGGCTTAGGCACCTGTGAGTGGGGCAGGACTTAGGACCTGTGAGTGGGCGGGGCCACGGCACCTGTGAGTGGGCAGGGCCACATGGGGCTGTAAGATAATGGCCCATGGGGGGCTGCAACTGGAGGGACCATGGGGTCATGAGTGGGAGGGACCAGGGGGGCTGCAAAGGGGGAGGAGGAGACACAGGGCAGATTGACTGACAGTTTCAGAGCAGGAGTGCAGGGAACCTGGTGATGCTGCTGCGATATCACACACAAAAAATGTAAATATCTTCAAAACTATGCAAAATAAACAATGGAATAAATTGCAAAAATTCTCAGGGGAGCAATTCCTATCAATTTACCTCAATTTTGGACAACAGTTCCCCTTAAAGATGTATTCAAGTACATATATATGCCAATTGTTGTCCCTTTAACTTATATTAAATGTCTTAAAATCAGGACCGTCTCTAGACTTTTTGCACCTGAAAAAAATTCCAAATGCTGCACCCTCACCGCGTCCCTGGAAGTGTTTTATTATTGAAGGTGGGTGATGCTTTATCCGGAAGTGGGGTGTGGCTTGTCCAGAAGTAGGAGGGGCTTTATAGACATGAATGGTAAATAATGCCACAATGACTGGTAAAGATGGCCCAATCAGTGTTCCCTCTAAGGTGTGCACACACAGGTTAAAGTGGTGCGCACACAAAATCTGCTGGAAAAAAAGTGCTGCAGGAAGTAACACACACAATTTCATTTGTATGCGCACAGAAAACTTATATCTGTGCACACATACAATTTCCAATTAGAGGGAACATTGCCCACAAGACTGGTAAATTATGCCCACAATGACTGGTAAATGATGCCCACAGTGACGTAATGAGGCCAACATTGATTTTTGATCTGCAGGGCTAACAAACATTTGATCAAATGAATTGCCAGTCGATAGGAGTCCTAGCTGCATTCTGTTGTTGTGGCTTCCCCTGCTATTTAAGTGACAGTACCTCACAAAATTATGTGGTTTTTACAATGGCATTTTGGGTCCCCTGCATCTGGACACCCGGGCACATTATGCCAGAAAAAAAAAAGTGCTGCCTTCCTACAGGGTGCTGCTCTGTAATGTGCTTCACCTTGCCTCATTAGAGAGGCACTGCTTGAGGAACGGTGTACACTGAGTTTACAGTACACAGACCTGTGTACTATGTACTGTTCAGAGTACACAATCCTGTGTATAGAGAATACAATGTGAATGTGAAAAACTAATCCTTTACTGCATGTAAAAAAGGGTGTCCACTGAAACAGGAGGAAAGGATTATTCGTCATAGGTGAAAGGTTCTCCACTATAACGTCAGTTAGATCTGCAGGAACTAGTAATAGTTCACTGGAACGATTCCCACTGTGGCAGGGCTGTCAATTCCAGGCCGCATGCATGAAACTGCATTCTATAGTTGAACAGAACAAGGAAGCGGTCGGGACCTGTTGGTGCGGCTGTGGTGGATTGTGCAAAAGGTAAATGTACTCACTTGTCCTGGCTCCTGAAAAATTGATTGAAGAACGGGATAAGGCATAGCTC
Organism: Hymenochirus boettgeri; assembly: GCA_019447015.1. Lineage (NCBI taxonomy): Eukaryota > Metazoa > Chordata > Amphibia > Anura > Pipidae > Hymenochirus > Hymenochirus boettgeri. Next base: position 142,945,144 of record CM033476.1, on the reverse strand, counting down.
CTTAACCTCTGGTCTTCAAGCAATGCATTAAGGGAATAGTCACTTTCCAGGAATGTATGTGCATGCTGGGGTAAAAGGGAAAAAGCTGACAAATATATGGGTAATCTGTCATGCTTTCCCCAGCTAGGGGAATAGCATTCAGTCATTGGCTGTGATTGTCATCTGTTATATGCATGACTGACAGCTGCTAGTGGAAAAACCAGGGAAGCAGAGAGAGGTAACAGACACCAGGCAGCATTTCTAGTTAGATTTACATCTCTCAGATTTATAAACTATTGCAGTTTGGAGTTTGGGGAGAGTGATTTACCTACAGTATATACGATTTTTTATTTTAGGGATGAACCATCATAGAGACCACACATTACATCTTAACATCTACTATGGCCACCACTGCACTCTAAAAAAATGCAAAATAAAGGCACAGTATCCTCCTCATTTTTTAATCATTTGAAAAATATTTATTGATTTAAAAATCACAAAAACTACTTTTATCTCTTCTGTATAGCTGTTACTACATTCTATGGTATTGGAGTGAATGAAGTCATGCGTCCACTAATGTCTGTCTAACATTTACATAGTAACTGCAGGTCGAAATTTTGCCATGAGTCAACCTCTCGAATTCTTGTGATGGTTGAATTCTTGATACCAAACATGATATTTTCCTCTCTCATTTCTTCTGACTTTGATGCTTTGTAGAGTTGTAGCTCTGGACCGACATGGGATATCATTATAATACTTAGCAAACAGTGAACATACACATGGCAGTAATAAACCTGAAAATACTGACTCAGTTAAAATCATCTAGAAAAATAAGGCAGGAAATGCCATTAGCCACTTTTGAGACTTCATGTCCGTAAGTCAATCCATATAAAAACTGTCAAAATAGAAAATCCAAGTGATAATATCAAATCCAAAGTCCATATGATAAACCAGAGTTCTTTTTTCCTTCTTCCTTTCTCTTTCCAAGTCCATCGTCTTTAGTTATAATCGGCCTTTATTTTGTGGAGATGAGATACTTTTGGTGTCTTTGTCTTGTGTTTATAGTCATTTGGTGGTTGATCCACAGAATCTGGTTTGGATCATATAACAAACTAGAAACACATTTAGGACCTACAAGGCTCAGAATGGTGTGATAAGACAAAATTTGACAAGTTTCTCGATCAATGCTTCATCCTCCTTTTCACATTATAATACATTAATTCACAAGCTATAGTGTTCAATATAGTAAGAACGTGGATGGCAAGTCTCTCAGATCTTGTGAATTCACCAGGTATATGCCTGCAAAGGGAGTCAAAAAAACATATGGAAGTAGAATTGTATGACGATGTTATTTGGATAAAGTCCATTTTTTTCAATCTGTTTTCCGTATTATTGGGACAAACTTCGCTTTTGTGAAGTTATCTCCTAGCCAACATCGGCACATTATATACCAGATCGACTGGTCTGTAAGTCCTTAATTGAACTCTGCTCAGGTACCAACTTGGAGAATCCTAGTAGCGTTATGCCATATCTCAAGTAGCGAAGGTCTCCTAAGGCACTGTGTGTCTCTTGATCAAAAAGTGTCACAATCCTCTTATCCCTTGAAAAATTTGCGTTCATGGCAATGTAAATGATGCTGAGCCTACAGCCAAGACTCACCACAAGATTTTCAAAAAAACACTTCCTGTTGTACCAGATCCCCAACGACCTACGTATGAAAAATGTAACCAAGTAGCTTTGGGATTCAGACAGATCATCACCTGGTAAAATGATTACATTGCGACTATTTTCTTCTTCCTTATCCTGTTTGTATCAAGGATACTTAAATATCCCATACAGAACGAACACCCCGATTACGTTAAAAAGGGTGACCACATTTGCTGTAATGATTCCAGGTCAATCTTGGTTAAATCAATTGGATTTGGAAGAAGAAACACTAAGTGTTTACTTTTCAGGAAATAATAAATGTTTTCTATAGAATAATTCCATAGTCACTATTCTCTGTAGCATTGGGGTTGTCCATTGTCCTGACTACAGTAGTAGAAGTCTATTTGACTGGTTGGAACTTCCTAGTGACTGGAAATGGATTTTTGCCTTCAGAGAAAACTGCAGTTCCTTTGGTATAGCCCAGGGCATCGTGACAATGAAGGGAAGATCCATTAATTTGTTAGTATGTGCATAAGCACCCTCATTGTTTTGAATTTAGACTCTGCAGCATCTCTGTAGTGTGGAGTAAAATTTCGAAATTAAGATAAACCTTAACTGTAATCTGAAGCAAGGTTCCATTGTGTAGCTGTTATATACTGGAAAAATAATTTGATACTTACTTGATGTTCCAGGATACCTGTAGTTCGGTTCTACCCATTTACCTGGTGATAAGAAAATTTGAAAAATGTGTCATTGGTGTTATTGGTGAAAACATTTCCCAGTGGCTTCACACAGTTAGTTGAGCGTTGTCAACATAAAAGTTGTGTGATAAAATGATATAATAGTCATGAACAGCATGACAGGAGAGCAGAAAAAATACATCCTCCTCTCCAACTATCCAGGTCAAATGAATATTACTGTGTCACAACTTATTAAGTATCAGGTGATACCATGGTGACATCATTGTGATGTCACAGGTGTCACATGACAATGAAAGTTGTAATGGAAATGGTCAGGTGACTGAAATGTCACCATAGCAACCATTAACATGGAAGTTATCTCAGTAACTACAGTAGAGTGTTGGAATACCAGTAACCATATCCCCAGCACCCAGGGTCTTTGGTATGTGTATAAATAGGATAATCACTTTATAGAAAATACAGTAACAGTAAAAAACAAAATAAAAAAATAATTTTCTCATTTTAAATTAGTACATTTTGCCCAGTGATGCACAGAAGATCCTGAATGTAAGGAAAAATAAACCTGCCATGGTTCATTCCGCTAGTGTAGGGATCTCAAACTACGGCTTTCAGATGTTTACAAACTATAACTCCCAGCGTTCCCCAACTATAGGGAGAACCCTAAGTATGCTGGGAGTTGTAGTTTTCAAACATCTGGAGAGACGTAGTTTGATTATCCCTGCGCTAGTGGGTTTGTGAAATGTCCCATGTTTCCATGAATAAACAGCCACAGCCAGCATGGAATCATGGGAAATCGATCTTTTCAACCTAACTTGCTTGATTTTATGAAGAGGTGAGTAAGAATTTGATTCTGCCATAGCAGTGGATGTACAGTAGTAGCAGTAGTTTTATATATATAATTTTACATTATACTAAATATATATTTTATATATACTAAATACATCATTTGCTAAAGCTTTGGATACTGTGCCACACAGGCGACTTACGTATAAACTGAGGTCTGTCCGCCTTTAAATAAACATTTGTACATGGATAGGGAACTGGCTGTTAGATCACGTACAGAGATTAGTTGTCCATGGAGCTACATCTATGGGGCTAAAGTTTATGTGGGGTCCTCAGGTTCTGTACTGGGGCCACTTCTATTATTCTGTTTATCAATACTTTATGGTGGCCATACACAATACAATCCTGGTTGTACGCTTTGGGTTATACATCGATCATCAGCCTATGTATGGATCTCCATTGGCCAAGATTGTATGATAATTTTCCCTATCGTATGATCCTATGCAGGGCATAGGAAACTTCACATGATGTGCAATCGCTGCCTTGATAGATTGTCAAAATGGGCAGCAGAATGGCAGACTAGATGCAATGCTGATAAATGGAAGGGTTTGGGGTTTAAAAATATTATTCACTAAACAAACACAAGAGGGATAGGTGCTACACCCCAATGGCCACAGTATCAGATCCAGACTAGGTGAGTAAAAGTATAGTTCCACACTCCACACTTATCAAAAGGATTGGTCGGGTGCATCTCAGCCCTGAACCCCTCGCCCACAACGATGTACGTGTCCCTCACTTCCTGGGAGCCCAATTCAAAAACATGTAAGGAGCCCCAAACACGATATGACATATATAAAACTCACCACGTCGCTAGTCCATGTCATATTACAGCAAGAGGATAAATGGATGGTCCGCGCACGTACTGGAACACACAACAATCGGGAGTACCGTTCCAATATAAAACTTTATTTCAGTGACACCCCCAGTGACGTAACTTCCTCCTTCCTTGCTTTACAAAGATCTTTGGTCAAAACTGTTAAGCTGGGTACACACCTATCGATTTTTCCTCCTGACCGACCGTTCGATACTTTCGAACGGTCGGCCAGGAGGAAGGACTGTCGGTGCGGCAAAAGCAGCCGCGTCCGATAGTCACCGCGAACGATCGTGGGTCCATAGAGGACCGCACGATCGGACGAGGTTTTCCACCCTGTCCGATCGTCCTTTCGTCGATTCGGACGAACGGTCGATCGGACATGGGCACTTTCGGATGCGATAATTCGGTCCGATCGACCGATACACTGAACTATCGGTCGATCGGACCGAAATATCTCATCGTGTGTACCCAGCTTTATATTGTGAGGCAAAAAGGATTTTTCATCTCAATACAAGACATCCAAGGGGTATGAATTGCTGATTTTGATATTAAGCTTTATAGGTCTTCAACCTAGGAAAATTAGTCCTATTTTATACACAATATATAAAACTGTTTTTCTGATTTTAACTTTCTTTGAATAGTAGTGCGTCCGGAAAAGAATACACCATATATCAATATATAAATGCGTCTGAGTACATAGTACATAGTATACCTGCTGACATGCACTAAGCGCTCATTACAATATGTGGGATGTACATCTAGGATGCTTAAATCACGTATACGTGAACAATAGAGCAATTAAGAAAGGGAATGGAAATAGCCCTGTGGCTAGGCACTTTAAAATATGCAACGGAAGTAATGTTAAACATATGACAGTACAGGGCATACAAAAAGTGACTCAGAATCCCAGAAATAAAGATCTTTGGTCAAACCTGTTATATTGTGAGGCAAAATGGATTTTTTCATCTCAATACAAGACATCCAAGGGTATGAATTCTGCTTTTGATATATTGCTTTACAGGTCTTCCACCTAGGAAAATATGGTCATATATTACACATATAAAACTGTTTTCTGATTTAACTTTCTTTGAATGGTTCATGATCATTTGAAACATATGTTACACTTAAAAAGGGTTTTTTTGTACTTTAGTCTGTGCACTATATGGCCATACAGGGAGCCTCGGAGCGACAGAGTTAGGGGGAGGGGCGCATGACTGGGGTGGACGGGGTTAGCGGATTGGGTGGCTAGAATAATGCAAGGGGAAGGGGAGGGATCTAGGGATAGAAAAGGCAGGAACTAGCAAGGGGCATTTCCTTTTCAGTGAAGTCAGCCACGGACAGAACGTCCCACCCTGTAGGTATATATATATACATGGAAGGGCAAATCAATAAGATTAAGATACCGGATCAGGACAGGCAGCATAGAGGAAGTATTGTCGCAGCGATGGCAGGTCCTTGCCAGTCGCCAGGAAAAATTGAGATATATCCGTCAGTTAGTTCAGGATTCTGACTTTGGTAAAACAAATATATGTATTGGTACGGTTAAACTGGGACTGGTCTAACCGCAAGTGGGTAGCCAGTTGGTTGGGAGTGATGGAGTGGCCAAGGTGCAAATTGGGGGGCCAGCTCTAGGGATGGCATACCCTCACCGAGCCAGGGAGTACGGCTGGTGGAGGACAAGAGGCTGACAGGAAGGGCAGACTGGCAGGGATTTATCCCGGTTATTGGTTATAACTAATATTTTATTACGGTGATATGTTGATAACCAGTTGATTATGTTTATGTTACGCATTATCTGTGTATAACTTTGTTACGCTGTTATGTAATAAAGCTGTGACCAGTTTCATCCAATAACTGAGGTTGTAGTGTTTTCTTGGGGGGAAAGAAGGTTAATAAAAGGGGCAAGTAAATGGGGGACTTTGGGGGGGGACTACAGGAGAACCATATGGAGCTGGAATGTGAGGTAAGGATTAAACTACACTACATGGTGGAATAGTTTTGAAGATATTTACATTTTTGTGTGTGATATCGCAGCAGCATCACCAGGTTCCCTGCATTCCTGCTCTGAAACTGTCAGTCAATCTGCCTGTGTCTCCTCCTCCCTTTGCAGCCCCCCTGGTCCCTCCCACTCATAGACCCCATGGTCCCTCCAGTTGCAGGCCCCCCATGGGCCATTATCTTACAGCCCCATGTGGCCCTGCCCACTCACAGGTGCCGTGGCCCCGCCCACTCACAGGTGCCTAAGTCCTGCCCACTCACAGGTGCCTAAGCCCCGCCCACTCACAGGTGCCGTGGGTTACTCAGACCCCCCCCCCACACAAACTCTGTGGAATCAGCATTCAGGCAGAGTGAGAGAAGGGCTGTAGATTCCCTTACCTTCTCTGTCAGGACCTTCTTAGCAGAGAGGTGGAGGGACTTCCTGTCTACCTCAAAGACTGAGGAAGTCTGAGGCTGTGCTCGCTGGTGGCACTGTGCAGGAGAAGCCTTAGGAATGTCAGCCTCCCACCCATTAACTTTCTGGTCAGTCCCCCTTTAAAGGGCATGTCCACCCCCAAAACTATAATCCCCCAACTACTGGCCCCACCATGTAGTGTAGTTTAATCCTTACCTCACATTCCAGCTCCATATGGTTCTCCTGTAGTCCCCCCCAAAGTCCCAAAAAACTGCCCACCAGGAGGATAGCAGAGTCCATATAGACTCTGCCTCCTACCTGGCCCCGGAGAGAAGTTTGGCATGGCGTACAGCAGCCCTTTTCCCCCTCCCTCTCCTGATTCCCTCCCCCTAGTGTATAACCCTTAATGTTTAAGATTCCCCTGGTCTCCCAGCCCCAACCGCTATATTTATATGTTTAGAAAGCTCCCCAAACTTTACTTACCTCTCCTCTCCTCCGAAGTGTGCTGCCGGCAGCCGCGTCTGTGATTGGCTGCCGCTCAGCCAATCACAGACGCGGCTGCCGGTCCCGCCCTCTGCTTGCATTTTCTCGCAAAGCAGAGGGGCCGGGGCGCGGCGGAGGAAAGAGGGGAGGTAAGTAGAGCTTGGGGGCGTTCTAAACATAAAATATAGCGGTTGGGGCTGGGAGACCAGGGGGAATCTTATATTAAAAATTATTTTTTAGGGTGGACATAACCTTTAAACTATTATTCACAGAAGAGGTGAGATCGCTAAAGTTTAACCTTTACCCGGGCATTATATTATTTACAAGAAGGTGAGAATAAGAGTCATGTGAATAATAGTAGAGGACACACAGTACATGAATATGATGGTTTAGTGTCCCTTTAAAACTCATTCCCTGAAATTAATTTCCCGGGCACTTTTGCTGATACTGCCTTTTTAAGGCAGCTAGGGGCAATCGGGGCATTCAAGTGCCACCTAGCCCCTCAATCCACAATTTTTTGGTCCAAATCCGATGTGGGGTCGGAAGTAGCAGCCTAGAAGCCATGACCACATAATGGAAGCGGGCCCGAAAAGGGGATTTCCGCAATAAGGGAAGACCCCGGGAAGACCTTATTTATCGCGAACTCCTCTTCGGGGGACCGGCTTCCAGTGTGGTCGGGCTTATAGGGTGCTAGCTCCCAATCCCACATCAAATTTTCATGAAACGGTGGGGGATTGAGTGGGTTAGGAGGCACTTGAATGCTGTTGTTATTAAGAGAGGTATGGATTCAAGGATGAAAGGTTATTCTCCCTCTTTACAAAAACATTGGTAAGGTCTCATTTGGATATGCAGTGCAATTTGGAAACTGTGTACAAAAGGACATCTTTGAAATGGCAAGGGTTCAGAAAAAGGCACTAAAAATTAATAGGGGATTGGGGGAGCTTGAATATTAAGAGACTGGATAAGTTAGGTTATGTACGCTAGAGAAATGGGCGTTGCGTGGGGTATGATTACTGTGTATAAATACATTAATGGGCCATACAATAAACTATCTGGGGCATTGTTCACCAATAGAAACATGTCAGAGGAAACGAGGACATCCCTTAAGACTTGAAGAAAAAAGGTTTAGGTTCAAGCTCGAGGTTTTTCACTGTGAGAACGGTAAAGCTATGGAACTGTTTCCAGTGGACGTTGTTATGGCCAGGTTCGTTGGTCAGTTAAAAAAAAAAAAAGCTGATGAGTTTCTGCAAACCATAATGATTTGATAAATGTGTGTAGCTACAGGTCATTATAATTGGTGAAAAACTAAGCCTAATGGACACACTCCTCCCCTAAGCTGTAACAAGGTAAGGGTCTAAAATGATGGTCTTTAACCTTGGTGGTACAGCTGGTAGGTCTAAGTGCCCTTCTTGGATCTGCGTCCTTGTCGTGGCTGCCAATAGGAGGGAAATCGTAGAGGGAAGTGTCGCTTCTTCCCAGCTAGTCCATCCCAACAGAATTGCCCTCTTTAGTGATGAAGCAGAGGAAGACAGTCAGAAATAGCTTGTAAAGAGAGGCTGATCCCTTGAGCATCCAGGGGACTGGCAACTTTGTTTAAAGGGTGGGGGAGAACAAAGAAGAAGACTCATTCTTATAAAAATTGGAAGGATTATCTGTCGCCCCAACCCTATGCGCAACCAGTGTGTTGTCTACTGGTGGTAAGGTGATATGACCCGGTGGTCATGGTTTCAGGGGTGTCTCTAGGGTGGTTTTGCCCCCTGAAATAAATCTTTGAATGCCTGTTTCTTTCGCACTCTATATAAGCGACTGCTGTGTGCTCTTTCTGCGAATTGTTAATTTCAAAGTAAATGGCGGAAAGCAGGAGAGGACTGGGAACTTTTGGCCTGAGGGGCAAATACAACCAAGTGTCCTTCACATTAAAGCTTAACATTTTGACCACACTGACTTTGCTTATGTCACACCCACTTTGTTAAAGAGCATGTCCACCCCTTTTTTGAATCCTTCTGTAGTGTAGGGCTCCCTCCCCAGCCCCAACCCCGTATAGTAGTTTCTCCCAAAACTCCCCCAATCATTACTTATCTACCTCTTTCCTCCGACGTTCAGTCGTGGCCCTCTGCTTGCATGAAACTGCAAGGGGGCGGACCGGCAGCCGCGTCGTGATTGGCTGTCTCTCAGGCAGTGGAGAACGCGGGGGGGCCAGTCAGTCGTGGTTCTTTTCCGACTAGTGGATCAACAAATGCCGACCTGACCAGACTAAGACCACATGCAGGTTGCCCGGTCAGACTGGACTACAACAACACACAGGCAGCTGGTATTAATCTGGGTGTGATAGTAAATGTGAGTGCCTGTTAATGTGAGTCTCTGTATGTTAGTGTATCTCTGTGAACTGTAAGTGAGTAAATATACATGTTGCATCAACGAAACACCGACCCTGACTGCAAAAAAACGGACTACAAACAAATACAGGCGGCCGGTCAGCCCAGACTACAATCACAAGTGGGCAGCTGGTCGTTAATGTGAGTGTGATAGTAAATGTTACCAGATTTTTATTTATTATTATTGTGGATTTATTATAGCGCCTCCATCTCCCCCAGTGCTTTACAATTACATGGATGCATTCATATTCTGGCCCTGCCCGAAGAGCTACCAATATAAGCACATTTATTTTACACCATCAACCTATCAGTATGTCTTTATGATTGTGGGGAAAACAGAGTGCCTGGAGAAAAACCACGCAAGCACAGGGAGAACATACAAACTCCTTGCAGATGTGTCCAAAGTGGAATTGAACTCAGTAATTCAGCACTGCAAGGAATCAGTTTACAGCTTCCTTCTGTTGCTTCCGATCAGGTTCCCACGTGGTTGCCTTTCACGTTTGCAATCATGCTGCACAATCGCTTCAAGATGGATCGCGTTATGAGTGTTCCGAACCAGAGGTGTATACCGGTGAGTTGTTTGCTGTACCAGATACAATATCGTTGGTTGGGCTGTTCAGATTTTATTTTCATGTACGGCGCATAGTAATCTTTGTCTTTTGGGCGGCTGGTCAGTCAGTGGTTCTGTTCCAACCTGATGGATCAACGAACGCCGCGGACTAGACTACGACACATGCAGGTGCTCGGTTAGACCGGACTACAATACACCACAGGCAGCCGGTCTGTCAATCTGGGTGTGTTAGTAAATGTAAGTGTCTGTTAATGTGAGTGTCTGTAAATGTGAGTGTCTGTTAATGGTGAGTAAGTCTGTAAAATGGGAGTGTCTGTTAAAGTGAGTAAGTCTGTAAATGTGAGTGTCTGTTAATGTGAGTAAGTCTGTAATGTGAGTGTCTGTTAATGTGAGTCTCTGATATGTTAGATTACTCTGCTGTGAACTGTAAGTGCGTAATTGTACATGTGCATCAACGAAAAACCGACCCGACTACAAAGACCAGGACTACCACCGGTCAGTCGGTGGTTCTGTCCGACCTGGTGGATCAATGAACGCAGACTGGACCAAGACTACAACACACGCGGGCAAACCGATCTGTTAATCTGGGTGTGATAGTTAATGTGAGTGTGTCTGTAAATGTGAGTTTCGTAAAGTGAGAGATATCTGTGAATTGTAAGTGAGTATCTGTACATGTTGCATCACGAACACCGTCCCGACTGCAAAGACCAGTCGGTGGTCTGTTTCGACTGGTGGATCAACGAACGCCAACCGGACCAGACTACAACCACACGCAAGCAGTGGTCAGACAGGACATTCAACCACGGGCGGGCAACCGATCTGTTAATCTGCGTGGATAGTTAATGTGAGTGTCTGTTAATGTGAGTCTCTGTACTACATTAGAGATTCTCTGTGAAATGTAAGTGAGTATCTGTACATAAAACGGACTACAACTACATACGGGCAGCCGGTTAGAACAGACAAAAAGCATGCACGGGCGTTCAGTTGGTGGTTTATTCCGACCTGGTGGGATCAACGAACGCCGACTGGACCAAACTACAACCACACGCAGGGGCCAGTAAGACAGGACTACAACCACATGTGGGTGGCCAGTCAATCCGGGACTACCACCAAGGCAGACGGCCGTCAGACTGGATATACAACTACACGCGGCCGGACTGCACTACAACCGGGGCCGTCAGTTGGTGGTTCGTTCTGACCTGGTGGTTCAACAAACGCCTTGCGGCACTGAGAAGTGCTTTGGCGGTTGTTCCGCAGCCTGAACACGGGACCCCAGTGAGGTCTTAAAAGAGCCCTTGGGTGGCGTTCTTTCTTCCAGCCCCGGCGACACCAGCTCCGCTGAGGCCGCCGACCCCGAGAGGACCCCTGCGGACAAACAGGGGGTACCCCGCAGGCTTCCGGTGACCTCAACAGAGGCCGACGTTTGCCAGCGTCTTTATTCGTTGCGACATCTTCGGGCTGGCGACATCAACCCCACTGAGGTTGCCGATGCCAGGCAGGCTCACCGCCGGACCTCAGCGGAGCCGATGTGCCAGCTGTGCTTCTTTCTTCAGCCATCTACTGCGATGGCATCTGAGGTCGCAGCGGAGCGTACCTCTTTATATAGGTTTGCAAGAAAACACTAATTCGGAAGATCTGATTGGTTAATGTAAAGCATGTAAAACCAAGCATTAAAAAATGACTAATCAGAAACGGATTGGGTTTCTGCAAACCTATATAAGAGGTGCGCTCCGCTACGGACCTCAGATGCCATCGCAGTAGATGGCTGAAGAAAGAGATGGAGAGGGGTGCCTCCACCCGTCCCAGCGACCCTTCCTTCCTCTCTCCGCCAGCGGTGGGGCAAGGGGGTTTGGAGGGGCTGCTGGGGAGGGGGTACACAGCGGGTGGTCATGACCACCTACTGCGGCGCCCGTCCCAGCAGCCCCTCCTAGCTTCCTGTTCCATTTGTTCGCCGTGAGGGAGGTTGGGGTGGGGTGCTGGGAAGCAGCGGCGACCACCGCTGCGGGGGTCGAGGGTGGGGCGGATTTTAAGTCCCTTCACGGCGATAATTGTACTTAGCGCATTGTTGCTAAGTGCAGTATCGCCGCAAAGGGACTTAAAATTACCCGGACATCACGGCCACCGATACATATAGCCACGCCTATAAATTCGGAGATATCGATATTTTCACGGCCGCGATGTGCGGCGAGTAATTTTGGGTGCTATTTTCGGCCCTTTATAAATATAGCCCCTATGACTCCCAAAATTCTGTGGTTGTAGATGCAGGGAGTTATATGTAAAATTGTGGGGAGTGTAGTTTTTCAACATCTGAAGTAACCCAGATGTAACATGGAGCACAAGCACATGTGCCACCCTTTTGTGCGGATCCTTGCGGATCTGGAAAAAGCTAGTTAACATGTGCTAAAAATCTTGCAAGTGTAAAAGGAGTCTGGACTGGGCAGTTTTGGCAGGAGTTTTTACTGACTATTGGCACACCTATTAAAACCTACATCTAGTATTATTAATTATTTTCAATTAAGGTTTGAATTGCCCTTTAAACTCATGCAGTATAAACTACATTGAAATAAATCAGCCTTCTTCATATTCTAATGGGAATACTGAACGCCTGCATCATGCTCATTATATAGGTCAAGGATGACAAACTTTCGTCCCACTAGATGACTCCCAGCATTCCGTGGTTGTAGAATTCAGGGAGAGTTGTAGTTCTAAAACATTGCAGGGAGTCTAGTTCTACAACATCTGACGGTAAACCCATATGTAACTTGGCAGCACAAGACAATGTGCCACCCTTTGTGGGCCTTTGGGATCTTGGAAAAGCTAGTTAACATGTGCTAAATAAATATCTTGCAGTGGTGGGACGTGGCCTGACATGACTTAGGGAAAGACGTATGGCCTTGCAGCTCCGCTCACGCTTCATCCTACACTTATCCTAAAGAGCTAAAAGCTCCTGACTGAAAGTCCACCAACGGAGAGGATGTCACCCCCTATGAAAGCAATGGACACAACCGCAAAGCTGGACAAGAACCGGCGCCAAGATGGTGCCGAACCAGCCTCGGCCCAAACTGAACCGCCGCAACAGGCAGACCCTTCACGCTGAGGACACTGCTAACAAGGGACTGGACGTGATTAGCAACATGTCAGTCCACCCTAACACGAAACTAGAGGGAGGTAGGAAAAATAGAATCCCCTGCTTCGTCAGGACTTGTTCAATTTAAAGATAGAGTAACGGAGGCAGAGACTAGAATTGGTGGTAGTGGAAGACTCTCTAACACCTCTGCAGTGCAAGCTCAGCCACAGGCAATAATCCATAATAACAACAACACAGGACGACTGGAGTACAGGCACCAGCACAAGCAGCTTGAGGTTGTGGGGCCTACAGAAACGGCTGAGGGGACAGATCCTGCTAAATTTTTAGAAGAATTACGGTCACCATTATGGAACAGAAACATTTCTCCCAAAATCTCCCCAACGAATAAGTAAAAACACTTAACCTGAAGAGACCCCAAACTAATACCATTTAGTATATGGGATTCACCATGCACTTGAATATGAACATACCCATATACACACCCAAAAAAAAACGACTATTAATAAGGACTATCATCAATATTGGTCATCAACACTCCGTTTGAAACTGTTAAATGATGCTATGATGCTTATAGCACCTACTATAGTGCTTCCATATTTAAATTCGAGCTGGTGTTGATATTATATGGACCAAACACAGATTTGAAATATTGAATACGTTCCCTCTATATTTGAACCCCACCTCATTTACCATTTCTCTTATCCATCCTCCTCTCTCTCTCCCTTCCCCACAATAAGTGAGCGCACAACTGCTGAAAACCACTGAATCCTTATCACACTATTGCCTTGGGATCAAGGACAGCGAATGTAAACTATCGCCCCCTAGTCCAGTTTAATTCAATAAGGACTGTTTGCCTGTTGCGCTAAGTCCTTAGTTTAAATTCAAGGGTTTTTTAATTGCTGGCACTGATCAAATGTGTGAGTCGGGTTATTGGGAACAATGTTTTAAGTCGCTGATCTGCTTATGTATCAATGTAATGCCTTGCATGTGATATATGGAAAAATTTGGTGGTCCACCACATACTGTCAATATTTTTTTTAAATCAATAGTCGAGTCTTTTCCACAAGGTCATTAAAATATCAAACACCTGCCAATACCCTAAAGGTCTGACATTGAATGTAAGAGGCCTCCAGAATAAAATCAAAGCACTGCAGCACTACTGTGCTTCTTGAAACACTAGGGGTTGGCCCCAAGGATGGGCATAAGAAGATACTCCCAAGTTTGGTGGGGGCTATGAATATGCAACGAGAATAATGTCCGACACTCACCTTGAGGGGTAGATCTCAGTTGTGGGGGGGCGGCTGACCATTACCAAGTTGGAAACTTAACCATTTTGGTAACCCTGTTCCCGAGGAAGAAACCCCCCGGGAGAATGGGCATCTACTTTGATACCAATGTGGGAATGACTGGGATGGTATATGCCCGTATGTTGCTTACATCAACAAATTATAAATCAAAACAGAGCACCTCTGAATCAGAAAAATAAAGCTTAAAAATCTTAGAGGCAGCTCAAATATCCTTCTGTAAATAACTGAGAGACAGCAGAAATCCCCAAACCAAACCAAGGTAAACAACGAAATTATGAATGCTAAAAAACCCTATTTTCACGTCCCAAAATTTATTATATTTATTATTATGAATTATGGTGAAAAAGTGTGGAAGGCTTTGGCCTACATGGCAATAAGTACAAACAACAACCTCCAATAGTTAACACTTCTCACCTCCTAGTGAAGATCTATTATGAACCACAAATTACTTGTTGCCACTTATTATACCAATCTTGTGTATAAATCATCCCTTTATCACACAACGCAGGAACTGAAATATAACCTTATACACAAGATAGCTCCCACAACTGCACCAATGATGAAAGCTACTATTGGAAGCACCATAATACTCAAGTGGAAATAGAGACAAGCTATTTCCTCACTGGAGGCGAGCAAGTCCCCTGGCACAGTATGGACTTCCAGTCGAATTTTATGTCCAAATCATGGAGGAGAACTAACTCCCAGACATTCTATAATTACAACTCCAGAATGCTGCTTTAGGCATACCATGCACGAAGTCATATTGGGTCAGTAGTAAAGCTCAGTTATAGATCTATGCTTCCTGTGGGACAGAGGCCACTGTCTCCTTCTGTTGTTCCCAGCTTAAGCTCTCGGTACTCATGCATCGATTCCAGCCATGACGGGTTACAAACAAGCAACGATAGATTTCAACGATATTGCAGACGTGTTGCTGTTTGGCGGGCGATGGCACACGCGGTGGGATGTCTGCAGGAATGCCGTTTAATCGCTCCCTCATTTATTCGGCGGATGAAACGTGTGTTGGGACTTAGCATTAGATCGCACAAGGCTCTGGCTTAAACAGAGTCAGATTATGACCCATTGCTCCACGAGACCTATTGTTGGAATTAAAGTGAAATGTGTTATCGGTTGATCCGTGGGGGGGGATTGAATCGGACCTGCCTGACCCAAATTGATCAGAAGTAGAGCTTGATCAGGGAAATTTCCGATTGCACACTTGGAGTCAGAAGGAATTGTCTCCCATTATAAAAGTTGGTGGATTTTTTTTTTTTTGCCTATTGGATCAACAGTTAACTGTGGTACACACGATGAGATATTCGGTCGATCTAACGAGTAGTTCAGGTTACGGTCGATCGGACCGAAATGATCACATCTGGAACGTGTGCCATGTACCGACCGACCTTTCATCGAAATACTTACCTCTCCTCTTTCCTCCGGCGAAGTGTGCTGCCGGCAGCCGCGTCTGTGATTGGCTGCCGCTCAGCCAATCACAGACGCGGCTGCCGGTCCTGCCCCTCTGCTTGCATTTTCTCGCAAGCAGAGGGCCGGGAGCGCGGCGGAGGAAAGAGGGGAGGTAAGTAGAGCTTGGGGGGCTTTCTAAACATAAAAATATAGCGGTTGGGGCTGGGAGACCAGGGGGAATCTTATATTAAAAATTATTTTTTAGGGTGGACATACCCTTTAACTATTATTCACAGAGAGGTGAGATCGCTAAAGTTTAACTCTTTTACCCGGGCATTATATTATTTACAAGAAGGTGAGAATAAGAGATCATGTGAATAATAGTAAGAGACACACAGTACATGAATATGATGGTTTAGTGTCCCTTTAAACTCATTCCCTGAAATTAATTTCCCTGGGCACTTTTGCTGCATACTGCCTTTTTTAGGCAGCTAGGGGCAATCGGGGCATTCAAGTGCCACCTAGCCCCCTCAATCCACCATTTTTTTGGTCCAAATCCGATGTGGGGATCGGAAGCTAGCAGCCCTAGAAGCCATGACCACATAATGGAAGCTGGCCCGAAAAGGGGATTTTCCGCGATAAGGGAAGACCCCGGGAAGTACTGTGACATCTCCCTTATCGCGGAACTCCTCTTCGGGGGACCGGCTTCCATTGTGCGGTCATGGCTTATAGGGCTGCTAGCTCCCAATCCCCACATCAAATTTTCATGAAACTGGTGGGGGATTGAGTGGGTTAGGAGGGCACTTGAATGCTGCTTGTATTAAGAGAGGTATGGATTCAAGGGATGAAAGTGTTATTCTCCCTCTTTACAAAACATTGGTAAGGTCTCATTTGGAATATGCAGTGCAATTTTGGAAACCTGTGTACAAAAAGGACATCTTTGAAATGGAAAGGGTTCAGAAAAAGGCAACTAAATTAATAAGGGGATTGGGGGAGCTTGAATATTAAGAGACTGGATAAGTTAGAGTTATGTACGCTAGAGAAATGGCGCTTGCGTGGGGATATGATTACTGTGTATAAATACATTAATGGGCCATACAATAAACTATCTGGGCATTGTTCACCAATAGAACATGTCAGAGGACACGAGGACATCCCTTAAGACTTGAAGAAAAAAGGTTTAGGCTTCAAGCTCGGAAAGGGTTTTTCACTGTGAGAACGGTAAAGCTATGGAACTGTCTTCCAGTGGACGTTGTTATGGCAGGTTCGTTGGTCAGTTAAAAAAAAAAAAAGCTGGATGAGTTTCTGCAAACCATAATGATTTGATAAATGTGTGTAGCCTACAGGTCATTATAATTGGTGAAAAACTAAAGCCTAATGGCACACACTCCTCCCCTAAGCTGTAACAAGGTTAAGGGTCTAAAATGATTGGTCTTTAACCTTGGTGGTACAGCTGGTAGGTCTAAGTGCCCTCTCTGGATCTGCGTCCTTGTCGTGGCTGCCAATAGGAGGGAAATCGTAGAGGGAAAGTGTCGCTTCTTCCCAGCTAGTCCATCCCAACAGAATTGCCCTCTTTAGTGATGAAGCAGAGGAAGACAGCTCAGAAATAGCTTGTAAAGAGTAGGCTGATCCCTTGAGCATCCAGGGGACTGGCAACTTTGTTTAAAGGGTGGGAGAACAAAGAAGAAGACTCCATTCTTATAAAAATTGGATAGGATTATCTGTCGCCCCAACCCTATGCGCTAACCAGTGTGTTGTCTACCTGGTGGTAAGGTGATATGACCCGGTGGTCATGGTTCCAGGGGTGTCTCTAGGGTTTTTGCCCCCTGAAATAACTTTTGAATGCCTGTTTCTCTTCGCACTCCTATATAAGCGACTGCTGTGGTGCTCTTTCTCCGAATTGTTAATTTCAAAGTAAATGGCGGAAAGCAGGAGAGGACTGGGAACTTTTGGCCTGAGGGGCAAATACAACCAAGTGTCCCTTTCACATTAAAGCTTAACATTTTTGACCACACTGACTTTGCTTATGTCACACCCACTTTGTTTAAAGAGCATGTCCACCCCTTTTTTGATACATTTCTGTAGTGTAGGGCTCCCTCCCCCAGCCCCAACCAGTATAGTAGTTTCTCCCAAAACTCCCCCAATCATTACTTATCTTACCTCTTTCCTCCGACGTTCAGTCGTGGCCCTCTGCTTGCATGAAACTGCAAGCAGGGGGCCGGACCGGCAGCCGCGTCCGTGATTGGCTGTCTCTCAGGCAGTGGAGAACGCCGGGGGTGGCCAGTCAGTCGGTGGTTCTTTTCCGACCTAGTGGATCAACAAATGCCGACCTGACCAGACTACGACCACATGCAGGTGCCCGGTCAGACTGGACTACAACAACACACAGGCAGCTGGTCTATTAATCTGGGTGTGATAGTAAATGTGAGTGCCTGTTAATGTGAGTCTCTGTATATGTTAGTGTATCTCTGTGAACTGTAAGTGAGTAACTATACATGTTGCATCAACGAACACCGACCCGACTGCAAAAAAATGGACTACAACCAAATACGGGCGGCCGGTCAGCCCAGACTACAATCACAAGTGGGCAGCTGGTCCGTTAATGTGAGTGTGATAGTAAATGTTCACCAGATTTTTATTATTATTATTGTGGATTTATATAGCGCCTCCATCTCCCGCAGTGCTTTACAATTACATGGATGCATTCATATCTGGCCCTGCCCCGAAGAGCTTACAATAAGCACATTTATTTTACACTACAACCTATCAGTATGTCTTTATGATTGTGGGGAAACAGAGTGCCTGGAGAAACCCACGCCAGCACAGGGAGAACTACAAACTCTTGCGATGTGTCCAAAGTGGAATTGAACTCAGTACTTCAGCACTGCAAGGAATCAGTTTACAGCTTCCTTCTGTTGCTCCGATCAGGGTTCCCACGTGGTTTGCCTTTCACGTTTGCAATAATGCTGCACAATCCCCTTCAAGATGGATCCGGTATGAGTGTTCCGAACCAGAGGTGTATACCGGTGAGTTGTTTGCTGTACCAGATACAATATCGTTGGTTGGGCTGTTCAGATTTTTATTTTCATGTACGGCGCATAGTAATCTGTTCATTTTGGGCGGCTGGTCAGTCAGTGGTTCTGTTCCAACCTGATGGATCAACGAACGCCGACCGGACTAGACTACGACCACATGCAGGTGCTCGGTCAGACCGGACTACAACTACACACAGGCAGCCGGTCTGTCAATCTGGGTGTGATAGTAAATGTAAGTATCTGTTAATGTGAGTGTCTGTAAATGTGAGTGTCTGTTAATGTGAGTAAGTCTGTAAATGTGAGTGTCTGTTAAAGTGAGTAAGTCTGTAAATGTGAGTGTCTGTTAATGTGAGTAAGTCTGTAAATGTGAGTGTCTGTTAATGTGAGTCTCTGTATATGTTAGAGTATCTCTGTGAACTGTAAGTGAGTAATTGTACATGTTGCATCAACGAAAACCGACCCGACTACAAAAGACCAGACTACAGTCGGTGGTTCTGTTCCGACCTGGTGGATCAACGAACGCAGACTGGACCAGACTACAACCACACGCGGGCAACCGATCTGTTAATCTGGGTGTGATAGTTAATGTGAGTGTCTGTAAATGTGAGTCTCTGTAAATGTTAGAGTATATCTGTGAATTGTAAGTGAGTATCTGTACATGTTGCATCAACGAACACCGTCCCGACTGCAAAAGAACAGTCGGTGGTTCTGTTTCGACCTGGTGGATCAACGAACGCCAACCGGACCAGACTACAACCACACGCAAGCAGCTGGTCAGACAGGACTTCAACCACGGGCGGGCAACCGATCTGTTAATCTGGGTGTGATAGTTAATGTGAGTGTCTGTTAATGTGAGTCTCTGTATACATTAGAGTATCTCTGTGAACTGTAAGTGAGTATCTGTACATAAAACGGACTACAACTACATACGGGCAGCCGGTTAGAACAGACTAAAAGCATGCACGGGCGTTCAGTTGGTGGTTCTATTCCGACCTGGTGGATCAACGAACGCCGACTGGACCAAACTACAACCACACGCAGGCGGCCATTAAGACAGGACTACAACCACATGTGGGTGGCCAGTCAATCCGGACTACAACCAAGGGCAGACGGCCAGTCAGACTGGAATACAACTACACGCGGCCGGACTGCACTACAACCGGGTGGCCGGTCAGTTGGTGGTTCTGTTCTGACCTGGTGGTTCAACAAACGCCCTTGCGGCACTGAGAAGTGCCTTTGGCGGTGTCCCGCAGCCTGAACCGGGACCCCCAGTGAGCGGCTCTTAAAAGAGCCCTTGGGTGGCGTCTTCTTTCTTCCAGCCCCGGCGACACCAGCTCCGCTGAGGCCGCCGACCCCCGAGAGGTACCCCTGCGGCCAACAGGGGTACCCCCGGCAGGCTCCGGTGACCTCAACGAGGCCGACGTTGCCAGCGTCTTTATTCGTTGCGACATCTTCGGGCTGGCGACATCAACCCCACTGAGGTCGCCGATGCCAGGCAGGCTCACCGCCGGCCTCAGCGGAGCCGATGTTGCCAGCTGCTTCTTTCTTCAGCCATCTACTGCGATGGCATCTGAGGTCCGCAGCGGAGCGTACCTCTTTATATAGGTTTGCAAGAAAACACTAATTTCGGAAGATCTGATTGGTTAATGTAAAGCATGTAAACCAAGCATTAAAAAATTGACTAATCAGAAACGGATTTGGGTTTTCTGCAAACCTATATAAAGAGGTGCGCTCCGCTACGGACCTCAGATGCCATCGCAGTAGATGGCTGAAGAAAGAAGATGGAGAGGGTGCCTCCACCCGTCCCAGCGGACCCTTCCCTTCCTCTCTCCGCCAGCGGTGGGGCAGGGGGTTTGGAGGGGCTGCTGGGGAGGGGGTACACAGCGGGTGGTCATGACCACCTACTGCGGCCCCTTCCCAGCAGCCCCTCCTAGCTTCCTGTTCCATTTGTTCGCCGTGAGGGAGGTTGGGGTTGGGGCTGCTGGGAAGCAGCGGCGACCACCGCTGCGGGGGTCGAGGGTGGGCGGATTTTAAGTCCCTTCACGGCGATATTGTACTTAGCGCATTGTGCTAAGTGCAGTATCGCCGCAAAGGGACTTAAAATTACCGCCGGACATCACGGCCACGATACATATAGCCACGCCATTATAAATTCGGAGATATCGATATTTTCACGGCCGCGATGTGCGGCAGTAATTTTTGGGTGCTATTTTCGGCCCTTTATAAATATGCCCCTATGACTCCCAAAATTCTGTGGTTGTAGAATGCAGGGAGTTATAGTTCGTAAACATCTGTGGGGAGTTGTAGTTTATCAACATCTGAAGGTAACCCAGATGTAACATGGCAGCACAAGCACATGTGCCACCCTTTTGTGCGGATCCTTGCGGATCTTGGAAAAGCTAGTTAACATGTGCTAAAATAATCTTGCAAGTGTAAAAAGGAGTCTGGACTGGGCAGTTTTGGCAGGAGTTTTTACTGACCTATTGGCACACCTATTAAACCTACATCTAGTATTATTAATTATTTTCAATTAAGGTTTGACTTGCCCTTTAAACTCATGCAGTATAACTACATTGAAATAAATACAGCCTTCTTCATATTCTAATGGGAATACTGAACAGCCTTGCATCATGCTCATTATATAGGTCAAGGATGACAAACTTTCGTCCCACTAGATGACTCCCAGCATTCCGTGGTTGTAGAATTCAGGGAGTTGTAGTTCTAAAACATTTGCAGGGAGTCTTAGTTCTACAACATCTGACGGTAACCCATATGTAACTTGGCAGCACAAGCACATGTGCCACCCTTTTGTGGCCTTTGGGATCTTGGAAAAGCTAGTTAACATGTGCTAAAATAATCTTGCATGGTGGGACGTGGCCTGACATGACTTAGGGAAAGACGTATGGCCTTGCAGCTCCGCTCACGCTTCATCCTCCACTTATCCTAAAGAGCTAAAAGCTCCCTGACTGAAAGTCCACCAACGGAGAGGATGTCACCCCCTATGAAAGCACTGGACACAACCGCAAAGCTGGACAAGAACCGGCGCCAAGATGGTGCCGAACCAGCCTCGGCCCAAACTGAACCGCCGCAACAGGCAGACCCTTCACCTGAGGACACTGCTAACAAGGTACTGGACGTGATAGCAACATGTCAGTCCACCCTAACAACGAAACTAGAGGAGGTAAAAATAGATATCCCCTGCTTCGTCAGGACTTGTTCAATTTGAAAGATAGAGTAACGGAGGCAGAGACTAGAATTGGTGGAGTGGAAGACTCTCTAACACCTCTGCAGTGCCAAGCTCAAGCCCACCAGGCAATAATCCATACATTACAACAACAACAGGACGACCTGGAGTACAGGCACCGCACAAGCAGCTTGAGGTTTGTGGGCCTACC
Source organism: Hymenochirus boettgeri (assembly GCA_019447015.1). Lineage (NCBI taxonomy): Eukaryota > Metazoa > Chordata > Amphibia > Anura > Pipidae > Hymenochirus > Hymenochirus boettgeri. The sequence goes on along the minus strand of CM033476.1, from coordinate 142,923,113 downwards.
AGAAAGGGCTGAGGGGACAGATCCTGCTAAATTTTTAGAAGAATTACTGGTCACCACTTATGGAACAGAACATTTCTCCCAAATCTCCCCAACGAATAAGTAAAAACACTTAACCTGAAGAGACCCCAACTATACCATTTAGTATATGGGATTACACCCATGCACTTGAATATGAACATACCCATATTACACACCCAAAAAAAACGACTATTAATAAGACTATCATCAATATTGGTCATCATACACTCCGTTTGAAACTGTTAAAATGATGCTATGATGCTATAGCACTATCTATAGTGCTTCCATATTTAAATTTCGAGCCTGGTGTTGATATTTATATGGACCAAACACAGAATTTGAATATATTCGAATACTTTCCCTCTAATATTTGAACCCCACCTTCACTTCTACCATTTCTTACCATCCTTCCTCCTCTCTCTCCCTTCCCCCACAATAAGTGAGCGCACAACTGCTGAAAACACTACTGAATCCTTTATCACACCTTCTTGCCTTGGGATCAAGGACAGCGAATGTAACTATCGCCCCCTTAGTCCAGTTTAATTCAATAAGGACTGTTTGCCTGTTGCGCTAAGTCCTTTAGTTTAAATTCAAGGGTTTTTAATGCTGGCACTGATTCAAATGTGTAGAGTCGGGTTATTGGGAACAATGTTTAAGTCTGCTGATCTGCTTATGTATCAATGTAATGCCTTGCTATGTGATAATATGAAAATTTGGTGGTCCACCACATACTGTCAATATTTTTTTTAATATCAATAGGTCGAGTCTTTTCCACTAAGGTCATTAAATATCAACACCTGCCAATACCCTAAAGGTCTTGACATTGAATGTAAGAGGCCTCCAGAATAAAATCAAATGCACTGCAGCACTACTGTGCTTCTTGAAACACATCGGGTTGGCCACCAAGGATGGGCATAAGAAGATACTCCCAAGTTTGGTGGGGGCTGAATATGCAACGAGAATACTGTCCGACCACTCACCTTGCTGGGTAGATCTCAGTTGGTGGGGGGGCTGACCATTACCAAGTTGGAAACTTAACCCATTTTGGCTAACCCTGTTCCCGGAGGAAGAAACCCCCCCGGGAGAATGGGCATCTTACTTTGATACCAATGTGGGAATGACTGGGATGGTATATGCCCGTATGTTGCTTACATCAACAAATTATAAAATCAAACAGAGCACCTCTGAATCAGAAAATAAAGCTTTAAAATCTTTAGAGGCAGCTCAAATATCCTTTGTAAATAACTGAGAGACAGCAGAAATCCCCAAACTCCAAACCAAGGTAACAAACGAAATTCATGAAGCTAAAAAACCCTATTTTTTCAGTCCCAAAATTTATTATTATTTATTTATTATGAATATGGTGAGAAATGTGGAAGGCTTTTGGCCTACATGGCCAATAATAAAAAACAAACCTCCAATAGTTATCACACTTCTCACTCCTAGTGGAAGATCTATTACTGAACCCAAATACTTTGCCACTTATTATACCAATCTTTATAAATCCTCCCTTTATCACACAACGCAGGAACTAGATACATACCTTAACCAAGATACGCTCCCACAACTCACCAATGATGAAATGCTACTTATGGAAGCACCTATATATCTCAAGTGGAAATTAGACAAGCTATTTCCTCACTGGCCAGGAGCAAGTCCCCTGGCACAGATGGACTTCCAGTCGAATTTTATGTCAAATACATGGAGGAACTGACTCCCAGACATTCTATAATTACAACTCCCAGCATGCTGCTTTAGGCATACCATGCACGATAAGTCATATTGGGTCAAAGTTAAAGCTCAGTTATTAGATCTATGCCTTCCTGTGGGCAGAGCACTGTCTCCTTCTGTTTTCCCAGCTTAAGCTCTGTACTCATGCTCGATTCCAGCCATGACGGGTACAAACAAGCAACGATTGATTCAGACGATAATTGCAGACGTGTTGCTGTTTGGCTGGGCGATGGCCACACGCGTGGGATTGTCTGCAGGAACTGCCGTTAATCGCTCCCTCATTTATTCGGCTGGAATGAAACGTGTGTTTGGGACTTAAGCTTAGATCAGCACAAGCTCTGGCTTAACAGAGTCAGAATATGCCCCTTGCACTGAGACCTATTGTTGGAATAAAGGAAATGTGTTCTCGGTGATCCGCTGGGGGGATTGATGGACCATGCCTGACCAAATTGATACATGAAGTAGAGTTGATCCAGGGAAATTTCCGATTGCCACTTGGAGTCAGGAAGGAATTTTTTTCCCCTTCATAAATTTGGTGGATTTTTTTTTGCCTTCCTCTGGATCAACAGTTAAACTGGGTACACACGATGAGATATTTCGGTGCGATCTAACCGATAGTTCAGTGTATCGGTCGATCGGACCGAAATGATCACATCTGAATGTGGCCATGTCCGACCGACCTTTTCCTCCGAAACGGACAAAAGGACGATTGGACATGGTGGAAAACCTCATCCGATCGTGCGGTCCTCTATGGACTGCACGATCAGTCGCGGTAACTGTTGGACGTGGCTGCTTTTGCCGCGACCGACAGTCCTTTCTCCTGGCCAACCGGTCGAAAGTATCAAACGCTCAGTCAGGAGAAAAAATCGCTAGGTATGTACCTAGCTTTAGCAGGAAATGAGATATTGCTAAATGGGTTGGACTGGATGGACGTATGTCTTTATTCAACCTCAAATACTATACTAAATCCATACACACACACGATTATGGCCAAATGGATGTTCGGTGCATGCTTAGGTGTCATGTGTACAAGTTATATCACACCAGCAAAGAACGTCTTTCGTCCTTGGGCTGAGATATTATCCAAAAGACAAGATAAAGAAAATAGGATAGGATTAAGGATCAATGATATAACAACTATAAAATAAAATATAATTACTTTAAAACGCATATAATTATCACTCTATGAAAGTTAAATCACTAAATAATAGTATAAAAACACTATAAAATAGTGTAAATCTTTATATAACAGTATTAATCCTATATAATAGTATATAATCACTATATACAAGTATAAAACCATTCTATGAAAAGTGTTTAAATCACCATTATATATATATCAGTATATAATAGATATAAATCACATTATAATATATAATCACTATATAATAGAATATAATCACATTATAATATATAATCACTAATATAATAGAATATAATCACATTATAATATATAATCCTTCTTTTATATAAATTATTTCCATTGCATTGAGTTTTTAGACTGTACTATGTAGGTGGGGGTAGGCTAAAATAATATTATACATAGTAAAAGTGTATATTGTAATGTAAAGTATAATATGAATTATTTTATTAATATGTACAAATAAAGATATATAAGTGTGTACAGTGTGTAAATGGCATATGAAATAAAAAGTACTAACCTACGAATCTCCCCACGTTTGAATGGACTGGTCAACATGGGAGCTATAGACACACCTCTCAAATTTATTAAATCTGCATGGAAGTTTGCTGCCATTTCCTTATGTCCTTATTATCCAATAGGTGTGCCTTTGTGTACTGCTTTAGCACCTACATCACATCCTGACGCAATGCATGCTTTACAGTAACATCCTTTAGTTTGCATTGTGGTAGAGACTTACTGAGCATGTGCGAGTTAATGGCCAATCAAAGAAAGTTTGCTTTCCCAGTAAGTGTAGATGATATCCAGCTGTATTGCATTGTGGGAGAGAATTACTGAGCATGTGCGAGTTAATGGCCAATCAAAAGAAAGTATGCTTTCCCAGTAAGTGTAGATTATTCCAGCTGTATTGCATTGTGGGAGAGACTTACGAGTCATGTGCGAGTTAATGGCCAATCAAAACAAAGTTTGCTTTCCCAGTAAGTGTAGATGATATCCAGCTGTATTGCATTGTGGGAGAGTGCCTCACATCCTGATGCAATGTGTAGTGGAAGCGGGTGGGCGTGGCCAAATGACACTGTCTTTCTCTCTCTGTCTGTCTCTCTCTCTCTCTCTGTCTGTCTTCTGTTTGTCTCTGTCTGTCTCTCTCTGTCTCTCGTCTGTCTGTCTGTCTGTCTGTCTCTCCTCTGTCAATTTCTCTGTCTCTTTCTCCTATTCTGTTAGCAGCAGTGCTCACAATGATCAGCTTCCAGTTAGTACAATTATTATAAATTGTCCCATTACTGTAATAGTGGCCGACTGTATTCTAGCAGCCAATAGGAATACCCCATATTAAACAGCACCAGATTTTCTCCTTACTGCCGTAAAGTACACATCTAACAAAGCCCTTCCACATTGGTCGTTAATCCAGGTAAAAGCCAATGTGTTCCGTTTAACTGGAGAGAAGGCATTGCCTATAGAATGGTGGGCGATCCCTGCTGTTGCTAGGTATTGAGATGCTGCCTGTTTCCTGCTTGAGAGCCCTGGGGATTAGCTGGAGGAGGGAGTTAATGTGTGTACAGTATTGTATGTATACAACTTGACAGCACACCTGGTCTGGGGCTCCAAGTGCCGATGGAAGCCCCGCGAGCCTCCCAACACTCGCGGCAGGGCCTGGGACCTGGTTTTTTGGCTGCGAACAACCGCAAACACCCCCTGGAAGACAGAACTACTGGGAAAGGCTCCAAGTGCCGCGGAGCCTCCCAACACTCGCGGCGGGGCCTGGGAGCCTGGTTTTCGGCCGCGAACAACCGCAAACACCCCTGGATGTTGGAACTACCAGAAGAGCTCAATTGCTGCAGGAAGTCCCGCGGAGCCTCCCAACACTCGCGGCGGGGCCTGGGAGCCTGTTTTTCGCGCGACAACCGCAAACTACCCCTGGAAGACAGAACTACCGGGAGGCTCCAAGTGCCGCGGGAAGCCCCGCGGAGCCTCCCAACACTCGCGGCGGGGCCTGGTTTTCAGCCGCAACCAGCTGCAAACTACCCCTGGAAGACGGAGTACCGGGAAAGGCTCCAAGTGCCGCGGAAGTTATCATTAGGTAAAAATGTATCTTAACATAATAATTACACACTACAAAATAACAGCATTATTACTTAAAATATGTCATTCTTAGGAATACCCTAATATGGAGGGCCTTGTAAGTGGCGGGTAGCTAACACTATTATATATTAATATATTTTAATAAATTATGTAACTAACACCCAGCAAATTAACTATATAAAATGAACACATAAAAACCCCACTGTGCACCAACGGGCACACTTTTGCTAGTCACATATATAGAATTTAATCACATATACGGTAATATATAATCAGTATATAATAGATATATCCATTATAATATAAAATCACTATATAATAGAATATAATCACATTATATATATATCACTATATATAGATATATCAATTATAATATATAATCCTAATATATAATATAATCACTTATAATATAAATCACTATATAATAGAATATAATACACAATTATAATATATAATATATAAAAATAATCACATATAATTAAACTATATATAGAATATATCACATTATATATATAATCACTATATAATAGAATATAATCACATTATAAATAAAAATCCTATATAAATATAACACATTAAATATATAATCACTATATAATAGAATATAATCACATTATAATAATTAAATCACTATATAATAAATATAATCACATTATAATATATAATCACTATATAATAGAATATAATCACATATAATATATATCACTATATAATAGAATATAATCACATTATAATTATAATCATTATATATAGAATATAATCACATTATAATTAAAATCACTATATTAGAATATAATCACATTATAATAGCAGTTATCACAGGTGTCAGTTAAGGTTTTCTATTTTTTTTGTTGAAAATCAGTTGGTGGAAATATTCTTTCCTGTTCCCATAAAGGTTCTGGTTGTGACAATGGAATTCCCCATTGTATGTTTACCTGTGTTATCCCACTAGATAGACCAGGGTTCATTGTTTTGGGCTGGTGTCCATTTGCAACCTAATGGGACAAATCATTGTGAAATCAGGTGTTTTCTCTCATCCCTTTGTGTATCTATCAGTCCGAAGGAAAAAATGGAGACTGTTTTTTTCTTTATCTTATCCTGTCTGTAGGAGCTTAACTGGCAATGCTGGTCATTGTCCCATAACCAGGTTTCCTGTTGGGGAGAAAAGAATGAATTATGTCAGTCACTAGTACAGTCATAGTATTGATCACTAACAAAACTGATTGATTTTCAATGCAGAGCCCTCTGTACTCGGTTTATTATTCCCCAACAGTGTCACTATCAAATACCCCAACGTGAGATATGGTCAGGGCTGCCATTAGGGGGGTACAGAAGGTCCTGTATGTTTCCTATAACTTAAATGGTCTATATTTACTGTGCACATACAAAATGACTTTTTGTGCGCTACACACACTTAAATATTCCAGCCCATTTTTGTGTTCGCACCACTTTGGTAGTGTGCGTGCACCACACTAAAGAGAACACTGGGTCCGAGCATCCTAGGGGCCAAAAGAGCAGGGATACCCTCAGCTGTTCTCCACTGCCTGTGCTGAACTCCTACACAGCTAGAAATCTTGCTGAAGCAAACACTTGCCCTTTCCTTCCCAGAGTTGCCGCTAATTGCAACATTGAGGGCTAGGCCACACTATCGCGTTTTTCTTGCGTTTGCGCATGCGTTTTTTCCAACATTGGAAATCGCGGCAGCGCACTGAAACATGCCTTGCGATTTGCTTTCTGCATTTTTAATCACAATCGCATGCGTTTTTCTATACCTAATGAAAAAGCGCAAACGCAACAAAATCGCACATGATTGCATTTTGCATTGCGGTCCTTGTTAATTGCACCTGAAGCAGTCAGCTTATAGTCAGCTCTGGAGTGTGAGTTTATAACGCACATGTATCAAACTCAAGGCCCGTGGCCAAATCTGACCCTTTTGACTGTTGTTTGTGGCCCCTGGTGACTGTACAGTATCCAAAATCTATTACACTGCTATCCACTTTTGCAGTCCCAAGTAGGGGCGTAACTATATATCTACCTGTTAGATACACAATCAGCTCTTTTTAAACAGCTGACTGCTGACTGCATGCACCTTTATTAAGGCTCGTACACACACGACCCGCGACGCACGATGTGTACGAACGAACGTTTCAGCCAATAATCGGCCTGTGTGAAGGCGCTTTATAATCGCCAAAAGGTCGTTTCGCCCATAAAGCGCCTACACACGGGCCGATTAGTGCCTGAAACGTTTGTTCGTACACATCGTGTGTCTGGATCGGATCGCGACCCGCGATTGCACGTTGTACAAGCCTAAAGATAGGCTTGATCAGCTGTTTAAAAACAGCTAATTGCAATATCTAGCAGGCGATCAACTGTTCCCATTCTACAGTAGCCGGCACTGTGGAGTGCAGAGAGGTGTGACTAAGGGCCTTCCATTGGGTTGACCATTCAATTACTGTTCCAGAAGAGTACGTGGGCGTTCCACATAAGCACATGATCGTGCCATAGAGGGTCCCAATCCAAAACAGTTTGCTTCACACCCTTTCTCTGCCGAGACCCAGCACTAGGCCAAGCGTGACAAGAGCCTATATGTATAAAGATAGGCTAACTGTGTATAAAGTATAGTGGCCGGTACCTGCTGTATAAGTATAGGTGCCGGTACGCGATAAGTATGGGGCGGTACTGCTGTTAAAGTATGGGGCTAAGCTGTATAAAGATGGGCCGGTAACTCTGTATAGTATAGGGCCGGTAACTGCTGCATAAAGTATAGGGACCGGTAATGCTGCTAAAATTAGGACCTGTAATTGCTGTATAAAGTATAGGGGCCAATATTATATGTTTAGAAAGCAGGAAGATTGTTCTGTTTACCAGAAGTCGACATCCTCATACTTCAGATAGATCCGTTTCTGAATACGTTACATTCCTCCTTCAGCTTGTGTGTGAGGGTAGAGCGAAAGTGAAGCTAAACATCAGCCGTATCCGTCCACAATGACAAACACATGAATGAATTAAACGTGTATTTGCTGTTTTGTATTTTCTCTAGGGATCAGAAAGTTCCCTCTGACGCCCCTAATAAGGTAAATATCAGAATGATCAGTGTGTAATCCAGATCGCAGTCTTTTCTCCAAGAAGTTGCTGATTTCACGGTATATTGACCTGTAGACACACAGTTCCATAGCAAGAAATAATTTTCCTGTGGGAATGTGGACAGGCTTTCAGACTATAATTGGGTTTACTGATCTGTCTAATGGGTAAATCTAAGTAATCTCTTCGACTATTTTTCTATCACAGACCGATTTAAAATCCACGCATCAATTTATCCTTCCTCTGATTCCCCCCCCCCCCTGAAATTTTGAATGATCGAGTCAAAATATTGTCCCCTTTGTACCCATGTCAGTTGTGTTTATTATAACAATCCTTTGCTGTATACACTATTGCACTGGTGGGGGGTGGTAGGTCTGTTTATAAATAATCAGTTTCTGTGATAATGTGAATGATCTGTAGGAGACCCTGATGTGTGTATCTGATTAACATGATATATAGACATAGTGACTGGGGTGTGTGGTTATGAGTGTGACCTCCGCCCCTTAAATGTTAGAAAGAACGTTTGAATGGCCAGTGTAAATAAATGCTGCTTTGACACATTCTTCTGGCTGTGCATCCAAGGCTCATTGTTACCAAGTTACCAGCAGTACATCTTGTGCTTATTGGCATAACCCTCCAGTCTACAATTTTGTTTCCATCACATAAAGGCCAAACAGCAGAGTGATCCAGACAATCATAACACTTAGGTAAGCACTTAGTTAATGCCATAAACTGTTTACCAGTGTTACTAGGTTGTTTTGACCAATATCTCCCCTTTAAGGACCATCCATTCACCTGCTATATGTCTATATGAACTCATTGGACTTTTCATCATGGACCCAAGATGTCAATGGTACAGACTGTAAGCTACAGTTGACTGAGGAGGAAAGCAAGGAGGACATATGAGCAGAGGCGGAGAAGATCATTGGCCAAGCAGTAAACGGGAGGAACTTTTTGAAAAAGGTGCCCAGTTGTCAGTTCATCTCCTGTAGAAAGAGAGACCTGGGCATGCCTCTGGATTTCATAATGTCCTGCGTGGGATTTGCGTTGGTTTGGGAACGTGTGGAGATTCCATACCTGTGCTACAAAAGGGCGGAGGTAATAATCTGATTTATAACGTTTGTTTTTATTGAATGCCACTGCTCTTTAGCAATGTCTGAACTGCAATCTAATTTCACCTTGAAATATTAATAAATATTTCATAGTCAATGACTATGATAATAAGTTTATATGGGCATTAATCTGCTGCAACCAATCAACGTAAGGATTTTATAGGTCCACTGCAGTTAAATAACATGTGATTGGATGCTGCAATTAATAGTTCAGGCAAACGTTTGCACCTCCTCTTACATAAGCCCCAATAGTTCTCCTTGGGGTTGGTGAGCAGGGAAGTGTCTCAGTGCTGATGGATATCAACAGGGTATATTTGTATTGCTGTGATATTGGATAATTTGGAAATTAATGTAATAGAAGACATAAGCTCATATGTTCTCTTGCCCCCTATATAATAAATATAACAGCCCCTAACTGTAAACATAATAATAGTTTTCACGAAGTGGAATTAAAGTGGTGCTGACCAATTGCACAGCCTATTTAAAACAGCCAGGAAATGGTATGAGTTGTAGTTTTTGTGAAGAGACACTGGGAAATCCCTGAATAATGGCACAGGCAACCATCGCCCACTAGAAAACTACAACCACCAGCATTCCACCACAAGGCACCAGCACTATGCAGCAGATGGAATGCTGGGATGTTTTCCAACACCTGAAGGGCAACTGCTGGCTACTCTAGCCCAGCATCTAGGCATTATGAAATCATTCAAAGAGAGTAGAACTATTCCACTGTATCTCATCACCTGCTCTTCACCCATCAGGCCGGTGAGCATCAATGGTAAATTGCTGTTGTTCGCGTGTGACAATAGATGCATTTTTCATATATACATGACTTGACCTTGAAATTTCATAAAGATATAACTGCACTAAAACTTTTAAAGAGACACCAACTCTATAACCGTAAGAAGGGAGCATTGGCATTCCTACCTTCCATTTTGTTTGTTAAGCAGAAAACTGGCTATGTATAACATTGCTACAGTTCTAGCCGTTAGACTGTGCCATTATGTAGTAGATGGTTAAAACACTTCAGTAACCTGGGTCTGGTGACATGGGTGTTTATTTTATTTGGATAATCAAATTCAATGTTAAATAGGCAAAATAATGAACATGGGACATATTGTCACGTTTGAAAGCAAATTAGGGTATTTACGACCAAGCGTTCAGTATGGCAGCTCCCACACTACATATTCTCACTGTATTTGTACAACACAAACACTAACTTGGTTACAGTTTCCCTTTAATGGTAAAGTACAGCATCTAACAAAGCCCTTCCACATTGGTCGTAATCCAGGTAAAAGCCAATAGTGTTCCGTTTAACTGGGAGAGAAGGCATTGCCTATAGAAATGGTGGGCGATCCCTGCTGTTGCTAGGTATTGAGATGCTGCCTGTTCCTGCTTGAGAGCCCTGGGGATTAGCTGGAGGAGGGAGTTAATGTGTGTACAGTATTGTATGTATACAACTTGACAGCACCTGGTCTGGGGCTCCAAGTGCCGATGGAAGCCCCGCGGAGCCTCCCAACACTCGCGGCAGGGCCTGGGAGCCTGGTTTTTGGCTGCGAACAACCGCAAACACCCCCTGGAAGACAGAACTACTGGGAAAGGCTCCAAGTGCCGCGGAGCCTCCCAACACTCGCGGCGGGGCCTGGGAGCCTGGTTTTCGGCCGCGAACAACCGCAAACACCCCCTGGATGTTGGAACTACCAGGAAGAGCTCCAAGTGCTGCAGGAAGTCCCGCGGAGCCTCCCAACACTCGCGGCGGGGCCTGGGAGCCTGTTTTTCGGCCGCGGACAACCGCAAACTACCCCTGGAAGACAGAACTACCGGGAAGGGCTCCAAGTGCCGCGGGAAGCCCCGCGGAGCCTCCCAACACTCGCGGCGGGGCCTGGTTTTCAGCCGCAACCAGCTGCAAACTACCCCTGGAAGACGGAAGTACCGGGAAAGGCTCCAAGTGCCGCGGGAAGTTATCATTAGGTAAAAATGTATCTTAAACATAATAATTACACTACAAAAATAACAGCATTATTACTTAAAATATGTCATTCTTAGGAATACCCTAATATGGAGGGCCTTGTAAGTGGCGGGTAGCTTACACTTATTATATATTAATATATTTTAATAAATATATGTAACTAACACTCCAGCAAATTAAACTATATAAAATGAACACATAAAAAACCCACTGTGCACCAACGGGCACACTTTTGCTAGTCACTATATAATAGAATTTAATCACATTATACGGTAATATATAATCAGTATATAATAGAATATAATCACATTATAATATAAAATCACTATATAATAGAATATAATCACATTATAATATATAATCACTATATAATAGAATATAATCACATTATAATATAAAATCACTATATAATAGAATATAATCACATTATAATATATAATCACTATAATAATAGAATATAATCAACATTATAATTAAATCACTATATAATAGAATATAATCAACATTATAATATATAATCACTATATAATAGAATATAATCACATTTATATAAAAATCACTATATAATAGAATATAATCACATTATAATATATAATCACTATATAATAGAATATAATCACATTATAATATATAATCACTATATAATAGAATTTCACATTATAATATAATCAGTATATAATAGAATATAATCACATTATAATAAAAATCACTATATAATAGAATATAATCACATTATAATATATAATCACTATATAATAGAGATATATCACATTTAATATATAATTCACTATATAATAGAATATAATCACATTATAAAATTTCATTATAATAGCAGTTATCACATGGTAATGTCAGTTAAGGTTTTCTATTTTTTTGTGTGAAAATCTGTAGTTTGGTGGAAAATATTCTTTCCTGTTCCCATAAAGGTTCTGGTTGTGACAATGGAATTCCCCATTGTATGTTTACCTGTGTTAATCCCATCTAGATAGACCAGGGTTCATTGTTTTGGGCTGGTGTCCATTTGCAACCTAATGGGATCAAATCATTGGTGAAATCAGGTGTTTTCTCATCCCTTTGTGTATCTATCAGTCCGAAGGATAAAATGGAGACTGTGTTTTCTTTATCTTATCCTGTCTGTAGGAGCTTAACTGGCAAAATGCTGGTCATTGTCCCATAACCAGGTTTCCTGTTGGGGAGAAAAGAATGAATTATGTCAGTCACTAGTACAGTCATAGTATTGATCACTAACAAACACTGATTGATTTTCAATGCAGAGCCCTCTGTACTCTGTTTATTATTCCACAACAGTGTCACTATCAAATACCCCAACGGTGAGATATGGTCAGGGCTGCCATTAGGGGGGTACAGAAGGTTCCTGTATGTTTCCTATAACTTAACATGGTCTATATTTACTGTGCACATACAAAATGACTTTTTGTGCGCTACACACTTAAATTCCAGCCCATTTTTGTGTTCGCACCACTTTGGTAGTGTGCGTGCACACAGCTTAAAGAGAACACTGGGTCCGAGCATCCTAGGGGCCAAAAGAGCAGGGATACCCTGCAGCTGTTCTCCACTGCCTGTGCTGAACTCCTACACAGCTAGAAATCTTGCTGAAGCAAACACTTGCCCTTTCCTTCCCAGAGTTGCCGCTAATTGCAACATTGAGGGCTAGGCCACACTATCGCGTTTTTCTTGCGTTTGCGCATGCGTTTTTTCCAATCATTGGAAATCGCGGCAGCGCACTGAAAACATGCGCTTGCGATTTGCTTTCTGCATTTTTAATCACAATCGCATGCGTTTTTCTATACCTAATGAAAAAGCGCAAACGCAACAAAATCGCACATGAAATTGCATTTTGCATTGCGGTCCTTGTTAATTAGCACCTGAAGCAGTCAGCTTATAGTCAGCTCTGGGAGTGTGAGTTTATAACGCACATGTATCAAACTCAAGGCCCGTGGGCCAAATCTGACCCTTTTGACTGTTGTTTGTGGCCCCTGGTGACTGTACAGTATCCAAAATCTATTACACTGCTATCCACTTGTGCAGTCCCAAGTAGGGGCGTAACTATAGATCTACCTGTTAGATACCACAATCAGCTCTTTTTAAACAGCTGACTGCTGACTGCATGCACCTTTATTAAAGGCTCGTACACACACGACCCGCGACGCACGATGTGTACGAACGAACGTTTCAGCCAATAATCGGCCTGTGTGAAGGCGCTTTATCGGCCAAAACGGTCGTTTCGGCCCATAAAGCGCCTACACACGGGCCGATTAGTGCCTGAAACGTTTGTTCGTACACATCGTGTGTCGTGGATCGGATCGCGACCCGCGATTGCACGTGTGTACAAGCCTAAAGATAGGCTTGATCAGCTGTTTAAAAACAGCTAATTGCAATATCTAGCAGGCAGATCAACTGTTCCCATATCTACAGTAGCCGGCACTGTGGAGTGCAGAGAGGTGTGACTAAGGGCCTTCCATTGGAGTTGACCATTCAATTACTGTTCCAGAAGAGTACGGTGGGCGTTCCACATAAGCACATGATCGTGCCATAGGCAGAGGTCCCAATCCAAAACAGTTTGCTTCACACCCTTTCCCTGCCGAGACCCAGCACTAGGCACAAGCGTGACAGAGTCCTAATATGTATAAAGTATAGGGGCCGGTAACTGCTGTATAAAGTATAGGGGCCGGTAACTGCTGTATAAAGTATAGGGGCCGGTAACTGCTGTATAAAGTATAGGGGCCGGTAACTGCTGCATAAAGTATAGGGACCGGTAACTGCTGCATAAAATATAGGGACCTGTAATTGCTGTATAAAGTATAGGGGCCAATATTATATGTTTAGAAAGCAGGAAGATTGTTCTGTGTACACAGAAAGTCGACATCCTCATACTTCAGATAGATCCTGTTTCTGAATACGTTACATTCCTCCTTCAGCTTGTGTGTGAGGGTAGAGCGAAAGTGAAGCTAAACATCAGCCGTATCCGTCTCACAATGACAAACACATGAATGAATTAAACAGTGTATTTGCTGTTTTGTATTTTCTCTAGGGATCAGAAAGTTCCCTCTGGACGCCCCTAATAAGGTAAATATCAGAATGATCAGTGTGTAGATCCAGATCGCAGTCTTTTCTCCAAGAAGTTGCTGATTTCACGGTATATTGACCTGTAGACACACAGTTCCATAGCAAGAAATAATTTTCCTGTGGAGATGTGGACAGGCTTTCAGACTATAAATTGGGTTTACTGATCTGTCTAATGGGTAAATCTAAGTAAATCTCTTCGACTAATATTTCTATCACATGACCGATTTAAAATCCACGCAATCAATTTATCCTTCCTCTGATTTCCCCCCCCCCCTGAAATTTTGAATGATCGAGTCAAAATATTGTCCCCTTTGTACACATGTCAGTTGTGTTATATATAACAATCCTTTGCTGTATACACTATTGCACTGGTGGGGGGTGGGTAGGTCTGTTTATAAATAATCAGTTCTGTGATAATGTGAATGATCTGTGAGGAGACCCTGATTGTGTGTATCTGATTAACATGATATATAGACAATAGTGACTGGGGTGTGTGGTTATGAGTGTGACCTCCGCCCCCTTTAAATGTTAGAAAGAACGTTGAATGGCCAGTGTAAATAAATGCTGCTTTGACACATTCTCTGGCTGTGCATCCAAGGCTCATTGTTACCAAGTTACCAGCAGTACATCTTGTGCTTATTGGCATAACCTCCAGTCTACAATTTTGTTTCCATCACATAAAGGCCAAACAGCAGAGTGATCCAGACAATCATAACACTTAGGTAAGCAGCTTAGTTAATGCCATAAACTGTTTACCAGTGTATACTAGGTGTTTTGACCAATATCTCCCCTTTAAGGACCATCCATTCACCTGCATATATAGTTCTATATGAACTCATTGGACATTTCCATCATGAGACACAAGATGTCAATGGTACAGACTGTAAGCTACAAGGTGACTGAGGAGGAAAGCAAGGGAGGACATATTGACAGAGGCGGAGAAGATCATTGGCCAAGCAGTAAACTGGAGGAACATTTGAAAAAGGTGCCCAGTGTCAGTTCATCTCCTGTAGAAAGAGAGACCTGGGCAATGCCTCTGGATTTCATAATGTCCTGCGTGGGATTTGCCGTTGGTTTGGGAAACGTGTGGAGATTCCCATACCTGTGCTACAAAAATGGCGGAGGTAAATAATCTGATTTATAACAGTTGTTTTTATTGTAATGCCACTGCTCTTTAGCAATGTCTGAACTGCAATCTTAATTTCACCTTGAAATATTAATAAATATTTCATAGTCAAATGACTATGATAATAAAGTTTATATGTGCCATTAATCTGCTGCAACCAATCAGACGTAAGGATTTTATAGGTCCACTGCAGTTAAATAACATGTGATTGGATGCTGCAAATTAATAGTTCAGGCAAACGTTTGCACCTCCTCTTACATAAGCCCCAATAGTTCTCTCTTGGGGTTGGTGGAGCAGGGAAGTGTCTCAGTGCTGATTGGATATCAACAGGGTATATTTTGTATTGCTGTGATATTGGATATATTTGGAAATTAATGTAATAGAAAGAACATAAGCTCATATAGTTCTCTTGCCCCCTATATAATAAATATACAGCCCCTAACTGTAACAATAATAATAGTTTTACAGAAAGATGTGGAATTAAAGTGGTGCTGACCAATTGCACAGCCTATTTAAAACAGCCAGGAAATGGTATGAGTTGTAGTTTTTGTGAAGAGACACTGGGAAATCCCTGAATGAATGGCTACAGGCAACCACTAGCCCACTAGAAAACTACAACCACCAGCATTCCACCACAAGGCACCAGCACTATGCAGCAGATGGAATGCTGGGATAGTTTTCCAACACCTGAAGGGCAACTGCTGGGCTACTCTAGCCCAGCATCTAGGGCATTATGAAATCATTCAAAGAGAGTAGAACTATTCCCACTGTATCTCATCAGCCTGCTCTTTCACCCATCAGGCCTGGTGAGCATCCAAATGGTAAATTGCTGTTGTTCGCTGTGACAATAGATGCATTTTTTCATATATACATGACTTGACCTTGAAATTTCATAAAGGATAACTGCACTAAAAAAACTTTTAAAGAGACACCAACTCTATAACCGTAGAGAAGGGAGCATTGGCATTCCTACCTTCCATTTTGTTTGTTAAAGCAGAAACATGGCTATGTATAACATTGCTACAGTTCTAGCCGTTAGACTGTGCCATTATGTAGTAGATGGTTAAAACACTTCAGTAACCTGGGTCATGGTGACATGGGTGTTATTTTTATTTGGATAATCAAATTCAATGTTAAATAGGCAAAATAATGAACATGGGACATATTGTCACGTTTGAAAGCAAATTAGGGTATTTACGACCAAGCGTTCAGTATGGCAGCTCCCACACTACATATTCTCACTGTATTTGTACAAACAAAACATCTACATTGGTTACAGTTTCCCTTTAATGGTCATTTGTTTCCCTGTCTGTTTTAATTCATTATCAGTCAACTGCAATTCCCAAATGTACGAACTCCATCTTTTCTCATTGTATCTTTACTGTGTAAGTCACTGTAGGCATGGAATATTTAAAGGAGCACTAAAGCTAAATGTATATAAGTCTGAAAAGATTATATCATCTATCGTTACCAACCAGCAGATAACTGTAGATCTGACCTGTGAAATCAGCCACATTATGGAGAAATCATTTGTAATTCAGCAGGTTCCTGACATTTCCTCATATTTACAGTCCTTCTTCCTAGTGAGTAACAATTGGTTTTTTAACTTCTGAGTCCTAATACACAGCCAGTAATTACTGGACAGCTGGGTTGGGTGGAGGGGAGACTAGAGAATGAATGAGAATGCTTATGGTGGCCATAGATAATACAATCCGACGTATGCAGATACGTCGGATCTGTATACAATCCGACGATCGTAACACATAGTAACATAGTAATTGAGTTTGAATAAAGACATCCTCCTTTTTAACCCTACCTAACAGTTGATCCAGAGGAAGGCTAAAAAGGGGGAAAATTCCTTCCTGGCTCCAAATGGCAATCGGAAAGTATCCCTGGATCAACCAGAACTGCAGTATATGTATTAATACCAGTAATTCTCAATATGTTTTAGTTTTAGAAACTTATCTAGACCACTTTTAAAGCTATTCAATGAACTTGCCGTTACCACATCTGCAGGAAGACAGTTCCACAGTTTCACTGTTCTCACTGTAAAGAAACCTTTCCTTACCTGAAGATGAAACATATTTTCTTCTAATCTTTAAGGATGTCCACGAGTCCTCTGATATGACCTAATGGTAAACAATGCACCAGAGAGTTCATTGTATGGCCCATTAATATATTTGTATAAGGTTATCATATCCCCACGCAAACGTCGCTACTCTAATGTAAACAGCCCTAACTTGTCTAATCTGCCTGAAAATCAAGCCCCTCCATTCCCCTTATTAATTTAGTTGCCCTTCTATAAACTGCTTCCATTTCCAAGATGTCCTTTTTGTATATGGGATTCCAAAACTGCACCTCATATTCCAAATGAGGCCTTACCAGTGCCTTGTAAAGAGGGAGTATAATGTTTTTTTTCTCTTGAATCTAATCCTCTCTTAATACAAGACTCTTGTATCAAGCTACCCTTGCTAGCTCTAGCCGTTGCTGCCTGACATTGTTTGCTACAGCTAAAGGTTCGTACACACGTGCGATCGCGGGTCCCGATGTGTAGGAACGATCAGACTTTCGGTTGAGGATCATTGACCGACCGACCTGGCGGATCTCTTAACTAACAACCGTTTCGCCAATAAAGTGCCTACACACGGGCCGATTATCGCCCCAATGTTCGTTCCTACACTTTACGGGGCCCGTGATCGCACGTGTGTTAGATCTACCAGAACCCCTAAATCTTTTTCAATTATAGATTCACTTAACACAGAGTTATTTATGGTGTAGGTGGCACGGGGATTATTAAATCCCAAATGCATCACCATTATTAAATCCCAAAAGTCATTTATAAACAGATAAACAGAAGCGGCCCCAGTACAGAACCCTCAGGCACTCCGCTTAGAACTTTAGCCCACATAGATGTAGCTCCATTAACCACCACTCTCTGTTTGCGATCCAATAACCAGTTCTCTATCCATGAACAAATGCCTATGTGGCACAGTATCAAAAGCTTTAGCAAAATCCAAGTATACCACATCCACTGCTGTGCCTGAATCTAAATTCTTACTCGCTTCTTCATAAAAACCAAGTAAATCTGTCTGGCATGATCTATTTCTCATAAATCCATGCTGACTACTTAAGTCAAAGATACAAAGACAAAGTCAAGGATATGATCCCATACAAATTCCATCACCTTCCCTACCACTGATGTTAGGCTTCAATATCAGAATATCCCGAACATACGACTGGATTGTTGCGACTATGGCTACCACATTAGTTATATGTCTGGGTCTGCAGAAGCCGTCAGAATTGGAGAAGCGGCGGTTGCGGGGGCATGATACCTATATACAAATATATTAATGGCCCATACAGTGAACTCTCTGGTGCATTGTTCACTAATAGGTCATATCAGAGGACTCGTGACTCCTTTAAGGTTGGAAGAAAAGAAGTTTCATCTTCAAGTTAGAGAGGTTTCTTTACAGTGAGAACGGTGAAACTGTGGAACTGTCTTCCAGCAGAGGTGTAATGGCAAGTTCATTGAATAACTTTAAAAAGGCCTGGTAGTTTCTAAAACTAAAAAATATTGAGAATTACTGGTATTAATGCATTAGATCTGGTTGATCCAGGGATCTTTCCGATTGCCGTTTGGAGTCGGAAGGAATTTTTTCCCCCTTTTTAGCTGGGTTTTTTGCCTTCCTCTGGATCAACTGTTAGGTAGGGTTAAAAAAAAAAAAAAAAAAAATAAATAAATAAAATAAATAAATAAAAAAGTGAATAGGTTGGACTGATGGACGAATGTCTTTATTCAACCTTAATTACTATGTTACTATGTTACTATGTAGAATCTAACACGATTTCCCACAATGCTGCTGATTCTGATGTGAGAGAAAGTTTATCTGAGCAGTTTATATTAACCATGGAGGGTCTTTCCTTCTCCTTTAAAGGGGATATAAACCCAGCCTAAAATTGTTACATTTGTTTACATTTGTATAAAACAAACGACTGCCTACAGAGTGTGGATTCTACATGACAGGGAGGCAGTTTAACTATTTTAGGGGGTAGGAGCTGGACGTACTGCTATATATTCCTCATACCGGTAATAATTATTAAGCAGCTTCTGGCTATCATTGACTTGTGGCAGTTGTAATTAATCAATATGGGGCTTTGATGAGGTTAACCTAATGTATGGCTGGTGACGCACAGGGAATATTGGGAGGGGTTGTAAGACTGCCGTAAGGTACTCTGTTTACTATCAGCCCTATGGGACCAGAACAGACTGTTACTATGTTATAGTAAACAACCAAATAAGAAACCACCATTAGGTGTTTGATTTCTACACAGGCCACAAGGGCAGAATTCTGCAAAAAATGACTGGAAAGTGAGTTGATTAGGGTTCATACATACAAAAGGGTTTGGATTGGAAAAACATTTTTTTAGCAAAATAGGGAAACTGTCATAAGTCTCTGTATCACAGCTTCCTGAGTAACTTCACATGGTATTCACACATTGTGTACTAGTTTAAAGGAAGTCAGACCCAACAATTACTTTAATACATTCCCAACTGGCCCTGCTTCAAAAGTTTACAATCAAAGCACATTATTTCACACGCACAGTATGTCTCTATAGTTATTCCTATATATTATTCCTGCAGAGATACTCAGCACAAACTCTGCTTGATTTCCTTCTTCTTTCCAGGTCCTTAGCAGCCGTCAATCATGGTTGTGGCAGTGATATCACAGCTAATGACTTAAACTGGTGTACAGACAAAACAATAGTTCCCGACACCATCAAACATTCCGTGTTGGCATCGGGAACAGTAGTTGCTGCTCCTATGCAGTTGTGTGAGAGTGAGTAGGCGTGAACCTTTCCTGGCAGGAATCGGGATGGATACTCTCTGCAGGAGTATTGGGGGGAAGTCCTAGTGCTATATACAAATCTTACTGGGGGGATGGACTTGCCCTTTAAGGCTGGGTACACACACGGGGCGATATATCTTTGATGGTAAATCAATATCACAAGCACTAGGGAATTATACATCCTGTTCTGATGACCCAAATGTAACTATTATTCCTAGAGTCTATCATTGTGTTCCTACCTCCCTCTGCAGTCATTAAAGAGTTAATAGCTCTAAATGTTACCGGCAGCTCTCAGTTAGGGCTTAGAGTGTGGGGGTCAAACTGGGTCTATCCACACTGACACCCACGTACACTGACCTTTCTACTTGCTAAGGGCACTAAGTGCATATTAACAAATAGCCTTTAAGAATTATATTCAATTGATTCAGCTTGATTCCTCTTCTGAAGGAATGTATGTATCATTGAACTTCCTGTTTCTGCCAGACCATGTAACGTTAATAACATTATAATATCCAATGACACTATATCTTTATGTTACAGGGATATTTTTAATATAAATCACGGAATCCTCTCTGTGTCTTCAACTGGATGTTAGTTAACACGAATTAGAATTGCTCAAAGATAAATATTGATTTTCTTGCATAGAGTCATTGTAACACAACTGCTGGGGCTTGTTCACCCTATGGATGTGCTGTAACGTAGATGAATACTGCAGTTATAATGTGTATCTGTGCACTTTTACATGTTTCAGTGCCTTTACTACATTTCTACCATCATTTTATTGTTTTTTGGGGGGGGGGTGTTTGCTGGTGATTGTGGAAAAATTGTATACAGATAATGCAGCCCTTCATTGTGGTATTGGATTGTATTCATCCACAATCCCATTGGTCTCCACAACTCGTAAAACTGTGTGCACTTTGGAAAGCACTTCAATAGTGGAAACAGATCATTGTTTTTCTATGCAAAATTTACTGTCGTGCATTATTGCTATCATTTGGTGCCAAATGTATGCTTTGTCTGCAGCAACCAATCAAATGTTGGTTGCTGCAAATTAAGCTAGGTACACACCTAGCGATTTTCTTCCTGACCGACCATTCGATACTTTCGACCGGCGGCAAGGAGGAAGGACTGTCGGTCGTGGCAAAGCAGCCGCTTCCGACAGTTACCGCGACCGATCCTGCCTGGTCCATAGAGGGCCGCACCGATCGACAAGGTTTTCCACCATGTCTGATCATCCTTTCGTCCGATTCGGACGAACAATCGGTCAGACATGGCTGCATTCGGATGCGATCATTTCGGTCCGATCGACTGTGCACTGACTATCGGACGATCGGACCGAAATATCTCATCGTGTGTACCCAGCTTAAGAGCACAGAACTACTGCATGACAACTGCATGTGTTTTCCTAAGCCCCAAACACACATGAGATTGTGGGGGCCACCCGCGACACACAATGTTTATGCAACGGCCTTTCAGCCAATAAGCTTGTAAGGCACTTTGTCGGGGCTTGTTGACGATCCGCCCGGCAGATTAGGCACGAGTTCCGCCGTCAAGTGCCCATACACGGCATGATAATCTTCGGAAATGGCAGTGCATAAACATTAGTGTGTCGCGAGTGCCCCCCGTGATCTCATGTTTGTATGCACCTTTAATGGTGTATCAATAACCACAGTTCATAGCATATGATATGTAATATATAAAAACACAATGGCCCTTAAATTTTCCTGAACTCCTTAAAGGGCATGTCCACCCTTTAAATTTTTTTTTTACATATTGTAGGGCTTCCTCCCCCAAGCCCCAACCGCCATAATAGAATTATCAGAAATCCCCCGATCTTTACCTGCCTTACCTCTCTCCTCCGCCGCACTATCCCAGCCCTCTGCTTGCATGAAACCGCAAGCAGGGGCTAGACCGTCAGCCGTGTCCCTGCCGGCTGCTTAGAATGCCAGGGAGAGTGGTAAGGTAAGTAGAGTTCGGGGACTTTCTGATAATTCTATATATCGGTTGGAGCTGGGGGAGGAAGCCCTACTAATAACCAAGGGCTTTACACTAGGGGGAGGGGGAAGGAAAACGGGTGGGAAAGGGAGAGAGAAGGAAGGGGGGGGGGCTTAACTGCGTATGGCAAAATTCCCGGAGGAGAGACAGGAGGCAGAGTCCTATATGAACTCTGCCAAGCTCCTGGTGGCCAGTTTTTGGGACTTTGTGGGGACATTACAGGAGAACCATTTGATCTAGGAGTGTAAGGTAAGGATTTTATTACACTACAGAGTGGGGCTGGTAGTGGGTTACATTATAGTTTTGGGGGTAGACATGCCCTTTAAAAGACTTTCTCTTGGATAGGATTTGCATACTCATAAACAAATCTTCCCCTTGTAAGAACCATCTGACAGTTCAGTGACATTAGGATCTAGCAATGCAGTCACCTAGAATAATATTAGGACACACGCTCTGGTGTGGGATCACCACAGCTGTAGCTATGGGTCTCAAAGCCAAGAGAGGCCCACAAAGATATACTACTCTCCTACTACTCACTTCACTCTGCTCCAGGCCACATGTACTGTAGCAGAGTGAGACATTTGTCTCAGGCGCACCTCTGCACTGATAAAGAAGCAGGCAGACAGGCAGTGGTGGAAAAAAAATTCCCTTTAACTGGCAAATTTGCACGAAAAGTGTGAGCGCTGCTTGCATGACCCAATACACTGTACGTTGAAGCTGCTTCAACTCCACCCTAAAATTTTACCTTATATAGTTAGGTTAGCTTTAGTTTGTTAGGCTAGGCAAGTCTAGTTTAGCTGTATTAGCATAGTTAACAATATGGTAGGGGCAACACAAGCTGTTTGAGAAAGGGATGTATATTTGTTTCTAGTCATTTAAATTATGGTAATTGACTGTCTGAGGAACTGTTTTATATACCTATGTGAATCTCAAAATCGTAAATTTTACCCACGCTCACCAGCGAAGCCATGGCCATTGGCAAAACCACATCCCCTTTAATGCGGCAGTGTGTGAAGGGTGGCATTCAAAAGTTTGGCTCATTCAGCAAAAAAGAAGTGCCCCTGCTCTGCTCCCAACATTCCAGGACAGGCAGGTCTAAGTAGGGCATCTTAGACCTTTTGCCAACTGAAACAAATATTTAAAGCCGCCCGATCTTCCTGCCCTGCGGGGGGTGACGGTGTGGCTTGCAGTGGTGGTTGTGAGAGGATGTCCAATCATTGCAGGGGGATTAGATAGATTGTCACATTGGGCAGAGGAGATTCAATGTTGAGAAATTTAAAATTTTGGACTTAAAAATCCTTGTGCTACTTATACTATAAATGGCTCTGTGTTAAGTGATTCCCTGTTGGAAAGGGATCTTGGAGTTTTGGTGGATTACAAAGGTAATAAGCAGTGCCAGGCGGCAACAGCCAGAGCCAGCATAGTATTTGAGGTTGAATAAAGACATATGCCCATCCATTCCAACCAATCTAGCAATACCCTCATTTCCTGCCTAACTGTTGATCCAGAGGAAGGAAAAAAAAACCACCAAATTTATGAAGAGGAAAAAATCCTTCCTGACTCCGAGTGGCAATCGGAAATTTCCCTGGATCAACTTTACTTTATGTATCAATACCAGTAACTTGAACATTCTGTTTGCAGAAACTCATCCAGCTTTTTTTTGAAACTGACCATGAACCTGCCATAACAACGTCCACTGGAAGACAGTTCCATAGCTTTAAGCTAGGTACACACCTAAGATTTTCCTCCTGACCGACCGTTCGATACTTTCGACGGTCGCCAGAGGAAGGACTGCGGTCGCCAAAAGCAGCCGCGTCCGATGTCACCCGACTGTGCGCCATAGAGGCGCACATCGGACGAGGTTTTCCACCCTGTCGATCTCTTTCGTCGATTCGACACTCGACGAATGGCACATTGATCGAAATTCGGTCCGATCGCATACATCTCTTGTCGATCGACCGAAATTCTAATCGTGTTACCCATTTACTGTTCTCACAGTGAAAACCTTCCGAACTGACCCAAACCTTTTTTTTCAGTCTTAAGGGTATGTCCCAGCCGCCTTTTCTCCAGCATACTAATTGTACTTATCCAGTCTTTTCATATTGAGCTCTCCAATCCCTTTTGATTTAGTTGCCCTTTCTGAACCTTCAATTCAAAGATGTCCTTTTTGTACCAGGATTCCAAAATTGCACTGATATTCCAAATGAGGCCTTACCAATGCTTGTAAAAGGGAGAATAACATTTCCTCCCTTGAATCCATACCTCTCTTTATACAAGACAATACCATGCTGGCTTCTGGCTGTTGCCGCTGGTACTGCTTGCTACCTTTAGGTTTGTTATCCACCAAATACTCCAAGATCCCTTCCCAACAGGGATTCACTTAACACAGAGCATGGTATTGTCTTGTATAGAGATTTTCGAAACTGTTGAGTTTCGTTCCCTTTTCGAATTTTCAATTTTTTAATATTTTCTAAATTCAAAAAACGAACCCATAAAAGTCTATGAGAGAAAAAAATCGTAAGTTTCTGTCCATTTTGAGGGACAAATAGTAATAGAGTTTATTATCTAAATGACACGAGACCTGGGGAATGGTCTGGGGAACTTTCCTTACAATCGGGCTGTTTTCGAGCTCCGAATTCTATTTTCGAGAGTTTACTGAAATTGAGCGCTACTTTCGAGGTTAACGATATTCCAAATTGGAGGTTACTAAATTCATTTCTTGCTTTCGAGGGTTACCAAAAGCGATCATTATTTCAAAGGGTTACCGAAATCATCATTACTTATGTTTTCCCTGTTTCGATTTCGATAATCGTCTATTTGCAATAAAAATCGAAAATTCAGAAAATTGAGGTTTTGTGAAATCTGGAGTTCGAAGTTTCGTTGGGACTTCGAACCGGGTTCTATTTGAACCCACATTACATCTCTATTCTTGTATAAAAAGAGGTATGGATTCAAGGGAGGAAAATGTTATTCTCCATCTTTACAAAGCATTGTAAGGCCTCATTTGAATATGCAGTACAATTTTGGAATCCTGTGTACAAAAAGGACTCTTTGAAATGGAAAGGGTTCAGAGAAGGGCAACTAAATTAATAAGGGGAATGGGGGAACTTGAATATGAAGAGAGACTGGATAAGATACAATTATGTACGCTAGGGTAAAGGCGGATATGATTACTGTGTATAAATACATTAACGGGCCATACAATAAACTATCTGGGGCATTGTTCACCATTGAGCATGTCAGAGGACACGTGGACATCCCTTAAGCCTTGAAGAAAAAGGTTTGGCTTCAAGTTCGGAAAGGTTTTTCACTGTGAGAACGGTAAAGCTATGGAACTGTCCGTGGACGTTGTTATGGCGTTTATTGGTCAGTTTAAAAAAAAAAAAAAGCTGGATGATTTGCTTGTGCAAACAAGAATTTTACAAGTTACTGGTATTGATACATAAAGTAGAGTTGATCAAGGGAAAATTCTGATTGCTACTTGTATTCAGGAAGGAATTTAGTGGGGTTTTCTTGCCTTCCTCTGGATCAAGAGTTAGGCAGGAAATAAGGATATTGCTAGATTGGATGTATGATATGTCTGGAAGGTGGGAGCAGTGTCAAACTGGCCCACTTCTACGATAGAATTCTGGTGTGGCCCATTCCATTCACCCAAGGAAACAGAGAAAACTGCTAAAATTTTAAAAAGTAAAAAGGGACAGTGAGAAATGCAATTTAATAAACAATAGGAGTCAGTAGGAGAAATACAAATGTGTAAATGAATGATAAATATATATAATGTTAATTGTCCCCTAAACTCTCCCGGGTGGCCCTGGTCTCAGATTTCCTGGATGTGCCCCAACACCCTAGTCCAACACTGGGTGAGAGACTATAAAGAAACAAGCCTCTATTAGGCTTGGTTTCTTGGTTTATTTATTTTCACATAAGTGGCCTCCTTAACACCTCTCTTGAACCATCCACCTTCCTTTGCCAGTAATTTATTTAGCCCACATAGATGTAGCTCCATTAACCACCACTCTCTGTTTGCGATCCAATAACCAGTTCTCTATCCATGAACAAATGCCTATGTGGCACAGTATCAAAAGCTTTAGCAAAATCCAAGTATACCACATCCACTGCTGTGCCTGAATCTAAATTCTTACTCGCTTCTTCATAAAAACCAAGTAAATCTGTCTGGCATGATCTATTTCTCATAAATCCATGCTGACTACTAAAGTCAAAGATACAAAGACAAAGTCAAGGATATGATCCCATACAAAGTTTCCATCACCTTCCCTACCACTGATGTTAGGCTTACAATATCAGAATATCCCGAAATCATACGACTGTGATTGTTGCGACTATGGCTACCACATTAGTTATATGTCTGGGTCTGCAGAAGCCGTCAGAATTGGAGAGAAGCGGCGGGTTGCGTGGGGCATGATAACTTATACAAATAATTAATGGCCATACAGTGAACTCTCTGGTGCATGTTCACTATAGGCTAATCAGAGGACTCGTGGACATCCTTTAAGGTTGGAAGAAAAGAAAGTTTCATCTTCAAGTTAGGAGAGGTTTTTACAGTGAGAACGGTGAAACTGGGAACTGTCTTCCGCAGAGTGGGTAATGGCAAGTTCATTGAATAACTTTAAAAAGGCTGGTAAGTTTCTAAAAACAAAAAATATTGAGAATTACTGGTATTAATGCAATAGCTCTGGTTGATCCAGGGTACTTTCCGATTGCCTTGGAGTCAGGAAGGAATTTTTTCCCCCTTTTTAGCTGGTTTTTGCCTCCTCTGGATCAACTGTTAGGTAGGGTTAAAAAAAAAAAAAAAAAAATAAATAATAAAAAATAAATAAAAAAGTGAATAGGTTGGACTTGATGGACGAATGTCTTTATTCAAAACTTATATTACTATGTTTACTCATGTTACTATGAGGAATCTAACACGATTTCCCACAATGCTGCTGATTTCTGATGTGAGAGAAAGTTATACTGAGCAGTTATATTAACCATGGAGGGTCTTTCCTTCTCCTTTAAAGGGGATATAAACCCAGCCCTAAAATTGTTACATTTGTTTACATTGTATAAAACAATACTGACTGCCTACAGAGTGTGGATTCTACATGACAGGGAGGCAGTTTAACTATTTTAGGGGGTAGGGAGCTGGACGTACTGCTATATTATTCCTCATACCGGTAATAATTATTAAGCAGCTTCTGGCTATCATTGGACTTGTGGCAGTTGTAATTAATCAATATGGGGCTTTGGATGAGGTTAACCTAATGTATGGCTGGTGACGCACAGGGAAATATTGGGAGGGGTTGTAAGACTGCCGTAAGGTACTCTGTTTACTATCAGCCCTATGGGACCAGAACAGACTGTTACTATGTTATAGTAAACAAACCAAATAAAGAAAACCACCAGTAGGTGTTTGATTTCTACACAGGCCACAAGAGGGCAGAATTCTGCAAAAAATGACTGGAAAGTGAGTTGATTAGGGTTCATACATACAACAAGGGTTTGGATTGGAAAAACATGTTTTTAGCAAAAATAGGGAAACTGTCATAAGTCTCTGTATCACAGCTTCCTGAGTAACTTCACATGGTATTCACACATGTGTAGACTAGTTTAAAGGACAAGTCAGACCCAACAATTACTTTAATACATTCCCAACTGGCCCTGCTTCAAAAAGTTTACAATCAAAGCACATTATTTCACACGCACAGTATGTCTCTATAGTTATTCCTATATATTATTCCTGCAGAGATACTCAGCACAAACTCTGCTTGATTTCCTTCTTCTTTCCAGGTCCTTAGCAGCCGTCAATCATGGTTGTGGCAGTGATATCACAGCTAATGACTTAAACTGGGTGTACAGACAAAACAATAGTTCCCGACACCATCAAACATTCCGTGTTGGCATCGGGAACAGTAGTTGCTGCCTCCTATGCAGTTGTGTGAGAGTGAGTAGGCGTGAACCTTTCCTGGCAGGAATCGGGATGGATATCTCTCTGCAGGAGTATTGGGGGGAAGTCCTAGTGCTATATACAAATCTTACTGGGGGGATGGACTTGCCCTTTAAGGCTGGGTACACACACGGGGCGATATATCTTTGATGGTAAATCAATATCACAGGAGCACTAGGGAATTATACATCCTGTTCTGATGACCAAAATGTAACTATTATTCCTAGAGTCTATCATTGTGTTCCTACCTCCCGTCTGCAGTCATTAAAGAGTTAATAGCTCTAAATGTTACCGGCAGCTCTCAGTTAGGGCTTAGAGTGTGGAGGGGTCAAACTGGGTCTATCCAGCACTGACACCCACGTACACTGACCTTTCTACTTGCTAAGGGCACTAAGTGCATATTAACAAATAGCCTTTAAGAATTATATTCAATTGATTCAGCTTGATTCCTCTTCTGAAGGAATGTATGTATCATTGAACTTCCTGTTTCTGCCAGACCATGTAACGTTAATAACATTATAATATCCAATGACACTATATCTTTATGTTACAGGGATATTTTTAATATAAATCACGGAATCCTCTCTGTGTCTTCAACTGGATGTTAGTTAACACGAGATTAGAATTGCTCAAAGATAAATATTGATTTTCTTGCATAGAGGGTCATTGTAACACAACTGCTGGGGCTTGTTCACCCTATGGATGTGCTGTAACGTAGATGAATACATGTATCAGTTATAATGTGTATCTGTGCACTTTTACATGTTTCAGTGCCTTTTACTACATTTCTACCATCATTTTATTGTTTTTTGGGGGGGGGTTTGCTGGTGATTGTGGAAAAATTGTATACAGATAATGCAGCCCTTCATTGTGGTATTGGATTGTATTTTCATCCACAATCCCATTGGTCTCCACAACTCGTAAAACTGTGTGCACTATTGGAAAGCACTTCAATAGTGGAAACAGATCAGATTGTTTTCTATGCAAAATTTACTGTCGATGCATTATTGCTATCATTTGGTGCCAAATGTATGCTATTGTCTGCAGCAACCAATCAAATGTTGGTTGCTGCAAATTTAAGCTAGGTACACACCTAGCGATTTTTCTTCCTGACCGACCATTCGATACTTTCGACCGGTCGGCAAGGAGGAAGGACTGTCGGTCGTGGCAAAAGCAGCCGCTTCCGACAGTTACCGCGACCGATCCTGCGGTCCATAGAGGGCCGCACGATCGGACAAGGTTTTCCACCATGTCTGATCATCCTTTCGTCCGATTCGGACGAACAATCGGTCAGACATGGCTGCATTCGGATGCGATCATTTCGGTCCGATCGACTGATGCACTGAACTATCGGACGATCGGACCGAAATATCTCATCGTGTGTACCCAGCTTAAGAGCACAGAACTTAACTGCATGACAACTGCATGTGTTTTTCCTAAAGCCCCAAACACACATGAGATTGTGGGGGCCATCCCGCGACACACAATGTTTATGCACGGCCATTTCAGCCAATAAGCTTGTAAAGGCACTTTGTCGGGGCTTGTTGACGATCCGCCCGGCAGATTAGGCAACGAGTTCCGGCCGTCAAAGTGCCCATACACGGCATGATAATCTTCGGAAATGGCAGTGCATAAACATTAGTGTGTCGCGAGTTGCCCCCCGTGATCTCATGTTTGTATGCACCTTTAATGTGTTATCAATAACCACAGTTCAGTATTGAATATAAACACAATGGCCCTTAAATTTTACTGAACTCCTTAAAGGGCATGTCCACCCTTTAAATTTTTTTTTGACATATTGTAGGGCTTCCTCCCCCAGCCCCAACCGCCATAATAGAATTATCAGAAACTCCCCCGATCTTTACCTGCCTTACCTCTCTCCTCCGCCGCACTATCCCAGCCCTCTGCTTGCATGAAACTGCAAGCAGGGGGCTAGACCGTCAGCCGTGTCCCTGCCGGCTGCTTAGAATGCCAGGGGAGAGTGGTAAGGTAAGTAGAGTTCGGGGGACTTTCTGATAATTCTATTATAGCGGTTGGAGCTGGGGGAGGAAGCCCTACTAAATAACCAAGGAGCTTTACACTAGGGGGAGGGAGAGGAAAACGGGTGGGAAAGGGAGAGAGAGGAAGGGGGGGGGGGCTTAACTGCGTATGGAAAAATTCTCCCGGAGGAGAGACAGGAGGCAGAGTCCTATATGAACTCTGCCAAGCTCCTGGTGGCCAGTTTTTGGGACTTTGTGGGGACATTACAGGAGAACCATTTGGATCTAGGATGTAAGGTAAGGATTTTATTACACTACAGAGTGGGGCTGGTAGTGGGTTACATTATAGTTTTGGGGGTAGACATGCCCTTTAAAAGACTTATCTCTTGGATAGGATTTGCCATATCATATAACAAATCTTCCCCTTGTAAGAACCATCTGACAGTTCAGTGACATTAGGATCTAGCAATGCAGTCACCTAGAATAATATTAGGACACACGCTCTGGTGTAGGGATCACCACAGCTGTAGCTATGGGTCTCAAAGCCAAGAGAGGCCCACAAAGATATACTACTCTCTACTACTCACTTCACTCTGCTCCAGAGCCACATGTACTGTAAGGCAGAGTGAGACATTTGTCTCAGGCGGCACCTCTGCACTGATAAAGAAAGGCAGCAGACAGGCAGTGGTGGAAAAAAAATTCCCTTTAACTGGCAAATTTGCACGAAAAGTGTGAGCGCTGCTTGCATGACCCAATACACTGTACGTTGAAGCTGCTTCAACTCCACCCTAAAATTTTACCGGTATATAGTTAGGTTAGCTTTAGTTTGTTAGGCTAGGCAAGTCTAGTTATGCTAGTTAGCATAGTTAACAATATGGTAGGGGCAACACAAGCTGTTTGAGAAAGGGATGTAATATCTGTTTCTAGTCATTTAAATTATTGGTAATTGACTGTCTGAGGAACTGTTTATATACCTATGTGAATCTCAAAATCGTAAAATTTTACCCACGCTCACCAGCGAAGCCATGGCCATTGGCAAAACCACATCCACTTTAATGCGGCAGTGTGTGAAGGGTGGCATTCAAAAGTTTGGCTCATTCAGCAAAAAAGAAGTGCCCCTGCTCTGCTCCCAACATTCCAGGACAGGCAGGTCTAAGTAGGGGCATCTTAGACCTTTTGCCAACTGAAACAAATATTTAAAGCCGCCCCGATCTTCCTGCGCCGTGCGGGGGGTGACGGGTGTGGCTTGCAGTGGTGGTTGTGAGAGGATGTCCAATCATTGCAGGGGGATCTAGATAGATTGTCACATTGGGCAGAGGAGATTCAATGTTGAGAAATTTAAAATTTTGGACTTAAAAACCTTGTGCTCTTATACTATAAATGGCTCTGTGTTAAGTGATTCCCTGTTGGAAAGGGATCTTGGAGTTTTGGTGGATTACAAAGTAATAAGCAGTGCCAGGCGGCAACAGCCAAGCCAGCATAGTTTTGAGGTTGAATAAGACATATGCCCATCCATTCCAACCAATCTAGCAATACCCTCATTTCCTGCCTAACTGTTGATCCGAGGAAGGAAAAAACCACCAAATTTATGAAGAGGAAAAAATTCCTTCCTGACTCCAAGTGGCAATCGGAAATTTCCCTGGATCAACTTTACTTTATTGTATCAATACCATAACTTGTAACATTCCTTGTTTGCAGAAACTCATCCAGCTTTTTTTTGAAATGACCAATGAACCTGCCATAACAACGTCCACTGGAAGACAGTTCCATGCTTTAACTCGTTCTCACAGTGAAAACCCTTTCCGAACTTGAAGCCTAAACCTTTTTTCTCAAGTCTTAAGGGATGTCCCCAAGCAAGCGCCTTTTTCTCCAGCATACTATTGTAACTTATCCAGTCTCTCTTCAATTGAAAGCTCTCCAATCCCTTATTGATTTAGTTGCCCTTCTCTGACCTTTCCATTCAAATGTCCTTTTGTGCACAGGATTCCAAAATTGCACTGCCATATCCAAATGAAGGCCCTTACCAATGCTTTGTAAAGAGGGAGAATAACATTTTCCTCCCTTGAATCCATACCTCTCTTTATACAAGACAATACCATGCTGGCTCTGGCTGTTGCCGCCTGGTACTGCTTGCTACCTTTAGGTTTGTTATCCACCAAAACTCCAAGATCCCTTCCCAACAGGGATTCACTTAACACAGAGCATGGTATTGTCTTGTATAGAGATGTTCGAAACTGTTGAGTTTCGTTCCCTTTTCGAATTTTCAATTTTTTTTAAAATTTCTAAATTCAAAAAACGAACCCATAAAAGTCTATGAGAGAAAAAAAATCGTAAGTTTCTGTCCATTTTGAGGGACAAATAGTAATAGAAGTTTATTCTAAATGACACGGAGACCTGGGGAATGGTCTGGGGAACTTTCCTTACAATCGGGCTGTTTTCGAGCTTCCGAATTCTATTTTCGAGAGTTACTGAAATTGAGCGCTACTTTCGAGGGTTAACGATATTCCAAATTTGAGGGTTACCAAATTCATTTCTTGCTTTCGAGGGTTACCAAAATCGATCATTACTTTCAAAGGGTTACCGAAATCAATCATTACTTATGTTTCCCTGTTTCGATTTTCGATTTCGATAATCGTCTATTTGCAGAAACCCCATTCTATGCTATTGTATATCAGGAAGAATTTAGTGGGGTTTTCTTGCCTTCCTCTGGATCAAGAGTTAGGCAGGAAATAAGGATATTGCTAGATTGGATGTATGTATGTCTGGAAGGTGGGAGCAGTGTCAAACTGGCCACTAGGCTACAGGAAAATTCCTGGGGTGGGCCCATTCCATTCACCCAAGGAAACAGAGAAAACTGCTAAAATTTTAAAAAGTAAAAAGGGACAGTGAGAAATGCAATTTAATAAACAATAGGAGTCAGTAGGAGAAATACAAATGTGTAAATGAATGATAATAGATATATATAATGTTAAGTGGGCCCCTAAACTCTCCCTGGTGGGCCCCTGGTCTCAGATTTCCTGGATGTGCCCCAACACCCTAGTCCAACACTGGGTGAGAAGACTATAAAGAAACCAAGCCTCTATTTAGGCTTGGTTTCTTGGTTTCTTTATTTTCACATAAGTGGCCTCCTTAACACCTCTCTTGAACCAGTCACGTTCCTTTGCCAATATGTTAACATTACAATCTTCAAAGGTATGTCCTTTATCCTTAAGATGCAGGTACACGGCTGAGTCCTAAACAAGTGCTCCTGTCTCCGTTACAATAATACTTTTTATTTAGTAAATGTCAATTTGGGGGTTAAGTGTTCCTTTAAACCCCCAGTATCTAGTGTTTGTTTGATGTGTTAAGTGTGTTCCATTATGTAAGCTTGTGTCCTATTATTGTTCTAGGTGACTGCATCGCTAGATTCTTAATGTCACTGCTCTGTCAGATGTTCCTTGCAGATCAGAGCCTTTAATGTTGGCTCTGACCATGTGACTCCCCTATTCTCCTACCCATATGTACAATTATCTGTGCACTGTCTTCACTGAACTCCCTATATGCATTGTGTTCACATCAAATACTGAAGTATGCACTGGCCAGTTTTTGTGCAGATTGTTTGCCCTTTCCTTTCAAACCAAATTGGGGGCGAAAAGCCAATATCGGCTATAATAGTCTTACAGCTGGTACACACCATACAATATTTCTGGACGGCCGACCATGTAAAGTTGCGGAGAGGATTAACGTTTCGTTAAGACTACAATAAAGGCAGCGCTCAAAAAGATGATGTCGCAACTTTAACGAAATGTGTTCACCCATTCGCCTATTCAGATTGTACGGAGAGCCACAATCGGCATGGTACATTGCATTCAGGGACAAAAGATAATGATAGTAACTCTCTATAAATTGCAATGATAAGAAATAAAACACACAGTCAGGGCTAGGCCACACTAGCGTGCACTTATGATCACGCTTTGGGAGTGCATGTCACTGTGGGTGGCCACATTGCATGTGCTGTGCTGCGTTTCATTTCAGAGTACATGCAATCACCATTTTTTGTGAACTGATTGCCTATAATGTGCATGAAACATGTGAATGCTTTTCATCCGTGTTACCGTCCGTTTCAATGTGTCCTCGGCCCTAGGTACTGTGGAAAACACATGCAGTTTTCATGCAATTAATTACTTCTCGACCTTATGGCTCGTTTAAACTATGCAAGTTTCAGTATGTTTTAGTGCAAAGCCAGTTTCGCTGGTACAGACCTGCTTGGAAGGGTCTGTTTGGTGTTTCAGACAGTCACGCAGGGTGTGTGTGTGGGAGGCTTAGGCAGTTAGGGTGGCCAGGACAGTCCAGGGGTAGGAATGGGGCAGTCTGGGTAACTAGCCCTGTAAACATATTAGGAGGTATAAGAAATGCATATCATATGTGATAACGCTGGGATAGTACATTTTACGTAGAAATCTGTCCTGTTCCCTATGGTGCATTGCGATTACACACAGCTGCCCACAATTTCATGCTTGACAGAGACCAGTGGACACCAATGGAAGTGAATGGGTCTTGGATAAAAATCCAATTTGTATTTCCTTGGTAATTCTGATCTCATGTGACTAAAATGCTGTGAAATGCAGTGACACGGGGAGGATTCCATGCTCTAATGGGGCCTGGCAATGATACAGTTAAAAGCACACTGACTAGGAAAGAAGAAAAAAAACTGTGACCTCTACAGGGGAAAAAAGGATTGTGGAAGGAGAAATAGTCATGTAGGAAACCGGACATTGAAATATCCCTTTAACACAAAGTGATATTAACAGTACACGGTCCGACAGAAGCAGGCAATTCAATGATACATCCCCAAGTAGAAAGGTGAATGTACATGGGGGTCTGCACAGGATAAACCCAGTTTAACACACTGCACCATCTTGGGGAAACTAATCAGTTCCATCGACAAGTAGGAAAAGTCTCATTACCTAAATGAACCATCATTTAGAGCACATAAAGAATCCTATTAACATGGGGTGGCGAGTGCTTGATATTATCTAGGTAGAAGAGCTTGCACTCTAATAGTCCCTGGCTGTTTGGTATTTCCCACCCCTAATGTGAAAAAACAAAACAAAAAAAACCCCATGCCTGAATTTCCCAAATTAGCAGCCATGTGAGGTCTGATCCTTGTTGTAGCTGTCAGAGCACTAGGACATCAGAGGGGGATTTACTCAGCTGGCTGAATGACTGAGAGAGAAGGGAGGGGTGACGGAGAGAAGAAGAAGAAGAGGCGTGGAAAATAGGGAAGGAGGCTTTTCCACTCACTGATGTACAGATAAGGGACAGAGAGCTGGAGAAAGGGCAAACAGAAGAACAGAGAGAGACAGAGAGAGACAGAGAGAGACAGAGATAGGTGCGAGAGGAAAAATAGAGAAACAACCCAAGAAAGGAAGAGGGGGATCTGTGACTTCATCCATCTCCTGCATTTAAAACCTCTGCTCGTGCAGGATCCTCACATTTCAGATGCTGTAGCTCACAGGCTGGTGTACTTTGCATTGTCACCCAGTCTGCAGGGGGATATTGGGATCTTTGATTCCCCCCCAAACATTTCCGTAGACCCTTCCGTACAAAGGAGTAACCCATGAGATTCTTTCGCCTCACCTTCAAGTGCTTTGTGGACGGTTTCTGATTCATTTTTAATCTGAAACATTTTTTTTCCCTTTCCCTTTGGGGGATTATTTTTGAATTATTTTTTTCCCCAAATTTAAAAGTTGCCAAATTTCCTTTATCCTTGTCTGTTATTGGATTGATAGTATTATTATTTCCCGTAAGGGGTCTGTTTGTATTTGGGGCAGCTGAACTGATAGGAAAAGGGAGAAGTTTAAAGAACAAAGGGGGTTTTGCTGGTTTTATATAAGAATATATATATTGTTTTTTGAAGAGACTTAAGAGACCATGGATAAGAGGAACTTATCTTTGGAAAATAATAGCTACAAAGTTCCCATAGATGAGAAAAAGGGGCAACTGATACCAAATGGGAAAGGGAACGAGGTAGATTTGTGCCAGAATGGATCAGTCAAAGGGGTGATGGTTTTTCCCCCTAGCACCAAGGAAGCAGTCCCCGAAAGAGACACGTGGACCCGACAGATGGATTTTATCATGTCTTGCGTGGGTTTTGCTGTCGGACTTGGCAACGTCTGGAGATTCCCTTACCTGTGCTACAAGAATGGAGGAGGTGGGTTGAATATAGAAAAAGCCAGCGCTGGACTGTTAAACATTAAATCCCAGTGCGTCTAGACATATACACTTGCCAACTAACTTTTTAAAGAGTTTTTTTTTAGAGAGGCTGGATACATAAAAGAAAAATGGAGTTCTCTGATTGGCTACTAATGTCAAAAAGAAATTGTCCAACTATTGTGGCAAGCCACTGTTTCTTAAACTGTGTGGCGGGATGGGTCTGGCACAGGTGCGCCATGAGAGGGGGGGAACGTGGCACTAAATTGTTATAGTGAAGATATTTTCACCAGCGTAATCTTTATTATTTCTTACTAAGAATATATATATATTGTGGCATTTTAAAGAATAGGATTACTCAAAAAGTTAACCTATCCGTTTGTATATTAATTGAAGAACAGAAGGTAAAGGACATAGTGTAACCATTATATTCCATATCAATATACGCTGTAATGTTTAACTGTATAAATACTGTTCACTACACCAGAAGTCCAGCATTGGACATTTTCTGCCATATAAGTGGGTATTGCCAGACTATGTAAGAAAGTTGTTGGAGAACCAGTAGGATAAGCTACATGAATAGGTGACATTCAATATGTGGGGGATTACTTCTGATAAACTTTAGTTCCCTGTATTTACACTTGCTGTGTGTCTGCACGTAGGCAAACCAATAAAGTTTTATCTACCCCAGTGCAGAATGAGATATGCATAGAGGCCTTTTTAGGTTTATTATAATGTTATGACCATGATACTTTATTGATAATTTTTATTGTTGATAACGTATTAGCATTTGTTTTGTCAACCTGTAGCATGTGAGTTGCAGATGGTGACAATTTCAGGGATATTCAAAAGTTCTTATCGTTAAAAATGGTGCTAATTTTGCCCCAACCAATCAGATGTTAACTTTCAAATGGAAGCTAACATCTGTTTGTTTGGGGCAAAATTCGCATCATTAATAACATTAATAACTTTTATTAAATAGCCCTGTAGTGTATTAATTAGTTGGTTTAGCAAGGAGATGATAAAAAAACTGAAGAGTTGTACTTAGGATGTTGGGGTAGCTAATACATTTGTCAGCAACCACCAGCCTAAAACACACTTTCCCTAACTCAACATAAAATCTTTTACAATAAAAAGCTGACCAGTGACTGGCGATTGGAGAACTCCTCAATCTCTCTTCCTGGGTGAATCACTGAGCATGTCTGAGAGCACTGAGCTCTCAGTAAACGCAGGGATTCTGTACTGTATGATTTTAGAGTGTGTCTTTGCTTAGGAATAACTTAGACAACTGGTGCATTATTTCAGTTGGTGTTTTCTGTGCTATAAGACACGGGGGAATGTGTTCTACATTGGAGTCACGCTTTAAGGAAAAATAGTATTTATCTTTGTCACAAATCTCTTCCATGAATTCCACTTAACGATGCAAAAGATACATTCCTTCTTTGAATTTCTGGATATGAGAGAGAGCTGTCTTAATGATGTATCATAGGGATGTCAAACTTCAGATGTGCAGATTCAGTGCAACTTCCAGCATTCCAGAAGATGTAGTTTTCAAACATCTGGAGGGCCACAGGTTTGTCATCCCTGATGTATCACTATGAGCTCTGATTATTTCTATTACACCTATATATTAAGTAGATTTGGTGCCATGTTGATTGCCATGCGCACAGTAAATTCCTTCCTGCCTTGTGTGCGTTATTAGTAAGAGTAGAAGATGACATATTGATTGACTCGATGATTAATTGATTGACTGGCTATTAGATAACAACCTGAATCATCATATGTACATTCATAACCTTAGTGCTTTTAAATGGAAACATGCAGGCAAGTACTGGTATTGTCAGAGCAGGTTCATCCACAAGGCAACCCCAGGAAACTTCCGGTGGCCCAGCTTCAGAAGCAGTAACAATATTATAGTCTATACAATATATGTAGCAAAAAATGGGGCCCTAAATGATGGCCCTGTCTAGGGCCCCATATGATCATAATCCATCTCTGGGTATTGTTCTATGTTCCCAGAAAGCCGGCACCCATAAACCAATGTCTAGTTAAGGAGAAATAAATGGTACTAACACCACTTGTGTTTTACATGAAGAAAATCCCTTCTCTGCAGTATGATGGGATGTAAATATGGACACCTTTCCAAGATGTCTTGCTCTAAGCAATATTTTCTTTATTACAGCATTTGTGTATTGCAGTGCATTCTGGGAGCATTAAAAGTCCAAAACAGGCTGTAATAGCTATATTATATATTTTTTAATTATATAGTTATGTAAATAATGAATAGCTGCAGTTAATATGAAAGATATTTATTTATTTACAATAGGCAGATCCTATTTTATATAACAATTAGTTCTCTCCTTAGTTATAAGTAACATAAAACATATAGTAGCAAGTCTCCTAAAATTATATTCTATGGGTTATAATTAATGGTGCCTGAATGACGACTGGGTTTTTTTAGGTCTCTTTCAGAGGTATCGTGATATGTATGTGTGACAGAGTAACATACCACAAAGTGAGATGGTTTGTTTTAAGATACTAGAGATTTGTGGTTTATTTATTTTTTTATGTTACTGGCCCTTTAAGTGAAATCGTCCAGCAGCAGAGCAAGAGTAAAGACTCTAATCAGTAGAAGTGTTTAACCCTGTTTTCTTGTAAGTTGCACTTTTACTTCTGGTTTCTGGGTTTAATTTCCAGTATCCAAGAGTAGGAAGCTAACAGGTCAGATCACATGGCAGGAGCTTCTCAAGTTATGTCTGTGTGTCACTGATTTGTACTGAGCTTAAAATAATTAACCATAACAAAAATACACTGAGCCCTGTACTGGGATTCCCTACACAACACGTGCGGTGTCAGCTTCTGGCTATTGACCACTGAGTTATAAATCAACAACCAGAAGAGAGTTTCAATTAACCAAAGAAATATTTATGGAGAAGTAATGCTACACCGTATATAGGGGCTATTTGTGGACCAGTCCAAATCATTTTGTTCCTTTTAGGCCTGGTGATTTTTTTTAACCTTTCTGCCTGCAGCTCAGTGGTTTGGTTTACACACGTTGGATATTGTTGGCTGGAGCGGATGATGGACATCCAATAACTGACTGCTGTCACTCGTACAGAATAAGGAAATGCCTCTGTCCCTACACGCCAGTCCCTGTGTATATGGTTTTATCATACACCAAAATACAGATAGTTCAGAACTGTGTAAAAACTTTCCTGGGATTTCTAGCCCTGAATATGATTCTATTGTTTCATATCTCTTCCGGCTCCAGGCAAGACGGTTTGCCAAGTCCATAGAGACTGATTGTTGGACCGTATTTTTCCAACTTTGAAAAGATATCAATTCAATAATCTTTTCAACAATGGACAACATAATCCATACTTCACACAAGCAGGCACCGGTCAATTAATGATTAACCATTGGGATCTTAAAAGTCGGACAGGGATTGTGTGATAAAACTGAGACCTGCCAAAGATTTATTACCAGTTTATAAAGTCACCTTGAAAGATTCAGGGCAGTAAAATGTCAGAACAGAGCTCTGTAAAGTAGCATTTTCAATAGGAATGACTACTTCATTTTCTGCATCTTAATTCTTTTTTATTGGAAGGAATGGAATCAGGGATCAGGAACTGCAAGCAAAGGTGTTATAGGAAAATATTCTTTAGAGAATATTTTAAGGGGAATTTCTACCAATCATGCCTTGAAATGGTCAGCTCATATCTTTAACAATTCAATTCCACAAAACTCAGAAAAAGCTTCAGAAATATTTGTGCACAGACACTGAAATGTGCAACAAACCTAAAGCCAATCAAAGCAGCCAATGAAATGAGTTCACAGTGGATTTGCTGACCAGTACATACCCCAGAACCAATCAGATTGGATATCTGTTGTATTCAGTTAGATCAACTGGACTTGAAGACATTTTGCTTATTAGACATTAGCATATGACAGCCAGGTGTTGGCTACCTTCTGAATGCAAGGTGTGGATACATTGAGGCTAAGGTGTGTTATTGAAACTGCCCGGGGTAAAGTGTCAAAACAACATTGTACGTGGCAGACTGTTGGTGTCAACCCCCCCCTCCTCTATTCCGGTTGGTTTTTTCATTTGCACATACATGGCTTCCTTGACACCTCTCTTGAACCAATCATGTTCTTTTGCCAAGATGTTGACATTACAATCTTCCAATGTGTGTCCTTTTTCCTTGCAGGTACATGGCTGAGTCCTGTCCAGAGGAATTCGCTTTTCTGTGCAGGGCCATACATTGGTGCGGCAATTGGTACATCCGAGACCCACTACCAAAACACAAGAAAAGCAAAACATCACATACGCAGTGCAGTGAAGAGTGCTCTGATTTGTATGTGGGGGAGACCAAACAGCAACTGCTTCATCAACGTATGGCCCAGCACAGAAGAGACAATTTCTCGGGTCAGGGCACAGCCGTGTACCTGCATCTTAAAGGAAATAGCTTTGAAGATTGTCAACATCTTGGAACATGACTGGTTCAAGAGAGGTGTCAAAGAGGCCATTTATGTGGAAAAAAAACCAAGCCTTAATAGAGGTGTGTGTGGGGGATGGGGGTGGGGTTCAACACCAACTGTCTGCCATGTACAATGCTGTTTTGACACCTTACCCTGGGAAGTTTCGATAAAACCCTTTAGCCTCAATGCATCCACACCTTGCATTCAGAAGGTCCCTAACACCTGGCTGTGATATCCTAATTGGGATTTTCCAGGGTACATAATTTCCAACAGATTCTTGTACAAGTCATTCTGAATTGAGAAAGCCACGGATGACTAGCGAAACGTCTTCAAGAACTAAACTTCCAAAGTCCAGTTGATCTAATAGATACACCATGACCTGGATGAATGAGAACCTTCACAAGCACAATCAGATTGGATATTTGTACTTCCTAGCTACATTATAATAAGCTTACTTATTGGCTGTGATGGGTTTCAAACTAGGCCCATTTTTTTCCATGTAATTAAATATTCGCTATGTTCTTTCTGATTTGGTCACTCATCGTTTTTGGATCTTTTATTGCCTCCAGCTTTTTGAAACACCTTCATTTTCTGGCACGCTTATGTGCGTATCTAATGGAAAGAAATATATTATCTAATCAGCAGTCACTAATTCAGCATTACAGGTTTAATATCTAACAGGTCTGGGGAAGGGTGCGTCTGGCTAGCACCTGACCATCTTTGTACTTTGCCCTCAATATTGAAAGGTGTGGTTTATCTTTTTTACTTTTCATTGCTGTAAATAATAGCCAGTTCTTGGCTGCTGTCTTGTTTATCACTTTTAATTAGGGGTTTAAAGTCTTCATTCCATATAAATATTCTGCATATAGGCACTGGCATAGGCCTTTCTACAACAGTAATCTCTGTAAAGACAGAGATATGTAAGAGTTATATGAATAGCTTGATATTTTTATAGGATTGGGAGCTGCCATACTAGAAAATACAACCTCTTTCTGAAACAGTAGCGGCTATTATGTTCATAGCTTCCAAGTGCTCCCATACTATACAATTTAAAATAAAATTGACAAGGTTGTTATAAAACATATTTTTGTAGCAAATTTACAATCTGATTGTACAATTTGACGGACAGGTTATTGGACAGATATCTGGCTGTATGTAGCAAGCCTGAATTTAATTGTAGAATTCTATACAATACTATGATCGAACATTACAGGTATCAGATGTCTAGTGAGTGTAAGGCCAGCAGTAGGCTAAATGGTGGAAGTATTACTACAAGATATTACAGTACGGGGATATAACGCAGGATGTATAGATCAGTGTTATACTGTATATAGGGCCATATTGATAAACTTGCAGTGTGTAATGTGGGTTCATAAAGATTTGTGATATGGCGCCATGGTCATAAAATATTGATTGTTAGTTGTCATGTATGACTGTCATTATGTTACTGACACATCGTAAAATTTCCTAATGCCTTTCACATGGCTTATGCTGCAAGGTAGTAAAATTACAGTGTTGTAATAGCAATACATCACTGTACAGCAACATTGTACCACAATGCCAAATTGGAAAAATGTCTCTTTAATGGAAAATAAGAATATTTAGTTCTGTTATATATTAAAGGGCATATCCACTCCACAAACTAGAATTTCAGATGAACCTAATTACCCCCAAAACCTAGACCTGGTTACTGCTACATGCCTTTCCCATGCACAGCACAAGTCACGTCTAGTCACGTCACGATCACCAGTGATTGGCCGTGATGTCAGTGTCACTGATGTCCGGTGAGGGATCGGGTGGTGGTAAGAATATAGAAGGGTTGGGGAGATTTTGTAACCTAACGAGGTCTAGGTTTTATCGGGGTAATTTGGTTCATGTGAAATGTTAGTTTGGGGGGTGAATACATGAATGCATATTTTTAAAAGCCAAAAGGTCTTGTCCACTATCTCAACAAAAATCTTTATATAGGACTCCCTATACACTATGTATTTTCCCCTATACTTCTTAACAAAAAAACAGGCCACAACCCCTTGTTGCAGCTGTCTCCTCTCCTTACAAAAGTAAAAAGATTCCGAGAGCGGCTGTCAGTAAAAGCCTTAGCTCTGATGTCACGGCCAGTCCCTGGTGGCCATTTCCCAATGGGCCTACTCTGCTGCTATGTGAGCTTGAAACCAGCTGGGGGTAGGTCAGTGGCGGTGAGGGATCAAGGTCTGTAAAGCTGGGTACACACCATTTAATATTTCAGCCCTACCGACCATCATTTTATTTTTTCGGCTGATCGATTGGGACAAAATATTGGATGGTTCCTTGTTGTGGCCGCAACTGACCGTTTGTTTGTCTGAACAGGACAAACGCACAATCAGACACGTCGGAAAACCACAGCCAATCATGCTGTCCTCTATGGAACGCATGCTCAGTTGCGGCAAACTGTTGTATGTGGCTACTCTTGCCATGACTGACAGTCCTTCTTCCTGTCTGAACGGTTGGTCAGGAGGAAGGATTGAAAGGCGGGTACCCAGCTTAACTAACCTTAGAAACATCTTCCGTGAAAGTTAGTATAATGGTAAATACATGAGGGCAGTGGGGGGATTTCTTAACCTATATAAAAAAAATTCAGAGGGTGGTCTACTGCAGTTAGACATCTTATTAGTTGTTAAAGAATAAAAAGGTGGCCATACACAATAACGATATTATGTAAATCCCATCATGGACCAACGAGATTTATCGAATATTGTGTAGGGGCCAAAACTGACCGACCGCAATGCAGACAAACGTCCGTAGTTAGCATTATGGTTGGTCAGGAAAGACGGCAAAATTTCCATCTGTCGGCACTGACTCCCTTTACTTTGAAGTAAAGAAAGCCAATACCATTATCCCGTGTATGGGCTATTGGTCAGGTCTACGTGTGCGATTCCCATTGCAATGATGATACCAATGTGATCTGTCTGCAATGGAAATCACATGTGTATGGCCACCCTAAAACCACGGGTATATTTTTGCACTTTTAACTAATGTGTTTACATCTTTACCAAAATGTAGATACAAAGTAAAATGTATAATATATCATTTGTAAAATATTGTAACTTTAAAATTTTTAATTCCTTTTTATAGAAATTTGGTTAAAAATATGGCTATTCATTTATGTCAGTATGTTGATTTGTGTTGACTTTATTAATTGACTGCCATTCATGATAAGAACTGCTAGCAGTCACCATAGCAACACCACGTACATGTGTGTGTGCTTGAGAGCA
The DNA here is from genome assembly GCA_019447015.1 of Hymenochirus boettgeri. Taxonomy (NCBI): domain Eukaryota; kingdom Metazoa; phylum Chordata; class Amphibia; order Anura; family Pipidae; genus Hymenochirus; species Hymenochirus boettgeri. The sequence goes on along the minus strand of CM033476.1, from coordinate 142,879,079 downwards.
TTTCTTTTATTTAGGAGGCTATGTATCAAGCGGGGCAAATCTATAAAGCAGCTGGTGGAAACGGAGCTTCTCTTATAGCTGCACTTACAGCTCCACTTGAGACAATAACCTTTATTTTCTATTTTAAAATTGGTAGATATTAAAAATGCTACCATTTAACATAAAAAATTACACTTTTTAAAAGAAAAGGTTTTCAATTTACAATAGTTCATTTTACATTTTGTGCCTGGCTGACAGCCCAGAAACTACTTAAAATGAGGGATTATTTCCTTATCTACTGGATTTCTTGATGGGCAGGTTCTTCCTAAAATCCCAGTATTCCGCTGCTTACCTAGCTCCCCAGTGTTTCTGAAAGAAGATATTCTCCATAATGTTCACTGGCCCCTTTTCGGAATGTGTCCACTGACTTTCATGGCTCCACGAACGTGTAACAAGCTTGCGCAGCATTAAAAAGGCGGCTTGTGTAGCCACTGTAAGCCATTGGCCATTTCTTTGTAAAACCCTGAAGAGCGCTGAGTAGAAAAGGCTCGGCAGACTTTATGTAGGATTTTTTTGTCAAGAATGCGGAAATGCACGAAATGCGATACTAGGGTTTTGGGGGGCAAATTTTATCTGTGGGGTAATGGAGGGGTAAGGTCACCACTTGTTAGTGCCCACGTATTGCAATATACTTTTTTTACAGGCTTAGGAAAAGGACTTTAAAATCTGACAGGGTTATTCGAAAAAAGTTCTTATCATTAAAAATAATGCTAATTTTGCCTCAACCAATCAGATGTTAGCTTTCAAATGTTAAATAACATCTGATTGATTGGGCAAATAGCACCATTTTTAAGGTTAAGAACTTTTATTGAATCTCCCTGTTAGTTTCGGGCTGGGCCCCTGACATACTACCCTCACTCCTGCTGCACGCAGTTTACTGCTGTTAGCTGTTTTTATACTGCTGATCGCACAAATGTAAGTAAAGGTGTGCTCAATTAGCTGTTTAAAACACCACACAAACAGTATTTTAAACAGCTGATCACGCACACCTTTACTAACATACTCGTTAACAGCTGTTTAAACACAGCTTGGCATGGAGATCACGGGCCCTCTTAAAATAGCAAGCATTATTATTATTACATCACTGGTTATAAAATCACGGGGGAATGTATTTTAGCTTAAAAATTTCCTTAAAGACAAACCTTTTATAGCCCAGATCAATATTTCCTTATCGGCAAATCTAATGCTTGCTATTTTAATAACAGTTAAAAGCAATCTGAATGAAACCTTTTCGGAAGGGCAAGTGGTGTTATTTGATCAGTTGGAGATAAATTGTCAAATGCTTTCCATGTTTCCTGTTACAGGTAGTTCACATACCTAGATCTGCCAGGCAACAATGATAAGGTTAATGCCACATAAAGAGAATTTCGTTGTTTTATCTGAAATCACTTTCATTTCACCACCATAATGATATAATAATGAAATATTAATGATATCAATATAATAGTGGTATAATAATGATATAATAATGAAATATTAATGATATAAAAATATAATAGTGGTATAATAATGATATAATAATGAAATATTAATGATATAAAAATATAATAGTGGTATAATAATGATGTAATAATATAATGATAAAATTATATCATAATAATAATGATATAACCCACCTCTCCCATGGATCCCAATGGGACCCAAGTATAACAAAATAACCTTATAATTGGTGCGCTACTATGTAGTAGTGCGCCGATTATAACACGCAATGTGAGACTGGGTAAGCAAATGAAGGAACGTCGGCAGAGACAAGTCAGAACTCTAGACTAGAACGTCTCTCTCCTTTTCTGGACGCGCACGCACTCACATGGATGAGGGGTTGTCACACACTGGAAAACAAGCATGGTATGTGTATCTCTGCCTTTTGTTGGGGGGGGGGTCACTCTCTCTCCTTCCAGATTGGATGGTGTATGTATGAGAGAGAGTGAATGGCTCACAAACTGCAGCACTTTAAGAAGAAGCTTGATAAAGGAGCAGTTGGCTCCGAAACATGTCGCTTTGTACACATTAAAATTGCTGCAGTTCACACTTGCTGCTTGTGGCTCGTCTACATTTTGTTTCTGGAAGCACTTTAAGAAGCCAGGAAAGGGGTGGTTTATAATGTATAATATACCCCCTTTCTGTAAATTAGTAGGATATTATAACTACCTCAGAGTTCAGTGCCCTTTATAAAAGCACTCGGCCTTCAGCCTTGTGCTTCTATATGGTCACAGAACTCCTCAGTGACATGTCCTTATAATTTACAGAAGGGGGTACATTATCCACTATATAATAATATAATAATGATATAAATGATGATATGAATAATTGTTATAATTAGTGCAATGTCAGGCTTATTTGGGAGATAATTGTGGACTGTAGTTTATACTATCTCAGTAATAAATTTTAGGAAGCTCTTTTGGGTGTTTTTTTAAGGCTGGGCACACACAGACAAATTTTTTATCCCAATCGATTGTCGGTTGTGGCGTCCACAGCCAACAGTTTGCTGTGGTTGATCACGTGGTCCATAGAGGGAGACAGCATAATCGTCCGTTTCGTCTCATCCAGGCTAACTGCCGACAGACATTGGTTGACAGTGACAACGAAACTGCCACAGATTTTTCGGCCTGACTGATACACAGAAATATCGCTCTGTTTGGCTGAAAAATATGCTTGTGTGAACCCAGCCTAAAGCACCTTCATCTGACATTGGGCAAACTCTCAACAGTCCATCCCATCTCCACCGTCCATTGGCATGCATACGCTTACAGTAATGAAGGGTGGGTGGACAGGGGGACTTGCAGCAGAGATGTCAGCCACTGCTCTCACTGGTTACGTCAGAACGTTTGGAGTTAAAGGAATGGATAGTAGGTGTCGCTACTATAGATTTAAAGGGGAACTAAAGCCAAATGACCCCCGATTAAGCAGTATCTAGGATGAAGGCCTAAAATGCTTGGTCTTTGCCTTCAGGGTACATCTTAGGTGAGGGGGTTGTTCATTTGGCTTTCATTTGCTACTTTTTAAAAAAAAGTTGAACAACTTTTAGAGATCTCCGTATATGTTACAGTTATACAATCTATTCATTTGGGGTATTAAATGGGGTATTGTTAACCACCTGTACCTACAAGCGAGTCCCTAGAGTCCTACACAGAAAACATATTTCAGACACATTAATAATACAAATTACAATCATCTTTCCATTTTTTTCCAGGTGTATTTCTCATTCCCTACATTCTGATTGCTATCCTGGGAGGAATTCCTATTTTCTTCCTGGAGATCGCACTGGGACAGTTCATGAAAGCCGGGAGCATCGCTGTGTGGAACATAGCCCCTCTCTTCCAAGGTCAGACCATCATTCTATTTTCACATCTGAAGTGGCGCCAGACAATGTGATTTATTCCGTGTTTCTTTATTGGTCAAAAGGGGCAGAGCCAATCAAATTCCAGCTCTACTTGTTCTGAGCAATAAACTGTCCTGTGATCCTAAGCAAATTTACCTGAGCTCAGCAAAGCGTTACAATTTCAATTAGGAATTTATATTCCGTCTCATGTCTAACAAGATTTTGCTATTTGCCCTGCAGTCCTCGCTTGTTAATTGAATGTTAGTAATAGCTTTTTTTCCTCATTACCTTTGATATTGTTAAAACGACAAAGCCCTAACAGCAGAAAAAAAAAACCTTCACCTTTCAGTATTTCGTAATAAACTGCAGTAACATCTTACTAGCACAATAAAGTTTAAAAATTAACATTGGCTGTTCCACCAGTCAGACATTAGTTTGCTTACATTGATACCCATTATGAGAATTTATTGGAACAGTGTTTTCTAAACAAAAATATACCTGTGTGAAAACTTTCAGTACAAAAAGCCCTGCCCCCTTCTCTAGCTCAGTGAGCTAACACATGCTCAGTTTGTTTATTTAACTCAGAAGAAAGAGAGGAATTCCCTTGACAGGAATTCACTAAGTTAAAACAAATTGTACTGTAGTATCACTTAAATAGGATCCTACTTAAAGGGGAACTGTGGTTTCCAAACAAGTTAAGTTTAAATGAAAGACCAGTTTCCTACTAAAATGAGCCATCAACCACCTCTCTACATACTCCACAGCCCAAGATATACAGAAATGACTGACCAGAAAGTTAATGGGTGGGAGGCTGACTTGTGACATTCCTGAGGCTTCTCCTGCACAGTGCCGCCAGCGAGCACAGCCTCAGACTCCCTCAGTGTGTGAGGCAGACAGGAAGTCCCTCCTCCTCTCTGCTGTGTGAAGTCCTGACCAGAGAAGGTAAGGGAATCTACAGCCCTTCTCTTTCACTCTGTGAAAACAGCCTTTTCAGGCAGAGTTCTTGACATGGGCTTAGGTGCCCGCGAGTGGGCGGGACTTAAGCGGCCGCGAGTGGGTGGGACTTTAGCACCTGCGAGTGGGTGGGGCCACGACACCCGCGGGTGGGCGGGGCCACATGGGGCTGTAAGATAATGGGCCATGGGGGGCCTGCAACTGGAGAGACCATGGGGTCCGTGAGTGGGAGGGACCAGGGGGGCTGCAAAGGGGAGGAGGAGACACAGGACAGATTGACTGACAGTTTCAGAGCAGGAAGCAGGAAGTTCAGGGGACCTGGTGATGCTGCTGCCACATCACACACAAAAATGTAAATATCTTCAAAATTATGCAAAATAAACAGTGGAAATAAATTGCAAAAATTCTCAGGGGAGACATTCCTATCAATTTACCTCAATTTACCTAAAGTCATTTTTGGACCACAGTTCCCCTTTAAATAGAATTTTGTCTTATTTTATTAACTACATTTTTCTTTTGTAGAGATATCATTTTATCTCGTCTTTTTACGTATTGCAGGAATCGGTTTTGCATCGGTCGTGATCGTGTTTTTCTGTAACACATATTACATCCTAATCTTGACATGGGCTGTCTACTATCTTGTAAAATCCTTTACTGCCACCCTTCCCTGGTCACATTGCAACAACACCTGGAACACTCTGGACTGTGTAGAGATCTTCCGGCATGATGACTGCAGCAATAACACAGGAAATTCTTCATTTGGCAACCTGACCTGCGATGAGCTCTCCGATAAAGTATCCCCCATCACTGAATTCTGGGAGTAAGTTCTCTCTACTTTTTACTTCTTTCTAAGTCTTTTACCTCTTTTTTTGTCATTGTTTAAAAGGCAGGATAATTTTTATGATAAAAAATAAAACAGTTCTCTTCCATTAATAGACATGGCCAACAGACATTATATTACTTAAAATGTATTACATTGCCTGCGCTGTTCTAAAATTCAATTCCTTTCCATAAAGGTGTTTATGGGCAATTGATTTCCCAAGTCTTATCTAAAATGTTAAGGTGCCCATACATCTATAAGATTTTAATTACCCGACCGAGCACTCACGCGATGTTCATCGATGCTGCCGGAACCGCTTCTCCCGATCGTATATTTGACCGACATGCGATCGCAAAATCCCATTCATTTTGCGATCGCATGTCGGGAGAAGCGGTTTCCGGCAGGATCGAAGGAACATCGCGTGAGCGCTCGGTCGGGTAAGTAAAATCTAATAGATGTATGGCCACCTTTAGGCTGGGTACACATAGAGGGACAAATGTCTGTTTGTCGCGGCCGAATTTGCGAATGATCGACTGTGCGGTCGATTTTCCGACACATACGAACGTATGATTGAGGTCGGTCGCAGCCGGCCGCCCCACAGCTTGAGATATTTTCAGCCGACCGACCGAAAGTGCCGTGAATCGGTCGGTCAGCCGAACATATCTTCTGGTGTGTACCCAGCCTTAAGCACTATTTTATAAGCACTAAAGAATGGGAAACAATTGTTTCTAACTGGACATTATATTTAACCAATGGAGGCCCAGCAATGCTCAAATGATAACTGCACATCAATCATTGGCTGAACATCCTGTCCAATTAAACTACATTTAATCCTAAACACATTAATGTTTTAGGATGTTTCCTGCTAAGATCAGTTGAATCAGACTGATCTTAGCAAACAAGTAAGGGTTTGTATTGGCACTAAACTGACTAAAGCCTAAAATCTAACTTCTTTTAAAATTAATCTAAAATTTATATGGAGATAGGAGCATATACTTCTATCTAAAGCTAGGTACACACAACAGATCATTGAAAGATGACAGACAGGATCTGCAAGATCTGCAAGATCCTGTCTGCCATCTTTCAAAGATCTGCATACACACAGTCCCGAGCATTTTCCCTATACACAATATAGGGAGAACGTTCAGGACTGTGTGTTTCCCTAGGCCGCGGCCGACTCCTCAATAGGGAGTCTAGCGTGGCTGATGGAAAGTTTTGGTCTTTACGAACAAGCTTTCGGCCGACCGCGCGCTTGTTCGGAAAACAAAGGTACATACGGTACCGATAAAGCCCCGATACCGTCGGATCCGACGGTATCGGGGCTTTATTGTTACTGTGTGTACCCAGCTTAAAATTTACCAGTTGCAATCTCCAGTTAAAACTCTTGCTGCATCGCAAAACTGAGCTGTCACAAGTGCAAGAGAGAGAGGCTGGCATTAGCTACAGCGATTGTGGCTTGTGAACTTCAATAGAAGCAAATGCCCCTATCTCCATATGAATTTTAGAGTTAAAGGGTATCTCCACCTGTAAAACAGACTAACTTTTTCCAGCGTAATTGAAAAACCAGAGGTAAAGGATCTATGCCTTATCTCCTGTTTCTCAGGAGGAAGCAGGGAACACTGAAAAAAAGGTACCTGATCGCAGGTAAGTTTTCAGTGTTCCCTGCCTCCTCCTGAGAAACGCTCCTCAACTGTTTCTCAAGTCCCAACACATCTTTGAAATGTACACGCATGTGCATACATTGCAAAGGTCCATCTGAACCTGTCAGAGGAACAGCAGAGGAGTGCGATCGCAGGTAAGTTTTCAGTGTTCCCTTCCTTCTCCTGATCATTTAATTGAGAAACGGGAGATAAGACATAGATCCTTTATCTCCCGCACTTCAATTACACCGAAAAAAGCTTAGTTACCCTTTAGGTAAAAGGCAAACCATCTAAATGAGCCATGAATACCTTCTCAATGCAGCTGGTAAGGAGATATTTTTTGTTGTCACTGATTTGTGTGTTAAAACAGTGAGGATGTAGGAAGTGACAATGTAGCAAATGAGCCAATCAATCATCTGGATTTTCTTGAAAATAGCAGTAAACATTCACCTTTTAGGCCCCAAATGTCTTGACAGTCTGCACTTAGAGAACTGATCCAATGGCTCATTTTAAAGGTAACACAGCTTTTTATTTAACCCTTACTCTGTTTGCAGACCACAGTTCCCCTTGAAAACAAACATGCATGTCCTGCTAAAAAAACAGCACCTGCAGTCATACATTTTAAGTTATATGAAGTTATGATAAATTAAATGCAGATTAAATTGCTCAGCCGCTCCTCCAATACCATGTATGTATGCTACTTAATTCTCTCAGTGCATGCAAACAATAGTTATTACATTTTCTCTTAAATACAAGGGATCTGCCTTCTGTGGCTGTCTGAGAATTTTGGGAGATGTAGTTTGACAACAGCTAGTGGCTTGCAGACTGCAGATCCCTGGCTTATGCGCTACTACCCTGTGCTGCTACTCTAGGGCGAGCATATATGTGAGCTGCAGTTTTGCATGCACATTTCTATTTCATGCATGGCAGTGAAAAAAACTCCCAGTTGCAGGCCGAATAGGAAGTTCAGATTTGTTAGAATTAAGGTTTAATACTAAGGGCAATGCTTGTGTATGTGGTGCACTGTACCGTGCACAGAACAGGCTGTCTCTGAAAATTTAAATGTATGAGTAGGAGCTTCTCTATTGCAACATTTCCATCTATTTATGACAGATATGCAGGCTTATCCAATAAGAGGTGCAAACATTTGTATATGCTGTTAATTTGCCTCAACCAATAAGATGATATCTTTTTAATGGTCTATTACAATTAGAAAACATTTCATGATATTTGATTGGCTGCACCTCTTATTGAATAAGGCCCATGGTGTCTTAGTAGAGCAAATTTAATACTAGCTCCTACTTATATGTGGGGCTTAGGGCTAGGCCACACTACTGCACTTTTAAGCTTGATATGTTCACGCTTTTATAAGCGCACAGTAGCTTTGGGCTATGGAGGTGGCCACATGACCTCCGTTGGTGTCCGCTACTCTGCGATCCGCTTCTCGCAGAGTAGCGGATCGCAGTTTTTGGTGTGATTCTCATGCACTCCAATAAGGGTGAAATAAATTGGCAAAATTGCACACATAAACAGACGTCAACTGATGTTTGCACAATTGTGCGAGATGTAGTGTGGCCTCAGCCTAAAGGATAATAATTATAAATTGGAAATATACTGGAGGAGAACCAGTTTTATAATACATTAAGCCTGCGAGATTTACTATGTAATAAGAATGTTTGTGGGCTGATGTTTGCCAGTTACCTATGTAAAACGTTACCTCCTGGAGGTTGGGCTATAGTATACTGGCTGTGTTATACAGAATTATGCTTATCTGCACTGAGACAGCCCTGTTACATGAATTTGTTATATTCTTTTAGACACATTACTTTTAGTAAGACAAACAAAAATCATTACATGTGGTGAGCTACTAGTGCAACCGTGCATGTGGGAACAATGAACATAAATAGTGCACAAAACAATACTTCTACTGAGGTATCCACCCGATTAAAGGAACATAGGAGAACCTAACAGTAGAACCATAGGAGAACCATCCCCGGGGGACCATAGGATTCCTTGCTCCGTGGTATTGGTAATATAATTCAACACAAAATGCAGGATTTCAGCAGTCTCTAGGGTGTCTAAACACACTCTTATCTCTTGGACAGGTCTAATAAAGAGGATATTTCACCGATCCGATCAAAGGCTTAAAGGAATAAGACAGAAAGTAATAATAATAAAAGGCCTAATAATACATTTAATTCTCATGATTGCCCGTGTAATAATGGCCATCTGAACTGCTAATATTACTGAAAAATACAATATTGCTTTAAAACATTTATATTAACTGTTATTTCTCTCTTCCTGTTTCCCATAGTCCACTGTGCTGGTTAGGGCTGTGTGAAGGCGTTACCAGCAGCAGAGGAGCTTGGGAAAAGGGGAGGAAAATTGTATTTTTAAATTTAAAAGTATAGCAGATCAGTTTCTCATTATATGGGAAAATTAATTTACAACTTGACTTATGTTTACCTTTAAAGTCATCTCCTCCCAGATCAGCTCAAGTAATAACTATAGGAGGTTGATTGCACAGGTAGAACAGTCAAGTAAAATGGCTTCCACTCCTCTCCTTATGGTGGTCATAGATGGCACAATCCTATGATGGGATTGACCATTGAGAATTTTTTTTCCAACTGGTCCAATATCGTACAATCGTTGGCAGATTGTCCAAACACGATCGCACGATATTGGAAAATTACAATATCATATGACCAGGATCTTAGCGTCTATGGCCACTTTTATACTAAAAAAACGATCTGCCACAGAGGTGACAGTGTCAGGGAGGGACAATGTTTATGATGACGGCCATTCCTACTGGCTCTACAAATGTTACTTGATCTTCTGCTTAGTGAAATTTCACCATCTGCTGAGACAGTGACAAAGATTTAGAGCTGATGAATGTGCAATGAACAGCAGGATTGTTGCTTGAAACCAAGGCCTGGATTATTACATACAACCAGCATCAATCCAGCTGTTGTTAAACTACAACTCCCAGGATTCCAGGATGTCCACCAGTTTTTTTTTTTACTGGACCCCTTTAAATCCAGTGTGGGTAGTAATTCCTAACTAAATTTGTCCATGGAAACCTAATTGGTTACTGCAGGTTTGTTATTATGGATTACCGGACCATGACAAACTTCTTATCTGTATATTTGATGGTTCATATATAATTTCACAGATATTTTTATTGTTGCTTTAAGCTAAAACGTATTACAATATAACAATATAATATATAGAGATGCAAAAAAACTAATGAAAAGGACACAGTTTGTTTAAATCTAAACACATTCTGTTCTACATCTCAGAAACTGCTAATTAAAATATTGTTATCACTATAGCAAAGGCATCAGGTAGACACAGTGTCCTTCACTCAGGGCACCCACAAGGCAGAGGAGATTATTGGGTTCTCCTATTATTATCTCCCCCCTTACAGGAATGGGGTCAGAAGAAGTAACTAGGACACTTGCTACAGTTTAATGAGAACCAAAGCCAAAACAGAATTTCAGATTTAATATATAAATGTACATTAATTCCTGTACGCAATAACCCTACAACCCAAAATTTGTATCATTGATGAGTATCAATTAAGTTTTCTGACTTCTAAAGCTGCTTACACACGTGCGATAGCGGGGGGCTGACCCACGGCAGATGATGTGTATGCACAGTTGTTTCGGGCAAAAATATCGCTGTGTACAGCCGTTCAGTTGAAGATCCACCCGGCTGGTCGGGCAATGATCCCAGAAAATGGCCTTTTCGACTGACAAAGTGCCCATACATGGCACGAATATCCGCTAAAACGGCCATGGATGCACATGTGTATTAAGCTTTAGACCTGGTTACCTGGCCACAGTTACTTGACAGCTCTGTATGGAGGTAGAGAGAGTCGAAATAAAGAATTCACTGAGCATGAGCTTCTGGGTCTAGGACCTGCTGAAACCTGCAGAATTAAAGCAGATGATTCTTTCACAATGCTGATTATAGTGATGAGAGATGAAGCTATTTTATTTTCAATAAAAGGTAATTTGTAGCTTAAGTGTCCCTTTAAATATTATCCAGTGCTTGTATGGCTCAATTTTGGTGTGAGAACCACTCATAGTGATTCATTGTTTTAATTGGCAGTTTGTGAACTATAAATGTGGAATTATTTCTCTTACTGTGTGGATCCTCTGTAATAAATAGCATTCAGTCACCAATCTACCCTTCAATAATATTACTTCACAGCTATGAGTTTAGCATTTATGTATAATGACATTTTTGTACTGCCCTACATAAGGGAAGTAAATCGTCGATATATCTGTAGTTTCCCAATGTAATGAAGTTCTTCACTACCTGTGCTGTTGTTCGTTCTCTGTTGCTATGATATTTTCTTGCAGTGTTGCGAGCGAGTGGCGATAGGGGAGGAGTGCCCGCGCACTGCGCCCCAGCAATCCCAGGACAGGAGCGGATCAGTATGACCTCTCGCTGGCAGCTGCTGGGTGGGATGGTCTTGTTAGCATGATTCTGAAACATGTGAGCCTGACAACAGCCTATCCCCTTTATTTATTTTGTATTGTACCGTGAATTTCTTTTGCCTTTTTTCTTAAGGTATGGTTTGTTTTTTTTTGGCTAATGTTTTTGTGATGTGAATCTGGTGAATGGCTTTCTCTACTGTACAATCTTAGCCAAACAGTGATATATACAAGGAGCAATTTCAACCTCAATGCCTGGTGGTGCCTTGTTTTAATTGTTTTTTTTTTAGTTATCAAATGAGCTAGACCCACACAGTTCATGTCACCTGTTAAACAGATACAAAATTTGCATGCAGACACACAGAATGATGTTTTAAAGAGAGGCATTGTTATGAAGGCCATATACCAGCATTCCTCCCAACATTCTTAGAGGCAGACCCTTCAAAATGGGACACTGAGACAGTTGGGGGGCATGCACTGCCTACCTGTTGACATTCCTGTGATATTCTGACAACCGCCCGGGGCCGAGCATTTTGCAATAGTCATTTAATCTCAAATTAAATGTTCAAGGCCAGGGAACAACACAGGAAAGTGGGCAGGTAAGTCAATTAGACAGCCTGATATCAGAACTCAATCGAATATTGGGACAGTGTATGGCCAGCATTATTCTTACCTTTTAATATGTTGTCTCAGGAACAAAAAACTAGTTTGCTGCTTGGGAATGAGGGTTTTATTCATGTTATAGTTAAAGGACAACTGTATTGTCCAAATTGCGCACCCCACCCCCAGTCGGGGATCTATCCAATGGGAAAAAATGCTTCTTGCAGAGTGTCTTCCCATTGGTTATGCCCTGGGTCAGAAGGGGGTGGAGGACACAACAGTTGTCCTTTAAGAAAATTTTTATTTTTCTGGTAATGTTAAAACACAAGATTCTAAAATAAATGCAAATACTGCAATGAGCAAGGTCTCTAATCCATCCCCTGCTAGAGCTCCTGTAATAAAACAGACACCAGTTAACTTACATTGCAACAGCATCCAATAATGTATTTTATTAAGGGATCAATCAGATTAATACGAATTAAAGCTAAGTGCCGATTGGATGCTGGGATTTAACAATGACATTACATAAACCAGATGGCCAATGATGATACAAATGCAGTGATAATTAAATAAGTGGATAACTGAAACCTGTTCCCAGATTGCTGTTGCTTGGGATTATTAGTGACTCCATTTAAATACTATACATTGGTTTATCGCTGTAGACCGTTGTGCTGCATGGGCTAAATTCATCCAGATATTTAAGTATGATGCCACTTTTATTTAGCCCTTGCTCCTTTGTTTTAAAGTAAAATATAAATAAAGCTCTTGCAATTTGAAAGGATTATGTGACCAGTTCGTTACAGATTTCATTACTGTTAAAACCTGTTAAATCAACAGTTAACATCTCGCCCAGCAACTAATCTTCAAATCCTTCAGCGTCTCTAGTTTTAAACATTGTTCAGCCGTTGCCCCTGACAGCGGAGCATGGACAGTCAAAAAGTATTTGGATTGGGAATCTCATTTGTGTTTGTCCATCCATGTAAATGTTTCTTAAAGTCTCCCACCAACTTAACCTTATATGGATGCACATTAAATGGCCCCACTAAAAAACAGAATAAATAATATATCCGTGAAACACTTGCCCAGGAGAGCAGTGCACTGTAAGATTCCTTTCCTTTGGCCTTGATGACTAAATATAAATATCTATTACTGCTCTGCCTGTGTTCCATAAGGGAGAACAAAAAAGTACAAAGTACATGAGCATTCTTCTGTGCACAGCTTTGATGATATCAAGACCACATGCAGTAGAATGCTCATTCATGACTGTCTTATGTCAGTGGTGGACAAATTATTTTTACATTAGGAACCAATCAGATAACTCAAGAAGATTATCTTACCTTAGGTAGTCAGCTCCACATGCACCAATCGAAAAACCCTATTTTTCCTTCTGTTTCAGTTGTGTCAGTAGAATTCTTTAGTTCTGATTCATTTTTTCATAGTTTAGTTTGAATAGCATGGATTTTATTTCCATTTTGCTTATGTAAATTGTACATTTCAAAGTCAGGCTGGGAGTTGCCATGTTGCTTTCCTCTGCTTAGGAGATGTAGGAGGCTTTAACATTTCCCTTTATAGTTAAACTGGTTTGTGAGTTGCAACCTCAGACTTCTAGAAAAAGGAGCTGTTGGTATTGCTCCAACTTCTTCTCATTGGGTTAATTTATGTATCTAGCTTCAATTTAGTGCCAGTGTCATTTTCTTGCCCTTCCCTACAAAAGATGTTACTGTAACACAATAGACTGGATGCATATACTCACCCACTGGGTGAGAAACAAGATAAAAAGCAAGTGCTGTTATCAACAACTTAGATAAATATAGCAGCTACCAGGCAAGCAGTATGGCAGCTTTCAGTTGCAAAGACATAGAAAGAATGTTCTGTGCTCCTGATTGACATTCTTATGTTTACTGAGCAAGAAAGGAAAATGTTATAAATTTGAATTTAAAGTATTTTAAGTAAGTGGCTTTTACATGCTATCCATTTCATTGGAGTCCACCACCAGGCATTCACATAGGGCTAATTTAAAGGCTACTTAAATTTTTTTTCTTTGTGACCATTCGGAGTGCTCACTGTAATCATTCTTTCAGGAGAAAGGTGTTACGTCTGTCCAGTGGCCTGGATGTGATGGGTTCTATAAACTGGGAGCTGCTCCTCTGTCTGATTTTTTGCTGGCTGCTGGTTTACTTCTGTGTCTGGAAGGGTGTCAAGTCCACCGGAAAGGTATGGTAATAGACAAAGGAGAGGGGTGCAAGGGGGAGGGTTATCTAAACCTTAAAGATCTCTAGCCTAACATAAGGAATTACTTAAAGGGCATGTCCACCCTTAAAACAAAAACTGGTTACATGTCAGTTACCTGCCCCTAACCTCATCTGATATATTCAGCACATTATTAGATATATTTAAGTATAATTAATGCCTTTATTCAGGCAGAGCAAGCTGGCTCTGGCCCCACCATGCAGTTAACCAAGACTATGACTGCTAATATGACACTCAATAATTGACTGCTGTTTTACCTGCTGCCTCACTGCACATGCTCAAGCTTATTAAAAACTTGTGCTGCAGAGGGAAGAGGCAGATACCTTTGCCAGAATGGAAGAGAACTTCCTGACAGAACCAATAGGATTTGCTGATAATCGTCCCTGTTTGTACCAACAAATTGGCCAATATTGGTCACTCTCAGTTCCCTAAACGTTATTATAAGAAGCAGACAGTGATTGTTTATATGTGTGTTACCGAATGATCTACTTTTACAGTATTACAGTATTGGGAGTTCAATTTGTTTATAAAGTGTGAATGCAGATGACGACGGATTCCAATTAGAAAATGTGTTTTAGGCTGGAGATACCCTTTAAAATGCTCTGGACTAAATTGTTTTCTATTTATTACAAGAGACTTAGCGTGGCCATACAAATTTTCGTACACTCATTAAATCCTGTTGGGATGTGCCATGTATGTTTTAAGGTGTGGGGGGCGGAAAACGATGCAGATAAACTACCTCCATCAGCATTGCTGTCAGTTGTTCCAAATTGAAACGTTCCATGGCCTATAGTAGAGGGAGCCAACATGCTTGGCCGTGTGTGAGTGCAAGTTCATCGGTACATTGATAGGATCTGTCGATACACATGCGATTGTAATCGCATACAGACTTGGAAGTGAAAGTTTCCAGGCCTATAACTTTGGATCCACAGCAGCTAGATATATCATCATATGTATGAAAGAGCTGTTTTCAATTACTTTACATTGAGGGCACGCGTGCAGAGACCACAGTTTCCCTTTTAGGGTTTGTTCACACTAGAGGGCAAATTTCAAAATGCTATACCCACAGAAGTGAATGTTCCTGATGCAGTGCATCATTTTCATTACACTGCATGTAGCAGTTTGCTGCAGTACAACATAGCAGTGCCATTGAAATCAATGGATGCCGCAATACAATAACACAGGGGAACACTGCACACATCGTAAGTGCAATGTTCCCCTGTGTTATATAGGCTCATAGTGTTAATGTCGCCTAAGGGCAACTAACACTCTAGAACAGAAATGTGAACAGTGAACCACCCCTGCATATATGAACTTGTATATGCTAAAATCCATCATACATATTAACCATAAATACATAACCTGGTTTGGCTTGGGACAGAATGGCCTGTCCTGGTGTCCTGGAACATGGGTCTGAACAGATTTGGGTGGTATGGGGCTGGGCAGAATATAAAAATACCCTACACCTGGTCCTCAGTGTTGGGAACTCAAGTTTGAAAACTACATCTCCCAGTCATCCCTGGTTGCAGAGAGGTTTTAAGGAAATGCTGGAAAACCTCCTGGTATAGCTTATATTTAATGTAGCATATAAAGTTTGACTTTTTGTATGGTGAAAGGTAGAGAACAACGAGCAGTGATTAGTTAAGATGGTGGGGACTCTATACAGGAAGTGACATCTCCCTTGTCCTAGCAATGTGTGACATTCTGGCCCTGAATAAGGCAATCTGGATAGATAGTAAAGCTTTTTTTTTTTACTAGACAGAGGTACGTCTGTGCTGGAGACTGTTTGCTTGGAGCGAATTGAAACCTTGGCACAGTAGCCATGTTTTTCTAAATGGAAATCACTCAAAATAAACATGTTTTGGAGAATGTGTAGCTCAGTGTACAGTGTTTGTAGTGCAATGTCTGTCTCGGTGTGCAGGGGGGTAGTGACTGCCTGCCCACAATTCTCTGGGTTTAGATGTAGGTCTTACAATAACCTTTTTTTCTGGAACAGATTTTCAAGTTAAAAACATAGTAACATTGGAGCCTTGTTGGTTTAGTCTTGGCTCCCAAGAACCTGACAGGGTACGAAATAACTCATTTTAATAGGATTCTCTTTCTAATAAATACAAAGAACCCCCTAGTGAGAAGGTCGGTCTCCGTTAATTCTATGAACTGGCACCATACCTCAATGTTCTATTACTGATGCCAAACTCATAAAAAAGTGGATCCAACCAATGTGAGCTGAGGTTTTAACTACCGGTAATGTTTGCCTGTTAATCTGCAATAACCAATCAGCTGTTACCTTTTAACTGCTCCACTGCCATTAGAAAACATCTGCTAATAGTATGGTCAAAGTTTTGCACCAATGATTATTGTGTATTGTGGGATGTTTTGGGTTATTTTGTCCTGTTGAGTGTGGTAAATCTATAACAACTAGAAGGTAGCATTTTGAACAAAGAACAGTTCTGTTTAACCTTATAGAGGGAATGAGTCACTGGATAAATTTAGCAGCAGTAACTTTATTCTACTCCAGCAAGTGAATAGGTAACTGAGCCGTCTGTTTAAATTCAATATGTGTTTATTACTTTCAATGAATTTTTAGACCTTGGAAGAACTTCTAGTGATCTATGTGCTGTTTGGGAACATCATTCTTATTGAGTAGTCAACTTTAAGATAAGAGTTATGATAAAGCTAGGTACACACCAAGCGATTTTTCTTCCTGACCGGTTCGATACTTTCGACCGGTCGGCCAGGAGGAAGGACTGTCGGTTGCGGCAAAAGCAGCCACGTCCGACAGTTACCGCGACCATAGAGGTTTTCCATCATGTCCTTTCGTCCGATTCGGACGAACGATTGGTCGGACATGGCTGTATTCGGATGCGATAATTTTGGTCCGATCGACCGATACACTGATCTATCGGTCAATCGGACCGAAATATCTCATCGTGTGTACCCAGCTTAAGAGTAGAAAGGATCTTTATGAAGCAACAACCGCAAAACACTTTTTAATCTCCTAATTTAAAGGAGAACTAAAGAGTTTAACAAGAACACCCCTGTTTAAATATAACAAGGCAGGCATCCTAAAAAGATTTAATCTTGTCTTTATTATACATCCTAAACAGAGATATCAGCTGTCCAATTTCCCTTTGTTGAAGTCTGGATGCCGCCGTCTTATTTTGACGGCTGATTAAATGAACAAGAACACATGCTTTGCAGGAAGTGTGCAGTCTCATTGGTTGGAAGCACCAAGGCTGGACCAAAGGGAAAATTGTACTGCTGATACATTAGTGTAGAATCTGTATCCAAAAGTAGAATAAATGTGAATTAGGCTGGTACATCTAAATGGGGGAATGCTTAACCCTTAAGTTCCCCTTTAAGATAAACTATCATCCTTTGACATATCATTCTGTTCCCATTATCCTGGCAATTTTCCTATTGATTCATATGTCTGGGCATTACAGGCTTCTGGATAAAAAAATCAGCCATCGGTTACCTTGTGTGAACCGCTCACTACAGGATAAAAATAGTGCCACTGTCTAATAAACAAGTATGTGTACAAACAGAAAGAGACCAAACACATTCTAAAGGTGGTTATGTGTGGCCAAGAAAAACATTTTAATCTAGAACATCCTAGAACACTCCTCCATTGAACATATTATGCCCCATCCAAACTAGACAATGACTATACTCATTCTGCCATGCCACCCCCTCAATTTGCCCTAAAGCACGCCCACTGTGGTAAGCTCCAACCTTTCAGGTCTGTTATAGTAAACTACCCTACATTTATACAGACTGTTAAGGTGCGTTTGCTATTAGCGAGTGCTCTGCCGGGACAAATGACTGTTGATTGTGGTGATAGTGGCCGAGGCCAACAGATCCTATAGAGATCCATACAATCAGCTGTGATTTACCAGCAGGCCGAGCTCAGTCATGGCCACCCCCACCCACACCATGAGATATTTCCATCCGACTGACCTATCTGTGGGTCGGCGGAAAATATTGTATGGTGTGTACGCAGCCATAGGGTGAGGCCACGTTACGATGCTTAGAAAATCATGCATTTTTATAATAATAAATAATATAATATGTACTAAAATGTAATATATATCATAATGCACGCTAGACAAGAAAGCTTGTCAACTAAATAAACCGTTAGTCCATAGAAAAAGTATCACAGTACTGAAACCGAAAGTGGTCAGTGGAGCCGGTGACGGATTGTGGGCAAGGTAAATTGCACTCTCTTCATTCCTGGCTCCTTCTAAATTAATTGAAAAGGGGGAGGTAAGGCATAGCTCCTTAAATCCCCCTTCTTCAATGAATGCAGTAAAGGAATAGTCAGGCAAAATGGGGCTTATTTAATGTGCTATAAATCTACAGAAACCAATCAGATCCTCTTATAAACCCTAATCCTTTAAGAATTCTATATTTTTATTATTGTATTTAATATAATGCCTCCCTGTTCTCTATCTCTCCACTTATCACGTTTTTTCTTTGCCTATGCATTCTGCCTCTGCCTGTCCCAATCTATTCCTGTGCCAGATTGGACACTGCCTCCTCTGTGTGTCCTTCATTCATTGCAAGCGCCCACCTTCCCCCTCCTTGTTTCTTTTTCCTTCCACAAGACGGGAGATTGTCTGAGGGAAAGAGAATGTGGAAATAAACTGTACTGTCAAAATAATGAATGGCCGGTTCCAACACACTGTGCATTACATAGGAATGCAAATGGCCGCTGTACCATAGCTGACTTAGTGGATAACATGTAAATTAGATTGCCTGGAAAATTCCACTCTCTAAATTAAAGATTCTGATCATTAATCTGAGCCCTTGTGTTACCAAGTGATGACAAACCCCATTGTGCATGATAGACTTTCACCTAATAGGAGAGGTGGGGGGGATCTGCTTAATGGTCCGTCATTGTCCTTTTACGGATTATGGATTAACAGAACATAATTTCCTTCAATTCACTGGTTCATAGTCATGGCCATTTCTACTGATATCATATCATGCCCTATATGCTGATTTTCACAATGCAGGCAGAACCAATGGTCCAATGCAAAATAAAATATATGGACACAAATCCTCTAACTATATTTAGTAGAAATAAAATAATACGTATATTGTTTGTCAATATATATGTCGGTAAATTTTAATGAAACAGGAAGTAACACAGTGGACCCGGGGTCTGTCCGTCCCACCCCCTACTTCAGTGAATCAGACATGCTCAGTGTGGTTTACCTAGGAGAAGAAAAAAAAACTGGCTAGAAAAAAGCAATTTTGTCTTTAAAGATTTTTAAAGAAAAATGTATTTTGCAATCACAAGATTTTGGTGGGGGGGTTTAATTAATTGAAAACTCTCTGGCTTTGTCACTGCATTGAACTGTTATACACCATTAACCATACACCATCGCTTTGTAAAGAAAATATATGAAATGGACCCGTACATTTCCTCTAGTGCAAAATAGGTTTCACTTCCTTATAAATACTCAAAGCTTTCCATTAAATTACAAGAAGCTACAGGAAAGAAATGGGGTAAACTTTTTTTTATTATATGCGTATATGCGAGTATACAGCAAAATAACATCTATTGTCCCATGGTAATCTAACAATTCATCAATTCATTAAATACAATGGTGTGTGGCTATATGGAAACCGATGCAGCCAGCATCCTGTTTCTAATGGAAATACTGATCAGGCTTTCAGGATTGCTGATTTTCTATGTGATTAGTTTCAAAGGAAAATATGGTAGTAGTACTTAGAAATGCAGCAGGGTGTCCTGAAAGGATACTTACTAGCCGATTAGCTGTCATTCTTACCTTTGAAATCAGCAGCAGAAACCTACTCTTCACTTTCCTGGACTTTGGGTAAGCATTACAGAGGAACCATAAGGAGCAGAAGAGTTAGATAAGGATCTATTAACATTACACGGTGGGGCCAGCATGGGGGTAAATTTTCATTTTTGGGGGTGGACATGCTCTTTAAGGATGCTTCATAAGGAATAACCCATGTCAGTATATTTTAATGAATTTTTATAGAAAAATAAACCCTAGATATTTACAATGGTATTTTCCCTTTAATAGGTAGAAATGGAATCTGTCATTGTGACCTGCCATCTGCTGGGTTTTACAACATCAAGTAGCCCAATGGGGAAGTTTTAGTCCACAGCATATGGAGGGGCAGAGTTTCAATATGACCTAGATTTCTCATATTGTGCCAAACTGGCGTTCTCCTTAGCGCATCCTAAACTAAGCAAGGCCTTG
The DNA here is from genome assembly GCA_019447015.1 of Hymenochirus boettgeri. NCBI lineage: Eukaryota > Metazoa > Chordata > Amphibia > Anura > Pipidae > Hymenochirus > Hymenochirus boettgeri. The sequence continues at coordinate 142,858,773 of CM033476.1, read as the reverse complement.
GTGTTTGAAGTCTCTCCAATAAGGACCTTTCCTATGCAGCTTATTTCATGCCAGCTGGTGTCCTGTAAATCTGATGGTCAGCAGGGCTTGTTAGACCACTGGGAATTAGACTAAATATGGACACAAGGGAGGGGGGATGGTGGGTTATGAATGGAGTTCTAGCTTCATTTCTTTCCTTCCTACTCTTGTTCCTTTTATGAACACTCAACAATAGGATTTTTTTTAACACCAAATATAGCTGGTGTGTTGAGAAAAATAGGTCTAGAAGTAGAGAAGAATTTGGGATTTCCTCTTATTGGAATGCAGAAAGCATTTTTGTCACCAGATTATCACAGATTACTAGTTCCTCATAAAAAGGAGATTCAGAAAAACCCTGTGAGCATGCAGTTAACTGGAGTGGAGTGGTTACCTTAAAATCAACTTTCAATTTAACACATTGCTAGGATCACTGGCCCTAGCAGCCAGAAAGGTATTTAAAGGGCAACTCCAGCCCCCAAACTAACTTTTAGTATCCTGCAGGGAATTGCTATAAACCTCGACCTCGTGCGGTTTATAGCACTCCCCAAATGTACTTACCAGCCTTCGTTCCCCCGACACCTTCTGCTTAACTCCCATGCCTTTTCCGTGCACGGAAGTCAAGCAGGAGGGGCTCGACCGACATCCGCCCATGTGATTGGCTAAGGTTTATAGCAATTTCCTGCAAGATACTAAAAGTTAGTTTGGGAGCTGGAGTTGCCCTTTAAATATATCACTATATTTTACTACTTTCTTTCTATGCTGTCAAAAAACAATCTGCTTGCTAATCAATAGATCTTACCACCATCTAGAGGTTTATAATTAAAAAGGAATGACTAAGGGCTAGGCCACACTGCCGCCTTTTCTCACACGCTAATGAGAATCGCAGAGCAGTGCATGTCACTGGCCCCCATTTTTTGCAGATTACATGGGTTCTGATTGTGGCCTATTACGCATCTCAGATTTTTTACATGCTTCTCCAGCTTACATAATTGTAACTTTTCCAGTCTCTCTTCATATTCAAGCTCCCCCAGTCCCCTTATTGATTTAGTTGCCCCTTGTAGACAGGATTCCAAAATTGCACTGCATATTCCAAATGAGGCCTTACCAATGCTTTGTAAAGAGAGAATAACATTTTCCTCCCTTGAATCCATACCTCTCTTTATACAAGACAATACCATGCTGGCTCTAGATCCCCCTGCAACAATTGCACATCCTCTGAAGTTTTTAATGGTTTTGTGTTGTCAGCAAACACAGAAACCTTGCTGACAATACCCACTTCCAAATCATTAATAAATAGATTAAATAGAAGCGGCCCCAACACAGAACCCTGTGGCACCCCACTTAGCACTTTAGTCCATAATGATGAAGCCCCATTAGCAACTACTCTGTATCCTATTCATTAACCAATTTTCTATCCATTTACAAATGTGACTCCCCAGACCAACAGACCTTAGCTTATTCATTAGTTGCCTATGGGGGACTGTATAAAAGCCTTTGCAAAATCCAAGTATACTACATCTACTGCTATAACAGAGACTAAAATTCTACTTACTTCCTCATAAAAACTCTCAAAGCTGTGCATCAGTCATTTTAACTCTTAAAGCTGTGCATCAGTCATTTTAACTCTTAAAGCTGTGCATCAGCCATTTTACCTTAGAAAACAATACTAATTTCAGTGGCCTCACATGCCTAGTGCCTATTGTGTACTTGGCTGCCAATGTGTAGATATGATTATGATGGACAGATTGTGTTACTTACCTTTTACAGGGAACAGAGCAGTTTTAATAAAGATCTAGTTCTGTAATGCTGGGCAGCCTAGTTATGTAAACAACCTTTTCATAAGACTGTAGATTGATGCTTCAGCTTTCCTCTAATATTAAGTCAAAACCTGATGCTTATCCTCCAATGTTACTTAACACCATGGTAGAAGGAAACCTCTGCTAACATTCCACAAGCCCCATTGTGTTCTTGTTGTCTACACAGAGCTTGCTTTCTTGCTGCTGGCATACGATATGACTAAAGGTCACTGAGACTCCAATATCAGTCATACAAAGAAAAAGTGCCCAAGGAATAGGCTGAGCTGAACACGGATAGTTTAGTTATGGGGCATTAATGTTATGATGGTGAAAGCTACCAGGTGTAGGTTTGTGGAAAGGCCATTTAGACCTTGAACTTTTGATGGCAAAACGATATACTGTAATATGTATATATGGGTTTTATTCTACATTTCTGTATTTACACAAAAATAACCAAAGTGGGCCCTATTCTATAGATCTGTCAGAACAGAAGGGACTTAAGTTCCAAAAAAGATGCTTTGCTAACTTTTCCCAACAAAATAGATAATATAATCCTATACAGGAAATAGAAAGGAATTTATTTTCTAGAGAAAGTTGCAGCGGATCACATGCACGTCTTCTATCCTAGAATTTTCTTTTAGTAACCCTTCATGTTTAAAGAATTTGTGCTTTTTGTTCCAGATTGTCTACTTTACAGCCACTTTCCCATATGTGGTTCTACTCATTCTTCTTGTTCGTGGTGCCATGTTACCAGGGGCACATGAAGGCATCATGTATTATCTGAAACCCGATTGGTCAAAACTTGGGACTGCCCAGGTAAAATGTTATTATGTGCACATAAGTGAAGATTCTTCTCTCAGAATTTTGATATCTGTCTGTGATGTGTGGTTTTCATTTGCCTATTTTCATTCTATCCTGCAATATGTTTCTACCGGACAGAAAATTAATGATTTATTATTAGTTTAGGATAGAAGATTTTTAAGGCTATTTGTTTTATTCCTACAATCAGAAAACTGCTATTGGAGTGTTTTACACTTGTCTGCTATAGTATTTAAAACAAATGGACCCAAACAGGTTTTGAATTAAGGAGAACTAATAACTAACATTATATTCATTTTAGTTTTTAGAATGCAATTTACCTTAAAATTGATTTAAATTGTGGTTGCTGCTTTTTCTTATTTCCCAAACTCCTTTGCTTCTGGTAACACTCCCTTTCAAAGCCAAGACTTCATTTTTTATCAGCCCCAGACTTGAATAGTTGATAACATAACAACTACAATAACCTATAGGAAGTAACGCTTCAACAACTGATTCATTTGTCTTTATATAAACATATATTAACATCTTGAGTTCTAATTACATAAATAATAATACTTTATTATTATTACACAGAAGCTCATTCCACATAATTCTGATACGTGATAAGTAACTATGAAGCCTATGTTCTCTGTTTCCATCAAAACGTTTCTCCATATTGGGGGTTGATATTGAAGCTCTAATCCTGTGATTTTGTCTGTACTAGGTGTGGATAGATGCCGGCACACAGATATTTTTCTCCTATGCCATTGGACTTGGTGCTCTGACTGCTCTGGGCAGCTATAATCGCTTCAACAATGACTGCTACAAGTAAGATATCCCACCCATCTCTCCAATACACCATCTGGAAACAGTAAAGTGTTGGCAGCAGAGCTTTTTGGTACTTCTAGTTACTCTTGGCTATTTTTAAAGTTTCAGACCAATTAGGTCATTTCATTCACAACATGTATTTCTTGGCATCTATCGAAATACCTACATCATTCAGAACAGAGCAGGAAAACATAGCACTGTACAAAGATGTTATTCACACCATTGCCTAATGACAGCCAGCGTTAAACATCTCTCCTTAAGAACTTAAAAAACAAGATTGTTTGTCCTATGTTTAAAAAAATAATTAATAAACACAAAAAGTTCCATTGGAATCAAAAAGGACTGTTAAATTCCTAAACCCCATTTGATTGGAGTGAAATCAGATGGGAGCCAGACTGCATTTCAAGGGCTTCTAATTGTGTTTGTGATCAAACATGCTCTTGTAGTGTCTGGGAAAACCTTTTCTATTATAACAAGTGGATTTTCCTTCATGGGATATTAAGAGTTGAATCTGATTTGTTTTTTTACTTATATAACAACCAAAAATATGAAATATTATATATGCACCAGATGATGGCCATAGAAGTAGAACACCATGAGTACAGTAACATATGTCTATCATATGATCTAGATATATTACTGTAACTGTACTGAGAAACATTCTGTTTATACTTTTATGGCATATACACAGAAAGCAGGGATCATGCCTGCTGGTTTATATAGTGAGATTTATTGCTCTTCTGGGCACAGCTGCTGTAAGGAGAGAACTCGGAGTTAGGGCACCCTGACATGTGCCATGCAGATCGTATTCCAGACCCACACTATGGATAGTGCTCTATCTATGCAAGGAAAGCGTGGCTGCACTCTAATCCTACTAATTTCTATAGTGTGGAACAAAAGCTAATGTGTAAATAAGCCTGATTGAAATCTAGCAGCTAACTGTAACTTTCACCTCTGAAATCGTCAGAGTAATAATCTCTAAAGTTAGGTACCGATACATGCCCCGATGCACAACGAATGGGCATTTTGTTCATTTATGGGCGTTGTTGAAGATCCAACCCAGTGTGCATCCCTCCTTCCTACTGGACTGCAGTTGGTTTTTAGTCTTGATTTACATTAAGGTCATGGGCAGGTCTAATAGTAGTAGCTTGACAGCTTTAGAGTGGGTCTATAGAATTCACTGGTCCCATATAACTATTTGTCTAGGACTTTATCCCACTGTTACATTATAGGATTTATGCTGGGACATTCTACTTACTTTAAGTATAAAACAATGGGGCATATTTAATAAGAGGTGCAAAAATGTACAGATTTCTTCCAATAGCTGTAAACCATTTAAAAGGCAACATCTGATTGTTTTAGTAGCAGTGGACAATTTTTTTTTAAATGTTTAACATTAAATATTATGTTTAACCTTTAACATTAAATGTTTCTGAGCATTCCCATATCCGATAGATGTAGAGGAGGTAACTAAGCACGTGTGCCCTACTGAAGGTTTCAGTGGAAGTTATGGATGTGATTTATTTATCTTTATGCATGATAGTGGACTTATGTAGCAGCCCCCATTCATTTATAAGGGTAAGGCACCTGTGTCAGCATAACCTTTGAACCATTTAGGTAAATATATAGCAAACCAAAATTATGTAGTTTTTCTCTCAGTTCTATGCAGGGTTGCCAGGCGTCCCTATTTGGATGGGATTGCCCCGACTGCCGGGACAGAATCCCAAGTCCCACAGTCAGCACTGAAATCGCAACCAGAGACCGGCCTTGGCAGCCCTGCCCAGTTACACCCACTCCCCACCCAGTTATTCCCCCTAAACCCACCTCCAACCACAGCCCCACCCATAGCCCCGCCTTTGCCAGGGAGCCAGGGAGGCAGCCAAGATCTGGCAACCATAGTTCTATGGCAGAGACCAGAAATATTTCTTGTTATGTAAAATATTAATAAGCAAAAGTTTGGCCTTGCTGTTAATTTGCAACAACCCAATTAGATGTTAGCTTTTTACTGGGTTGTGGTGTGATTGGGTACACACATGAAAGATATTTTAAAAATGACAGACAGAATCTGCATTTTTTAAAGATTAGGCTACTCACAGTTCCAAACATTCTCCCTATGTAAAGTATAGGGAGAACATTGCACATTTCCCTCAGCCGCAGCCGACTCCCTATACCCTATAAGCAGCCACAATTATTTAGTGAGGACAGCCCTCCTATACTTACTTATTTAAAAAAAACAAGACTGTTTTACAAACCCTGAAACTCTTAAAGCAGCCCTATATGGCCGTCTAATGTTCCCGCAATGTTCTTCCAATGTTCAGGCACATCAGAAGGTAACATCCAATGGGCAGACAATAGACATTCGACAAAGAAACGCATAATCTAATGTCTTAAGAGTGTATGGCCAGCATTATTTTTCCTGTAGTCTTCTTGTTACGTAGATACTTCCCTCTTCCATTGTCATTATGTGGACAGCTAAGTCAACCACTCTCGCTCTCTGTTCTTCTATTCCAGAGATGCATTTATCCTTGCACTAATCAATAGTGGGACCAGCTTCTTTGCAGGCTTTGTGGTGTTCTCAGTCTTGGGCTTCATGGCCAATGAGCAAGGGGTTGATATCTCAAAGGTGGCAGAATCAGGTAACTGCATAAATAAAAACCTATTACAACATAGTGAATTCTTTCCAAGGAAATCCCCTTTATACAGAGCATTTTTTGTTTACATGACCAGATTTCCTGTATTTCTACCCACAGGGCCCGGTTTGGCTTTTATTGCATACCCGCGAGCGGTCAGTTTGATGCCAGTGGCACCTCTCTGGTCTGCCCTGTTCTTCTTTATGCTGCTGCTTCTAGGTTTGGATAGCCAGGTAATGGGAACTGCACAAGAGTTATGGTGATTTGAATGTGAACAGGTGTTTGGGGTAAGGGAAGGGGGAAAACTCCTTAATCATCCTGTCTCCAGTCGCTAGGTCATATAGCACAAAGATACAGAACAACTACCTGCAGATTATTTGGGAGGATTGTCTTATTCTATTTACCATTTTTTAATCATCATACTCTTCCAAACTTTTAGTTTGGCGGGATCAGGAGACTATGTGCAGATTTATAAATACGGCCCTTATTGAATAGCCAAGCTCTAGTGGTAGAACCTTCACCAGGTATCAGTAGTAATATGTCACATCATGATTGTTGTTTAGAACCATCCTTCTCCCATTGTATTTAGTTGCTGTAATATCCATTACCCTAAGGGTACAAGGTGTTCCATATGAATCTACAAATTCAGCCTGGTCAACCTCATTCCAAACAAGAAACCACAATGTAGATTCCACAAGGCAACAGAAACACAGAGGTCTGACTGTTCAAACCCATTTTAACTTTGCGGCAGGCCAAGTAGATATTTTAGGGGATTAAATATGTGCTACCTAGAACATGTCACCTAACAGTTCTGTATACTGAATAATTTCTAGCATACTTAGGTTTGTTTTAACACTGCAGAAAACAAAGAAGTGTGTGTGTGTCTTTACTGCTAAAATATAGAAATTCCCAGCATGCCCAAGCATTTAACATCCTCGCTTTAAGGCTTGGACAATCAAATTAGACATAGTTAATCACAAGTCTGTCTCTCTGATTACAGTTTGTTGGTGTGGAAGGTTTCATCACGGCCATCTTGGATTTGCTTCCGGCTCGATATTACTTCCGCTTCCAACGGGAAGTCGCTGTGGCTATTTGTTGTGTTGTAATGTTCCTTGTTGATCTTTCTATGCTGACAGAGGTGAGGATGCAAACATGTTGCATTATATTTTGCACCTTTCTTGCAGGAGTAGCCTCATATACAGTAACTGTATTATTACTAAATAGAAAGTCCTACACGGTGAAATATAATGTTACTTACTAGCTTTTCTAATGTGAGCTACCGGTATTTTTCATATACAGGCATTAATAAAAACAGCCACATAAGGCTTTAAAGGAATTGTACACTGAAAAAACGACTTTGCCTCATTTCAATCTATAAATGAATACATGTAAGCAGCACTTACTCTGATGAGTTTGTGTTGCTGCATGACTTCAATCCAGTACTTGTTTTACTCAAGCTAAGTCCCCCAGCCCCCTGCCAGACTATCTGACTCTCTGTGAGGGCAAGCATGCTCAGTAATCCCTATAAGGCAGCATTGGGAGAAAGAACTTCCTACAGTGCAGTACACATACCAACTGTCACCATTCTATCTACAGAAACACTATACATAAAAGAAGAGTTTATGATAATAAGGCACTTGTTTGACAGATGTTTCAGACTGGATATCTAAAGAAACTGGAGACAGACCAACAAAAAAAGTGTACAGTGTTATGAATTATAGTTTCCAGTAATGGCCAATTTAAAAAAAACAAATTTACCAGTGTACATATCCTTTCAAGTATTTTTAAAGCAGTAGGGGTACCTCCCAGCAATAAAACATCTTCCCTACAGTTCTCCATCATGGGATATAATAACACATCTTTAGACTGCCACAAATAAGTTTACTTAAAGGGAAAGTTCAGTAAAAAAAATCATTATTTTAAAAATTCTTAGTTTATATTATAAATATCTAGTTATTCTACATATTCTCCGTTTTGAAAAATCATTTGCATTTATACCCCTTGCTATTCCCTGCTGTTGACATTAGTGAGCTGACATTTTAGGAACTGTAATGGTCCTTCTTCCACCGATTGGCTATTGCATGGGTCAAAAATGCTCAGATCTCTACTGAGCAACTGAATCAACCCAGGAGCTGGGTCACAGGGTAAGACCTGCAAATAGGAAGTCAGTATTTCAGAAGCATTTATTTATACACAGACAAAATGCTGAATGGGCAGGTTAAGGTCATTAGGATGGCAATATCCTGCTCTTTTTCTTAAAGGTATATGTATTTGCATTAAATTTCCCATTTAACATAGACAAGCCCTAAGTTTTAAAGAAGCTCCAATATATAACATTTGCATTAATATATATATATTTCTAATGGAGGAATGCAGTTAACCTATAACAGTGCTCTGAAGTGCCCAAGTTGCACCATTACTGACCTATAACTATGTCCGCCCTTTTCCAGTAGAAATTAGTGAAACAATGTTGTGGTTTCGAAATTAAAATGTGAGAGGGATGAATTGATGATTTGGTATCTCTCCCCAGGGTGGGATGTATGTCTTCCAGCTGTTTGACTACTATTCTGCTAGTGGGATGACCCTCTTGTGGCAGACTTTCTGGCAATGCGTGGTAGTGGCGTGGGTTTATGGTAAGTCTTACTCAGAGAGATGATGCGCTTTTTCTAAATAGATTAATAGTTTATGATATGACACACTAGTGCAAATCACTAACAAAGATATAGGGGTTATTTTAACTATAAGGGTATTTGCTTGTTCTGTATATTTATTTGAGACAAGAGTTTTAGACAGGGAGTTAAAGGACAACTCCACCCTCGTAATAATATCTTTTAGATAGAATGGCCTCTTTAAAATATGTTGATAGTTGTAGTTTGTCCTATGAATTCATTACTGTATGCCTGCTATGCTTCTGGATGCCTCATGGAAACTGAGCAATTTAGAAACCTGTACTGAGCCTTTACTGAGCCTGGGCATGCTCAGAAGAGGCAGATAGGGGATTAGCATTCAGTCATTGGCTGTGATGTCAACTGTCAAACCCATAACTGACAGATACTAACTGGAAGATCCAGGAAGCAGAAACAGGGGAAACAGGACATTGTGCAGGATTTCAGGTTAGACTTATATATTTCACATTTCAAACTATTACCGTTTAGGGTTTTGGGGGTGATTTACCTGTATGTAAGTTTTCATTTTGGGGCTGGACTTGCCCTTTAATAATGAAACCTCCTAAAATTTGCTCAGAGGTCAAATCAGGTGCACATAATTTTGGTGGCCTTTACCCTTAGGGTTGCAATCAAACAACAGTCCCTATACAAGGCAGATAACAACATATAAAGAGGATGGTGCCATTTTGTTTTACAGAGAGGGGGACAGCACCTGACACTGTTAGCTATGCACAGTCACATGGGTACCAGGAAGTCCATTCTACCTTGCATCACAAAAACTAAACAAAACTATCATTATCTCAGTACTAAAATACTTAAGACAACTTTACAACTGCCATATAAAATCTTTATTTCTAGGTTCAAAGTTTTGGGATTTTAAATGTAGAATTAGAAGTAGATAAATAATCTTAACAAAAGAGAAGCCATGATTGATGATGCTTTGTCTAGATGGGACACGATTGGTTCCCCCAGTGCAGTGCACAGCCAATGATATTTGCGGACATTTTGGTAATGTAGGGTCGTTTACATGCTTTACCTGTTGTGTTTGCAGGTGCCGATAGGTTTATGGACGACATTGCGCTTATGATTGGATACCGGCCCTTCCCCTGGATGAAGTGGTGCTGGTCATTTATCACTCCATCTGTCTGTATGGTAAGTTAATTTTTTAGTTTTCTGTAAATGTGCATCCATTGTATCAGTGTCAAGCACAGTTATTTAATCTGAATGATGGCCTTCAAATAAAAACGTACTAATTAAAATGTTCCTTATCCTGTTGTATAAACATTACAACACCATAATTCCCCTTGTGGTTCTTTCATGTCTACCATTAACAAAAGTCATGGAGTAAGCCAAAGAGATTTGTCCCTAGTTATGGTCTCCAAAGGCCACAGTTGTCTCCCGTCTCCCAGTATACCTTTATATTATGCTAATATACAGAGAAAGAAAGTACAGTATATGCTAATTGGGACTTTCCAGGGTACATAATTGCCACAGATTCTTGTACAAGTCATTCTGAATTGAGAAAGCCAGTCGGATGACTAGCGAAACGTCTTCAAGGACTACATTTCAAGTCCAGTTGATCTAATTGAATACAACAGATATACTTTCTCTGTATAATTAATGTTATTAATTTTCTACAATTAAAACCTCTGTGTCTACCCCTCAGCAGAAGCTTAGTGTTTAGCATTACTGCAATCTCCTCCCACCCATAAAGGAAGTGTTATTATTTCTCTAAAGGAGACCAACTGCAATCCAATGACCCAATCAAAGTGTTTATTGTGCTCTAACATGCTGGCCCTTACACTTGTCATGTTATAGCACAGCAAAGGCACCTGACGCAATTGGATTGTGTGTTAAAGCGGCCTGATGTGGCCTAGCCCTAAGTGTTCTTTTTAATGGAGACCGTTTTAACCTTAGTGCCTAACCTCATTGGGAAAACCCTTCTACATTGTGTGGAGTCTATAAACCTTGGGCGGAATTTATACACACGTGATATCAGAAAGTTCCGATGCAGCGGGTTATCCTAAAAGTTCGGCTGTACCTTTACAGATGTAGAACACCAAGTGGTAGTACGATACAATAGTAACTGATAATTACGCTTGTGATCGTAATTGTACAACCACAATCATAATTATAAAAATAGTGATTGTTAAAAGTATAGAAAAATAGCAATACTGCGCCTGTAGAAATACTCCTTTACCCACAGTGCATTTCTCCTAGATGTAAAAGAGCACCCTGCGATTGCAAACAATGTTTTACTGAATCTGATGACATAGCGGATATCATGTTTATTATGTTGGATGCTGATACTTTTATTTGGCAGGCGTAGCCGTGAATACTAAATATAACCCCTGTTGTTGGCATGTGTTTGCATATCAAATGTTGGCTTTTCTGATGTACAACTGCAGTTGTCAATATGTTTGAAATGACTCAGTAGTTAACTTTCTACCCCTCTAGGCTATATTTTTATTCAACCTCATCAACTACAAGCCTCTAACGTACAACAACACATACACTTACCCCTGGTGGGGAGAAGCCATCGGCTGGTGCTTTGCATTGTCTTCCATGTTGTGTGTCCCTGTTACCGTACTGTATAAATTCACACGTGCCAAGGGATCAGTAAAAGAGGTAAATGCCGGTCTCCTTATTAGGGTGGTACCTATTATTAAGACTGTATGCTCTCCAGTGTGGTGGTGTTTTTCCATGGATGGAATTTTCCAGCAAAAGGTCATGTGCAGTCAATACAAAGAGGATTATTGAGACAGACAGAATTGGTCAGTTCCTGGAAAGGCTGACAAGGCCTTAAAATACCCACACATTGTGCTAGATGTTAGTGCAGAGTGTGCATTGCTTAGGTACTGTACAAAATAGTAAGATAGATAGAAAATTTACATGCACTGGAACCCCACTCCAAGATACATTACTGGTTGATGATTGGATGTTGGAAGTTCTAAGAACAGCTGGGAGACAAGTTCTTATAAAAGATCGTTATTTAGCCCTAAAATTACTGCCGCACATTGTCGCGGAAAAATTGTTATTATCGCCATATTTAGAAAGGCGATCATCTTTGTAGCGAAAAGCAATACTGCGGCGATGTGTGGTGGTAATTTGAGCTCTCTTTGCCGCGATAATGTACTTAGCACAAAAATATGATTGGTTACTGTATAATCATGTGATCCTGATTTGAGCTGCAGGACCCTCTAAGCCTCAAAAGGCATTTCTCAGTGCCCCCGCTCGCGGGCTGCTGGGAAGAGGTTGTGGGGCGGGTGGTCTCCACTACGGGGGGGCTAGGGCGGTGTGGGCATACACCCCGACCGCCCCCTCTAGCGGCGAATGCAACCACCCAGTAATTTGGTAATTCCGATTTTGGCTGTTTATAAATATGCCCCATGGAGTTAGAGTTCCTTTAATGATATGATATTTCCAAAAGGCTATATAATAAACCTATTGAGCTGTCTGTAACTGTATCATTTTGACATCTCTATGAATACTTCCTGTAATTGCATATAGGCTTGAGTGTACGGATGAAAAATGACATTTTGTGCGCTACATACCACAGTACATGTAGTCCACAGATATACCTGTAGTTCGCAGATTATTGTGTGTGTGCTATTTCAGTTTTAGTGTTTACATGCCTCCACAGGCTAATGCAATAAGAGGTGCAAATACTTTCCCGCACTATTTATTTGCATACAGAAATCAAATTTTAGCTTTTTACTGGGTGTTTGCAGTTAGCCAACATCTGATTTGTTGCAAATGAATTATGCAGGAATACAGAATAAAACAAATGATTGGCTTTGGTTACCTAAATAAATGTGTGTAATAGCATTAAGCTGGCCATACACTACAAACTTACCTCCTGACATTCTGCCAGACCTGATCATTTTTGGTTTATTTTGGTAGTTTATGGCCAGCTTCAGAAAGCACTAGACTTACTTTAGGCTGATCCTTACCGTATATATTTTCATACATTTTGACCATAAGCAGTCTCACAGCAGATCATATTTAAAATTCTTGCCTGGCTTTGTTTTGCAGCGCTGGCAGCATTTGACAGAACCCATCTGGGGAAACCATCACTTAGAGTACATGGCACCAGATACAGATGTGAAGAGCTTAACCAGTTTGACACCAGTGACAGACAACCGAGTCATCATTTTTGAGAGTGACTTGTGAAGAGATTACCTGCTATCCTCACTTCCTTCTCCAGCCATTAGTATTTCAGGTTTTCCCCTCTGATCCATAGAGACCTCACACGTCTAACCAAATTTCATTTACGAAATCCCTCTCGGATCTATGAAGGAGGTGGATTGTTACATCCAACCCCAGTATGTAAAATATCATCCAAAAAAGAATCTTTAGAGACACAAGATTATTACGTAAAGATACATAGTTCAGCCTGTAACATAGATCATCATCCAGTATATCAAGGGAAAGGTGGTGCTTATCTTTCCATGAGCAGTGAGTAGATTAATCCTTGTAATACCAAAGGAACAATTATTTCATTGAAAGAATAGGTTTGTTGCTTCACCTGCGTTGTATCATCACTGGAATAGATGGTCTGAGCTTCCCAATGCCTTACTGAATGCTTGAAGTTAAACCCCTCTAACAGTGAGCCTGTGTGTCCCTTCCTGCAGACTATTAGATCAGAAGGATTAATTCCATAAGGTTTAACCAAAGAAGATAAAATCTACAAAGAACACATTGTTTTGTTTAGAAAGTTATGATCTCTTCAGATGGTTGAATAATAATAATAATATTGCTACCCCTGTAATCTTAGCAGCCCATAGTTAATCTATGAGACTAATTTTATGACTCGCTTCCAGCACTTTCGCCATTAATCAGTTAAACAACATTGACTTAAGCAGGGATTAATACCTCTTATTAGAGGAAGGGTCACACAGCATAACTGGATGCCAAGAGATTAAGCCAGAAACCCCAGAAAGTTCTGCTTAATAAAGACTAGATTATTACTAGAGGAGATTACTTTGTAGCTAAATACGATATTCTGTTCACGTGTCTCGATATCATTGCAGTTGGGATTTTTAAACAGGGGGATGTATATATAGATCTATATATGTGATTTTATTTTTCTACTGGGCCAAACAAGCAAATATTTGATTCTAAACCCCACCTAGATTGCAGATGGTAGTACATTGCCTTTATCCTAGAAGGTAAGGATATTTAGCTACTTCATTTAAAACAAGGGTGCTCAAAGAAAGGCTGTATGTGACCAGATCGTAGTACCTGGCAGCCCAGGGTGGGCAGAGAGTAAGATAATTAGAAGACAGACTGAGAATGCACAAATAATACGGAATTTCTAGGAACACCTAAGCTCCACCCAATTCAGGAAAGGGCTCAGCGGTCCAGGATGGAGGGACTGTACTTTGAAAACCCAAATGTCCCATCAAAACCTTTAGGGTCGGGGATATGAGTCTTGGTTGGAGACTAAATACTACAGTTCCCCCAAGCTGAAATTAGCTGATGATGTGGGAGCAGTGTCACGGAAAGCCCTAGCCACAAATGGCAGGAGAAATACCCATGAAGCATGGCTGTGCAGGCCTATAACAGTACTAGGGTTCCCACCTCTTCCCTTTAAAACCAAACACATACAGCTGCGTTGTGTAGGCTGAATGAAAAAGCTGAATTTGCACTTTTTTTGACGTTGTCCATGGATTGTTTGGGCTTGTATACTACTGTATACCTACCCTTCCTAGTGTGTGTCACTCCTAAGAAGGGCGGCCACTGCTGCTATACATGTTGCTGTGAATATGAGCCATGGTCTGTCTAAAGAGTAAAATATGTTGCGTAGTAAAGGAACATTTTCCCATTTTTTGCATTGATCTTTGGGTTGCTACTTCCCTTTAAACCCTGAACACACATAAATTGCTGAAGGGTTGGTCATTCTTTACATAGACTTTCAGCTTTGCATTTAATCAGGCATTTAGGTCAGTGTGTTCTAATATAGTTGTGATAAAGGGCCGTATTTATAAAGGATTGATATTTGGAAATACTAATATTGATCCTTGCACAGCAGTCGTAAAATGACACATCGTAAGAGATTTATCATTATTGGTATTTTATGACTGACTTGTAAAATAACGCATGTGTCCATCTATGGCCTGATACCGGGCGGTTGAAAATGAACACAGCTGTAGAACAAAACTGCTACTGGTGGGATCATTATTAGTAATTACTGATTGTCTATTAATGCAGAGAATTGCTTAATGGGAATATATTGGATACTGTAAAAATCTGTTGTGTAGCAGAAGAGTCAACAGCATTGATTATTTCAGATTCTGCTTTTGTGTCGGAAAATACCAAATGAAGTTTACTGCCAAAATACCTAACTTTTATTCTAATTGACTATTATAGAAATGTCAGCTACATGCCCTACCAAACAACCATGTGTGTTTTTAATTTTTTTCTCTGACAGGATTGTCTCAGAGATCTGTCTATTATGCAAATTTCTAATTTCGTTTTATAAATCCATTTTTGGTTGCAAGAGATATATCATTTTTGTTAAAAGATGATGAAAAATGTACAGAGAGTCGTGTTTTTATGAAGAAGAAATGGGAAATAATTTTATATGGATGGCCCATCAGTATTTTGATTTCATTGTTGTTGAAAATTCTGAATGTTGAGCAAGTTTTTATTGCTACTTAGATAAAAATGGAATTTGCTTTGGAAAGTGATTTACTTTGTATTTTAATGTGTAAATTTCAGCGCTTTAAAAATGGACTGGAAGGAACACTATATTTGTGCAGTAACTGACAGCTTTCTGGCTCCACCCTTTCATTAACATATGCTCTCCTATGTCAAAGATGGGAGAAGTGTCAGTGACATTTAATGGGGGAGGAGCCAGAGGGGGAAATGTTTGAGTATAGCATCCTTTAAACAAGATCAGCGGTAGGCATGTTTAACTGGTCTTTTTAAAGTGAGCTGTCAATGGAGAGAATTTTTTTTAAATCCGTTACAGGGCTATTTATACAAAGTGCTATATATTAAGTCTTTGCAGAATTTATTTTCAATTTAAATGTATGCCACCATTTATTTTTATGGGGGAAATAATCGCAACAAATGTAAATTTGATTACAAAATCCACCCTGACATTTTCAGAGAATTCTGCCAAAACTATAATATAGAGCTTTTAAATAAACAACCCATGTTTTAATTGAGGTATATTATAATGATAAAATGTTTGTGAAAACTTAAAATATTATATATTTTCAGTACTACTGTACCTCAGAAGACATTATTTTATATTATAATACAATAATTTAATTTTTAACAATCTACTAATGTAATATAAAGACTGGTAGGATTGTCCCATGCTTATATATTTGTGCATTTGTGACACTTTTTAATGGACCAACCTATAAAGCCAAATAGAGGCTGGTGTAATAAGAGGCACAAAGGTTTTCCTGTGCTGTTAACCTGCAGCAGCCAATCAGAGGTTAGCTAATTGCCATAGCTCAGTTAAAAGCTAACGTGGTTGGTTTTGGCAGATTAATAACACTAATAGCAAACATTTCTACTGTTATTTAATTTATCTTCTGGCAATGGATTAATATATGCAAAGTTATCAGTTTACTTTTTTTCAATACAAAAACCAGTTGGTCATGGATTTGTCAAGTGTCCTAACCATAAATGCCTCCTCCTGAAAACCAAAGCAGGACAATAATAGGTTTCCAAGCCATTTAAACTGAGTGATAAAAGAAACGGCTTTCTGCAATAAACAATTTTCCAATGGTTGCGAAATATTACTAACAATTCTTTATTTGTGCTCTTTCCTGGCAGCCACTTTACAATGGGTGGACTAGGCTGTTAGGATCTTAATTAATCATCTCAGGATATGGAGTATAATATCCTTTACCAAACACCATCACAAAGGGACTACATACTGCACATTGATCCAAACTGTTGCTAATTCGGTCAATGCACATTTAGGTCTAGAGGCCTGTGGATGATATTTCTGTTACGCCAATGCAATCATCTACCAAATAGATCATGAGAACTTGGGTTTAACCAAATCAGGAAAACACTCTGGTGAGGGGCATACAGAGGTTCAAAGTTTAACCTGGCTGTTATTTCTGCTGGCACCAATTAGAAGTTATTTAACTGCATTAACTAACATCTGGGGACATACCCATTGCGACACCGAGGGTTATAGTTAATGTAGGAGCACAGCTGTAGTTGTACAGCACAGTCATACATTTACAACCAAACGTTCAGAAATCTACCCCACCTTTATTAATATGCCCCCTGGTTGGCTGCTGCAACAGGCAAACTTTTGTCCCTATTAATACATACGCCCTGATCCCATTTGTGTGTCAGCATAACTGTCATTCATTATTTGTCTCTGTATTAAGAACTTCTATGTATTTTTCTTTATATTTTCAATTATCTTGTGTCTGTAAAAATAGCTTTAATGGCATTTTACCTTGTTAAGCTGTACCTATATCTGTATTTCCTGTATGGAGGTGAACAATTCTGCCCAAATACTGTCTTGTGTACAAACAATGCAGTCTATAAAGCGCCCATCTGTCTTCTATATTTACACTTTATCCAACGTAAAAAGGAGCCAACTAACGAAAGCTAACACACCAGTACATTCATTCAAACCTCAGAACCAGAATTGTAAAATAGTTTTATATAGATTTCTAAATAAGTCATGGAAACTTCATCCATCTAAATTATACAGCAAACATAGATTAGTTATCTCTTATAGCTTATTTCCTAATGAGAAAGTGTAGATGACAAACAACAGGGAATTTCCTGAGAAAAATCAAGTATCTTCAGCTTTCTAGGACCAGCATTGTTTATCTATACAGGCAGATCCCTGTACAGCCTTGAGTGTTGTTTTAAATAAGCTTGCTTTTATATGATTGAAAGGCTCTATCTTGAATTATGCACTGCAGATGCATTGTAATGGTACTGTGTATTATAATGATCATTTATTATTTAAAACTTTATTGTCTCAAGCTATGTACACATGTCCAATTTGGCGGATGAGGGCCAACGCTGTCCGTTGATCCGCCAACCTTTAGCTCCACCCCACCTCAGTCAAGATGCTTGCAGAATGTGTCTTTCCAATGGTTAGGCCCAGGGCCACAAGAGAGGGGAGCAAAAGTTGTCCTTTAAGTTATTGAATTCTTTGTAAAGATTTAAATGTGACCATGTATAATGCTAATTAACTGGTACGCAAACACACAGGGGTATTAGTCGATTGCCCATTTATTTGTCCCCTGATATAACAGATAGTATTACCAACTTTACACAGGTAAACATTCTTTATTGACAGATTTAGTAAAAAAAAAAAAAAAAAGAGGCAATATCTATATGTGGTTCAACCTTTAATTTGGCCAGGTAGAAGCCTGCAGGTCTATGATTGTGTTGTATAGATGCCTACAGCAGAAGAAGCATCTTAGCTACATGCACTTTCTATGTAGCCAGTTTTAAAGGGGTGTGGTTGCCATCATATTTGTAAATGTAGGCCTTAAATGCCATTGATCTTATTTGCCCTGGTTGAATAGAGGTCTATTAAGCGGCATGCCAGAGAGTTAATTTTAACAGTGTAAGGCTGTTCTACTTGTAAGGCTGCTAAACTATTCTCCATTTCTGCCATGTCCTATTTCAAATGCCGCCCTTCTCCTTAAATTGGGAATCATACGGTACATTTATGTTTCTGACTGCAGGGTAGTAAAAAGGAACCCCCCTGCAATAAATTACCCCTCTCACACCTGTGGCCTAGTGACGCATCGGAACCAACCATTGGTTCTCTCCCCATCCAGCAGATACCCTGCCATCACCGTCTGTCAGGACACACACACCTCTGTAACTTCATACCAGAAGCTTCATGCTTTTTGCACTGTGATCATCTGCATAATGCACAGAAATATAAGGCAATAATTGCAATAAAGAGACTTGATTTTTGCAGAATAAACTTGGAGTTTCTTTGTTTTCTTCAATTGAAATATTGGATGGAAATAGATTGACACAGGATTGACATTTTTTAGGATGTATTTGCACTAGGGTGTGTGAAAGAAATTTGCTTCGCATACCCAAGCAAGGTAATAATACACACCTAGGCCAAGGCAAGTCCTTTGTACAAATGTACCCTGTATGTAGATGCTTTACCATATTAAAGAGGAACTATGGGCCATATCTATAAAGCGATACCGCGGGTTAGTTAATTTACGATCGAGGTCATAAATGTGCGATCGTACATTTACTACCAAATGTTTGTTAAATAACGATCATTCGATCATAGAATGCCGTGTGGTAGTAAACTACCGCAATGGTATTCTATGGGGATCGTAAATCGTAGATTTCGTTATCGTAGATTTACGATTGGTATCGCTAAAAAGCAATACCGCGGCTTAATAAATATGGCCCTATGTTCCTTAAATACATCTGGGTTTACACAATATCTGTTTTACCTTTGAAACAAGCCCTGGATCACAGACCAAGTGCAGCCCGTGAGACACCAGGTTTAAGTGACTTACTGCCTCTTGTAATGAAAAAACATTAAGGCTAAGGCCACACTACAGCACGTCCTAGCGCATTGGAAGCACACGCATGTGGATTGCCGTGCCCAGCACGATAAAACACTGTGGTCTAGCGGAGCCCTTATTGGCCACTGATGAGGTGCAGTGTGCTATCAATCAACAGATAGAAACTGCTGAACAGAAGTAAAACTAAACATTTTAAACAACAACATCTCCTAAAAAGCTGCACACAGAGATGTGTGTTATAGGGCTTGTTTTAAAGCTAAGACAGCAACCTTAATGTTTACCCTGAATTAGGGCCATAGTTCTATGTTAAAGGGGAACTGTGGTCCAAAAATGACGAGGTAAATTGATAGGAATTGCTCCCCTGAGAATTTTTGCAATTTATTTCCATTGTTTATTTTGCATAGTTTTGAAGATATTTACATTTTTGTGTGTGATATGGCAGCAGCATCACCAGGTCCCCTGCACTTCCTGCTCTGAAACGGTCAGTCAATCTGTCCTGTGTCTCCTCCTCCCCTTTGCAGCCCCCCTGGTCTCTCCCACTTATGAACCCCATGGTCCCTCCAGTTGCAGGCCCCCCATGGCCCATTATCTTACAGCCCCATGTGGCCCCGCCCACTCACGGGTACCTAAACCCGCCCACTCATGGGTGACTAAGCCCCACCCACTCATGGGTGACGTGGGTTACTCAGACCCCCCCACACACAGAAAACTCTGTGGAAACAGCCTGAAAAGGCTGTTTTCACACAGTGAAAGAGAAGGGCTGTAGATTCCCTTACCTTCTGTTAGAACTTCACACAGCAGAGAGGAGGAGGGACTTCCTGTCTCCCTCACACAGTGAGGGAATCTGAGGCTGTGCTCGCCGCCGGCACTGTGCAGGAGAAGCCTCAGGAATGTCACAAGTCAGCCTCCCACCCATTAACTTTCTGGTCAATCATTTCTGTATATCTTGGGCTGTGGAGCACGTAGAGAGGTGGTTGATGGCTCGTTTTAAAGGTAGGAAACTGGCCTTTTATTTAAGCTTAAGACTCCTTCCCCTTTAAGGTAGTCATTACAAAGTTACCCTCTTTCTAGACCATTTTCTCTGCCAAAATGATTTCCCCTTTATACGAAAGCAGTCAAGACCAGCATTGAGAAACCATGATTTTTCCTTTTATGGATCCAATGGCGAAGATGCTTTTAATTTGAAAGGGGGTGTCTCCATCATATTTTGACACTTCCTTTTTGTGTGTTTGTTGATTAGCAAAATAACTGATATATATAGAACAACTGTCCTTGCTACATACACAATTAGATCATGGCATAAATGCTAGTTTTACACAATAATATCTGTCAATGCATGGCTGCCTTAACTAGTAATGATTAACTACCAGGAAATGAGAAAATCTTAGGGTTGGCAAAGCACAACAGTCATAAGTCAGGAATCAGCCATGCACCTGCATTTTAAGCAAAAAGGCCACATGTTTGAAGATTGGAATGTCAACATCTTAACCAAAGAAGAAGATTGGTACAAGAGAGGTGTTAATTAAGTAATTTATGTAAAATAATAGAAATCAAGCCTGAAAACAGGTAAGAGGATTTGACACTATTTGTCAATGCTTTTTTTAAGGCCTTACCCTCATAAGTTTAAGAAATCAACAATGAAATCAACAACGTGCATTCAGGAGGTCCCTGAAACCTTGCTGTTATATGGTGATTGAGATAAAAATGTGAGTAACATAATGAAAGTATAAAAAAATTGTGAGTAAAATCAGTTGACTATTTTGTATTATTCTTGGTAGGCTGTCTGTAATTCACGCAGACTAGAAAAACTACAGGGTGACAAACAAGTTTCAAAGTCTTATATGGGACTCCCATTTTGGTATATGCACATATAGACGATGAATAGGGGGTCAGGTGTGTGGCTAATAGGTGCACGTGCTGACAAAGCTCTTTGAAGAATCCATGGGTTGTAAGTTATTCTGGCAACAACATGGAAGCCTTGTTAGCTACAGAATCTACTTTCTACTCTACTTTATCTCATTTCAATATTCAACTAACTAGAGAATGATCTTACAATGTGTTCTAGGTGGAAAAGCTTTTAGATTAGGATTTTATAAATGCAAGTTTAGCTCTCCTTTAATTAAATTTCTTTCTATTCCACCTGCTCAGTAATCACCCGCCTAGCGCTTCCTCATTGAAAATGTGGCGCTTGAGTGAAAATAGCATTGGACACATATAAAACAGAGGCACTGATAGGCTGCACCATTGTGGGCTGCTTTACTCTCAGCAGGACTCTAATTGGTCCATAAACCTATAAAACAATTATATTATTATAAGGTCAATGACAGCCGTCAGCCCCCTATCTTGAAATATACAAGGGCATTAGCAGTCAGAGATGTTAACAGCTATTTATTTATTCATTCAATCAATCTGATAAAAATATCTGTCTTATTTAAAGCTTTGAGTGCATAGAGATGAAATAATATCACACTGTTGATGCCATTCTGTGTGCACCCTGCAAGTTAAGAGTGGCTTGTGTGACCATGAAGTTGTACAATATGACAGTGTGACTTACTTCATTGATGAGAACAGGTGGATTTACAGTCAGCTGACATCCAAAAAAGCTAATAACCCACAGCCGACTATATTTAGATTGGGTACACACAGATTTTTCTTCCTGATCGACCGTTCGCCACTAGCAATTGGTTGGCCAGACCAAATCACTGTTGGTCGCTGCCAATGCCAGATCATGTCACCACAAGGGTAAAGGTTTGCACCTTTTATTGCATCAGCTCCTTATGTGTACATCTCTGCCTTCTACAGCAGAATGATAGGCATAAGAATCTTTGGGACTGGGTGGATCAATGCTATAGGTAATGACAGAACAACTAAGAGGCTGAGCGGTTAATTATATCCAAGAGACTGATAGAGGGATTGATCAGTGTGATGGCTCCTGGGGTGGGGGGTATAGAAAGGCTGTTTTGGGGATGTGTGAGTTAATTCTGCTAGGGCAAGAGACAGCTGCGGCCTAGAGCAGTTAAAGTGCTGATACAGAAGGGGCAGCTGTGGGACAGTTTGGATTAATCCTGCAGGGGTGTGAGGGAGACAGGCAGCTGTGTCATTGGGTGTGTTGATCATGGCGGGGGTGATGAAGGTTCAGCTGTTGGGTTAATAATTCCAGGCAAGTGAGAAAAAGAGTGATATTAGAATGCAGTAAAGGGAAGGACTGTTTTAAAGAGGGGGATGGGATTAAGGTAAAAAAGCAAATTGGTTAATTCGGTGCTGCTAGAGGGGGTTTAATGTGGAATATTCCCAATAAAACACTGACCCATTCATGGGCGTCTGTTAAATAGACTGGTTTATGATATTGATCAGTCTAAAGGTGGCCATACACACGAAAGATAATGGGTAAAACCTGTCGGGGAACAATGGGAATAACCTAGGGGCTGTTCCCGACTGATTGGAGTTCCTGACAAACGACCGTAGTCGGCACTCCGATCGATGGTGAATGACAGGAATGCTCAGTGGAGGGTTTTTTTGCTCCTTTTGCCCCCCCCCTCTCCCTAAGTTTTCTAGCTACCTTGTCTACTGGACACATGCATAAGCTAAGGTACATAAAGGAGTATTTTGCATATCTACGCCCCTTACTCTGGGGAACCTGGGAGTAAGAAATTACTTCTCGTTTCTTAGGTTTTGTGGGCAATGCTATTCATATAGCATGAGACTGCAAGATGCCTTCTGTTATAAGAAGGTGTTTCTCCATCTCCAATTGAATGCAAACTGATTGCATTTTAAGGGACACTATACAGAAGTTTTAAGTTGATGCCAGGGGTATCTATCAGTTGAATGGTGAACTAGCCAGACATCCTACCATCTTTTTCATAGGCTCACATACGCAGAAAATAAAGAGACATTTGTTCACCAATCATCTGTTAGAAACAGTGACTGTGGTGTATAGCCTTTGCAATATAATTGTACTGTACACAGGGAGAAAGGAATAAGCTATAACTCCACTGTGGCTTATAGAGCCCCCTGGAATTAACTTAAAGGGTAACTGTGGTCTCCAAGGGTTAAATGAAAGCCTGCAGTATTTTCTTTATAATGAGCAGACAATCACATCTCTTGCTTCCAGTAGGCTGAGTGACATCACGTTTCCTCTGATAGCCCCTCTGCCCCAGGGGAGAAGCATGCTCAGTAAAGACTTAGACTGAGACCACACTGCAACGCACAGGAATCGCGAACAAAATCGCGAGCGTTATCGCACGCGATTGTGTGCGCTTTTCTTGTGCGTTTGCGTTTTGCCCATGCGTTTTCACATTTTTGCGTTATGGAAACGCTGCGTTAACGCACCAAAAATGGTGAACGCATGCGTTACCAAAACGCGAACTGACGCGCAATCGCATCGGAAATCGTGGAAATTTTCGCATTCCCGCGATTTCCACTTTAGCGAAAACGTGCGAAAAAAACGCACTTTTTTTCTGCGTTTTGCGATCCGCTTACATTTTACGATCCGCAATGCCATTTCATTTATAATGTAAATCACGGGAAGTAGGCCCCACTGTGTACGATGCGATCCGTTGCAATTTTAGAACGCATGCGATCACCATTTTTGTCAAAATCACACTTAATACAAGTCTATGGAATCGCTTAAAAAAGCGGGCAGAAGTGGGCAGAATTACTATGACATGCGTTTTTTTATGTAAACGCAAATGCATGTAAGGGCTAGGCCACACTAGCGCGTTTTTCGCGCGTTTGCGCACGCGTTTCGCGCTCTCGATTGCGCCCTTGATTTTCGCTAAAATGGAAATCGTGGGAACGTGAAAATTCCCGTGATTTCCGATGCGCATGCGATTGCGTGTCCGTTCGCGTTTTGGTAACGCATGCGTTAACGCAGCTATTCCATAATGCGAAATAGCGAAAACACGACCGCAAAACGCGAACGCACAAGAAAAGCACGCACAACCGCGTGCGACAACGCTCGCGATTTTGTGCACGATTCCTGTGCGTTGCAGTGTGGCCTCTGCCTAAAAGCGGACACAAAGCGGATGGCAAAAGTGGACAGAAACGCATAGCGATTTTTTTGTGCGTCGTAGTGTGGCCTCAGCCAATGCTGAGAAAATCAGAAAGCACCTGGGGGAAAAATTGACAGTTGAGAAGGGAGCCTATTAATGCAGGCAGGCTGGTCACATGGTTAAAAACAGGAAGAGTTCAAGCAGGTAGTAATATTGCTGAACCTTTCCAGCAATAACTTCTCACAAATTTTATCTAGAGATGTGATTTAGTTTTTATTTTGAAGGTGTGATGGAAGGATTTTTATATCATTCTTACTAGTTTGGAAGAATTGGAGACCACAGTTACCCTTTAAATGGCAACTAAAGCCTCAGAACTCTAAATCAGAAGGAAGAACACCTTGATAAAAAAGCAGTAATCTGTGTGGGAAATTTACCTGGGGTTTGAGTTTTATTTCCCAGCATTCCTTTTACATGCCCAGTCCTAAGCTACTGCAGGAACTTGTTACAGTAGTTGTTACTAGTAGTCTCTAGCCAATACGGTTACAGTCTAAACTAGGCAGGGGTCTATATGACTGAAGTCAGGAGGTGTGGCCAGACACAGTTGCACATAAACACAGTTATCTAATACAGTTCTTCTGGGGATACCACTCATATACTTAAAGGAGAACTAAACCCAATTTATTATACACCAAAATCTGAAAACAACCCCCTTTAAAAACCCCAATAAGCTATAAAATCCCACTCCAGTAAATTGTATTAAAGTAAATGTAAGCCTGTTAAGAACTGGATGAAGTATCCGTGTGTATGGGCAGTGTCAGACCACACCTCCTGACCTCAGTCACATGCTTCCTTGCTTTATCTGTCCTGCAAAAGGATTGGCTAGAGATTATTCATGGGTGTGACCAACTGTAACAAGTTTCTGACATAGATAAGGACTGAGCATGTGCAAAACATAATGGTTGTTGACCAAACTCTGTGATACTAGAATGTTGTGATTTAAAGCACAAACCATATGTTATTTAGGTAAATTTCCCAGCGCCTGTATCAAAATGAGAGGTAAGACACAGATGACTGGTTTTATATCAAGGTGTGCTGCCTTCTGGGTCAGGGTTGTTCTGTGGCTTTAGTTGTCCTTTAAATATTTTAGATAACATAAAAGTGTAAGAGGGATATATGGTAGCAACTACAGATTAAGTATAGATCCCCGCACTCCTATTAAAGACGTCTTAAGGTGCTGTTCCTCAATTACTGCTAACCACTGGTTATATAGCTATGGCATATTGTTTTTTTGAAGAATGCACTCCTAAAGACTTGCTCATTCAACTTTATTTGTGACAAGCGTGCACAACATTTCAGGGGTGTGTCCCCTTCCTCAGTTGCATAGTGATGAATCCCTTACTTATCTGTTAACCAACAAAGGGTGTGTCCCCTTCCTGCATAGTGATGACCCTTACTTATTTGTTAACCAACAATTTCTTTAAGTATGACCATACATTTTATATACAAATATGTGGAGCGGCTATAGTATAGTATTTGAGGTTGAATAAAGACATATGTCCATCCAGTCCAACCCATCTAGCAATATCCTCATTTCCTGCCTAACTGTTGATCCAGAGGAAGGAAAAAAAACCCACCAAATTTATAAGGGGGAAAAAATTCCTACCTGACTCCAAGTGGGAATTGGAAATTTCCCTGGATCAACTCTACTTTATGTATCAATACCAGTAACTTGTAACATTCCTTGTTTGCAGAAACTCATCCAGCTTTTTTTAAAACTGACCAACGAACCTGCCATAACAACGTCCACTGGAAGACAGTTCCATAGCTTTACCGTTCTCACAGTGAAAAACCCTTTCCGAACTTGAGCCTAAACCTTTTTTCTTTAAGTCTTAAGGGATGTCCTCGTGTCCTCTGACATGTTCTATTGGTGAACAATGCTCCCGATAGTTTATTGTATGGCCCGTTAATGTATTTATACACAGTAATCATATCCACACGCAAGCGCCTTTTTTCCAGCATACATAATTGTAACTTTTTCAGTCTCTCTTCATATTCAAGCTCCCACAATCCCATCATTAATTTAGTTGCCCTTCTCTGAACCCTTTCCATTTCAAAGATGTCCTTTTTGTACACAGGAATCCAAAATTGCACTGTATATTCCAAATGAGGCCTTACCAATGCTTTGTAAGGAGGGAGAATAACATTTTCTTCCCTTGAATCCATACCTCTCTTTATACAAGACAATAACATGCTGGCTCTGGCTGTTGCTGCCTGGCACTGCTTGCTTCCTTTAAGTTTGTTATCCACCAAAACTCCAAGATCCCTATCCAACAGGGATTCACTTAACACAGAGCCATTTATAGAATAAGCAGCACAAGGATTTTTACCGTATATACTCGAGTATAAGTCAAGGCTTTTAAGCTTTAAAAAAAAGCCTCAAAATCCTACCTCGACTTATACTCGAGTCACTAACCTGAACTACAGCAGCCGCTTGCTTCCTTCCTCTTCCGCATCTACTGGGCTGTGGCGTACGTCACTACTCGCCACTGGTCTTACCCGTCAGGCGCCTGAACATTGGTGCGGAAGAGGGAGGAAGCGTGCAGCTGCCGGAATTCAGGTTAGTGATGCATTATTCTTTCTGCACAACCTGGCTTGGATTGTTTTGGGGGCATTACTAAATACTAAATGTTAAGGCAAGTCCTCCACTGGGGGGTTAAGGCAAGTCCTCCACTGGGGGGTTAAGGCAAGTCCTCCACTGTGGGGTTAAGGCAATGACTTCACTGGGGGGGTGGAGGAGGAATGGGTAGGTGCAGTGCTTTCCACTGAAGATGTTTGGAAACTACAACTCCCAGCAACTAAAGCATGCTGGGAGTTGTAGTTTCCAAACATCCGGAGTGGCAAGGAATGGGGGGTTAGTGTGTGGGATTCCTATCAATTTAAAGGGCAACTAATGCATTAAAACAATATAGATTGAGGAGAATGGTATGTATTGTTTCTGTATTGTTTTGAGGCTTTAGTTGCCCTTTAAATGGACAGTAGAATTCCCATACAGTAGTCCCATACATTAATAGCCATACTGGATTTGGCTATTATTGTAGGGGACTACTGTATGGGAAATCTGCTGTCCATTTAAAGGGCAACTAAAGCCTTAAGACAACACAGAATCAGGAGGAAGTAGTGGTCATATTTTCTACCCTCGACTTATACTCGAGTATACAAATTTTTTAGGTAAAAACAGTTACTATTAACTATGCTCGGGTCAACTTACATTCGAGTATATACGGGTAAGTCCAAAATACATCTTACATTTATCAACATTGAATCTCATCTGCCACTTAGCAGCCCAATGTGACAATCTATCTAGATCCCCCTGCAACAATTGCACATCCTCTGATGTTTTTAATGGTCGACAAAGTTGTTGACAATACCCACTTCCAAATCATTAATAAACAGATTAAATAAAAGTGGCCCCAACACAGAACCCTGTGGCACCCCACTTAGCACTTTAGTCCATAATAATGAAGCCCCATTAACAACTACTCTCTGCATCCTATTTATTAACCAATTTTCTATCCATGTATCCACTGCTATGCCAGAGTCTAAATTTCTACTTACTTCCTCATAAAAGCCAAGCAAGTTAGTTTGACAAGATCTATTCCTCCTAAATCCATGCTGGTTACTACTTATAATGTCAGTCCTTGAAACATACTCTAGAACATGTTCCCTTATTAAAGGCTATGTCCACCCTAAAATTTAATATTTAATATGTTGTTCCCCCTGGTCCCCCAGCACAACCGCGTAATTTTTAATTTCAGAAAGCCCCCCCAAACTCTACTTACCTCCCCTCTTTCCTTCGCTGCGCTCCCGGCCCTCTGCTTGCGAGGAAATGCAAGCAGAGGGGCGGGACCGGCAGCCGCGTCTGTGATTGGCTGAGCGGCAGCCAATCACGGACTCGGCTGCTGGCAGCTCACTTCCGCGTAGGAAAGCGGAGAGGTAAGTAAAACATTGGGGAGCTTTCTAAAAATAAAAAGTATGCGGTTGGGGCTGGGGGACATGGGGGAAGGGATAGCAGAAGGGGATTAACGCTAGGGGGAGGGATAGCAGAAGGGAGGGAGAGGGAGGGAGAGGGAGGGAGGGGGGAGAAGGGCTGCAGCACGCATGGCAGGAATCTCCGGGAGGCCAGGTAGCAGGCAGGTTCCTATATGGACCTGCTAGCCTCCTGTGGTCAGTTTTTGGAACTTTGGGGGGGGACTACAGGAGAACACGATGGAGTTGGGATGTGAGGTAAGGATTAAACTACACTACATGGTGGGGCCAGTAGTTGGGGGGATTATAGTTTTGGGGGTGGACTGCCCATTAAAATTTCCAGGATCTTCCCCACCACTGAAGTTAAACTTACAGGCTGTAATACCTGGTGTGTGAACGACTACCCTTTTTGAATATTGGAATAACATCAGCCTTTTCCAATCCAGAGGCACACCTCCGGACATGAGGGAATCTGCAAAAATAAGAAACCATGGCCTAGATAAAACTGAACTTAGCTCTCTAAGTACCCGAGGATGATGAGGATAAATCTCCTGTAATAAGTCCAGGAGATTTATTAATATTAACCTTATTTAGTTCTTTCTGTACCATATCCTCGGTTAACCAAAGTGCACTGGAATCTTTTATACGATTATTGCTACTATACTCTATGATATCTGTACTTGGATCTTCTATAGTGTATTCAGAGGGAAAAAAAATATTCAAGACATTTGCTTTTATCTCCATCCTCCGTAACCAACTTATCCCCATTAATTAATGGTGCCACATTCTCAGTCCTCATCTTCTTACTATTAATATGCTTAAAAAGATATTTAGGCTTAGTGATGCTTGTTCAGCTATCCTAACTTCATTATTAATTTTAGCTAGTTTGATTGCTTACTTACACTCCTTGTTACAGTTTTTATAATCCCTAAAAGCCCTTTCCATTCTCTCTGACTTAAAGGTTTTAAATGCCTTTTCCATTTGCCTCTTTACATCAGAATTCAGCCACATGGGCGCGTATTTATTTTTTTTACATTTATTTCCTAAGGGTATAAATTTAGATGTTTATTGGCTTAAAATCCCCACTTCTGTTCAGTACCTTTACCTGATAATACATTATCCCAGTTGACATTCTGAAGAGCTGCCTTTAACCTGGGAAAATTTGCCTTCACGAAATTAAAAGTCTTGGTTAACCCAGCACAATTTTCCTTTCAATAACGCCACTATTACATGGTCACTATTCCCTAAGCCTCCAGTTACCTTTATATCTATAATGCTCTCCACAATGTTAGATATTACCAGATCCAACAGAGCTCCTTTTCTAGTAGGAACCTCAACCACCTGTGAGAGAAAATTATCCTGCAGCAAAATCAGGAACTCATCGCCTTTTTCTGTGATGGCAGTTCCACTCCACCAATCAATGTCAGGGTAATTAAAGTCCCCCATAATGAGCACACTCCCCAAACTTGCAGCCCTTGCCAACTGCATATGAAGTTGACTTACCTCCTCTCTGCTTGCATTTGGGGGCTTATAGCAGACACAAACAATGACATTACCCCCTTTCCTGTTGCCTAATTCAACCCATATTGCCTCGGATAACTGTATTGCCTCAATGCATTTTTTTTTGAATAATTTCTTTAGAAAGAGTAAAGGTATGCAGCCCTCCCCATACATTTTTTCCCCTGATTTTGAGCCTCTCTCTGCCTTCAATTAGCCATTCTGTGAAGGGGGTGTAACAATTCTGTCTGCCTCTAACTGTCATTCAAAGCTAGCATGCGAGAAAACACTCCTCCATCCACCCTTGATCAGCTTGTTTATGCAGGCTGTATCCTAGCAACAGGGCATTTCAAGTTAACTGGCAGAGGAGGAGGAGAGAGGTTGTAACAGACATTCCCCCCAGCCAATGACAAGTGTTATGTTAATCATGGCCCTGGGCCATCTAGGAAGCGGGCTTTTAGCACTCATGTTTGCTGTGTGATATCTAAGAGAGGGCAGCACAGCTGTAAATGTGAGTAAGTGATTTCAGCTGCTGGAAGCGTGGACATATAATGGGGGTGATATTTTTTTTTATATTGTTGTCCTTTAACATCCATATCGCCAGTTATTACTTCTTTTAAATTTGGCTTCAACTCTTTTTTTAACATAAACACATACCCCCTTTACTTTTTTCTCTGTCCTGCCTAAACAAGGCGTATCCTTCTAAATTTACAGCCCAGTCGTGAGAACTGTTCAACCACGTTTCTGCTATACCTATTACATCATACTTTTCATTCCACGCCATAATTTCCAATTCACCTATTTTGTCAGCCAGGCTTCTCGCATTTGCAAACATACATTTTAGATTATGATCCTGTAATTTATTTATACACTTTAATAAACATGCCTCCCTATCCCCCCTATGCTAGCCCAACACCCCTTTCTGCCCACCATTGGCCTATCTACACCCTTATCTACACCCCAGTGAGACTGCTAATACCCCCCACCTAGTTTGAAATCTCCTCCAACCCTCTAGCCATCTTCTCCCCTAAAACAGCTGCACCGCCATCAGTGAGGTGCAACCCATCCCTACTAAAGAGCCTGTAGCCGACAGCAAAGTCTGCCCAGTTCTCAATAAACCCAAACCCTTCTTCCTTACACCACTCTCTTAGCCACGCATTAATGCTCCTAAGCACCCGCTGTCTCCCAGGCTTAGCACGTGGTTGCGGTAGTAATTCTGAAAACACTACCCTTGAGGTCCTTGCTTTTAACTAGACCCCTAGGTCTCGGAAATCATGTTTAAGGACCTCACCTCCTCCTCTAACTTTGTCATTGGCACCAATGTGAACCAAGACCGCCGGGGCACACCCGGCCCCACCCAATAATCTGTCTACACGATCCACCACAGGCCGAACCCTAGCACCAAGCAGCCAACACACAGTTCGGCATGTAGGGTCTTGGCAGCAGATTACACTATCTACCTTCCTTATAATGGAGTTCCCTACCACAGAGATGGCAGTCCCCTGGGTGCTCAAGGGACTAGCCCCCTCCATACACGTTAATTCTGAGGTGTCCTCCTCCACTTCATTACCTAAGGCGGCAAATCTGTTGGGATGGGCAATCTGGGAAGAAGCCACCCCACCTTTCTGTCCCCCACTTCCCCTAGTAACCCTAACAAAACTACCTCTCTCCTTAACCTTCCCTGTCCCACTTCCACCCACCTCTATACTGGCCCCAGCCAGTGCCTGCTGACCCCTCAGATTTGCCAATCACTGCAATGCTGCCCCTTAGACTCTCCACCTCAGCTTCCAAACGGGCAACCCACTCACACCTGACAGACATAGGTTACCTGAAATGTCTGCTCCAGGTTCCTATACATGTGGCAGGATGCACATTGCATGGTACCGACAAAACTGTCCCTTCTAATCCACAGCACCAACACAGTGATGCATAAACCTTGTTAAATTGCCCTTCTTGTTTCAATGTCCTTGAGAGCAAGGTCCTTTACAAGGGACTTATACGTTCCACTCACAGGAAACTTCCTTTTGATAGACCCAAACCACAGGTACAACCAATGTGAACCCAATTTAACTAATAGGCCCTAGCCCCCACACCAATTAGTGCAAGAGCCAGGAAGAAAGGGAAAAAACAACTTATTAACCCTTTCACAACCTGTTTGTGATTACAACAGGTGCAATACTAGAATATAAAATCCCAGCGCACCCCTTTAACAGGAAGAAATATTAATCTGCTTACTGCACACACAGTCCTTAACACAGCACAAACAATCCTTATTTTCAAACTTCCACACACACCATACAACCATCAAACGATTAAATGTCCTTTTTCTATGTCCTTGAGATCAAGGTCCTTAAAGAGGAATTTACAAAAAATGACTTTAGGTAAATTGATAGGAATTGCTCTCCTGAAAATCTTTGCAATTTATTTCCATTGTTTATTTTGCATAGTTTTGAAGATATTCACATTTTTGTGTGTGATATGGCAGCAGCATCACCAGGTCCCCTGCACTTGCTGCTTCCTGTTCTGAAACCTCAGTAAATCTGCCCTGTGTCTCCTCCCCTTTGCAGCCCCCCTGGTCCCTCCCACGGCCCATTCCCTTTCAGCCCCACGTGGCCCCGCCCACTCGCGAGTGCCGTGGCCCCACCCACTCACGGATGCCTAAGCCCGAGCCACTCTGACACCGCCCTACCCCCCTCCTTCACACAGCAGAGAGGGGGAGGGGCTTCCGGTCTCCCTCACACACTGAGGGAGTCTGAGGCTGTGCTCGCCGGCAGCACTGTGCAGGAGAAGCCTTAGGAATGTCACATGTCAGCCCCCCACCCATTAACTTTCTGGTCAGTCATTTCTTTATATCTTGGGCTGTGGAGCACGTAGAGAGGTGGTTGATGGCTCGTTTTAAAGGTAGGAAACTGGCCTTTTATTTAAACTCAACGTATTTGGAGACCACAGTTCCCCTTTAAAAGCAAGGGACTTTTACGTTTCACTCTAGTTTGGGGGCAAAATTTCCCCCACTTATGCTAATTTATTTAAGGGGTGGTGGGAGGAGACTACTGTACCAGGGAAGCCCATTGCCATGTATACATAGACGGTTGATTATGGATGTGGCATGGCACTCAGAGTCTTTTGTTCAATGGATGAAGACTATTAACAATAACCAGTTTCATATAAAATTCACCTACAATTTTGGAGGGAAATCCATTCAATACTTAGACATTAGATTTATCATATCTGAGGGGACTATGACTACAGAATAATTCCGCAAACCAGAAGATAGTAATACTATTCTTGGAGCAGACTAACCTTCCCCATCATTGCATAGAGTCCATTCCTTATGGCTAATTTTTGAGATTAAAAATAAATTGCTCAACAGATTTGTCTTTTAATAAGGCATCTGATGACATGACCAGGAGGTTTTTACAGCGGGGCTATCACCCCAATACTCTTAAAAAGGCCCTTAATAAGGCTAAAGATCAAAACAGATCCTTTATCATTCAGGGCTTCAATACTAAAAAAACATAAGAAGGTGCTGGCCCCACTGTGTAGTTTTAAAAAAGAAACCTTACCTTTCTCCTCTGCTCCTTATGATTCTCCTGCAATGGCTGCCCAAAGTCCAGAAAACTGAAGAGTAGGAGCTGTCTTCCTGCAAAAATGTTTCTGCCTCCTCTATTGAATCCAGGAGGCAGTGTGATGTTTTTATTTTAAGGTCTACGTAAGCACCTTATGTACAAAGGTAATATTTTGTAACTCTTTGTATTTTTTTATATTGATTGTGCATATTAGAGACTACTATTCTTCCCCTTATTAGAGAGGCCGGACCATAATGCTTTGCGGGCCCGGTGCAACCTTTGTAAGGGAGGTGCTTGCACAGTGCTATTAGCCTATGACTAAGGGTGGAGTTCCACCACAGTCCGTTGTTTGTATATGTACCTGCCATATATAGAGACTTTCTAAAGGAATCTGCTTTTACTAACCTGTGACGCTGTTAGGATCTTTCCAGGGGTGCTCACCACCTTCTTTTCTCTTCAAGGGATTCATTTACAGTTAATTGGTGTTCTTGGGGGGAGGTTACTTTATTATGGAGTATAAAAATTTTAATTTCGTTCTCCTTTAAAAATATCTGTTGAATGCTAGGCCACACTACCGCGTTATTATGCACAATCCGACCACGCATTAAGCACACGTTAGTGATGGCCAGTTGGTCTTGCCACACTAGGTGCGATTCTGTCCACTGGGCTGTAAACCGATTATTGGAGTGCGTTTTTTTTGTGATTCCCATGCACTCTGATAATGGTACATTACCAGAATCACAGCACAAGTGGACATTAAGTACACTCGTGCGCTGTAGAGTGGCCTCTGCCTAAGTGTCCCTTTAAACTGTGTGTATTTTTTTTTACAGTGGTAATGGATTGGGGAATGTCTCCCCAGAGCAAAATACTTCTTGTGCTGCCCCACTCACCAGCACTATTTTAAAATGATGTGCTAACCCTAGGTAAGAGGCATTTTCTAGTTCAAATGTTATACAACTGTTAACACAACTTTTACTGTTAACATACAACTGTGTAATGAGTTATCAAAGACAAACACCTCCCCTTCTAAAACAGTTGGGAATTATCCATGAATACATTGTCACAAGACTGGGAACCCCCCTTCCATCCAGGAATCCACAAGGGGAGGGTATTAGATACAGGACAGAAATAGAAAAGTGAGACACATACTGATCACTGCGCATGTTAATGTATACTGACAAGTGTTACTTACATCATTACTGTCAGGATCTTTTATGTTGCATGTCAACTGGCTGTTTTTAGACCTGGGATCAGGTCAAGTTACGTATTTTGGCCAAGATCTGAATTGGGACACATAACTTCCTAGATTATTATAATGTGTGGAACTAGGATTATTTTCCTTCCCCAGGCTCTATCTATAGTAACTGAGGTTAAATAATAACATATGTCCTTCTAGTCCAACCTTTACACCCTCATCTTTAACCCTACCTAACAGTTGATCCAAAAGAAGGCAAAAAAAAAAAAAAAACAGCCAAAAGGAGGTTGTAGGAATTTCTTCCTGACTCCAAACGGAAAGTATCCCTGGACCAACCAGAACTGCAGTATATGTATTAATACCAGTAATTCCCAATATTATATAGTATCCCATGACCAACCAGAACTGCATTATATGTATTAATACCAGTAATTCCCAATATTATATAGTATTCCTGTACCAACCAGAACTGCAGTATATGTATTAATACCAGTAATTCTCAATATTATATAGTATCCCTGTACCAACCAGAACTACAGTATATGTATTAATACCAGTAATTCTCAATATTATATAGTATCCCTGTACCAACCAGAACTGCATTATATGTATTAATACCAGTAATTACCAATTTTATATAGTACCTTGGACCAACCAGAACTGCAGTATATGTATTAATACCAGTAATTCCTAATATTATATAGCAGTGTTCTCCCTAGGGTCTTTTAGCCGGGCGGCCCACCCGGCTACTTTTTCTTGCCACCCGGCTGGAAAAAATTCCTTGAGAGAACTTTAGATCTAGGTTTAATAGGTGCCAATAGGTCAGTAAAAACTCCCGCCAATACTGCCCAGTCCAGACCCGTATTTTACACTTGTAAGATTATTTTAGCACATGTTTACTAGCTTTTCCAAGATCCCCAAGGCCACAAAAGGGTGGCACATGTGCTTGTGCTGCCTTGTTACATGGGTTACCTTCAGAAGGGAACTACAACTCCCTGCATTCTACAACCACAGAATGCTGGGAGTCATAGTTTTCAAACATCTAGTGGGATGAAAGTTAGACATCCCTGTCCTATATAATGAGCATGATGCAGTGCACATTTTTCCCCACCACCAAATTTCCCTGTCCCACCCCACCCGGCTACTTTTTCATGCCACCCTGCTGGAAAACAATTCTGGGGAGAACACTGTATAGTATCCTCATACCAACCAGAACTACAGTATATGTATTAATACCAGTAATTCTCATTATTATATAGTGTCCCTGTACCAACCAGAACTACAGTATATGTATTAATACCAATAATCTAAATATTTATAGTATCCTGTACCAACCAGAACTACAGTATTGGAAGCACCAGCGAGTGTAGGGGGCGGGGCTACTGACCTCAGACGGGGGGTGGTCCCTCCAGGCATTCTTCCCTCCCCTTCTCGCGGTTCCGGTCGGTCCGTTATGACGTCATTCGTATGCCAGAAGCGGATTGGCTGCGCTGGATCTCGCGAGTGGCGGGATTTAGACGTCACCGGGCCTATAAGAGGAGGCCAAGCGGTTGGAGCCGGCGCCCTTTGAGAATTGCTAGGAAGAACCTCCCTCCCTAAAGTTATGTTATTATGTATGTGTTATTGAAAAAATAAATCTGTTTGGTCACAGCGGGGCGGTGTCATCCTTGCAATGGTTATGGTGTTGAGCCGTTACATGCCCTCTGGGGACCCAGAGGCATGGCATTTAACTTTGGCTACGGCTGGTCATTGGATCACGAGGCAAGGATGTACACTTAAGATTGGCAATGTGTGAACACATGTTGTAAATGTGTTAATAAAGCTGTGGACAATTTATTCACCCAACTCTTGTGTCTGCCTGGTTAATTCTATTAGGCTTATGTTTCAGCATACTAAGCAGGCATGGTTATCCCAAGTGAGGTCATGTATTAATACCAGTAATTCCCATATTTTTTAGTTTTAAAAACTTATCCAGACCAATTTTAAAGCTATTCAATGAACTTGCCATTACCAAATCCGCTGGAAGACAGTTCCACATATTTCACCGTTCTTACCTAAACATTTATTTTTTCTAATCGTAAAGTGTTCCCATTGATTTATTTGTATATAGTGATGATATCCCAGCGCAATTGTCGTTTTCTGCAATGAAAACATTCCTAACTTGTCTAATCTGCCTGCATAGCCAAGCCCTCCATTCCCCTTATTAATTCATTTAGGAGTTTCTCTGAACTCCTTTCATTTCAAAATGCCCTTTCTATATGGGATTCCAAAAGTGCACTGCTACTTGAAAATAGGCTTACCAGTTCCTTGTAAAAGAGGGAGAATAATATTTGTAGATAAGTATATCCAGTAATACACCGGACAGCAGAAACCTAGCACGCAAGTATCCATATACATTTGACCATAGGCTTGTGCCACCAATCTATAGGAATGTTGCAGTAGTACTGACGTGTATGATTAGTGCACGGAGACAACAATCCCTAATTAAGAGATACATTCCAGGCTTCCATTTTCCTAGCCAGATGACCAAACATCTGAAAGTCCCAAGCGCACTAAATAATCAACTTAAATTAGAAGCTGTAAACTGGCTCTCGGTGATAACCAGCAGAGCAGCTTGACTCCCATCCAGATTTTACGTCTCCATCCGTTCAGCAGTCACATGCTGCTACAAGGTCATTGGAATGTTGAAGGCTTAAATAGAAAGCCTGTTAGGTTTTTAGAGCACAAAGCAAGAAAAATAAATATGCTCCTTAACTAGACATATCAGACCTGAAGAGGTAATAGATTATTAGAGGGAAACTGGAATATGCAACATGCTCTTCTGGGAAAGTAGTATTCCAATTGTGAAGAATATTTAATTGATGTCCGGTAGGAGTATTAATATAATGTATGGTCAGGAGAATTATGGACGGTATATATAAACTTAAGGGTAAAATAATATCCTCACAAAAGTAGTGACCGTTATTTAACGCTATCATATTTATGATTGTCATGCGGACGTAAAATACCAATCTACTTCATTCCTTCAATATTTTAAATTTTACTTATGTTTTCTTTCAAATATGAATGTATCAACCTCTTAAATGCCATATTTAAGAAATCAGGGGTACAAATGTTAAATAGTAAAGGCACAACGTAGATTGTTATTTAGGAGTTCCCCATTCTTACCTAAACTCGGCATACAAATGCCATGTAAATAAGCAATCACAGTCCATATTGGGAAGGGCACCAGGTGACTGCAGTCAGGAAGTGGTGCCAGACAGTGCACATAACAGTTATCTTATATAGTTTATATAGTTTATATAGTAATTAAGGTTGAATAAAGACAGACGTCCATCAAGTCCAACCTATTCACTTTTTTTTTTTTTTTTAACCCTACCTAACAGTTGATCCAGAGGAAGGCAAAAAAAAAACAGCTAAAAAGGGGGAAAAAATTCCTTCCTGAATCCAAATGGCAATCGGAAAGTATCCCTGGATCAACCAGATTATATGCATTAATACCAGTAATTCTCAATATTTTTTAGTTTAGAAACTTATCCAGCTTTTTAAAAGTTATTCAAGAACTTGCCATTACCACATCTGCTGGAAGACAGTTCACAGTTTCACCGTTCTCACTGTAAAGAAACCCTTCCTAACCTGAAGATGAAACTTCTTTTCTTCCAACCTTAAAGGATGTCCACGTGTCCTCTGATATGACCTATTAGTGAACAATGCACCAGAGAGTTCATTGTATGGGCCATTAATATATTTGTATAAGGTATCATGTCCCCACGAACTGCCGCTTCTCCAATGTAAACAGCCCTAACTTGTCTAATCTGCCTGCATATTCAAGCCCCTCCATTCCCCTTATTATTTAGTTGCCCTTCTGAACTGCCTCAATTTCCAAGATGTCCCTTTTGTATATGGGATTCCAAAACTGCACCGCATATTCCAAATGAGGCCTACCAGTGCCTTGTAAAGAGGGAGAATAATATTTTCTCTCTTGAATCTATTCCCCTTTTATTACAAGACAATATCTTGATAGCTCTGGCTGTTGCTACCTGGCATTGTTTGCTACAGCTAAGTCTGTTATCTACCAGAACCCCCAAATCTTTTCCATCAGATGAACTTAACACAGAGTTATTTTGGTGTAGATGGCACAGGGATTATTAAATCCCAAATGCATCACCTTACATTTATCTACATGAATCTCATCTTCCCATTTTGATAATCTATCTAGGTCTGCTTGCAGCACTTGCACATCATTGGAAGTTTTCCAAGTCTGCATAATTTAGTGTCATCAGCAACACAGAGACCTTGCTCTCAATGCCCCCTTCTAAGTCTTTATAACAGATTAAACAGAAGCGGCCCAGTACAGAACCCTGAGGCACTCCGCTTAGAACTTTAGCCCACATAGATGTAGCTCCATTAACCACCACTCTCTGTTTGCGGTCCAATAACCAGTTCTCTATCCATGAACAAATGTTTTCTTCAAGGCCAACAGTCCTCCGTTTATACAGTAGTCGCCTATGTGGCACAGTATCAAAGCTTTTGCAAAATCCAAATATACCACATCCACTGCTGTGCCTGAGTCCAACTTCTTACTCACTTCTTCATAAAAACCAATTAAATTTGTCTGGCATGATCTATTTCTCATAAATCCATGCTGACTACTACTAATAAGATGATCTCTGGAGACAAAGTCAAGGATATGATCCCTTAACAAAGTTTCCATCACCTTCCCTACCACTGATGTTAGGCTTACAGGTCTATAGTTACCAGGCTGTGAACGACTACCTTTTTTGAATATTGGTATTACATTGGCTTTTTTCCAATCCAGCGGCACGTCCCCAGACAAAAGCGAATCGAAAATATGAGAAAACAGTGGTCTAGCTAGAACTGAACTAAGCCTCTTTAATCTAGGATGCAATCCATCTGGTCCTGGCGCTTATTGATATTAACTTTGTCTAATTGTTTCGTACCATATCCTCTGTTATCCAAGTGAAAATCTCTTTCTTTCCTGCATTGTACATCCCTACTGTAAGGACAAGGTTCTCAACAGTAAAAACCGATGTAAAAAAACGGTTTAGCAGATTAGCCTTTTCGGCATCCTCTACAACCACCTCAGCTCCATTATTTAATGGTCCCACATTCTCAGTCCTCATTTTTTACCATTATATACTTAAAAAACATTTTGGGGTTGGACTTGCTTTGTTCGGCAATCCGTATTTCATTTTCTATTTTAGCTAGTTTAATTGCTTTCTTGCACTCTTTATTACAGCTTTTGTAATCCCTGTAAGCCTGTTCTGTGCCTTCTGTTTTCTAATGGTACCGATTTGGAAATGTAATAGTTTAATATCCCTTTAAAAGTGGTCCACATCTGCTCAGTTTCTTTACCTAGAAACAGTTCCCCCCAGTCTAGAGAGGAGCGATTCCTTTAAAAGCATAAAATTAGCTTCCTAAAGTTAAAAGTTTTTGGTAAGCCAGTGCACTTTAGTTTTCTGCAACCTATATTAAATGACACTATATCATGGTCACTATTCCCTAAGCTTCCCATTACCTTCATCTCCAAAATGAGCTCAGGGTTATTAGATATCACCAGATCCAACAACGCATTCTGTCTAGTAGGAACTTCTACCATCTGTATACAGTTCTTCCGGGTTTTACAGTTAATTCAATGCGGTTTACTGGGGCGATGCTTTTAAATTAGTATAAAAATGTTGGTCTCCTTTAAATGTATGGCTCAATAGGAACCTGGCTAATTCCAACAAGCGTATAATCCCCTCCCCCCGGAATCCCTGTGTCCAGGGAAGGGAATGGACAAGATGATCTCATCTTTTATGAAAAAATAAACACCCACAAGAATAAAATACATTACACAGTAACATATCTTATTAATCGCGTCCTATGACACATGAAACATTGTTGCCAGAACTTTTTTTTAGACAAATCATGATAATTAATCACATGGAATGGTCTTAGTTGCAAAGAATAGTGAAATGTATTGTACTGGGAGCTAAAAACAAAAAATCAGGACAGAGGCCAAGATGAACAAATCTGAATATAGGATGGGGTTTCTATCTCTGTCAATGCTTCAGGTTTTTTAATCTACTGAAAAAATGCAAGAGGTGGTTGGGGAGAAACTTGTGTTGGGAAGAGGAAAACAGGGGGAGACTTGCTTAGGGCACTAAAGTAGCCACAACCTGCTCTGGACTATAGGGCCTGGCACAAAACAAGCCAAGAAGAGTCCCACTCGTATATCAACTGGATGCACTGCAAAGTAATATGGGTCTTTCCACCAACACATGGTTGTTTATCCACACAATGTAGGCATCAGATTATGACAGAACCAGATTTTTATTGATTATTGCAAATTATTGAACACAAATAGCACACACTGTCACACATCAGGTCAGACTTGTTTTGCCTAACACACTTCCTCAGAAGCCCTGTTGTTGGTACTCCCAGTGAAGAACCACCATGGTATCTACTTCTACTCTGCCAGAATTCTACGTGAAACACAACAGTTTGGGTCCCGGTAAATGAAATTGGAAGCATGTGGAGTTACTTCCTCACAACTGAAATTGCTTTAATGTAGCCTAATCTGGTATACAGTTCCCAGATCTGGGGCCAGGCCACTATACTGTATTGGTTTATTACAACCCGTCATTGCCTACTACAGAAATAGGAATTTTGAAGCTACGTGTCTACCAGGAAGCCTTATGGATTATCCATAAGGCAACGCACTCCTTATGCAGCAATTAAGACAGGCTTCTTTTGAATCTTTATTTCCCCATAGTACCAGACCACCACATGGAAAACTGGGCACCGAAAAACAAAGGCCAACAAGTATACATTATCAGTGACCAATGACCCTACACAGTCTTGGGGTGCACCTAGAACAACTGCAGGGATATGTAGTATTTACAAACTAACAAGATCATTTAGAAGACTTTGGCCCAAAGATAACAAATATCTTTTTGATGTACACCTCTCTTCGTCTACACTGGACCGAAGCCAAATGCACAATTATGAAATAACAGTTTGTTCTGGTTTATGTGATTTGCACTTTGGATTTTACTAACAAATCCCTAAGGGCTAGGCCCCAATAACAGTGACAGAGGCACGCACAAAGGCAATGTCATGCACGCTACCGTCCACTTGCGCTGCACATCCTTTGATGTTGCCCTATGGCAGCGCATGTGATCTGCACCAAAAATGGTGATCACATGCACTGCAAAGATGGGAATAAGTGCAGCGCAAGGCAGTGGACCTAGTGTCTGACAGACACATTGGCATGTGCTAGTACATAAGCACGCATGGAAAAACGCAGGAAAGACCCTAAATTCCCCATATTCATTTACACATCAGGGCTTTCATTATGAAAACCAAAAGATAATTGCATACCATTAAGCCATTACAGATTGTAGCATTTTCTGTATTGAGTAATCCCACAAAGGAATTTTTAAAATAAATTTCAACCCCCCCTGAAACATTACCCAAACCCCTCACAGAGAGAGGCTCATTTACAGCCATTTGGTTTAGTCTCTGGGCTACTTAATAAGAATAAAATCCAGTTGAGGAATATAGGAAATAGAATACAAAGGAACCCTGGGCACACCGGAAGAAAGGAAAAAATTCCGCAAGTCAGAACGACAGCAGAAACTTGACTTGCATAACCAAAGAGCCCGAGGATATGTTATCAGAAGATAAAAAAGTGCAGCCGCTCTCCAACACACACCACCGAATATACCAGAACAAGCCAGAACGCTGCCAGGTAGAACAATGTCCACAATTGTTGTCACACATAGTTATTCTCTGACATGACTTGTTCCGAAATGTTTCTTCATCTGGAAAAGGCCGCACCCCGCATTACATACGCAAGCCCCACCAGATGGCGGCAATTTTCCCTCTTTTTCCAAAAAAAATTCACTCCAGAGACCTCGTCCGCTTATCTGCGCAGAATCTTAAATGTCCGGTGATCGAGACAACATACCTGAGGCGACCTGCGACCTGTGCCGCGCCTCCAACTTACCTTTATGGATCTCAGATATGAATCTTCCCAGGGATTTCCTTGTCCGACCGCAGAAAAAAGATCCACATTTCGCGTCGTAAAACTTAGACCTTTTTGCCGCCTAAAGTCTGAATCTCCATGGTTTTTCCAGCGAGATTAATGATGACTCTAGACAAAAGAGCCCTTCTTTGACTCCGCCGAGGAATGTTACAATAATTGGGGTGCCAAATGCACACACACAATCCACACCCCCACCACACGGTCCGAAGCGAGAAACCCTTAAAGACCCCCCGGACGAGACACTGATGTCCCAAACCTCACTGACACCCTCAGAAATCTATATATCTACTTTATCTATGGGGTCTTCCCCCGACGGTTGGATTTATCATAATATAGGGGTTCTTTCCCTCACCGGAAACCCCCTCCCTCCCCTCCCCAAAAACTCCGGTCAGGCAAACTGTCAGTTCCAACAAATCCACGCTAGGCTAATCCCAAATACAGATTGACCTGCACTGCAGACTAGCTCACTGAACAATCTGGCGGACCATTGGATTTTGCGGAAACCACATGGGGATCCAGCCCACTGGACCGACCACAACTCAACGCGATTCAACCCCCACAATAATCACAAAAGAACAACCCCCCCGATCAGTCCAGAAAAAGCCTGGAGCCCCCTACCAGGACTAACCACTCAACATACAAACACACAAGCCTACCACAATCTTCCAAGAAAACAAAACATCTTCCAATCTATAACCCATCAACACACCTACCCAAAAATCTAACCCCCCCCTACCGTGCATGGGTGAATCCACATAACATGAAATTGAATCAAATTTCTACTGTTCTATAAGCAATGGAATCACCCCAACGGAACATGGCATCCATGTAATCAGAACTCTACTGTTCAAAACTGCTTATCCATAATAAGCCACTGCGGCACTGCTACAAAGACTCAACTCTATACAAAACAGCAAGTAATCCATAGGAAACAAAATACCCTTTTATTCCATCCCACAGGGTTCCGTTGAATATACGAACCATTGGACAGTTAATGATAAGAAGTACCGCTGGTCATGGGAAGTGCGCGAATACTCCATACATGTATGCATACCAACAATCTATACCTTTAAACATATGTGTATATGGACAGTTAAATGTTCTCTGGGTATCTGCATTTAACTGGAATATTCCACTGACTTTATGTGAGGTACACCTGATGAAATTAGTCGGGGTGCTCTACTCGAGACCGCTTCCACGGTAATTACAGCCCGGCAGGTATGGTGGGGTTACCCATGTCGTTGAAGGTGAACCGGGGTGTGGTGTCAGCAAGAGCCACGCTTGTTAGAAACTTACAAAAAATACACTGATGCGCCGGCTCGTTATGTCATGATACCATACAAGAGTCTAGATAATACAATCCAATATACGCAGCGATAAAAAATTACCGTATGCTCTAGTGCTCGATATGTCCTGAATATACTTAGAGATATCCCACACAGACTAGACCAAACATCCAACCCAACATACCACAGACACTATATAATTATAACTGTAAAATCCACTTACACTGCTCAACTTGAATTATAGATATAAGGGTGTAAGTCTCTGGCTATAGGGAGGTAATGGAATATTTAATTAACTCTATGTGGGTAGCCCAGACATGAGAAGGTTGTCCCTTACATACACGCAGGGTAAAACGACAGCCAATAGATGTAACAATTACCAACGAACACACGCCCCAAAGTGCAGACTGGAACGGTTGTTGGCGGCAATATAGAATAATATACTCTGAATCTGCCAATCCTCTCTATCTTTCCAAAATCAAATGGCAGTTCCAACTTCAATGGAAGTTATGACCTAAGCCACGCTGAAATATTGCTGGAGCTGGATACAACCAGGATCACACTTTTCCATAAACAATTTTTTAATCGTGGCCACATAACGGGAAAAGTGTCATATATGCAAAATTTGTTAACAGAAATCCTACGCCCCGATCACTTTAACCGATGGATCTGACCAAAATTTCCAATTGTTGGATTGGTGATGGTGGAAGGCGCGCGCTGGCGGCCAGGAGCATTCCCGCCCTAA
The DNA here is from genome assembly GCA_019447015.1 of Hymenochirus boettgeri. NCBI lineage: Eukaryota > Metazoa > Chordata > Amphibia > Anura > Pipidae > Hymenochirus > Hymenochirus boettgeri. Next base: position 142,814,164 of record CM033476.1, on the reverse strand, counting down.
ACTAATGTTATCTCCTATCCCCCCCCCCCAAGCAAAAAAAAAGTTTCGGTTGAATTCTCAATTCTCTTTACAATAGCAGACATGTAATGTCCCGTTTTGGCTTACAATGTGCCACTAAATATGTACCCCGCCCTATACTAAGGTTACGGTTTTCTGTTATGTCGATTTACGTTGTTGAATGTTAATGATTTTAAAAAAAGGAATAGAAATGTTTATTCTTTTCGAAAAGTTAATGTCTAGCTACTCAAGATCATACCACACTTGAATCTCTAATCCTAATTCGATTGCCCATTTTGCCTACCCCAAATGTACCCTTCCCGCTGACCACCTCTTCCCCCTACCCTGTCCCTCAGCCGATCCTCTGTGGGCACCTAAGCACCCCATGTAAGGGTATCCACTTCCACTGCTGAAAGAGTCACCTGGGCTTGTCGGATACGGCATATTTGATGTGGAAAATGTTAAAAACAAACAAATACAACCAAAACCTAGCGTATTTCCCTGTGTCCCTTGAGGCAGTAGTTAGACCGAAAATCCTACATGAAGTTTTCCCCAGAACCACATGCTGTGGACGGGTGCATTGTCCGCCCCACTTTACACCACTGACTGCCTGCATGTAAAATGTCCGCGCGTGTTTTCCTTTAGTGCATTCGCAGAATGAATGTGAGAGGACTTACCCGTCCCGGGCCTGCTGTCTGGGGGGTCTTCACGCACACCAGAGCCCGCCCACAACACAACTACAATCACACACCACACGCACTCTCCAGCTCTACCCCTCTACACACACACCCCCTCACACTCACTGAACCACTCTCACAACCAAGCCCTCCCACAACCACACCATCCATTTACCTCTCTCACACACACATTTACACAACACCCCCTTCACACACAACCAACACACCCACACAGCACCCACCTCTTTCACTATTGCGTGGTAGATATTCACACCACCCTCACACACACACACACACACACCAACCTCCACTTACGATTCACTGCTAAATGGAGAATAACACTGACCTCACAGCGCACTGCGGACCTCACTAATTAATGGAGAGAATCAGGTACTTCCTTTTCTCTCTCCCACTCCCTACCCATACCAACAGAGGCCTCATATCCCAGCATACCCCTATGAATCAATCTTCGAGTTAGACACAACAAATCTTTATTAAAAAAAAAAACAAGTTCCCCTGGATTTGTTACAGTAGTAGTGGGGAAGCGGTTTAACATTTTCCTCCCCTGTCTCTCTCTGCATAATCAGCTGGAAAAAATGACTTTAGAGAGTCAGGGAGGAAAGGATTTCTTACTGCAGCCAAGTGGGTGTGTCTGCTACCATGATGATGCACATTGAGTGACTAGCCTCCCAGAACAGGGGAAGACACACCCCAGAACCTGCACACAACAACTTTCCCCATGCTGCTGCAATCAAACGAAAAGGAAATTCTGGGAAAAAAGGTAGGGGGAGGGTTGGGGGATGCGGGGTACTTAATAAATAAACCAAAAACAAAAAAAAAATGCTTTTTCCTCAGTGGAGATACCCTTTAACAATTAGAATGGACTATACCCACACCTAATCAACTGAGTAGACACCTAACCTGGATGTCGCGTGTTTAAACAGTCCACTAAACGTATACAAGATCTTGAGAAGATACAAACGGCTGAACCAGATATTATCTGTACAAAAACACAAAGTGGTTGCAAAAAAACCATGGGTGGCCTGGCCATCCATACCCACTCACTCTACTCTAACTTCTCAAGAGGTGTCTCCATCCTGATCCCCGACCACCTCAATACGCTTTAGTATACTTAAAACACTGAAGATAATGAAGGGAGGATATTTGTTTAGCCATGAAAATAGATATACCCTGTATGTATTTATAGGACTCTACAAACCTCTAGCGGCACGCAATATACTCAGAAAGTAATATTATTTGCACTAAGATACCCCACAGCTCTGGTGATTTTGACTGAGCATTTTAATATGCTTATGTCCCGTTGAAAAAGATAGATACCATGCAGGCCACTACTCAGTCAAAACCCCGACAACACCACTTTGCCTGCACCATGACACGAGTAGGCTGTGTTTGATGTCTGGAGAATAAGGAACCCAATGGCCCAACTATTCCTCCACATCATGAGTTTTCTCTAGGCTCGACTACTGCGTGATGAAACACCTCGCTCCTCACGTTAGACGGATTCGTACCAGCCCAGAAGGACCCATATTGGACCATTCCCGGTGTGCTACTGGAAACGGCACTTCAAAGATAACCAAAGCCCTATCCGAACAATGAAAAATACACCGTCTTTGGGCTAGCACTAATTACTGAAGGAGACCACCTAGAAAACCATTTTAAACTATACTGTCGAACGGACCACGGCACTGTACCCCAGAGCACACTTTTGGGAAGCATTCAAAGCCTTTGCCAGAGGGTTATAACTCTACAATTAATCTCAATCAAAAAACAAACCAGGGCAGATGAAGAATGTCTAGCCAACCAGCTAAGAGAACCGAGCAAGGATACTGCAACTCTCCCACAAAGCACTAAAAGAAACTGGCAACAGTTACAACGGCAATACGACGTACTAAAAGCAAACCGCAAATACTTTTTTCACAAACAGAATATTTTGAACAAGAAAAGCTTCAGCTAGACTACTAGCCCGTCTAATCAGAACCAACACGCAAAACAAACAATACTCAAACTATAAAGATCCAGTAAGGCGAACTAAACATCGTCCAAAGATATCCTCGACTCATTTGTGAAGATGCAATCCAACCTTGAATATCTACATCACACACAACATCATTCCCCCAACTACAACCTGCTCAAATACAATCACTTGATGCGGCCTTTCACAAATACAGGATCATTACTGGACCATCTTCTCAAAACCAAATTCACAGGCCCTTGAAACACAGAACAATCCCACCGTCTATGCTGATGCCACCATGGTTCTGATCCCTAAACCAGATCGGAACACAACAGCGCATACAGACCCATTCACTCCTCAACGTGACTACAAAATCATTGCCAAAATACTAGCAAACCGACTAAAAACGGTTATAACTACCATCATCCACCCTGATCAGACCGTCATTCATGCCAGGAAAGCACTTCAATATACACACTCAAATATCACATAGCCGAGCAAGGAGCACAGAGCGCTGCTATCTTTAGACGCTAGTAAAGCTTTCGACTCCATGAGATGGAATTTCCTATGGTCCTGTATGCGAAAATTTGGCTTTGGCCCCCAATATATACATGGATCAAGCTTTTGTACTCAGCCCCCAAAGCCTCCATATCAAATAAATGGATCCAATCCAACTCGTCCACTCCAATCTACCGAGGAACAGGCAGGATACCCTCTCACACTACCTATCTTTTTCAATCGCTATAGAAGCCCTTGCAATCAGCTCCGAAATGACCATTCCATTAAAGGATTAGAGAAAGTGAATATATACGGACAAAATCGTCCTCTAACGCAGACGATATGATCCTATATTTGGCAGACACAGGCCCATCCCTGATACGCACCGCTGAAATAATCAATCAATTTAGTATCTGACACTATCTACACCGGAATTATGTCCAATTGACAAAAGTCAGTGATATTTCCAGGATACAGATAATAGAACAGCTACCACCCTACCTACCAGCGATGCCAATAGTGTCATGGATTCAAATACCTAGGAATATGGATTTAAAAAAAAAACCAACTTTTTCACTACAACTAGTGTCCACCCGCTACTAATACAATTAAACAAAAAATCAGATATGGTACTGATCTCCCTTTTAATTGGAAGAACCAACTTGTTAAATATATTCTCCTCCCCAAGAAACTATACATATATTATAGAAAGAACACGCACCTATATACCTACCAAAACAGTTTCAGAAAATAAACGGAATGTTGTCAACTTTCCTCTAGGCAAGCAAACGAGCAAGACAAACTTGCTAAACTCAAACAACCAAAGCGCTGTGCTGGGCTTGCCCTTCCGAACTTTTTGGCTATATTACCGCTGGACAGCTGCGGCGTATCTGGCGGCGTGGCTCAGCCCACATAATAACTCCCCTACACCAGCAGAAAATATGCTAGCGGCCTACAGCACCACGCAGGCTCAAGTCTCAAGTCTATCAACATTGGAAACACCAAAATATCTAACGGAGCAGCCACACCCCTCCATAACCAATGTATAGCGTTGGAGAAGAATAAATGGACTATTTAAGTCATACTGGAACTCCACCTGAAACCGCACTTTGGCACAAACCAATCCTTCCCACTACAAAATTCTGGGAGACACAGGACTGGAAGGCAGTGGGAATCCATCAATTCCAAAGTATAGCGGGAGATATATACACACAATTTGAAGACCTAAATTCAAATTAAATCTTCCCAGGTCTTACACTCTATAGATACTTGCAATTACGGCACTGCATCCATATATCTATAAAAAATTCAACTATAACCAAGCATCCAATAATCGGAAATCCTCAAACCCAAGGACACAAGGTTTAATTAATCACGACTATATACACAAATGATCAACACACCCAAACAAAATCCAATCAATCTACAGTGTTGATTCAAAAGGGTGGAGAGACAAAATTCCAAAACTTGAGGCGGAGGTGGACTGGACGAAATAGGATCAACGCGCACACGCTTGCCTCACCCTCAGCCAACAATCGGCTCATACAACTGTATATATCACCATCAATGTATATATGTCCCCACAAAAACTGCAATTATCTCTGCAAACCCAGTCCCTCGGTCCCCTGCCCGGCCCAAATGTCAAATGGTATGAAGCAGACTTTTGGCATCTAATTTGGGAATGCCCCCAAGTATAAACTACTTCTGGCAATCTGGACAGGTTCCGTTCTTTCTCAAGTCTTTGCTACCACTGGCCATACCCTTAGCTAGACCCGAACTATGCCTACTAGGGATTAATATCCTGAATTAGAGATAAAAAAAACTAATATTATTCCTCTCGTGAAACTCTATTCATATGGCCCGGGAGAACAATAGTCTTGAAGTGGATGGCCCCAGACCCCCCCAAACTAAAAAAATGTGGCACGAACAATCAACAACATCATCCCATTTCAGAACTTAATGTATAAAAATAGGAATTGTCCAGGAAAGTTCCAAAAATTTGGGATATTTGGACTGAATCATTGTTTATTTAGCAAGTTTATACATTTTTGTGTGTGTGATTGGCAGCAGCATCACCAGGTCCGTCAGTCAATCTGCCCTGTGTCTCTCTCTGGAAAACAAGCCTTTGTCTGCCAGAGGTTTTCAACATCGTGGGAGAGAAGGGCGGTACATTCCCTTACCTACTCTGTCAGGACTTCACACAGCAGAGAGGAGGGAGGGACTTCCTGTCTCCCTCACACACTGAGGGAGTCTGAGGCTGTGCCACCACGACTTGCACTTGTGGACTGGAGAACCTTAGGAATGTCACATATCCGCACATCCCACCCATTAACTTTCTGGTCAGTCATTTCTTTATATTTTGGCCTGTGGAGCACGTTGAGAGGGTGGGATGAGAGAGAGTGGTTGATGGCTCGTTTTAAAGGTGGAAATGGCCTTTCATTTAAATAATAACTTGAGACCACAGTTCCCCTTAACCCGAGATGTTTTCTGTGATCCTAAACATAAAAAGGGAGAATGTCCAAACAAATAAAGACATAATATGACAACATTTATTAGAATATATAGTAAAGAAAAATCCCACTAATGAAGGATTCCCTGCTTCTTATCCAAGACGATTACAAAAGGGGGAAAAAAAAACAGTGTCAAATAAAAAACACTGAAACAACATTTCAATTCTGCTTCAACAATGTGCAACAAATGTAAAGTTCTTATCGTTTAAAATGTGTGCTAATTTGTCCCAACCAATCAGATCTTATTTAACATTTGAAAGCTAACATCTGATTGTTGGGGCAAAATTAGCACCATTTTTAACGATAAGAACTTTATTTATTGAATAACCCTGATGCAATCAGCAATAGCTGTATGCAAGCAAATAGCACCTGATAGCAAGCTTGCGAATATGCTTTCTCAGAAAGCACATGCACATTTGTGCAATCCACTATAGCCTGTAATATCGCGCATGCATGCTATGTGGATTAGAACCAGGAAACGGTCAGAGATTTTTAATATAATATTTGCAGTCGGTGGATTGTGTGAAAGGTTAAAATACTTAACCTTCATCCCTGGCCCCTGCTCAATGATTGAAGAACGGGAGTAAGGCATAGCTCCTTAACCTCCCCGGCTTCAATCAATACATTTAAAGGAATAGTTCACTTACTGTAGTGAACTATTCCTTTAATCCGCAGCAACCAATCTGATGTTATCTAACTAAAGCTGGGTACACACACTAGAGATTTTTGAAAGATGACAGACAGGATCTGCATATCCTGTCTGTCATCTTTTAAAAGATCTGCATACACACAGTCCCGAGCGTTCTCCGACTGTGTGTTTCCCTTCGGGGCGGCGGCAACTCCTCTATAGAAGTCTACTGCGGACGAGGGAAAATTTTTCGTTTTCACAAAAACCGCTCGGCCGGCACGACAAGACGTTCGCCGGCTGCGCGCTCATTGGGAAAAAAAATACACACACTAGCGATAAAGCCCCGATACCATGGAATGGTATTGGGCTTTATCGCTAGTGTGTGTACCTAGCTTAAGTTAGACCAGTTAAAAGCCAACGTCTGATTGGTTGCTGCAAATTAATAGCATTAATAGTTTATAGTGAAAAAGGCTATAAATCCTTTTGCACACCGATAAATTATGTTTATTTTGCTTTTCAGTGTTTTTATTTAAAGTCCAGTTAGTTAATTAATACTTTTATTTCTTATCACTTCCACTGTTTTATTTTATCTGAATGGCTAAATATAATATATGTGTAATAGGTAGTAACACAACTGACTAAAGACATTATGGCAATGCTTAATATTCACCTGCAATGTTCCTAAGAAGTTCTTTTCAGAAAGTAGTATTTCCATAGAAGCTAAGTTTTTAGAAACTGTGTATTTGTTGAATATTGACCTGGCGGTGAAAAGTTCCAAGACGTGGCACTTGGTATGTGCAGTTTACAATGACACTTGGTATTTTAGTGTCCAGGTTCTGATCTAGATTAACCACATCTACAGTCTGGCTAGTTTGCTGGGACTATAGATAACATTTAGGAACGGGAGGTATGCAAGACACTCCTGTTCAGGTCCTGGGTGCCAGGCAGCAGTTATTTACAACTCCGATATACTCTCCCACTTTCTCTAGACTCAACCTTTCTCTTTAAATGGGCTGAAAACATATTTTACAGAAGTAATGATAGGCGTTTAATTCTTGTTTTTTAAAGGGCAAGTAACTTTAAAAAAAATTGTTGCTGAAACCAAGGATTTTTAGTGGTTGTTATCGATTTGAATATGCAGGTTAGTGTGGAATCTTAAACCTGCAGTCTTCCAGATGGAATCAAAACTACAGCTTCCAGCATTCCCCTACAGGCACCCCCTTAGATAACAATAATATGATTTGTTTTTTATTTTAAGAGGAATTATTAGAAACACTCTGTTTAACATTAGGCATTTTTAGGCTTGGTATACATGGACCAAATTATTTGGCCCTGCAAATCATCACTGTTGGTCGCTCTGAAACAATCAATGCGTTTGACAGTTGTGCGGTTCATAGGCGTTCTTGTGATCTGCGGTGATTTACCTCCCACGTCCGATCGCCTTTTTGCTGGATATGGGATGAATCGGCAATGATAGACATCAGATCGCCGGCTACAGCATTTCGCCAGTGATTTTTTTTTTTTTTTTTTTTTTTTGGCCCGATAGGAAAATATCAGTCGGTTTGGTGAATAAATCTCCTCATGTGTACCCTGCCTTACACACTCCAAACTGGATTTCTGGGGTTTTCCACCCAGTAGAGAGGAACATACCTCTGATGCCCCATGCTGAATCCCCAGATTTTTGGGATTGTTTCCGGTTAACTTTTATACTGACTCGTAGACATCTTTGTCAATTAAGGAGACTGTTATGTTGAGGCTGACATATACATTAGGCAAGAGATTGTTGATCTCATTGGCTTCTTGCAGTGATTGGAAATCCACTGCTATAATAAAGCACATACCTTGCTCTATATCACCATCTGTCTGCAGAATGGTCATTTTCAAGTGACTAGTAAAGGAAATAACTTTCTAAACCGGAAAAGTTTTCTGGTTAAAAAATAACGTGTTTTTTTTTTGTGCCCTTTGTGAATGCACTGCCTATATAGGAGAGATTTGTTTTGGCCTATGGAACTCATTACAAGGCCGTTTTAATTCTAAAATTCCTGGGTTTTTCGCTGAATATAATCTTGGTGGATGGAAAAGTTGTACGTATTCTCTACAGAACTGGATAGCCCGCGCTGGAGAGCTAATGTACATGTGCAGATACACCATCAGGGTTATTCAATAAAAGTTCTTATCGTTTAAAATGGTGCTAATTTTGCCCCAACCAATCAGATCTTAGTTTTCAAATGTTAATAAGATCTGATTGGTTGGGGCAAAATTAGCACCATTTTAAACTGATAACTTTTATTGAATCTCCCTGCATGTGTTTTCTATTGAACTAGAATTTTTTTTGAAAAAAATCTGGTTCTTTTTATGCTTGGTTCATCCGATAAACATTTAAAAACATGATGCACTCTTCCCTTAAATGTAATTTTACAATTGGGCAGCATTTTTTTTGGATGTCACAAGTTCAACAGTTTAGGAGCTTATAAATTCCCATTTATGATCCACTTTGTTTCTGTTTGTAGCCTGGCTGACAGAAAACTGAACATTGACCATTTTGTTATTTTATTAAATCTACAGCTATTGACTTGTGTCAATCTTTAAAGAAAATACTGATTCTGGGTAGTTAACATCCTAGGAGTCTTTATTTCTCTTTTAATACACTAGTCCTTAGAGACCATGATCCGTTTGTGTGCCCAGCCCATCATCTGTGTATGAGACCAGTGGAAGATGCAAATGATTACGGTACTTAAAAGAGCGTGTAGAAAATAAATGTTTTTTCTGGTCATTTACACTTGGTCAGCAGCTAATGGTGCCCTTGAATCCAGGGATGCCCCTAAGGAATGATCCTGCGATAGGACAAGATTATATTCACAATCCTTCCTTCCAAACACATGTATCTTGTTACTTAGTAATTGGTTATAGGGCCATACAAAATTTATTAATACCTATTGGTAACCTTAGCGTTTGCCTGCTAAAAATTGTCACTGAGAAAGTAAATAATTGCTTGTTATTTGATGGCCCTTGTGATGTGTAAGGGCTTCTTAGGCTGATGAGTAAGTTTGTGGAATGTTTTATTTCAGTCCGTGTGTAACCTCCTGCTTTCTTTAGTTACACACAGAAATACTAATGGTGGGGCTAAGCACTTCTTGAAAATGAATCAAGTAGAGGAAAAGGGTCTCGTTTGAGATGTGGTATTTTGGGAAAGGTTTTCTGTATGTTCAGGGATGTGCAAGCCTTTGGTCTTCCTAATAAAAAAAAGAAAAAAAAAACTGACGGCACACATTTGACTGATGAGGAGTAAGATGCTGGGTATTTTAATTCAGGTATGGAGTGTTTGCTTCAAACACTCGATATTTTCACATTATCTTACTTGCTTACTCACCATCCCAACGATTACATTTACCGAAAAATATTCACATCCTTCACTGCCATGATTGGGGCATGACTGCTTATAAATTAAATAAAAAACAAAACTCGTGATATCTTAGAAGTTAAGCAATACAAAAGCAACTAACTGCAAATTTAATATAATAAGTGAAGATTTTGCTTTTTCTTGGACCTTTTACAGGAGCAGGTTATACCTGGTAATCTACTATATAAAGCAGAAATCTTGTATGTATGTATGTGCTCACCTCACAGCCACACCTCTAAATGACTCGACATAACGGCAACGCCCTCTGAAAGGGCTGACGCCCGTGAAGTCCAGTTTGACCAATAAAAATCCTGCACGTCACTTGCAGAGTGTGATTCCCCAATTCAGTAACTCTAATGAAGGGCCTGGGCTCCGTGTGCTGCCCAACTTGAACAACACACACACAGAGTCCACTTCAGTGACACAACAACAGTGTAATCAACTCTAAGGGCTGCACACACAGAACAAACAGCTTCTATAACAGAGGGAACCAGACATTTCCCTTAAGGTCTGTAACGCATTACTTTACTCCTGGAAGGTTTTAAATATAAACCCTGGAAAGACTTTGTTACTATGGTGATATGAATCACATTTGCGGTTGTCATGCTAAGAAATTAATATGCAGAGCCTCCTAGAATGTGACCGCGCCCCCAGATATTGCTGTCACGGCCACACCCCCAAACATCACGGTCACGCTCATACTCCAACCATCAAGGCCAAGCTCCCAAAGATAACTGCCATCATTGCAACTTGCACCATGCCCCAATGTTGTGACCACACTACCAGTTATTGTGGTCACCCCCAAAAAAACCCCCAAAACATGGTCCCCCCCATACATACATCATGGCCACACACCCACTAACCTCACGTCAGTCTGTACCCGAATCATACCACATACACAAACATCCTGCCCAGCCCCAAACATCAGAGGCACACCCCACCCCAAACCACCACACCCACTCCCCTAAATGGCACGCCCACGCTTTGAAACAGCATGGCCATGCCCCAAATATCGCCCCAAATGTCATGTCCAAGCCTCCTGGACACCACAACACATCAGAAATGCCCCCAGACCGTCCACACCCTAGAATGCTGTGCCCCCACCCACCGCACCATCGCAGACATGCCCCATCCTCTATTCAAACCGGATGGATGGTTGGGGGGGTATGCTACACAGGAATACCTGGACTTTGCACCAGATACACACTGCCCACATGTCACACACCTTCACAGACCGTTACAACTAAAAGAACAAAGACATCATGCCACTTTAATTTGGACCAAAAATAACTTTAATGATTGGGATCTAATAGTCAATATAAAGTGTTCCTTCAGCAAGGATAAAGTTTTAAAGTGCAAACAAGGTGACCTACTGATAACTAATGTGCAAAAATAGAGCGCTTAATAAAACGCATTGCTCAGACAGATGAAGCCCGGCTTTCAACACAGACAATGAGCCGCACGTCACATGCTTCAGAGACACTGACGCCCATCAGTCACTCAAGTGCTGAGATATTCAGTTGCAATAACACGTTTTCCCCATGGCAATTCCATGTAGCATTTCACGAGTATGTTCAACACAACTTAGTATATTTACTATACTATAATGTTGTATATAAGGTTTTGCAATAAACATTTGCTATACATCTTTCAAGAAAGTCGCCACCTCAACTCATAACTATTAAATATGTGACTTACATTTTCAACTGTGCACTTCTTTTTCCACCTGTCTCTTCCATCTAAGCCAAACACACACCTGCACGTAAAAAATACTTTACCCACAAGTTTACAACAGGCAACGCCAGGTACAACTGCTAGTAATCTATATTAAAGTGTAATGTGCTATCTATTCAGTGTCCTTATCCCATCCCTAACAGTATCGAAACACACTAAATGTAAATACTGTAGCTGCTGGCTAATGTGCTGATGAGTGCAATGAATGAGGGTGTTGAGATTTCTTTAGGGAAAGCTTCTTCGAAAGTTATAATTAATCAACGCATATCCCTTACTCAAGGATATGACACTCTGTCCCTCTAAGCAACACTTGCATGCTCAATGGGATATGTAACAAGGCAACTTAATGTCATCACCCAATCTGGAGCCATCAAGGTACCACTATGTTAAAAAAAAAGACAAAAGCTCATATTTGGAAAACAAAGCCACAAAATGCTTCCCCTGCTGAGTAAATGTGAAATTATTCATGTGTCAGTGAGGGAGACTTCTTGTAAACACAAGCCATCATTAGGCTGTAATCCTTCCTCTTTGTCGAAGCCTTGTAATTATGGATGAGAATCTTGCTGTACCTGAAACAGGAGAAATGGTTTGCATTGTTTCGTGTCCTTCATGCAGAATCAGTAGGTTTTAAGTAAAATAAACAACACATTATCTTTCATGGGTAGTGCCCTACTTAGGTGGTGTACCCCAGGCTTCATTTCTTCTCTGTCTCCCATAGTCCTGGTGCTAAATAAAATAGGCGAGACTTACCCTGATCCTTACCCGCGAGGGGGTTGTACATTACATGCTGGCAATACTTAACTTCAATTTAAAGGGCAACTAAAGCCACAGAACAACACTTAACCAGAAGGCAGAAGACCTTGATATAAAACCAGTAATCTGTGTCTTACCTCTCATTTTGATAGCGGGCGCTGGGAATTTACCTAAATAACATATGATTTGTGCTTTACTTCTCAGCATTCTAATATCACACAAGTTTGGTCAACACCATATGTTCTGCACATGCTCAGTCCTTAGTATGGTAGAAACTTGTTACAGTTGGTCACACCCATTAATAATCTCTCTAGCCAATCCTTTTACAGGACAGATAAAGCAAGGAAGCATGTGACTGAGGTCAGGGGGTGTGGTCTAACAACACATGCACATACACACAGTTACTTCATCCAGTTCTTAACAGCTTGATTTATTTAACAGATGAATTTATATGAGTCATTATATAGTTATTGGTGTTTTTAGGGGTTGTTTTCAGATTCTGGAGTATACAAAATTGGGTTTAGTTCTCCTTTAAGCTCACGATCTGGACCCTGGCGCAAGAGGGGATGGGACTGGCACTGTTCACAGCGAACTAATGTTCCCCCTTAAATAAGGACCTAGCATCAAATGAAGGTGGGTGGTTTGGAGGATTTGATTGTCCTTCTAAAGTGAGAAACAAGCTTAATTTGCTATGGAGTTTCGCTTCCTTACTGTAATAATGATTGCCATAAGGTACCATGACCATAAAAGTTATGTATCTCTGAGCACCAGTGTTTAATAGACTATCTATAGTATATAGTCTGGTCACACTATACATTTTCACCCTAAACTAGTATAATATGCAGTATATTTAATTATCATTTCTTTTCACACCCCAACAGGCACAGATGGACGGACCAAAGGATAAAAAGGATGACTGAGAACCTATTGGCTCCCATAATCAGCTTTACATGGATCGGAGACACTAAGGTGCACCAGTATGGAGGCCACTGTTTGGTTTAGGCAGACATTTGACACCCGTTCTATTTTTACTTTAAAATACTTTCCTAATATATAGAAAGTTGCTGTTTTTGATCAAGTAAATCTGAATAATAAATATTTTGCAGTTTTGCAACAACACGAACTAACGCGAACAGTTAGTTCCTACCCAGTCCCCCGGGCCTTAAAGAAGACTATTCTAAAGGCAAAGCATAGTGGTTTGCAGTAAACAAAATGTGCTTTATAACGCTGTTCGTGTTTTTTGCTGTAGCAGCAAAAATCACGGAAATAAAATGCTGGGTGGAAATTCGTGTGTGTTCTCTTTTTTAGCAGTCAATGTGCTTCTGACACAGAACACCTTGTTTCCTTCCTGAACTCATACAAAACACTGCACCACTATGGTACACTCACTTGAACCAGGCCAAGAAGCTTTACCCTAAAGTGCCCCCAGCTCTGCTCAAACTCCTCAACAGTCCCAGGCAGGTGAATCAAAGCATTGGAAGGAGGCTGTTACCATTGCTTGGTTCATGCTTTGTTTGTTTGTTTTTTAATATTTCCTCTAAATGCAATCTCATGCTGACCATATACACTTGTATTATACAGTTACTGCTATTTGCATTCTGAGTTTGAAATTAAAAAAATAAGTAAATAATGTTATAAGGTTGTATGTCAAAGCATTGTGGTCTATTGAATCTATTGAGATTTGCATTGCATGTATTGTCTTATCCACTGTTTCAGCAAGTTAACCCAACTCCATTCTAAAAACATTATTCCCCAAAGGTTCGTACACACGTGCGATCACGGGTGCCGACCGCGACAACAATGTGTATGAACAGCCTTCCGGCTGATAATCGTGTCGTGTATGGTACTTTTAGCGGCAGAAATGGCCGTTCATAACATTGTGCGTCGCTGGTCAGCCTTAAGGCTGGGTAAACACCAGCAGATATTTCAGGCCCCCCAACCAATAGTTGCCGTGGTTCGCGGTCGGTATTTAATGGTATGACTGTTTGAATCAGTCAATTGGGTCCGTTGGTAATCACGGCACTATGGGACTGCACGGATTGTTGCAAACAAACGATCGGTCAGGAAAATAATAGCCCCGTGTGTACACAGTCAGAAACTGTTGATTTAAAGCGCACACACGTACTTCCAGTTTACTCCTTTCCTTTAGCACAGGGAGATACAAATTAGCTGATTGGAGAATTTCTCTTCCTGGTTAGTCTCCTTGAGCATGTCTAGAATCACTGATCATGGGGACAGGCAGTACTTTAATGATTTAAGTATTTTTGATTATGGATTACATAGAAACTGATACATTGCATTCATTTAAATTTTAAATGTATTCCATGTAATAATGCTGAAATGTTACAACTTTTTATTTATCGCTGTGACAAACAGAGATTGATAAGGTTATTGTAACTTTGTATGTAGGGTCCCTAGATCAAATGAGGGGATACCTATCAAAATACAAAGAGCAATGCTGAATTACAATCTGTTACCCATACAACTGGTAACACCCTAATAAATACATTCCTTAAAGGCAAGTAGAGTTAAGGTAAGTAGATTTCGGGGGACTTTTTGATATTCTATTAGGGTTGGGACTGAGGAGGAGAACCCTACAATATAACCAAGGGGATTTACACAGGTGGGGAGGGAGAATAAACGGGTGGGAGAGGAAGGGGGAGGGCTCAACTGTGCATTCTCCCAGGAGAGACAGGAGGCAGAGTCCTATATGGACTCGCTAGGCTCCTGGGGGTCAGTTTTGGGGACTTTGTGGGGACATTACGGAGAACCATTTGGAGCTGGGATGTAAGGTAAGGATTTTTTACACTACACAGTGGGGCCAGTAGTGGGTTACATTATAGCTTTGGGGTGGCATGATCCTTAAAGGGCATGTCCACCCAAAACTATAATCCCCCCCACTACTGGCCCCACTCTGTAGTGTAGTAAAATACTTACCTTACATCCCCCCCAAATGGTCTCCTACAATTCCCCCCCCCCCCCCCCAGTCCAAAAATGGCCACCAGGAGGATAGCAAGTCCATATAGGACTCTGCCTCCTGTCTCCCCTCCGGGGGAAGTTTGGCATGCACAGTTGAGCCCTCCCTCTCCCACCCATTTTGTTCTCCTTCGCCCTAGTGTAAATCCCTTGGTTATATTTTAGGGCTTCCTCCTCTGCCTATCATTCATACTAAAAGATGCATTAAAGGGTGGACATGCCCTTTAAGCTTGGTACACACAGTCCGAACTTTAAAGATGCGGATGTCCGAACAAACATCCAGAATTTCGTGGTGATAAACTGGAAGTCTGTCGGTTGGCACTTAATATAGAATGGTGTGTTCCCAGCCTTAAAGGGCAAGTCCAGCCCTAAAATGAAAACGTACAATCACCCCCCAAAACCCTAAACGGTAATATGGTAATAACGGTAAAAATATTGAAAATATATAAATCTAACCTGAAATCCTGCCACAATGTCCTGTTTACCCTGTTTCTGCTTCCTGGTTCTTCCAGTTAGTAACTGTCAGTTATGGATTTGACAGTTGACATCACAGCCAATGACTGAATGTTAATCCTCTATCTGCCTCTTCTGAGCATGCCCAGGCTCTGTACAGGTTTTCTAAATTGCTCAGTTTCCATGAGGCATCCAGAAGCATAGCAGGCATACAGTAATGAATTCATAGGACAAATTCAACTATCAACATGTTTTAAAGAGGCCATTCTTTCTAAAGATGTTCTTATAGGGTGGAGTTGCCCTTTAATGTTTAGATAGCAGTTGCAGATAAAAAGTGGTTAAATGTAGCACAGCCTGTATTGCATGTATACACACTAGCTAGAGATAGTGACATTTCTAACATTGGTTAATTCAGCTATAACTTAAAAAAGCATCACTATATTTGCAGCTATGCTAGGTTTTTTGCAGTTTTTCGAGTTGATGTTGGACCAGGAAAATTTAGTTTGCCACGGAGAGAATTGCCACACACGATATTTTGCCCCAAATGATCGTGGCATGATCGCCTGAAATTATCGACATGTCCAATAAAACTTTCATCAAGTTTGGGTTAGAAATCCGCTGGTTTAAAATAGCGACCATGTGTACCTAGCCTAACGCTGGGTACAACAATTACCGAGAATGGGCCAATCTCTTGGATGCCTTCAGGATTGGCCCTTTTTTGGTAATGTGTTACCAGCAAAACAACAGATGCTGACATTGCCATCTGTATCGGAAATAGCTACGGTCTTACATTATATAGGTATCTGCCCACTACATTTAGGTGCATGCAGCCCTGAATAATCTCCTTATATTTTATATAGGGAGAGTGAATGGGGCTGTGTGTTCCCACATCCTTCACATATAACAGACAAATCTGTTAAAGAAAATTTAGCGAAAATTAAAAAAGAATGTGTTCAAGGCAATATATGGAAATTTCTACATTGTTACCAATATACCAGGATGGTATTGAAAACCACAAAGCAACAGTAACTGGATTGTGTGGTTGTTTGTGCTAGTGCTGTTTGGGATATAAAAA
Organism: Hymenochirus boettgeri; assembly: GCA_019447015.1. Lineage (NCBI taxonomy): Eukaryota > Metazoa > Chordata > Amphibia > Anura > Pipidae > Hymenochirus > Hymenochirus boettgeri. Next base: position 142,797,488 of record CM033476.1, on the reverse strand, counting down.
GGAGTGTGGTTTGTTTATTTTTGGGTTTGATTTAGAGAGCTGATTTGAGGGGTAATTAATGGGCGAGATAACGATAAGCAGTTTTGTGACATCGAGGTCAGAAATGAGATCATTCTGTCAATTTAACTTATCTGAAAACTGCCCAATGTTATATATATATTACCATTTATAACCATAATCTGTTACCATCCAATGAATAAAAACTGTTCGGAGTTTGGATTTCCTATTAATATTTGCAATCTGAGAATGTTTGATAAAAATGTGGACTGGTGAAACAAGTCCTGTTTATTTGCTTTTTTAAAACTTCCAATTAATTGACTTTGACCTTATGGCAGTATAATTTCCAGGTTCTGTTTACGTTAGTAATCCAGAACTCACAATGACCTCACTTATTAGATGTATGGGATTTTTTTTTTCTTGTCTGAATATTTATCTTTAGGCATCTGGCTCTGTGCTTTTCTATTAAAATCTGTCCATACTAGAGACCGCCTAGGGACCTGTGTGTCTTTTAACCCTGCTACCAACCTGCCACCAGCACAATTTTATTTTTATTACTCAAACACAACTGGACACATTGCTTTAACCAGGGGGGGTTGATTTGGATGTGATTAGTACCTGCAACCCACTAAATATTTCCAGATAACCTGACCTGGAATATTGGGTACTGGCCTTATGAAAGGGTTTCTTAATTAGGACCGTTCAAACTCATGTTTAAAGGAAAGGTTCCCCCTAATACACATTTTACTGACACAAACTGCTGACTATAACAATATGTATCTTTTTATGTAATTCCAAATCAAAGATGTACAGAAAAGTGTGTAGTACAGATATCCATGCAGGTAGTGCCTCTCCCCCGCCCTTTGTGTCTGCAGGCATGCTGATGTGATCCACCCAGGAAGCGAACTCTCCAGTAAGCTGGGGGTCAATATCGGTTCTTTGCTCTCTGATAACCCAACATAGAAATAATTTGTTTTCCATTTGTCTCAGACTGAGGCCCCCGCTACAACGCACTAAATTGCGCACGCAATCGTTATCAATTTCTGTGCGTTGTTGCGCTGTGTTTGCGCATGCGTTTTTGTAATTAATATAAAAATGCATGCGTTTGCGTTAAATGGTGAATGCAAAACACATTCACTAACGCGTGTGCACTGGAAATAGCAGGTATTTGTGCGTTCCTGCGATTTCCATGTTAACCAAAAACATGCACGAACGCTAAAAACGCATTAGTGTGGCCTAGCCCTCAGTCTAATATTTTGCTACATTTTCATTTATCTTTCTTTCTGAATTGAATGTTTAATTGTTAAATTCCACCAGCCATTTAGTTAAAGAGCATGTCCACCCGAATTTTTTTTTTTTTATATGGTATTCCCATGGGCTCCCAGCCCCAACCGCATAATTTATTTTTTTAAAGCCCCCCACCTCTACTACCCTCCCCTCTTTCCTCCGCCGCGCTCCCGGCCCTCTGCTTGCTAGAAAATGCAAGCAGAGGGGCGGGACCGGCAGCCGCGTCTGTGATTGGCTGAGCGGCAGCCAATCACGGACGCGGCTGCCGGCAGCTCACTTCGCCGGAGAAAGAGGAGAGGTAAGTAAAGTTTGGGGAGCTTTCTAAAGGTACAAATATTGCGGTTGGGGCTGGGAGCCCTTGGGGAATACCATATATAAGCATTTTACGCTAGGGGAGGGAATCGAGAGAGGGTGGGGGAGAGGAGGAGAGGGAGGGGGGAGAAGAGCTGCAGTACGCATGGCAAAAATCTACCTGAGGCCAGGAAGCAGCAGTGTCCTATATGGACCTGCTAGCCTCCTGGTGGGCAGTTTTTGGGACTTTGGGGGGCACTACCGAGAACCCTATGGAGCTGGGATGTGAGGTAAGGATTAAACTACACTACATGGTGGGGCCAGTAGTTGGGGGGATTATAGTTTTGGGGGTGGACATGCCCTTAAGAAAGGTGTTAGATTAGCAGTGGGGCTGTGATTCAGTTGAAATGAATTGAAAGGCGTTTCTGTCAATCAAAAGTTCACTTGGTGGTCAGATAAGCTTTGAGGGCTCGGGCACCTGTAGTTATTGCGCTCCTGGTTATTAGAATTTAGTGTCTGCCATACCGGCAGCCGCGTCCGTGATTGGCTGCCGCTCAGCCAATCACAGACGCGGCTGCCGGTCCCGCCCCTCTGCTTGCATTTTCTAGCAAGCAGAGGGCCGGGAGCGCGGCGGAGGAAAGAGGGGAGGTAAGTAGAGTTTGGGGGGCTTTTTAAAAAAATAAATTATGCGGTTGGGGCTGGGAGCCCATGGGGAATACCATATAAAAAAAAAAAAATTCGGGTGGACATGCTCTTTAACGGCTGCTGAATTGGTTAAGTACCGTAATGTACAGGATTCAATTTTTAGTGCCTCCTCCCCAGCCCTTTGTGCTGCAGGCATGCTGAGTGTGATCCACCAGGAAGCGAACTCTCCAGTAAGCTGGGGGAGTCAATATCGGTTCTTTGCTCTCTGATAACCCAACATAGAAATAATTTGTTTTCCATTTGTCTCGACTGAGGCCCCGCTACAACGCACTAAATTGCGCACGCAATCGTTATCAATTCTGTGCGTTGTTGCGCTGTGTTTGCGCATGCGTTTTTGTAATTATATAAAAAATGCATGCGTTTGCGTTAAATGGTGAATGCAAAAACCATTCACTAACGCGTGTGCACTGGAAATAGCAGGTATTTGTGCGTTCCTGCGATTTCCATGTAACCAAAAACATGCACGAACGCTAAAAACGCATTAGTGTGGCCTAGCCCTCAGTCTTAATATTTTGCTACATTTATTTATCTTTCTTTTTCTGAATTGAATGTTTAATTGTTAAATTCTCCAGCCATTTAGTTAAAGAGCATGTCCACCCGAATTTTTTTTTTTTATATGGTATTCCCATGGGCTCCCAGCCCCAAGCATAATTTATTTTTTAAAAAGCCCCCCAACTCTACTTACTCCCCTCTTTCCTCGCCGCGCTCCCGGCCTCTGCTTGTAGAAAATGCAAGCAGAGGGCGGGGACCGGCAGCCGCGTCTGTGATTGGCTGAGCGGCAGCCAATCACGGACGCGGCTGCCGGCAGCTCACTTCGCCGGAGGAAAGAGGAGAGGTAAGTAAAGTTTGGGGAGCTTTCTAAAGGTACAAATATTGCGGTTGGGGCTGGGAGCCCGTGGGAATACAATATATAAGCATTTTACGCTAGGGGGAGGGAATCGAGAGAGGGTGGGAGAGGGAGGGAGAGGGAGGGGGGAGAAGAGCTGCAGTACGCATGGCAAAAATCTACCTGAGGCCAGGAAGCAGGCAGTGTCCTATATGGACCTGCTAGCCTCCTGGTGGGCAGTTTTTGGGACTTTGGGGGGGCACTACCGGAGAACCCTATGGAGCTGGGATGTGAGGTAAGGATTAAAATACACTACATGGTGGGGCCAGTAGTTGGGGGGATTATAGTTTTGGGGGTGGACATGCCCTTTAAGAAAGGTGTTAGATAATAGCAGTGGGGCTGTGATTCAGTTGAAATGAATTGAAAGGCGTTTCTGTCAATCAAAAGTTCAACTTTGTGGGTCAGATAAGCTTTGAGGGCTCGGGCACCTGTAGTTATTGCGCTCCTGGTTATTAGAATTTAGTGTCTGCCAGATGTGCTACAATCTAGTAAAGGGGTAATGTAGTAGGGTATGTGTTTCTATAAGTGTACGTATTAAAGGGGTGATGTTGGAGGGTATGTGTTTCTACAAGTGTACCTAGTAAAGGGGTGATGTTGAAGGGGTATGGTTTCTACAAGTGGTAACCTAGTAAAGTGGTAATGTGTAGGGTTATGGGTTTCTTTTACAAGTGTACCTATAAAGGGGTAATGTAGTAGGGTATGGGTTTCTACAAGTGTAACCTAGTAAAGGGTAATGTTGGGGTATGTTTTTCTACGTGTACCTAGTAAAGGAGTAGGTTGGAGGGTATGTGTTTCTACAAGTGTACCTAGTAAAGGGGTAATGTAGTAGGGGGTGTGTTTCTACAAGTGTACCTAGTAAAGGGGTAATGTGAGGGTATGTTTCTACAAGTGTACCTAGTAAAGGGTAATGTTGGTAGGGTATGTGGTTTCTACAAGTGTACCTAGTAAAGGGTAAGTAGTAGGGTATGGGTTTCTCACAAGTGTACCTAGTAAAGGGGTAATGTAGTAGGGTATGGTTTCTACAAGTGTACCCTAGTAAAGGGGTAATGTAGTAGGGTATGGGTTTCTACAAGTGTACCTAGTAAAGGGGTAATGTAGTAGGGTATGGGTTTCTACAAGTGTACCTAGTAAAGGGGTAATGTGGAGGGATGGGTTTCTACAATGTACCTAGTAAAGGGGTAATGTCGAGGGTATGGGTTTCTACAAGTGTACCTAGTAAAGGGGTAATGTAGTAGGGATGGGTTTCTACAAGTGTACCTAGTAAGGGGTAATGTTGGAGGTATTTGTTTTCTACAAGTGTACCTAGTAAAGGGGTAATGTAGTAGGGTGTGTGTTTCTACAAGTGTACCTAGTAAAGGGGTAATGTAGTAGGGTATGTGTTTCTATAAGTGTACCTAGTAAAGGAGTAATGTTGGAGGGTATGTGTTTCTACAAGTGTACCTAGTAAAGGGGTAATGTAGTAGGGTATGGGTTTCTACAAGTGTACCTAGTAAAGGGGTAATGTAGTAGGGTATGGGTTTCTACAAGTGTACCTAGTAAAGGGGTAATGTAGTAGGTATGGGTTTCTACAAGTGTACCTAGTAAAGGGGTATGTAGGGTAGGGTATGTGTTTTATCTACAAGTGTACCTAGTAAAGGGGTAAATGTACGGAGGGTATGGTTTCTACAAGTGTCCTATCAAAGGGTATGTAGTGGTTTGTGTTTCTACAAGTGTACCTAGTAAAGGGGTATGTCGGAGGGTATGGGTTTCTACAAGTAGTACCTCAAAGGGTAATGTAGTAGGTGTGTTGTTCCTACAAATGTTTACCTAGTAAAGGGGTATGTTGGAGGTATGTGCTTTTTACACTGTAATTTTAAAAGGGTGATGCTGGTGGTATGTGTTTTTAAGGGGTAATGTCAGAGTATGTGTTTCTACAAGTGAATGTTTTTAATTGGGTATGTAGTAGGTATGTGTTTCTACAAGTGTACCTAGTAAAGGGTAATGTTGAGGGTATGGGTTTCTACAGAATACTTATCAAAGGGTAATGTAGTAGGGTAATGAGTTTCTACAAGTGTACCTAGTAAAGGGGTAATGTTGGAGGGTATGGGTTTCTACAAAATACTTATCAAAGGGTAATGTAGTAGGGTATGGTGTTTCTCCAAGTGTACCTAGTAAAAGGTTAATGTCGAGGGTATGGTTTTCCACAAGTATACCTATAAAAGGAGTAATGTAGTAGGTATGTGTTTCTACAAGTGTACCTAGTAAAAGAGTAAGTGGAGGGTATGGGTTCTGCAAGTATCCTCTCAAAGGGGTAATGTAGTAGGGTGTGTGTTTCACAAGTGAACTAGTAAAGGGTATGTTGGAGGGTATGTTTTCTAAAGTGTAGCATTAAGGAATGATGGTTGGAGGGTATGTTTTCTACAATTGTTATCTAGTAAAGGGTTATGTATAGGGTATGTGTTTCTAAAGTACCTAGTAAAGGAGTAATGTTGAGGGTATTGTTTCTACAAGTGTACTATTAAGGGGTAATGTAGTAGGGTATGGGTTTCTACAAGTGTGCCAGTAAAGGGGTAATGTACGTAGGGTATGGGTTTTCTACAGTGTACCTAGTAAAGGGGTAATGTAGTAGGGTATGTTTCTACAAGTGTACCTAGTAAAGGGTTAATGTAGTAGGGTATGGGTTCTACAAGTGTCCTAGTACAAGGGGTAATGTAGTAGGTGTTAGTGTTTTCCTACAGTGTACCTAGTAAAGGGGTAAGTCAGAAGTGTATGGGTTTCTACAAGTGTACTAGTAAAGGGGTAATGTCAGAGTGTAGGTTTTCTACAAGTGTACCTATCAAAGGGTAATGTAGTAGGGTATGTGTTTCTCAGGTGTACCTAGTAAAGGGGTAAGGTCGAGGGTAGATGTTCTACAAGTGTGACCTAGTAAAGGGGTAATGTCGGAGGGTATGGTTTCTACAAGTTACTAGTAAGGGGTAATGTCGTAGGGTGTGTTTTTTCTACAAGTGTACCTGTAAAGGGTAATGTGGAGGTATGTGTTTCTTACAAGTGTACCTAGTAGAGTGGGTATGTTCAGAGGGTATGGGTTTTCTACAAGTGTACTATCAAAGGGTAATTTCTAGTAGTTTGTTGTTTCTTTCTACAAGTGTACCTATAAGGGGTAATGTCGGAGGGTATGGGTTTCTACAAGTATACCCTCAAAGGGATAATGTAGTATGGGTGTGTGTTTCTCAAAGTACCTAATAAAGGGTAATGTTGGAGGTATGTGCTTTTTTACAAGTGTACATTTAAAGGGTGATGGCTGTATGGTAGGTGTTTTTACAGGGTGTAATGTCAAGGTATGTGTTTCTAACAAGTGAATGTTTTTTAATTGGGTAATGTAGTAGGGTTGTGTTTTCTACAAGTGTACCTAGTAAGGGGTAATGTTGGAGGGTATGGGTTTTCTACAGAATACTTATCAAAGGGGTAATTAGTAGGGTATGAGTTTCTACAAGTGTCCCTAGTAAAGGGGTAATGTTGGAGGTATGTTTCTACAAGAATACTTATCAAGGGTAATGTGTAGGGTATGTTTCTACAGTGTACCTATAAAAAGGGGTAATGTCGGGGTATGGGTGTTTCCACAGTAATACCTATAAAGGAGTAATGTAGTAGGGTATGTGTTTCTACAAGTGTACCTAGTAAGAGGTAATGTCGGAGGGTATGGGTATCTGCAGTATCCTCTCAAAGGGGTATTTAGTAGGGTGTGTGTTTCTACAAGTGACCTAGTAAAGGGGTAATGTTGGAGGGTATGTTCTATAAGTGTAAGTGCATTAAGGAATGAGGTTGGAGGGTATGTGTTTCTACATTGTATCTAGTAAAGGGGTAATGTAGTAGGTATGTGTTTCTATAAGTGTACGTATTAAAGGGGTGATGTTGGAGGGTTGTGTTTCTCTACAAGTGTACTAGTAAAGGGGTGATGTTGAAGGGGTATGTTTTCTACAAGTGTACCATAAAGGGGTGATGTTGGGGTATGGGTTTCTCACAAGTGTACCTAGTAAAGGGGTAATGTTGGAGGTTATGTGTTTCTTACAAGTGTACCTAGTAAAGGAGTATGGTGGAGGGTATGTGTTTCTACAAGTGTACCTAGTAAGGGGTAATGTAGTATGGTATGGGTTTCTCTACAAGTGTAACCTAGTAAAGGGGTAATGTAGTAGGGTATGGGTTTCTTACAAGTGTACCTAGTAAAGGGGTATTATTAGGGTATGGTTTCTACAAGTGTACCTAGTAAGGGGTAATGTAGTAGGGTATGGGTTTCTACAAGTGTACCTAGTAAAGGGGTATGTAGTAGGGTATGGGTTTCTACAATGTACCTAGTAAAGGGGTAATGTAGTAGGGTATGATTTCTCCAAGTGTACCTAGTAAAAGGGGTAATGTCGGAGGGTATGGGTTTCTACAATTGTACCTAGTAAAGGGGTATGTAGTAGGGTTGTGGTTTCTACAAGTGTACCTAGTAAAGGGGTAATGTCGGGGGTATGTGTTTCTACAAGTGTACCTATCAAGGGGTAATGTAGTAGTTTATTGTGTTTCTACAAGTGTACCTAGTAAAGGGGTAGAGTAGGGTATGGTTTTCTCAGTGTACCTATCAAAGGGTAAGTATAGGGTATGTGTTTCTACAAGTGTACCTAGTAAAGGGGTAATGTCGGAGGGTATTTGTTTCTACAGTGTACCTAGTAAAGGGGTATGTCGGAGGGTATGGGTTTCTACAAGTATCCCATCAGGGGTAATGTAGTAGGGTGTGTGTTTCTACAAATGTACCTAGTAAAGGGGTAATGTTGGAGGGTATGTGTTTTTACAAGTGTACATTTTAAAAGGGTGATGCTGGATGGTATGTGTTTTAAAGGGGTAATGTCAGAGGTATGTGTTTCTCAAGTGAAGTTTTTTAATTGGGTAATGTAGTAGGGTATGTGTTTCTACAAGTGTACCTAGTAAAGGGGTAATGTGGAGGGTATGGGTTTCTACAAGTGTACCTAGTAAAAAGGGTAATGTCGGAGGGTATGGGTTTCCACAAGTATACCTATAAAGGAGTAATGTAGTGGGTATGTGTTTCTACAGTGTACCTAGTAAAGGTAATGTCGGAGGGTATGGGTATCTGCAAGTATACCTCTCCAAGGGGTATGTAGTAGGGTGTGTGTTTTCTACAAGTGTACCTAGTAAGGGGTAATGTTGAGGGTATGTTCTATAAGTGTAGCATTAAAGGAATGAGGTTGGAGGGTATGTGTTTCTACAATTGTATCTAGTAAAGGGGTAATGTAGTAGGGTACCGTATATACTCGAGTATAAGCCGAGGTTTTTAGGTTTAAAGCCCATCCCTTCTTATCTACAGTGGTTTTCTGGGGGGAGGGGGTGTTATATCGTCATAGAGAAAGAAAGATGATGTGGCCCCCTGCAGGGTAGTAAAACCCCTGTGTGGAATTCTAGCTTTAAACTACATCTCCCAGAAGCCACTGAAAAACTGTTAATGGCAGAGAATGGCTTATACGAGTGAGATTTCTGTAGTCAAATTTGTGTGAAAAATGCTGAGCAAAGTGTTAAAATGAAAAGTACGCAGAAATGTGTAGGAGCTGCCACCGTGCACCCTGTTATTAGTCACAGGGTAACTCCTGTCCCTGCGTGCTACAGGTGGAGAGGAAACCATGTGTAAATATTTTCAACTTTTTTGCATGAATTCAAATAACTTCCTGTTGTGTCTGGACAATAGAAGATGACAGCTTCCTGACAAGGACATAGGGAATTCAAGGGAATGGATTCACCCAGGGATCTAGTGGAAATAGAAAAGCATTCCAGTACAATAAGGGAACAGACACAATGGTATTAGGCGTTTGTGCTGCGTTGAGGATAGTTGGGGATGTCCAACCTGTGGCCCACAGATGTTTTTAAACTTCAAATCCCAGCATTCTGCAGCTAGGGAATGCTGGAGATGTATTTTGAAAATATCTGGATGATGCAGGTTGACATTCCTAAACTTAATGTGCCCACAAATTCCAGCTTTTTTTTTATCCCCTCCATTAGGAGGAACTTTATTGAGGATCAAAGATAAAAAAGTTAAACAGTTTTTAAACAATCATTAGATTAAATAAGTGTTGGAATCACATAATTTGACCGTTATTACCAACTTAGAGTAGTCAGTAGGAAATTGATAGATACATTGCGTATGTACAGCTTAAGACATTATGACTTTTGTGTACAGTGCTGTTATCCAACATTTCTCAACAACAATAGTTTCAACATAAAATAACTCTTAAAACTGTCTGTCTCTGAGATGTCATATTTTGGTAAAATTGAGATTGCTCACTGCCCCTTAGACAATCCTATTTTCATTGCAATTTTATTCATTACGTGGCGGGGGATGTTTCTCATCTGGCCCAGATTTGTGGTGTATTTCGTGGGGCACCACGTGAGTATATGTTAGTTTTATTGGGAGCGTAGCATTGATTACCGCTTTCCATGTTCTAGGAGGGTGGGATAGCTTGAATCCAAGTTTGAGCTACCGTATATACTTGAGTATAAACCGAGGTTTTCAGGCTTTAAAAAAGCCTGAAAATCTTACCTTGGTTTATACTCGAGTCAATGTTTTCCCTACCTTGTCCGGCGGCCGCGCGATCCGCATCCTCCTCCACAGCCTCTGCGCATCCGGATGATGTCACTACCTGGCGCCGGGTAGTGACATCATCCGGATGCGCAGAGGCTGTGGAGCGAGGATGCAGCCGCCGGACAAGGTAGGAGAAACATTGACACTTAAATGGCAAATACATACAAATAAGAGTAAAACCTTCTTTATTTTTGTATACTGTATGCACAAATAAAAAGTCCTTTGGTCTACGAGCGAGCACTCAGCTGGGACAAATATCTGTCAGTTGTAGCAATAGTGGCCATCGTCCGGACGAACAGACGACCAACATTTGTCACTGCTGCAGATGAAAGCAGCTCAGATTTTTCAGCCCAATCAACAAATACATGGAAGTGAAGGGTAACTCCACATGCACTTGCAACTCCGCAAGTGCGATGCACATAGGATACAGAGTCCATCAGGACCTGTCAGACTATGTGGCGGAGGAACGAGCGATCGGGTTTCGGGTGCAGGTTTTATGGTTTTATTGAAGAACAATAGGTAAGACACAGCTGCTCTGCCTTCCATTCTTTAAGAAAACTGAATCACAATTTTAAAGGGCATATCCACCCCCAAAACTATAATCCCCCCCACTAATGGCCCCACCATGTAGTGTAATAAAATCCTTACCTTACATCCCAGCTCCGTATGGTTCTCCTGTAAATCCCCCCCCAAAGTCCACAAAAACTGCCCACCAGGAGGATAGCAGTGCCATATAGGACTCTGCCTCCTGTCTCGCCCCGGGAGAAGTTTGGCATGCGTACTGCAGCCCTCCCCCCCCCCCCACTCCCTCCCGTTTTGGATCCTACCATAAAAACCTTTGCCCTATAATAGTATTTCTTCCCCCAGCCCCAACCGCTAAAAATAATTTTAAGAAAGTCCCCAAACTCTACTTACCTTCCCTCTCTCCCCCGGCATTCTGAGAAGCCGGCAGCCGCGTCCGTGATTGGCTGCCTCTCAGCCAATCACGGACGCGACTGCCGGTCCTGTCCCTTGCTTGCAGTGTCTTGTTAGCAGAAGGCTGGGCCGGGCGTCGGAGGAGAGAGAGAAGGTAAGTAAAGATCGTGGCACTTTCTTAAAACTATTTTATGGGTTGGGGGAAGCATCTATTATGGGCAAATTTTTTTTATAAGGGTGGACATGCCCTTTAAAGGTAAAACGGTAACCCAACACTTTATTGTTGTATTTGGTTTTTTTTTCCCTGGGAAATTAGTTTCCAAAGTAGCGGTGTTGCTGTGGATCTTGCATTTGGATTTGGATGTTGTGGTTTAAATTTACTGCAGATATTTTGTCCAGATTGCCTGATATTTTAGTTGCGGCGGTCAATCGGGACTCAATATCAAACCATGTTTACACAGCCTTATTGCTTTACCAGAGAGATGTCCTTCATGAAAAAATACATTCTCCTTGCTGAACAGAAGTGACTGTATAAAACTTTTAAAATACATTTGTGTTAAATTCCTTTTAAAATCCGTACATTTTTATGCATTAAATTGCTTTAAATAACCATTGCACAATCCTAGTGGGTCACATTGGGCCTGTCCAATCATGTTCTACTGGTCACCTATATTGCTGTGTGTGGCAAGTCATCAGCTCACCTAGGAGTCACAATACATGGCTGATGGTGCTATACATTTGCAGTAACCAATGAGATATCGCCTTTTTACTGGGTTATTGCAGTTAGATAACATCTGATTGGTTGTTGCAGATTTAAAGGACAGACAAACGTTTGCATATTTTATTGCATTCAGCTAATGAAGTTTTTGGGACCTGTTGTAATTCAATCTCCTGTTGGCTTCCTTTTGCTTGTGGCCCTCTTTCTTCTCTTTCCCAGGGTGTTACCAGTTTTCAGCCTTGTGTTTTTATTTTTCCTTCCAGGTCACCAAGATCCCTCTTGCTGAATGTTCTCGATTTTCTTCCTGTGAATCCTGCCTTGCTGCTCAAGACCCATTCTGTGGCTGGTGTGTTCTGCAAGGAAGGTAGGTCCTCTGGGCAAATCACTGTGTGTTCCACGCAGTTGCTATTGAAGGTTGTAAATGCAAAACCTTCTAACAAATGTTTTCTTTGTTTTTTTCCTAATAAACCTAACATGGTGCAATTAACTTCCACTTTGATTTTCAGGTGCACAGAGAGGCGAGACTGTGCAGATTACAGCAAGGTGAACTACTATTTCTGGAGTTACGATAAACAGGCCAAGTGTTTAGCATTTGAAAACATCTCCCCATCCAACCAGAGCCGCTTGGAGCAGACACAGGTGTGTTAAGTAATACAAAATGCTGCGAGATTCTTCAGATTATGGTGGCTTTGTGATTCTTTTGTGCAGCTTTAGGCAATGTGGTATTATTGTAGAGGTTTGTGGTTACACGGTTTTCTGCACTATTAATGGGGCCTCTGTTATAGCTCATTACATTTTTGGGGGAGTATCGGGGAGATGTAATAAAAGTTCTTATCATTAAAAATGGTGCTACTGTATATACTCGAGTATAAGCCGACCCGAGTATAAGCCGAGGTACCCTTTTTACCTAAAGTATTGTAATCTGTCGTGTACACATTCCAATCGTATAAAGCTCTTATACTGACCACAAATAAATTCTGTCCATACCAACTGACCATGAGGCTGATGACACCACAAATAAATTCTGTCCATACCAACTGACCATGAGGCTGATGACTGTAATTCATCTGCATCATGGTAGGAAATTTTTGCCACATCCACCATGCCAGATAACTAAACATCCTCTCCGATCTGATGGAATTAATCTTATGTTGAAGTTGTATGGGCACCTTTAACCTGGCAGGTAGTGACTGTATTGGTCTCCAGATCACTCTCTCTCCATTAAAACAGAGCAGGCTGTCTGCTTGGCCACTGGAGGATATGATAACCATATACAAATCTATTAATGGGCCATACAATGAACTCTCTGGTGCATTGTTCACTAATAGGTCATATCAGAGGACACATGGACATCTTTAAGTTGGAAGAAAGAAGTTTCAATCTTCAGGTTAGGAAGGTTCTTTACAGTGAGAACGGTGAAACTGTGGAACTGTCTTCCAGCAGATGTGGTAATAACAAGTTTTTTTTTTAGGTATTTGTAAGTATGTGTTGTCCACATGGGGGTATATTTTGGATCTGGGTTGACTGGTTATATTTCCCATATGGTAGAAGTAGGCTAGGCAAAGAGTCCAATCTGTCTCCACCATAAGTATCTTTTTTTTTTTTTTTTCTGGTTTAATGCTGGGGTGGGGTGATGGTGGTTAGCAGAGTGTGGTCGCTTTTCAGTTTGCATTTGATATTGTGTCTGTCCCTATTTTAAGTGTATTTAATGTGCATGGGCTAGTTATTTTGATAGAGTTTGTTTGTTTGGTTGAATCCATGCTATTGTTCTATATGACATTGGTTTTGAGTAATTCTGATTCAATTCACCCATCTCGGTGTCATTGTGTGCAGGCCATGTTATCAGGTGGGTTAGTTGAGCTGATAAAAAATAATTATAGAGATTTGGTACTGATAGTCCTCATTGTTGCCCTTTATTAATTTAGTTGCCCTTCTCTGAACCCTTTCCATTTCAAAGATGTCCTTTTTGTACTCAGGATTCCAAAATTACACTGCATATTCCAAATGAGGCCTTACCAATGCTTTGTAAAGAGGGAGAATAACATTTTTCTCCCTTGAATCCTAACTCTCTTAATACAAGACATACCATGCTGGCTCTGGCTGTTGCCGCCTGGCCTGCTTGCTACCCTATAAGTTAGTTATCCACCAAACTCCAAAATCCTTTCCAACAGGGATTCACTTAACACAGATCATTTATAGTATAAGCAGCAACAAGGAGTTTATGTCAAAATGCATCAGCTTACATTAGCAACATTGAATCTCATCTGCCACTTACAGCCCAAGTATACTAAATCTAACTGTTTGCCAGATCTAAATTCCTACTTGCTTCCAAGCAAGTTAGTTTTGTAAGATCTATTCCCCTAAATCCATGTAAATTATTTCTTATAAGGTCAGTCCTTAAACATCTCTAGAAAATGTTCCCGTATCAACTTCCCAGTATCCACTGCATCCATCCAAGTATCCAGGATATTCATAATAGAAAAAAAAGAAAAAAAATAGAAAAAAAAAAGAACAATAGAAAAAAATGGGGACAGAGATCAAAATTTTGGTGATCACTTCTGATCACCAAATTATTGATCTTTGCCATGAATGAAAAATCACTTCTTTGTGGCACCCTTCTATCGGAGCCTTCAGTTTTCAGTTTATTTAATTTTACAGGTCTGCGGATTTAGTTGTTAAATAACAGTCCACAGAGTGTACTTGATCATGCTATATTGATATTTACTAGTGGTAAAGTACTTTGTTTTTAAAATAGCCTCTTATCTTTTTACTTCCCCCTTTCCACAGGACAGGAAACTACTCAAGACCTTCTGTTGTAAGGTTGTTACAACTTAGACAGGGAAGTTCTCAGAAGAAGCTATACAAACAATGCCAGGGAGCAAATAGATTCAAGAGAGAAATATTTTTCTCCCTCTTACCAGCACTGGTAAGGCCCATTTGGAATATTGCAGTGCAGTTTGGAATCCCTATACAAAAGGGACATCTTGGAAATGGAGGCAGTTCAAGAGGCAACTAAATTAATAAGGGGAATGGGAGGGCTTGAATATGCAGGGGGGGGGGTCGGGAGATAGCGCCCTTCTCAAAGAGCCGGCAGCCTATTGCCGGAAGCAGGAGGAAGGAGGAAGTCCCTGCGATAAGGGAGACCCCAGAGCATCACAGGATTTCCTGCTTCACCTGGTTTCTTCCCTTAGGCTTCCCCCGTCTGCCCCTGGTTGTGTAGTGGAGGTACTGCACTTCGATCTCCATTCAGATCGTAGTGCAGTACCGCTATAGTAAGGCTGTCAGGTGTGACAGCTACTATACATTTTGTGAATGGAACTTAGAGTTCCATTCATAAATAGAAAAAAAAAATAGAAAAAAATGGGGACAGAGATCAAATTGGTGATCACTCTGACACCAAATTATTGATCTTTGCCAATGAATGAAAACAACTTCCTGGAAAATGATTTCCGGAAGTGATTTTTCGATCGGATTTCGAATTGGAAAACGCGTTTTGCCCGTATTCAAGTTCGTTATCATTCCCTAAGATGATCTGATGATTACTTTGAGAATGACAAAAAAAAAAAAGGAGGAAATGCACCACAAAAAAATTCTTAAGTGATACACCCCCCTTTTTTTTTTTTTTTACACTAAAGCCATAAATTACAAAAAACGTTTCTTCTCCAAGCTTCCCAATGTCTCCGGTTGATATAGGTAACGTAAACACAGATACTTATTTGTACGATTCAAGGGAACTAAGCTATTGTAAAATTTTCAGAGTACCAAAAAGCGTTGAATTTTGGATCAGGTGTGCAAAAAACGTGTGTGACTCTCCGTACTAACCCGTTTTCACTAAAAACCACTAAAAGGGGGAGAGTGTGCGTGTGGGGGGTGGGTTGTGGCATTTTTAAATTTTTTCTTGTAACTGCACTTCTGCATGTGTCCCATTTGAGTAGTTGGTGCCTCGTCTCTGTGTGCACCCACACAAATGGCATACCGTTTGATTCAGGACATTTGGGAGATTGATATTTAGTAACTTTTTTTAACATTCCATGAGGTTTTGGCATGATTTTCTAACCTTTTTTGATGTTTTTGTGTGCATTTTTTTTGAAATCTGGTAAAAGTGCAAACTTCTACGAAGAACTGCGCCACACCATTGAGGTTGAATGAACGAACTACAGCATTACATAGCTAGATGTATGTGAATGTGTGAATTGTGTGTTGTGGGGGCTATTTCTGAGTTGGGGGGTGTTTGTTGAAAAAACTGCAGACAATACAAAACTGGCTAATTTTTTTTTGCTGCTACTGACATTGGCACTGGTCACCTCTGGGTTAGTTGGTCCCTGTCTCTTGGTACACCCATGAATGTGCATACCTTTTATTCGGGAGGGGGTTAGGCTTCATATTTGGAGATGCGTTTGAACTTTCCTCCCGCCATTTTTAGCTGAAATTCGCATTTGATTTTGTCTCTGATTTATACAGTTGAGGGAAAAAAGGAAATGTGAGAAATAACTTACATGGGAGAAGAGCTGCGTCCGGGTATCTGCATTTTGATCGAACTACCTCACTCGTAAAACCAGCGAGTGTGTAGTTTCTAAAATATCTCACTTGTGGGGATTATTTTATTTAATTTGGTAATATTCTATGTTAACTGTCAGTTAGTAGTTATACATTTTATTTGGTGTAATATTCTTGAAGGTGCAGTTTTAGTTTGGGGGGGTCCCTGTACAGGAAAAGTGGGGTACCTACATATATCTGGTATCGTTGTAACTCGGAGTATCAGAGCTTTTAGAAACAGTAAGATATTTGTGTGTAACCTTAAAATAACTATAAAATAAATGGGAAAAATCCTTGAAAATTTGCAAATTTTAAATTTTTTAATATATTTTACCCATAATTCCAGTAAAATTTCCAGAAAAGTTCAAATTCTTACCATGTTAAAGTACACGGTGAAATTGGTGTAACTGTCTTCCAGCAGAAGTGGTAATGGCAAGTTCATTGAATAGCTTTAAAAAGGCCTGGATAAGTTTCTAACCTAAAAAATATAGTTACGGTATATGCATATGTCTGGTTAGGATACTAATTATGAGATTATGATAATCAATATGTAGTCTGGTTGGATAATACTATTATGAGATCTGGATTATGCATAAGTCTGTGATCAGGGATACTTTCTGATTGCTGTTTGGAGTCAGGAAGGAATTCCCCCCCCCTTTTTTTAGCTGGGTTTTTTGACTTCTCTGGATCAACTGTTAGGTAGGGTTAAAAAAAAAAAAAGAGGGTGAATAGGTTGGACTTGATGGACGTATGTCTTTATGCAACCTTAATTACTATGTTACTATGTAAGTTTCCAATTCTAAGAAGCCTGTTCCAGCCTCCAATTCATGAAACTCCAATATACTTTTCACATCTTGGGCCTAGTTAATGAGGGATGTGTTCATATCTAGCTATCAACCAATAAAACTGCACGATGCCCTGTAAAAAGCCAGTATTAGGCAAATGTTTCCACCTTTATGTTTCCACAAGCCCTATTGTTATTTTTCCGTATGCATCAAAAGGGGGTTGGTCAGTATTGCATACATTTGAGTGCTTTGCTTTCCACTATCAGAGCTATTTATGCGGGCAACTCCACCACCCTCCTTCTCCCTAACCAATTAAAATACCCCAGGTGAGATCCTGAAATTCTCAGTCCTCATCCCTGGTAATGCAATAATTAGGGGACAACAGTTATCTAAAGTTGAGTTTACTAATATCGTCCCACACCCATTGACCATCTTCTTTCAGAGCATGTCTTATCATATGCCAGGCCCAGACACTTTGTCATGTGGATTTTTTGCAATAAATGTCTGTGTCTCTGCATTATACCCGATTTTTATTTCATGTGTATTTGAGAGCCGACTGACCTTTGTGGGGCCAGTTGTATTGTTTTTGTTAGGTTGTTTCAGAGACCTACTGTATTAGGACGAGGGAAGGAAATGCATTGTGTGCACTGTGTTCCAATCCATATTATCTGCACACATATGCCCAAATATTGTGTATGCACTAGTGGGCCATGCTATATATGTATGTTTACACTACCAACACAGTTAGCCTTTTTCGTGGTTGTTGCTGCAAATTTTTAAAAAAAATTTGTGAGTGTTTTTTTGCCACTAGGGTGCGCTGGGTGCGTGAATAGCCCATGGAAGTGCATTTGGTGTGTGACTGATCATTGTATCACCATGATGTCCCATTCTTGCCAAGATGAGGTTATCATTTACAGCCATGGGGTAAGAAGCAATACGTAGAACCTATTTAGGGATGAGCCGTGTATGAAATCTTACTCGCTGACCCATTGATGTTTGCAGGGCAGTATGGTGTTGTGGGTCCAGATTCCTGTCCAAGCATAGAGTGTGTTGATGGGTCATTCTTATTCCGTTGGCCTGAGGAGGACTTGATCTTATAGGAATCATTTGGACCTTCTCAAGGTGGGGTTTGTTTATTCACTGCTAGTAGCCACACATTATCCCTAACCAGTAGCCAAGATGATGAAGCACTTCTATAATATATCATTTTAGGCATGTGCTATAGTTCTCTGTTTCTCTCCATATAGCCCCTGGGTTGAGTTTATAAGGTGATTTACTCACAAATACACAATGTGACTGTGGCTTGAGTAATAAAGATTTATAAGTTTACAGAAATAAGATACAGCAATAGCAACCTAAAGCTTGTGCTAAATATTTGCAACAATAATGAAAAAAACTTCATGATCCTGATCAAAGTACATTATAATATAATTAAAAGGGATTCCTATATGATTGCTTCCTGTACCTAACAAATAACCAATCACATCTTAAACCTCTATCTAAGTTTCAATATCCGGCCAGTACGCTATCTGTATTAGACATAGATGGCTACGACTGGGTACACACCAGTACAAATTTTCGGACGTCCGAACGATTCCCCTGTAACTTTCGGCCGAAATCTTGGCTGTGCGGGGCGAGCGGCCACGACCAACATCGATTCGTTCGTTCCTGATGGGACCACACGATCTAACTCGCTCGAAATTCGTCCACGGACAAATTTGCCACGCCGGCGGACATTTGTCCCGGCACGTCGCTTGCTCGGGACAAAAGTCCCTCCATGTTGTACGCACAGCTTAAGACTTTCTTTTGTCAAATCTTTCTAATGTCTTTCTTTGTGTCAGTATGGACCTGTCATGGCTTCCATTTAAAACTCCTGGCGGTGTAATAGTGTTTACATTGATCACAGAGTGAATCCAGATCTAGTTTCCTGTGCACTTTCTTTCTTCGGAGGATCTTGGTACACTTTGTAATTGGTTTTCCAGGGGCTTCACACGCTGCGTGCACCGATTGAAATGACGGGGAAGATGGTATTACCAAGTACACTGCCAGCACACAGTGGGTAAGGTAGTCTGAGGAATCTATAGTTTCATCAATCAATTGGACACATATAATGTGGATAGATTCAGTATTTAATTGAAGAAACCCCAACATTCATGAATAATGTCTGGCCCCACATCTCTATGTTCTTGGTAGATATGCTAGCCGGCAGAGGTTGACATAATTTTAATATTTTATATTGACTTGTTAGACTAAAACGTTCATTAACTTTGAAAGTTAATTGAAACTTTTTTGCCTTGCTTGGAACGATCGATTGAAGAGTCATTGACAGTCACATTTTCTTGTAAACCAATCGGAAACTTGTACTTACTACATGTTTCTGACCTGATCATTTTGATCAATCAAATGCAAAAAAACATGAAATGTAGCATTATTACATATCACATGAATATTCGATCAAACAAAAAAGGGCCGTCTATGGCTAGACTGTAGCTAGTTTGAGAGCTTTCAAATAAAATGTTTAAAAAGGTTTCAGTTTTTTTTTTCTGCTATTGGTTAGTTACGCTCTCCTACGGGTCGGGGTATGTTCATTTTCTTCTCTGTGTGCACTGCTCGTCTGTTTCAGAGGACGTGGTTATAAAACCGGATTTTGAATAGGAAAGTAAAAGTTAGCATTTCAGATCTGTACATTGCCATGGATATTTAAGTAATGAATGGGTTCCAGTGCATTACTTCTTTTCTGTATTGGAGGGCAGGTGTGTTAAATTGTTCCGTTGGCACAGTGCATCTGATATATGCATTGTAACTAGGTCTTCACCACTTCCTTTTTGTATCTACCACATTGTGCTACAGCTGTCTAATTTGAAGCCAAGGGTTTAGGGGAAACATCCCTTAGCCTATACTCTCAGCTAAATAGATATGGTGTTGTGTAATTGAGTATTTAATTTCCATGTTTTTTATAGAGTGTTTTATTTCCGTTTCTGACATGTTGATTACCCCTTCATTCACTGAGCATCGCATAACGGTTTATGTCATGACAGGCGACTCTTATCGTTGGACAATAAGAAAACTTCAGGTAGGTTGTCCATGAATCTTCTGCTGCCTATTGTGTTGAGTCTGTACTATTTGTTTCTTTGTTGCCATGATTCTTATCGTCTGTTTCTTTAGTGTCTCTGTACAATTGTTCATTTGGCAGTTCTGACTGCATTCGTTGCCAGGCCTTGGATCCTCAGTACAACTGTGTGTGGTGCAATAAGAATGAGGGCAGCCTGTCCTGCAGGAGATTCTATGTCAACGACCCCCGTGGTTGTTTGTCCACAACCCGACCATACACTTCGGTAAATAGTAGGGGAATATGGGCGAGAAGGGA
This sequence comes from Hymenochirus boettgeri, assembly GCA_019447015.1. Taxonomy (NCBI): domain Eukaryota; kingdom Metazoa; phylum Chordata; class Amphibia; order Anura; family Pipidae; genus Hymenochirus; species Hymenochirus boettgeri. The sequence continues at coordinate 142,777,394 of CM033476.1, read as the reverse complement.
TGTAAAGCACGCTGGTTAAATTAAAGACTAAGGACCAGCACACACCGAGATGATATTTCTGCCCAATCTGCTGGATTTTAAATATTGACAGAAATTTACACAACATTTCTTGGTAAAAATTTGTCTGTGTTGGCTGAATTTTGATTGACATGATGACTATTAGTCTTTGATCAGTTTATTAATGCTAGTCTGTTCCACGTGTATCGGGCCTAAGGGCTTGTCTTTACTTGGTTTTGTTTGAAATGGACGTATTCATAATAAAAAAAAATGCCTATGCTATTAATTTGTGCAGCCACAATCAATGTTGGCTTTTTACTTGGCTGCATATTAATAGCACGGGAAAATATTTGTCGCCTCTCTTTGCATCAACCTATCTTTTTAAAGCACCATAAGGTAATGTTAAAGCTTGCAATGGTTAAGAATGGAGAGGTTTCCACTCCCCTCTGGAGAATGCACTGAATGTAAACAAAGCACCAACACATGCGCGCAACTGCTAAGTGGATTCCTAAAACATCAACAAGTAAATATAGTATGATGGAAATTAATATTTCTCTGTCTCTTTTTGTCCAGTTTTCCCCCTTCGACTGGTATCATCATTCAGGGTGGACAGCCCTCACTATCATTGGAGAGAATATGGGGCAGAAAGCAGAAGCTGTCTGTGACTGTAGCGGGACCCCCTGCATCCTGTTAACATATCTTTACATCATTTCCAATAGGTGGGTTTTTAGGATATCACTGATCTCTTGTTTGATATGGCCTAAAGAATGATGGGAACACTTTCTGAATTATTTAACACTATAATGACAAACTCGTGCTGGTATAGAGAGAACAGATGGGCTGGGTAGTTCTCTAGCATGCATTATCGTTATTTTAGTATAATATATTGTTGAGGTTGAATAAAGACATACGTCCTTAGTCAAACCTACTCGCAAATACACCATTCTTGACAAATTTTGAAGGGAAAATTCCTTTCTGACTGCAAGGGCAACTGGAAATTTCCCTGGATCAACTCTACTTTATACATCAATACCAGTAACTTGCATCATTTTTATTGAAACTCATCCAGCTTATTTAAAAATCTATCCAATGATTGTTTTCTTACTGTATGCTTTGGCATAAGTATGTCTGTTTTATGGGCTCTTTTTGCAAGTGATTGCTATTTATTTCAAATTCATTTCATTAACTTAAAGGAATTGCACACTGAAAAAAATACTCATTTCAATCTATAAATGAATAGTATGGTATGCAAGCACTTTGTGTTTGTGTTGCTGCATGACTTCAATTCAGTACTTGGTTTGCTCAAGCTCCATCCTTTTGTTCCCCAGCCCCCTGCCAGACTATGGGCTGGCAGCACATGCCTGTAATCCATGCTAGTATCACGATGCTTAGTATCCCTATGAGGCCACTTGGGAGGGAATTTCACCATGTAGTTTCACGTACCAACTATCACCAATTCACAGCTACACAAAACTAGACTAATAGAAGAGTTTGATACTAAGGCACTTTGACAGCTGAGATATTTCAGAATGGGATATCTAATATAGGGGATAGATCAATAAAAAAAATGGTGTGTAGTTTTTTTAATTGACCATTACTGGAAACTATAATTCTTCTCAACTATTTCTCAGTGTACATCCTCCTTTAAGTTCCTCCATGTAATGAACCCAGGGTGATGACCTAAAGCAGCCCTTACCCATGGGAATAAATTGGATTCCCAAATATACCAAAGTTTTGATTGCTGGTCGCATGCTCCACCCACTCTCTCTGTCTTGGACCTAGCCAATGGGAAGACAGACTGCAAGAGTCCTGGACTGATGAAATTACAGGAGATTGTAACTTAGGTAAGTATTCTAGTGGGAAGGGAGTGTTTGGTAAAGGTCAATTGGACTTACAGGTTACAAGTCTGCCCAAATTCCCTTTTTATTTTGTACATGATCCGCGATACACAATAAATAGTTTTTATTTTGCTGTATGTTCACAGCGTGCAACCTTAGTGATGTATTCTGACTTTACAGTTCTTTCTACCACTGTTAATGCTGAAATCCACTACCCCTAATTATAAAGCAGTTTAATAACCCCCATGCATTCATTGGGCTCTATGGCTTTCTAACGGGCTCTGTGTTTGTACCCATGATGACTATAGCAATTGTAACCTGCATACAGGACAGGGTGCTCACAGGTCTGGAGCTTTTAATAATATTTTAAACATTTAATGGTTTATTTAAAACATTTCCAGGGTTTATTTGTCAGGCCTTTCTAATTTGATCTAAAGCAGTGTATAAACTGATGCATGAAAAATAGAATCCATCGGATGTTAGCTTTTTACGGGTTATCCAGTAGGTAATATCTGATTTGTTGGCTGCAGATTAGCACAGACACATTTTTTTTATGTTTGATCCATAAACTTTGATTTTCCCGTTGACTACAGGTTTGTTTTTTTTTTGGAGGCGCCTTGTTTTCCTTCTCAGGAATATGTGTTAAAATCATAGGAAAAATGCATTGAAATTTCGTGACCACTTAATTTCTTATTACATTAAGAGAGGGTCTTACATTTTGATTGTTTTTTCCCAGGATTGTTTGTAACCTTTCGGCCACTATGTCGAAAAGTCGGGGGGCCAGTGCAAGTTCTGTGGAAGGACGGATAGGGGGTTTCAGTCCAGGATTTTACTACCAGTGTGTGCTAACAGCTGTTTTATGCTACCAGGGTTTGCCGTCCACAACTCAGGAGATATCTGCGCCAGCATTTGTTTAATATAATGATTGGGTTGGGCATCGTTTCATATGTGACCGTCTGTATTTTGATTGGCTAGTAACTTAGAACATGTCCATTTAGGAGTCACAGTATATGTCTCTACAGGATCCTGTGCTGGAGTCTCTCCATCCAATGCGTGCCTATGGCAGGGGGAACACTGATCACATTCATGGTTCCAAGCTGCTCACAGGAAATCAGATTACTGTAAACAGTTTGGAATCTTCCTTAAGATGTGAGTAGGCGATAGGCTTGATTTCGTACTGATAAAAGATTATCATTAGCTTTGTATAGTGTATTAAAAGTCTCCTAAGCAATCTCCAATGTTTGTTTAGTAGTTCTGGCAGTACAGGGTATCCTCTTCAGTTGCCCATCCAATAAGTCAGGATTGCTGTTTCCTTAGGTTAGTATACACTTGCGACAATTGTGGAAAGAAGTTCCGGCTGATAATCTGCCCGTGTGTAAGCAACTTTTTCGTCCGACGGACCGTTCGGGTCGGGAGTGACGTTGACCGACCTGTGGATCTCGAAAGTTTGTCCCGATAAGTGCCTCACACCGGGCCGATTATCGGCCGAAACTTTGTTCATACACAAACTTTGTTTGTTGTGTACAACCTTTAGAAACACCCTGTATGCTTTCCCTAGTAGAGACGGAAGTTCCCAAGTAGTTCCCTCTGCAAAGAGGTCTCAGGATCTTTTTTAAGAAATAAAGCTGTGTTTATTCAGCATTGTCTGTGAGTTGTATTTACTCTTTAGTTATCGTTTACCAGAAGCTGAAATATATTGATTAAACAGAGTTGTCAATATATTCATGAAACATGCATAGTATGAAACCAACTGAAATCTCTTATTAATCCATTCACCGATTAATCCTGTACCCATCCTAGACTTGGAGACCTATGGAAAGGACAGATAAAATGTGTCACCAGTGCCAGCACTTCCAAGATGAGTTGCAATCATGTCTATTATGGGACTGCAAAACAGAGTATGGAGACCACTACACACAAACACAGATACACCGAATACACACAGAAACACCAGCAGCATATCCAATGCAAAACCTTTTTACTTGCTTCTGTTATGGTTAGGAAATAGGAGGATGTGTAAAATCTGCGGCGGGTAACCAGGAGTTTATATCTTCACCAGTCTTTCTTTTCCCATAGGGGAGGGCGCGTTATCAAGTTGAAGGTTCCTACCTGGATGTGGTGGAGAACCCACTAATGACTGTCCTTGCCAAGGGGTCATTCCTCAGAACTGCAGTGGAACCAGGGAGCAGCAAGAAGGAAGAGAGAAGGAAAAATAGCCAAGAGAGAAAGTAGAAGTTTGAAAGCGTACAAGAGTGTTTGGTTTATTTTTGAATGTGAAAACTGAAAAAAACTTGAGATGTGGCTGTGTTTTAAACTTTTTGTAGGTTGGGTAAAAATATAATGTAGGTACGGGTAAAAGGATATGTAGGAGGGTAAAAGGATATGTAGGTAGGGTAAAAGGATGTAGGTAGGAAAGGATATGTAGGGTAAAGGATGAGGTGTAAAAATATATGTAGGTAGGGTAAAAGTATATGTAGTAGGGTCAAAGCGGTTATTGTCGGGTAAACCAGCGGTAGTAGCTCCAGCGGTATATGTATGTAGGGTCCAAGGTTATGTCGGTCAGGGTCCCGGTTATGTTTCTGGTAACCGGTTCTGTTGTCTATTAACGATCCTTTCGTTCGGAGGTACCCAGTTATTCGTAGGGTAAAAAGTTTGGCCTTTACCTTCTGCAATTCTTCTAAACCTATAAGTTAATAAAAAGCCTCCATCGTACCTTCCAACATCAACTCCAATATCTCTCGATAAATTTGCGAGAGTTTTTGCTGCAAGGTTCGCTTGTAACTTTCCTGGTTGAACACTTCCTGTTTTCCAGCCATGTGACCAGCTTGTGTCATGTGACCCCTCTGTCTGCATTATAGGCTCTCACTTCTCAACTGTCATTTTTTTCCCCCAGGTACTTATTTCCCCATCATTAAGGTCTCAAGTGAGCATGCTTCTCCCCCGGGGCAGAGGTCAGGTGATGTCACTCAACCTACTGGAAGCAGGAAGTTGAGACATTCACCCCAATGTAATTTCTCACAGCTCCAGCCAGAGATGTGATTGCTGGCTCAGTGTAAGAAATACTGCAGGCTTTCATTTAACCCTAACTGTTTGAGACCAAAGTTGCCCTTATGAACTTGTCTTTAGGCAAACTTGACTACTATGTTCACTACATTCTGGTAACCAAACTAGGTAAAATAGAATAATTGCTAATAAATGTTTGCTGTTGATAGCACTATAGCCTAAATGTAAAACACATTGTAATTCCATATGCTCATTGATGCATCATGGCTGGTAATATCCACCCCATAAGGTCTTCAAGATTGGTGATAATGTAGTTTTGTTGTTAAGTTATGTTATTCAACACTACGATTAAAATTGCACGCTGCTCGGCAACTTCTTACCTTCTCGTTTGTGTCCTCTCAGTTTAGTGAGCGACTGCCACCGCAACTCCTCAGCCCTGCTAAAATTGCATCTCTCCGGCATCCCAGCGAATCACCTGCTTGTGAATTGATGTTTGTTCTGGACATGTGCGGATCCCATTCAGCAAGCCTTGGAGACAATTTTACCTACCAGCCGAACCCGACTCTAAAACCTCTGAACAGAGACCATCCAACCAGACCATACAGCCCCAACCTGGAAACGTTCTTGACATCGAGGTACAAATTCTATATTGATAGAAACTAATCAATAGAAAGTGATGAAAAATTGTTCCCCCGAAGTCTAACACCATTTATCTCTGGGTTTTAGACTGTGTTAAAAAAAAAGCTTTGAAGAAAAGAAAAACATTTTAAAATCTGTGTTGAGACAACTGGGGTCTCTCTCCACACCTACTCACAATGCTTGTTGGATTTATTTGCCTCCTGGTTTTGTCAGACTCTCATCCACAGAAAGCTTCTACACATGTGGGACGGGCACAAATATAGTATAGTACTACGTATCGTATTTGAGGTTGAATAAAGACATACGTCCATCTCAATTCACACCATCTAGCAGTATCCTCATTTCCTGCCTAAGCTGGTGATCCAGAGGGGCAAAAAATCCCCCACCAAATTTATGAAGGGGGGAAAATTCCATTTCCTTCCTGACTCCAAGTGGCAAATCGGAAATTTCCCTGGATCAATCTTCTACTTATGTATCAATACCAGTAACTTGCAACATTCCTTGTTGCAGAAACTCATCCAGCTTTTTTTTGAAACTGACCATGAAACTGCCATAACAAACATCCCACTGGAAGACAGTTCCTAGCTTACCCGTTCTTCCCAGTGAAAAACCCTTTCCGAGCTTGAAGCTCTAAACTCTTTTCTTCAAGTCTTAAGGGATGTCCTGTGCCTTTGACATGTTACTATTGTGCAACATGCCTCAGATAGTTTATTGTATGGCCCGTTAATTGTATTTTATACACAGTATCATATCCCCTCACTCAGCATCTTTTCCCAGCGTACATAATTTGTAACTTACCAGTCTCTCTTTCATATTCAAGCTCCCCTTATTAATTTAGTTGCCTTCTTCTACCCTTTCCCTTTCAAAGATGTCCTTTTTGTACCAGGATCCAAAATTGTACTGCATATTCCAAATTAATCGGCCATTACCAATGCTTTGTAAGAAGGGAAGAATAACATTTTCCTCCCTTGAATCATACCTCTCTTTATCACATTGCATCATCCTCTGAAGCTTTTAATGGTTTGACACAGTTTTGTGTCGTCAGCAAACACAGAAACCTTGCTGACAAATCCCACTTCCAAATCATTAATAATAAATTAAATAGAAGCGCCCCAACACAGAACCCTGTGGCACCCCACTTAGCACTAGAATATGTAAGCCCCATTGATAACTACTCTCTGTCTCTTATTCATTACCAATTTTTAATCCATGTACAAATGTGACTCCCCAGACGAACGAGACTCCGCTTATACATTAGTCCTATAGGGGACTGTATCAAAAGCCTTTGCAAAATCATTACTATTCTTTAGTGTCAGTTCTTGAAACATACTCTAGAACATGTTCCCTTATTAAACTTTCCAGTATCTCCCCACCACTGAGTTAAACTTAAGGCCTGTAATTACCCGGGCTGTGAACGACTACCCCTTTTTTGAATATGTAATAACATCAGCCTTTTTCCAATCCAGAAGGCACACATCCAGACTGAGGAATCTGCAAAAATAAAGAAACATGGCCTAGAGCTAAACTGAACTTAGCTCTTAGTCGCTAACGAGCGATAGTATGTTTAATCGCGGGTCGCAGAGACTTTATTAATATTAACCTTATTTAGTTTCTTCGTTACCATATCTTCGGTTAACCAAAATGCACTTAAATCTTTTATCCTTCTTGCATATACTTATGAATTATTTGTCTCAATTAGGGTTTTAGGGTTTAGTGATGCTTTGGTTCACTATCCTAATTTATATTATTAATTTTAGCTAGTTTGATTGCTTTCTTACTCCTTGTTACGTTTTTATAATCCCTAAAGGCCCTTTCCGTTCCCCTGGCCTTTAAGTTTTAAATGCCTTTTCTTCCTTTCCATTTGCTCTTTACATCAAAATTCCGGCCACCATGGGGGCGCGGGATTTATTTTTTACATTTATTTCCCAAGGGTATAAATTTAGATGTGATGGCTTAAGGGTATCTATCCCACTCTTTTTTCTAAGTTGTCGTAATCCAGTTCTAATTGGGTAAGGAGCTGTGCTTACCTTCCGCTTTCCTCCGCCGCGCTCCCGGCCCTCTGCTTGCTAGAAAATGCAAGCAGAGGGGCGGGACCGGCAGCCGCGTCTGTGATTGGCTGAGCGGCAGCCAATCACGGACGCGGCTGCCGGCAGCTCACTTCGCCGGAGGAAAGAGGAGAGGTAAGTAAAGTTTGGGGGGCTTTTTAAAAAAATAAATTATGCGGTTGGGGCTGGGAGCCCATGGGGAATACCATATAAAAAAAAAAAAATTCGGGTGGACATGCTCTTTAACTAAATGGCTGGAGAATTTAACAATTAAACATTCAATTCAGAAAAAGAAAGATAAATGAAAATGTAGCAAAATATTAAAGACTGAGGGCTAGGCCACACTAATGCGTTTTTAGCGTTCGTGCATGTTTTTGGTTAACATGGAAATCGCAGGAACGCACAAATACCTGCTATTTCCAGTGCACACGCGTTAGTGAATGTGTTTTGCATTCACCATTTAACGCAAACGCATGCATTTTTATATTAAATTACAAAAACGCATGCGCAAACACGGCGCAACAACGCACAGAAATTGATAACGATTGCGTGCGCAATTTAGTGCGTTGTAGCGGGGCCTCAGTCTGAGACAAATGGAAAACAAATTATTTCTATGTTGGGTTATCAGAGAGCAAAGAACCGATATTGACTCCCCCAGCTTACTGGAGAGTTCGCTTCCTGGGTGGATCACACTCAGCATGCCTGCAGCACAAAGGGCTGGGGGAGGAGGCACTACCTGCATGGATATCTGTACTACACACTTTTCTGTACATCTTTGATTTGGAATTACATAAAAAGATACATATTGTTATAGTCAGCAGTTGTGTCAGTAAAATGTGTATTAGGGGGAACCTTTCCTTTAAACATGAGTTTGAACGGTCCTAATTAAGAAACCCTTTCATAAGGCCAAGTACCCAATATTCCAGGTCAGGTTATCTGGAAATATTTAGTGGGTTGCAGGTACTAATCACATTCAAATCAACCCCCCCTGGTTAAAGCAATGTGTCCAGTTGTGTTTGAGTAATAAAAATAAAATTGTGCTGGTGGCAGGTTGGTAGCAGGTGGTAAAATGAGACACACAGGTCCCTAGGCGGTCTCTAGTATGGACAGATTTTAATAGAAAAGCACAGAGCCAGATGCCTAAAGATAAATATTCAGAAGAAAAAAAATCCCATACATCTAATAAGTGAGGTCATTGTGAGTTCTGGATTACTAACTGTAAACAGAACCTGGAAATTATACTGCCATAAGGTCAAAGTCAATTAATTGGAAGTTTTAAAAAAAGCAAATAAACAGGACTTGTTTCACCAGTCACCATTTTTATCAAACATTCTCAGATTGCAAATTATTAATAGGAAATCCAACTCCGAACAGTTTTTATTCATTGGATGGTAACAGATTATGGTTATAAATGGTAATATATTATATAACATTGGGCAGTTTTCAGATAAGTTAAATTGACAGAATGATCTCATTTCTGACCTCGATGTCACAAAACTGCTTATCGTTATCTCGCCCATTAATTACCCCTCTAAATCAGCTCTCTAAATCAAACCCAAATAAGTAAACAACCACACTCCTTTTTATATCCCAAACAGCACTAGCACAAACAACCACACAATCCAGTTACTGTTGCTTTGTGGTTTTCAATACCATCCTGGTATATTGGTAACAATGTAGAAATTTCCATATATTGCCTTGAACACATTCTTTTTTAATTTTCTGCTAAATTTTCTTTAACAGATTTGTCTGTTATATGTGAAGGATGTGGGAACACACAGCCCCATTCACTCTCCCTATATAAAATATAAGGAAGATTATTCAGGGCTGCATGCACCTAAATGGTAGTGGGCAGATACCTATAATAAACCGTAGCTATTTCCGATACAGATGGCAAATGTCAGCATCTGTTGTTTTGCTGGTACACACATTACCAAAAAAGGGCCAATCCTGAAGGCATCCAAGAGATTGGCCCATTCTCGGTAATGTGTGTACCCAGCGTTAGGCTAGGTACACATGGTCGCTATTTTAACCAGCGGTACTTTCTAACCCAAACTTGATGAAAGTTTTATTGGACATGTCGGTAAATTTCAGGCGATCATGCCACGATCATTTGGGGCAAAATATCGGTAGTGGCAATTCTCTCCGTGGCAAACTAAATTTTCCTGGTCCAACATCAACTCGAAAAACTGCAAAAAACCTAGCATAGCTGCAAATATAGTGATGCTTTTTTTAAGTTATAGCTGAATTAACCAATGTTAGAAATGTCACTATCTCTAGCTAGTGTGTATACATGCAATACAGGCTGTGCTACATTTAACCACTTTTTATCTGCAACTGCTATCTAAACATTAAAGGGCAACTCCACCCTCATAAGAACATCTTTTAGAAAGAATGGCCTCTTTAAAACATGTTGATAGTTGTAATTTGTCCTATGAATTCATTACTGTATGCCTGCTATGCTTCTGGATGCCTCATGGAAACTGAGCAATTTAGAAACCTGTACAGAGCCTGGGCATGCTCAGAAGAGGCAGATAGAGGATTAACATTCAGTCATTGGCTGTGATGTCAACTGTCAAATCCATAACTGACAGTTACTAACTGGAAGAACCAGGAAGCAGAAACAGGGTAAACAGGACATTGTGCAGGATTTCAGGTTAGATTTATATATTTCAGATTTTTACCGTTATTACCATATTACCGTTTAGGGTTTTGGGGGGTGATTGTACGTTTTCATTTTAGGGCTGGACTTGCCCTTTAAGGCTGGGAACACACCATTCTATATTAAGTGCCAACCGACAGACATTCCAGTTTATCACCACGAAATTCTGGATGTTTGTTCGGACATCCGCATCTTTTAAAGTTCTGGACTGTGTGTACCAAGCTTTAAAGGGCATGTCCACCCTTTAATGCATCTTTTAGTATATGATAGGCAGAGGAGGAAGCCCTAAAATATAACCAAGGGGATTTACACTAGGGCGAAGGAGAACAAAATGGGTGGGAGAGGGAGGGCTCAACTGTGCATGCCAAACTTCCCCCGGAGGGGAGACAGGAGGCAGAGTCCTATATGGACTCTGCTATCCTCCTGGTGGCCATTTTTGGACTTGGGGGGGGGGGGGGGGGGGAAATTGTAGGAGAACCATTTGGGGCTGGGATGTAAGGTAAGTATTTTACTACACTACAGAGTGGGGCCAGTAGTGGGGGGGATTATAGTTTTGGGGGTGGACATGCCCTTTAAAGGACATGTCCACCCCAAAGCTATAATGTAACCCACTACTGGCCCCACTGTGTAGTGTAATAAAATCCTTACCTTACATCCCAGCTCCAAATGGTTCTCCTGTAATGTCCCCACAAAGTCCCCAAAACTGACCCCCAGGAGCCTAGCAGAGTCCATATAGGACTCTGCCTCCTGTCTCTCCTCCGGGAGAATGCACAGTTGAGCCCTCCCCCTTCCTCTCCCACCCGTTTTATTCTCCCTCCCCCTAGTGTAAATCCCCTTGGTTATATTGTAGGGCTTCCTCCTCCAGTCCCAACCCCTATAATAGAATTATCAAAAAGTCCCCCGAAATCTACTTACCTTAACTCTACTTGCCCTTTAAGGAATGTATTTATTAGGGTGTTACCAGTTGTATGGGTAACAGATTGTAATTCAGCATTGCTCTTTGTATTTTTGATAGGTATCCCCTCATTTGATCTAGGGACCCTACATACAAAGTTACAATAACCTTATCAATCTCTGTTTGTCACAGCGATAAATAAAAGTTGTAACATTTCAGCATTATTACATGGAATACATTTAAAATATTAAATGAATGCAATGTATCAGTTTCTATGTAATCCATAATCAAAAATACTTAAATCATTAAAGTTACTGCCCTGTCCCCATGATCAGTGATTCTAGACATGCTCAAGTGAGACTAACCAGGAAGAGAAATTCTCCAATCAGCTAATTTGTATCTCCCTGTGCTAAAGGAAAGGAGTAAAACTGGAAGTACGTGTGTGCGCTTTAAATCAACAGTTTCTGACTGTGTACACACGGGGCTATTATTTGTCCTGACCGATCGTTTGTTTGCACCAATCCGTGCAGTCCCATAGTGCCGTGATTTACCAACGGACCCAATTGACTGATTCAAACAGTCATACCATTAAATACCGACCGAACCACGGCACTATTGGTTGGGGGGCCTGAAATATCTGCTGGTGTTTACCCAGCCTTAAGGCTGACCAGCGACGCACAATGTGTATGAACGGCCATTTCTGCCGCTAAAAGTACCCATACACGACACGATTATCAGCCGGAACGGCTGTTCATACACATTGTGTGTCGCGGGTCGGCACCCGTGATCGCACGTGTGTACGAACCTTTGGGGAATAATGTTTTTAGAATGGAGTTGGGTTAACTTGCTGAAACAGTGGATAAGACAATACATGCAATGCAAATCTCAATAGATTCAATAGACCACAATGCTTTGACTATACAACCTTATAACATTTATTTACTTATTTTTTTAATTTCAAACTCAGAATGCAAATAGCAGTAACTGTATAATACAAGTGTATATGGTCAGCATGAGATTGCATTTAGCAGGAAATATTAAAAAACAAACAAACTAAAGCAATGAACCAAGCAATGGTAACAGCTCCTTCCAATGCTTTGATTCACCTGCCTGGGACTGTTGAGGAGTTTGAGCAGAGCTGGGGGCACTTTTAGGGTAAAGCTTCTTGGCCTGGTTCAAGTGAGTGTACCATAGTGGTGCAGTGTTTTGTATGAGTTCAGGAAGGAAACAAGGTGTTCTGTGTCAGAAGCACATTGACTGCTAAAAGAGAACACACACCGATTTCCACCGCAGATTTTATTTCCGTGATTTTTTGCTGCTACAGCAAAAAACACGAACATGCGTTATAAAGCACATTTTGTTTACTGCAAACCACTATGCTTTGCCTTTAGAATAGTCTTCTTTAAGGGCCCGGGGGACTGGGGTAGGAACTAACTGTTCGCGTTAGTTCAGTGGTTGCAAAACTGCAAAATATTTATTATTCAGATTTAACTTGATCAAAAACAGCAACTTTCTATATATTAGGGAAGTATTTTAAAGTAAAAATAGAACGGGTGTCAAATGTCTGCCTAAACCAAACAGTGGCCTCCATACTGGTGCACCTTAGTGTCTCCGATCCATGTAAAGCTGATTATGGGAGCCAATAGGTTCTCAGTCATCCTTTTTATCCTTTGGTCCGTCCATCTGTGCCTGTTGGGGTGTGAAAAGAAATGATAATTAAATATACTGCATATTATACAGTATTAGGGTGAAAATGTATAGTGTGACCAGACTATATACTATAGAGTGTCTATTAAACACTGGTTGCTCAGAGATACATAACTTTTATGGTCATGGTACCTTATGGCAATCATTATTACAGTAAGGAAGCGAAACTCCAATAGCAAATTAAGCTATGTTTCTCACTTTAGAAGGACAAATCAAATCCTCCAAACCACCCACCTTCATTTGATGCTAGGTCCTTATTTAAGGGGGAACATTAGTTCGCTGTGAAACAGTGCCAGTCCCATCCCCTCTTGCGCCAGGGTCCAGATCAGTGAGCTTAAAGGAGAACTAAACCCAATTTTGTATACTCCAGAATCTGAAAACAACCCCCTAAAAACACCAATAAACTATAAAATGCCACTTTAGTAAACTCTGTTAAAGTAAATCAAAGCCTGTTAAGGACTGGATGAAGTAACTGTGTGTATGTGCAGTGTTAGACCACACCCCCTGACCTCAGTCACATGCTTCCTTGCTTTATCTGTCCTGTAAAAGGATTGGCTAGAGATTATTAATGGGTGTGACCAACTGTAACAAGTTTCTACCATAGCTAAGGACTGAGCATGTGCAGAACATAATGGTCGTTGACCAAACTGTGTGATATTAGAATGCTGAGAAGTAAAGCACAAATCATATGTTATTTAGGTAAATTTCCCAGCGCCCGTATCAAAATGAGAGGTAAGACACAGATTACTGGTTTTATATCAAGGTCTTCTGCCTTCTGGTTAAGTGTTGTTCTGTGGCTTTAGTTGCCCTTTAAATTGAAGTTAAGTATTGCCAGCATTGTAATGTACACCCCCTCCGAGGGTAAGGATCAGGGTAAGTCCTCGCCATCTTTATTTAGCACCAGGACTATGGGAGACAGGAAGAAATGAAGCCTGGGGTACACCACCTAATGTAGGGCACTACCCATGAAGATATAAGTGTTGTTTTATTTTACTTAAAACCTACTGAATTCTGCATGAAGGACACGATTAACAATGCAATACCATTTCTCCTGTTCAGGTACAGCAAGATCTCATCCATAATTACAAGGCTTCGACAAATGAGGAAGGATTACAGCCTAATGATGGCTTGTGTTTACAAAGAAGTCTCCCTCACTGACACATGAATAATTTCACATTTACTCAGCAGGGGAAGCATTTTGTGGCTTTGTTTTCCAAATATGAGCTTTTGTCTTTTTTTTTAACATAGTGGTACCTTGATGGCTCCAGATTGGGTGATGACATCTAGCTGTCCAGTGTCCTTATCCCATTGAGCATGCAAGTGTTGCTTAAGGGAGACAGAGTGTCATATCCTTGAGTAAGGGATATGCTGTTGATTAATTATAACTTTCGAAGAAGCTTTCCCTAAAGAAATCTCAACACCCTCATTCATTGCACTCATCAGCACATTAGCCAGCAGCTACAGTATTTACATTTAGTGTGTTTCGATACTGTTAGGGATGGGATAAGGACACTGAATAGATAGCACATTACACTTTAAATATAGATTACTAGCAGTTGTACCTGGCGTTGCCTGTTGTAAACTTGTGGGTAAAGTATTTTTTACGTGCAGGTGTGTGTTTGGCTTAGATGGAAGAGACAGGTGGAAAAAGAAGTGCACAGTTGAAAATGTAAGTCACATATTTAATAGTTATGAGTTGAGGTGGCGACATTTCTTGAAAGATGTATAGCAAATGTTTATTGCAAAACCTTATATACAACATTATCAGTATAGTAAATATACTAATGTTGTGTTGAACATACTCGTGAACATGCTACATGGAACTTGCCATTGGGAAAACGTGTTTATTGCAACTGAATATCTCAGCACTTGAGTGACTGATGGGCGTCAGTGTCTCTGAAGCATGTGACGTGCGGCTCATTGTCTGTGTTGATAAAGCCGGGCTTCATTCTGTCTGAGCAATGCGTTTTTATTAAGCGCGCTCTATTTTTTGCACATTAGTTATCAGTAGGTCACCTTGTTTGCACTTTAACACTTTATCCTTGCTGAAGGAACACTTTATATTGACTATTAGATCCCAATCATTAAAGTTATTTTCTGGTCCAAATTAAAAGTGGCATGATGTCTTTGTTCTTTTAGTTGTAACGGTCTGTGAAGTGTGTGACATGTGGGCAGTGTGTATCTGGTGCATAAGTCCAGGTAATTCCTGTGTAGCATACCCCCCCAACCATCCCGGGTTTGAATAGATGGATGGGGCATGTCTGCGATGGTGCGGTGGGTGGGGGCACAGCATTCTAGGGTGTGGACGGTCTGGGGGCATTTCTGTGATGTTGTGGTGTCCAGGAGGCTTGGACATGACATTTGGTGGCCGCGATATTTGGGGGCATGGCCATGCTGTTTCAAAGCGTGGGCGTGCCATTTAGGGGAGTGGGTGTGGTGTTTGGGGGTGTGCCTCTGATGTTTGGGGGCTGGGCAGGATGTTTGTGTATGTGGGTATGATTCGGGTACAGACCTGGAATGTTTAGGGGTGTGGCCATGATGTATGGGGGCGGACCATGTTTTGGGGGTTTTTTGGGGGGTGACCACAATAACTGGTAGTGTGGTCACAACATTTGGGGGCATGGTTGCAATGAATGGCAGTTATCTTTGGGAGCTTGGCCTTGATGGTTGGAGTATGAGCGTGACCGTGATGTTTGGGGGTGTGGCCGTGACAGCAATATCTGGGGGCGCGGTCACATTCTAGGAGGCTCTGCATTAAATTTCTTAGCATGACAACCGCAAATGTGATTCATATCACCACTAGTAACAAAGTCTTTCCAGGGTTTATATTTAAAACCTTCCAGGAGTAAAAGTAATGCGTTACAGACCTTAAGGGAAATGTCTGGTTCCCTCTGTTATAGAAGCTGTTGTTCTGTGTGTGCAGCCCTTAGAGTTGATTACACTGTTGTTGTGTCACTGAAGTGGACTCTGTGTCTGTGTTGTTCAAGTTGGGCAGCACACGGAGCCCAGGCCCTTCATTAGAGTTACTGAATTGGGGAATCACACTCTGCAAGTGACGTGCAGGATTTTTATTGGTCAAACTGGACTTCACGGGCGTCAGCCCTTTCAGAGGGCGTTGCCGTTATGTCGAGTCATTTAGAGGTGTGGCTGTGAGGTGAGCACATACATACATACAAGATTTCTGCTTTATATAGTAGATTACCATGGTATAACCTGCTCCTGTAAACAGGTCACAGAAAAAGCAAAATCTTCACTTATTATATTAAATTTGCAGTTAGTTGCTTTTGTATTGCTTAACTTCTAAGATATCACGAGTTTGTTTTTTTATTTAATTTATAAGCAGTCATGCCCCAATCATGGCAGTGAAGGATGTGAATATTTTTCGGTAAATGTAATCGTTGGGATGGTGAGTAAGCAAGTAAGATAATGTGAAAATATCGAGTGTTTGAAGCAAACACTCCATACCTGAATTAAAATACCCAGCATTCTTTACTCCTCATCAGTCAAATGGTGCCGTCAGGTTTTTTTTTCTTTTTTTTATTCAGGAAGACCAAAGGCTTGCACATCCCTGTAACATACAGAAAACCTTTCCCAAAATACCACCATCTCAAACGAGACCCTTTTCCTCTACTTGATTCATTTATCAAGAATGTGCTTAGCCCCACAATTAGTATTTCTGTGTTTAACTAAAGAAAGCAGGAGGTTACACACGGACTGAAATAAAACATTCCACAAACTTACTCATCAAGCCTAAGAAGCCCTTACACATCACAAGGGCCATCAAATAACAAGCAATTATTTACTTTCTCAGTGACAATTTTTAGCAGGCAAACGCTAAGGTTACCAATAGGTATTAATAAAATGTTTGTATGGCCCTATAACCAATTACTAAGTAACAAGATACATCTGTGTTTGGAAGGAAGGATTGTGAATATAATCTTGTCCTATCGCAGGATCATTCCTTAGGGGCATCCCTGGATTCAAGGGCAGCCATTAGCTGCTGACCAAGTGTAAATGACCAGAAAAAACATTTATTTTCTACACGCTCTTTTAAGTACCGTAATCATTTGCATCTTCCACTGGTCTCATACACAGATGATGGGCTGGGCAACAAAACGGATCATGGTCTCTAAGGACTAGGTGATTAAAAGAGAAATAAAGACTCCTAGGATGTTAACTACCCAGAAATCAGTATTTTCTTTAAAGATTGACACAAGTCAATAGCTGTAGATTTAATAAAATAACAAAATGGTCAATGTTCAGTTTCTGTCAGCCAGGCTACAAACAGAAACAAAGTGGATCATAAATGGGAATTTATAAAGCTCCTAAACTGTTGAACTTGTGACATCCAAAAAAATGCTGCCCAATTGTAAAATTACATTTAAGGGAAGAGTGCATCATGTTTTTAAATGTTTATCGGATGAACCAAGCATAAAAAGAAACCAGATTTTTTTCAAAAAAAATTCTAGTTCAATAGAAAACACATGCAGGGAGATTCAATAAAAGTTATCATTTTAAAATGGAACTTTTTCCCCACCAAACAATTAGTAATTATTTAACAATTGATAACTAAGATCTGATTGGTTGGGGCAAAATTAGCACCATTTTAAACGATAAGAACTTTTATTGAATAACCCTGATGGTGTATCTGCACATGTACATTAGCTCTCCAGCGCGGGCTATCCAGTTCTGTAGAGAAACTACAACTTTTCCATCCACCAAGATTATATTCAGCGAAAATACCCAGGAATTTTAGAATTAAAACAGGCCTTGTAATGAGTTCCAATAGGCCAAAACAAATCTCTCCATATATAGGCAGTGCATTCACAAAGGGACAAAAAAAAAAACACGTTATTTTTTAACCCAGAAAACTTTTCCGGTTTAGAAAGTTATTTCCTTTTACTAGTCACTTGAAAATGACCATTCTGCAGACAGATGGTGTATAGAGCAAGTGTATGTGCTTTATTATAGCAGTGGATTTCCAATCACTGCAAGAAGCCAATGAGATCACAATCTCTTGCCTAATGTATATGTCAGCCCATAACAGTCTCCTTAATTGACAAAGATGTCTACGAGCTCAGTTATAAAGTTAACCTGGAAACAATCCCAAAAACTACTGGGGATTCAGCATGGGGCATCAGAGGTATGTTCCTCTCTACTGGGTGGAAAACCCCAGAAATCCAGTTTGGAGTGTGTAAGGCAGGGTACACATGAGGAGATTTATTCACCAAACCGACTGATATTTTCCTATCGGGCCAAAAAAAAAAAAAAAAAAAATCACTGGCGAAATGCTGTAGCCGGCGATGTCTATTCTATTGACCGATGTCTATCGCCATATCCAGCAAAAAGGCGATCGGACGTGGGAGGTAAATCACCGCAGATCACAAGAACGCCTATGAACCGCACAACTGTCAAACGCATTGATTTTCAGAGCGACCAACAGTGATTTGCAGGGCCAAATAATTTGTCCATGTATACCAAGCCTAAAAATGCCTAATGTTAAACAGAGTGTTTCTAATAATTCCTCTTAAAAATAAAAACAAAATCATATTATTGTTATCTAAGGGGGTGCCTGTAGGGGAATGCTGGAAGCTGTAGTTTTGATTCCATCTGGAAGACTGCAGGTTTAAGATTCCACACTAACCTGCATATTCAAATCGATAACAACCACTAAAAATCCTTGGTTTCAGCAACAATTTTTTTTAAAATGTTACTTGCCCTTTAAAACAAGAATTTAAACGCCTATCATTACTTCTGTAAATAAATGTTTTCAGCCCATTTAAAGAGAAAGGTGAGCTCTAGAGAAAGTGGGAGAGTTATCGGAGTTGTAAATAACTGCTGCCTGGCACCCAGGACTGAACAGGAGTGTCTTGCATACCTCCCGTTCCTAAATGTTATCTATAGTCTCAGCAAACTAGCCAGACTGTAGATGTGGTTAATCTAGATCAGAACCCGTGACACTAAAATACCAACATGTCATTGTAAACTGCACGTACCAAGTGCCACGTCTTGGAACTTTTCACCCGCCAGGTCAATATTCAACAAATACACAGTTTCTAAAAACTTAGCTTCTATGGAAATACTACTTTCTGAAAAGAACTTCTTAGGAACATTGCAGGTGAATATTAAGCATTGCCATAATGTCTTTAGTCAGTTGTGTTACTACCTATTACACATATATTATATTTAGCCATTCAGATAAAATAAAACAGTGGAAGTGATAAGAAATTAAAAGTATTAATTAACTAACTGGACTTTAAATAAAAACACTGAAAAAGCAAAATAAACATAATTTATCGGTGTGCAAAAGGATTTATAGCCTTTTTCACTATTAACTATTAATGCTATTAATTTGCAGCAACCAATCAGACGTTGGCTTTTAACTGGTCTAACTTAAGCTAGGTACACACACTAGCGATAAAGCCCCAATACCATTCCATGGTATCGGGGCTTTATCGCTAGTGTGTGTATTGTTTTTCCCAAATGAGCGCGCAGCCGGCGAACGTTCTTGTCGGCCGAGCGGTTGTTTGTGAAAAACGAAAAATTTCCCTCGTCCGCAGTAGACTTCCTATAGAGGAGTCTGCCGCCGCCGAGGGAAACACACAGTCGGAGAACGCTCGGGACTGTGTGTATGCAGATCTTTTAAAGATGACAGACAGGATAATGCAGATCCTGTCTGTCATCTTTCAAAAATCTCTAGTGTGTGTACCCAGCTTTAGTTAGATAACATCAGATTGGTTGCTGCGGATTAAAGGAATAGTTCACTCAGTAAGTGAACTATTCCTTTAAAATGTATTAATTGAAGCCCGGGAGGTTAAGGAGCTATGCCTTAACTCCCGTTCTTCAATCAATTGAGCAGGGGCCAGGGATGAAGGTAAGTATTTTAACCTTTCACACAATCCACCACTGCAAATATATTAATAAAATCTCTGACCGTTTCCTGGTTCTAATCCACTATAGCATGCATGCGCGATATTACATGCTATAGTGGATTGCACAAAGTGCAGTGTGCTTTCTGAGAAAGCATATTCGCAAGCTTGCTATCAGGTGCTATTTGCTTGCATACAGCTATTGCTATGATTGTCTACAAAACACTATCAGGGTTATTCAATAAAAGTTCTTATCGTTAAAAATGGTGCTAATTTTGCCCCAACCAATCAGATGTTAGCTTTCAAATGTTAAATAAGATCTGATTGGTTGGGACAAAATTAGCACCATTTTAAACGATAAGAACTTTACATTTGTTGCACATTGTTGACAGAGAATTGAAATGTTGTTTCAGTGTTTTTTATTTGACACTGTTTTTTTCCCCCTTTTGTAGATCGTCTGTGAATAAGAAGCAATGGGAATCCTTCATTTATGTGGGATTTTCTTTACTATATATTCTAATAAATGTGTCATATTATGTCTTTATTTGTTTGGACATTCTCCCTTTTTATGTTTAGGATCACAAGAAAACATCTCGGGTTAAAGGGGAACTGTGGTCTCAAGTTAAGTTTAAATGAAAGGCCAGTTTCCTACCTTTAAAACGAGCCATCAACCACCTCTCTACGTGCTCCACAGGCCAAAATATAAAGAAATGACTGACCAGAAAGTTAATGGGTGGGAGGCGGATGTGACATTCCTAAGGTTCTCCAGCACAGTGCCAACGGTGAGCACAGCCTCAGACTCCCTCAGTGTGTGAGGGAGACAGGAAGTCCCTCCTCCTCTCTGCTGTGTGAAGTCCTGACAGAGTAGGTAAGGGAATGTACCGCCCTTCTCTCCGGTATGTGAAAACTCTGGCAGAAAAGGCTGTTTCCAGAGGAGACACAGGGCAGATTGACTGACGGACCTGGTGATGCTGCTGCCATATCACACACAAAAATGTAACTATGCTAAATAAACAATGATTCAGTCCAAATATCCCAAATTTTTTGGAACTTCCCTGGACAATTCCTATTTTTATACATTAAGTTCTGAAATGGGATGATGTTGTTGACTTGTTCGTGCCACTTTTTTAGTTTGGGGGGGTCTGGGGCCATCCACTTCAAGACTATTGTTCTCCGGGCCATGAATAGAGTTTCACGAAGGAATATTAGTTTATGTTTATCTTCTAATTCCAGGATATTAATCCCTAGTAGGCATAGTCTCGGGTCTAAGGGTACTGGCCAGGGTAGCAAAGACTTGAGAAAGCGGACAACCTTGGTCCAGAAGTAGTTAACTTGGGGGCATTCCCAAATTAGATGCCAAAAGTCTGCTTCATCCATTTGACATTTGGGGCACCGAGGTGACTGGGTTGCAGAGATACTATGCAGTGTTTGTGGGGACATATATACTTGATGGGTGATATACAGTTGTATGAGCCGATTGTTGGCTGAGGGTGAGGCAAGCGTGTGCGCTGATCCTATTTCATCCCAGTCCTCCGCCTCAAGTTCTGGAATTTTGTCTCTCCACTTTTGAATCAACACTGTAGATTGATTGGATGTTTGGGTGTTGATCATTTGTGTATATAGTCGTGAAATTAAACCTTGTGGTCCTTGGGTTTTGAGGATTCCGATTATTGGATGCTTGGTTAGTTGAATTTTTTTATGTATGGATGCAGTGCCGTAATTGCAAGTATCTATAGAAGTAAGACCTGGGAAGATTTAATTTGGAATTTAGGTCTTCAAATGTGCGTATAATATCTCCCGCTATAATTTGGAAGAATTGATGGATTCCCACTGCCTTCCAGCCTGTGTCTCCCAAGAATTTTTGTAGTTGGGGGAAGGATTGGTTGTGCCAAAGTGCGGTTTCAGGTGGAGTTCCAGTATACTTAAATAGTCCATTTATTTCTTTCCAGACGCTATACATTTGGTTATGGAGGGGTGTGGCTGGCTCCGTTAGATATTTGCTTGGTGTTTCCAATGTTGATAGAATTGAGCCCGTGCTGTAGGCCGCTAGCATATTTTCTGCTGGTGTAGGGGAGTTATGTGGGCTGAGCCACGCCGCCAGATACCGCAGCTGTCCAGCCAGGTAATATAGCCAAAAGTTCGGAAGTGCAAGGCCAGCACAGTCCTTTGGTTGTTTGAGTTTAGCAAGTTTTAGTCTTGCTCGTTTGCTTGCCTAGAGGAAAGTTGACAACATTCCGTTTATTTCTGAAAACTGTTTTTTAGGTAGGTATATAGGTGCGTGTTCTATAATGTATAGTTTCTTGGGGAGGAGAATATATTTAACTAAGTTGGTTCTTCCAATTAAAGGGAGATCAGACCATATCTGTATTTTTTGTTTAATTGTATCTAGTAGCGGGTGGACATTAAGTGTAGTGAAAAGTTTGGGTTTTTTTTAAATCCATATTCCTAGGTATTTGAATCCAGACACTATTGGCATCTGCCATGGTAGGGAGGTAGCTGTTCTATTATCTGTATCCAGTGGACATATCACTGACTTTTGTCAATTGACATATAGTCCGGTGTAGATACTAAATTGATTGATTATTTCAGCGGTGCGTATCAGGGATGGGCCTGTGTCTGCCAAATATAGGATCATATCGTCTGCGTAGAGACCGATTTTGTCCGTATATATTCCTTTCTCTAATCCTTTAATGGAATGGTCATTTCGGAGCTGGATTGCAAGGGCTTCTATAGCGATTGAAAAAAGATAAGGTGAGAGTGGGTATCCCTGCCTTGTTCCTCGGTAGAGTTGGAACGAGTTGGATTTGGATCCATTTATTGATATGGAGGCTTTGGGGGCTGAGTACAAAAGCTGTATCCATGATATATATTGGGGGCCAAAGCCAAATTTTCGCATACAGGACCATAGGAAATTCCATTCTATGGAGTCGAAAGCTTTACTAGCGTCTAAAGATAGCAGCGCTCTGTCTCCTTGCTCGGCATGTGATATTTGAGTGTGTATATTGAAGTGCTTTTTCCTGGCATGAATCCGGTCTGATCAGGGTGGATGATGGTAGTTATAACCGTTTTTAGTCGGTTTGCTAGTATTTTGGCAATGATTTTGTAGTCACAGTTGAGGAGTGAAATGGGTCTGTATGCGCTGTGTTCCGATCTGGTTTAGGGATCAGAACCATGGTGGCATCCAGCATAGACGGTGGGATTGTTCTGTGTTCAAGGGCCTTGTTGAATGTTTTGAGAAGATGGTCCAGTAAATGATCCTTGTATTTGTGAAAGGCGCATCAAGTGATTGTATTTGAGCAGGTTGTAGTTGGGGGAATTGATGTGGCTGTAGATATTCAAGGTTGGATTGCATCTCACAAATGAGTCGAGGATATCTTTGGACGATGTTAGTTCGCCCATTACTGGATCTTTTATAGTGAGTATTGTTTGTTGCGTGTTGGTTCTGATTAGACGGGCTAGTAGTCTAGCTGAAGCTTTTCCTTGTTCAAAATATTCTTGTTTGTGAAAAAAGTATTTGCGGTTTGCTTTTTAGTACGTCGTATTGCCGTTGTAACTGTTGCCAGTTTCTTTTTAGTGCTTTTGTGGGAGAGTTGCAGTATCCTTGCTCGGCTTCTCTTAGCTGGTTGGCTAGACATTCTTCATCTGCCCTGGTTTGTTTTTTGATTGCATTAATTGTAGAGTTTATTAACCCTCTGGCAAAGGCTTTGAATGCTTCCCAAATTGTGCTCTGGGGTACAGTGCCGTGGTCCAGTTCGAAGTATAGTTTAAAATGGTTTTCTAGCTGGTCTCCTTCAGTAATTAGTGCTAGCCAAAACGGGTGTATTTTCATTGTTCGGATAGGGCTTTGGTTATCTTGAAGTGCCCAGTTCCAGTAGCACCGGGGAATGGTCCAATATTCCTCTGGGCTGGTACGATATCCGTCTAACGTGAGGAGCGAGGTGTTCATTCACGAAGTAGTAGTCGAGCCTAGAGAAAACCTCATGTGTGGAGGAATAGTGGGAGAAAACATTGGCCATTGGGTTCCTTATTCTCCAGACATCAAACCAGCCTATCTCTGTCATGGTGCAGGCAAAGTGGGTGTTGTCGGGGTTGTTGACTGAGTAGTGGCCTGCAGGTATCCTATCTTTTTCAAGGGACATAAGCATATTAAAATCTCCAGTACAAATCACCAGAGCTGTGGGGTATCTTAGTGCAAATGATATTACTTTCTGAAGTATATGCGGTGCCGCTGGAGGAGGGTTGTAGAGTCCTATAAATACATACAGGGTATTATCTATTTTCATGGCTAAACAAATATACCTCCCTTCATTATCTTTCAGTGTTTTAAGTATACTAAAGCGTATTGAGGTGCGGATCAGGATGGAGACACCTCTTGAGAAGTTAGAGTGAGTGCTATGGATGGCCCAGGCCACCCATGGTTTTTGCAACCACTTTGTGTTTTCTTGTACATATAATATCTGGTTTCAGCGTTTGTATCTTCTCAAATACTTGTATACGTTTAGTTGGACTGTTTAAACCGCGGACATTCCAGGTTAGTACTCTCAGTTGATTAGGTGTGGGTATAGTCTGCATTCTAATTGTTAAAGGGTATCTCCACTGAGGAAAAAGCATTTTTTTTTTTTTTGGTTTATTTTAAAGTACACCATCCCCCAACCCTCCCCCTACCTTTTTTCCCCCAGAATTCCTTTTCGTTTGATTGCAGCAGCATGGGAAAGTTGTGCAGGTTCCTGGGGGTGTGTCTTCCCCTGTGCTGGGAGTACTGTCACTCAATGTGCATCATCATGGTAGCAGACACACCCACTTGGCTGCAGTAAGAAATCCTTTCCTCCCTGACTCTCTAAGTTCATTTTTCCAGCTGATTATGCAGAGAGAGACAGGGGAGGAAAAGTTAAACCCTCTTCCCACACTACTGTAACAAATACAGGGGAACTTGTGTTGTTTTTAATAAAGATTTGTTTGTGTCTAACTCTAAGATTGATGTCATAGGGGATGCTGGGAATATGAGGCAATCTGGTATGGGAGGGAGTGGGAGAGAGAAAAAGGAAGTACCTGATTACTCCTCCATTAATTAGTGAGGTCAGCCAGCTGCTGTGATGGTCATGTGATTATTCCTCCATTTAGCAGTGAACTCAGTAGCTTGGAGGTGTGTGTGCTCCATTTAGCAGTGAACTCAGTAGCTTGGAGGTATATAACTTTTCGGAAAAGAATAAACATTTCTCTTCCTTTTTTTTAAAATCATTAACATTTTCAACAACTGTAAATAGACATACAGAAAACCTTAACCTTAGTATAGGGCGGTACATATTTAGTCACATTGTAGCCAAATACGGGCATTACTGTCTGCTATTGTAAAGGAATTTAGAATCAACTAGAACTTTTTATTTTGCTTGGGGGGGGGGAGATAATTAAGTATTAGGGGTATCTCCTCCGCACCCGCCTTCCCATCACCAATCCAACAATTGGAAAATTTTGGTCAGATCCATCTGGTTAAAGTGATAGGGGCGTAGGATTTTATGTTACAAATTTTGCATATATGACACTTTTCCCTTATTTGGCCACGATAAAATTTGGTTATTTGGAAAGTGGTATCCTGGTGTATCTCCACACATATTTCAGCGTGGTAGGTCATAAATTCCATTTTATAGTGGAACTGCCATTTGATTTGACAGATAGAGAGGATTGGCAGATTCAGAGTATATTCTTCTATATTGCCCCCAACAACTGTCCAGTTCTGCACTTTGGGGCGTTGGGTAATTTGTACATCTATTGGCTGTCGTTTTACCCGCGTGTAAGGAGACACCCTTCTCATTCTGGGTAACCCACATAGAGTTAATTAAATATTCCATACTCCCTATAGCCCAGAGACTTAAACCATCTATATCTATAATTCAAGTTGAGCAGTGTATTATACAGTTATAATTATATAGTTGTCTGTTGTATTTGTGGTCTATAGAGCCAGAGCCTAGGTTCCGCTCTATATTGTTGTTATTATCTACCTTGACAGAAAACCGATCCAGGCGGCATCAGTGTATAGTTTCTCCACGCCGTCTCCGCTGACCACCCGGTTCACCTTCAAGACAATGGGTAACCCACATACCTGCCGGCTGTAATTTACCTGGAGGCAGCGAGACACCCCTCTCACATCATGGGACTCACATAAAGTCAGTGGAATATTCCGTACACTGCATACCCAGGACATTTAACTGTCCATATACACATTGTAAATATAGCATTGTATCATACATTTATTGGAGATATTGCGAATTCCCATGACCAGCGGTACTTATCATTAACTGTCCATGGTTCGTACACGGAACCCTTTTGATGAATAAAAGTTATGGCATACTTGCTGTGTATAGGTGAGTCTGTAGCAGTGGCTTATTAGATAGCAGTTTTGAACAGTTAGCGTTTTCTGATACATTGGATGCCACTGTTCGTTTGGTTCCATTGTATAGAAGTAAATTTGTTCATTTTGGGATTCCATGCCGGTTTGATCGGGTAGCTTGGAAGATTGTGGTGTGTGGTTTTGTAGTGAGTGGTTAGTCCTGGTAGGTGGGCTCATGGCTTCGACTGATCGGGGGGGGTGTCTTATGTGGGGTTTAATGGTGTTGCCAGTGGTTTCCGAAATCCAATTTGTCCGCCAGGATTGTTCAGTGAGCTGTCCTGCAGGTAAATCTGTTATTTGGGATTAGCCTCGCTGTACTTACAGTTTGCTGACCGAGTTTGGGGAGGTGGGAGAGGGGGGTGTTCGGAGGAAAAGAACCCCTATATTTGTAAATCCAACAGGTCGGACGCCTAGATAAATGTATATCTAGATTTCTGTGTCAGTGATTGGGCGATCCTTGTCTCGGTCCCGGGTTTCTAGCTTGGACGTGTGTGTCTAGCCAATTTGTACATTCCTCTGCGGAGTCAAAGAAGTGGGCTCTTTTGTCTACTTCTATCATTAATCTCGCTGGGAAAACCATGGAGTATTTCAGACTTTCCTGGCGGAGTCTAAGTTTTACCGAGCGAAATGTGGATCTTTTTTTCTGCAGGTCGGACGAGAAATCTGGGAAGATCATTATCTTCGATCCATCAATGGTAAGTTGATCGCGGTCTCGGTTCGCCCTCAGGATGTTGTCTCGATCACGTACATTTAAGATTCGCGCAATAAGCGGCCTAGGTCTGGAGTCGGGTGGTGGGGCCTTGGATGGTATGCGGTGCGCCCTTTCCACTGAGAACATTTCGGACAGTCCTATGTCCGAGAATACTTGTGCCAACCAATTTTGGACATTTTCTACCGTGGCCTCCTTTTCTGCTTGTTCTGGTAACTATTCTAAGGTTGTGGCGCCTCATTCTATTTTCTATATCCTCGGCTCTTTGGTATTGCAAGTCAAGTTTCTGCTGTAGTTCTGAGACTGTTAGGGCTATCGGGGCCATTGTGTCTTCTAGGGCCGAGGCCCGGTCCTCTACCTCTGTACATCTTTGTCTCACCGTGTGCAGGTCGTGTCGCAGTAAGCTTATATCAACTTTTATTTCCTCCATCCCTACGGTGAGCGAGGCTTTACTTTCCTGAATTGCAGGAGTTTGGTTTGGACAGCCTGTAGTTTGGGTGGTATGGTAGTGCTTTCTTGCGTTTGTACATGTTCTGGGGATTTGAGTCGGGTCTCCGCCATGTGGGCGGAGCAAGATGGCGGCTCCTCCGGGGTCTTACTTTTGGCGTGGCCTATGTGGGCGAATTGCTGGAGCTTGGTGACCGCAGCGGATGCCTTTTTGTCTTTTTTTTGTGGCATTCGTGTTCGTGTGCTATCTAGATGAAGTTGGGATTCATTTGTTCCAGTTAATTGCCCAGGATTGCCAGTGTAAGCAGTATAGCAGACGGAGCTCCTGTGTCTTGTGTCTGTCTACATGCCTCTCTTGGCCACGCCCCTGAGGTAGCATAACTTTAAGTGGAGATACCCTTCAAATACAAAATAAAACATCAGGAAATGCTTATTGGGTACAAAGAGTGAAAGGCATACTTTACCGGCTATGTACAGAGAACAGCTATTGGCTATTAGTGTCTTAAAAAGCCAGGATAACCGATGTACCAAGGGTTAATGTGGCTTTAGGACACAAATATGGGCGGTTGCAGTGGTACGCAAAAACTTGGTCCACCAACCACAAAGAACCAATGTACCAAGAGATGCAGATCTTTAGGGCAAAATCTTTAAAGGGCATGTCCACCCCCCAAAACTATAATCCCCCCCACTAATGGCCCCATCATATAGTGTAATAAAATCCTTACCTCACATCCCAGCTCCATATGGTTCTCCTGTAGTCCCCCCCCAAAGTCCCAAAAACTGCCCACCAGGAGGATAGCAGAGTCCATATAGGCCTCCTATCTGGCCTCCGGGAGAAGTTTGGCATGCGCACTGCAGCCCTTCTCCCCCTCCCTCTCTCTCCCGATTAGGATTCCCTCCCTGTAATGTAAAAACCTTTTTACATAATCCCCCTGTCCCCCCAGCCCCAACCGCTCTATTTGTATTATCAGAAAATGCCCAAAACATTACTTACCTTCCCTCCGCCGCACTGAACTCCCGGCAGCCGTGTCCATGATTGGCTGCCGCTCAGCCAATCACAGACGCGACTACCGGTCCCGCCCCTCTGCGTGCATTATCTCGCAAGCAGAGGGCCTTGCAGCGCGGCGGAGGAAAGAGGGAAGGTAAGTAATGTTTTGGGCATTTTCTGATAAAAAAAAAGGGGAGAGTGATAACCCTAACATTTAGGCCAGCGTAATTCATTGTGCTTTGCGTGGGTTTCCCAAATAATCATAAAAGGCATGCTGATTGTGTGTGATCTTAAAGTGAGTTTATGATAATTATAAGCACGCAGGACCTAATATAAATGGATAAACAAATGTAAAGTATGCAGAATTTAGTGTGAAACGAGAAAATAAAAACATATATATACACACACACAACTGTGCTTCCCGCTTAGCAGACAAATATTAGTAATTTAACTAGCAGATATTCTTTCTGACATCCTGCCCCACAGACCAACAATCTGACCACCATCAGAACAGTTGCAATGACATCTGTCGCCCCCCCCCCCCCCCAAGTCTCATTTGCAATTACAAAAGATGAGCAAACAACCTGGAAATCTTTGGGGAAAATAGCAGCAACAAGGGGTGCCAAACTGCATATCTACCTTCTGAAAAATTCAAAGGCTGGGTACACACGAAGGGACTATTTGTCTCGACCGAGTGCTCGATACGAGCGCTCGTAGCGAGGAACCACAAGATCGATCGGAATTTACAGACACGTCCGATCCGGACGAACAAGGTCGGCCCGGCCGGCCACCTCACACCAGCAGATATTTTAGGACGACCGACCGAAAGTGCCGTGAAACGGTCAGTTGGTCAAAAATATCTGCTGGTGTGTACCCAGCCTTAAATATCTATAGGGGCTGATGCAATAAAGGTACAAAAGCTTGCTTGAGTTATTTATCTGCAACCAATCGGGTGTTCTCTAACTGCAGTAACCTAGTTAAAAATTAACACCTAATTGGTTTCTGCAAATTAATAACACAGGCAAACATTTGCTCAATTTACTGCCTAAGGACTAGGCCACGCTACCATGTTTTAAAGGGACTGTCCACCCCTCTTTTGAAAAAATAATATGTGGTAGAGAAGCCCCCAAAAGCTAGACATCGTTTAATTCTCAACCTTTAATTCGGCTCCCACGCTGAGATAATATACTTACATCCTCCTCGCTCCACCGCCGCTTCCGGGTTCTTCTCCCAGTCTCCACTGTGGCTGCTCTGTTCTTTTTCTGTTCCCGAGCAGCCGCAGTGGAGACTGGTCCGGGAATGGCAGTCAGTGATTGGGCATGACGTCACAGTCACGGCCGACACTGACTGCCTTACCCGGAAGTGCAGAGCCGCAGCGGTGGAGCGAGGAGGAGGATGTAAGTATAATATCTCTGTGTGGGAGCCGAATTAAAGGTTGAGAATTAAACGATGTCTAGCTTTTGGGGGCTTCTCTACCACATATTCATTTTTCAAAAGAGGGGTGGACAGTCCCTTTAACACAAGATCCGATCACACGTTAAAAAGCATGCACTAGTGTTGGCCACTCGGTCTGGTCACACTAGGTGCGCTGCTATCCGCTGTGCGGAGATACGCTTTTTGGGGAGCACCCGATCACCATTTTTTGTGCGATTCGCATGCGGTCCAATAACGGAAGATTACCAGAATTGCAGAGCAAGCAGCAGTTAATGCACGCGAAACAAGCGCGCTTTCGTGTGCGTTTTAGTGTGGCCTCAGCCTAAGCGACTACATATTCTGTACAGAGAACTATAAAACAAACATTTTTTTGTGTCAAAGCCATACATTCTATTTCTATTGTAATTGGGTGGTGTACCAAGAGCCGTTATCGCAAAGTTATGTCTTGAAGTTCTGTTAATGTGTTAACGGGGATTTAGTAACAGTTAACAAGACTTCTAGATGTTATCCGTGATGCGTGAAGTACTCTTTAAGTTAAGTTGCACTTCTAGACAGCGCAAGCAATGTATGTTCGAGAAGATGGAATAAAAGGTGCAAAAGTATGCTGTGCTATTTATTTTCAGCAGTCAATCTTTTTACTGGGTTACTGCAGTTAGAGAACATCTGATTGGTAGCTGCAGATTAATAGCATGGGCAAACGTTTGCACCTTTTATTACATCAGCCTACAAATGTTTAAAAAAATAAATGTACGATCCTAACGTTATTATTTTGAAAACCACCAAAAGTGTATGCAGTGTTCATGTAATCGTCAACTAAATAGTTATTATTATTGATTTATATAGCACCAACATCTTCCATTACGCTTTACAATTACAGTCATATTTTACATACAGGGTAATACATATTATACAAAGTCTTACATATTACATACACAGGTAATACATAATATAAGCATCCTTGTGATACAATAGGAACAAGGACCCTGCCCAAAGAGCTTACAGTCTAGAGGAAATGGGGGTGAGACATAAGGTGACGGGAATCGGTAGGCTGTAAACAGATTGGCAGTGGTGTATGAGGGGCAGTTAGGATCAGGTTGGGTCAGTGAGAGGGGTAATGTCTAGGCCAGGTTGTATGCTATTTACAATTGGCTCATGCGAAGTGTAAGCACTTATAAAATAAATAGGTACATGAAATACTGATATTGGATATTGCTGGTTATGCATGAACAGTCTAAAGGGGAAATTCATGACATATGAATATACAATTATACAGGGAATAGACCAGTAAATATGCTGCTGGCAATTAAATATAAGAAAAGCATACATAGACAGCCAGTTTGAGTTGTTATTACAGATATACATGACATAACTTTCATGTAAATATATATGAGAAAATGATGCCATATAAATGACAATGTATAAAAACACACAATTATACCACTAAAAATCACGTTTAAGTATAGATAAATGTCTAATGTAGCGTATGGCCACCTTAATAGAGAGGTTTCAATTGCTCAAATTTCTGTGTGGAGCAACCATGATCCCTACCAGTTAAATAAAGTTACAAGAATTAACAAAAGTTGATTCATTTGCCCATTTGTCTATATAAAGGACAACTTTGCCACATCTTATCAAACTCACTATAAAAGACTCTTGTGTGTCAGAGATTTTTTGGAAGCAGCTAGACAATGTTTGTCTTTAATTCCATTGCAACTAGGCAGCAGATATCGTTTGCTGATATTTCAAACATTCCCGCAATTTGTAAACCATGCCAGATAAGACTATCTGAAATTGTCAAAACTGCTGGCACTGTTTAATAAACAAAGAACAGATGCATGCAATGTTCTCTACCAATGTTCTTGCACAACATTCCCAATTCAGTTTCTACAAGAGGATGAAATCTTGTGTCACGCAATTCAGGCCCGTGCTTTACTAATCTGCATATCTAAAATGTTTAGCTTCAATATTGTAAAAGTTTTACCTGTGTTCTAGGTAACAGCCTTGTTGCTGTACCAGCGATTTTTTTTGTTGACTATCATCTTCCATGGTTGCTGTGGTGATATCACCCCCCAAGTCAAATGTATTTGTTACACAGGAAGTGGGCCCTAGATGCAGAGGTTGATCTCAGAAGGACACCAACATCAGATGCCTAATGAAAAGCACAAGCTAAACTTTTTAAATGGATGTCTGTTGCGCTGGGAAACATTTTAGGTCTTCTCACATAATAAATGCAGGAGAATGATTGGTACAAACAAAATCTATGATATATTTATTACTAGCAGTTGTACCCGGCGTTGCCTGTGTACACATGTGGGTATAGTATTTGTTACGTGCAGGTGTGTGTTTGGCTTGGATGGAAGAGACATGGGGAAAAAGAAGTGCACAGTTGGTAATTTATGTCATGTATGTAATAGTTATGAGTTGAGGAGGTGACATTGCTTGAGGGACGTATAGCACATATGTTTATAGCAAAACTTTATATACAACGTTATCAGTTTTTCCAGTTGGAGCGTAAATATACAAATGTTGTTGTGAACCTGCTACTTGGAATTTGCCATGGGGAAAACATGTTGATTGCAATTGAATAACGCAGCACTTGAGTGACTGACAGGCGTCAGTGTCTCTGAAGCATGTGATGTGTGGCTCGTTGTCTGTGTTGTTAAAGTCGGGCTTTATTCTGTTGCACCTTAATAGAGAGGTTTCAATTGCTCTATTTTTTGCACATTTGTTAGCAGGATGTCACCTTGTTTGCACTTTAATACTTTATCCTTGCTCAAGGACCACTTTATATTGACTATTAGATCCCAATCAATAAAGTTACCTTCTGGTCCGAATTGAAAGTGCCAGGATGTCTTTGTTCTTTTAGTTGTAACTATCTGTGAAGTGTGGGACATGTGGGCAGTGAGTGGTTAAGTCCAGGTAATGCAGGTAGTTCCCATGTAGTCCATACCCCCAACCATCCCGGTTTGAGTAGGTGGATGGGGCATGTCTGCAATGTTGCGGTGGGTGGGGGCACGGCATTCTAGGGTGTGGACAGTCTGGGGGCGTGTCTGATGTTGTGGTGTCCAGGAGGCTTGCACGTGACATTTGGTAGTCGCAATATTTGGGGGCCTGGCCACGCTGTTTCAAAGCGGGGGCATGGCCATGCCATTTGGGGGGTGGGTATGATGTTTTTGGGCGTGGGTGTCGGATTTGGGTGTGTGTTGTTTGGAAGTGTGCCTGTGATGTTTGGGGGGATGGATAGGATGTTTGTGGATGTGGGCATGATTTTGGGATGTACCTGTAATGTTTGGGGGTGTGGCCATGAAGTATAGGGGCAGATCGTAATGCATTTTTTATTTTTGGGGGGGGCGGGGTGCCCACAATATCTGGTAGCGTGCTCAACATTTGGGGGTACAGTTGCGATGTTTAGGGGCATGGCAGTTATCTTTGGAGGCTTGGCCTTGATGGTTAGAGTATGAGAGTGACCATGATGTTTGGGGGTGTGACTGTGACGGCAATATCTGGGGGCGTGGTCACATTCTAGTCTCTGCTTTAAATTTCTTAGCATGACAACCACAAATAACCCTAAATGTGATTCATATCACCAATAGTAACACAGTCTTTCCAGGGTTAATATTTGTATATAAATGTCATTCATCTCACCAATAGTAACATAGTCTTTCCAGGGTTTATATTTGAAACCTTCCAGGAGCAAATAGTAATGTGTTACAGACCTTAAGGGAAATGTCTCGTTCCCTCTGTTATAGAAGCTGTTGTTCTGTGTGTGCAGCTCTCTGAGTTGTGTAGCCGTACATTACACGGTTGTTGTGTCACTGAAGTGGACTCTGTGTCTGTGTTGTTGAAGTCGGGCAGCACACGGAGCCCAGGCCCTTCATTAGAGTTACTGAATTGGGGAATCACACTCTGCAAGTGACGTACAGGATTTTTATTGGTCAAACTGGACTTCACGGGCGTCAGCCATTTCAGAGGGTGTCGCCGTTATGTTGAGTCATTCAGGGGTGTGGCTGTGATACATACAAGATTTCTGCTTTATATAGTAGATTACACTATGATATGAGATTTTAGTGACAAAGTACCTGCAGTTTGGAATGCTCTGCCAGGAGACGGTCATACTCCTTGGTTAAGCCCTCACACTGCTTCTTGATTGCGAGGACCTCACTCTCAGACTTGTGCAGATCTATGGAAACGATGAGAGAAACCAAATTACAATGCAACCCAAACAAATCTGGACATCCCAGGTGCATTACTATATAAAAGAATTCTTAATTAGTCTGGGCTTTAAACATGTTAAGGAGCTAAAATATAAAATGTTCATCTCTCAAATTAAAAATTATCATAAAATCACTCCCCTAAAACAACAATAATTAGAAAGCCTACAGATGTAGGGCATTTGATGTGCAGCAAAACGAAGCAATACCCCCCTTTTTTTAACAAGCTTTTACATGTGCAAAGGAGGCAACTAGGGGAATAGCATTTATTCATTGGCTGTGGTGTCATCTCCAACATTCATGACTGACATGGGGGTGGACCTTAAAGTGAGTGCATCATTGCCAATAAGTGCATAAGCAGGGTTATGGGATCTCCGAAAATGCAGGAATATCTAAAATGTAAGATATATTCAGCCTGGTCTGATATTGCTAACTTTCTGCTTGTAGTTAAAGGCAAAATGTAGTGCATTTAGTTATCTCATGAATAAAGAATAGGGATGCTGTTTCACTGGCTGTAAACAGTGGGAGTCTGGTCAGTGGCCAGGGACAGTCCCTGGTGTGGTGCCAAGGTCAAAATAACCTTTCGAGGGACAAGCTGCTTCTTTATAGGAAAGACATATACATCTTTTATTAATTATGGTTATCCTCTGGCTTGCCTTAAATAGGGAATAAGGAGGCAACTAATTGATACCAAATAATATACCATAAACGCATATTTCATTAACCGTGCCAGACAGTGAGGCATTACTCATTGAAAGCACCCAGAGTGGTCAGTAGTGGATATTTGCTTTACTATTGCTTCCTGGATGTGCTTCTTTCGATCTTTCACAGAAAGAAAAACAGTGTAAAATTGAGCCAAAAGTACACATGGCACAAGCCATTTAGAAACATCCTCCAGGGAGAGACTGAGGTATTCTGTGGCCCAATAGGGGTATGTCTTACATTTCCGAAAATAACACACACATCCAGCAATGTGACTAGCCTACATGTTTAGCATGCCACTTTAAAAAGGTCACTTTTGTAATCCTGGAGGTAAGTGTTCCATACATTTCCATCTCCTTTTTTGGGAAAACTACACTATGAGTGACCAAACCACATTCTTTAGAAGAAAAGCAGCACGGAAGCCTGGAAACAGTGGTAGATAAAACGTAACTAAAGCTGCAAAACAGCATGGAATTTGCCCTTAAATGACCCAAGACTGATCTTGGTCTTTAAAATGGTCTTATTTATACCATGCAAGCAACTGCTCATAAAGATCAACACAATGGGAAATTGGTTGGTTAGGTTCAATTTCCCCAAAAATCAGGGGTGAGATTTTGCACATTAGGATCACATTTTAAAGGAAAAGCTGAACTTATACTTTACACTTTTTATGTTAGGAACATAGTCTTCAACAAAATGATGTGATACAACACTGTCAGACTGTTTGAATTCTAGACTATAACAGGACAGTAGACACAAAACATGTGAAGGTTCTCATTCATCCAGGTCATGGTATATCTGTTGTATTCAGTTAGATCAACTGGTCTTAAAGGTTTAGTTCTTGAAGACGTTTCGCTAGTCATCCGACTGGCTTTCTCAATTCAGAATGACTTGTACAAGAATCTGTGGCAATTATGTACCCTGGAAAATCCCAATTAGCATATCACAGCCAAGTGTTAAGGGCGTGATTAGATAGTGGCTAAGAGGTGTTATAGGAACGCCCAGAGTAAGGGGTAAGTTCCTATAACACCTCTTAGCCACTATCTAATCACGCCCTTAACACTTGGCTGTGATATGCTAATTGGGATTTTCCAGGGTACATAATTGCCACAGATTCTTGTACAAGTCATTCTGAATTGAGAAAGCCAGTCGGATGACTAGCGAAACGTCTTCAGGGGCTAAACTTTAAGTCCAGTTGATCTAACTGAATACAACAGATAGACACAAAATAGAAAAACCCAACGCTGCCACTCTAAATAGTAGAACATGCGGTTTAAAATGCAATTGCCTGTGAAGGTAAAACCTAGGCCCATTAAAAAGTATTTTCATGCTGATGATTAGTGTTGCTTCTATCTGGCAGGTTAATGAACAGCTATAAATGGATGAGCAGATACCAGAAACCAATTAATGAGCTGCCCCAACGACAATCTGTCAGTTTAGTTACACTTTGCAAGTTCATTAACTGGTCAGTATTAAATGAGACACAAAGAGGCTTACTTTTCTTAGTGGATTCCAGCTCCTCCTTAATCTTGCGCATTTCCTCTTTAAGCTTCTTGTTTTCCTCCTCAGCATTGGTTTCAGGCAGGTCGCTCACCTCCACTCCTAAGGCTTTCAGTTCCTGCGTACAGACATTAGGTTTACAACCCATATTTCCTTACACGTTTATATAGCACATGCAGTGTTCACATTCATTTTCTAGGAACAAATCATACTGCACAAACTAGGACTGGTCATTTAAAAACCATACACAGTATTATATACACATATACAATAATTTACCAAAACACAGGTGTTTCTTGAATGAAAGATGATTATAGTATCTCTCGGTTGTCTCTTCATTGAGTCTATTATTAGTATTAGATGCAGCTTTCTGCCTTTTCTTCTTGGTACCTTACTAAGCAGAGGATGAGCCAATAGGAATCAAGTATCCCTTCAAAATATTATTAAAGTTATAATAGAATGTGTTAACTAGCATTTTAAATTTATGTAGATTTTTTGGGGTATAATCTTAGGTCCATCTTTGGAGGTATATTGATACGGATATTAATGAATGTATGAGATTATATATATATATATATATATATTCATCATACATTAGTGATTTTTAGCACGTTTTAGAATTATAGCACTTTAAAAATGAAATAAAAGGTAATCCTTTGGCAGCCCTTTATACACTATTTAGCACCTTAGAAAAACCAGGTTGGCACTTTGAGGGTTACATTAGATATAATTGGTGTTTGTATAGGGCTAGTTTCTGCTATATATGTTTTAATTGGATTGCTTAACAAGAACCCTGTACAGGGTATGATGTACACTATTGCACTGGAATAATGATGTCATATGGAGGGTGGGGCATGGGATATTTAAATGTGTGCACATGCGGGTTTGAATTGTTTGGCTTGAAAAAGGTCCAAGGTCAGGGACCGAAACGTTGCCGGTTTACCACAAATAAATTATGTTAAGTCCTTTGGGAGTGCTCTATATCCTACATATCTGTATTTCTGACATCTTACAGGCCATTTGATTACTTCCCCTTGGCAGGAGCCAGTTTTTTGGACATCAAATAGCTTGGGTGCTACTATAAGATGTCAGAAATACAGATATGTAGGATAAAGAGCACTCCCATATACACACCAGCTAGCATTACTATGCTGTGTGTATCTCCCACGGGGATCAGTTTTCTCCAATAATATAATAGCAATTGAGTCGCACACTAGGGATAGAAGCAGGTATAATTAGTTTATGGACATGCTTACAAATAAATCTAGCAACTTTTCGGTTATAACTCCCTTTATAACTCCCTTTGTCAAGTTTGCAAGCAGGTAATGTTTGTTCAATTGTACAAGCTTTTTAAATGCATGAACCACATCAAATAGACGGATTATTCATAAGTCATAGAAACAAGTATAGATTATAATCTTTGTTCAGGCCGCCCGGAGACAAAGCTCCAAGGCGCCTGATCCACCACGCCTCTCTTTGTTTTATGTGTGTACCTAGCTTAAGTCGATCTCTAATGGAAAAAGATTTGGGGGTTATGGAAGATAACAGACTTGGCTGTAGCAAACAATGCCAGGTGGCAATGGCTAGAGCTATCAGGGCCTGATGTGAATGAACAAAGAATTGTAAAGTGCTGAGGAATGTGTAGCACTATACAAGAAATAAAATACATACATTACAAATAGCATTTATCTGTATATTTACTTGGATTAGGTAACTCTTGGTGCCACTATAGTTATTTATTTTTTAGCTAACATCAAGCATTTCAAGCCAGCCATTAGTGCAAGTAGACTTTATGGTCACAGCTCCTGACAGTCACATGGCTTCCTTTTAAACTCTTCTCTATACGAGGATGTAACATGATTGGCTGTAGACTACTAGTGGGTGGGGACCTACTTCTGCAGTAGCTCAGGACTTAGCATATCTAGAAACATAACAATCTCTGACTGAAACTGTGGGTGTGCCTGTGAGAATGTAATGCCGGGGGAAAAGGCCCATGACCCTCAGTAGTAAAAAGTAAATTTCTCAACAGCTGCTAAAAATGAGGTGAGACAAATGTTTTTAAGTGAAAGTGCTCCATCTTCTGGTTCAATATTGTTTGTGTGGCTTTAGTGGCCCTTCAAAGGGGAACTTTGGTGTCCAAACAATAAAATTAAATAAATGCCTTAATAATGAAGCCTAAATAGCATCTCTAGGTAAAATGTTTGAAAAGTTATTCCTGGAAAGTTTCTGCAATAGAACTTTCTGGACACTTACTGCTTGAACACCTGTTTTCAGCAGCTTGTAAAATATTTGACCAGCTTGCAGTCATGTGATTAGCCTCTGCCTGCAATAATAACCCCTAGTCCCTAGGGACAGTGGAGGAGAAGAGGTTCAGGTGATGTCACTCAAGCTACTGAAAGCAGGAAGTTTCAACATACTCTGCAATAAAATTTCTCGCAGGCTGCAGTCAGAGATGTGATTCTGGGCTCATTTTAAAGGAAAGACTGCATGCTTTTATTTAAGAGACCACAGTTGCCCTTTAAGTAAGCACATAATGATGACTCAAGTTTTGTATATGTATATATTGACAATAAGCATTTTGAATATGTTTGCAAAGAAAACCTTTTTAAAATTAAGTTTTTGTCTTTTAATAACCTAACAGTTCTGATCATTTTAAAAAGCAAGCCAATTGGGAATATACTGATTGATTTAAAGTCTGTTGGTCCCATTAGGATTTTGAGCAACAGCTGTACAGAATTTTTTCTCTTCTTGGCAAAAATTACTAGTGGACCATTTTGCTTTCCCCGTGAATCAGCTGTCCGGGGGGGGGTTTGGCAGAAAACTTTTTATATCCTACATAACCTTGTAAATATGTGACCTGTTTTGCAGTGGGTGGGGGTTGACGGGAAGTCAGGGGGATGCAGCAGGCCTCTTGTTTCCAAACATTTTTTTTCCTTAGGATAGAGTCCTCGTTTGTGTGAAAGATTCTAATATAATCACTAGTACATTCTCTGTACACAGTGGAGGGGCAGGGGAGTATTTGCTTACTGGACAAACTGAATAGATACTTCTCAGCAATGTGTTGATTCTGCACTGGTTGTGCCAGTTTTAATACTTGGTAATGATATGGTACATTGCGATCTGACTCAAACACACATAGGAATTCAGCTATAAGATGTACAGCGGTTTTTCCAGAAGGAGGTCCCTTTTTCCTCATTCATCCAGTTACAGGCAGATGATCGCGTAAACATCCCTACTAAATCTAAAATCGAACCCACTGAAGTATGTTATTTGAGAACCGGATAATAGTGACTTTCAAATTGAGCTGTGGATAGATTACAGTACAGGTCTATATTAAGAGAACTGTTTTCTACTGGGTTAGACTTAAAGGGCATGTCCACCCCCAAAACTATAAACCCCCCCCCCCCTACTGGCCCCACTCTGTAGTGTAATAAAATCCTTACCGTACATCCCAGATCCAAATGGTTCTCCTGTAATTCCCCCCCCCCCCAATGTCCCAAAAACTGCCCACCAGGAGGATAGCAGAGTCCATTCTCCTCCTGGAGAATTTTGCCATGCGCAGAGGAGCCCTTCCTCTCCCTCCCGTTTTGGTCTTCCTACCCCTAGCGTTAAACCCCTTTCCCATATCCTAGTTCTTGCTTCCCCAGCCCCAACCGCATTAGTATTATTTCAAGAAAGTGCCCCGATCTTTACTTACCTGCAGCCACGTCCATGATTGGCTACCTCTCAGCCAATCACAGACGCTGCTGCCGGTCTGGCCCCCTGCTTGCAGTTCTATGCAAGCAGAGGGCCGGGATTGTGCGGCAGAGGAGAGAGGTAAGGTAAGTAACTATCGAGGCACTTTCTTGAGATAATACTTATGTGGTTGGGGCTGGGGGAGCAAGAACTATGATATGGGAAAAGTTTTATAAAGGGTGGACATACCCTTTAAAACAAAAACTGGTCACTTGTCAGTTACCTGCCCCCTATACCAAATTATATACCTGCCCCCTATACCAAATGATATATGCAGCACATTTTTTGATGAATTACGAGCCAAAAATTTAAGGATAATTATTTACTCTTTCTGGCAGAGGAAGTCTGCTCTTCTCTCCATGAGGTCAATGGACAGATGACAGATGACATCACCGCCATTGGTTTACAGCTCTTTCCCCAGTTGCTTCCTCTTGTCACATTTCAAAAAGCTCTTTGATCAGGAGGAGATAGCAACCTCTGCAGTGGGGGCAATTATTAAATATCTGGTTAGAAATACATGTAATAAAGTGCTAAAAATAGTTAGGTCTGGGTGCAATTAAATGCTTTGTGTCTAAAAAGGTGCCCATAGACATGCAAATACGATCACGTGTACCTGCAGATCCCATTGGCATCATATACAGATACCTAAAAATCTGCCTGTACTTGTGTCAATATGTGGTATGGGGATCGGTCGGCACACACGCAGGTAATCGTATCGGATGCAGATTTTCTGTTTGTGTTGCCGATGGCTGTAGTTTTCGACCCCAGCCTTTTAAAGGGCATGTCCAACACCCCCAATAAAAATTTGACACACTATTAGGCCCAGTGTATAGTCTTAACCCCCACCTTTCTCTTCTGCTCCTTATGGTTGTCCTGCAGGGCCTAATGAAAACTAGGAAACTGAAGAGTAGCAGCCGGTCTGAGTATTCCATACCTGCCACTTCCTGCTCCTCCTCCTCCACTGGCATGCGCAGTGGAGCTCTCCCCCCTCCCTCCTTCTTGATCCCTTCGGGGATTACATTGGTCTGACGGAACAAAAAAACTTTCGATAAGGTAAGGGAATCCCCCCTGCCCAACAATGCTTGTTTCATGTTTAAAACACCTGAATCGGACCCTAAATGTACCTCGTTTCCTCTTCTGCAGGTAAACAGCATAAGGTGTAGGACCAACAGCCGTGTCAGTGATTGTCTGAGTCTCACCCATTCATAGATGCGTCTGTCGGTCCTGCCCCTTCTGTTGTTCTGTGTACGGAAGCAGCAAAAGAGGGCGTGAACGAGGGAGCAAGGGTTTGTTAAAATGAGCTGATTTATGTGTTTTAAACCTAGCACGGTCTAGGTTAGGAGGGATTCCTTACCTATTTAGAAGTTTATTTTGGGGGGGCCGAGATACCCCTTAAATGACCCTTATGGGTGATCTATCAATTGGTAGTCAGCAAGTTGCCCAGGCGTTTGGAAGACTTTTTGCTTAAACATTGATTGAAACCGATTAGTCCACCCTGTTGATCTTACCAGAATATCGAAAAATCAAAAATACCAAGAATCAAACAGACCTGAAATATCTTGAGCCATGAGTACCATACGTAAAAGTTTTGTTATTGCTTCAGGGGTCTAGTCTCCTCCTTCAGAGGAATTTACAGATGAAAGTCACAGTGTACAGAATAAACTGAGTAAAAGCAATGTTGTGAGGTAAATACAAGGAGACTCAACAGTGAGCTGATTGTGGGAGATGAAATGCTAGCTGTTATAGTTGTCCTTTTATCTATCTGTCCTTCAGCTGTGTACACACAGTCGGATATTCTGGCCTGATCAACTGGCGCTACTGAAATTTCAGTGAAATATTTGCTGTAATTTCACCTGTGGTGGACTGATGTCGTTTAAGTGTTCATCCAAATCGAACAGGATGGTCAATTTTAGGCAATTGTGTGTTTTTTATTGATCTGTTGTGGCAAAATATTGGGCGTGGTCTGTTGGCGTTCAACCACCAATGTTTCGACATGGCTGACCGTTTGATACTGGGAATCGATTAGGTTGAAATATGTATGCACATGCGGTGAGAGTTTGTATTAATGTGAGAGTTTTCTAATATTTAAGACATAAAAGTTACATTTTCTTAATTTACCCTGTGTAGAGTCACATATGGCTGTTTGGGCACCAGACTTTTTAATGAAAAGTCTTATTTTCTCTATGTGTTTAATATTAAATGTGCTCGTATTTTGAAATTCCTCGTAGATGTTTTAAATTTAAAGTCTAAGCACCAACTTGGGAAACCCTCCTGTTAGGGGAGGTGCTGTGTATCAAATATCATAAATATTGCTATTAAAAAGATATGCCAGGGACACTATTATAAAGCTAAAAAATAAAACTTTATTAGTAGACAGGGCTTAGTTCAATGTTAAAGCATTTAAGCGGATACAGATATACCAATTGTCCAATAAAATGTACCTGTTTTTATGGAAAGTTGTCTCCATCAATAATCTATCTATAAGGCAAATGTATTAGAATTTCACAAAATGCATCCATATAGGTTGTTTAACTGCAAACTATAACCCAAGATATTAACGTTTTTAAAAATGAGACTTTTAAAAATGTGTTGTGTTCCTTTTATATAGCCACTGAGAAATGTGGTGTCTCACCATGTGTTATGTGATTACATTTCTTAAAAGAGAAAATCAGGACACAGAGTTCCTGGAAAAGCTTGTTATCAGAAAATAGCTACCCAGGTCTTGGGTATTAAACTGACCACAGTTTTTGTTTTTCTACCCAAAATGCATTTGGTTCCATGAACTTCCTCTGGCACTAAATGAAACCACAACATTTTGGCAAGAGTGTTAAGTAGCAGTTTGTGCCTTTCGGAATGGTGGATCTGCTTTTGCTTACTGCAAAGATGTCCTCTGTTTTGCGCTCATAGTACGGTTGAGTTGCAATCTCCAATATCCATTAAAAGGTCTGTACAGTTGTACATTTATTTTCTGAAGCTGTCTGCAAAGATCAAGTCTTGTAATTTTATAGCGTGATTTTGGTGCACTGAGTTATTTGGGGATTTTGGTTACATGACTTTTCCCTCACTAGAAGTCTCTAAATACTAATGTTGGCATATTCGATACATCTGCTGATCCCACTGTAAATCCTTTCTTTTGTCTCCCCTGCAGCCTTCTGAGACGACTTGTCACCTTAATCTCTAAACAAGCTACTCTACTGGCATCCAACGAGGCCTTTGGCAAGCAGGCAAAGGGCGCAACAGATGCTGCAACAAAATACATGGAAGAAAATGACAAACTGAAGAAGGTATGACCAGTAGATTGTGGGATCTCGGCGAATAAATGTTAAGATTGCTCCATAATGAACAGCCACTGGTGCCTTATGTGCTGGCTTGTCTGGGAGCAAAATGTTTGTTCTGGCTTGATAAAGGGATCGGATAGTCCCGAAACGTTACTAGTGGTGGAACATTATGTGGTAACGTTCTAACCTAATAATAAAATTCAGGAGTGCTGTACATCTTGACTTTTTTTATATCTGACTTAGAGGTTCACAGGTTGGACTCATTGTGCGTATACACCCAACCTACTTATTGAACCTGTGGCTATTATGACCTCTTCTGTTTTTATATATATATTGAGAAAGGTCCTTGACGCTGGACTATAATGTTGCCAATATTCGATTTTTGAAAATAGAGCACCGGGGTAGCTGGAGGGCGGCAGTGGAGCCGCACGCTAGGGAGAGAAGCAGGTATAATTAGTTTATTGACATGCTTACAAATCTAGCAATGTTTCGGGAGTGTATTTTCCTTTGTCAGGTTTGCAAGCAGGTAATGTTTGTTCAATTCCCCCCCTGGGAGGGGTTATCCCATTTAAAAAGCTTGTACAATTGAACAAACATTACCTGCTTGCAAACATCGTGGCCAAATAAGGGAAAAGTGTCATATATGCAAAATTTGTAACATAAAATCCTACGCCCCTATCACTTTAACCAGATGGATCTGACCAAAATTTTCCAATTGTTGGATTGGTGATGGGAAGGCGGGTGCGGAGGAGATACCCCTAATACTTAATTATCCATTTAAAAAGCTTGTACAATTGAACAAACATTACCTGCTTGCAAACCTGACAAAGGAAAATACATTCGGGAAACGAACGTACACACATAACGATAAAGCCCCGATACTGTCGGATCCGACGGTATCGGGGCTTTATCGTTAGTGTGTGTACCCAGCTTTAGAACAGAGCAATTTATGATGTAAGTGGCATACTGATTGTCAAACCCCAACAAGTTGGGGTTTATTCAGTATCTGTGGGCTTGCCATAGTGAAAGATTTTATACTGGTATTTTTTATGTAATATTGAGAAAGGCAAATTATTCCTCGTTCTATTTATATTATCACAGTCTTTCCTGAAAATCCTTGCTAGCAGATTGCGACCACAGTCATACAAAGGAACGATGGTCTGTTTGGGCCATAGCCGTGCAAGATCGTTACCAGAGCCCTTTAATTTAGGGCCCTGGTAATGATCCAACTGAAATTTTTGTTTAGCCAGATAATTCGCAATGCCGATGGCTGTAACTTCTTCGCATCACAACCTATCCATAGACATGTGCAATATTCAATAAATTACATTGGATCTGACAGGATTACTGAATATGTGGAGGGGCACCTTAAGCAGGTCATCATGAAGTGCAAGGGGTGGCAGGTTCAAGGTGACAAATGTCAATAATTTAGGGACAGGTATGATATTGAAAACCAAAAGCTGTGATCAAGCCCACACGATGAAACTAACAAGCACAACATTAGTTAATGCTTACTGATCTAGTTCCAGTATTAGCATGAACTGAGCTACTAAATCTCATTAATCATATGAATTAACTGGTGCCAGCAGCTTACAGTCTTTCAGATACTCGTTTTATTGAATGTGATGAACCCACAGGAAACAGCTGAGCAGAATTGTTTACAGTAAAATTCTACCT
This sequence comes from Hymenochirus boettgeri, assembly GCA_019447015.1. Lineage (NCBI taxonomy): Eukaryota > Metazoa > Chordata > Amphibia > Anura > Pipidae > Hymenochirus > Hymenochirus boettgeri. The sequence continues at coordinate 142,732,673 of CM033476.1, read as the reverse complement.
AACAGTACTTGCGTGTATCGGTCGGTTGTTCCGAAAAAATCTGTGCAGGTTCCGTCCGCAGCCGCGACCGATGTCGCTCTCACGTTAGTCTGGATTGGACAAACGGGCAATCGGACATGCTGGTAAATCATGTCTGATTGCGCCGTTCCCTATGGGACCGTACGAACTGTCGAACGATATTGCTGTGACCGACAGACATTTGTCCCGGCCGAGCACTCGTAGTGAACGCTCAGTTGGGACAAAATATCTATGTGTGTGTACCCAGCTGTACTCTTTCTTCTCATACTAATGTTCATTAAAGGGATGTCTGCCAAACATTGTTTTCTAACAGGTACAACATTATAGCTAGATAGGAATGCTCTGTATAAGCAGATCTGCCCAGAGCAAAGGTTAGTGTTCGGTCGGCTGTTAACCTGTGCACATAACCCACTGTATGTAAACCATAACCAGATGCAAACATTTGCCAGTAGATACTTAAGGTTAAGGGTTTTCTTAAAGGAAATGTTCACCCAAAAAACAACTTCACTTCTAGAGATTTTCCAAGTTAAAACGATGTATCACTTGCTTTTCTAGGCAAAACTATTTCTCTGTGAAATAAAGAACAAAGGAATATACATAGTAGCCAATTTGAATATCCCCTCCTTTTCTGGTTGAAGCATTGAACACATTTCTGGGCTCAATATATTTGACAAGCAGGACTTGCAGTAGAAGGTTTCAATACATTGGTAAAAGCGTGTCTTCACATAGAAAGCAGCTTGATGGGCATGTGACATTTTAATTGGCAGTTTCAAAGAATCTCTCCTTTAGTTTCATGGTATATATAGTGAAAAGGTCATCCTGAATGGAGTTTTAGAGTTGGAAGTATTTAATGAAGATGGTTCTATAACAGATGTCTACTACAGGTGCCATCAGGTCTCTAACAAACATATTCGTCAGTCAGTTTAATATAGTCACTGGATTTTCGAGAGACAGACACCTAGGTGCACTTGGTACATCTTTCAAACAAAAAAAGATATCCACGCAGAACAATTACCACTAACATAAACAAAGCATTGAGAAAACACAGGGATAACCTTCTACAGTACAAGAGAAAAAAAAGAAACACCCGGATCCCTTTGGTAACAGCATATAACCCAATACTGGAAGGAATACGGTACGTACAATAATGAAAGAACTACGTACAACCTATGATTAATCAAGATGAAACCCTTAAAAAATGTCCCAAGAGCCCCCTATACTTGCCTTTAGGAAACCACCAAACCTTCACCAAAAATTAGTAAGAATGTTACACACCGATTATGAAAATATCACCCCAGGCACCAAACCATGGAGGGGTCCTCGGTGTATGCTGTGCAACAATATTAAAGGACAATTATACTTACCTCCTCCCCGGTCCTCTTCTTATATGCACGCTTTCTACCAAGGGTGAGGACCTAAGTCGCTAAGTCCTCACCCTATGGCTGTTCGTACTTACGCTGTTATAATTACACAGTGCTGCTCCGCTCCCTTGTCTGCTTCCGTGATGGATCCAATAGGAAGACACGCTCCTTGCAGAGCGTATCTTCCTATTGGCCTCGTCGCAGATGGAGATGTGGACTTAGCTGGATTGATTCAGTGGCCTCAGCCCTCATGGCCAGCCCAGATGGCCTGTTGTAATGTAACCTCCCTGGCTGGGGTCTTTATCATGGGGCTGAGGCCTGGGGGGGATGTCTCACGTGGCTGGATTCATTGGCCTGCTGTAGGTACTTAAAAAAAAAAACTACTATTTAACTAACTACTCTAAGCTCTAACTGTCTAGTGTCTTCTATATGTGAGTCACAGGGCAGCCAGGTCCCAAGCTTGGGGGAGGGGGGTTGGGGTTGGGGGGGCTGGCTGGATTGATTCAGTGAGTGGCCTCAGCCCTCATGGCCTGTTGTAATGTAACCTCCCTGAGGTCTTTATCATGGGGGGATGTCTCACGTCACGTGGCTCGGTGGCTGGATTCATTGGCCTGTAACGTAACCTCCCTGTCCCTGGGGACTGGGGTCTTATCGGGGGGGATTCTCAATATTATATAGTATCCCTGTACCAACCAGAACTACAGTATTGGAAGCACCAGCGAGTGTTAGGGGGCGGGGCTACTGACCTCAGACGGGGGGTGGTCCCTCCAGGCATTCTTCCCTCCCCCTTCTCGCGGTTCCGGTCGCGTCCGTTATGACGTCATTCGTCATGCGCAGAAGCGGATTGGCTGCGCTGGATCTCGCGAGTGGCGGGATTTAGACGTCACCGGGCCTATAAGAGGCGGCCAAGCGGTTGGAGCCGGCGCCATTTTGAGAATTGCTAGGAAGAACCTCCCTCCCTAAAGTTATGTTATTATGTTATGTGTTATTGAAAAAATAAATCTGTTTGAGTCACAGCGGGGCGGTGTCATCCTTGCAATGGTTATGGTGTTGAGCCGTTACATGCCCTCTGGGGACCCAGAGGCATGGCATTTAACTTTGGCTACGGCTGGTCATTGGATCACGAGGCAAGGATGTACACTTAAGATTGGCAATGTGTGAACACATGTTGTAAATGTGTTAATAAAGCTGTGGACAATTTTATTCACCCAACTCTTGTGTCTGCCTGGTTAATTCTATTAGGCTTATGTTTCAGCATACTAAGCAGGCATGGTTATCCCAAGTGAGGTCATGTATTAATACCAGTAATTCCCAATATTTTTTAGTTTTAAAAACTTATCCAGACCAATTTTAAAGCTATTCAATGAACTTGCCATTACCAAATCCGCTGGAAGACAGTTCCACACTTTCACCGTTCTTACCTAAACATTTATTTTCTTCTAATCGTAAAGTGTTCCCATTGATTTATTTGTATATAGTGATGATATCCCAGCGCAATTGTCGTTTCTGCAATGAAAACATTCCTAACTTGTCTAATCTGCCTGCATAGCCAAGCCCCTCCATTCCCCTTATTAATTCATTTAGGAGTTTCTCTGAACTCCTTTCATTTCCAAAATGTCCCTTTTCTATATGGGATTCCAAAAGTGCACTGCTTACTTGAAAATAGGCCTTACCAGTTCCTTGTAAAAGAGGGAGAATAATATTTGTAGATAAGTATATCCATGTAATACACCGGACAGCAGAAACCTAGCACGCAAGTATCCATATACATTTGATCCATAGGCTTGTGCACCAAATCTCTATGGAATGTTGCAGTAGTACTGACGTGTATGATTAGTGCACGGAGACAACAATCCCTAATTAAGAGATACATTCCAGGCTTCCATTTTCCTAGCCAGATGACCAAACATCTGAAAGTCTCCAAGCTGCACTAAATATCAACTTAAATTAGAAGCTGTAAACTGGCTCTCGGTGATAACCAGCAGAGCAGCTTTGACTCCCATCCAGATTTACGTCTCCATCCGTTCAGCAGTCACATGCTGCCTACAAGGTCATTGGAATGTTGAAGGCTTAAATAGAAAGCCTGTTAGGTTTTTAGAGCCACAAAGCAAGAAAAATAAATATGCTCCTTTAACTAGACATATCAGACCTGAAGAGGTAATAGATTATTAGAGGGAAACTGGAATATGCAACATGCTCTTCTGGGGAAAGTAGTATTCCAATTGTGAAGAATATTTAATATGATGTCTCGGTCAGGAGTATTTAATATAATGTCATGGTCAGGAGAATTATGGACGGTATATATAAAACTTAAGGGTAAAATAATATCCTCACAATAATGTAGTGACCGTTAATTTAACGCTATCATATTTATGATTGTCATGCGGACGTAAAATACCAATCTACTTCATTCCTTCACTATTTTAAATTTTACTTATGTTTTCTTTCAAATATGAAATGTATCAACCTCTTAAATGCCATATTTAAGAAATCAGGGGTACAAATGTTAAATAGTAAAGGCACAACGTAGATTGTTATTTTAGGAGTTTCCCCATTCTTACCTAAACTCGGCATACAAATGCCATGTAAAATAAGCAATCACAGTCCATATTGGGAAGGGCACCAGGTGACTGCAGTCAGGAAGTGGTGCCAGACAGTGCACATAACAGTTATCTTATATAGTTTATATAGTTTATATAGTAATTAAGGTTGAATAAAGACAGACGTCCATCAAGTCCAACCTATTCACTTTTTTTTTTTTTTTTAACCCTACCTAACAGTTGATCCAGAGGAAGGCAAAAAAAAAACAGCTAAAAAGGGGGAAAAAATTCCTTCCTGACTCCAAATGGCAATCGGAAAGTATCCCTGGATCAACCAGATCTATATGCATTAATACCAGTAATTCTCAATATTTTTTAGTTTTAGAAACTTATCCAGGCCTTTTTAAAAGTTATTCAATGAACTTGCCATTACCACCTCTGCTGGAAGACAGTTCCACAGTTTCACCGTTCTCACTGTAAAGAAACCTCTCCTAACTTGAAGATGAAACTTCTTTTCTTCCAACCTTAAAGGATGTCCACGAGTCCTCTGATATGACCTATTAGTGAACAATGCACCAGAGAGTTCATTGTATGGGCCATTAATATATTTGTATAAGGTTATCATGTCCCCACGCAACTGCCGCTTCTCCAATGTAAACAGCCCTAACTTGTCTAATCTGCCTGCATATTCAAGCCCCTCCATTCCCCTTATTAATTTAGTTGCCCTTCTCTGAACTGCCTCAATTTCCAAGATGTCCCTTTTGTATATGGGATTCCAAAACTGCACCGCATATTCCAAATGTGGCCTTACCAGTGCCTTGTAAAGAGGGAGAATAATATTTTTCTCTCTTGATTCCATTCCCCTCTTTATACAAGACAATATCTTGCTAGCTCTAGCTGTTGCTACCTGGCATTGTTTGCTACAGCTAAGTCTGTTATCTACCAGAACCCCCAAATCTTTTTCCATTACAGATGAACTTAACACAGAGTTATTTATGGTGTAGATGGCACAGGGATTATTAAATCCCAAATGCATCACCTTACATTTATCTACATTGAATCTCATCTGCCCATTTTGATAATCTATCTAGGTCTGCTTGCAGCACTTGCACATCATTGGAAGTTTCCAAAGCTCTGCATAATTTAGTGTCATCAGCAAACACAGAGACCTTGCTCTCAATGCCCCCTTCTAAGTCATTTATAAACAGATTAAACAGAAGCGGCCCCAGTACAGAACCCTGAGGAACTCCGCTTAGAACTTTAGCCCACATAGATGTAGCTCCATTAACCACCACTCTCTGTTTGCGGTCCAATAACCAGTTCTCTATCCATGAACAAATGTTTTCTTCAAGGCCAACAGTCCTCAGTTTATACATTAGTCGCCTATGTGGCACAGTATCAAAGGCTTTTGCAAAATCCAAATATACCACAAATATACCACATCCACATCCTGAGTCCAACTTCTTACTCACTTCTTCATAAAAACCAATTAAATTTGTCTGGCATGATCTATTTCTCATAAATCCATGCCGACTACTACTAATAAGATGATCTCTGGAGACAAAGTCAAGGATATGATCCCTTAACAAAGTTTCCATCACCTTCCCTACCACTGATGTTAGGCTTACAGGTCTATAGTTACCAGGCTGTGAACGACTACCTTTTTTGAATATTGGTATTACATTGTCTTTTTTCCAATCCAGCGGCACATCCCCAGACAAAAGCGAATCTGAAAAGATGAGACACCGTGGCCTCCCTGGGCCTGGGGTCATATCATGGGGGGGTGGCTGAACTCAGTCAGTGGCCTGGCTGTAACCTCCTCCCTGGGGTCACCATCTTATCATGGGGGGGGTGGCTGGATTCAGTGGCCTGTAACCTCCCTGGAGTCTTATGGCCATGGGGGGTCTCCCTCCCTGGGTACTGGGGTCTTATCATGGGGGGGCTGGCTGGATTCAGCGCGTGTGCAGCGTGGCCTTAGGAAGCTCAAAACCTTAAAATGTTAGCCACGCCCACCGACATAGCCACGCCCACTATGTCTAAAGTTTGCCTCAGGCAGCAAAAACCCTAGAAGTGCCCCTGTATGTGGATGGTATACAATATGTGCATATTCTCAGTGTCTGCTTTTCTCTCATTCAGCATCCCCCCCTCATTATTCCCACACACCCCTGCTACCTTTCTCCACCCCATTTGGTTTTATTACCCCCCTCTCATTCCCCAGTATATTTTGGATATTTTTTTTGGGGGGGGGGTTATTATCTTTTTATCTAATGTAATTAATTTGGCTTGAAAAAGTCAAATTTCTGTTCTTTCTATTTCTTTTTCTTCCGATTTTTTGGACCGTAACTCCTCCCACAGTTTTTGAGCTAGAGACATGAAATTCGGTACAGACGTGCGGGGCATATAGGCGAAGTATCTTCTAGCTAAAGAATCTGCGGAAGCGTTACAGCGTTATCTGCGAATTTTGGGAGATTTTTCTCCATACGACTATAATGTTAACAATCCTCAAATGTGGATATTTCAAAACAGTTTGTTTCATGGTCATAAATACAAACAGTGATACCCCCAACCACCCCACACAGACACACAGACACATGTACACCTACCTACTGACCTACCTTTCCATTCCCATGGAAGCCATACTTAAAGGGTAACTATAGTCAAAAAACAAATTTTGATCAATCATCAATAAAAGTTAGTTATATGGTCATACATGCAAAAACTTATACCCCCACCTCACACGGATACACACACCTACAGACCTACCCTTTATTCCTTTGGCAGCCATACTTAAAGGGTAAATAAAGTTAAAAAAAAATAATTTTGATTTATCCTCAATAAGGGCACGGCCACACTGCATCGCAAATGCAATCGCATGCGATTTCATGTGGTTTTTTTCATTAACTATTGAAAAACGCATGCGATTGTGATTTAAAATGGGGAAGGGAAATTGCAATCGTAATCGCAACACACAAGACATACCCACTCAACCAGACCCAGGTACACACACCTACTGATATACTTATCCATTACTGTGGCAGCCATAGTTAAAGGGTAACTAAAGTCAAAAAAACTAATTTTGACCAATCATCAAAAAAGGTTGTTTTCTTAACCCTCAATGTGATATAGGTAAACACACCGACTAACCTACTTATCCATTACTGTGGCAGCCCTACTTAAAGGGTAACTATAGTTTTAAAAAAATGATTAATCATTCAAAAAGTTGTTTTTTTTAACTTCCAACCTGATCCAGGTACACACGCCTACTGACTTACCCTTATATATGACTTACCCTTATATATGACTTACAGACATATTTAATGGGAAACTATAGTAAAAAAAACTATTTTGACTAATCATTAACAAAGTTTGTTTTTTTTTAACCCCTAACTCGACACAGGTACACACACCTACTGATCTACTTATCCATTATAGTGGCAGCCATACTTTAAAGGGTAACTAAAGTCAAAAAAACTAAGTTTGATCAATAATCAAAAAAGTTTATTTTTTTTTTTTTAACCACCACGAGGGCCAGGTACACACAACTGACCCACCCTTCCATTACTGTGGCAGCCATACTTAAAGGGTAACTAAAGTCAAAAAAACTAATTTTGACCAATCATCAAAAAAGGTTTTTTTAACCCCCAACCTGAAACAGGTACATACACCAACTGAGGTACCCATTCATTTATGTGGCAATCATATTTAAAGGGTAAGTATAGTTAAAAAAATCATTCTTTTTTTATCCCCCAACCTGACATGAGTACACACACCAACTGACTTACCTTTAATTCATGACATATTTTAAGTGTATGTAAACAACAATGTCCTCATCATTGGCATTATTGAGTTTTAAAATCTGCAGCACAAACACACACATTCCCTTCCAAAAGGCAGCCTTTTAAGACAAATTCAAAGTTTATACTTAAACTTTCCCTTTCTAGTTAGCGTTTTACTTTCTGTTAACCTTTGTTTCAATCAGTACTGCTCGGACCTGAGGAAGAGGGTAGATCCCTTGAAAGCTTGTCTACTAAAATAAACTGTTAAGGTGGCCATACACCTTACCACATAGGTATCTGTTGGCACATTCTGAAGGGAACCTGCATACATGGAACCGACCGAAGCCCATACACAGCCATACATGTTATGATCACGACCAACAGAAATTTTCCCTCTTTCCCGACCGACCGTAGTGGCGACTACGGTTGTTCGTCGGCACTACGATTGGTTGGGAAAAGCCCATACACTTGAACGATAATGGGTAAATCCCGTTGTGGAACGATGGGATTTACCCATTATCGTTCATATGTATGGCCACCTTTAGTCGATTAAAAATATCACATCACAGTACTCTACTTTTTACTGGATTATGAATATTCATTGAATAATAATTCAGGTCATCAGAAACAGAACTGGAAATCATTTATCATTTTTAAATAGGCGTAGGTCACACCCTGATTCCATGTTTATGTGCTGCACTGCACTGGTTAGCACTGATGCCTTGCAGCACTGAAGTCCTGAGTTCGATTCCACCCTTGGACACAACTGCAATGAGTTTGTATGTTCTCCCTGTGCTTGTGTGGGTTTCCTCCAGGCACTCTGGTTTCCCCCACAATCATAAAGACATACTGATAGGTTGTATCTGTCAAATAAATGTGCTTAAATTGTAAGCTCTTCAGGGCAGGGCCTGATGTTAATGTATACATGTAATTGTAAAGCACAACGGAAGATGTTGCGCTATATAAATCCACAATAATAATATACAAAGTTCTCTTTTTAGTAAGAGCTGTAGATCAGAAATAAATTTGTGTGTGCAGTTCTTATAACTCCGAAGATATTCAGCCGTAGGTGTGCGCGTGCACAAAATCAGCATAGCTAGAATAGCAGTCTTTCCGAACTCATAAGCTCTATTGAAACACACTCAGTGCAGAATTTCATGTTAAAAATCAAGTCAGAGCTTTGCTGAACCATCAGCCAAGTCTCCAGATTTCCAGTAAAATACTGTCCCAGGTACTAGGATACTGTTACAGGTATTGGGAAATATTGCTCAACCTCACACAGTATGTTTAACACATGGATAAATCCATGTGCAGGTTGACTGCTGCCCTCTTGTGTCTCAATAAAGAAAAACAAGAAAACCCGATTCTTAAAATACTTTAAAAGGATAAAAATGCTGTAAAAAAAAAAAAAAAAGTTAGGTTAGAGGGAAGCTGCATTTTTTTCTATCCCCCTCCAGAGCCTACCTTTCCTGCTTCAAAATAGCTGGCTTCTTCATTCCGTTGAGTGGAATCTCCACACCTCCGAGATTTCCTGGTTCCTCCAAAGGTAAATTCCGCTCTTTCCAAGTGTGTGTGCCCTTGCCACGTGCATGACGTGGCGAGGCACGCTTGGAAGGAATAGAGTTTACCTTTTGAGACCAATGAAGCTGGAGGAACCAGGAAATCTTGGAGGGGAGGAGCTACACATTCCACTATATAGTATGAAGAAACCAGCAACTTTGAACCATGAAAGGTAGACTCTGGAGGGGATGGAAAAATGCTAAAAAATTTTTTTTTTTTTTTAAAGCTGCAGCTTTCCACTTACCTAACTTATTTTTACAGCATACTTATCCTTAAAATTGCATTGATTGCACGGGAACAGGAACTATCTTGTCTACAAATTGCTTTAAGACAATTATTAGGCTAACATTCCATTCCTCTTATGAGTTTCATATCCTCTCTCTATAAATTTAATTCCCAGATCTGCTGCTTGTAAATTGTAGTCCTTAACTTCTGTACAGAACTACATTACGGAGACCAAAGCCTAAACCCCAAATAGAGGAAAACCAAAACAATATAGCGTTTATTACCCAATTCTGCAGAGGAGACAAAATCAGACATTTATTGGAGAAACACTGGCACATTCTATTACACAACAAACATCTTTCTAAAGTGCCACCAAACAAGCCAAAAAAGTAAAGAACATCTGTCACCAAGCCACTTAAGGTCAAGGAAAAATAAAGTAGACTTGGTCCACAACCTGAAAGGTTTTTATGGACGTGGAAAATATAAAGGGTGTAAAAAACACGGCGAACACAAAATAAAGGAGTTTACAAGCTGGTCAACAAAGAAAGCATTTGAGATAAGAAATCGGATTACTTGCAATAGCCTGAATGGGATCGATTTATTAGAATGTGGCTGCGGACGTCAATACGTGGGTAGAACTGGGAGGAAATTGAGGGATAGAATAAGTTAACATTTGAGAAACAGAGAGAAAAATGCAAACCACACAGTCCCACAACATTGGAACACCTGCCCAAAAGGAACTATCTTTAAATTTTGCAGGATACAACAAATGTCACCCCTGGGACACAAAAGCAGCTTTGTGATTAGAAATCAAATGGATTTACAAACTACAAACTTTGATACCTAGAAGGAATGAACAAAGATATGGACTTAAGGAGTTTTATTTGATTTTAATGTTTCAATGAGAATAATATTTTTATGCCTTTTATGTTGTCCAATGGCTTTTTTGCTTTTATGTCTTTTATGCTGTAATGTCTTTTTATGATTTAAAAATTTTAGTGAGAATTTTTATCATTTTATATCCTACAGCTGATCCTATATCTTTGTCTACGTCTGCCTATGGATGATAAATAGTGACTCTTCTATCATTACACCACAATACTTCTTAGATACAGGGTCTCCAGACCTCCCTAGCAAAAAAAACGCATGAAAACCCCCCCTTTCTTGGGCGACATATACCTTTTTATGTAAGACGCAATCCAACATGATGTTGGAACGCATGAGATGCACTTCCGGTTCCGGTTTGTCAGAACCCAGCAGAAATTTCTGATATAAAGGAGACAACAGGAGTGACTCCAAATCATTCTGATTTTGATTCCTTAGGGAAGCTGCAAGCACTACTAAGCATTGAAATGCATTAAATCTTTTTAAATAACACATTTAAACAGGACCCCTTGCTTATGGGTAGCCAGTGTGTTTTAAAGCTCTAAATTTTAAAGACACAGTGCACTTTAATGGAATTTTATAGGTGAACTGTTTTATTGCATACTACATACCCTGAATGGTAATTAATACATTTTTTCCCAAAATTCACTGGATGTGTGGACCTTCATATATCTTTACCAATGTAAGTGGGTATTTTATAAATGTTATTTCAGATATTAATGTAGATAAGAACAATTTATCTTAATCCATTTCTTTTTTATATGACTGGAACGCAACCAAAACTATAAAAGATATTTTGTATCTTATGAACCTGCCATCACAACTTCCAATGTAAGACAGTTCCATTGCTTTACTGATCTCACAGTGAAAAACCTCTTCCAAACTTGAAGACTAAATTTCTTTTCTTCCAGTCTTAATTGATGTCTGTGTGTCCTCTGTTCTATCAGTGAACAATGCCCCAGATGGTTTATTGTATGGCCTATTAATGTATTTATACACAGTTATATCCCCACGCAAGCGCCTTTTCTATAGTGTACATAATTGTAACTTATCCTATCTGTCTCCATATTCATGATATATAATGGCAAATTATACTACGCTTGATTCACATTACACATACATTGTCTTCACATATAAAAGGTAAAGTGTGTGATATGCTAATTGGGATTTTCCAGGGTACATAATTGCCACAGATTCTTGTACAAGTCATTCTGAATTGAGAAAGCCAGCCAGATGACTAGCGAAACATCTTCAAGAACTAAACTTCAAGTCCAGTTGATCTAATTGAATACAACAGATATGTGTTTGTAATAGTTTACTTACCAGAAATAGTAACCATCAATATGCTGGAAGGCTTTTAAAGTTATTTTTCCATACCTCTTCTCTGGTTCCTAGTCATGAAAATCAGTGGTCCTATTCTTAATTAATCAACCAGTAGGAATCTCTAGTATGGTTCTCTTTCACAAAGAAGACACTAGGGGGGGCGCCAACGGGCGCATCACTCCTGTTTTGGAGTTTTAGTCACGCTAACCGATGTTATATCGGTTAGCGTGACTTCAACTTATTCCTTGCAGCGGCTGCGCGGCTAATGCGAAAGTTAACAGCACAGCAGCCGCAAACGATGTTATATGCCGAAAGAGGCATTTTATTGCGGCACTCAGCGCCATGTAGCGATGTTCCGAGCGCCGCTATCGGCTTATAACATCGGCGGGCTGTTTGCACCGGGTTGCCGATAGCAGTGCTCTGTGCATCTGCCTGTAGTTTTTCCAAAAATATGAAACATGAAAACCATACTAAGACTAGACTGCACTAGAGGACTAGATTGCATGATTTTCCGTCTTTCCTGTTAAAAAATCTAAATCACCTTACATCCTACAGGGCTTTATCAAATTACCCTCTTATTCCTTAAAGAGTAACTGTGGGCCACGTGGCCCCTTCCCTTGCAGCCTCCTTGAGCCTTACTCTTGCAGCCTTCTGTGGCCCTTACCACTTGTGGGCCCCGTGAATCCAGCCACTTGCAGGACCCGTGGCCCCTTCCACTCACCCGTGGGCCCCTTCCACTCACGGGCCCCTCCCCTTGCAGCCCCCTTGGGCCTTTCCCTTGCAGTCTCCTGTGGCACCCCTCCCACACACGGGCCCCAATGACCCTTCCCCCTTGTGGGCTCCCCACTGCCCCTCACACCAATTCCCCCCCCCTTACAGAAAACTGTAAAAGCAGACTTTTTAGCAGAGAAAGAATCGGCAGTTTTAAACTGTGTCTGATTCTTCCTCTGCTGAAAAGGCTGCTTTTACAGTCTTCTGTAGGGGGTAGGAGGGTATTGTCTGAGGTGCAAGTGGGGGAGGGGCCACAGGACCCACGAGTGGGCGGGGCCACATAGTGTGAGTGGGAGGAGCCACAGGGGGCTGCAAGGGAAGGGGCCAGGTTGGGTCTGCAAGGGGAGGGGCACAGGGCCCGCAAGTGGGAAGGGCCAGCAAGTGGGAGGCATTAAAAATGCAGGGCTGTGCTGTTCTCCCCACCCACCTCCTACTTATCAGTCTTGCACTGAGCATGTGCCAACAGCAGATTAGAGGAGGAAGTAGTATTTGTGACCGCAGATTCAGAACCCCCCACCCCCTAACTTTATGATCAGCGATTTCTTCATATTATGGGATGTACAGCACATAGAGAGGTGGTTTAGGGCTCGTTTTAAAAAGGTAGGGGGGGGGGGTGATTTCCACGTTTTTGGAATTTCATATCTTGCAGCCGTTATAATATGGGATGCTAGTCTCTGAGGCAAGGAGGAGAGGTCTGGGAACGGAGCTCCCAGAAGGAAATATAGTGGATCTTTTGGTAGCGTTTTCCCCAATGGGCACTGTAAGAGTTGGTAGACTTGGTTCCAATATCCACATTATATAGTATATGGGGGCCCTCCTCCTGATGGCATCTCCAACAAGTGATAGGAGTGTTTGGGAAAAGTTTATGTAGCAACTGTGGCATATGATACAATCTGAATAGTATTTTGTATATATTCTCTTTGTATAAGGAGCAGATGGTGGTGGTTTTAGCGGGGGACCGTATGTCCGACCAAATAGTTTCTGGGATAGGTTTACCCAGGTCCTTTCCCCATTTTTGCATATAGGCATGAGGGCCTATCTTGGTAACTACGTTCCTGTAGGACGAAGTAAATGGAGGAGATGAGGCCCTTTTGAGAGGGGCCATCGTAGATCTTTTCTAGATTGTCCAGATGGGGGAAGTTTGTTTTGCGGAAATTTTGTTGGATGAAATGTTTTAATTGTGAGTAGAAGAAATTCGGGTGAATTAGAAAGTTGGCGGGTATGACCAAGCTCCCAAAAGGATAGTAGATCACCCGTTAGCCTGTGCAGTAAGTCTTTTACTCTGGTCATCCCCAGAGTTTGTAGCCAATTGGCTTGTGGTCCTAATCTGCCTGGGGGGGGAAGCTGGGGTTGCCTATAAAGGGGTGTAGAGGCGGCCTGGTCTTTCATATCTCTTGATGATACTTTCCAATACCTTTATTGTGCTTTGCATTGAATAGAAAAGAGTTTTGTTTATTTTTTGTGGGTGTTTACCCCCATTCCATAATAGGGTGCCTAGGTTGGTTTCTGGTACCCAATCCTGTTTGATAGAGGCCCATAATGCTATTTTGTTGGATTGGGTCCAGTGTGTTAGGGCGCGATGGTGTGGTGCTTGGTAGTGTCTTTGGAATGATGGGGCTGCCTGCTGTTTGAGGCTCAATCAGGAGAAAGCAGAGGAAATCTCTGAGGGCCGGAGCTTAACATTCAGCAAACCAGTAACAAGATGTCAGCAACTTTCAAGGCACAAAGCTAGGCTCTGGAGGGACATAGGGAAAAAATAAATATGGCAACAGTATTTTTAAAGCTGCTGCTTCCAAATGAACATAGCTTGTTTTTATAGTGCACTTATCCTTTAAAAGAAATCTACAGCCACTGATCGAGATCATCCTGCAGGATTTGGGCTTTTCTATAGTGGGTCACAATCCTATATATGTAGTTGCACATGTTCTCTAACAACATACTGTACCTTGCCACGTCTGTATTCTAACCATACAGTAAAATATTGAGCCCTGTCTGTAATCTAAACATATTTGAGTTTTGGTGCATAACAAACTTAAAATGTAACAAGCAGTGCCAGACAGCAACAGCAAGAGTCGGCGGTATATTGTCTTGTATAAAGAGGCGTATGCATTCAAGGAAGAAAAACATTAGTCTCCCTCTTTTACTCATTTGGAATACGCGGTGCAGTTTTGGAATCCTGTATAAAAAGAGAACATCTTGAAAAAAGGAAAGGGTTCAGTGAAGGGCAACTAAATTAATAAGGGGACAGAGGGAGCTTGAATGTGAAGACAGATTGGATAAGTTATTATACACACACTAGAGAAAAAGCACTTGCATTGAGATATGTTCCCTGTGTATAAATACAATGATGGGTCATACAATAAACTATTTGGGCATTGTTCACCAATAGAACATGTTAGAGGCCACATGGACATCACTAAATACTGGAAGAAAAGAACTTTAGTCTTGGTAAGGGTTTTTCCACGGTGAGAATGGTAAATCTATTGGATGTGGTGATGGCAGGTTAACTAGATAGTTTAAAAAAAAGGTTGCATGGGTGTTTAAATACAAAGAATGTTGCATGTTAATGGTATTGGTACATAAAGTTGGAGCTGATCCAGGGATATTTGCGATTGCCACTTGGAGTCAGGAAGGAATCCCCCCCCCCAAGCATACAGCACAATATTGAGCTATGTCTGTACAAATTCTAAACATGAACTAAGTCACATAAATATCCTAACCATGTGGATTTGAACTGTGAAAGATAAAATCTGAATCCTTATTCACATATTCGTGGTGCTAAACATTAAAACATTTGGATAAAACATTTACAGGTATGCAATATGCAAACAATTAATAGCAAGAATAAAAAGTACAGACAGGCTGGCCTCCCACCCTGCAGTTTGCAAAGGAGGCAGCACTCATACTTCCGTCTAATTGCAAAAGACAACCTCTGGATAGGATTGCTGACCACACGCCCTTAACTTCTGTGGTTGTCCATGGTGAGGCCTCTTCTGATAAACCGCTGTATTGTCTTGGCCACTGCGCTGCAGCTCAATTTCTGTCTGGCAATCTCCTCATATAACCCAGACTGTCTTTGGCTGGGTAAAATTTTTTGGCCCAGTCGACAGATACTTCCGTGTATTAGTCGATTGGGTAGAAAAATCTGTACTGCTCTCGGCCATCGCGACCGGATCAGATAAACAGGCGATCGTACGTGTTGGTAAAACATGCCCGATCATGCGGTTCCCTATGGAACTGCACGATCAGTCGTGCAAACTGATGGCCGCGACCTACAGTCATTGGTCCCGACAGAACGCTCTCTCATAGCAAACGCTCAGTCGGGACAAAATATCCCTTCATCTGTACCCAGCCTTTATGTGCAGCCAATTACACTGTTACACAAGTTGTACACAGACTACTTTTTTGTGACAAATTTGGAGGAATTTACCGAGGCCCACTGGTATCTTTTATATAGTTAAAGTCGCGCTAACAAATATTTAACCTGTTAGAGTGACTTGAACTCCATTGTTGCGCCAACTGCGTGGGTATCGCAAAAGACACCCTGGCAACCTATTTAATTGGTGGCTGATAGTTGGTGTTAAAATTGTGCGGTGAGTGAATCCCCTTCCGGGATATATCCACACACACAAACCGTAAATTAAATCTCGGAATCGAGGTTTACCTAGAGCAAAAGCAGCTCTGGGTATTTCTCTCTGATTGTAAGGTACCATATTCCTGCCCTTGTTTTGTCACCAATTTTATGTTAAGCCAACACCCGGGCCTAAAAGGAACTGCGGCTCTAGAGAAGTAAAAGCTATTGGCTTGGTTGGTAAAAGTTACTGAACAAAGGATGACTTATTACACAAACCGCAATGTATAAAGACCAGATCACTTACAAGGACAGCAGCAATGAGAAGCCAGCTATATACAGATTGCGCTGAGCCCGGAATAGTTTCATGTGAATGTGCTCAACAGCCACAGGATTATTCTTTAGGTCCACCTGCTCCCCAACACCGTACTTCCGGATTTCCCGAAACGCATCTGTAAAAAAAACCAAAAGATGTAAGTCAGTAACTGAGAATGGACATTATCAAACATTGCTTAGTGCCAGAGAAGACCAACGTTTAGATGCCTCACTGGCTTTCAGGACAAGACAGCATTCGATAATCTAATCAACCCATTTTGATGAGGTTTTATAGAAGGTCAACTAAACAATAAAATGGATTAACAGTTAGGCAGGAAGTGTGGGTTGCAGAGTAGTTTGGACTTGGACGTACGTCTTTATTCAACCTCAAATACTATACTATTTGATTGATCGAGTCCTTGGGTTTGGAAAGAGTGTGTAACAGTGAAAATGGTTAAAACGGTCTTCCAGTAGATAATGCACCAGCAAAGAGGGCTAAATTGAATTACCGTACATATATTTTTTTTTTAGATCCAGGGATTCTTACCATTGCCATTTAGGTTGAAAAAAAGAATCCCCCTCCCATTTCAGACTAAGATTTTTTCCCCTATTTCTGGATCATATCTTGGGTTAAAAGGTTGGATGTAAAACTAGATGGATGTATATCTTCACTACTAGGTGAATTTGTAAAACATGAATTAAAACACATTAGGAAGCAAAAAGTTGCAATATCAGGACATAACACAAACACACAGAGGGCTTGGTTACTAGAATGTTGGAGAATGTAAGATAGAACAGGTGTGATGCAACTGTGCGGACATCCAAGTGGCATCCTCCTTCAGAGGCAGCAACCCAAGTAAGAGGACTAACTGGTTTCCTATAATGCACAGCCACTGTGTACGCTTCTAAAACAATGAGTAAAATCCAACTAGACCGTATATTCCGATGGAGATTACATGGGTTTGTGTACATGGTGATAACAATTTTAAGGAATCGATTTGCTAGCTGCAATCTCTGTCTGATACAATTAAGTAGATCAACTATTGACAAACAGTTGCAATACTAAACTATAAAACTATAAAAGGTATAGAGAATTGCAATACTAAACTATAAAAAGGTAAAGAGAATATAAAATGGACCTGCTCTGGGTTCACATTTGCTCAGTTCAAAGCCAGCAATAAAATGAAAAAAAAAGTAATACAGAATTGCCCAGTTTCCCATGTAGATTTAAATTGTGGTTACATTTTTAAGACCTCCACTGGCTGTCTGACTCGTTTTTTCTCATTGGCTGATGGATATACACCAGCTGTGATTCTATTTCTTCAAACGACATTTGACATATTTAGCATACTGCTAGAGAATGAATGAATGAGGAAATGTAACAGGTGTTTTACCCAGAGTAAAATGTCCCTGACATAATGGGTTGATGAGGGTGGATGTGCACTTTTATGGTAGATCAAGTAATATTATGTCATCTCAACTGGACTTGTATTTGAAAATATAATTCCTTAAGATATATAGAGGTATATAATTGCACAAAGTGCAGCAAAACTCACAATTAATTGTTTGAGTAACAATTAATTATTAATTGTTCTTACATGCTGTTTAAAAGGTATCTCCACTGAGGAAAAAGCATTTTTGGGGGGGGGTTTAGAGTACACCATCCCCCAACGCTCCTCCTACCTTTTTTTTTTTTTCAGAATTCCCCTTCGTTTGTTTGCAGCAGCATGGGAAAGTTGTGCTAGCTCCTGGGGTCGTGTCTTCCCCTGTGCTGGGAGTCTTGTCACTCAATGTGCATCATCATGGTAGCAGACACACCCACTTGGCTGTAGTAAAGAAATACTTTCCTCCCTGACTCTCTAAGTTCATTTTTACATCTGATCATGCAGAGAGAGACAGGGGAGGAAAAGTTAAAACCCTCTTTCCACAATACTGTAACCAAGGCAGGGGGACTTGTGTTGTTTTTAATAAAGAATTTTTTGTCTCCAACTCAGATAGGGGTAGTTGAAAAAGTGATCTAAAATTAATTTTATAGGGGATTTTGGGATTATGAGGCAATCTGGTATGGGAGGGGGTGGGAGAGAAACAAGCAGATGTGAGGGTGTATTGGGAGACAGAAAAAGGTAGCACCTGATTACTCCTCCATTAATTAGTGAACTCGGCAAGCTGTGATGGTCATGTGATTATTCCTCCATTAATCAGTGAACTCCATAGCTTTTGTGTGTGTGTGTGTATATATAGAATCGACCAAACAGTCGGATCACACAGACAAAAGTCCCGCCGGATCCTCACACGTTCTGCGCATGCACTACAGGAACACGCGAGTCTGATATTTCCCAAGCAGGCAGTCACTGAAAGTGGGCGGACCTGCACCATCCACAGCGTTTTCCACCTTACACATATCTATCCTTACAACCCAGGTGACTTAACAGTGGAGATACCCTTTAAACATCTTTACCCAGCAGTTTAAATAGATGAAAGGCGGAAGGCCCACATCCCTATTCAGATGTTTCTTCAGCTTGACATAGATGTTCTATTTTACTCCTCTTGAGAACATCGCATCTCAGCCAATCACTAACATCGCTACCAGTGCTGCTGTGCATGGAAATAGTACGGAGCAGCAGAGAGGCAAGGGGAACAAGTCTTGGTAAGTATATTTAGGATCCACTTAAAATTATTAATATTTTTTCCCTTCAATTAATAAAATGTAACTGTGTTAATGTATTACATGAACAGGGCATTAATTGTATACATATTTCTTGTCTATCATTCTGTTCTGCTCAGGTTTGGGTCATATGTACCCATTTACATCAGTACAAACATTGTACACTAGGAGGTGCCGTTGTTCTTGTTCTGACAGTCTAAGATAAAAAAACCCTACTATGTCCATTTCAATTTGACCCTTTTTTTCTACTGATCAATAAACTAATTGGAAGTCTGGTAGTTGCAAAAAGAAAAAAAGAAAAGAAAAAAACAGGACTATACTGCAGTTTCAATCATTTTCCAATTAGAAAGTCTAGAAATCAGGAACCACGCTCCAACCAAACAAGGGTGGTCCTTTGAACACCAATTTCAAACGTCCACCTTTATAAATCAAAATACACAGAGGTATTTGTCACAAACTATAACTTGAAAACCCAATACGGGGACATTTTAAGAAAGGTCTACACTTTGCCTAGCAGTTAATATTTTGATTAATGTTAGTATAGAAGAGGTTTACATTTCTTAAATGTTGGCTATTCCCCTTCCAACAATGTAATTAAAAGCCTCAAGATTGCCACGTTTACTTATGTTTATTATAGTATTATAGTTCTAACAATGTAGACTCTGATGGTGCATGTTACTGATTCTTTCCCCAGCCAGCCAATGATGAGGCTTGCTTTGACACTATGCACATGCTACAGTTGGGCCAGTCAGAGCAGTGGTGTGCATATTAATGAAGTACCGCCCCCTCCAATCGATTTTGCTGACAGAACGGGACTTTTAACTTATAAATTGTGGAGGCAACACCAGTAAAGAAGGAAGGCTTTGGGCTGTCTATATTTATACTTTAATGTGGAGATGGATTTTATTTATAGTTCAGTTTTCCTTTAAAACTTCCACAAAACGTATTCTGGGCATTCTAGTTTTGCAGAATCAAATGTTATCCACCCATTACTTTCACTACATCAGAACAGGTAACCATAGCAGCTGCACACAGATATATATGCATTGCTAGCTTGTCCAGGCAGGGCTTACAAAGCTATACCTCACTAAGTGAATTTGCTGCCTCTTCACTTACCTATCAATAACAGGACTAGGATTACTATCAGGACCACAAAGAAAGTATTTCCATATGCCACCAATAACTGGACCAGGCGGGATTTGAAGATTTTTTGCCATCTAAAAATACAAAAAGATAATTTTTACTGTTGCAACAGTCATTGCGGAAAAAAAAAGTCGGAACACCCATTTTAAGTGTTTAAACCCAAGGAGAGCATGGTCTGACTTTCGGGGATTGGAAAACCATTCCAGTGCCTTTACTGGATTCCCAGTATAAAACTTTAGCCTACCATCTGTAGGTAAAAAACATCAAGGGCACATATCTGCCATCAACTATTTGCTAGCCTTCTGTTGGCATCTTACAAAGAGTATGAACGACATTATACACATGCCAATGTTACTTGTTACCAATACAAGTTCTTTTAACTAATAACTTAAATAAGATAAGGAGAATATTAGGCTTTGCAGCTCCCCTTCAGTATATGCAAATAAGGAATGGAGACTTCTGGGTAGTATCTATGTTATCATGGTAGCCCTTACAAAATGCTTCACCTAACAAAAATGTTTTTACAACATTCCACAAACAAAATGCAAAACCAGAGTGCCAACTACAGACCGGTTTTGGCTTTATTGAGCCACCATCAGTGTAGAGTAGGCCTCTGGTTTTGCAGTGTGAAGCGCCTATAGACAGACGTCACTAATAAATTCAATAAGATAGGGAGAGAAAGTGATAAAGAGACAAAGATGGCAATGTTTAAAAATGAGCAGTTGTGCTAGGCATGCTAAAACATAACCGCACAGCTGAAAGGATAAATTCTGCTAAAAATTCATTTTTCTAGGTCCTGTAAACAGAAAACTTTTGATTAAAATGATGTATTGCTTGTAATTCTATGGAATTCCTTACTAAAAGTTCTGCAGTAAAATATTTCCATGCAAAAATCCCTGCAGATAATGCATCATATATAGTCTCAGTGATGTCAGACATGCTCAGTGTGATTGGTCCAATCTCAGTGATGTCATACAAGCTCAGTGTCTCATAGGTCCAAACAAATTCTTGTTTACAGATTGTAAATATAGCAAAATAATATAATCACACCACAGGGGAGTTCAGTTTACTAAATAAAGGAGGTATTACTTTTAAATATTTATTACACTTCCCACCATCAATACAAACCACCCAGTAAAATGAAGAAGCATTATATTACACCAGGGAATAAAAAAAGGAATGGATATCTTCTTTAATAAATTATAATTGCATTTTGTTTAATTTAAACTATGTACAAATGTAAACTTTCATCCATCTTCCTTAACCCCAGGCAATTTCCTCTTTAATGCAGTATGATTCCGTTGTATCATAGTATCACATGCTAGCATTGTTTTTTGTTTTTTTTTAAATATTCACTCTAACTGTGCAACAAATTTCCAGCTAATCCAAGAAAAACAAATAGCACAATATAATGTATTATTAAGGAGTAGAATAGAGGAAATTAATGTCACTGATTAATTAAGATGTTTTACCTTGTAGGAGAAATAAAAGGTATGCAGAGCAATAAAACCAAAAATACTTCAGCATACAGAAAGGTTGCAACAGCCGTCCACTGGAGACTCATGATTTCTCGGTTTCAAAAATCTGTCAATAAAAGGTTAATATGAGAACAGGTGACTCATTATCAATCACATGGGAATGACTTCAGACAAACTTCTACAAAAAGGATGTTGGGAAAAGGAGAAAGAATGCTTAATAGGGATTGCTTAATCTGTCTTGCAAATAGTTCTAAATACTCCCCAGTTTGCTCTGGTTATGAAATCAAGGCATAGACAAAAAAACAAGGGCCAATTCTGACAGAAATTACAGGAACATTCTAATGTGCCTGTATGTAGATATAGCAATTACCACCCCAGCTATTTTACAATAAATCAAGGTTTTGCATCAGATAAAGGAACTTGATTTAATAGGATTAATTTTAGATTGATGATAAGTTTGAGAATTTAAAACTGATATCATAGAGTATATTGTTGTGTAACAAATATAACTATGCAGTGTTAATAAACGACAGATACAGTCTTTATTGACAAGGATGTTTATTTTATTTTTACATTTACATATGATCAAAAGATACAATTGTAAAAACTTTAGACAGTGATAACAATTTTAAGAACAAATCACATAAAGCATTCATTTTAATAAATCCCAGTGTTGACTATTGCTGATTTAGTGTGGGAATAACGGTATGTATCCAAATGTTGCGTAGAAAATTCCATCAGTAGTGTTAATGCACCAATGTGATTATTGATAATCACTAATGCTTCTGAAGGTTCTCATTCATTCAGGTCATGGTATATCTGTTGTATTCAGTTAGATCAACTGGACTTGAAGTTTAGTTCTTGAAGACGTTTTGCTAGTCATCCGACTGGCTTGCTCAATTCAGAATAACTTGTAGAAGAATCTCTTGGCAATTAAGTACCCTGGAAAGTCCCAATTAGCATATGACAGCCAGGTTTTAGGGACCTTCTGAACGCAAGGTGTGGATTAATTGAGTCTAATGTGCATTATCGAAAGTGCCTAGGGTATAGAGTTAAAACAGCATTGTACATGGCGTACAGGCTTGGTCTCTTACAGTTGCTGTTTGGTCTCCCCGACATAAAAATCAGAGTACCCGCCACTGCACTGCGTTTATTATGTCGCTTTTCTTGTGTTTTGGTATTGGGTCTTTTGCATGTACCAATTGCTGCCTCTGTGTGTTCGGTTTAGACCGGGATACAGTGTTTTTTGAAAATTCTTCTTAATTTCTCAGAGATCCCTGCTACAAATGTGTTCGACATAGGCCCAGACCTGATATCCACAAGTTTTAAGGGCTCCTCTGACATGTTTCATATTTTTAGCCTTCACCTATGTGCTGGTAGGAATGTTCTCTACTGTTTTGCAGGGTTCTGATGACACCCAGCTTGTGATATAGAGGGTGATGGGAATCAAACTTTAAACACTGGTCTGCATGGGTTGGTTTTCTGTAAACCTCCAGTTTACCATTCCCCCGACTTCTACCAAGCAGTCCAAGAATGCCATTGTGTTGTTTTGGTTTATGGCATTGATGTGTTCAGTGGGCCTTTGTCAAAAAAAAGTAGAAGGAAAGAAAAGAACACGAATACCAACATTGAAGGGGAAAAGCAAGACAGGATAAAGAACATGGTCATCCCATTTGTAGTAGGGGTCTCTGAGAATTAAGAAGAATCTTCGAAAAACACTGTATCCATGTCTGCTTTAAATCAACCAACAGACTGAGGCAGCATCCGAAAGACCCAATACCGAAGCACAAGAAAAGTGACATTATATACACAGTGCAGTGAAGAGTGCTCTGATTTGTATGTGGGGGAGACCAAACAGCAACTGCACCAACGTATGGCCCAGCACAGAAGAGCCAATCCCTCGGGTCAGGACTCAGTCATGTACCTGCATCTTAAGGAAAAAGGACATACCGTTGAAGATTGTAATGTCAACATCTTGGCAAAGGAACATGACTGGTTCAAGAGAGGTGTCAAGGAGGCCATTTATGTAAAATAAAGAAACCAAGCCTAAATAGAGGCGAGGGTGGAGGGGGTTTGACACCAACTGTCTGCCACGTACAATGCCGTTTTAATACATCCACAGCTTGCATTCAGAAGGTCCCTAACACCTGGCCATCATAGGCTAATTAGGACTTCCAGGGTTCTTAATTGCCAACAGATTCTTGTACAAGTCATTCTGAATTGAGAAAGACAGTCGGATGACTAGCGAAACGTCTTCAAGAACTAAACTTTAAGTCCAGTTGATCTAACTGAACACAACAAAGATCCTTACTAATATGTCCTCACCAATACCCTTACTGAGGACAAAGATCTGTTTTCTATAAAAAATTTTAAGTGGTATGGTGTTGAAATTTGCCCAAAATAGGACCTATTTATTGGCAACCACATGTCATCTAGACACAGGTTATACACAGAGAACATTTAGCTAGAAGAAAAAGCACACTGCGTGCTGGAAGTGGAGCAATAAGCTGCCAGAGATTTCCTGGGATCATTGAAACATGAGTTCTCAGATGCAAAGGCTGTGTGTTATTTGACTGTTACCTAGATTTTTGGGGTGAGGGTGGGTTGCTGTCCAATTCCTAAATTGAGTTTTAAATAAACACACATTACTTGTTCCAATACCTTTATTTAAAAAAGCAAAAAGGTATTTTTCTGGAAACATTCAATATTTACAAAATGCAAACAAACAGAAGAATTAAAAGGAAATATATCCCTATATATACTATTCTGCTCTATTTCATCCTTAAAGGAGAACTAAACTGTTCACACCCACCCCCTACTATTAAAACTGCATAGGGTTTAGGGTTAGGGTAACAAACAGATTTAGGGTGTCCAGAAATGGAAAGTTTAGGTAAATAAAACAGCTAACTACTGGTAAACACAGGGGTGAGGACCTAGTGATTTAGATCCTTAGCCAAGTAGAGGAAGAACAAGAGGGTAGGGAGGAGGTAAGGATAATTGTCCTTCAACCTTCAATAAACATTTCCCAATATGATTAAGGCTGTCTCAATACAGCTGTATATTTATGGTTGCTCCCCTTCACATGCCCCCTAAAGGCATACAAGCTTGGTGTGCATGTGGAGAGGAGTGAGTCAGAGCAAAGGAGTGTCAGCCTTGATCATGCTGGGATTGTGTGCCACAGACAGCAGAGCAGCAATAAACTATCCTACCCTACCTGTAATTTTAACGTGTCAAACTCAAGGCCCGCGGGGAATCTGGCCTTTGTTTGTGGCCCCCAGTCACTGTACAGCATCCAAGACATTCTACACTGCTATGCATTTGTGCATTTCCAAGTAGTGGCATAACTATAGATCTGCCTGCTAGAGACCGCAATTAGCTCTTTTTAAACAGCTGATTGGGCGAGCCTTGATTGGTACGATAAGATGTTTAAAAACAGTTGATCGTGGTATCTAGCAGGCAGATCTATAGTTACGATGCACAAATGGATAGCAGCATAGTAAGGCTTATATGCAGTCACCGTTATAACAGCTGATTGTAAATCTAGCCTGATACAGGGGAGGGAGGTGTGACAAAGGGCCTTCCATTGGAGTTGGCCATTCCATTAACGTGCCAGAAGGTGAGTGTTCCACATTAGCACGATCACACCAGGGGCGTACCTGACCAGTTTGGGGGCCAGGCCCCTGACTCCCTCCGTGCAGCCATTTTAAACAGATCACACGTGTGTAAGAAGAAAACTTACGCGCGATCAGCTGTTTTAAACCGGACCCGAACCTCCGGAACTGAAACGGAAGTTCAGGTCCAGTTTTTTAAACAACTGATCGCGCGTAAGTTTTATTCTTTTGCGTGATTGGCTGCATAAAGAGGCTGGATTGTGGGCTTGTGGCAGGCCCTACTACCGTCCGGGCCCCCCCACGGCCGCTGGGGCGGTAGTTACGCCACTGGATCATGCCATAGACAGTCCTAGTCCAGAACAGAGTGTTTCACACTCTTTCCCTGGTCAGACCCAGCGCTATTCACAAGTGTGACAGACTCTCAATACGGTACCTGCTAAGTATCTTTTATAAAAATTCTTTTTGATTTTGGCCCCTTATGTGATTGGATTTGACACCCCTGCTGGAGTTAGTAAATAGATGGGAAGGGTTTAGGTATTTTTAAGTAGACCATGTGATATTTCTATTTGCATTTCCTTATGGGACTGTTCTATGCTAACTACTAAAGAGATGTATTGAAAAGACCACCTAAAACTGCTGTATCTGGTCCAGCAATAGAATGCGACCCCCTCTGCAAAAGCCAGAAATCAGATCATTTAGCTTTAGTTTCCCTTTCATCTATAGGGAGGAGGGTCCCAGACCCACTAACTAAGTCACTTGGATCCCCTGCAAACAGCAGGTAGGTAAGTAACACCAGCTGTGCGAACATCTACACAGAGATACACAGGATCAAAACCATTCTGCATTGATGCCCATAAAGACTTACCTGACTAGACTTTCCGGCCCTTCTGCTCTGTCACTGGACAGGAGTCTGTCACGCAGCGCGATCCTGTTTTACTTCCGCCTTTAGGGCTAAGCAGCTCCGCACCACTTCTAGTCTGTTCAAGTTTGGCTTTTAAATAAACTTTATTGACAGCCATACAATGCACACTCCCATTACTACCTGCAACCCATCCCGATTGATCACGTGGGTTGTTGCGTCCCCGGTTCTGATCTTTAATTGGTCGCTCTTGATTAGCGCTCTATTTTTTACACCAATTGTAGTTACGTACTGAACACACGTATACGTTTTCTTTTAAACTTTATTGATATTCAAATCACAATAATCTGAACAGCAGTGGATTGGTTTAATTTCTTTGTTTCCAGCAGATGGCGCTGTAAATTTTGCTCCCCGCCCATTCATGTTTCCCATTGGACCAGTGCCTTAGATGTGGGCGGCTTTCCGCCGGCACTCTAGCAACCAGTTACAAAATGCTGTGAGTGACAGCAGCTCGTGGAACTGGGAAGTCAGGTGATACTTCAGGGGCACCCGGAAACGGGGCTTCTTTACTGAGAGGGGAAGGCAGACAGAGAGACAGGTACTGGGGGATACTTTTCTTTGTATCCCACACACTTCCTGTTCTATTATTGAACCTGAACACTATAGGCGCTGCACACACTACTTGCCTGTTGATTCCATACCCCCCCTTGCTGTCAATCTTAGGAAACCAGGGACAGACATATGTACTCCCATACACATGCTGTCCTTCACACATATAGCCTTATATACTGGTTCTTTTTCAACTGCTTGGTCCCCAGCATTTACTTTAGCAAAGTTATATATTTATAAGTAAACCTGATTCAGCCATGGGTTGGAATACTTTTTCTAAAGCAATACATTATGTGAATATGAAAATATAAAGATATATCCTACAGATCATTATCAACATAGATAGGGATCCCTGGAAAGGCCGAAAAAGATGATTCAGGTTTGTCCTTCCCCTGTCACCCGTTCTGCCATACTGAAGAGAGCGGCTGCACTGGCACTTGCAGCCTATGGGGCGCACAGGATCTACCCAGTCCTAAGGCAACTTTACATTCAGCTTCAGAAACAGAAGCCAAATGGTCCACCAGGAAGCAAAGAGACATCTCTAACCTCTCTGCGCGGTTCCTATGAGCGAACTGGGGTAAACAGGCTCTTTTTCCAAAGGTTGGCACGTCTCCTGCGCCTTCTTTTCCCCAAGCTGGCTTGTAAGGAGTTTGGATTACTTTTATTGCATTCTGCTGCCTTGATCTCTCGGACGTTTCTTTCAGTGTACGTGGCACAGCTGGATGGAAGGTTGACCAGGTGTATTGTGAAAAAGAGACCTGCCAGCTTTGTGTGGCAGTTACTCAAG
The DNA here is from genome assembly GCA_019447015.1 of Hymenochirus boettgeri. Lineage (NCBI taxonomy): Eukaryota > Metazoa > Chordata > Amphibia > Anura > Pipidae > Hymenochirus > Hymenochirus boettgeri. Next base: position 142,705,176 of record CM033476.1, on the reverse strand, counting down.
TGGCTCCTAATTGCTCTGCCAGCAACCTTTATTAACAGCGCCATCCGTTATCTTGAGGGCCAACTGAGTTTGGCTTTCCGAAGCCGTTTAGTTTCTCATGCTTATGAGATGTACTTTGGGAACCAGACCTATTATAGGGTTAGTAACATGGATGGACGACTTCGCAATCCTGACCAGTCTTTGACTGAAGATGTTGTGGCATTTGCTAACTCTGTGGCCCATCTATACTCCAACCTGACCAAGCCTGTGTTGGATGTGGTGGTGACCACTTATACATTAATAAGTACAGCCAAGTCAAAGGGAGCAAACACAGCCTGGCCCTCCACCATTGCTGGACTTGTGGTTATCCTCACAGCTAAAGTTCTCAGGGGTTGTTCCCCAAAGTTTGGCAAGCTGGTAGCAGAAGAGGCCCGAAGGAAAGGAGAGCTTCGCTACATGCATTCAAGGGTGGTTACCAATTCAGAAGAGATTGCCTTTTATGGTGGACAGAAGGTAAGATTGTAATTATTGTGTTGTATGTTTTGGTTCTTGTAAAACTTGTTTTACATTTATAGTTTTTCTGGTAGTGCAGATTAATGATATTTACAGCGTTAATCAATGCATTCACAATATGCTTAGAGATGTACTATTTTACGTAGCATTGTGTGTCAAGGTGTTTTAGGCTCATGACTTATTCATGGGGGCTATAAATGGTGTAAAGGTTCCGTCGCTGCTCTGAAAGGAAAAAGTACTATTCAAAAAGAATGTGTCCATATCTGGATTTTGATTTAGCTTTTTAAAGTATCTAAGTTTTACTTACCAATAGTCACAAAGTAAACCCTTAATGTTCTATCTCATGGCTTTGCATAAGGGCAAATGTTTGCCAGCTACCAATTGGATAACAACATTTACAGACGATTGCCCTTTTGTTACTATAGGTTACTGCATAGTTTGCATCTGTGTATTCTGATTTGCATTGGGACTAGAATTTTGTTTATTAGGAACAAATACTGGAAAACACAAATATGCTTCTGCTTGTCACCAACCCTGCTCAGTACATAATTGGCTAATGAAGAGGAACTGTCTGATGCATTGAAGGGAAGTATGATGAAGCTCTATAAATACACGCTCTAATGTCAAAACAAAGGTTGATTAAAGTTTATTCTGATGCAAGTGCTGGTCTAGCAGCATTCAATGTGGTAAGATACAGCATTACTGTTGTACAATATGAAGGAGGGCCCTGCCCAAAAGAGCTTACAGTCTAGAGGAGATGGGGATGAAACATAAGGTGAAGGTGATGAGTAGCTGTAACTAAGTTGTCAGTAGATTATAACTAGCAGTTCTGCGATGGGTCAGTAAGAGGGGTAGAACTGTCAAGGCCCAGATTGTAACCTTGCCTGAAGAGGTGAGTTTTGAGGTTGCGTTTGAAGATACGAAGTGATGGCAGGAGACATATAAAGTGAGGAAGGGAGTTCCAAAGCAAAGGGGCAGCACAAGTAAAGTCCTTAATAGGCGCGTGGGAAGAGATGATAAGAGTGGTTGAGAGATCCATTAGATCATTAGCAGATAGGAGGTTATGTCTTGAGTAGTGTCTGTTTATCAGATCAGAGATGTATGGGGGGTCTGTATTGGAGAGAGCCTTGTAGGATAAGGTTAGCAGCTTAAATTGGATCTTTTGGGTAATGGAAAGCCAGTGGAGAGAATGACAGAAAGGGGCAGCGTATGAGAAGCGGAAAGAGAGGTGAATGAGCCTAGCCACAGAGTTAAGGATTGATTGAAGGGGTGCCAGTCGGTTGTTTGGTAGACCGCACAGGAGGGTAGTAGTCCAGCCAAGAGATGATAAGGACATGAATTTTGGTAGCGTTCTGTGAAAGCAAGGGACAAATACGTGAGATGTTTTTGAGCTGTAACCGACAGGAGTTAGAGTAATAATGTGGTGTTTAAAGTAAAGTTCTGAGTCAAAGGTTACTCCCAGGCATCACACTTAAGGTGTTGGGGAGATTGGTGGGTCATTGATGTTGATAGTAGTGTTAGGTAGGGGGTAGAACGAGAGGGTAGGAAAATTGCAAGTTCGGTCTTATCCATGTTGAGTTTGAGAAAGCGGGAGGACTTTTATGTCCTCCCGCAATGCAGAGATGCCATTTAGGCAGTCAGGTACCCAGGATGTCAAAGTAACGAGGTCAAGGTCAGAGATGTAAATTTGGGTATCATAAGCATACAGATGGTATTTGAATCCAAAAGAACTAATGAGCTGACCAAGGCCAAAGGTGTAAATGGAGAAGAGGGTGGAGTACTGAGCCGTGTGGTACCCCCTCAGGGATGGGGAGAGTGGTGGAGTTGGAGCTAGAGTTGGAAACCTTGAACGTCCTACCTGAGAGGTAGGAGGACAGCCAAGAGAGTGAAGAACCCTGGATACCTAGGGAAGATAAAATGTGAAGCAGTAAAGGGTGATCCACTGTATCAAAGGCTGAAGATAGGTCAAGCAGAATAAGTAGGGAAAAGTGGCCTTTAGAATTAGCATTAAGCAGATCGTTAGTAACTTTGGTGAGAGATGTTTCTGTGGAGTGGTTAGGACTGAAGCTAGACTCTAGGTGATTAAAGAGGGAGTTAGCAGAATAGTTATTAACCAGTTCAGCATAGAAACGCCGCTCAAGCAGTTTAGATGCAAATGGGAGGAGACAGGTTGGTAACTGGATAGAGCAGATGGATCAAGAGAAGGTTTCTTGAGAATGGAGGATACAATAGCATGTTTGAATGAGGAGGGGAAAGTACCAGTGGATAGGGACAAGTTAAAAAAAGACTTTAGGACTGGTGTAAAGTAAGCTTAGAAATGGGGAATGAGAAAGAAGGAATGGCGTGAAGGTGCAGGTGGAGAGACTGGCCTTGGAGAGAAGGCTTGAAAGTCTGTGTTCTGTAATATTGGAAAAGTTGGTTACAACAGAGATGGAGGTGGTGGAAGGGAGGCCGGGCAGAAATGTAGATGGGACTGGATGCTGTGGAGATGAGCCAGAGCTTGCAGAAAAAAATATTTCTTAAATTAATGTTTTTTTCTGTGAAATAAGAGGCAATTTCATTAGCAGATAAACAGGGTGTAGGAGGAGGTGGTGGCGGACGGAGCAGAGAGTTGAAAGATGTGATGACCTAGTGTTTTAGATTCTCGTCCTGTGGTCCTTTTGTTATGAGGGGGTGGGTGGGGACAGTTTGTGGTCTTTTGTACTAATAAAAATGGAATTACTCCAATATGCATTTGACTTAAGTCTGGGCTATACTTTTTACTGCCATGAATATTTGCTGTACTGGGTTACCCCATAGGTCCTGGTCATTTGAAAAGGCTCCTTACTTTCTGGATCATATTTGATTGTCAAAATTAGTTAGGCAAAAAAGCTAAAATTTAGACACACACTTGGCTCACTCAAGGCACACGTGTGCCGCAAAAAGAAATTTGCTTTTTCAAGTGTGTCACAGTGTGAAAACCACCACTCTAAACCAAATGCAACAATGTTTACCCAATATTCTCGAAGTATAGCTTAGATAGTACCATGTTATAAGGGGTCATTCCACTCAACCTGATCGTATTTTTTTTTAAGAAATTGCAGGTTATATTGGGTACTTTTAAAATTAGCCACTGTAAGTAAGCAGAATTATTGCAAAACAGAAGCCTTCATGTAAAATTAATTCCTGGGGGATGGAGCTTATGACACAGCTTCTAAGGTTGGGTATACACCATACAATAATTTTGGCCTACACACCGATCGTGCCATGTATTGGTTGGTCGGCTGGAAGTATCGCATGGTGTGGACGGCTGCAGACAACCTTGTTCATCAGGATCGGACCTGGTAAATTTACAGACGATCACGTGGTTCCCTATGTCCCAACCAAGCACTCACTAGCAGTGAACACTCAGTCAGGACATAAAGTCCCCTCGTATGTACCCACCTTAACACATGCTTGGCACAGAGACAAGGCGGAGTAGGAAGAGCAAATTTACAAGTCTGTATCTTTTGATTGACATCAGTTTCCCTTTAATTGCTCTCTTTTACCTCACAGACAGGTCTACCTCAGGGAAGCATTTTTAGTAAGTGAGGCACATCCTTGTGTGCCTGGTCTTAGGCTGGGTACACACCAGCCGATATTTTCGACCGATTCATGGCACTTCCGGTCGGTCAGGCGAAAATATCTTCTGGTGTGGGGTGGTTGGCCGCGATCACCCTCGATCGTTTGCTTGTCTGGATAGGACAAACGAACGGAGGCGTCGGAAATTTCCGATCGATCTTGCAGTTCCCTATGGGACCGCGCGCTCGGTCGGGACACATAGTCCGGCCGTGTGTACCCAGCCTTAGCCTCTGTCCCATTTATTCTTGGATCATCTTTTCACCCCAAATGCAAGTGGGATAAAGAATATACCGTATTATTGTGATCTAAAGCATGATAGTTATACAAAGCTCACACCATGGGAAGGGACTTGCATTCAGTTATATAAATGGAAGCCTCAGACACTGGACTCTGTCCATTTACGGTCTCTGTGACACTGTTTATTTCATGCAGTGATTACAAAATCCTGTTCTATTGCTTATTTTTATCTGACAAACAAACCAATATAAATGCTTCACAGCCACAGCCATTTCTTAGGTCGGTTATATTAGGTCAGATTTCTTAAGGGCAGCCCTATGCAAACGCGTAACATCTTGGTCTGGGTGTCTCATGTGCTTTCAGATTCCGAGGGGAGTCATTCACAGAAAATTGGTATTGCAAAAATTGTCGCAAAAGACACACAAAAATGGGAATTGTGCAACATTTAAATTCACAAATATAAGCAACATTGTAGGGAAAAAATGATGCTGGTTTAGTGTCAAAATTGCACATTTGTTTTGCTTTGGGCTTGGTCTTATTGCTTTGAATCTTTGCATCACACTCATGCAAAATGAAAACCCTATTCAATATCTGCCACAAAGCCTATTGGCGAATACCGTATATACTCGAGTATAAGTCGACCCGAGTCGAGGTACCTATTTTTACCTCAAAAATTAGTAAAAACTGGTTGACTCGAATATAAGTCGAGGGTAGAAAATATGACCCTTCCACTACAGTACAGTACAGTTCTTACCTTACCTTACCTTACCTTACCTATCCTGTCCCTGACCCAAATGACTCCCTTACTCTCCCCCCCCACCCCCAGGAATAAAACCCTATTTCCTGCCACTACGTACCCACCCTTTCACTACAGTACAGTCAGTTTTTTATGCAGACTTACCTTTTTCCAGGTGCTGTGGGTGCTGTCACAGTTGAAGGAGAGTCGGGCCCCCGACATCACTCACTTGATGAGGAATCCGGCTGCCGCATGCCCTGTGATGGAGGAATCCGGCTGCCGCGTGCACTGATGGTCGCCTCCACTGACGTCAGTACTCGGCGCGGTCTCATTTCCGGGCGCGAGTAGTGACGTCAGTGATGCGACCATCAGTGAATGCGGCAGCCGGATCCTCCATCAAGTGAGTGACTGACCCGAGTATAAGTCGAGGTTCAGTTTTCAGGCTGTTTTTACAGCCTGAAAACCTCGACTTATACTCGAGTATATACGGTACCCATTTTGGGGGAAAGATAGATATTGATTAGTGTTCAGGATACTCAGAGAATGGCCCCCAAAATGTATACGTACAGAAAGATAACTGCATAACTGTAGGGGGAGGATAATGAGCTCTGTGCAGTATTTCCTATTTCCACATTACCTGACTCCTATAAAGGGTTAACTTACAAAGTAGAAATGTTAGTGTTTGGTTTGTTTTTTTATTCACCCATGATGCAACATTTAACCCAATTCTTGCATGTACTTCTCAGCATTTATATTTGCAAAGACATAGGGAAGCACAAATTTAGGAAGTTAGCTGCAATGAAAGCAGAAGTATGTCGATAAGAAATGACCTGCATATCATGATTGAATGGTAGTAAAAAAAAAAATAGAATAATTGCATTTAACCTACATTTCCAGTTAATGTGTTGTTAAATGATTTTTATTCTGTGTTTTTTTCTTAAAATTAATTTTGTTTAATGCTTATTGTATGAGGGCATAGTATTGTTTTTCTATCAAAGTAATGCATTAGGAAGTGTTCATAGTAGCCTCTGGTGTAAATCAAAGGATGTGTAACATTCTCAAATTGTGCCGAAATCTTCATTCATCTGCTATTGTTCATTTGGACATGCTGCTCAGAACGCTGGGGGAGAGAGGTAAGGTAAGTAGAGATCTGGGGACCTTCTTGAAATTCTTTAAAGGGCATGTCCACCCCCAAAACTATAATCCCCCCAACTACTGGCCCCACCATGTAGTGTAGTTTAATCCTTACCTCACATCCCAGCTCCATAGGGTTCTCCGGTAGTGCCCCCCCAAAGTCCCAAAAACTGCCCACCAGGAGGCTAGCAGGTCCATATAGGACACTGCCTGCTTCCTGGCCTCCCGGAGATTTTGGCCATGCGTACTGCAGCTCTTCTCCCCCCTACCTCTCCCTCCCGTTCTGCTATCCCTCCCCCTAGCTTCAAACCCCTTTATGGCAGCCTTCCCCCATGTCCCCCAGCCCCAACCGCATAAATTTTATTTTTAAAAAGCTCCCCAATCTTTTACTTACCTCTCCGCTTTCCTACGCGGAAGTGAGCTGCCGGCAGCCGCGTCCGTGATTGGCTGCCGCTCAGCCAATCACAGACGCGGCTGCCGGTCCCGCCCCTCTGCTTTCATTTCCTCGCAAGCAGAGGGCCGGGAGCGCGTCGGAGGAAAGAGGGGAGGTAAGTAGAGTTTGGGGGGCTTTTTAAAAAAATAAATAATGTGGTTGGGGCTGGGAGCCCATGGGGAATGGCATATAAAAAAATAAATATTAGGGTGGACATGCTCTTTAATAGCGGTTGGGGCTGGGGGAAGGAATACTATTATGTGGCAAAGGGGTTTTAAGGTAGGGGGAGGGCTTGCAAAACGGGAGGGAGGGGGAGAAGGGCTGAACTGCGCATGCACATCCTCCTGCTGGGCAGTTTTTGGGACTTGGGGGGGGGGGGGGAACTACAGGAGAACCATTTGGAGCTGAGAAGTAAGGTAAGGATTTTTATGCACTGCACAGTGGGGCACAGTAGTGGGGTGAATTATAGTTTTGGGTAAATATAGTCTAAAAATACGTTATGATGTCATCAAAAAAAATTAGCTTCATTGTCATAAATGCAAAAACACCCACCCAACCCGAAACTTACTAACCTACCCTTTTTCCATTGCAGCCATTCTTAAAGGGTAACTTACGTCAAATAATTAAATCAATCATCAAAAAAAGTTAGTTTTGTTGTCATAAATGCAAAAATATATCCTTCAACACACACTTGCTGACCTATCCTTTCATTCCTGTGGCAGCCATACTTAAAGGGTAACTATAGTCGAAAACAAAATCTTGATTACAAAAAAGTTCGCAAAAACACATACCCCCCCCCCCCAGCCCGACACAGGTATACATACCTACTAATCTTCACTTCTTCACCATTTCCGTGGCAACCATACTTGCACACCCACTGATGCCCCCAATACCCACCCCTCCAGTATCATAATCTTTAATTGGTTAGGTTTACCGCCATAAATGCAAAAACATACCCTCCAACCCCAGACAGACACAGGAACACACACCTACTGATCAAACTTTTTTCCAAGACAACCATACTTAAAGGACAACTACATTTGAACAAACATCAAAAAGGTTTAATGGTAAGTCCACATAGACACAGGTACACTCACCCACTGATACCCCTTCATTTCCATGTTCTCTTCCATAACCATTGCAAGATGAGTTTTAAAAACCTGAGCTGAGTTTTAAAACCTGCAGCACGTACTCACACATTCCATTCCAAAATGCAGCCTTTCAAGACATTCAAAGTTTATACTTAAACTTTCCCGTTTCTAGTTTTATTTTGCTGTTTTATGCTATTGTTTTATACTTCTACTGTACCAATGCAATTTTCTAATTTAAGTTTTATTAGAGTCCTTTAGTTTTATCCTTTAGCCAATAGTCAAATATTAAGATTAGACCAGGATCAGGGCCAACAAAACATATCAGCACTGAATTCCCCTTTATAGACCATCACCCTCAGTACCAGTCCATCCACCTCATTCCATAGCTAATGTTTTCCTGCGGTTTTCTAAGATGGTTCATCTATGAGATGGACCAACTAGTGCTGATTTTCAAAAACAATTAAGACAATGGTAAGACCAGATGAAGGCAGACACATGGTCTAATTAAATCCTTAATTTTCCCTGTTTTGGCGCCCTAGGACCCTGCAATAAAATAGAATTGGCCAAAGGATAACAAGCCTGCCACCACGTCAAGGTAGACTCTCTGAGCAGGTCCCTAACCTACACTATCCATCTAACTATCATTTACTATTAAGGTTGAAGGAAGACAGGAGTCCCTTAATTTTAACCATTTCTACTAATCCAGAGGAAGGCAAAAAACTCTTTGATGAAATGGATCAAAGGGAAAAAACCTTCCTGATTCCAATATCGCAATCGGCTTGTCCCTGGATCAATATTATAATGACAATATTTATAAACAATATTATATGTTTAACTAATGGCTAATTGTTAGCTCATTTCTATCCATTACCAATGTATCTATATATCTATGTGTATGTGTGTGTATGTATATGTATATATATGTATATATATATATATATATATATATATATATATATATATATATATATAGATTATATATCTAATATCTATTCTATCAATCTTTTTACTGTCTGTCTCTCTATCAACTCTATCAACTACATATATTTATTCATATATGACACGTGTACTATACATATATAAAATATATCTATTTGCGTGTGAGAATGCAAAACATATTATAATAATATAAATTATCTTATGTAAATCCAGTGTTTCTCCACCCCTGGGGTTCCCTTAGAGGAGACTGCGGGTTCCTTTTGACAGGACTGTACGGATCCACCTTGTTACAAATTTCAATGCATTATATTATATTATATATATATATATATATATATATATTCATTTTTGGTTATACAGCACACCACTGTTTAAATCTCTTTGTTGCTGGTGCTGGTACAAACGGGGAATTGCTCTCCACCCCAAAATGTACATGCATAGAATAGTACCGCACACAGATTAAATTTTCTTCAATTTATTGTCCACATATACAATGCAACGTTTCGAGGTATAACAACATGAGAAAGGGGATGTTGTATATCCTCGAAACGTCGCATTGTATATGTGGACAATAAATTGAAGCAAAATTGAATCTGTGTGCGGTACTATTTCCTATGTTATATTATATATATATATATATATTATATAATATATATATATATATATATATATATAACCTTATTGATCAGTCTGTTATGTTTATATGAATTATGTATTCTGAAAATTAATGAATTAACTAAAAGAAAAAAAATCTAATATTTTTTATGTAGTTTCCCGAGACATTTAAAATTTATTTAAGGGTTCTCCATGGATAAAAAAAATTGAGAAACACTTTCTTACTCTTACAAATAAAGACGATACATATAAATATAAAGGGTTATACCTGTGGCTGGAGGTGGTGGGAGTTAATGTTCTTACCGGAGGATAAGTGATGATGTTACGTGTTCCTGCCAACTGGTGCAGAGAAAGGAGAAGTCCTGCAGCTTTCCTCTGTTGCTTGTAGATGTCCTCATCATCTCCATAAAGGACATGGGCTGGTTCCAGCATCTCCTCTGATCCATGTCTCTGGGCAGGAAAAGCCACGGTGGTATCGCACTCTCCAGATGGGTCCAGTCCGTTCCACTGAAGAAGGGATGTTGCACATAGATGGATTCTTCTCCAGGAGCTATAGGAAAGAACATTAACAGTTTTTAATAGCAGACAAGGTAGATTACACTGACTAGTAACATCTTGTATCATACAAAAAGAAACATTAGAACTGGGTAAAACACGAGTTACATTTTAAGAACCTTCCCCATTACTTCTGCCTTTCTATGTTCTGTGATGCTTATCATAGGGGAACGTTGACTATAATATAGAGAAATAGAGATTTAGGCATCTAACCGAGGTGTTTAAAAGTACTAATTCCACTAATGGCTCATTATCTACACTTTCAGTTGCACAAATCTAATTCTGTACAATGAACATGGGGAATACTATAAAAAGCTTTTCATTTTAAAGTTCTAATTAATTAAATTGGATTGAAAAAGCCAAATAACTACTGCTTGCTTGCTTGCTTTCTTTCTTTTTCTTTCTTTCTTTCTTTCTTTCTTTCTTTCTTTCTTTCTTTCTTTCTTTCTTTCTTTCTTTCTTTCTTTCTTTCTTTCTTTCTTTCTTTCTTTCTTTCTTTCTTTCTTTCTCCGTATCTACTCCCCACAGTTTTTGAAGACTAGGAGCACATTGGAATTGGGTACAGATGTGCAGGGGCATATAGGTATAAGTGTGTCTATCTTCAGCTAAGAATCCGCGAATCCGGTTTGTACGGCATTGATCAGTGATTTTCCAGAAAACCTAATTCTTTTTTCCCATAAACTATAATGGCCTAACAATCCTCAAATGCTGGATATTTCAAAACAGTTTTTTTTTCATGGTCATAAATCAAATGGTGAAATAACCCAACCTGTACCCCCAACCCCCCAGACCCAGAGTACAAACCACCCTATGACCTACCTTTCCCATCACATGGAAGCCATATTTAAGGGTTAACTTCAAGTCAAAAAAATATTGATTTATCACATGAATAAAAGAGGTGTAAACTCAAAAAGACATACCCCTCAAACGACCCACGACACACACCTACCACCTGACTCTCAACTCTTCTACACTTCATCAGAATACCACCCTTTCTTCGTTCCGTCTGTTGTTCGATCGCCACACGCTTCTACCTACCCACTTATTACTATCTTGTTTTCAGGACCTCTTTTCATCTCTCCCCCCCCCCCCCCCCCACCCCACCACCTCCTCGCTCCCCCCACCGGTTTTCGTTTTTCTTTGATTGTTTGTCTTGATGGTGGTTTTTTGGGGTTGTCGAGTGACAGAAATGTAACTCGATCTTGTATAACTGTGCGCACCCTAACTCAGACTCACAGTCAAAAAAAAAATTTAGATTTATCCTCAATAAAAGATAGTTTATGTGTGTAAACACAAAAAAGACATACCCCCTCAACCAGACCAGGTACACCACACCTACTGATTTATTATTCATTACTGTGGCAGCCATACTTTAAGGGTTACTAAAGTCAAAAAAATTTATTTTGATTAACCCTTTCACTGCCAGGAGATTTTCATTTTTTTTTGCGTTAACTGCCAGAAGAATTTTCAGGATTTTGTCCTTAATTGCTTTAGACTAATTTTACAGTAGGAAACCTTGCAGTAAATCAGGAATATATACATTGTTGTTTTTTCAGCACAAAAGTGTACTTTACTATAGGGTAACAAAATTTGCAAATTTCTGGAAATTTTACTGGAATTATGGGTAAAATATGTAAAAAAAATGAAAAAATTTGCAAATTTCATGTATTTTCCCATTTTTACTTATAGTTATCTTAAGGTTATGCACAAAAATCTTACTGTTTCTAAAAGCTCAGATACTCCGAATACAACGATACCAGATATATGTAGGTACCCCACTTTCCTGTACAGGAGACCCCCCAAACTAAAACTGCACCTCCTAGAAATTACACCAAATTAAAATGTCTAACCACTACTGACAGTTAACATAGAATATCTACCAAATTATCTAAAATATCCCCACAAGTGAGAATTTTAGAAACTACACACCCGCAGGATTTTAAGATGAGGTACAAAGTGGTTCGTTCTACAAAATGCAGAATACCCGGACGAGTCTTCGTCAAATTTAAGTTACTTTCTCACATTTTCCTTTTTTTTCCCAACTGTAAAATCGGAGACAAAATCAAATGCCGAATTTCAGCTAAAAACTGTGGAGGAAAAGTTCAAACGCATCTCAAATATGAAAGCAAACCCCTCCCGAATAAAACGGTATGCACCATTCAGGTGTGTACCCAGAGACATGGCTACCAACTAACCTAGAGCGTGACCAGTGCCAAATGTCAGTAGCAGCAAAAAAAAATTAGCCAGTTTTGTATTGAACAGTCTGCAGTTTTTCACAAAAAACACCCCCCCAACTCAAAAATACCCCCCAAAACTATATATTCCTGAAATCTACACACCTCAGCTATGTAACACTGTAGTTCGTTTCATTCATATCATCAATGGTGTGGGGCGCAGTTCTTCGTAGAAGTTTGCACTTTTACCAGATGTTCAAAAAAAAATGAACATCAAACAACGTTCAAAAAGTAGTAGAAATCATGCCAAAACCCCATGGAATGTAAAAAAAAGTACCAAATATCAATCCACAAATGTCCTAAATCAAACGGTATGCCATATGTGTGGTTACACACGCAGACGTGGAAGCGAAAAAGCCCACAAGTGAGAAATGCACGATGGCTCAGAACGGCGAAAAATATTTAGCCAACTCCGAATTTGGACAGTCTGCAGTTTTATCCACAAAACACCCCCGTAACTTAGAAATAACCCCCATAAACTATATATTCCTGAAATCTCACACACACCTTCAGCATATGTAAAGCAGTAGATTATTCATTCAAACCATCAATGGTGGGGCGCAGTTCTTCGTAGAAGTTCGCATTTGTCTGAAAAAATGAACAAAAAAACACTTCAAAAGGTAGAAGATCTATGCCAAAAACCTCATGGAATGTAAAAAAAAGTTACTAAATATCAATCTCCCAAATGTCCTGAATCAACGGTATGCCATATGTGTGGTTACACAAGCGGACGTGGAAGCGAAAAGCACAAAGGGAGACAATGCACAATGGCTCAGAAACGGCGAAAAATATTTAGCCAACTCGAATTTGGACAGTCTGCAGTTTTTCCACAAAACACCCCCGTAACTTAGAAATAACCCCCACAAAACTATATATTCCTGAAATCTACACACCTTCAGCTATGTAACGGTGTAGTTTGTTCATTCTTACCATCAATGGGTGGGCGCAGGAGTTTCTTCGTAGAGAAGTTCGCACTTTTCTGAAAAAAATTAACAAAAAAACAATTCAAAAGGTAAAAATCATGCCACAAAACCTCATGAAATCTAAAAAAAAGTTACTAAATATCAATCTCCCAAATGTCCTGAATCAAACGGTATGCCACATGTGTGGTTACAAACGCGGACGTGGAAGCGAAAAGCCACAAAGTGAGACAATGCACGATAGCTCAGAAACGGTGGTGAAATATTTAGCCAACTCCGAATTTGGACAGTCTACAGTTTTTTCCACAAAACACCCCCGTCAAACTCAGAAATATCCCCAACAAACTATATATTCCTGAAATCTACACACCTTCAGCTATGTAGCACTGTAGTTCGTTCATTCATACCATCAATGGTGTGGGTGCAGAGGTCTTCGTAGTAGAATTTCGCATTTCTACACAATTTTCTGGAAAAATAGAGAAAAATACATTTCAAAGTTACAAAATCACACCAAAACCCATGTAATGTAAAAAAAACTTACCAAATATCAATCTCCTAATGTGTCCTGAATCAAAACGGGTATGCCATATGTGTGGTTACACACACGGACGTGGAAGCGACTAGTCAAAATGTAAAACAATGCGCAGTGAGCCAATAACAGCATTTTCCCAGATTTTTCCAAATGAACACCCCTCTAACTTGGAAATACCCCGCCAAACTATAATTCTCAGAATTTACATACCCTCAGCTACGTAACGCTGTAGTTTGTCATTCATACCATCAATGGGTGTGGGCGCGAAGTTCTTCGTAAAAATTCGCATTTGTCTGAAAAAATGAACAAAAACAACTTCAAAAGGTAGAAATCATGCCAAAACCCATGCAATGTAAAAAAAGCTACTAAATATCAATCTCCCAAATGTCCTGAATCAAACGGTATGCCATATGTGTGGTTACACACGTGGACAGTGGAAGCCAAAAGACACAAAGTGAAACAATGCACAGATGGCTCAGAAACAGCAAAAATATTCAGTCAAATCTGAATTTGAAACAGTCTGCAATTTTCCCACAAAAACAACCCCCACAAACCATATATTATCTCGAATCCTCACACCTTTATCTACGAAATTCTGTAGTTTGTTCATTCGTACCATCAATGGGTGTGGGCGCAGTTCTTCGAGTAGAAGTTCACAGTTTTAGCAGATTTTCAAACAAAATTGAAAAAAAACACTCTCAAAGGTAGAGAAATCATGCCAATCCCAAGTAATGTAAAAAAAAGTTACCAAAATCAATCTCCCAAATGTCCTGAATCAAACGGATGCCCTATGTAGGTACACGCGCAAACGTGGAATCAAACTAGCCACAAAGTGAGCCAATGAACAATGGCCCAAATACAGCAACTTTTCAGATTTGTCAGACTAAACACCCCTCTATATTAGAAATACCCCCCCAAACTATAATTCTTGGAATCTACACACTTCAGCTACACAATGGTGTGATTCCTTTATGCATACCACCAATGTGTGTGGGGCGGAGTTTCATGTAAAATTTCGCTTTTTTACCAGATTTTCAGGAAAAATTTATAAAAATACAATTCAAAGTTAAAAATCATGGCAATTTCATGTCATGTAAAAAAAACTGTCAATTATCAATCTTCCAAATGCCCTGAATCAAACGGTATGCCATATGCGTGGATGTACACAGGGACATGGCCACCAACTAGCTCAAAAGGGACACATGCACAAGTGTAATTACAAGAAAAAAAATCAAAGTGCTCTGTAATTTCAAACAGCCCCAAAAACTTGAAAATGCCCCCCAAATAAAACTCCCAACTAAATATCAATCTCCCACATGTTCTGAATCAAACGGTATGCCCTATGTGTGGATGCACACAGAGACGTGGCCACCAATAGCTCAAATGGGACGCATGCACAAATGCAATTACAAGAAAAAATCAAAGTGCTCTGTTAATTTGAACAGCCTACACTTTTTCTAAGGAAACAGTCCAGAAACATGGAAATTCCCCCCCACAAACTATATATTTTTGGAATCTACACACTTCAGCTACGTTATGATGCCATGCTTTCATACATACACGAAGAATTCAGACCCAGTGATCCAAAGAACTCTGTGTTTTAGGAGGTTTTGTGAAAAATAAAATAAGATGATCAAGGATTGAAATCCTACTAAACCAACTTGACAAGCAAAAAAAACCACTAAAATGTCAATCTCCCACATATCCTGCATCAAACGGTATATGCCATATGTGTGGGTGCACACAGAGACGTGGCCACCAATACTTCAAATGGGACACATGCACAGTGTAATTACAAGAAAAAAGTCAAAGTTGTCTGTAATTCAAACAGCCCCAAAACTTGGAAATGCCCCCCACAATAAACCCACCCACTAAATATCAATCTCCCAATGTTCTGAATCAAACGTTATGCCATATGTGTGGGTTCACACAGAGATGTGGCCACCAACTAGCTCAAATGGGACACAGCACAAGTGTAATTACAAGAAAAAAATCAAAGTGCTCTGTAATTTCAAACAGCCCCAAAACTTGGAAATGCCCCCCCAAAAAACCCCCACTAAATATCAATCTCCCACATGTTCTGAATCAAACGTTATGCATATGCGTGGATGCACACAGAGACGTGGCCACCAACTAGCTCAAATGGACGCATGCACAAATGCAATTACAAGAAGAGAATCAAAGTGCTCTGTAATTTGAACAGCCTACAACTTTTTCTAAGGAAAAACAGTCTCGAAACATGGAAATTCCCCCCACAAACTATATATTTTTGGAATCTACACACCTTCAGCTACGTTATGATGCCATGCTTTCATACATACACGAAGAATTCAAAGACCCAGTGATCCAAAGAACTCTGTGTTTTTAGGAGGTTTTGTGAAAATAAAATAAGATGATTAAGGATTGAAATCCTACAAACCAACTTGACAAGCAAAAAAAACCACTAAATGTCAATCTCCCACATATCCTGCATCAAACGGTATATGCCATATGTGTGGGTGCACACAGAGACGTGGCCACCAATACTTCAAATGGGACACATGCACAGTGTAATTACAAGAAAAAAGTCAAAGTTGTCTGTAATTCAAACAGCCCCAAAACTTGGAAATGCCCCCCACAATAAACCCACCCACTAAATATCAATCTCCACAATGTTCTGAATCAAACGTTATGCCATATGTGTGGGTTCACACAGAGATGTGGCCACCAACTAGCTCAAATGGGACACAGCACAAGTGTAATTACAAGAAAAAAATCAAAGTGCTCTGTAATTTCAAACAGCCCCAAAACTTGGAAATGCCCCCCACAAATAAACCCCCACTAAATATCAATCTCCCACATGTTCTGAATCAAACGTTATGGCATATGCGTGGATGCACACAGAGACGTGGCCACCAACTAGCTCAAATGGGACGCATGCACAAATGCAATTACAAGAAGAATCAAAGTGCTCTGTAATTTGAACAGCCTAACTTTTTCTAAGGAAAACAGTCCCCAAAACATGGAAATTCCCCCCAAACTATATATTTTGGAATCTACACACCTTCATCTACGTTACCATGCAATGCTTTCATACATACATGAAGAATTCCAGACCCACTGATCCAAAGAAGTCCGTGCTTTTAGGAGATTTTGTGAAAAAATAAAAATAAGAGGACTCAATGTTTGAAATCCTATAAACCCACTTGGCAAGTAAAAAAACCCACTAAAGGCAATCTCCCACATGTCCTGAATCAAACGGTATGCCATATGGGTGGGTGCAAACAGAGACGGGGCCACCAACTAGCTCAAATGGGATCCATGCGCAATTGCAATTACAAGAAAAAATAAAAAAACGCCACAACCCACCCCTATCCCCACTCCCCCTTTTAGTGGTATTTTAGTGAAAAGCAGTTAGTACGGAGAGTCCCACAAGTTTTTGCACACTTTTACTGATCCTAAAAGTTAAATCTGGTCTTTTTTTGGTACCTCTGCAAAATTCCCTACTAAAATAGGCTTAGTTTCCCTTGAAATCGAACAAATAATGATCCGCGTTTACTTTAGCGATATCACCGGGGACATTGGGAAGCTTGGAGAAGACAATTTTTTTTGCTAATTTATAGTTTTTAGGTTAAAAAAAAAAAAGGTGTGTGTATCACTTTAAGATTTTATTTTGTGTGCATTTCCCCTATTTTTTGGGGATCATTCCCAAAGATGATCATCAAATCATCTTAGGGAATGATACCGAACTTGGAATACGGGCATAAATGCCCGTTTTCCAATTCGAAATCCGATCGGAAAAATCACTTCCCGGAAATCATTTTCCAGGAAGTGATTTTTCATTCATTGGCAAAGATCAATAAATTGGTGATCAGAAGTGATCACCAAATTTTGATCTCTGTCCCCATTTTTTTTCTAAGCCTTCGCTAAGTAGCAAAGACTTAGAAAAAATCCTATTTGTGAATGGAACTTTGAGTTCCATTCACAAAATGTATAGTAAAGCTGTTAGCTTGACAGCTTTTACTATACTTAGGGACTGCAGCATGATCTCCATAGATCATGCTGCAGTACCTCCACTGGACCACCGGGGGCAGCAGTGTACCTCCATATGGGAAGACCCCGGTGAAGGAGGAAGTTCTGTGATGTCACCGGGGTCTCCCATTCAGCTTCCTCCTCCGGACCGGCAGCTTCAAGGTAGGGAAAACTTCAATGCAGGATATCTCCTGATCCCCCCCTCGGATTTGGACGAAACCGAGGGGGGATCGAGGGGACTAGGGGGGCAGTTGAATGCTGCCCCCCGATCGGCCCTAGCAGGGGGGAAAAATTTTTTTGGAGGGGGGAAGCCACAGATCGTATATTCACGATCTGTGGCAGTTTGTGCATTCACTGCACAGATCGTGAATATACGATCTGTAGCAGTGAAAGGGTTAATAATAAAAAAGGTTTGTTTTTTTAACCCCCATGTGGCACAGTTACATACACCTACTGACCTACCCCTCCATTACTGTGGCAGCCATACCTAAAGGGTAACTAAAGTCAAAAAACATTTTTGACCAATCATCAAAAAGATACAGAGAAGTTCTTATCATTGAAAATGGTGCTAATTTTGCCCTAACCAATCCGATGTTAGCTTTCTGATTGATTGGATCAAAATTAGCACCACTTTGGGCTGGGTACACACACAAGTTTTTTTTGTCCCAAACAAGCGTTCACTACAAACTCATCATTCCCATTATTGAGTTTTTAAATCTGCAGCAAACACACACATTCCCTTACACAATGCAGCCCTTCAAGCCAAATTCAAAGTTTATACTTAAACTTTCCCTTTCTAGTTCTTCAGGTCAAGTTTTTCAGGTCATCGCTGAGCCTTGCTGGATACGTTGGTCTGGACTTCGGGATGGATCTTCGCACCTTCTTTTCTTCTTCTCCGGCTTAATATGGGAAGCGTCCAGCAGCCATCCTGTAGACGGTGACACCTAAGGACCACAAATCCACAGCAAAATCATATTCCTTACCTTGTAGCATCTAATAAAAAAAAGAGAGAATATATAAATATTTCATGTTAAAAACATCTTGGTAAATGGTGAAAGCTGACAGCACTTTAACAAAAACCATTCACCAGTTATTCAGGGCTAAAATCTATGAAAGGAAGAATTCCTTTTTTTCCCCCAAAAAACATTTTTTTCCCCAAACATTTTTAAGACATTAACCATAATCCTATATTATAAAAGGCAAGTGTGCGTCCCTGTGTCCGTGTGGGACTTTTTCATTGTGCGTGCGGCATGTGTGAGAGGGGGAGCTTCTCGGCCTTTAAGAAAGTATCCGCGGATGGGGGAGGAGGGAGAGGAGGAGTTTCCCTCCCCCCCAAGTGGCTGCAGACAAGGGGATGGACACGGGGACACCGTGCTGGGCACTGCGCATATGTGTTGCTCTCCCCATGTAATGACCCCGCCACCCTCATATCCCCGCTCCCACTCAGCACCACTATGTCTCTCCTACACCCAGGATACACTTTCACCTGCGGGACCCCCACAGGATTGGAGTAAGACAGACTCCGTTGGAGGAGCTGGGGGTAGGACAGCCTTCCTCCACCTCCTTCTCCCAGCAGCACTGACTGAGATCTCCCCTCTTTCAGCTTTATTGGCACTAGGAGAATGCAGCCCCTGATTGGACGGAACAGCACGAGAGATCGGCAACTGACAGCGGTCCAGCCCTGCCCCTCCTTTTACTGTAATGGGGGAGAGAAGGTGGGGAAATGAACAGAAAACTACCCTGAAGGGATAAACGTGCGAAAACTTCCGCTGATGGGAAGGAGTCAGAGAGTGGAAGGAATTAGATTGAACTGGCCGCTGGGGGATTAAATTCCCTTAAAACTTTAAAAACCTTTAAAACGTGTGTGTGTGTCTCTTGGCTTCTGCGCAAGAGACACACACTTCTGCGCATGTTCAGATAGCGGCTACCTGAAGTTTCCTTCCCCCCCAACTGGACTGTTGCCTAAGAGGTGCCGACATGGCACATTATCGAAATGGCATATTGAAGAAGAGCAAAGACGCGTCTGAGAGGGGCAGTTCCTCGGTTTCTGCGCATGCCCAGACCTATGCGCATGCTCAAACGGGACCCGACACTGCCAGCAGCAATTCTGAATGTGTGTGTGTGTCTGTGTGTGTGCATGCATGTATGTGTCTCTCTCTACATAGATGTGCATATGGATGCATGTATGTGTCTGCTTACACAGGATAATCTTACAGTCTTAATATCTAGCGCCCGTTTATATAATGGGCTTAACTTCTAGTTCAGTATAACTGGCCACATATAAATAAACAAATTTCTATGTTAAAGGCAAAACAGCTTAAACATTAATATATAAACGGGTCCCATAAACTTTATTTTGAGTGTATATTAATAGTTAACATTGAGGCTCTGACACACATTCTTGTAATTTGGATATTTCTCCCTGTTACTAGAATCAATTTTATATATACAATAAGATTTAATTCCTCACCTCTGGCGCCATGTAGTCCAGTGTTCCACATTGTCCGGTGACCCCTCTGGTGACGTTCTCCGCTGCCAGTCCAAAGTCGGCGATCCTCACATGTCCGTCTTCGCTCAGCAGAATGTTTTCCGGCTTGATGTCCCTGCAAAAGAGATAATGAATTCACTGACTACAAGGAACAAAAACGGTTGTGTGGGACTGCTTGGCTTGAACAATCTAACCTTGGACTAATTACTAACTCTGCACAATAGATTGAAATCTGAGTATTGTAACCAAACTTTCCACTGACTGCCTTACAGAAAACAGTGGATGTAGGTAGAAGAGGGAGATCACATTAAAGGAAAAGTTCACTCTCGAATTGAACTATTCCTTTAATATACTGATTGAAGATCGGGAGATTAAGGAGCACTGCCTTACCTCCGATCTTCAATCAGTATTGCAGGGCCCGAGAACGAAGATGGGAGCTAACTTACCTTTTACACGATCCACCGCAGCCAAGCTGGAATCTCCGACCGCTTCACTCTCCTGTACAGCCATAGCGCACATGCAATACTACAATACTGATTTAAGATCAGGAGGTAAGGCACTGCTCCTTAACCTCCCGATCTTTAATCAGTATATTGAAGGAATAGTTCAGTTCGAGAGTGAACCATTCCTTTAATGATTTGGACGTGGGTATTGTCAGCAAGGTTTCTGTGTTTGCTGACGACACAAAATTTGTCAACCATTAAAAATTTCAGAGGATGTGCAATCATTGCAGGGGGATCTAGATATATTGTCACATTGGGCTGCTAAGTGGTAGATGAGATTCAGTGTTGATAAATGTATGGTGATGCATTTTGGGCTTAAAAATCCTTGTGCTGCTTATACTATAAATGTCTCTGTGTTAAGTAAATCCTTATTGGAAAGGGATCTTGGAGTTTTGATGGATAACAAACTTAAAGGAAGCAAGCAGTGCCAGGCAGCAACAGCCAGAGCCAGCATGGTATTGTCTTGTATAAAGCGAGGTATGGATTCAAGGGAGGAAAATGTTATTCTCCCTCTTTAAAAGCATTGATAAGGCCTCATTTGGAATATGCAGTGCAATTTTGGAATCTTGTGTAGAAAAAGGACATCTTTGAAATGGAAAGGGTTCAGAGAAGGGCAACTAAATTAATAAGGAGATTGGGGGAGCTTGAATATGAAGAGAGACTGGAAAAGTTAAAATTATGTACGCTGGAGAAAAGGCGCTTGCGTGGGTATATGATAACTGTGTATAAATACATTAACGGGGCCATACAATAAACTATCTGGGGCATTGTTCACCAATAGAGCATGTCAGAGGAGACGTGGCCATCCCTTAAGACTTGAAGAAAAAAGGTTTAGACTTCAAGCTCGGAAAGGGTTTTTCACTGTGAGAACGGTAAAGCTATGGAACTGTCTTCCAGTGGACGTTATGGCAGGTTCATTGGTCAGTTTAAAAAAAAAAAGCTGGATGAGTTTCTGCAAACAAGGAATGTTGCAAGTTACTGGTATTGATACATAAAGTAGAGTTGATCCAGGGAAATTTCAGATTGCCACTTTTTCCCCCCTTCATAAATTTGGTGGGGTTTTTTTGCCTTCCTCTGGATCAACAGTTAGGCAGGAAATTAGGATATTGCTAGATGGGTTGGATTGGATGGACATATGTCTTTTATTCAACCTCAACTACTATACTATACTATCTGCCTAGGGCCCAGAAAACAGCAGTGCCCTGCTACAGTATTACAGCCAATACAATACTATAGAACAAATGTGCCCCAAATGACAGCTCTATTTAGAGCCTAATTTGATGGTAATCCATCTCTGGTCTGAAAAGCTGTTCTGGTTTTAGGCCTAGGGATGAAGGGATATTTTCTACTTACTAACCTTAAAGGGTATCTGTACTGAAAAAAAAGTTATTTTAAATTGACCATGACTGGAAACTATGATTCCTCCCAAACGCCACGGTACCATTTTTGTTGATCTGCCCCCTATTTCTTTGATATACAATCGGAAGCATTTTGCTTTTAACTGTTAATCAATTAATCATAAATTTTCTGCTGTAGCTGGAATGGTGACAGAGTTTTGATGGTTGATTTCACAGAAAGTCAGGTTAGATGGAAGGGGGAATTGTTAAAAGAGGGAGGGGGGGTGTAGATGTACTGGATTGTAGGCAACATAAACACCTCAGATAAAATTATACTTAGGAAAAGTGTTTTTTCCAGTATAGTTGCCCTTTAATATTCAGGAAACCTCTGTCATTATATTTGTTTCTTAGTATGTGGTAGAAGTTGGTCTAATAGAAAACTACCACCACAGGAAGGGGGAGCTACCAGGGCACAGGATTGACATCATTTAGTTTTACTACAGGTGGGACAGAGCTGTGAGAAATGAAATGTCTAAATAGTCACTTACCATCCTCATCTTCTCTCTCCAGATGTCTCTTGCAGGGTCGTCTCTCCATGGCTTTCTGCAATCGCTCTCCTCTAATTCTCCTTAGTTGGGATGTTATTCTTTCTCGTCTTTTTCTCAGTTGAGGTGTCACTCTTTGTTGTCTTTTTCTCTGTCGAGGTGTTACTCTGTCGTCTTTTTCTCTGTCGAGGTGTTACTCTGTCGTCTTTTTCTCTGTCGAGGTGTTGTTCTTTGTCGTCTCTTTCTCAGTTAAAATAAAACGGGGGCAGGGAGGTAGGATAGGTCTTCTCTCTCTTTACAAAGCATTGGCAAGGCCTCATTTGGAGTATGCAGTGCAATTTTGGAATCCTGTGTACAAAAAGGGCATCTTGAAAATGGAAAGGGTTCAGAGAAGGGCAACTTAATAAAGGGAATGGGGAAGACGGATGGAATACTGTAACTGTAAGTTTACAATTATGCACACAAAAACTCTTGCCAGGGAATATGATAACTGTGTGAAAATACATAATGGGCCATACAATAAACTATCTGGGGCATTGTTCACTAATAGATTGTCAGAGGACATGCTGACATCCTTTAAGATTGGAAGAAAAGTAGTTTAGTCTTCAAGTTCGGTAAGGGTTTTTTGATGTGATAATAGTAAAACTATGGAACTGTCTTCCATTGGAAGTTGTGATGGCAGGTTCATTGGATAGTTAAAGTTTCTAGAAATAAAGAATGTTGCGTGTTATTGGTATTGATCAGGGGTGTTCCTAGGGTTTTTGGTGGTAAAGTGGGTATGGCTTTGTCTGGGAAAGTGGAGGTGGGTTTGGTGGGCTCACTAACATTTGCTTGTGGACTGAATGGCTGACAACACTGGCTGGTGGACACAGTGACTGTTTGCACAGTGATTGATATGTATGTTTGCCCACAGTGATTGGTACATAAGTTTGCCTACAGTGGCTACTTACTGTTGCAGTAGAGGCAGGATCCTGGCAAGAGATACACTCCTCCTAGAAAGGCATCAGTAAGTGCAGTGTGCAGAGGGGGGGGGGGTTGAACTGCAAAATATTTTTTTTTTCTCTTGCTGCTCTGCCGCTTTTCTAGTAGGCAACATGGTATTGATTACATAAATTGAAGTTAATCCAGGGATATTTCCAATTGCCAGTCGGGAAGGAATTCTTTCCCTTTCATAGTAGGTTTCTTTTTCTCTTTTTGCCTTCCTCTGGATTAACTGTTAGGCAGGAAATGTGGGTTTCTATACACCTGCACAAAGAAAACTGCTTTTGCCAGGCTTCCTCGTTGCTTCAACTCTACCTTTAATACAGGAAAGTCAAGGACTAACCTGGCAGATTAAAAATGTATGTAAGGGAGAGGTAGGAATGATCAATCAACCACCCTGCCTCAGGTACTTTTTCATTTTTAAAAACTTAATTTTTTTAGAGTAAAATTGTCCTTTTTAAAGGAGAATTATACCCCTATTCATTCCTCTCCTCCCATTAGTATAATCCAGATTCCAGAGGTCCTCAAACTTTTTAAATAAAGGGCCAGTTAACAACCCCTCGGACTGTTGGGGGGGACAGGCTACATTTTAACATTTGCATTACATTATCATTAGTGTCTTTCATAGAACTGTGACGCTGATCCAGCATAATTTGCAGAATTTGGTAAATGTGTACACATAGGTTCCTTTACTACAGTAGAGAGAGACGATAACATCGGACCATGCATGGGCACATCGAACAGCGATTGTTCTGTATAAAGAATATAGATAACAATCGCTCCTGTGCATTTGCAACGACTATTCAGCTTTACATTTACTAATACATACATTTTTACACACATAATACTATCCCACTAGAGATGTACTGTGGGTTCGAACAGAACCCAGTTTCAAATCGAATCCGAGGGATTCGAAGTCCCGACGAAACTTTCGTAACTCCCGGATTTCATGAAACCTGATTTTTCGATTTTTATCAAAAATTCGATAATTATTGAATTTACGGGAGTTTGCTAACCCTAGAATGTACCATTCATGTTCGCTAACCCTAGAATGTACCGTTCACTACCCTAGAATGTACCATTCGTTTTCGCTAACCCTCGAATGTACCGTTCGCTAAGCCAGGAAGGATCGTTTGTTCATTTTCGCAAGCCTTCAAATGTACCGTTTGCTAACCCTAGGAAGGATCGTTCAATTTTATATTACTAGGTTATTATATGGTTATATGATTATTATATGACTAGGTTCTTATATGGTTATTCTATGACTAGGTTATTATATGGTTATTATATTACTAGGTTATTATATTACTAGGTTATTATATGGTTATTATATGACTAGGTTATTATTTGACTAGGGTATTATATGGTTATTATAACCATATAATAACCTAATCATATAATAACCATATAATAACCTAGTCATATAATAACCCAGTAATATAATAACCATATAGTTCAAGTGAACTAACCCTCGAATGTAACATTCAATAACCCAGGAAGGATCGATCGTTCATTCATTCGTTCAATAATGTATTGTTCACTAACCCAGGAAGGATTGTTTGTTTGTTCGATAATCCTCGAATGTACCGTTCGGTAACACAGGAAGGATCGTTTGTTCAATAATCCTCTAATGTACCGTTCGCTATCACAGGAAGGATTGTTTGTTCTTTCGATAATCCTTGAATGTATCCTCAAATGTAGCTTGCGCAAAACCCGACAGTTACCCGCCTGACTTCAGGAAGTGTTTTAAGAAGTTTTGGTGACCGTGACATGTTGCCCAGACCATTTCCCAGGTACCACAGTCATTTACAGTAAGTTAGCTGTAAATCACTCAGACTTTTCGAACTATCACTCTCCCATAGACTTGAATGGGTCCGAATTCGAACTTTCTGAAAATTCGAAAACAGAACGAAACTCAACAGTTTCTCTATATCCCACAAGGATTTTCTAATGTCCCTCTTCCTGCTCACTAAGCTTCATCACAGTGGAGTTCTACAGTAAGTACCTACGTATCAACATCCACCATTATTACTATTGAGACACCCATTGCATAGAGCTGTGCTGAGATCAGCTTCGGCTCTGCACCAGGTAGTTTCAGTAAGTGTACTGATTAAATGGTGGTGAATGTTGGAGGGTAGGCAAGTACCTTATATAAACCCAGTCTCAGCTATCACCTCAGGCAGCTGCAGGGTTAATGTTGATACAGTTCTCTATGCTGCTGTCAATCACAGGCCAGACTGGATACTTTTTTTGAAACAAAAAAAATGCTGCTTCTCACTCTAAATTATTTATGTAACAATCTATGGGCACCAGGAGAAGTTGAGCAGCAGAATGCACTGAGCAAGCAGAAAGGTGATTCAAGGCACCAGAACCCCCCCAAACATGTGACTGAGCAGGGGCCAGATGACTCACCTTGGAGGGCCATATCCGTCCCATGGGCTGCAGTTTGGGGACCCCTGACCTAAACTGATTAGTCCTTACAACAGGGGTATATTTTCAATCAGCTGTTATACTTACCTTAAGTTTCCCTCGCTGCTGCAGTCGACTTTGCCCCTTCGAATTTATCCGCTATAAGACCAGTGCGAAAAAGCACTATGCAAGGAAGAAATCGTAAGTGGACTGGAAAAGCAAGGGCAACTTCATGTAATTATAAAAGGTGTTTGGGGAAGTATCACAGGGTGAGGCATTTTGGCCCTTACCCTGGGTACTAGTAATGGGAATTAAAAGAGGAAGAAATGGAACAAAAGTATAATTTTAGCTACTTTCACACACTCCGCATGCAGCCAGGGGCGTAACTGCAGCCCCCCCCGCGATATTGGAGGCCAGACCCATGACACACAGCTGATTGCGTATCTTCCCATGAGGCCCTGATGTTACACCACTGCATGCAGCCTTTTTTGTTTACGATTCTTGAGTGGTTCAAGAGTGTCTGCCTTTAGCAGAAGCTTGGTAGAGTAGCTCCAAGCTAAGGGGTTGACTGCTGTGAGGTAAACTGTAAATGGCTTCTTTAGTTTGAAATACTGACCCTAAGAAAATCAGCCGATCATTTGTACTGAATTTTAATACAGTACATATTTCCAAATGGATTGTGACCTGTGCTTTAAGTGGACATTCCATTTTTGTTCCTTGCTCTGTAAGGCACCAATTGTCACATTATTGGTAATGACGCTGTTCCCTAGGTAATTAATCACATTAATCAAGTCATGGGGTGCTAATCCTTATGTTTATTGTTGGCATATTTCATTCCTTTTATCTTGAGTTTTATTAAGCATAGCATACTATGGTATTATAATGTTTTCATTTTGTACTTATGCATTTAAACTTTATTATTTGTTCTTCCTTTGGCGATATTCCTGCATGGAACCTAGAATTACTGGTAGTGAATAATGTGTTTTTGAATTACACACAGGCATGTTTAAAGAGCACAGGTGCCCATACTGTAGTTACCTGCATAAAGAGGGATGTCACATCATAGGACACCATAGTTTCTTCTGCACCAGATACTACATCTTGAATCTTGTTTGTGAAATCTGGCATGTGATGCTTAGAACGTCTTAAAGGGCCTTAAGATGTTGGCTAGGTATTTCGCAACCTTTAATTTTACAGAGTTGAGGCTACTGACTTTTGGTCTTAGTGGGCCCCTTCCTTGTGTCTTAGAGAGTCTATACATACTTGGAAGGGCCTCGTCAAGGTAGAGGCGATGATATATTGCTCGATCAATCGTTTTGTCCTTTTAATACTGTTGTAATAAGTCTATGACCCTTTTCTTGTAGTGGTTGGTTGGAACCCTAGAGACTAATACATGTTTTTATCATCCAGGAGTGTGGTTATCGTCCTAGGTATTGAGTTCCACAGTGCATTTTCTCTTATCCACAGGCAGAATGGTTATACTGGAGTGTTTCTTAAGGCCCCTGACACATCCCTGTCACTTCCCTCCCCTTCCCAGCAGCAGGCAGGGTACAGCGATCAGCTGTTAAAAAACAGCTAATTCTAGTACCTGGAGTAGCGTACCATCAGCTGTTTAAAACGCCTGTACCAGACCAGCAAAACAGTTGATCCCATGAACCTTTACTAACATACTGCTGTTTAACCCTTTCACTGCCACAGATCGTATATTCACGATCTGTGCAGTGAATGCACAAACTTTTTTGGGGAGGGGGGAAGCCACAGATCGTGTATTCACGATCTGTGGCTTCCCCCCTCCCCAAAAAAATTCGACTGCCCCCCTACCCCCCTTGATCCCCCCTCGGTTTCGTCCAAATCCGAGGGGGGTGTGGGGAGGAAAACAGTACCTTATGGTCCATCAGCCGGTCCATGAGGAGGAGGTGAGGAGGAGCTCTTCAAAAAAGGAAAGGGAGACCCCGGTGACTCACAGAACTTCCTCCTTCACGGTCTGGTCTTCCTAAGAAATGTACCATGCTGCCCCTGGTGGTCTTGTGGAGGTACTGCAGTGTGATCTCCATATAGATCATGCTGCAGTACGTATAGTAAAAGCTGTATGCTTGACAGCCTTACTATACATTTGTGAATGGAACTCAAAGTTCCATCACAAATAGGATTTTTTCTAAGTCTTTGCTACTGATCACCAAATTATTGATCTTTGGCAATGAATGAAAAATCACTTCCTGGAAAATGATTTCCGGGAAGTGATTTTTCCGATCGGTATCATTCCTAGAGATTTGATGATCCTTTAGGAATGATCCAAAAAAAAAAAGGGGAAATGCACACAAAAAAAATCTTAAAGTGATACACACACCGTTTTTTTTTTTTTTTACCCTAAAACTATAAATTAGCAAAAAACTTTGTCTTCTGCAAGCTTCCCGATGTCCCCGGTGATATCGGTAAAGTAAATGCGGATCATTTATTTGTTGGATTTCAAGGGAAACTAAGCCTATTTTAGTAGGAAATTTTGCAGAGGTACCAAAAAAAGACCGTATTGAATTTTTAGGATCAGTAAAGTGTGCAAAAACTTGTGTGACTCGCCGTACTAACTGGTTTTCACTAATATACCACTAAAAGGGGGAGTGGGGATAGAGTTGGGGGGTGGGTTGGGGCGTTTATTTAATTTTTTCTTGTAATTGCAATTGCGCATGGATTTGAGCTAGTTGGTGGCCCTGTCTCTGTTTGCACCCACCCTTATGGCATACCGTTTGATTCAGGACATGTGAGAGATTGCCATTTAGTGGGTTTTTTTGCTTGCCAAGTGGGTTTAGGTAGGATTTCAACCCTTGAATCATCTTATTTTATTTTTTCACAAAACCTCCTAAAAACACGGACTTCTTTGGATCAGTGGGTCTGGAATTCTTCATGTATGTATGAAAGCATGGCATCGTAACGTAGCTGAAGGTGTGTAGATTCCAAAAATATATAGTTTGTGGGGGGAATTTCCATGTTTTTGGACTGTTTCCTTAGAAAAAGGGTAGGCTGTTCAAATTACAAAGCACTTTGATTTTTTCTTGTAATTGCATTTGTGCATGCGTCCCATTTGAGCTAGTTGGTGGCCACGTCTCTGTGTGCATCCACACGAAGGGCATACCGTTTGATTCAGAACATGTGGGAGATTGATATTTAGTTGGGGGTTTTATTTGTGGGGGGCATTTCCAAGTTTTGGGGCTGTTTGAAATTACAGAGCACTTTGATTTTTTTCTTGTAATTACACTTGTGCATGTGTCCCATTTGAGCTAGTTGGTGGCCATGTCCCTGTGTACATCCACGCATATGGCATACCGTTTGATTCAGGGCATTTGGAAGATTGATAATTGACAAGTTTTTTTTACATGACATGGAAATTTGCCATGATTTTTAACTTTGAATTGTATTTTCATAAATTTTTCCTGAAAATCTGGTAAAAAAGCGAAATATTACATGAAACTGCACCCACACCATTGGTGGTATGCATAAAGGAATCACACCATTGTGTAGCTGAAGGTGTGTAGATTCCAAGAATATATAGTTTGGGGGGGTATTTCTAATATAGAGGGGTGTTTAGTCTGACAAATCTGAAAAGTTGCTGTAATTGGGCCATTGTTCATTGGCTCACTTTGTGGCTAGTTGATTCCACGTTTGCGTGTGTAACCATACATAGGGCATACCGTTTGATTCAGGACATTTGGGAGATTGATATTTGGTAACTTTTTTTTACATTACTTGGGATTTTGGCATGATTTCTACCTTTGAGAGTGTTTTTTTTTAATTTTTTTAGAAAATCTGCTAAAACTGTGAATTTCTACGAAGAACAGCGCCCACACCATTGATGGTATGAATGAACAAACTACAGAATTTTGTAGATAAAGGTGTGTGGATTCAAGAAATATATGGTTTGTGGGGGTTGTTTTGTGGGGAAAAATTGCAGACTGTTCAAATTCAGATTTGGCTGAATATTTTTGCTGTTTCTGAGCCATTGTGCATTGTTTCACTTTGTGGCTTTTGGCTTCCACGTCCACGTGTGTAACCACACATATGGCATACCGTTTGATTCAGGACATTTGGGAGATTGATATTTAGTAATGTTTTTTTAGATTCCATGAGGTTTTGGCATGATTTCTACCTTTTGAAGTTGTTTTTTGTTCATTTTTTCAGACAAATGCGAACTTCTACGAAGAACTGCGCCCACACCATTGATGGTATGAATGAACAAACTACAGTGTTACATAGCTGAAGGTGTGTAAATTTCAGGAATATATCGTTTGTGGGGGTTATTTATAAGTTACGGGGGTGTTTTGTGGAAAAAACTGCAGACAGTCTAAATTCAGAGTTGGCTAAATATTTTTGCCGTTTCTGAGCCATCGTGCATTGTCTCACTTTGTGGCTTTTCACTTCCACGTCCGCGTGTGTAACCACACATATGGCATACCGTTTGATTCGGGACATTTGGGAGATTGATATTTAGTAACTTATTTTTACATTCCATGAGGTTTTGGCATGATTTCTACCTTTTGAAGTTGTTTTTTTGTTCATTTTTTCAGACAAATGCGAACTTCTACGAAGAACTGCGCCCACACCATTGATGGTATGAATGAACAAACTACAGTGTTACATAGCTGAAGGTGTGTAAATTTCAAGAATATATAGTTTGTGGGGGTTATTTCTAAGTTACGGGGGTGTTTTGTGGAAAAAACTGTAGACTGTCCAAATTCGGAGTTGGCTAAATATTTTTGCCGTTTCTGAGCCATCGTGCATTGTCTCACTTTGTGGCTTTTCGCTTCCACGTCCGCGTGTGTAACCACACATATGGCATACCGTTTGATTCGGGACATTTGGGAGATTGATATTTGGTAACTTTTTTTTACATTCCATGAGGTTTTGGCATGATTTCTACCTTTTGAAGTTGTTTTTTGTTCATTTTTTTGGAAAATCTGGTAAAAGTGCAAACTTCTACGAAGAACTGCGCTCACACCATTGATGGTATGAATGAACGAAATACAGCGTTACATAGCTGAAGGTGTGTAGATTTCACCTATATATAGTTTGTGGGGGGTATTTCTGAGTTGGGGGGGCGTTTTGTGGAAAAACTGCAGACTGTTCAAATACAAAACTGGCTAATTTTTTTTTTGCTGCTACTGACATTTGGCACTGGTCACGCTCTGGGTCAGTTGGTAGCCATTTATCTGGGTACACCCATGAATGTGGCATACCGTTTTATTCGGGGGGGGGGGGGGTAGGCTTTCATATTTGAGATGCGTTTGAACTTTCCTCCACAGTTTTTAGCTGACATTGGCATTTGATTTTGTCTCTGATTTTACAGTTGAGGAAAAAAAGGAAAATGTGAGAAAATAACTTACAATTGGACGAAGAGCTGCGTCCGGGTATCTGCATTTTGATCGAAACTAACCTCACTCATAAAATCTTGTGGTTGCGTAGTTTCTAAAAATATCTCACTTGTGGGGATATTTTATTTAATTTGGTAGATATTCTATGTTAACTGTCAGTAGTGGTTATACATTTTAATTTGGTGTAATATTCTAGAAGGTGCAGTTTTAGTTTGGGGGGGTCTCCTGTACAGGAAAAGTCGGGTACCTACATATATCTGGTATTGTTGTACTCGGGAGTATCAGAACAGTAAGATTTTTGTGTGTAACCTTAAGATAACTATAAGTAAAAATGGGAAAAATCCATGAAAATTTGCAAATTTTTCATTTTTTTTACATATTTTACCCATAATTCCAGTAAAATTTCCAGAAAAGCTACAAAATTCTGTGCTGAAAAAAACAATGTATAATATTCCTGATTTACTTCAAGGTTTCCTACTGTAAAATTAGTCTAAAGCGATTAAGGGCAAAATCCTGAAAATTCTTCTGGCAGTTAACGCAAAAAAAAAATGAAATTCTCCTGGCAGTGAAAGGGTTAAAACAAAAAGTGGTACCTGGCATGCAGATCGGCAGGCCCTCTTGGTCCCCAGGCCCCCCTGTAGAAGGGAAGACAACACTTGACACATAAATCCGGAACATGTGCTTTCCATTCTCAATGGCTTTTTTTTTTTTTATAGTTCTAAATAAATGAGCATGAGCAGAGGAATATACAGAAGGCATAGTTTAGGTAGTAGTGGCATTTTAAAGTGTGTGTGTGTGTGTGTGTGTGTATTTTTACCCACTTTGTTGCTCATCTTTCTCTCATTTTCCATAAGGGCCTTAAAAAAAGGTAGAATCTTGTAACTGCTTCCTTTTCTGTGCAGGTTTCATAGCACGGTGAGGCAGTTTGTAATTATATACCAAAGTTAAGTGTTATCTAGGGTTACCAGATGATCTGGCAAAGCAGGCTGATCTCAGTGTTACAGTAATTGACTGACTTCATTTAAACTGCATTATTTCTGACTCAGACTTGCTGCACTGGTTTTTAATAGGTGCCCTCTGATGTTTTACTGATCAGGGAATCCTAGTGTAATCGTTAACTACGTAGAATAGATTTTTGAGCCAGAAGCCTTTGTTTACACAAGTTTTTAATTTAGATTATGTTGCATAGAAATGTTTTTTGAATAGCAATGCTGTTGTGACATGCTGTGCTATAAAGTTTAATTGGCTGATGCAATAAGAAGTGCAAAAGTTTGCCTCTTCTTATAATTTAAAGCAACCAATAAAATGTTAGCTTTTTACTGGGTTACTGCATTTAGGTAACATCTGATTGGTTGCAGCAGATTGATTACATGGGTTAAGTTTTGCACCTTTTGTTGTATGAGACTTAAGTATGGCTACAAATAAATAAAAATATGATCTAGGGCTTATCTCTGCAGTAGCATGCTCAGTTACATGTTTTATCGTAAGGTTTCCATAAAAAACATGTAAAGGGAATTTTACATTTTTTATTATGAACCACACATCAAGATTGTTTTGGTGATGTTTGCATCCATATGGTAGTGTGTATTGGACTTGTGTTTCCATTCATTCTCCTGTCTCTCTGTATGGATGGGCATAACTAGTTACTGTCAGACATTTCTCTGGAAGTGGCGTCTCCCTGAAAACTGAATTGGGTTGGTGTTAAGAGGCTTTAATTTCTGCTCCCTGAAAACCTGAAATGTTGCATTTTGCTGAACACAGGTATTCCAAAAAGAACATAGCAGCAAGGAATTTACATTGGGAATACATTATAGTATTTCCACATGTGCAATCCTTTAGCAATGCAGCACATGTGTTATTATCTGGAAACATTCATGCTTTCACTGTTAATTTAAAGACAAAAACATGTTTGCCATGATTTTTGCTTTTTTTTTTTTCAAGTGTTTCTGGCTTATGTAAAATGCTGATATTTTAAAGGCAAGTATCTGATTTATAACTATAGTTCCTGGGAACTACGTATATATCTTCCAGCTTTCACAGCCAGCAGCGAACCTGTCAATACGCTGTCTTTGCAGTCTTGCCTCTGTTTTGATAATGCTTTGCCTTTTCCCATGGACCTCTGGGGTCTCCCATGACTTCTGTGTTCTAACGCTGTTTTACTTGGGGGCCCTGGGGCAGAGGAAGAAGGGGGGTTTGTATTGTGTTACTAACTTGAATGCCTGGCAATATAGTACAGCATTTAATCTCTGAAGCACAGTACTGAAGGCCTTCAAGTCTCTGGGGAGAGGTTACTGTAGGGCATTGTTCTCTGCTGTTATTCAGTACTTCTGCTTTGGTTACTAGGATGCTGCAAGCAGAGACATTAGGTAACTAACTTGTTTAACCCGTTCAACCTCTGGCTTTGGATTTGTATTGCCCCGTGGCCAAATACCCAGTTCTCTGTGAACCTACTATAAGGATTTCCAGGACTGCATTTAGCACCCCAATAGTCTTGTGTTGTCATGTAAAATGTAAGCCATGAATTTCTGTTACCAACAGCAAGAGGAAAAACTACATGGCATAGCCTAATTGTACCTAATAAATTCCACGTTTTGTATTCATTTTTTGTTTTTCCATGAAGCCAACAATCGCCTTTGCACAGCCTGTAAACTTAATTTATAAAAATTGTAACCCCTTAAATTATATTCTGCCAGATTTTGCTGTGAGCTGCCATAGCATTTTTGCAGGAAGTGAAATCATTTATGTGGGTTTATTTGTATTTGCTGAGATGGTTCATGTCTCTGACCTTTTGTTAAGATGATCTGCATGATTTATACACGATACATATATCATATTATTACACATGTTACGGTCTGCTTTACAGATTTTCTTATGGATTTTAACAAACTGTAATTGTCAACATGCAAATAAAATACATATTTAGAGATTTGCTACATGTTTCACAGGACATGCATTAAACCTGTCATTACCAGAGCTTGTTTGGCATGTAGTTGAAACCAGACATACCAGTGACAAATGGGTGTAGTTCTGACTAATGAATTTGCAAGATAAGTTTTCTTAAAAATTGCACTGTGTATTTTTGAGTGCATCAATTACCGTATATACTCGAGTATAAACCGACCGAGTATAAACCGAGACACCCACTTTTACATCTAAAAAGGAGTAAAAGTGGTTGACTGGTTGACTCGGGTATAAACCGGGGGTAGAAATTATGACCACAACTGCCTTCTGATTCTGTATTGCTTTGAGGCTTTGGTTTCCCTTTAAATGGACAGCAGAATTCCCATACAGTAGTCCCATACAGTAATAGCCAAATCCAGTATTGCTATTACTGTATGGGACTGCTCTATGGGAATTCTCCTGTCCATTTAAAGGGCAACTAAAGCCTCAAAACAATACAGAATCTGAAGGCAGCAATAGATATCATCCTCCTTCTGATTCTGTAATGTTTTGAGGTTTTAGTTGCCCTTTAAATGAACATCAGAAGTCCCATACAGTAATAGCTATACTGTATTTGGCTATTACTGTATGGGAATTCTTATGTCCATTTAAAAGGCAATTAAAGCCTCATTCCTTGGCACTCCAGATGTTTGGAAACTACAACTCCCAGCATGCTTTAGTTGCTGAGAGTTGTAGTTTTCAAATATCTGCAGTGGCAAGCAATAGCCACTGCAGGAATTACTGTGCCTTCCCCCCTTCTGAATCCCCACAGTCTCCTACCTGCTCCACATGTTCCCCTGCAGGCTGCTTTGGATCCTCTTCTAAGCTCTGACGTCACTACTCAGCGCCGGCCTCACTTCCCAGCGCAGAGTAGTGCCGTCAGTCAGCAGAGGATGCGGAGTGTGCGGCCGCCGGAGCAGGTAAGTCTTTGACTCGAGTATAAACCGTGACTCGATTTTCAGGCTATTTTTTTAGCCTGAAAATCTCGGTTTATACTCGCGTATATACGGTATTTGGTATTAATTCCAGTTCAGTTTGAGTAGGTTTACATAAAAAGCAGTTACAGCTGGCTGCCAGGCCTCACCTGAAGAAGGGGGCATTCCCCCGAAACGTTGTGACGTGTGATGTGTGGATCACAATAAAAGTTTTCTAATCTTTTGGAGTGCGACCCTCAATTGTCTTTTTTCCTGCGAAGCTGTTGGTTCCAAGGGGAAGAACCCACGAGGCGTCTGCACCCATAGTTGGATAGAGTGCACCTCCACCATTGTTTATCTATCAGGCCAATGTTTTCTTGTTTCCATATTGCAAATGTTTTTTACTGCTATAGAGATTCCCCCAATCTGTTTGGTCACAGCAGAAAAAGAAATGTGGAAAACAAGGTTTTGCAACTAAAAAATCTGCTTAGTTTGACTCCTGACAACAATCTGTGATCAATCTGTGAATCTGGGATTAGTAGTCTTTTCTGTGTCTATTAAACCATGCTATTTAAGAATTTTATTCCATTCTATTTCTTTCCTTTTCTACCCTTTCCCATGATGCCTTTGCAGGTGGAGATGTCCCTGCTGAACAGATGCTATCAAGATCTCTCCTCTCAAATTAATCTCATCCTCCTAGAAAGACTGTGGTATGTGATGCTAGAGCAGTTCCTAATGAAATATGTCTGGAGTGCTTCAGGACTAGTTATGGTGGCCGTTCCCATCATTACAGCTACCGGCTATGCCGAGAGTGGTAAGTGAATACAGTTAAGTACAAAAATTAGGGCCTTTTAAAGGGTATCTCCACTCGTTTTTTTAAGTTTTGTGAATCCAGTTCTATTGAAGAACGGGAGGTAAAGGAGCTGTGCCTTACCTTCCGTTCTTCAATAGAACACACAGGAGCCAGGAGACAAGGTAAAAAACTTACCCGCTTGCTCGCTCCACCGGCGCGTAGTCTGACAGGTCCCGACGGACCTTGTCTTCTATGCGCATCGCGATCTATTGCGCATAGAGACAGGTCCGTCGGGACCTGTCAGACTAAGCGCCGGGGGAGCGAGCGAGCGGGTAAGTTTCTTACCTTGTCTCCTGGCTCCTGTGTGTTCTATTGAAGAACGGAAGGTAAGCCACAGCTCCTTTACCTCCCGTTCTTCAATAGAACTGGATTCACAAAACTTAAAAAAACGAGTGGAGATACCCTTTAACTAAATATCATAATACTGATAGGACTCACAGTCCATTCTGCACGTATTTCAGCTGTTATAAGGGGCACAACATGTGTTTAATAGCCATTCCCCCTCTAGCAGGGATTGAATTTGGAATGTAACTTTATTTGGCTTTACTACAATTTCACCTTTAAATCTATATCTAGGAAAGTGGGCTACATTTCCAGAACATTGTCCTTGTTACATAGTAACAAAGGAACTGAGGTTGAATAAAGACATCCATCAAGTCCATCCTTTTTAACCCTGCCTAACAGTTGATCCAGAGGAAGGCAAAAAAACTCTAGTATTTACCAAAAAAACAAAACTTTTTCCATTAGAGATTCACTTAACACAGAGTTATTATGGTGTAGGTGGCACCAGGGTTGCTAAACTTTTACAACATATAAAAAAAAACAAGGGTGGGTCTACATAGTCCTAAATATTTAATATCCTTCAGTATCTTGTAAATTATATTTTTAGAAGAGATGCTTAGCTATGTCATCAGTTTTAAACCATTATTAGGTATGTCATCACTGTCACATGAGTCACATGAGCTATATTATAAGATGTAATGTACGTTCCATATTTTCATTGAGAAAGCACCTTTGGTTCCATGACCTGTATAAAATTGCACAACCAGCAGCCTGTGTCTTTATATTAAATATTAATGGATGCAACCCTCCCCGCTGCTGTGCCAGTGGCACTATTCTCGATTTCTAATGTTGGGGCACACGCGTTAGAAACAGTGAGGAGATGGGGCACACTATCCTAGCACAAGTTTCAGAGCTTTGTACAAGTTAACCATGTAAGTATCGGACTTGGGATTAGGACCTCTCTATAAGTTAGCTTCTCGTTCTCTGTATCTTAAGTTATAGCCTTGTAAAGTTACATACAATACATGGATTATGGAAGCACTCCAATTAGGCTAATTTACAACTACATTTAGTGGAAGTGCTACTGATCTGGTCAAACATTTATACAAACATAGAAAAGATAATCAATGCACATTCCTAGGCCCCATACAATATCATATTATCTGCACACTGGCATACTTTATAAACAAAGGAAGTTACACTTCCCAGACTGTGCCCAAAAATCGATTCCCCCCCAAGCTAATTATAGACCTGCAACCATTCTCTGTCCTTTTCTCTACCTTTAAGACAAAAACGTTTATTTTCAGGCTTGGGGCTAGCTTTAAAAATGATTAAGAAGTTTTGGGGTCGGGCTTATGATGCAGCTGATGATGCTCTGTCTCAGCATTGGGCATGCTTCAACCTTAAACTTGGAGGCAGACCAGTGGTGCTGGTGATGCTACAGCTCACAGCGCTAGCAGGAAAAAACACCCATAATACCGCTGTAACTTAGGAAAGACTGCAGTTAGAAGCATGATCCTGGAGTAATTTTAAAGGTAGGAGAGTACCCTTTTAGTAAAGGCAACTTGTATGGAGACCACAGAAGAGGGGACTTCTATTTATTATAATAATAAAATGCTTCTATTCAACAATATTGAAATTCAATGTATAAGAGTAGTGTTGTGGGAAGAGGGATTATTTCAATATTTCAGCCCTACAGCTTTATTAAAATGCCCAAGGGTTGCTAATATGTGGCACAAAGGGCAACCTCCCATTCTGCTTTCTATGTGGAACAATCGCATATTAAATACAACTGTAAGTGTCTGTCAATGTCCTGATCTGACTTTACTACGATGCAATGCCAT
Source organism: Hymenochirus boettgeri (assembly GCA_019447015.1). NCBI lineage: Eukaryota > Metazoa > Chordata > Amphibia > Anura > Pipidae > Hymenochirus > Hymenochirus boettgeri. The sequence continues at coordinate 142,667,191 of CM033476.1, read as the reverse complement.
CATTAAAACGAAATCGCTCCATTGGGGGTAGGAATACTCAGTCCTACATCCCCTACAAATATAAAATTAACCTTAAAAAACAAAAGATAATAAAAATGTAAGACTATGACCTAAGTGGATTGTGTCTTTTATAATCTTCAATATAGTGAAGGATGGAATGCACCTTATCCTGAATAGAGAAGGACATTATCAGCAAAGGGCATGTACTGTGGCCGAAGTCCAATACAAATTGTGCTGAGCATTAAATCTAGGACTGGAAGCACAGTGACCTTGAGTGCTATCTTTCCCTGGTATTTGAACATGACATATAAGCAGTTGGGCAGAAAAGTGAGCTGGTTCTGCACTGTTGTTGGCTAAAGATTTTGGAATATATATATGTAAGGCCCAAAAAGCACAAATGTGGCTGAAATAGTAGGAAAGACTAAAGACCTCATTCATCTCTCAATATAATAAGTGGAAAAAAATTCTAAATTTACTGCTTTAAAGGGCTTGTCCACCCCTTTCATTAACTTTTTGCCAATTAATAGTTTACCTTCCCCCAGCCCCAACCGCTGTAAATGATTTGTTAAAAAGAGCCCCGATAGTTACTTACCTTCCCTCTATCATCCGCCTAGAACTGCAAGCAGGGGGCGGGATCGGCAGCCACGTCTGTGATTAGCTGAGAGGCAGCCAATCACGGAAGTGGCTGCCGGCTGCACAGAACGCCGGGGGAGAGAGGGAAGGTAAGTAAAGTTCGGGGGACTTTCTAAGAAATCATTTATAGCGGTTGGGGCTGGGGGAAGGTAATCTATTGTTTGGCAAAGGGAAATTACACTAGGGGGAGGGATCGCAAAATGGGAGGGGGAGAATGGCTGCAGTGCGAATGCCAAACTTCCAGAGGGGAGACGAGGCAGAGTCCTATATGGACTCTGCTAACCTCCTGGTGGGAAGTTTTTGGGACTTGGGGGAGGGGGGGTTACTGGAGAACCATTTGGAGCTGGGATGTAAGGTAAGGATTTTTATTCACTACAGAGTGGGGCCAGTAGTGGGGGGAATTATAGGTTTGGGGGTGGACATGCCCTTTAAAGTAGAATAGTATGGGAGGTATGATTAGGATTGTAGCAAGCAGCTTACAAATTGAATCTGAATCTGAGAGGCTGTGTGTGGAAGAGAAGTAGGGCTGCTCATTTTGATCCTTTTCATTTTCATTTTGCATGGAAAGAATATTGGGTGGTAGGAATATGGGGCTGTTGTGTTAATAAATCACAACTAATCCAACAAAAATATCAACTAGATCAAAACAGTCAATCCAATCAGACATCGGTGGGTGAGCAGTTGGAGTTTGACAGTCTAAGAGAAAAAAAATGAAAATTGTGAATATCTGAGAGTATTGAAGACACATTCAGGGAGATTCAATAAAACTTGTTATGGTTGTGGGCGTGGCTTGGCACGGGTCCCGTCCGATCGCATGTAGTGAGAGCTCCTGATCTCATCCCCGTTCCAGCAGAGCTAATTGCCCCAAAAAAACCTCCCGAATCGAAATGGGTAGACCTAAACCCCCAAGGACACCAGCCTCACAAACGGAGCCACAAATCCCAACTTAAATAAGTTTTTCAACAAACCCAAACCGGACTCCAAATCCAAGATGGCGGCCGACCTGATGCGGAGGCGCAGTGAGAGCCCAGATCAAGAGGAACACCCTAGCTCCCCCTCTGATTCAAAAGAGGACGCAGAATGACTAGATGACCTAGGATCGGTCCTACGATCACTACCTACTAAAGGGGATTTTGCTAACCTATTAACAAGGTAGAGCAGACCTGTAAGGAGATTGCGTCGCTGCGTGCCGATATAAAAGACATCAGCAACAAGGTAGGAGAGCTAGAAACACAAACCGAACAACACGAAACCGCCTTAGCACAAATAGGCGCCGACATGACAGTTCAAAAGGCACTAACCCGCTCCCTCCTTAACCAGCTCGATGATCTCGAGAATAGAGGCCACAGAAACAATATAAGGATAAGAGGCCTTCACGAAAACATAACAACGCCAGACCTGCCCAAAGTTTTACAAAAAATCTTCAATACCTTACTCGAGACACCAGAGGATTCTCCCATAGAGCTAGACAGAGCACACCGAGCTTTACTCCCCAGGGAGATCAATGATTCCAGTCCGCGGGACGTGATCTGCTGCGTCCACTATTACTCAATCAAAGAGCAAATAATGGCAAAAGCAAGAAACTGCACGGATATAAGCTGTCTTTGTTCTCGGATTTGTCACGCAGGACACTACAACAGAGAAGGGCCCTCAAACCCTTACTCTCCCTACTACAAGAGCGTAACATTCCATATAAGTGGGGCTTTCCATTCTCTCTCATCGCAAAAAAGGATGGTAAAACCTCTATCCTCCAAGTCCCGGAGAATCTCCACACGTTCCTAAATAAACTGGACTTACCTCAAGTCTCCCTCCCTGAATGGGATCAACCTACCCTTACTACATACATACCGACGAGAGAGGCCTGGAGGACCCAAAAATCTACAAAGAAAAATGTCCCTGTCAATGATAGCTCGGGAAGCCACTCCACATTCAAGGAAAGAGTCTACAAAGACTCCTCAATAACGCCTGTAACAGGTCCCCCACAACTCCCAAACTTACTTTTGGGGCAACAAAAAGGAATTCTCAATTCCTAACCCACCATACAAAAGGACACCAAGGGGCACAGTGACCACCGATGAGACCCACAACAACCTCTATCCCCACTAGGGATGAATACCTCCCAAGGGACCCGGGAGGTCAACGTTATAAGGTTTTTCACCAGGCACCAACCTGGTCATGTTCTTTATTTTTGTTTATACTGTTTATATTGTTGTTTAAGATGTACACGTTTTACATGTTTTTTAATGTACTTTTAAACCCGCTTAGGAAACCAATCCTAATAACAGGCTTCCTGTGCAGTGTAAATGCTCCCTCCATACTAACACCTCAGTACACCAACTGCTGTCGACAATATATGTTACAAAGTAAAGGTGTGGCGTTAGCTCTGTATTGCACAGGAAATCTCTTTTGTATACTTTCACTCCCCCCCTCCCTAACACCTTTCCCCCTCCAAATCTCCCCCAATCTCATTAGCCCAGGTCTATATTACTTACAGGAAAACTTTGTTAGCCCATTATGGGGACGAAGCTAAGGGTCTGCACATTAAACGCTAAAGGTTTAAACGTACCTCAAAAATGTTCACTAATTCTATATCAAATGCACAAGGAAAGAATAGACATAATTATGTTGCAAGAGACACATTTTAAGACGAATGTAATCCCTTCAATCTGGGACAAAAATTACACTCAGTGGTTTCATAGCACAAACCCAGAGGCTAAAGCAAATGGGGTATCCATATCACTCCACAAAAAAACTACACGCAGTAATCACAGAAACACAAATAGATTTACAAGGCAGATGTAATGCTAAACATCACCATACATGAACACAAACTCACATTAGCTAATTGATATCTACCTAATCAGTCACAAATTAATACCAGCATCCACGATCTCGAACAACTAAACAAGTTCGCCAGTGGACATATAATATTAGGGGGCAATTTCAATCTAGTACTAGACCCAAAACTAGACTCTACATCAGGACACACACATCTCCTATAGAGCCCTCAATAAACTCAAACGGAAACTTCATAACACACAAATCATGGACATCTGGAGAATTTTACACCCAAACACAAAAGATTACACATATTACTCTGCCCCCCATAACACTTACAGTAGATTGGACCTATTTCTAATCTCCCATAACCTACTATCATGGCGACCAGACTGCTCGGTGGGAATGTCCGTATGATCGGACCATTCCCCAGTTTACCTCACAATAGAGATACCCACAAACTCTAAACCACCATGGAACTGGAAACTAAACGAACACTTACTGAGGGACAAAATCTGCACACAAGATATCCAATGGAACATATCCATATTTACGGAAACCCACCAATCAGATCCCTCACGCCCGCCCCATACCAATGGGAAGCTTTAAAATGTGTTCTTAGGGGCATTCTGATAAAACACGGCACAAGGGTAAAAAGAGAATCTGTTAAACATATCCAACACCTACAATCAGAGATCTTAAGATTAGAAACCACACATAAACTGCACAGAGACGCACAAACACAACAAGAATTACTGCAAGCTAGAGGTCAACTTCTTCACATCCTCAATAGAGCCAATTGCTTAAGACAAGATTACAAAAATAGTGATGTACGAACACAGCGACAAATGTGGCAGACCCTTGGCTAATTTTCAAAGGTAAAATCCGCCCAAGAAGTATTGGTGCACAGGTCGGAGGACATCGCTGAGCAATTTAAAAATTTCTATTCCAAATTATATGCAATTCAAACACCACACACCTCCCCTACCACCCACAACATACTAGAAACGAAAGAGTACCTAAAGAAAACAGCAATACCTGCTCTAACACCAGAACAAACATTATCCCTAGAATCACCCTTTTCCATGACTGAACTGAATCAAACTTTGTCATCCCTTAAAGGGAACAAAAGCCCGGGACCAGATGGATTCATAACCCCATTTTATAGAAATATCACCACAACTACTCAAAGCATACAACAATATCTCTCCAGATTCTCCCTTCCCCGCACAAGCGTTAGAGACGCATATTGTGGTCATACCAAGAGCCAGTAAGGACCCAACTGTGCAGTAGTTACCGACCTATATCCTTAATTAATATCGATATAAAAATATATGCTAAAATGTTAGCCTCAAGACTAAAACTCCTTGCCCCCACTTGGATCAACAGAGACCAAGTGGGATTTATCCCTGGCAGGGAAGGAAGAGACAATACCATTAAAACCATAATTGTAATAGATCAAGCACACAAACTAAAAACCCCTCTTTGCCTCCTTTCTTTAGACGACGAAAAGGCGTTCGATAGGGTCAGTTGGGATTTCCTAAGGCTGGCTCTGTCCCAAGCCAGAGTGGGCCAACATTGCTTAAACAAAATAATGGCGCTGTACTCACACAACTCCGCAAAAGTTCGAATAAACGGCCAAATATCCGACTCTTTCCGATTATACAATGGCACCCGCCAGGGTTGCCCTCTTTGACCATTACTCTACATTATAACTATGGAACACCTCACCAACGCAATCAGATCCAACCCCAATATCTCCGGCATAACAATAAACCAAACAAACCACAAACTAGCCTTATATGCAGATTACCTACTCCTATATATATCCAACCCCCACATTTCAATCCCGAACCTACTCTCAGCAACACAAATTTATGGCTCTCTGGGCAACTTCAAAGTAAACTTTCAAAAATCAAATTGCCTAAACATCAACCTACCAGAGGATGTATTCAACTCCATCAAAAATAACTTTCCCTTCAAAATACAGAAAAATTCTATCACATATCTTGGGATTAAAATCCCAGCAAATTTAAAGGACCTATACCAATTGAATTTTATTTTATTTCCTCCGACCTGGGCAATTGGGCAAATAAAAATCACTCTTGGTTTGGGAAAGTCAATGTTATTCGTATAAATGTTTTACCTAGAATAGTATATATCATGCAAGCCATACCCATAACTCTGCCACCCGTATTTTTCAAATCCTTGCAAAGCCTAATGACCCATTTTATATGGGGAAAGAAAACCCCCAAGACTTAATCGGATATAAAACAATATCATTATGCAATATTGCTAACCCACATAACAGACTGGTTTCATCATACAATTTTCTTTCTTTCTACCACATATCCTTCAAATGTGGGATAAAATCTTAAAGAAGCAAAAGCTCTCCCAAATCCCTGGCTATATGTCACCAATAACCCACTCCCCACAATTCCTACCCGGCCTACAATCAAACCCATTCCTGATATGGAAAAGAACGGACACACCGAGATTGGACCAAGTTATAAAACAGAAACCGCTAATCCCAATCAATATAATAATGGATACACTACCAATTAACCCCTGGCATAGTTCCAATACTGTAAACTACAACACTACACAAAAGCATTATTAAAGGATACATATTTCAAACCAACGCCATTTGACCTGCTATGCACAAGATCATCTGCCCCACAACATCTTATATCAACCATATACCGGATTCTAAGATCTATAACAGCAGACCAACTCCCAACATTCGCACAAAAATGGGAGAAAGATCTCAACCTCTCATTCTCCAAAGAACTGTGGGAACAAAACTTTACTCTTACACACAAGCTCTCAAGAGCTTGCAAGGTACAAGGAAAAAATTATAAACTTCTCACAAGATGGTACAGATGTCCCACGCTGCTGCATAAAATATTCCCCTCAGTACCAAACACCTGCTGGAGTCCAAAAGGACCCTGGCACCATACTTCACATATGGTTTGACTGTCCACCAATAAAACAGTTCTGGACACAGATCATAAACCTATACAATGATATTTATGCAGACCAAATTGCCTGCATACCTCAACTCACTCTCCTAAATATCACGCCTGAACCACGGATAGACATCAGACCCACTATCTTGGGCTTCTTCCTGATTGCAGGCAAAGCAGTGATTCCCCGACATTGGAAAAAGCAATCCATTCCCTCCATAAAAGAATGGATATCGGAACTCAACCGGATCATGAGAATGGAGGAACTTACAGCTGTGGCTGACAATAACTCTAAAAAATTCAATACGCAATGGTCGTTATGGATATCTTTCCAGGACTGGGACAGATACAAAAATCTGAACTCAGCGTAAACTTGATCGCTCCCAGCTCGCAAAAACCAAGGAAACCCCATCCGAACACCACCCCCATCTATTAATTTACAGAAAACCTGCTGTATACGGTGCAATATAATACCAATTCATTGTAATTAATATGAGAGCATAATAGACCTGGGCAAACACCCCCCCCCCTCTTTAAATACATGGAATGCTAAGGTAGAGAAAATAGCAAACAAACCATATACCTACTATAAGACTAAAATTGTATATGATCTGTAATTACAATGCATCCTTTATCTTTATCATTATGACCATTATCAATAAAAAAATTTGAATTTAAAAAAAACTTATGGTTAAAAATGGGGCTAATTTTGTCCCAACCAATCCGATATTATTTAACATTAAATCTGATTGGTTGGGGCAAAATTAGCACAGTTTTTAACGATAAGAACTTTTATTGAATAACCCTTATATTTATTTAACCAGTGATGAAATCTGCTAGATCAAAAAAGTAGGTTCAGGAACAAGCTGTTCTGTGCTACAACATGGTTTGCATTTTGTTTTTCAGACTCTGAGGAAGTTAAAAGAGCTGCTATGGAAATGAAAGAGGAGGAGCTGGTGAGCGAAAGAGCTGAAGCTTTTACTACAGCTCGAAACCTTCTAACAGCTGCAGCTGATGCCATCGAGAGAGTCATGTCATCCTATAAGGAGGTATCTGGCACCAATTTTCTGAAACCAGATGACATTTTTTCTTTTTGAGCTAAATGACACAATGAATCGTATAATTGTACCTGAATACACATAATATGAATTCTCTCTTGATATATTCTTTCTAAGGATTATGTCCATTGTTCTCCTGTGCGACTGAAGGTTTTTTGATCCCTTTCCTTCCTGCACTATAGGACAGAACAAACTGCTTGGCTGCTACCAAGCAGCCTGTCTGTATAGGAACATTAGGTAAATCCTGATTGGAGAAAATAGTCTAAAATGTGTATGAGGCCCAAGATCTGTTCTGTAAAGCAGTGCTTTACAATTAATCTAACCTGTACCAAATGAGGTTACATTGGGCACACAAATAGTATTGTCTATTCCATAATGAATTACAAATAAAACAAAGTATGGGTTTATGTAAAAAGACTTGCAATTTTAACAGTGCGTCTAATTCGCAGCAACTAATCACGTGTTTTCTAACTTTAGAAGAAACCGGGTAAATAGCTAATTGCTAATAAGTTTCTCACTACATATGCACGTACTTGGAGACTCTGATCTGCCTATTTCTCATTTCTATTAATGGACAGAATCGATACAATTTTATAGATCTTCCACTAATTAGACAATCAACTCTTTTTACTACCCTTCCATGTCAGGGTTACACCTGCAGCACACAAGTATGGTGGAGATTATTGGCTTATACAGAAAGGTATATACCTATAGCAAGTTTGTCTTTCAATGGCGTTTCCTTTCTCTGTTAAGAGTAATCCATTAATGAAATGCATTGTGGTTTGTAATTTCTTTACCTACATAGAGTAATAATAGCTGACCTGTGACTTTGGCAGGTAACTGAGTTGACTGGTTACACAGCTCGAGTCCATGAAATGTTTGAAGTGTTTGAAGATGTGCAGATAGGCATCTATAAACGGCCCGGAGAACTAGAAGCCATTACGAAGGACAAGGATGTCATCCAGCATGGAATACGTATTGAAGGGCCACTTGAGATAAAAGGTAATGTATACCAAGTATGAATGGCATTCTTTGTTTCTTATGTTGTAGAAATATTTTTGTATTTCATTTTCAAATGTGTCATTTTTCACGTTTCTTTTTTTACTGTCACCAAATGACGGTGAAATGAGCCAACACTATTGCTGTGAATCTTAAAGGATAAAGGTGTAACACAAACCATGGATCTCCTCCCTAGCACATAACCAGATATTCCTTATAATGGGGCCCAAGAATTTACTGGACTTGAACAGCAAATGTGACTAAACCCTCCTAAATTACCCAATGTCGAGAAACACGTGACTAATTCCCTGTACCTCTGCATGTAGGATAGCACAACATAACATATTTTGTATTTGACCTATTTTTAACTTAGTCATTTGTGTCAATTAAATGTAATGCTTAAAGGACCACTAAACTGCAAAATTAACTATTTTCACCCTAAATCTATAATTGTATGGAGGCTGGATCAAGTATACTTACCTCCTGTTTTCCTGTCTTTTAAGTGATAATAGCTCTAAGGTTCGTACACACGTGCGATCGTGGGTCTCAACCCGCGACGCACTTGTGTACGAATGTTCATTTCAGCCGATAATCGGCCCGTGTGTAGGGCCTTTATCGGCCGAAACGGACGTTCAGTCGGGGATCGCTGAACGACCGACTTGGTGGATCCCCGAACGACCGTCCGTTTCGGCTGATAAAGGCCCTACACACGGGCCGAAACGAACGTTCGTACACATCATGCGTCGTGGGTTGGGACCCACGATCGCACGTGTGTACAAACCTTTTATTGCCAGTGCTCAGCTCTCTGCATGACTTCAAAGGAAAATATTGTTACACTATTGTTACATGCAGGAAACAATGGGTAGAGAATTAACCTACCTGACCTATAACAATATTTTCTTTTAGGCAGGCAGAGTAAGAGCTGGCATTAAAACCTCTAAAGCGTGTAACTCTTGGAAACGTCAAAGTGCTCTGAACTCTTTAAAATGCGCTCGTATTAATGTGAGTTTGAGGAGTGTCTTAAGTGCACATCTCACATTCCACACATTGTTTATTTTGATATCCCAAGCAGCTCTTTGCTAGAAAGTTTACCTTTATAAAAATACATTAGGTTCTATATAAGGGATGTACAGATAGTATTTAAACATTATGAGCAAGTTGGACAAATCTAGCAAAATTCCACTCTACGGTAAAAACCTTGCTGAAAATAAGAGCATCATAAACTATTTGTTAGCAAAATTGTAGCAAGGGAGCCCATGTGTGCAACAGGTGTCACTTTTAACAATGCATTTTTATTCTGTTGGACAGGGAGAGTGGTGGATGTAGAGAACGGGATTGTATGTGAGAACATCCCTATTGTCACTCCTACAGGAGATGTAGTGGTTGCAAGTCTAAATATTCAGGTGAGTTGCATCATTGGAACAGTCTTGTTTTTTGCAATCTCTGCAAGACTATGCACGGTACAATACCAAGAAGGTTTTAAAGTACATCTCCACCCACTAAACCTTACACATAGCTTAAGGACCCTCTGTCAGGAAAGTGTGTAGTGACTTGGTAAGAATGGGTTAACTATTGGTATCAGTTCTTAGGACCAATAAAAATACCATTCCACCCTGGAACAGTCCTATTGTTTATATTACGATTAGTGAAGCATGGAACCAGATCTCCTTTTCTAGACAATGTGGAGCCGAACCGTGCATCTGGAATTCTCTTCAGCTAGGGGTCTGGTGGGTACTAAGAGGTCATCTTAAGGACAGTCATACATGTAAAATAAATGTATTTCGGTATTGGAATGTGTAAGATAGAAACCAATATTACATCTGTGAATGGGAAAGTATGCCCATTAATATGATACCCAACATGGAGCCCTTATTCCCATGCCAAGGCGAGTTATTAATATCTGGGGAAATATGGATAACACACAGGTCATGTTTGGTATTGGAGGAATTGATAATTAATACTGGAAAGGAATATGTGGTCAATATCTCAATACAATGTACATATCTACATTTAAATGGAATCTGCCTAAATGAGGGGGAATGAATGCTTTTGGCTAGTCGTAAATCTGGACATTGCTAGACACTCCCACCTCATGCAATAACCAGGAGGAGGGGGTGTTTCATCAAATAGTTTAAAAAGCCTGGTAGCCCAAATAATGTTGTTCATACTTGGGGACATGCTAAAAACGTGTGTATGGACCCAATGTTTCATCCTGCCCCAGGACACAGGACTTCTTCTAGTGAGTAGGGTCTGTGAATATTTTTATCCTTTTTATTTTATATAACTGTTGTACCTATTGTATGTCATTTTATTATAACACCATTTTCTTTTATTTTTGTATTATATGCACTGTCCACCTTTTGGAATATTAAATCTAAAATTTAATAAGTTTTGTCTTTGATGCTCTAAAAGAACTCAGTTAGCCTCTGATAAGTTTATATGTGGTTGAATGGAATGTTTTGCAGTGTAAATGGTAATTAACTCTGTGACTGCTTGTGAAGGACTGATGCCAATTAACCAGTTAGTTGCTGGAGTGAATGGTGTAGTGTTAACCATTTAGCTGCCAGGACAGGAGTGTGCATAGTCAGTGAGAGTCAAGAGTGGGTTTTTGGGGCGTCTTTAAGGCCGTAACTTAAAGTGGTGGCAGCGAATACCGATTAATTAGTCAGATAACGTGCCCAGCGAACTGGCGTTCGTGACACCCTCCAATACACTTTCAGTTATACTTGCCTTTTCCAAAGATTTTAAACTTGATCCCTCATTAGCAGGTATACAACAGAGTTGTGTAAGATAAGGTGGTCATGCATACAAACAATAATGGGTGAATCCTGTTGGGGAACGATGGGATTTACCCATTATCGTTCGTGTGTAGGGGATGTTCCCGACTGATTTACAAAGACATTATATATATATATATATAATATATATATAACATATACCCTGTTAATCAAAAACATCTAACAGCATTTTATTAACCCCAATGCATAGTTGCAGTTACACATGTAACATAAAGCAGCCATATCGCTTGACCAATGCTGTGGTTGTCATTGCAGAAATGTGCAAATGATGGATAACAGGCTTCTCGGGGCTACTGCAAAATGTAGCCCCTAGCAAAAAAAATGAGCCTTAAAGCCCCTGAATCCTTTTGTGAAGCATATTACTGATATAACAATAATCTATCAGTATATTCATAATTGGACCTTCTGTGCAAACAAGGCACATGCTCCCTTACCACCACTACGCTGTAAAATGTAGTTTTCTGGATCTTGAATCGGGAAAGTACGACCTTAAACGGTTATATAACTTCTTTATATTGATATTATCAGGCTTTATTTATATATTTCCTTGAGAAGTAGTTTGGAGATAACATGGCTATGATCTCTGATATCTGTGCATCTGTTGTAATCTTTTATTGTCATTAGAATACTTAAAATAAAGCTAAGATTCTGTGAAATACTGAGGTGTTGCAACATGTAGGTTATTTGTAACTTCAAATTCAGACCCAAAATAGAAAAATCTAGACTTTTAACATTAACAGCTTAGTGATTGCCATCTATTTAGCCTTGATAATGAGGATACAAAGTCGAATGTCCATGGTCAATCTGCTGGCAGAGCTTTGCTCACTACAGTGTATATCTCTTCTTATCTCTGTTTTGGTACAACAGTCATGGCCTAGAGGAATGGCAAAGAGTAAAGCTGGGTACACACAGTAACGATAAAGCCCCGATACCGTCGGATCCGACGGTATCGGGGCTTTATCGTTACTGTGTGTACGTTCGTTTCCCGAACGAGTGTGCGGCCGCGAACGATCGGGTCGGCCGTACGCTCGTTCGGGAAAGGCCGAAAATTTCCATCGGCCGTGCTAGACTCCTATAGGGAGTCTAGCGCGGCCGATGGAAACACACAGTCCCGAGCGTTCTCCCTATAGGGAGAACGCTCGGGACTGTGTGTATGCAGATCTTTGAAAGATGGCAGAATCCTGTCTGTCATCTTTCAGAAATCTGTACTGTGTGTACCTAGCTTAACACTATCTGCCTCCAACTTTTCAATTGATGGCACAAAGGCCTGCATGGCAACTATGAATATCTAATAGCCTTGTACAGTATCAACCTGAGTTTAGAAAGAGGCTACAAGGTAGCACATCATTTCCAGCAGCCATTCATAGTTATAATGATGAGTAATATTTAGTATAATCTTTATATCTAAAGAAAAGACAGATGTTCAACCTGTGTCCTTGCAGTTTGCACTTTTCAAACAACTGGACTGTTGGGGCTCACTAGGCAATCTAAGACCATGGACCCACTAGGACAAGTTTAGGGACCCACTTAACATTTCATATCTGTATTATGACTCATTTACATATCTATATTACTACTACTGACTCCTATTTTTTACTAAAATGTATTTCTTAAGCTTCATACACAGAGGTGAATAGGCTGTGGGGCCACAGTGGGATTTACCCTATGGACCAGTCCAACAGTGCTGGAGGGATCCAGGTTTGATTAATGGCAAGGCTGTCCTTTATTTCCGATCTTATTTCTGATGATTACAAAGCCTGTGGCCAGTAAAATAAATGAAAAATAATTCTATTATAAACATATGATACTTATATGGTTTATTTCGCTTCACACACCCCTGATATTTTTTATGTTCATTGGATAGTTAAAAAAAGCTGGATGAGTTTCTAAAAACAAGGAATGTTGCATGTTACTGGTATTGGTACATAAAGTTATAGTTAATCCAAGGATATGTCCGATTGCCACTTGGAGTCATAATTCTGGTGGTTTTTTTTGCCTTCCTCTGGATCAACATTTAAGCAGGAAATATGAGTATTGCTGAGTAGGTTGGATTATATTAATATCTTTATTCAACCTTATATACTATACTGTACCATACTATGTGCCTGCAAAATGCAGCCTAATGCAGAAAAGAATAGATCAGAAAACTTTTACATCTCTCTATTTGTTTCCTGTTCGGTGTTGCAGGTGGAGGAAGGAATGCATCTTTTAATTACTGGACCAAATGGCTGTGGGAAGAGTTCTCTGTTTAGGATTCTAGGAGGTCTTTGGCCTGCATACAGTGGTGTTTTGTATAAACCCCCTCCACAGCATATGTTTTATATCCCTCAAAGGTAAGATACTAACAGATAACTTTTCCTTAACATCTTTATTAAAGGGTCACTATACTCACTCAAACAACTTTACATTATCTGAAACTACAGTTTGAGACAACTAAAATGGTGGTACTCACATATTTATCTGAGCTTGCTTTGTCATTAAATTATAAATGTTTAGTGAGTACTCCTAATTCCCCCACCCTCCCTTACTCACTACCTCCTTGTAGTGTCTGCGACACTTATATGTTCTGCACAGGCTCACCATGGACACTGCTCTGCTGACACATCTCCCCCTCCCTCCCCCCTGCTGTCTTTTCTATGCTGATCCTCTTAATTTTTGCAGAAAGTGTGCTGGCAGACAGCAAAAGATCCTAGTTAGAGGTCATTAATGGGTCACACATCACAATCTCTGCTCCTGGAGTGACAGGTCTTTCCCTGTAAATGCTTTGATTAAAATGATGATTTCTCAGAATCTACAGTTTAGATTTAAAAAAAAAAAAGTTTTGAAGTAGTGGGATCTTGCTGTATCTAAAGATATAATTTTTGAAAATTCAATTTTTTAGAGCATAGATACCCTTTAAAGGATAACTATACTGTAAACATTTTACTTTTTAAAAATGGAAAGTAGCTGGGGCAGTGAGGTTTGATTGATTATTCGTAGCTTCCAATATTGTTTTTGTTGAGGAGCTACAGCATGAAAAGTTTTAATTTGCCAAGTTAGTCCTGTACTACTGTTGAAGCCAGCAGAAAGACTGGGCTGGTGCTCCCCTCAGAAACAATATTGGGAGGTAGGAATTACCAGTGGTATATCCTTGTCCCAAGTACTTTTCATTTTAACTGCTTTTTAAGAAAACTCTGTACACATCATAGGTCTCTCCAAGGTTCCAGTGACACTTTCAAGGAGCCCAAAAATCTTTGAAACCACCAGACAGAGGATATGTGTGGGGAGAGGTGCTTTAGCACCATCTGCTGGTTAAGAATAAGAACAGCGTTTCCATAAGTTAGTCCCCAGGGGTGACATTTTGCATTGTGCATCATGTTAACAATAATTTGCATTAAATAATGTTTAATCTTCCTTTTACACTGATGTAAAATAACCTTAAGGTCTTATTCCATGCCAGCTTTGAACATTGCTACTTATGCACTGCAAATAAAAAGATGTTCGAGAATGAAAAGGAAATCATCACCCCAAAAAACAATTTGTCCTATTTATAAAAAATTAATGAGATTTGTTTGTGTTTTGTTTGGGTTAAGGTACTTAAAGTACTTTTTTTTATTGCTTACATATAAGCTTTTTTCCCCGGAACACCTGTACATTGTAAGATTCTTCTCTAGCAAGTTGCATTTAGTACATGTGAGTAATAGATTCTGTAACTAAGAAGGCTTCCATGTTGTTGCCAGTATAACCCACAACCCATGTAATCTTTAAGCTGGGCACACATCATACAATAATTCGGCCCAACCGACCAAATTATTGTAAGGGTTCTTCTTGCAGCCACGGCCGACTGCCAACCGTTTGTTTGTCCGAATCGAACGTGCTGGAAAATCATGGGCGATTGTGTTGTCCTCAATGAACCCCATGCTCGGTCATGGCTAACTGTCGGACATGGTCGGCTAACACCAATATGAACAACCTTGATAAGAATTTGCAAGTTGCTTTTTAACCTGCAGTTTATTTAGCAGCCAGTGTGAGCTGCATACAGGCTTTCTGGGGCAATACAAAATATTTTTATTCTGCTCCTATCAAAAGATAAAGCTTCTAGATGTTCTGGTATTTTTTGCACCTGCAGTGGTGTCTCACCAGGCTACGTATATGTTTTAGAAATACACAATCCAAAAAGGTCAATGGTTCAAATACCCAGACTTTTTTTTTTGTTTCCATTTTGTTCCTAGCAAAAGCTAAAGATTCTGCATGTGCTAGTGTTCTACATAGTGTCTCTGGGTTAGGAGTTGCAGGTTCAATTCCTCAGACGTACTTACTGTATGTTTTTACTGTAATTTTAATATTCTGTTTTTACATCTATGCTAGCCAAGAAATAAACTGCAAAGATAACTCGTTTTTTTGTATGAAAAGCAAAGGAATACATAATGGTTAGGGACAGGATCATTTGAATACATTTACATGGAAAACTGCATTGGAATCCCTGTTCTGTGTCAGGGAGAGGGAGGCTCTCTTTGCTGTTATGATTGTCTGTCAGCTTCTAGGAAACAAGGCTGCAACTTGTTTTGGTCGCGCACTAGAGAGCATGTACTGAGCACAGGTATCCCCTAGTAAGGTGGATTATGGGAGCTGACCTCTAGTACCCTCAGGTCAAAAGAATAGTTCACTACCAAAATGAACTACAGTGGTTGGCAAAAGTATTCCAAGTATGAAGTTTTCCACATTTTGTCACATTACTGCCACAAACATGAATCAATTTTATTGGACTTCCACGTGAAAGACCAATACAAAGTGGTGTACACGTGAGAAGTGGAACAAAAATCATACATGATTCCAAACATTTTTAACAAATCAATAACTGCAAAGTGGGGTGTACGTAATTATTCAGCCCCCTTTGGTCTGAGTGCAGTCAGTTGCCCTTAGACATTGCCTGATGAGTGCTAATTACTAAATAGAGTGCGCCTGTGTGTAATCTAATGTCAGTACAAATACAGCTGCTCTGTGACGGCCTCAGAGGTTGGGATGGGGTTGTTGGGATCAACAACACCATGAAGTCCAAAGAACACACCAGACAGGTCAGGGATAAAGTTGTTGAGAAATTTAAAGCAGGGTTAGGCTACAAAAAGATTTCCAAAGCCTTGAACATCCCACAGAGCTCTGTTCAAGCGATCATTCAGAAATGGAAGGAGTATGGCACAACTGTAAACCTACCAAGACAAGGCCATTCACCTAAACAGGCCGAACAAGTAGAGCGCTGATCAGAAAT
This sequence comes from Hymenochirus boettgeri, assembly GCA_019447015.1. Classification (NCBI taxonomy): domain Eukaryota; kingdom Metazoa; phylum Chordata; class Amphibia; order Anura; family Pipidae; genus Hymenochirus; species Hymenochirus boettgeri. The sequence continues at coordinate 142,650,714 of CM033476.1, read as the reverse complement.
TCAGTCAAGAGGCCCATGGTGACTCTGGATGAGCTGCAGAGATCTACAGCTCAGGTGGGGGAATCTGTCCATAGGACAACTATTAGTCGTGCACTGCACAAAGTTGCCCTTTATGGAAGAGGGGCAAGAAGAAAGCCATTATTAACAGAAAAGCATAAGAAGTCCCGTTTGCCACAAGCCATGTGGGGGAGACAGCAAACATGTGGAAGAAGGTGCTCTGGTCAGATGAGACCAAAATGGAACTTTTTGGCCAAAATGCAAAACGCTATGTGTGGTGAAAAACTAACACTGCACATCACTCAGAACACACCATCCCCTCTGTCAAATATGGTGGTGGCAGCATCATGCTCTGGGGGTGCTTCTCTTCAGCAGGGACAGGGAAGCTGGTCAGAGTTGATGGGAAGATGGATGGAGCCAAATACAGGGCAGTCAGCAAAAGACTTGAGACTGGGGCAGAGGTTCACCTTCCAGCAAGACAACGACCCTAAACATAAAGCCAGGGCAACAATGGAATGGTTGAAAACAAAACATATCCATGTGGTTGAATGTCCCAGTCAAAGTCCAGATCTAAATCCAATCGAGAATCTGTGGCAAGATCTGAAAACTGCTGTTCACAAACGCTGTCCATCTAATCTGATTGAGCTGGAGCTGTTTTGCAAAGAAGAATGGGCAAGGATTTCAGTCTCTAGATGTGCAAAGCTGGTAGAGACATACCCTAAAAGACTGGCAGCTGTAATTGCAGCAAAAGGTGGTTCTACACCTTTAAAGTATTGACTCAGGGGGCTGAATAATTACGCACACCCCACTTTGCAGTTATTGATTTGTTAAAAATGTTTGGAATCATGTATGATTTTCCTTCCACTTCTCACGTTTACACCACTTTGTATTGGTCTTTCACGTGGAAGTCCAATAAAACTGATTCGTGTTTGTGGCAGTAATGTGACAAAATGTGGAAAACTTCATACTTGGAATACTTTTGCCAACCACTGTATTCCTTTAATGCATTTATTGAAGACCAGGAGGATAAGGAGCCATGCTTTACCTCCCGTTCTCCAATCAATGCAAGTTTAGCCAGGAACAAAGGTAGAGCAAACTTACCTGTTATGCGTAGTTAAATGCCTAGTAAAATGAACACTAAAAAGGAGTCCCCTGAGGGGTACTAACCCCTATATAATGAACGGAATAAATAGACATTCTAATTTTAGTCAGAGAATATATCTGGGTTGCATATAAAACCAACATTACATTTCAAAATAGGCTGGCCAGCCATACTTACTGTAGAAAAAAACCAAAAAAAAACAAATCTAATTACTACACTTGATTAAAGGGCATGTTCACCCCAAAAAATATATTCATGTGTACAGCTGTTCTTTCACAGAAGGACCCTGCTTGCTACGCCTACTCCAGTGATTAGGAAAGTTCTGATCGGTGAGTAAATCACTGCTGTCTGCTTTTATGATTCTCCCTCAATGCTGTGCGTGTGAGCACTGATAGTTGTGATTTAGGAAGGGGTAGTTTAGGGGTGACGAGGTGGAATGTATGGTGTACGGGCTCCTGTGGTAGGAAAAAAGTTTCTCTCTCCTTGCTGTCTGTCGATCCATTTAATTATGGGGGATGGTGTCTCCCTTCTTGTTGTTTGCTGATAAATGTGATTATTGGGGGGGGGGTTCATTGACCAGCAGACAGTAAGGAGAGAGAAACTTTCCCCACCACCATACATTTCACCTCATCACCCCTAACCTTCCCCTTTCAAAATCACAGTGACCAGTGATTTACTTCTCCTTCAAGGGTCCAGGTTAGCACATGGGTTTGTAAACCCCCCCCCCCACCCTTCAAGGATGACGTGCAGGGCCAGTGCCTACGTGTGTCCATGATTGACAGCTTAGGAGGAGGTAGGCCTCGGTTGTAACGAGATGATTGGCAGGTTAACAGGGATGTTTTCAGGGGTTTTAATACTGCGGTTCAGGTATGTGGAAGCTTCTCTACAACATATTAAATTTTAGTTTTTGTGGCGGACATGCCCTTTAATATTCCTACAGTGGCTCTTTAATTCAGTCATTTAGTTTATATTTAAAGCAGAATGACTCTTAATACAGTAGATATCTTCAAAGTTCTTGCAACAAGTGTCTTTAAAGTGCTTTGTATCCCAATGTGATACTTTGTGTCCCAAAGTAATAACCAAGTCTTTTGCCAAACTAAATACAATTTACTATGTACTTTCTCAATAGTCACTCAGCAGGCAGGCAGGCAACCAGTAAATCTTGCAACGTTAAGTCTGGTAGCTGCGCTGTCCTCCTCTCACCCAAAAATAGATCAGACCAAATAAATAGTATTACTATCTTATCAATATAATAAATAGATACAAACCATATAAAAAATGTGGAAAAAAAACTTACGTGTTCCAGGGATGCAGGTCAAAACACAGCTTTATTTTTCCATAGACAAAAACATTATATAAAACATCCAAGATAAAGTGCAATGTGCATATTACAAATTTGTTAAAAAATGTGGGCTAAAAAGTAGGGGAATCCTCTTTAATTCCTTCTCCTATTATGCTATAGGTACCCTTGAAAAAGCTATAAGAGAGATATTGAAACGCGTTGGGAAAGTACAAGTTAGTATGGTAGCACCCTCAATATCATATGATAAAATCCTTTACCCTAGAAGGTTATATCACTATAGCATAATAGGAGAAGGAATTAAAGAGGATTCCCCTACTTTTTAGCCCACATTTTTTAACAAATTTGCAATATGCACATTGCACTTTATCTTGGATGTTTTATATAATGTTTTTGTCTATAGAAAAATTAAGCTGTGTTTTGACCTGCATCCCTGGAAAACTTAAGTCTTTTTTCCACATTTTTTATATGGTTTGTATCTATTTATTATATTGATAAGATAGTAATACTATTTATTTGGTCTGATCTATTTTTGGGTGAGAGCGCAGCTACCAGACTTAACCTTGCAAGATATCTGTGATACAGTGGAATTGGGTAGTCTAGCAGCAGACCAACAATCACCAACATCTCTTAACCACACCATAAGCACAAAGGACACCCTACAGTTCAGGTAACCAGTAAAGTTGGGTTTTACTGTTGGAGGAGACTGGTGGATATAGAGATAACCCTCTGTAGATTTAGTAACAGTACGGTACACAGATCCATCCTTGGAGTCTCGGGTTATCATGCCTGTTGGTAGGTCTCAGTGCATTAGGAGGTTGCAGGGTCCGGGTACTTGCGCTGAGTGTACCGGTCCACACTCAGAGGTTGCAGATGTAGTTTGGCGTCCTGTACTGGGATTCCTTTTCAGCTTACTCCAGTGATGTCATCGGTCTCCACTCCATACTTCCTGCGTCCTTTCCAGTTAAGGTGGTTATTAATGAACACAATACGTATTAAAGTCAAAAGCGTAATTGTGGATATATTAATGTAGACTTGCTACGTGTTTAACCTATTAAGGCTTTATCAGAAACAATGTTGACTGGAGACATTAAATCCCCTTTAAAGGATTGTACTCAAGCATAAACTGACTTCTTTCTAGCTCCTCCCATATCTCTGACGTTGGAGTACATATGTTAATGAAGGAGGGGGAGGAACCAGAAAGTAGTACTGCTAATTATCCTTTTAAGACTTTTTTTTTTCCCTTTTCATTAAGGGAAATTGGCAAGTAGGGAAAAGGGGTGGGGCTTTCATTACAAACCGAATAAATTTTTCTGAAAATATCTCCGGGATTAGCGTGAAAGGTAAGAGGTGACTGATTTCAATTAACGCTTTGTGACCTAGCAATAGGGTTGAAGTTGTTTTTTAGGTGAACAAAGAGTTTTAAAATATTGCACAGAACTGTGGGTGTGGCTATAATCCAGCTGCCAAATAAAGAAAGAGAATCCCGGTTTAGAATAAGGTTTTAAATGGCAGAGCCAAATAAGGTAAATTCAGGATAAAAAGATTAGTGCTGGAGTTATTGGAACTTAAGGTCATCTGGATTATTTTTATGTGTATTTCTTATTTAAGTGCATCATTTTTAACATTTATAAACCATTAAATTGTTGGTTCAGGTAAGTCCAGCGGTTTTGAAAGGTTAAACAATTTGTGGTTTGCAGTCAGTGTGAACAAGGTGTCAGGTGGAGATTCTGCACAGTAGTTTTTAGTTGTCCTTTAATTTACTGTAAATTCCAGCGCATCTCATTTTGTTGTCTGTGTGTTCTCCTCTGACTGATCTAGACCTGTGTGTTACCCTTCTGATCTGCATTGTCATTTCCCTGTCTTTTAGACCCTACATGTCAGTGGGAACGTTGCGCGATCAGGTAATTTACCCAGACACTGCCGAGGACATGAAGGGGAGAGGCTTCAGTGACAAACACCTGGAGGATATCCTTAACATTGTTAATCTGAATTACCTGGTACAAAGAGAAGGAGGTGAGTTTTTCTTAAAGTGTGTCCCTTGGAGGGCAATGTTGGTATTGGGAAAAGCAAAATAATTCACTGGAGTCTTTTAGATGTGATAATATATTAGGGATTTCCAACCTATGGCCTTCCAGATGTTTGCAAACTACAACTCCCAGCATTCACTAACTGCTACTGCAGGGAGTTGTAGAGTGCAAACTTTCGGAGGGCTGTGGGATGGATATACCTGCTTTAAGTCCATTTCTCATGAAGCGGCAGTCATTGGAGCGGCGAGCTGTCATTGTTCCACCTATGCTACAGCTGACAGCTCTGTGGTTGTTTCTCTATGCATGCGTGACTATCTCTGCCTTATGTTAGAGTGGTGAGATGTCAACCACAACAGGAGTGAAAAACAGCTCAAGGCCTGTGCTAGGTTTTCCTTCCTCCCTACGAAAAGTTCTGCAGTAAAAGAAAGTCTGGCTTAGAAAAATTGTTTCTAGATAACTTAAAGCCTGACAGTTATCTTGCACAACATTACACATTAGTCACAGAAGAGGCAAAAATGAGACAAGGTAATGACGCCTGATATGTTCTATTACCAGAAAAATACTATAGCATAGTATAACATTCTTTGTATTATAACACAAGTGACTGTTGTAATAATGCAGTGATGTTGGCGCTATATAAATCCACAATAATAATAATAATAATTACATTTAGATTTTGGGGGAGTGAGGAGCTTTATAAAAAGGTATCATCATTTGGATTTTTAGCTTATACACGAAGAGGTGCAAACATTTAACTCGCCTGCTGCAGTTATAAAACATCTAATTGGTTAGTGCAGATTAGTAGCACAGGCTTAGGCCTTTTACACCTATGCCGCCCGAGCAATAAACGGACATTATGAGTGATAACCGTATACGTATGTTGCCATTCAGTCCGACATTAATCATTGATCCACAAGGCCTAACATTTGCACCTCTTTTATCATTCTTCTGTGCTTCTATGAGCCACCTCTTGCCCATGTACTCCAGTAAAGGAGTGCATTGTGTTTATTGTGCGGAGCACAACACAATGCACAATAAACCTAAGAATTTAGAAGCCCCAAAGCTGAAACTATAGTAGTTCAGGGCCCCAGGTAGCTGTGGCTTTTACACTCTCAGTAGTACAGTATATATAATGATTCTCTTTCAACTTGCTTTGACTGGGACTATGTCATTGTTCCCAGGTTGGGACTCGGTGAGCGACTGGAAGGATGTTCTTTCTGGAGGGGAGAAACAGAGAGTTGGAATGGCCCGTATGTTTTATCACAAGTAAGATATGTAATTAATAGTACAGCTTTCCCCATAAGCTCCAAACAATTTTGTAGCTGACTTAAGTCTCACATGAACCAAACGTTTTATTTTTACTACAATGGGACATGATTGACAAAAGAAAAAAGTGGATTATATAAATTAAAGGATATCTAAACATTTAGTTTTTGAAAACCTAATGTTAAAGCTTTTATTCTCAGATCACTTATACATTGTAAAATTCTTCTTTGGTAAGTTGAATTTCTGTACTTTTGAGAAATAGATTATATAACTAAGGCTTCCATGTTGTTGCCAGTAAAACTCACAGCTCATGTACTCTTCAAAAAGCTGTGTGAGCATGTGCACCAATTGGCCACACCCACTGACCCCAGTATTCACTGTCAGTGGGTGTGCAGAGTGTTTTCTTAACAGATGTCTACACACCAAAATAGAAATATCTGATAAGACTTTGAATGCTGCTTGTTACCCTGCAGTTTATTTTTCAGCCAGCAGGGTTTACATACAGCCTTTCTGGGGCAATACAAAATATTAAACTGATTTTCCTGCTGTCTTTTTTGCCACTGTTTCTAGCAAAATATACTGTTTTTAAATGTACCTGGTTTCTTAGTGGTAGCTCTGGGAGCTCAACATATAAAAACTATGTTTAAAGAAACACGAGGTCACAAGGCTTATGAAACTATACAAAATAGTCTATTAAATAAATGAAATAATTAATAAATAATAATTAAATAAACTACAAAATAGTCAAAAAGACTGAGTTTATTGTTTGTTTGTTTTTGTTTCCATCATGTTTATAGGAAAAAATAGTTTCTACATGTACTGTACTGTCTTTCTATATAGCAGCTAAAGTGGTATAAAACTTTGCTTTTAGCAAGACAGAGTACATGAGGTTGAAGGGTTAATTCCCCAGACTTCCTTTTATTTTTTTACTGAAATGTTAATATTCTGTTGGTTACATCCATGATAGCTAAGATATTAACTGGAAAGATTACTTTTCTTTTTTGTATAAAAAGCAAAGGAATAAATCATTGTTAGGGACAGGCTCATTTGCATATGTTTTAAAAAAAACTTCTCTGAAATCCCTGTTCCGTGTCAGAGGGCAGAATGATTGGCTATCTGCTTTTTAGGAAGCGAGTTTTCCTGTTTAGTCACTCAGCTAAAGTGGATAATTAATTTCAGAAATCACCCAGAAACACCATTTTGATTTTTATATCTTTGTCTATTGGGACAATGTTGTCTAGAGACTTTAGTTCCCCTTTAAATTTAGTTTCACATTTTGGTCAATGTTGGTGAATTCTTTAATGGCCAAGCATTAATAAGTGTGCAAACCTACACGATCATTTTCAATTATTTCGATTAATTTTTCAATGTATTTTAATATATATTATATTAATAGGGAAATGTTAGCAAGACAAGCTATAGTTTAAGATTTAACTATAGTGGTCTGCAGTATACTTACCTTATATACTCGAGTATAAGTCGAATTTTTCAGGCTTTAAAATTAGCCTGAAAACCTAACCTCGACTTATACTCGGGTCAAGTCCTAATTTAGATCCAAACCTGCATAGAAAGTTACAGGAGCTGATCTGCCTTTACACTTCCTGCTTCCTGTAGTCTGGCTGCTGGACTCACTCAGCACTGTCACTGCTCATCTGGATGCTGTAAATCTGATGGGTCAGTTTGGGGCAAAAAACAGCTGCTAGTACAGTGCAAATGACAGCTTGAAACTAAAACTCTCAGGTGACATTTTTAACTATTGGGTTCAGAGAGTCCTTTACTATATGGGGTCAGAGGGCCCTTTACAATATGGGGTTCAGGAGAATTGTAAATGATGGTAAGCTTAATTAAAAGTTTACTGAACCTTGCCACTCCACATGTTTAGAAACTGAAACTCCCAGCAACAAAGCATGCTGGGAGTTGTAGTTTCCAAACATCTGGAGTGCCAAGGAATTGGAGGTTACTGGTACTGGATTTGGCTATTACTGTATGGGATTAATGTATGGGAATTCTGCTGTCCATTTAAAGGGCAACTAAAGCCTACAAAATAACACAGAATCAGAAGGCAGTAGTGGTGATAATTTCTACCCTAGACTTATACTCGAGTCAATCAGTTTTTACAAATTTTTCAGGTAAAAATAGGTACCTCGACTTATACTCGGATCGACTTATATTTGAGTATATACGGGTAATTGTGTCTGGGCATGTGAAAGTCATTAAAAACAGCTGAAATGGATTTCTATAATAAAACAGTGCTTTTTGGTTGCAGACAATTTACTTTCTATAGAAAGTTGTTATTACAAGGTATCAAGTGTTAATCTGAAGCTGAACCTGTCTTTCATGTAGGCCCAAATACGCCCTCCTGGATGAATGCACAAGTGCTGTGAGCATTGATGTTGAAGGCAAGATCTTCCAATCTGCAAAAGATGCTGGAATCGCTTTACTCTCAATAACTCACAGACCTTCCCTCTGGTAAGAAATGAGTTAATATTTTCACATGTTTAATAGCCCGGATAATTTGCATTCGATGTAAGTAGATGCCTCACAAGCTGTGTAAATACATGTTCGTTATTCCAGCCTGATAGACTGGTGCAACCAAAATTATCAGCTGAGTAGTTTTTAGCAACCAAAATTTTCAGTTGAGTCGTTTTTGGTGGCTACGGATCAGTGTCTTTTGGTTATCCAATTTTCGACTGGGAATGCTAGAAAATTTTGTCTGATTGTGCGGTCTTCAATGGATGAGGTCATACTAAAATTTCAGCCATAGTCTCTACTTGGGCAATCAATATTAATTTAGCCAGACCGAATGGTCAAAAGTGGTGATTAGCCTTTTGGGTCAAAATATGAGCCCCTGTGTAACCAGCATTAGGCCTGGTATATACAGGTTGATATTTTGACCTGATTGATCATCCGGTACAATATTTTGTCAACGGAATGGAGCTATCAGAGATCATTGTAGACCTATTATTTGTCACTGAAACCTTAAGCCAGGATGGGCACCCCTAGTATTTAACCATATATGTGTCTAATATTTTTAAGTCCAGATTCCTTTTTCCATTTGGTAGGAAATCCTGTGTTGGTTTTCCAGTAGGAATCAAAGATGCTTCTTATTGCTCAGTCAGTTTCAGGAAAACAGTGCGCATTGATCTTAACATGATATTTCTTATTTGCACCAAATTTTTCCTCTGTCCTTTGTTTAACTGCCTAGTGGCCAGACCAGCTTTGTGAATTCTTTAAATGACAACAGAGTTAACCAACCAACAATAGACTGAACAAGGGAAACATTGGCGGCCTGAATTAATTGACATACAGCTACCCTTTCCTACCCCAAACCGGTTTCTCTCTTTGTTGTCACAGATGGGGCAATTGGACGGCATCCAGGCTAAAGACCCTATGACAAGTGCCCTTTCACAAAAGAGACTTTGTTTCCCCCTCCTCTGCAGTCTGGATGCTGACATTCAGTGAAAAGACAAGGCCACATTAATAAAGACGCAGATAAGGAAATTTCACCAGTTGCTTCCTCTGCTGCCATTCAGTCAGTTTACTGGAACGCGCTCTCTGGATTGGTTTTGACATCGCTGAGTTAAAAGAAAGGCACCCTTTGAAATTTAAAGGGCAAATTTACCCTTTTTATTATTTGATGCTACACTTGCAAAGCATAGAGTTTTAACTGCGGCTGACTATGGTATTCAAAATTGTAACGTTCGCCAATGAGGTCCTACAAACTCATTTGGATCACTATTCAATGCTAATGAGATTAGGACTCTACCTTCTACCTGGTACCAGTAAATTTGAAACCATATCTGAAACCACTGGTGATGTAATGTTAGACATTAACTCATTATACATGGATAGAAAATTGGTTAATGAATAGGATGCAGAGAGTAGTTGTAAATGGGCTTCATCATTATGGACTAAAGTGCTAAGTGGGGTGCCACAGGGTTCTGTGTTGGGGCCACTTCTATTTAATCTATTTATTAATGATTTGGAAGTGAGTATTGTCAGCAAGATTTCTGTGTTTGCTGACAACACAAAACTTTATCGACCATTAAAAACTTCAGAGGATGTGCAATCGTTGCAGGAGGATCTAGATAGATTGTCACATTAGGCTGCTAAGTGGCAGATGAGATTCAATGTTGATAAATGTAAGGTGATGTATTTTGGACTTAAAAATCCTTGTGCTGCTTATACTATAAATGTCTCTGTGTTAAGTGAATCCCTGTTGGAAAGGGATCTTGGAGTTTTGGTGGATAACAGACTTAAAGGAAGCAAGCAGTGCCAGGCGGCAACAGCCAGAGCCAGAATGGTATTGTCTTGTATAAGGAGAGGTATAGATTCAAGGGAGGAAAATGTAATTCTCCCTCTTTACTTAGCATTTGTAAGGCCTCATTTGGAATATGCAGTGCAATTTTGGAATCCTGTGTACAAAAAGGACATCTTTGAAATGGAAATGGTTCAGAGAAGGGCAACTAAATTAATAAGGGGATTGTGGGGGAGCTTGAATATGAAGAGAGACTGGAAAAGTTACAATTATGTACACTGGAGAAAAGGTGCTTGCATGGGGATATGATTACTGTGTATAAATACATTAACTGGCAATACAATAAACTATCTGGGGCATTGTTCACCAATAGAACATGTCATAGGACATGCGGACATCCCTTAAGACTTGAAGAAAAAAGGTTTAGGCTTCAAGCTCGGAAAGGGTTTTTCACTGTGAGAGCAGTAAAGCTATATATAACACACAATATCTTGGGCAAGAAAGTGAAAGCATAACATTTCATAAGCTAGGGAGTAAAATGTTATTCTTCCACAAGTAGTGGTCTTTAATGCAACTAACATGTCCCTTTTTGTTGCAGGAAGTACCACACTCATGTGCTGCAGTTTGATGGGGAAGGTGGCTGGAAGTTTGAGAAGCTGGACACTGCTGCGCGCCTTTCACTCACAGAGGAGAAACAGCGGTTGGAGAACCAACTGGCTGGCGTCCCTAAGATGCAGCAGCGACTAAGTGAACTCTGCCACATCCTTGGGGAGGATTCTGAGGTGAACAACGCAGAGGGGATCCTCTCCATTGAAGAGTCTCCATAAGGGCACAAATCATGTGTCCCACTCTGCACTGATGTCTGATGCAGTTAATGGTTTATACCTACAGTCTTAGCTGCCAACACCACTGTTTAATGGGTATGACTAATAACTCATTGCTTTTAGTGAATTCATATACTGATCACAGCCTGATAGGGTTAGTATATTGAGCTAACATTTGATAGTATCACTTTGTAAAGCCAGGCATTGCAGGCTCCTGTGTGAGAGAAGGAGTAATTTAATGCACTTTTTTAAAGAAGATATTACCCATGGAACCTCTGCTGGCTGAATGGGATTTCTCGGCTGGGTCACCTGTTAGCAGACAGTCGGACATGTCCTGTTACCTCTCTGTGGTATTAATACAGCCAATGTGAAAGGGCTTGTTTTGTGGGGTGGGAAGTGTCTTCATGCCAGTTATTTATCCCTTAGCTTGTGTGATATTCTAAGGAGTAATAATTCACTGCTAGAGAGATCTCTACAGATCCCACTTTATATAAACAGCCAATCAAAATATTCATTAAATGTTCTCCAGATTGTCTTACGGAATCACTGAGTTGTACGTCAGCAGCTTCCTTCCTTTCACATCACAGAATGTAGATGGACAGACAAGCACAAAACAACAATGTTGCTGGCATAAACCTGCAATAACAATAGGCAATTTAGTGATAACCAGTCCATGGTTAGTTTTGGAAGTGCTGCAGTGCAGCTGTGTTGATTTGGGTTCATACACTGTGCTGTAAGCTCTAGATCTAGTTGTGCTACTTCCTGTGATTATTTCCTTACAGTCTAGAATAGGGATGTCAAATTTTTGGCTTTCCAGATGTTTGAAAACTACAACTCCCAGCATTCACTGGCTGCAATATGCAGAATGCTGGAAATTTTCAAACATCTAGAGGGCTGCAAGCTTGATATCCTTGGTCTAAAATCTGGACCATAAATTTTAGAGAAAATGGTTGATTTTTTTAAAAAAAAATATAATATCAGTCAGTACTTTTCTTCTTACCATATGAGCACATAAATGCCTGTCTTCTTACTGTCGATCATTTAAAAACATTCTTTATTGAAATATGGATTATCCCCATCTTTTCACCATAGACAAGTGGGAACGAGGATGTAACACAGAATGTTTGCAGTTATATACTTTTAAGCGAAAGATGCCATATTGCTTGCTTAAGACCGCAAAATAAATTAGAACAGTGCCATTTATTTACAATTACCTTAGGTGCAGCATTCAAACTCTGCATTAGCAAAAATAGAGAGAAGCTGAATACTAGAGGTGGCCATGCATGCACCAGTCCCGGACGTACAATCGCGGAATCATGTCGTCGGTATTTGTTTGATTTAAAAAAAATCTGTTTGTCCTTAAGGAAAAAAACAGACAAAAATTGGACGATCAGCCATATAACCAATGATCGTAATACATCCTATATCGGTATATCGAAATATATCAATATCAGAGTGCATACAAAAATGTGGTTCGCAACACACCTTGTGTGGCCACATTTTTAAAGTTAAGCTCAAATCTTGGATTACTGCTTTATTTTTTTTATGGAGTGTGAAGTTGCTAAGAAGCTGATTTCACCCAGTCCTATGTAAAATGACCTGTATGTGCCTCCTATCAATGATTGCAGGGAAATATGCTGCTGTGATTCTGGAAGATCTTAGTTCCCTGTCCCTGCAGCATAAAAACATACTTATAAAACCCTATTCATGTTTTAGCGTTTAAAGGAGACCTGTGGTCTCCATACAAAAAGTGCTCTCTCATAACTTTCAATCAAGCCAAGAAAGATGTCTCTAGCAGCAATAAATCAGAGGCATGTATTAAAAGTCATAGGCATGTAAAGTTTCACTTCCTTGTCATAGGCATGTATTATAAGTCATAGGCATGTAAAGTTTCACTTCCTTGTCATAGGCATGTAAAGTTTCACTTGTCTGCTTTCTGACAAATATGTCATAAGCCCTACCCCCCCCCCATAATCAATCTTTTCATAAAGCTAGTTACAGGCCTGCAGCCATTCTCTGTGCTTTCTTTTGTCCATTTTAAAAATGTGCATTCAGCTGGATACATGTGGTGGATATCCATAACTAAAATACCCTTTTTGTTTTCCTTCTGCAGGTTTTTATAATGTTTAACACTTCCTTTACCTGAAAGAGATTCTAAGATTTTAGATGATTTGATAGAAAGTTGATTGCTTTTTATCTTACCTATCTATAAGTATTGTAAAGGCCAAACTAAAATCCCAAACTTAACCCCATAGTAGCCCCACTGTACAGTCTAAAAAAATCCTTACCTTACAATCCTGCTCTTTATGGTTCTCCTGCAATCTATGTCCAAAGTCCAGGAAAGTGCAGAGTAGTGGCTGTCTCCCTGTCCTAACGGTGCTGCCTTCTGTCTCTCCTCCGGGAGGGATGGTGACATGCGCACAGGAGCCCTTTTACCCTCCTCCCTCGCTCCCTTCCGATCCCTCTCTACAAATAACTGCCTTAGTGTAAAAACCTTAATACCTATTGTTGGGCAAACCCTCCCACCCCCAACCACTAAGCTAAAAGTTTTAAAATCTTTTCCGAACTCTAGTAACAGCTCCCGGCAGCCGGCGTCTTCTACATTGCTGGCAGTTGTGGCTGAGAGGCAGCCAATCACAGCCACGGCTGCTGGTCCGGCCCTCTGCTAGAAGATCCGGGAGGCAGGGGAGCTGGACCAGAGCGACTCTGGAACCAGGAGCTGTAAGTAGAGTATGGGATTGATTTTTAAGTTTTTAACTTAGCGGTTGGGGATGGGAGGGTATTCCCTACAATATGCAGGAATGTTGCTATGGGGGGTGGAGATGCCCATTAAGAATGAATATACTTCTGCACAGATAATTTTTTTCAGTTCTCCTTTAAAGGGACACTACCAGATTTTGACAGTTCATAAAAATTTGTCAGGACTAGGCCACGCAAATGTTTTTATGCGTTTTGCGCGCGCAATTTTGTTTAGAATAGAAATTGCGGTAACACAAATTCCCGTGATTTCCGACGCGCGTGCGATTGCGCATATCTCTCAGTTATGGTAACGCATGCTTTCACAATTTTTTTGCGTTAACGCATGCATTTCCATAATGGAAAACGTCAAAGGCGCAAAAGCACAACGCACAAGAATCACCACACAATCGCATGCGATAACGCACGCGATTCCTGCGTGTTGAAGTGTGGCCTCAGCCTTATTCACAGGGAGGTGAGAATGCTTATTCCCACCTTCCTCTCAACGGACAGGCGCGCTGTCCCTATCTTCCATATTGGCACGCACATGTCGAAGATAGGCACTCAGTCAGTACAGCACGTCTGACCATTAAGAAACCATTGGAGCGCTGGTAAGGTAATGTTGCAGTGTTCATCGTACATTCTATTATTCACATGGAGGTGGAAATTCACATGCTCACCTCTTTGTGAATAATAGTAATTATGTACTTAACAAAGTACATAAAATCTGTTTAGTGTTCCTTTAAACATGGTACAGGAGCATAACCTGAATGTATGTGTAATATTTTGTCATAGGATACAGTGTGTAATGTAATTCCTGTTGTCAGACAGGAACAACTCTCAACAGTTGTAGTGTACAGTTATTTGCACACATTTTTTGTACTGCATGTACTAAGGTAGGTGATATATTTAGAGCAAAATGATGTTATTTCACATAATATTACTCCGGTTTATTATACAGTTCCCTTGTTATTACAGCCTAGAACACTAACACCAATTACTGTTTGTTTTTAACGCTGGAATGTAAACAGACCTTAGTAAATTTGACTTGTGGTGCTCATTAGTCATAAGGTTTCAAGGGGAAATTCACCTAAACAAAAACTCAAAAAAAAGCAATGAAGTTTATGTTAGTTCCTGTAGGGTTTTTTTTTTTGTTTGCTTATGAAAAGTTAAATTTTACCTAAAGATAAAAAAAAATTCTCTTTGCTAGGGATATTTGGCAACCAAAATGCAGTTTAAAATAACTGGGCTTCAGAATAAACCATTATGTTTGTGAAGGTTCTCATACATCAAGGGCATGGTATACCTGTGGTATTCAGTTAGATCAATTAGACTTGAAGTTTAGTTCTTAAAGACATTTTGTGAGGCACCCAACTGTCTTTATTAATTCTGAATTGAGAAAGCCAGTCAGATGACTAGCAAAATGGCTTCAAGAACTAAACCTCAAGTCCATTTGATCTAACTGAATAAGAGATAAACCATTGTGTCATTCAACAGGAAATAAAATAAAGACCAATAATAATTGCCTTAAGCCGCATAGTCACCTGTGATTGCAGGGGGCTGACCCCCATGGACGATAATCATGCTGTGTATGGGCACTTTGTCGACTCTGGGTACTTTACAGAACAAATGTAATGTAATTATTTGAAGTGCTCCTTCGCCATCTGCAAGGGGGCCAATGGGAACATTTACTTCTTACAGAGTGCGTCTTCCCATTGGGCACGTCATGGACTGTGATCAGAAGAAGGAAGAGGAGCTGTCAGGTGGGGGAAACTTAAAGGAGAACTATACTGCATATAAAGTTTTTTTTAAAAATAGTTAAAATAGAAAGTACCTGGGGCAGAGAGGTATCTGCTGTAGCTTCTCAAAATGGGAATAATCAATCCTACCTCCCTACTCCAGGTACTTTTCACTTTTAAAAAGTTCATTTTTACAGTATAGTTATACTTTAAAGTATTACAGATAATTTCTGTAAAGTATCCAGGGTAAGGGCCTAGTGGTTTGGGTCCTCACCCTGGATGACGGGGAGGAGTTGGGGTTAGGGAAGGAGATTATAATTGTCCTTTAAATAGGCAAAGTAGTTTGTGGACTACTTTTTGGTTGCATTCTTTCCCCATATATACAGTAAATGGTAATCACTATATAACTTTACATCTCACAAATGTTCTTCTTATCTGCAGCAGTGGCATTGCAAATATATATAAGTACCAGCTGATAGACATTTCTAAAAGAGAACAGTACTGGGGTTTAAATGTGATATTTTCTAAGGTTTTGAGTTATTGTTTGTATTAGTCGGTAAATAAGGTTTACCCAGGATCACATTTCAGGAATGCAGGATCAATATTAAATTCACAATGGCTGAACTAGAGTTATAAAAAGAAAAGTTATCAACGGGCCAAGTGTTTCTGGGAAGAAAACTTTATTTACACGCCCTGAAGCAACAATGTAATACGCCACAAAGTGCAGAATGCAGCAATGTACTGTGTATAAACAAGAATAGGCCAGGTGTTTGTAGTCACCTGATCCTCCCGCTGCATATATACCAAGTTTTGAATTATCTATATTTTGCTTTTGTCAGTTTTGGGTCACAGACAGGATCTGTCAAGACACCATATATTCAGTCTATTCGGCAATCATGGGGAGTCCCCCCACCCCCCAAATAGGTTTGTATTAGTTGTTAACATGGAAGTGAGTGATAGGAAATACTGTATATACTGTTTGATTATTCAGGCAATCTAGAAGCCACCTGTGTCACAAACCTGAAGATCAGTATTGTGTACATACCTTCCTACCATAGCCATTTAAAGTGGGTGACAACACGTACAACACATGTTGGACAGTCAGTCGGGACGATTCATGAGTCGGTTACGGGCAAAATCGGCGCCAGTCGTGCGGTCCATAGGAGACAGCACGTTTGGAGTCAGGAAGGAATTTCTGGGGTTTTTTTTGCCTTCCTCTGGATCAACTGTTAGGTAGGGTTAAAAAAAAATAATAAGTGAATAGGTTGGACTTCATGGACGTATATCTTTATTCAACCTCAATTACTATGTATTACTATGATTTAGCTACATGTGCGAATGGGCCACCGACATCGGGCAACGGCAGAAACGTCTGTTATTTTTCCAACCGCTATTCGAAAATATCAGTTGGTTTGGCTGAAAAATCGGCTTGTGTGTACTCAGCCTTAAAGCCCCTAGTGATTATCTTATCTGCTGTATATACTTAAAATAACATCATGATCCGGAATGTGCCAGCTGGTGAATTCTTTATCTGACACCAGGCCCATAGATTTGAATGTGGCTAATGTTGGTAGGGTTTGTACACTTGCACAAGGATTGCACTTCATTTAGATATCACTGAATGAGCAAATAAGTGGATATAGATTGGTTTATAGATATTTGCTGGTGTTTATGAAGAAGGAATCCCCATTTCTAATGAACTTACACCCTCCATTTATAGATCCTGTATCATTATGTATATCAGACTAATATTTTAGTCGTATATTCTGTATTAATATAATAATCACTCTATTAATATGCTGGTTTATTATTGACTTCCTACCATCAAATATGGATTGCTTTGGAGCAACTAATTAAAAAATCTTTAGACAATAATAGAATTCCACTGTGATGAATATATTTATAAACAACAATACTTGTTACCTTATCCCCTATTTTATTTATATTAAACGCTCATAATTCAGCATATAGTTAACATAGTAGGTATCTTGTATTTGATTTCTAAGGGAATGTACTTTGTTAAGGAAAACCATATTGCTGTGTTAACAAGCTGTAACTTGTCTTCATAAATCGTCCATGCTGGTAAAATAAAAGAAAACATTGCTGGCTTATTCATCTAACTGCCAAAGGGCTGGAACTGAATAGGAATTTCAGTTTCCACCACTAACGACAAAAAAACAGGATGCCTAGCAATACATTGGGGAAATAGAATTATTATATCAGGGAATGCCAGGGGATTCTGAGAATTGTAGTTCTGCCAAAACAGGAGGTCAAAGGTTACCTGCCCCTTATTTTTTTAATTTATAGTTTGAAATGAGAAAAAACTTAAAGATCCAAAGTGATTGCGATAAACCACAGACTTAAATCTATGTCCCAGTCAACTTTTTGTCTTTATTGACAGAATTGACTCCCAAACAGTTAGTGGTATAACTAGGTGCGTTGTTGGCCAGGCAATAGACACATGACTTTTCTACACAGCACAGGTACATGTGAGGCTCTGGGCATTAGTGTTACCCAGGGTAAAGAGTTAATAGGCAGGTAGCGGGGAGCTCTGAATAATTCTTACCCCTTGATGGACTACAGCTAAAGATTATTTCCCAGTAGATGTCAGTAAAGACAAATCTTACATAGCTATAAGGATATATAAAACACAGAGGCCCACCAGTTACCCCAACATTCTGTTTAATGGTGGAAGATAGTATAATAAATGAAACAAAAAAACATTTATAATTTGTTAGACAAAGCAAGCAATTACCCACCATGCTCTTTGAATGCGTCACATGGGGTAAATAAATCATTATAAGCAAAACATGCCAAGTATAAAATGTTTACCTTTAGGTATGAACATTATTGTTTAGTAAATGACATATTTACAATACATTTTCTATTTGCATAGAAGAGCATGATTTCACTTTTTTAATTAGCAATGCACTCAAGTTAGTTTAATTCTACTTGACTAAATTTAAGTTTGGGGTTTTCCCATATTTTGCAAGCTGTTTAGAAGAGAAATAGTTTGTGTGCCAGCATGGTGACAGGTGATCTACCCTGTTTGATTTCTTGGCACTTCAAAATCTCCTTGAAAATCTTTCTCTTTCCATAACTTTTATATCAATTTAGTAGTATAGGTTACAATTACAATGATTGGCTGTTGCAAATTATTTGATATTTTGGCATTTTCGGCCACCATGTTTGATACTTTCGTCAATTAGGACAAACGTTTTTCCAAAATTCGAAGGATCTAACATGCCAGTAAATCAGTCAATCCTGTGGACAAAAAAGATTAATCGAGGAAAAAAAAATGGCGCAAGCACTTTAAATACTGGCTTAGTTTATTGATTAGTAGGTCTGTCGGAAGGAATTTTGGGTCCTGGCTGATATGTATGATATGATATGATCTGATATATGATATGCCAATATGTCCTTAATATCCATGACTTAGAACTACAATGGATGAGTTTAATAACAAGTTTAAAGGAGAAATTGACTACTCATGCAGTAACCAACTTTATGGCTCCTCCCACAGTTAGTCGCAGACAATTCTACCATCTCTGGCATTGGAGAACATATGTTAATTAAAGAGGGGAAGGAGCATGAAACTGTCAGTTACTGCTAGAAAGTAGTTGGTTATTACATGGGCTGGAGAATAAATGTAATGGGCTTATTACATGGGCTGGAGAACAAAAATGTAAAATTGATTTGTTGTGTGGTGATTCCATATATGGTAGGTGTATTCGTTAGAGTAGACTGTTGGAGTGGCTTTATCACTATTGGTAGTAGGTGACTCCTCTTTTACTAATGCAAGGTGGTGTCAAAATTAGTACAGCATAATCCAAGGATGATAAATAATGTAATAAATGATAGGGAAGTCTTCAATTTATTAGTCCTGTGTTCCATCTTTCTAAGCAGGGAAGAAAAATTCTCACAATGTCATTTTAACCAATCAAGATTAATGTGCATTTGGAACCATTGTTTGTAGAACTGCAGGATGAATTTTTGGTTTGCAGAGACCATTAATGATCTGCATTTTACAGGAAGGAGTGATCTTATACTTGGAACTGGTGATTGATTTTGGGGGGGAAAAGCCCACCCATACCATATATACTTCTTAGTCTCAACATACCGATCAGTTTCTAACCATAAACGTTTAAATTTACATGAACTGCCCACTAAAAGATAGCCCCACTGCTGCAAAGTAATCATCTCCTAACCATTAAATGTTGAGTTTTTCATATTCTAATCAGTTACAACACTTTCATACATAAAGCATTTCAAACCGCACCCCCACAAAAATTGATCTGCATCCGGCCTGCCCAACATTGAGATTACTGCCTTTTATCATTTCAGTTGCATGTTAAGATTTTATTTGTTTACAATTTTAAAGGGTATCTTAACTGGATTAAATTGCCAATTACTGAAAACGAATTCTTCCCACCCACCACTGTACCATTTTTGTTATTGATCTGTTCCCTGTTTCTTAAGATATCGAATCTGAAGAATTTTACTTAAAGTGCCTTATTATGATGAACTCTTCTGCAGTGTGCAGTTAGGGGTGATAGTTGGTATGTGTGAAATGCATTCTAGGAAATTTACTTTCCCAGTGCTGGCTCCTAGTGATTACAGAGCATGCTTGCCCTCACAGTGAGTCGAGCCTGATAAAGGGGGCATTGGTTAAGAGTGGGTGGGGGGAATGCTTAGAGCGGGAGGGGGAAATGAATATTAGATGGAAGGCATGCAGCAACACACACCTCAGAGTATGTGCTACTTACATGTATTGAGATTAAGATAGGGCAAAGTCATAATTTTCATTTACATACCCTTTAAAGGGCATGTCCACCCCCAAAACTATAATCCCCCCCAGTAATGGCCCCATCATGTAGTGTAATAAAATCCTTACCTCACATCCCAGCTCCATATGGTTCTCCTGTAGTCCCCCCCCAAAGTCCCAAAAACTGCCCACCAGAAGGATAGCAGAGTCCATATAGGACCTCCTACCTGGCCTCCGGGAGAAGTTTGGCATGCATAGCCCTTCTCCCCCTCCCTCTCCCTCCTGATTAGGATTCCCTCCCCCTAGTGTAAAATCCTTTAGATATATAACATTCCCCCTGTCCCCCCAGCCCCAACTGCTCTATTTTTAATTTTAGAAAGTGCCCCAAACTTTACTTACCTTCCCTCTTTCCTCCGCCGCACTGAACTCCTAGCAGCCGCGTCAGTGATTGGCTGCTGCTCAGCCAATCACAGACGCGACTGCCGGTCCCGCCCCTCTGCTTGCATTTTCTCGCAAGCAGAGGGCCTGGCAGCACGGCAGAGGAAAATAGAGCGGTTGGGGCTGGGGGGACAGGGGGAATGTTATATCAAAAATTAATTTCAAGGGTGGACATACCCTTTAAAGTGGAAAACCAACCGCAGGTTCAAGGCTTTTCAGATGGGCCCTGAAGTGTGGCATTTCCGTAAGAGAGAAGTTGTAGCCATGCCTACCTAGCTGTGCTCCTGTCATGCTCACCCTGCCTAATCACTCCATTCTCTGCCCTCTCATCACATCCACTTATACCAACCTCTTTTTCTCGCTTGTTCCCTAATTTTCATATACATTATTCTAGGAATTTATCATTTTTTAGAAGCTGTCAAGAAAGGTTTAATTTGATTTTGTTTCCAAAAATGTATGATGATTTCTTTCAAAGAACAAGTTCACCCCCCCAAATCCACACACAGATTAGGCACCCCCAAACACTTATAATACTCCCATTATTTCGTATTAGTTTCTGACGGAAGCTATTTATTCGGAAGTTCACCGTCTCGTTTTCTCCTTCCCTTCTGAGGAGGTGGTAGTGAATAGCTGCCTTCAGGAACATCTTTGAACATCTTTTGAACAAAGTACTGCGGTCTTGGATTTTGGGGTGGTGCTTATCCTGTGTATAGATTTTAGATTGGGTGGAGTTGGGGAATGGTATATTAAATAAAACAACCCTGATACTATAATTAAAAGTCTAGAATGTCCAATTTACTCAACAAGTCTTATACATTAAAATATCTTTATAATGAAATCCCTTTTATTAATGCTTTTTTAATGAGTCGAATGATTGCTAGGTAGGCTTGGGCGTATCTCATAATGTATTACAAAAAGTAAAGGTTGTTTGAGATGGATAAGTGAAATCTCCTAGGGTGTACTCATCACTGCCTGTCAATATAGAGCCAGATCTGATTTCCTGCTTGTTAATAACCGACCGTGCAATGTAATAGCCAATCAAAAGAAAACTGTGCCTTAAATGTTTGAAAAGACCAAATGTCTTTCATAGATGGATAAAATAAATATTTACATTTCAAAATCTGAATGGTGTGATGTGTTTTGTTTGAGGTTACTACTGTTATTGTATATGTAACACAGAATAACGCATTGAAATGAGTGCAAGCAGAATGTTAATTACCTGATGTGTTCTAAACCTACAGGTCCCATCCGTAATCCATAGTGTGAACACAAGCCTTTAGGCAAAGGGTGCTCGTGGCTAGAATGTTATGTTATTCCAGAAAAAAATGCATTTACTTGGAAAGTGCCATTAATCTTTATAAGAATATCTAATAAGCTTACCCGAGCAAGAGAAACTTACAAGTTTTAACATTCATGTTCTTCTCATTGCTGATTGAGATTGCTGATTGATAAGAAAGGATCAATAATATTTAACACCACTGATCCTTCCAGTTCCCTTTTATTAATGCATGCATCTCAGACAAAAATAAAAATAAATAAGGTGAAGGAAATCCCCTCAAACCCTAGATATTAACAGGGAGATTTAATAAAAGTTCTTACATTAAAAATAGTGCTAATTTGCCCCAACCAATCAGATGTTAGCTTTTAAATGTTAAATAACATCTGATTGGTTGGGGCAAAATTAGCACCATTTTTTTTAATGATAAGAACTTTTATTGAATCTCCCTGATAGTTGAAAATCAGACCGCCCCTCGGCTTCTCCTGCTCTTCCACACGAAAGCAGTACTTACCAGCCTTCATTTCCAGCCCCCTCTGCTGCTCTTTCGCATGAAATAGCAGAAAGGGACAGATCGGCAGACACGTCTGTGATTGGCCAATCACTGATGCGGCTGCCGGTCCGGCCCTCTGCTGTTCCATGCGAAAGAGCAGCAGAGGGGGTCGGAAACAAAGAATGGTAAGTACTTTTTAGGAGACAATTTGGGGGTTTTAAACCTAGCAAGGTCTAGGTTAGGGGGGCATATCCATAATTTCAATTATTTTTGTATTTGGTGTTGGAGATACCTTTTAAATGAATGGTCACTGTCACCCATTCCCAACCACTTAAAAAGCAGGAGTCCATAATAATGGGAGTCCGGGGAATTGCTCAAGAAAACAAAAAGAAGTAATTTGACTATGCTGGTCTTTTAGAATATTTTTGTTTTGTAGGAAGTCGGGGTGTGTTTCTAATTGTGCGGAATCAACGTAATAAGTAGCTGTAATTATTAACAGTATTTACTAACCGCACTATGGTATTTATATAAGTGCAGTTCTTTCCTTAGGCTTCTGAAACACGGGTCACAAGCGCTGAACTTCTGTTATAAATTCACATTAACCCATTTACAAAGAGTTGCATGATGTTTAGTAGGGAATTGTGTCACACGTAACTTTTTTACTGTGACTCCTCATGCAGGAGGTAAGATTAGACTGTGATTTACCCTGGAGATGCAAAGGAGATCCTAAATCAACCGTAAATTTTCCTGGGATTATTCCCAAAACTGTACTGGCTTCCACAGCTGGGGCCCCAAGATGAGGACCTGGCCCTCAGATCTTTAACTGTGCCAAGAATGTTGGAAAGTCTCATTTCTTAATAATTTGCTTTGTGTCGGTTCAGTGGGCCAGGGTTGGGAACATTTTACTCTAATGAACAGTCCCTTTGCATTCAGTTTCATTTGTGGGCAGATTCTGGGTAGCAGACAGAACTTACAACATAAAGGAAACCGATTAACTTATCCACTGTCTTCCACGTGATCCTTTTATGCAATACACATCTCAGCTCATCCTGAATGTCATTAGAAAACCACCTGCTAGTTTATCAGTTTAGACTTGTATAGAAATGTTTCTACCATAATAGCCTGGATAATACAAACCACCCCTGCCTAACTGCATTAAGTGGCAGTTAAGTGGCCAATCACTATATTTTTGTAAAAATGTTTCCCTTTTTTTATCAGACCAATGCCAAGCGCACAATGCCACAATTGGTATTGATCTGTGTATGGGCCCCTTACACCGATAATCAGATGTATCTAACTATAGTAGACAAATAAAATGGTAATATATGATTGGATGCACCTCATTAAATTGGCCCCATATACAGGGTTTATTCCTAGAATAAAATGCAATTGTGTAAAAGACTCAACACTGACCCATGCTTTTTCCGTGCTTATATATTGCTTTAGTTACTTGTTTAAATGGGAACTGTGGTCTCCAAACAAGTTAAGTTTAAATGAAAGGCCAGTTTCCTACCTTTAAAAGGAGCCATCAGCCACCTCTCTACGTGCTCCAGAGCCCAAGATATACAGAAATGACTGACCAGAAAGTTAATGGGTGGGAGGCTGACTTGTGACATTCCTGAGGCTTCTCCTGCACAGTACCGCCTGCGAGCACAGCCTCAAACTCCCTCAGTGTGTGAGGAAGACAGGAAGTCCCTCCTCCTCTCTGCTGTGTGAAGTCCTGACAGAAGGTAAGGGAATCTGCAGCTTAGGTACCCGCGAAAGATAATGGGCCATGGGGGGTCTGCAACTGGAGGGACCATGTTTGTGCAATAGACTATTTTTTGTATGGATTCAAACACTATAACAAACACATTTTGCCTGAGCAAAGCCCAATAGATGGTAAAATCAAGCTAGTCATTCGGAAAATGAACGGTGTGATAATCCTATAGGTTCCAAAGATACCGTGGGAGAATCCTCAAATAATCCCAAATTATACAATGATGAAATCATAAAATCATCGTTTCCAGCAGAATTGTAATTGGCTGCCTGCTTTCAAGATGGAATCTTCATTCTTGTAAATAGAAAAGGCTCATGGGTAGAGCACAATACAGTTGTTATATCAATAGTAATCAGTATCTACTATAATTTACTTGAATCATTTAATGGAGATATACAGTAGATTTAAATTAACTATGTTAGGGAGCTAGGAAAGCCCTGTTTATTATAATCCATTACATGCTTGTTCACTACTTTTCCTTTTGTGGCCAAAATCTTTTTTTATTTTTTTTTTAATCCAAATAGTTACAGTATGTATTTGTGGTTAAAGTACCCATCAGCAGTCCAAGCAGACTCCATTTTTGCTGAACAATCCCAACAGGCAGAGCTCACTCAGGCCCAAACAATGTCCCTCCATCCTTACAGACAATTAAAGTTGGCAAGTATGTTTATACACATACCCACAGCAAACTACAGATGTAGCCAAGGGGAACTCTGTCCTCTGGACTCAACACTGCCAGACATCAGTACATACTGAGAGCATGTTCACTGCCATTTAATGTAACTGGGGCTTATCTGTCTTCTTTGGATACTAACCTGTCATACTGTCGTACTGCTGTAGGTAGCTTGATAGATGGTAAGTATTTAAGATCTCCCTGCACTCCTGATTCTTCAACTCTTTGGGTGGTGCTAAGTCCTCAAAACTGCTTAACCACCAGCAGACACATAGGATCATAAATGATATAAACTTTATCATGACATAGGTCTGTGCACAACGTTTTGGGGTTTCCCCCTTCCTCAGGTGCACCTATGTCACAATAAAGTTTATATTCACCAACGGAGAGCGGTCCACGCTTTATATCATTTATGATCCAGCTTGATAGATGGGTTTGTAGCATATTGAGGAAGGAGAATATTGCCTGGACCTGCCCAACATGTCTTGTCTGTAAACATTTAGGATACAGGATCTTATTGCTGCCTATTAATGTTTTCTTTAATATACATATTAATCGTTTTTATTCAGGAAATCCCATCCATACTGTACAATGATCGGTCATGGACCCTCTCTCCTCAGGACAGATTTAGATGGTCAGGTGCAGAGGTATTTGATTCATTAACGGTTTTAAAAGCCCAAAATGAATGGTGATCTTCGTCAGCATGTGAAAGGATTTAAACCAACTCCATTGAGCAATATCTGTCCAGTTGGTATCAAATCACAGCAGCCATCTGGCACGTGGCTGTGCTTCTCTAAAGAGCAAGTTCTCTATCTTTCAGTTTTAAGGAACTACAACTCGAAGTGTCTGGCACCAGCCAACAACATGAAACAATGAGTCGGCAATGTCTGATCCAGCAAACTTTACCAGACATTAACTTCTCTTTTCCAACTATAGAACCTAAGATTATTCATTCATTAGTTTTTTTTAAAGGAGAACTTTATTCAAATTGTTCTGAAAATATCCCCTCTAAAAACATCAATAAACTGTAAAATCCCACTATGGTAAATAGCATTAAAGTAAATGTAACTCCCTGAAAATAACTGTATGTACAATGACTGGCCACACCCCTGACCTCAGTCACATGCTCTCTTGCCTAATCTGCCCTGTAAAAGGTTTGGCTAGAGGCTACTAGTTGGTTTGGCTGACTGTAACAATCCCGGCAGTATTTTAGGACTGAGCATGTGTGATACCAGAATGTTGGGAAATATAACACGCAAAAAAAAACGCAGCAGTGTGGCCTAGCCCTAACAGCTTTTATATTAAGGAGCTGCTCCTTCAGAAAGAGTGTTGTTCTGAGGCTTTGGGTTGCTGACCTGTCTTCCAGGAAGGTTACATTTTAGATTTTTGCACTCCCTAAAGGACAACTAAGCAGTCTTAAAGCTTAATGGATTTAAATTATATTTACCTTAGTTTGCCTGTCTTTTTTCAGTCTTCCCTCATCATGGAAGGAATCTCATCGCACTGCATTCTGGGATACTGCATTCTAGGTCAGCTGGATTTGGAATATTAACAAAACGTGGAACCAGATTCATCTGCATTCACCATTTAATACTGTATGTGCCAGTTAATATCTGTACAAAAACACAAAATGTGGTCGTTTTCTGACACACTGAAACTGAAGATTTGGGAGATTATGCCAGATGTAAATTCAATTCACAAACTGATGTGAAATCTCCAGCATTTATCTTTAGATAGATAGACGATTGAGAAATGCATTGCACAGGGCAGTGCTAAGATGAGGTTCACTTCATTAAAATCATGTGACCTCTACAAAAAAACAACCCCTAGGGGGCGTTGATGCAGCAAAGGCAACAGAAAATGAAGTGAAACAAAACTGGTACATATAACATGACCTTAATCCTTTGAAAGTTTCATGATTTGGATTCCTCAGCCTACATCTTCATGTTCCATATGGAACTTGTACATACTTACCCTTACATACTGTATATATGATAATATATAGTACATTATTTTTCAGAAATCTTACACCTAGACATTTACCCACATTGGGACTCTTGAAGCCCAAAGCCTTGGAAAGGCAATAATTTATACTGTTCGTTAGATAGCAGGGCCCATGTTTGCTGTTTACATGGGGCCCACAGGTCTAAGTGGCCTTGTGTACAACAAGGCTTCATCCTCTGATGTTGACAGGAGTGATTAGATGTAATGTAAATAGTAACCAGGATTGAACAAAGACAATTTCTACTGTTATAATTTTATGTGGAATTTCTCAGCCAGCATATCCTCTATCTTTATTAATCTCTTGTTTTCACATGAGCCAACAAATCCTTCTCCTAAGGGCTGCGTTGTAGTAAGACGGGGCCTATAGAGGTCCATTCAGAATGGGTGGAAGAGAAACGACAGTGCATTAGAACACACGCCTGACTGTACTGGATTGGAAAAGGCCTGACAAGGTTATAAAAGCTAAAAGTGCATTGCACAATTTACACTTTAAACGTCCTTATAAGACAATTGGCCAACAGTTTTCCACTATAAGGAAGGCTTGTGTGTATGGGATCCTGTGGGTGGTTAAGTATCATTGTGCCCTGCAGCAAAACCGCCAATTCAAGCCTATGAATTAATATATTATATTTTTATGATATGATATGAATGTTGTGGTTTTAATGATTAATGTGTTTTGGGTCATCCTAGAGTCACTGCCAAACCTATTGGTATAAGGGTATAGTTCCTGTTGGAAGGAAGAGATAGCTAACACCCTTGGAACTATATTGTATCCGTCACTCTAACATGTTCTTTATCTCTGTTGGAAATCCATGCAGAATTCTATAACCCGGCAATGCAAATAAGTTGTTGGAGCACACTACTTCATTTTCAGTGGTTTATTGAGCAAAAAACATACAACGTTTCGGGGAATATGACTTCCCCTTCCTCGGGTATACTCCTTGTTGTATGTTTTTTGCTCAATGAACCACTGAAAATGAAGTAGTGTACTCCTCCAACTTGTTTGCATTGCCGTATTGCTGTGGCCCTTAAGGTGGAGGGCTGGGAGGATTGCACCTATTAATTGAAGGCCGTGCCAAAGGGGATGTGCTTGAGAGTACCCTATTGGAATTATTAGAATTCTGTAACCCCCATGGCCAGCCTGAGTGGGGACAGATCTAATATGATTGGCTATACTGTATGGGACAATTGTTAGGGTGAAGGATCTGGCAGACTGTAAGTTGGTCCCTATCATCCAAATATCTTATCTGTATACCCGATTGGATCATTCTGCCTGTTTATTTATCCATCATCTATCAATGTATCCATCTACCTTCTATTTATATGTCTACAGGCTAGGCCACACTTGCATGAATTTTTTGTGCTTTTTCGCCCGTGATTGCGCATGCGATTTTTTTCAAACATAGGAATCGTGGCAACACACCAAAAATGCGCGTTTTCGGGTGCCATTCAATTGCGTGTCCACTTGTGATACGCAATCGCATGTGATCGCATTTTTATGCGCAATCGCTTGCGATTTATCTTAAAAGGAGAATTTATCTTAAAAGGAGAATTTATCTTAAAAGGAGAAATCTCATGCGCAAACACACAGCAATCGCACCGGCCGTGTCCTACATGTCTCTTTATCTGCAAATGTCTGCCAGCCTGTCTACATACAATATACCAGCCATACATCTACATGATGACACATTGATTGATTTGATATCTATCTATCTATCTATCTATCTATCTATCTATCATATCTATCTATCATATCTATCTATCTATCTATCTATCTATCTATCTATCTATCTATCCTTAAAGTGCTACACAATGCCTTCTCAGCAGGGCCCTGTAGGGGGAGACAGAGTTGCAGACTAAGATAATAGGTCTGTGCACACCGCTTGGTGGGCTGGACCTCTGGCTCTGTCCATGCTGAGCAGTCGCTGCCTGTTGTTCTGCAGGGGGGAGTTCTAGGGAAGTTGTTCTTTCTCCTTCTGCGGGACAGAGTCTGATCTATGTGCAAGGAGGTAACTGGAGCAGGTAAGTGCACCCCCCTCGTTTCCATGTAACTTTGTCCTAGTTGCTCTACACCTGGAACCAGCCTGCTTACCTCCCTCCCCCACCTCCCAGCCTGACTAGAAGATGCCCAACGCCTCCCTTACCTTTCTCTATGGCTCCTACTGATCTTCCTGGATTCCTTTCCAACCATTGGGTTTCTATAGGGAAGGAGCTGCTAGATGAGGCACAGCACATCCATTGTTTTCAACGTGCAGTCAGGGAATGAACCTTGTCAAGTCTATTATGGAAACCTGAATCCCATCAGTAGAGTCCAATGTATGAATTGTGCATGAGGATTGGTTGTGTGTTGCCACCTCTTCCCCTTTAATACCAAACACCTATGAAACATACATCCTGCACGTGTGGCTACACTGAAATCGCCACAGCCTGCATCATTATACTCGCCAACTTCCCCCTATAGCTCTGTACCATGTTGTTTCTACAAGTGTACCTATTAAAGGGGTAACGTTGGAGGGTATGTAGTTTCAATAAGTGTACCTATCAAAGGGGTAATGTGTTTCTACAAGTGTACCTAGTAAAGGGGTAATGTTGGAGGGTATGTGTTTCTACAAGTGTACCTAGTAAAGGGGTAATGTAGTAGGGTATGGGTGTTTCCTACAAGTGTACCTACAGTAAAGGGGTAATGTGTAGGGTAAATGTGTTTCTACAAGTGTACCTAGTAAAGGGTAATGTTGAGGGTATGGTGTTTCTACAAGTGTACCTAGTAAAGGGTATGTAAGTATGGTATGGGTTTCTCACAGTGTACCTATAAAGGGTAATGTAGTAGGGTATGGTTTCTCTACAAGTGTACCTAGTAAAGGGGTAATGTATAGGGTATAGGGTTTCTACAAGTGTACCTAGTAAAGGGTAATGTAGTAGGGTATGTGTTTCTACAAGTGTACCTAGTAAAGGGGTAATGTCAGAGTGTATGGGTTTCTACAAGTGTACCTAGTAAAGGGGTAATGTCAGAGTGGTATGGTTTCTACAAGTGTACCTATCAAAGGGGTAATGTAGTAGGGTTATGTGTTTCTACAAGTGTACCTAGTAAAGGGGTAATGTCGGAGGGTATGATTTCTACAAGTGTACCTAGTAAAGGGGTAATGTAGTAGGGTGTGTGTTTCTACAAGTGTACCTAGTAAAGGGGTAATGTCGGAGGGTATGTTTTTTCTACAAGTGTACCTAGTAAAGGGGTAATGTCAGAGGGTATGGGTTTCTACAAGTGTACCTATCAAAGGGGTAATGTAGTAGTTTATGTGTTTCTACAAGTGTACCTATAAAGGGGTAATGTAGTAGGGTATGGGTTTCTACAAGTGTACCTATCAAAGGGGAATGTGTAGGGTATGTGTTTCTACAAGTGTACCTAGTAAAGGGGTAATGTCGGAGGGTATGGGTTTCTACACAGTGTACCTATCAAAGGGGTAATGTAGTAGTTTGTGTTTCTACAAGTGTACCTAGTAAAGGGGTAATGTCGGAGGGTATGGGTTTCTACAAGTATACCATCAAAGGGTAATGTAGTAGGGTGTGTGTTTCTACAATGTACCTAGTAAAGGGGTAATGTTGGAGGGTATGTGCTTTTTTTACAAGTGTACCATTTAAAAGTGATGCTGGATGGTATGTGTTTTAAGGGTAATGTCAGAGGTATGTGTTTTACAAGTGATGTAAGGGTAATTAGTAGGTATGGTGTTTCTACAAGTGTACCTAGTAAAGGGGTAATGTTGGAGGGTATGGGTTTCTACAAGAATACTTATCAAAGGGGTAATGTAGTAGGGTATGTGTTTCTACAAGTGTACCTAGTAAAGGGGTAATGTTGGAGGGTATGGGTTTCTACAAGAATACTTATCAAAGGGGTAATGTAGTAGGGTATGTGTTTCTACAAGTGTACCTAGTAAAAAGGGTAATGTCGGAGGGTATGGGTTTCCACAAGTATACCTATAAAAGGAGTAATGTAGTAGGGTATGTGTTTCTACAAGTGTACCTAGTAAAGAGGTAATGTCGGAGGGTATGGTTCTGCAAGTTATACCTCTCAAAGGGGTAATGTAGTAGGGTGTGTGTTTCTACAAGTGAACCTAGTAAAGGGGTAATGTTGGAGGGTATGTTCTATAAGTGTAGCATTAAAGGAATGAGGTTGGAGGGTATGTGTTTCTCACAATTGTATCTAGTAAAGGGGTAATGTAGTAGGGTATGTGTTTCTATAAGTGTACCTAGTAAAGGAGTAATGTTGGAGGGTATGTGTTTCTACAAGTGTACAGTAAAGGGGTAATGTAGTAGGGTATGGTTTCTTCTACAAGTGTACCTAGTAAAGGGGTAATGTAGTAGGGTATGGGTTTCTACAAGTGTACCTAGTAAAGGGGTAATGTAGTAGGGTAGGTTTTCTACAAGTGTACCTAGTAAAGGGGTAATGTAGTAGGGTATGGGTTTCTACAAGTGTACCTAGTAAAGGGGTAATGTAGTAGGGTATGGGTTTCTACAAGTGTACCTAGTAAGGGGTAATTCAGAGTGTATGGGTTTCTACAAGTGTACCTAGTAAAGGGGTAATGTCAGAGTGTATGGTTTCTACAAGTGTACCTATCAAAGGGGTAATGTAGTAGGGTATGTGTTTCTACAAGTGTACCTAGTAAAGGGGTAATGTCGGAGGGTATGTTTCTACAATTGTACCTAGTAAAGGGGTAATGTCGGAGGGTATGGTTTCTACAAGTGTACCTAGTAAAGGGGTAATGTAGTAGGGTGTGTGTTTCTACAAGTGTACCTAGTAAAGGGGTAATGTCGGAGGGTATGTGTTTCTACAAGTGTACCTAGTAAAGGGGTAATGTTCAGAGGGTATGGGGTTTTCTACAAGTGTACCTATCAAAGGGGTAATGTAGTAGTTTGTGTTTCTACAAGTGTACCTATGTAAAGGGGTAATGTCGGAGGGTATGGGTTTCTACAAGTAACCCATCAAGGGATAATGTAGTAGGGTGTGTGTTTCTACAAATGTACCTAGTAAGGGGTAATGTTGGAGGGTATGTGCTTTACAAGTGTACATTTTAAAAGGGTGATGCTGGATGGTATGTGTTTTTAAAGGGGTAATGTCAGAGGTTTTTTTTCTACAAGTGAATGTTTTTAATTGGGTAATGTAGTAGGGTATGTGTTTCTACAATGTACCTAGTAAAGGGGTAATGTTGGAGGGTATGGGTTTCTACAAGAATACTTATCAAAGGGGTAATGTAGTAGGTGTATGAGTTTCTACAAGTGTACCTAGTAAAGGGGTAATGTTGGAGGGTATGGGTTTCTACAAGAATACTTATCAAAGGGGTAATGTAGTAGGGTGTGTTTTCTACAAGTGTACCTTAAAAAGGGGTAATGTCGGAGGGTATGGGTTTCCACAAGTATACCTATAAAAGGAGTAATGTAGTAGGGTATGTGTTTCTACAATGTACCTAGTAAAGAGGTAATGTCGGAGGGTATGGGTATCTGCAAGTATACCTCTCAAAGGGGTAATGTAGTAGGGTGTGTGTTTCTACAATGTGAACCTGTAAAGGGGTAATGTTGGAGGGTATGTTCTATAAGTGTATGCATTAAAGGAATGAGGTTGGAGGGTATGTGTTTTTACAATTGTATCTAGTAAAGGGGTAATGTAGTAGGGTATGTGTTTCTATAAGTGTACGTATTAAAGGGGTGATGTTGGAGGGTATGTGTTTCTACAAGTGTACCTAGTAAAGGGGTGATGTTGAAGGGGTATGGTTTCTACAAGTGTACCATCAAAGGGGTGATGTTGGAGGGTTGTGTTTCTACAAGTGTACCTAGTAAAGGGGTAATGTTGGAGGGTATGTGTTTCTACAAGTGTACCTAGTAAAGGAGTAATGTTGGAGGGTATGTGTTTCTACAAGTTACCTAGTAAAGGGGTAATGTAGTAGGTGGGGTTTCTACAAGTGTACCTAGTAAAGGGGTATGTAGTAGGGTATGGGTTTTCTACAAGTGTACCTAGTAAAGGGTATGTATGTAGGGTATGGGTTTCTACAAGTGTACCTAGTAAAGGGGTAATGTAGTAGGTATGGGTTTTCTACAAGTGTACCTAGTAAGGGGTATGTAGTAGGGTATGGGTTTCTACAAGTGTACCTAGTAAAGGGGTAATGTAGTAGGGTATGATTTCTACAAGTGTACCTAGTAAAGGGGTAATGTCGGAGGGTATGGGTTTCTACAAGTGTACCTAGTAAAGGGGTAATGTAGTAGGTGTGTGTGTTTCTACAGTGTACCTAGTAAAGGGGTAATGTCGGAGGGTATGTGTTTTCTACAAGTATACCTATCAAAGGGGTAATGTAGTAGTTATGTGTTTCTACAAGTGTACCTAGTAAAGGGGTAATGTAGTAGGGTATGGGTTTCTACAAGTGTACCTATCAAGGGGTAATGTAGTAGGGTATGTGTTTCTACAGTGTACCTAGTAAAGGGGTAATGTCGGAGGGTATTTGTTTCTACAAGTGTACCTAGTAAAGGGGTAATGTCGGAGGGTATGGGTTTCTACAAGTATACCCATCAAGGGGTAATGTAGTAGGGTGTGTGTTTCACAAATGTACCTAGTAAAGGGGTAATGTTGGAGGGTATGTGTTTTACAAGTGTACATTTTAAAAGGGTGATGCTGGATGGTATGTGTTTTTAAGGGGATGTCAGAGGTATGTTTTCTACAATGAATGTTTTTAATAATGGGTAGTAGTGGGTAATGTGTTTCTACAAGTGTACCTAGTAAAGGGGTAATGTTGGAGGGTATGGGTTTCTACAAGTGTACCTAGTAAAAAGGGTAATGTCGGAGGGTATGGGTTTCCACAAGTATACCTATAAAAGGAGTAATGTAGTAGGGTATGTGTTTCTACAAGTGTACCTAGTAAAGAGGTAATGTCGGAGGGTATGGGTATCTGCAAGTATACCTCTCAAAGGGGTAATGTAGTAGGGTGTGTGTTTCTACAAGTGTACCTAGTAAAGGGGTAATGTTGGAGGTATGTTCTATAAGTGTATGCATTAAGGAATGAGGTTGGAGGTATGTGTTTCTACAATTGTATCTAGTAAAGGGTAATGTAGTAGGGTACCGTATATACTCGAGTATAAGCCGAGGTTTTTAGTTTAAAAATTAACCTAAAAACCTTGACTCGGCTTATACTCGAGTCACAAGGAACTTACCTGCAATCCAGAGGCAGCCGCGAGTCCGGCCGGCAGTTTCCCAGTAGTTCTTCGCGGTTGCGCGATGACGTCATCACGCACGCTGGCAGGATGACGTCATCGCGCAGCCGCAAGCAGTATGGGAACTGCCGGCCGGACTCGCGGCTGCCTCTGGATTGCAGAGAGAGGAAGACTGAAGACGGTACGGGTAAGTGAGCTGGGGGGGGACTGGGGGGGGGGGGGGGGGGCTGGGGGTACTGGGGGGAGGCTGGGGGAGTATGCCATGCAGACACCACATTACCTTTTTACTATAGTGGTTGGAAACTACAACTCCCAGCAACCAACCATGCTGGGAGTTGTAGTTTTCCAACACATCTCAGTGGAAAGGTATTAGGGTGGGGGACAGTATGCCATACAGTAACCCCCAATACCTTTCTACTATAGGTGGTTGGAAACACAACTCCCAGCAACCAAGCATGCTGGGAGTTGTAGTTTCAAAACACTACAGTGGAAAGGTATTAGGGTTACTGTATACCCTCGGCTTATACTCGGGTCATCATCTTTCTAATTTTTGTCAAAATGGGTGCCTCGGCTATACTCGAGTCGGCTATACTCGAGTATATACGGTATGTGTTTCTATAAGTGTACGTGTTAAAGGGTGATGTTGGAGGGTATGTGTTTCTACAAGTGTACCTAGTAAAGGGGTGAGTTGAAGGGGTATGGTTTCTACAAGTGTACCTATCAAAGGGGTGATGTTGGAGGGTATGTGTTTCTACAAGTGTACCTATTAAGGTGTGAGGTTGGAGGGTATGGTTTCTACAAGTGTACCTATTAAAGGTGTGAGGTTGGAGGGTATTGTTTCTACAATGTACCTAGTAAAGGGGTGATGTTGGAGGGTATGTGTTTTTACAAGTGTACCTAGTAAAGGGGTGATGTTGGAGGGTATGGTTTCTACAAGTGTACCTATCAAAGGGGTGATGTTGAGGGTATGTGTTTTATAAGTACCTTTAAGGTGTGAGGTTGGAGGGTATGTTCTATAAGTGTATGTATTAAAGGTGCGAGGTTGGAGGGTATGTGTTTTGCGATAAGTACCATTTAAATGGGTATGTGCGGAGGGTATGTGTTTTCTACAAGTGTACCATATTATGGTGGAGGTTGGAGGGTATGTTTGATAAGTGTACCTATTAAAGGGGTGATGCTGGAGGGTATGTTCTATAGTGTACGTATTAAAGGTGTGAGGTTGGGGTATGTGTTTCTACAAGTGTACCTAGTAAAGGGGTGATGTTGGAGGTATGTGTTTTTACAAGTGTACCTAGTAAAGGGGTGATGTTGGAGGGTATGGTTTCTACAAGTGTACCTATCAAAGGGTGATGTTGGAGGGTATGTGTTTTTATAAGTACCTATTAAAGGTGTGAGGTTGAGGGTATGTTCTATAAGTGTATGTATTAAGGTGCGAGGTTGGAGGGTATGTGTTTTGCGATAGTACCTATAAAGGGGTGATGTCGGAGGGTATGTGTTTCTACAAGTGTATTATTAAAGGTGTGAGGTTGGAGGGTATGTTTGATAAGTGTACCTATTAAAGGGTGATGCTGGAGGGTATGTTCTATAAGTGTACGTTTAAAGTTGTGAGGTTGGAGGGTATGTGTTTTGCGATAAGTACCTATAAAGGGGTGATGTCGGAGGGTATGTTTTTCTATAAGTGCAACTATAAAGGGGTAATTTCGGAGTTTGTGTTTCTACCAGTGTACATTTTTAAAGGAGAAATGTTGGAGGGTATGTTCTCTAAGTGTCCTTATTAGAGGTGGAAACGGTAGATCGGCTAGTAGCCCATAGACACGCTGCTGTACACACCCTTTGTTTTTAACTGTAAACACTCACCTGATGCTTCACTTTGAAATCTGCTTATCCCCCAGGGCTGTGAATGGGTTTAAACTGAACTTTACCTGCTCTTTGTATAAGAGAGATTATTATTGAAATGTACATATTGTGGAATCACTGAGGCCCCCCCCCCCAGCAAAACTCTGATGGGGCCCCATCCCTTCTTCATCTACAGTGGTTTTCTGGGGGGGGGGTGTTATATCTGTCATAGAGAAAGAAAGATGATGTGGCCCCCTGCAGGGTAGTAAAACCCCTGTGTGGAATTCTAGCTTTAAACTACATCTCCCAGAAGCCACTGAAAAACTGTTAATGGCAAGAATGCTTATACGAGTGAGATTTCTGTAGTCAAATTTGTGTGAAAAATGCTGAGCAAAGTGTTAAATGAAAAGTACGCAGAAATGTGTAGGAGCTGCCACCGCGTCACCCTGTTATTAGTCACAGGGTAACTCCTGTCCCTGCGTGCTACAGGTGGAGAGGAAACCATGTGTAAATATTTCAACTTTTTTTGCATGATTCAAATAACTTCCTGTGTGTCTGGACAATAGAAGATGACAGCTTCCTGACAAGACATAGGGAATTCAAGGGAATGGATTCACCCAGGGATCTAGTGGAAATAGAAAAGCATTCCAGTACAATAAGGGAACAGACACAATGGTATTAGGCGTTTGTGCTGCGTTGAGGATAGTTTAGGGATGTCCAACCTGTGGCCCTACAGATGTTTTTAAACTTCAAATCCCAGCATTCTGCAGCTAGGGAATGCTGGGAGATGTATTTTGAAAATATCTGGATGGATGCAGGTTGAACATTCCTAAACTTAATGTGCCCACAAATTCCAGCTTTTTTTTTATCCCCTCCATTAGGAGGAACTTTATTGAGGATCAAAGATAAAAAAAGTTAAACAGTTTTTAAACAATCATTAGATTAAATAAGTGTTGGATACACATAATTTGACCGTTATTACCAACTTAGAGTTAGTCAGTAGGAAATTGATAGATACATTGCGTATTGTACAGCTTAAGACATTATGACTTTTGTGTACAGTGCGTGTTATCCAACATTTCTCAACAACAATAGGTTCAACATAAAATAACTCTTAAAACTGTCTGTCTCTGAAGATGTCTTATTTGGTAAAATTGAGATTGCTCACTGCCCCTTAGACAATCTATTTCATTGCAATTTAGTCATTACAGGTGGCGGGGGATGTTTCTCATCTGGCCAGATTTTGGTGTATTTCGTGGGGCAGCCACGTGAGTTATGTTAGTTTCTTATATGGGAGTAGCATTGATTACCGCTTTCCATGTTGCTAGGGAGGGTGGGTAGCTTGAATCCAATTTTGAGCTCCGTATATACTTGAGTATAAACCGAGGTTTCAGGCTTTAAAAAGCCTGAAATCTTACTTGGTTTATACTCGAGTCAATGTTTTCCCTACCTGTCCGCGGCCGCGCGATCCGCATCCTCACTCCACAGCCTCTGCGCATCCGATGATGTCACTACCTGCGCCGGTAGTTGACATCATCCGATGCGCAGAGGCTGTGAGCGAGGATGCAGCCGCCGACAAGTAGAGAAACATTGACACTTAAATGGCAAATACATACAAATAAGAGTAAAACCTTCTTTATTTGTGTATACTGTAGCACAAATAAAAAGTCCTTTGGTTTGGGAATAGTAATTAGGGCTTCTTGCATAGTTGGGGGATAGTTTTTGTGGAGAACATGTGGTTGTAGAGGTTTAACAGCTTAGGTTGATAAATTCAGAGGGGAGGCCATCTGCCTCCTGGGGTTTTGTTGTGAGTTAGTGCAGTTATGGTTTGTTGATTTCTATCTCAGTAATTGGAGCTCCAGTTCTCTGCATACCTTGGGGGGTTAGTTTTGGGAGCGCGGATATCGTTTAGGAAAGTTTGGAACTCCTCTTGGGTTATGTTCAGAGTTGAGAGTATGTCGGCGTATATTTGGCCAGACACCTCACACCTCATTCAGTTTCTGTAACCTCTCTCTGAGATTTTGGAAATCTGACGCAGCAGAAATGTCCGTTTAAACCTAGCTTCGAGGTCAGGGTAGATGGCAGTGGCAATTGCATCCAGGGCTTTAGACGATGCGTCTGGTGTGGTGAAGAGGATTTTTTGGCCGCTGTGTCGGAGCATCCAGCTGGCCCTGCAGGATCTTGGAGGCGGAACTTTTCTAGTTTGTTTAGATTCCTGTTCCCCTGGTCTGGTGTCTTTTGGGAGACATGGTTCAGGGAGTGGTCCGGATTTCTATCGGAGGGGGGGGGCACCGCAGCACAAGTGGTTGGTACTTCTTCTTCAGGGTGGTTTTAGGGTATGGGGTGGTTGTTATTTCCCCTCAGGATAGTGCCAGGATATAAAGCTCAAGCGGAGCTCTGCTACCTTGCGACCTGCCTCACGCCATGCCAGGCCACGCCCCCATAAATTCCAGCTTACATGGCAGACTGATCCAGGACATACAATCGAATTTGGAGGAAACGCCTTTTTCGGATTGCCACTGACGATCATAAAATGAATAGTAACGACAGAACCTCGTGATTGCAAGTCTGCCACATAGAAATCCTCAATATTGATTGTCTGCTGTGGATGGGTCGGCCAGGTAAGCTGGAATGTATGGGCACTATAGGAGTTGTTTATGGGAGGGGATAGGGATCAGAGGCAGCTTGGAAACTATTCTGAGACTAACATTTAGGCTGTGTTCACATTGTGTGTGTTTTTATCACAGCAGGAACAGCGTACTTGCATGTAGTGCGATGTTTCCCCCTTCATATTGCATGGTGATGTCTATTGAGTTTAATGGTACTGTTATGCGTTAGCGCAACATGCTGCATTGCAGCTCGTAGGTGTAAACGTAACATAGTAATGGAGGTGTGAATAAAAAACATACGTCTATCAGTTAAACTTTTTCACCCTCCTGTTTAACCCTACCTAACAGTTCATCCAGAGGTGTGTTATTCCTTAACACAGCCCTGGAATGATTTTACTGCCCATTTAAAGAGAATAAACAGTCACCGCCTGTGAAACCTATTTATATACTGTGTTATTGTAATTATTAGGTTGGAATATAATAGATTTACTGACAAAAAGTGCCATACGATTCATTAAACCAAAGGGCTTAACCTATTAAGGAATTCTGCAAAGTCTTCTCTCGTATTTTTGTTGCCGTACATCCGTGGATGGTTTCCGACGGTGGATGGCTGTCACTAAGCTTACCTCAGCCCTCACCGTCCACCAAATGTCCTCCTCTGGGATTGGCACACCCTTCTCCATGTCTTCATTAGGCTCTGGCCTCACAGACTGGAATAGGTCTGACCACAGAGGACCTGAGAAACGTGGACGGGAGATCAATTATCCTATTGTTAAAGGACCCCAACCTAAAAATATTAGCTTTTCCCCCCTAAATCTATAATTGTATTAGAGGTCTCCTACTAAGTATTCCTACCTCTTATTTACTATAATTAAAGGTGAAGATCAGTGGGAAAAGATTTAAATTATTTGTCTTTGTTACCATACCTAATGGTTTCTTGAAAGCAATGTATTTCTTATATAACGCTACTATCCTGATCACTTTACAATTATATTTCACATCAGGTCCTGCTTCTAATCTAATCACTTTTGTCATACAACTATCAGTATGTCTTTATGATTGTGGGGAAACCGGAGTGCCCAGAGTAAAACCCACCCAAGCACGGGAGAACATACAAACTCTTGCAATGTGTCCAAGAGAGGATTCAACCCAGGGCTTTAGCACTGAAAGACATCAGTGCTGCCTTCTCTCTTCTTAATTAATATTTTCTCAAGAACTTGTGTTCCTTCTCCAAGCAGAGCTGGCTGGGAGAGTGGTGACCGAACTCTTAGGTTATTGACACAGGGAGCATTGTGATGGACTTGAGTTTTCCGGGGATAAGCTGCTGCGTTGTGCGGTTATCCTTATATATAGTTCGTTTCCCCTTTTCCATTCTGTTCTTTCCAGGATATTACATTGTGTGTCTTTATCTGCCTCCTCTGAGACAAAAAAAAAAGAAGCACCGTAAACACAGCAGAATTACAAGATACACACTATCTGGAGGAAGTGTTACAAGGCTTACAGGAAGGGGAGATGATCACTTTACTTGGTTTAACTATTTCTCTACCCAGCACTGTCACTGAGATAGTTAAGTCGGACATGCTAATGAGTACTTTTGGTTGTTGTTGCAGAGAAAGTGTTTGAAGGGCTTTGTTCTTATAGTAAACAGATAGCATAGTAATGTGCGGTATCTACCATTCCGTGTGGGACAGGGAAGTTATTTTACACGGGATGCGTGTAAAACTCTACCCAATGTATTGTTGAGTTAATGTTGAGTTTACACTAATTTTTGCAGAGCCTGCATCATTTCCAATTTTTTGGAACTTTTTCTACTTTTAGACCCCACACAGCCTGGTGCTTCTTCCCTTCCCTTGCTCCTGTAATGCAGTAGAAGTGTGCGAACGTTCCCTAGGGAAGACGAATGTTCACCAACGGGATTACCCAATATCAGCAGTGGCCGAAACAGACTGACCGTAATAAGCCGACAAATGACCATTGTCATGGAAGATGGATATTCTTGATGGTCGGTATTGGCTCCTTTACTATCGGCCTGTGTATGCCGCATGCGTATGGGCGTTCGGTCGGGTCGTGTGAGGTTTCCTTCGCACCGACAGAAACCAATGTGATCTGTTGGCACAATGCGATGGAAATCGTATGTGTATATGCCACGTTAAAGGGCATGTCCCACCCCCAAAACTTAGAATCCCCCCCACACTGGCCCATCATGGTAGTGTAGTTTTAATCTTACCTCACATCCCAGCTCCATATGGGTTCTCCTGTAGTCCCCCCACAAAGTCCCAAAAACTGCCACCAGGAGGATAGCAGGATCCAAAGGGCTGCTGCCTGCCTCCTATCTGGCCTCCGGAGAAGTTTGGCATGCGTACTGCGCCCTTCTCCCCTCCCTCCCCCTCCCGATTAGGATTCCCTCCCCTAGTGTAAATCCCTTTATGTAACATTCCCCCTGTCCCCCCGCCCCAACCTCTATTATTTTATTTGAAAGTGCCCAAACTTTTACTTACTCCCCTCTTTCCCCACAATGACCTCCCGGCAGCCGCCGTCGTGATTGGTCTGCGCTCAAGCCAATCACAGACGTGACTGCCTGTTCCACCCCCTCGCTGCATTTCTCGAAAAGCAGAGGCCGGCAGAGGGCGGAGGAAAGAGGGTGAGGTAGTAAAGTTTGGGGCATTTTCTAATAAAATAGAGCTGTTGGTGTGGGGGACAGGGGGAATGACATATAAAAAAAATATTTCAAGGGTGGACATACCCTTTAGGTAAGGAGTGTGTGAACTTAATGCAGTAGATCACATTGAGATGAGAAACTGATGTTTAACCAGCTCCAGCCACAAGACAACAGTAACACATTCCACTCAATCATACCAAACTGGCAATTGCCTTAGTAGGTGTTGCAATCCTCCTAACCCTCTACCCCAAGGTTACACAATCCATATATGAAACAAAATGAAGGAAGCACAGTACACATTAGTAAGATAATAGTATTTATTAGGCAAACATACAATGTTTGTGGGGCTCTACAGTCCCATTCCTCAGGTATATCCCAATTATCTTCACTGGTATGTAATGTGTCTCCTCCATTTGGTTTCATTTATGGTATATTGTCCTGTGGCCCGTCTAATGATGGTGTAGGTACAGCACATCTGGAAAGAGACGTGTGACTCACCAGAAACATTTAAGGTAAGTATAGGAAAAAATGTGGGTCTTGTTCTTCCTTACCATGGTCCTCATTGGCTGGGAAAGCTTTTCTGGTCTGCATCAGTCATCGCCATAGTTCTAAACGGGGGATGACATCACCAGCCACAGAGGACCGCAAGGAAGAAGATCTGGAATCCACTGTCACATTGTTCGGGTGAGTAAATGTGGTGTTAAACCCGATGTATCCTACTATTAACTCATTTGTATGCCTTGTTGTGACACCAGGTAGTGGGTTTCAGATGGGGGTAAGTTGGAGGATGGGGTGTATATATGGATAAGTTTAAATAAATATCTGTGTAGAACATTGCTCTGTGTTATAAGGTATTCAATGACCTAACAGAGGGTTTTACTGTAGGCCTGTGGGATATATGGGATGTGTTGATAAGGATCAGTGAAGGCTCAGTAGTTCACATTGGGTCCTGGTTTTAATGAACTCTCTGCTACATCTGCAAGAGTGTGGTGTGTATCCCTGTGCTTGCTTGGGTCTCCCAATCTAACGTACACGGGTTGTGTGTCGATATTGGATGTAAGCTCTTGTGACAGGGCCTCATGCGATCACTAATTGGGAAGTCTGGATAATATGTTGCGTTGCTGTAATGGGACCTCTCTACCTTCCATTACTCTGACACTGTTCATTTCATCCACATGCGTAACACATGGACACAGTACCACCTTACAATAATCCCAGACACTTCAGCTTGTGAATCCCTTTCATGTTAATCGATTCAGGAGAAACAAATCCTGTTCTCTAACTGGAGATCTGCTTTGTGCCCCGGCCTTGCCGCTCCCTACCCCCGTGATCATACAGAGTTATT
Organism: Hymenochirus boettgeri; assembly: GCA_019447015.1. Classification (NCBI taxonomy): domain Eukaryota; kingdom Metazoa; phylum Chordata; class Amphibia; order Anura; family Pipidae; genus Hymenochirus; species Hymenochirus boettgeri. Next base: position 142,608,417 of record CM033476.1, on the reverse strand, counting down.
GTTAGTTATGTCCGACTATTTCACACGGTGGCTGTTAAGGGAAACACAAATTAAATCCCCCCTTTTATTTAAAGCTGACTCTTGTCTTCATTCTAAATGTAATAAACCGTGTACAAGCCATTTGGTTATAAGACTTTTTTATATGCATATTTCCTGTTAAAGATGGAAGTTCGCCATACAGTATACATAAAACAAGGGTCCCATATAGGTAGTTTGGCTGTTTAACTAAACATTTCCTAGGCTGACTATATAGTATATCAATTTGTCGACTGAATTAACTAAAGTGATTGTCAATCAAAAATGTTTGCTTTGTTGTATGTGCTTGTTTAAGGGAAATGTGTATATTTGCTAGAATAGTGTGGCGTGGTAATCTACATCCATTGGCTCCACCCCTCCATGTCTGACCAGAAAGACGCCTTCCATTAAACAGTTTGATTTAGGCAAGAATCCACAAGCAAAACTGCAGGTCATGAGGATTGGAGGCCAAATGCCAGGTTGGAAGTGAATCCTCCTGTTAGAGCTAGGCTACACTACGCAATTTTTTTGCTACATTGCCAACGCCGGCAACGTTGGATTGCAATCTCGCAATCGCATGCGATCAGCCATTTTAATGCGCAATCACATGGGACTTTTCGTTCTGTCCAAGGAGAATCGCAAGCACAACCAATTGCAATTGGTGTGCGCGGTTGCATTTTTGCGCCAATTGTGGGGCCATGCCGTAAAAAAACTGCTGCCATACTGCTAGCCCATGTAAGACAATCTCCTTGGCTTTTGTTAGATGCAATGTGCTTATTGTACAAGTTTTTGTCCCAGTAGGATAATATTATAACTGTCTTGCTTATTAATTGTCATACTGCCATAAAGCTGGAATATACTGTTTGTTACTGATCGGCCCCCTGAGAAATATGCAGTGTGGCAGCTTCTCCGGTCCGCTTACGAGAGCAGAGAATGCTTTGCCAGGGATATAATCATTAGTGTCTACTAGTTTGTGTCATTTGTAGAGCGGTTTGTCCAGTCCGCCTTTAATTTGTTCGGTTGTTTCTTGGACCTTATTTTTTTTTTGTGTAAGAAGGAAAGATAGATCTTCCCGACAAAATGGTACACTTTTCCTTTAAGAAAGCATTATTGGGATGTTTAAGGAGGTTTTCTAAGGCAACTCTTCCCTCCCCCCACACCTGCATAACGTGTCCCTGTCCTGGGATTGGGAGTTCAGTGTTCTAAGACCACACACACCTGGCCAGAATCCTCCTATCTGTCCCCCCTGCTCTTGATTTCGCAGCCTGCGGTCCTCAGGAATAAGGTAAACAAAAATGTCCTTGGTGGGGTGCTGTCTCTGTGGTCCCTGTGTTTAGACCAGCTCTGGTAACCTGCTCAATTGTCTAGGGAGGTGGGTTTTCTTGCGTAATCAGAGGGTGTTTAATGAGGTCACCAGATCCCCCTATAGGATAAACAGGAGCATCCTACAACTAGAGACAAACTTAGTCAAGAGTTCATTTGTCGATGGCTTACATCGTTTATTTTATTGTGTCTTGCCTATTACAGGATGCGTTGCACACACTAAGTTATATAAGATAGGTGACCATAAAGCATAGGACATTCTACAAGCCCAGGCAATGCTGGGAGTTCTAGTTTTCCAAAACCAAATAAAATAAATACTTTAGCCTAATTATCACGGATATCAACTGGACTATTTTACTTGATGAAACATCTGTTATTTCCCCATCATCATAGATAAGGTTGGACTGGTAATGGATTCTTTATTCAACCTCAATACGATATACTGTACTTTGAATTACCATCCTTCTGTTTGACAGCAGCAATCGCATCAACAACAAATAACATTTGTAAATCGCTTTCTCCCGTAGACCATACGCTGTAAGCCATGGCCCCGACCTATATTGGTTCATTGGAAATTGGGTATAGAGGAAAGAACTCTCTAAATCTGGAATGCCAGGCTAACAGGTGGCTTTTCAGTCTGGATTTGAATAACTCCAGGGACGACGCTGTCTTACTGGGAGTGGGTAGGGGATTCCAAGGGTCAGGGCAGCATACAGAAACTCTGTCTCCAAAGTTTTAGGCGCACTCCTGGGTGACCATTTTTGACCCTGCTGAAATCTGACGTTGAGGGGTGTCGTGCACTTTCAGCAAGTCCTTCGATGTGATCCAGGCCCAGATTGGTGCAGTGATTTGTAAGTTAATAGTCCAATCTGAAGATATTTTTCGCATTGTACTGGTAGGCCTGGCACAGTAAAGAGCTGGTTTGTTAGCAGTCTGGCAGCAGCACTACGCACAATTGTAGGCGGTCAAGGTCTTTTTGTGGAGACCCTACATAAAGGGCATTGCAGTAGTCCACTGTGTATGTGATGAGCGTGAACTAGGGTTGGATAGTCCTCGGGGGGATCGATGTTTGGTTTTTCACGTATGTTCTGTCAGATGAAGAGTAGCAATTTGACACTACATAAGCCACAATTTTGGTTCGAAGCTCACTTCTCCACGTACACATCGAGGCGGCACACAAATGGTCTGAGCGTTTAATGTCTGAAATCCCAATCCTATTGTGTTATTTAGGGTAGGGCGGCTGTGTTGTGCCAAGCGCTGGTTACAACAAGGACTCAGTTTTGTCAGCATTCAGTTGGCATTCAATCCACGCCTGTAGCTCAGTTAAGCAAGAATTTATTTTTTGGGGTTGGGTCTGTTTTCCACCAGGTTGTGAAGGAAAGGTATAACTGCGGGTCATCGCCCATCCACCTAGTGGTATGGTCATACCATATTGGTTGGATACTGACCAAGTGGCAACATGTAGATTGCACAAGAAGAGGATAGGGATTTGGTCTCTTGTGGCACTCCAAATTTTAAAGGTGCAGGGTTGGACATGACAGTACTATGGGTACCCTCGTGCTCTGTAATCAGGATGCGCGACGCACGGAGGTTGTCCTGAGCCTTGATGCCACAGTACTACTAGCAGTCTGTTGACAGATTTCATGGCCATCTGTATAACAAGCTGCTGAGAGAACAGATTAGGATGGAGTATTCCCCTCTGTCCCCTTGCCATGCAGCAGATCGTTGTCAGACATTGGGATGAGCTGTTTCACAGCTGTGTGTTTCTACAGCCAGATTGGAGCAGGGTCAGATGTTGATTTTCGAGAGTCTTGCTTCAAATTTGCGATATGACCAAGCCTTTTTCAATAACTTTAACCTAAGACTGGTGGTTGGAGACGGGTCTGTACGCTTGCTCATTGCCATTGGATCCTGGAATATTTTTTTAAGAAGGGGCTTGATGATTCTTCTCTAGGAGGTAGGAAACCTCCCTGCTTGCAGATCATTGACTATTTGTGAAATGCTGGTTCAAGCAGGCCACGGCATTTCAGCCGTGCTTGATTGGTCCCAGGTCGCAGGTTGGCGATCTCTCCCTTTAAATAAAAATCAATCCAGGGTCCTTAGTTGTTCTTGCAACTGTTAACAGTCGTATAAGTCTTCAATCAGAACCATGTGGCTGTCGCCAGAGTAGCACATACTAAAAATTAAAGATTAACGGGATATTCCATTACGAGGGCCGCTACTATGGGCAAAAACTCACAAACTCCATTGTTTTCAGAATTAAAGTCGGCGCTAAACCGATGTTTTTATTGGTTCACTGCAACGTAACTCTACTTGCGGCTGCTGGTGTGGCTAACGAGAAGTTAACCACGCCGCAGTCGCAATCCAGTTAATGCTGACCGATACCGTCACTTTTTGCGATGCATCGACGAGAAGATCACACTCACCGTGCTTGTTTTGCACCGGGTAGTCGTAGCGGATCTCGGTGCGATCTTCTCTGATTTTTATTGAGATGTATTATGATGTTTATTATAATCTACAGAAAGCTGGGAAATGTAGACAAAATTTAATCACGCTGAAAGCAGCTATAAGAACCATGATTAGAGATTTCGGTATTTTCATGTTTCGATGGGACCCTTCTGAAAATGCTACAGCCTACTAACGAGGCTTTTAAGAAGCCTCCACGAGGTAACAGCAAAACCGAGAGCCGCTCCAGACCAGTTTCGTCTTTAGCGAGCCATCATCAGTGAGGTCTGGTTAAAGACGGGAATGGAACATCCCTAACCTTACAGGCAAGAGAACCTGGGGAGGTTTAGATCTCTAACTAACGTGGCAATATAGTTTAGAGGTAGAGGTAATCCCAGCAGGTGATTGTTTGTACTGCATTTGCCTTAAGCTGTAACCGTTTTTATTACAGCGTGTGATAAAACCCAATATAACGATTCGGAATGTAGGTAAATGTGACTTATAAGAGTGCGGCAACTAGTCTGCCATTCAAGGAGAAATGTACAGGAATCGTACCTTTTTTTCCATTGTTCCTATTAATTTTTGTTTTTTTTTTACTCTTTGTAACGTTTAAAGATTCTAACCACAATCCAATGAACTAACAACAGACTAGCTAGCATAATCCTCATGTAACAAACAATAGCCAGGTGTAATTTTGAGTTATACTACATTGGTTTATTAGCTACTGAAATTATATCCTGGACTGGTTAACAGCACAAATATTCTGTATTTTAAGGGATTCCTATGTTAAGACTGGAAATTTTCCTTATTCAGTAGTATTAAGCTAAGGTGAAGTAACAAACATGTACACAAATGTAAAACCCCACAATATACTGCTGCCAATACTCCCAACTGGCTGCCACATACTCCCAAACTGCTGCCACTACTCCATATTGCTTTAAATACTTTTTAAAACTTGTAAACTATATTATGGTGTCAATTAGTCCTGTAAGTAATAGATTGTTTAGGGCTCCCCAAAGAAATACACGGAGGTGCCAAACAAATCCCTTCTTGGTGTGTTAATCATATGACAGTGCCTCCAATGCATTTTACATTTTTGTAGTGACCTAGCCCCTTGAAAGTTGCTCCAGTCTACAGGTACATTTTTTGTTAGTGAAGATTTCAATGAGATTATTGAAGGGATTTTTTCTTCCTATTAGCAGCCATTACCTAGAATTGTCCAGTGTGATGGCAAAATTGCTCTACAGTCCGGCCACAATTACGTAATATTAGGGCAATTTAGTTCTGCTCTGCCTACAGACCTACCAAATTAATGTATAGTAACAATAGTAACTAGTAATTAGGTTGAATAAGACCTGACGTCCATGCAGTCCAACCTTCCACCCATGTTTTTGTTTTTTTTTAACCCTACCTAACCAAGTTGTCCCAGGAAGGCAAAAAACCCCACTAAAATGGGGGAAAAAATTCCTTCCTGAACTCCAAACGGCAACGGAAAGTATCCCTGTCAACCAATCTATATTCATTAATACCGTGCATATCTCAATATTAATAGTATCCCTTACCACCCAGAACTACAGTAATGTTAAATACCCAAGTAAATCTCAATATTATTAGTATCCCTATACCCGAATACAGTATATGCATTAATACCTATAATTCCTCATATTATATATATCCCCTGATAACCAACCAGACTACCAGTATATTCGTATTATACGCATTAATTCTCAATATTATATAGTAATCCCCGTACCAATCAGAACTACGAGTAATGTATTAATAACCCCCAGTAATTCCCAATATTATAGTAATCCCTATACCAACCAGAACTACAGTATATGTATTCAATACCATGTAACTTTCTCAATATTAATAGTATCTCCCCGTACCAATCAGAACTACAGTTATGTATTAATACCAGTAATTCCCACTATTATAAGTATCCCCGTACCAATCAGATACTACATGTATATGTAATAATCCCAGTATTCTCAATATTATATAGTATCTCACCTGTACCATCAACTGCGTATATGTATTAATAACCATAATTCGCAATTTACTATCAGTATCCCTGTACCACTAACTTTACAGTATATGTATTAATACCAGTAATTCTCAATATTATAGAGTATCCCTGTACCACAAACTGCAGTATATGCATAATACCAGTAATTCTCAATATTTTTTAGTTTTAGAACTTCTCCCCCCTTATCCAGGTCCTTTTTGTTAGCTATTCAATACTTGTGCCATTACCGACATCTTCTGGAAGACAGTTCACCACAGTTTTCACCCGTGCTCACTGTAAGAAACCTTTCCTAACCTATAAACGATGAACTTCTTTTCTTCCAAACCTTAAATGGATTCCACGATTCCGCTCGATATGACCATTACTAAACAATGCACCAAGAGTTTCATTGTATGGGCCTATTAAATTTTGTATAGGTTATCAGTCCCCACGCAACGTCGCTTCTCTCCTAATTAAACAGTCCTAACTTGTCTGAATCTGCCTGCATATTTTCAAGTCCCTCCATTCCCCCGTATTATTTTGTTTGGCCTTCATCTGTGAACTGCCTCATTCCAGATTTCCCTTTGGTTATGGAATTCCAAACCAAAACTGCACCGCATATTCCAATAAAGGCCTTACCAGTGCCTTGTGAGAATAATCTTTCTCTTGAAAATTATTCCCCTTTTATACATGACAATATTCTTGCCTAGCTCTAGCCGTTGCTAACCTGCATGTTTGCTATAGCTATGATCTTTTATCATCTACCCAGAACCCCAAATCTTTTTCATTACAATCATTTAACACACGAGTTTTTATTGGTGTAGATGGCACAGGGATTATTAAAGTCCCCAAACACTCACCTTACATTTATCAACATTGATCTCAATCTGCCATTCTTGCTGCCCATTTTGATAATCTATCTAGTGTCTCTTGCAGCACTTGCACACATTGAAGTTTCATCACCAAACACAGAGACCTTGCTCTCAATGCCCCCTTCTCATTCCTTTATAAACAGATTAACAGACGCCCCATACAAACCCCAGGCACTCCCGCTTAGAACTTTAAGGGTTCCACATAGATGTAGCTCCATTAACAACCACCTCTGTTGTGAAGCCAATCTATTTCTTGTTTTACCACCAGATGGTAATCAAGCTTCATGGGCCCCCATGTATACCAAGCTGTGGTAGATTTATAGAATATTACCACTTGTGTGGCCTACCTTTTCTGGTGTGGTCTCCTGGCAAGTTACAATTTGACATTTTTGCCAGCACTTACCTACATGGTAGAGCCTGCTCTCTCCTAATCGCTGTCATACTGCAACTACCTACATCTTGCAGTCAGGTGCCTGCAACACCTACATATAAAAATCTCACAAAGTGGGCACGTTACACCTTTACATTTTTGTAATAATTATTATATTTTTCTTGGCCAATCCTGCAGAGATGACACTTTGGATATATGTAAAGAAGTCAGCGTACCCAGCTTGATTATGGGTGGTACAATTAGCCATTCCCTCAAAACAGCTCTCACCCTATATTGTCTAACTCTGGCAAAACAAGGAGTGTATCTTTCTGGGTCCACATTTCACCACAAAACTTACAGTATTTGAATATAGGAAACTCTTTCACTAAATGAAAGACATTATACTCACCTTCAGCACTTCTACTTTCACCATAGGTATAGTACATACTGCACCAATCTTCAAGAGGAAAGATTTATCTAGACAGGTGGGACTATACACACTGTCGCAATGGTCCTCCCTGATTAAAGAATATAAAGTATGGAGAACATTTGTAAACTGCCCATACTCCCCTAACAATCGTGGCCAACCACCCCCTATACCTTAGATGTAGTCCCCTACATCGTGGCACCTCAAACAAGGAATTGTTCTAGTTCGTACGATCGCTTTCCACGCCGACGTTCGTTGGCGGTCAGAATTGATTGTTCGGGCCGTAACCACACTTACCGAAAAGAACCAAATTTTCTTGGTACCAATGGGAGTTGGCCCTTAATTGGGATTGTTTGTACCCAGCTTACTCTCTCCTGCATACTTACTCCAATCTCCCTTAGCGCTCTGCTTCTCCCTCCTTTCTACCACTGTCCGTACAGTCCACCAGTGCAGCCCATGGGAGGACCACCCTCCTTGCAGAGTGTGTCTTGTCATTGGCGGCAAACAATCTGTCCCGGGAAAGAGGCAGCATATCGCGAAGAAAACTTGGAGTAGTATTGCAGGAGTAAGGGACAGAACCTTTAAACTGGTACTTACTCTGCAGCTATGGATCGAGGAGAAGGTAGTTTAATTTTTCCTTTTAAGATCTAAACACCATCTCACTTCCTTCCTTTAGCACCGGAGGATACAAATTAGCTGATTAGAGCGCTATTCTTTTCCCCGTCAGTGCCTGAGCACGTGCAGGCCATAAAACATGGGTATGGGTTTGGGAATAAGTATAATTAGGGCTTCTTGCATAGTTGGGGGGATAGTTTTTGTGGAGAACATGTGGTTGTAGAGGTTTAACAGCTTAGGTGATAGAATTCAGAGGGGAGGCCATCAGTGCCTGGGGTTTTGTTGTGAGTTAGTGCAGTTATGGTTTGTTGGATTTCTATCTCAGTAATTGGAGCCTCCAGTTCTCTGCATACCTTGGGGGGTAGTTTTGGGAGCGGGATATCGTTTAGGAAAGTTTGGAACTCCTCTTGGGTATGTTCCAGAGTTGTAGAGTATAAGTCGGCGTAATATTTGGCCAGACACTCCACAACCTCATTCAGTTTCTGTAACTCTCTCTCTGAGATTTTGGAAATCTTGACGCAGCAGAGAAATGTCCGTTTTAACCTAGCTTCGAGGTCAGGGTAGATTGGCAGGTGGCAATTGCATCCAGGGCTTTAGACGATGCGTCTGGTTGTGGTGAAGAGGATTTTTTGGCCGCTGTGTCGGAGCATGCAGCTGGCCCTGCAGGATCTTGGAGGCGGAACTTTTCTAGTTTGTTAATAGATTCCCTGTTCCCCTGGTCTTGGTGTCTTTTGGGAGACATGGTATCAGGGAGTGGTCCGGATTTCTATCGGAGGGGGGGGGGGCACCGCAGCACAAGTGGTTGGTACTTCTTCTTCAGGGGTGTTTTAGGGTATTGGGGTGGGTTGTTATTTCCCCTCAGGATAGTGCCAGGATTATAAAGCTCAAGCGGAGCTCTGCTACCTTGCGACCTGCCTCACGCCATGCCAGGCCACGCCCCCATAAATTCCAGCTTACATGGCAGACTGATCCAGGACATACAATCGAATTTGGAGGAAACGCCTTTTTCGGATTGCCACTGACGATCATAAAATGAATAGTAACGAACAGAACCTCGTGATTGCAAGTCTGCCACATAGAAGATCCTCCAATATTGATTGTCTGCTGTGGATGGGTCGGCCAGGTAAGCTGGAATGTATGGGCACTATAGGAGTTGTTTATTGGGAGGGGAATAGGGATCAGAGGCAGCTTGGAACTATTCTGAGGACTAACATTTAGGCTGTGTTCACATTGTGTGTGTTTTATCACAGCAGGGAACAGCGTACTTGCCATGTAGTGCGATGTTCCCCCTTCATATTGCATGGTGATGTCTATTGAGTTTAATGGTACTGGTATGCGTTAGCGCAACATGCTGCATTGCAGCTCATAGGTGTAAACGTAACATAGTAATGGAGGTTGAATAAAGACATACGTCTATCAAGTTAAACTTTTTCACCCTCCTGTTTAACCCTACCTAACAGTTCATCCAGAGGTGTGTTATTCCTTAACACAGCCCTGGAATGATTTTTACTGCCCATTTAAAGAGGAAATAAACAGTCAACGCCTGTGAAACCCTATTTATTACTTGTGTTAATGTAATTATTAGGTTGGAATATAATAGATTTACTGACAAAAAGTGCCATTACGATTTCATTAAACCAAAGGGCTTAACCTATTTAAAGGAATTCTGCAAAGCTTCTTCTCGTATTTTTGTTGCCGTACATCCGTGGATGGTTTCCGACGGTGGATTGGCTGTCACTAAGCTTACCTCAGCCCTCACCGTCCAACCAAATGTCCTCCTCTGGGATTGGCAACACCTTCTTCCATGTCTTCATTAGGCTCTGGCCTCACAGACTGGAATAGGTCTGACCACAGAGGACCATGAGAAACGTGGAGACGGGAGGATCAATTATCCTATTGTTAAAGGACCCCAAACCTAAAAATATTAGCTTTTCCCCCCCTAAATCTATAATTGTATTAGAGGTCTCCTACTAAGTATTCCTACCTCTTATTTACTATAATTAAAGGGGAAGATCAGTGGGGAAAAGATTTAAATTATTTGTCTTTGTTACTCATACCTAATGGTTTCTTGAAAGCAAATGTATTTCTTATATAACGCTACATATCCTGCATCACTTTACAATTATATATTCACATCAGGTCCTGCTTCTAATCTAATCACTTTTGTCATACAACCTATCAGTATGTCTTTATGATTGTGGGGAAACCGGAGTGCCCAGAGTAAACCCACCCAAGCACAGGGAGAACATACAAACTCCTTGCAGATGTGTCCAAGAGAGGATTCAAACCCAGGGCTTTAGCACTGAAAGACATCAGTGCTGCCTTCCTCCTTTCATTAATTAATATTTTCTCAAGAACTTGTAGTTTCCTTCTCCAAGCAGAGCTGTGCTGGGAGAGTTGTGACCGAACTCTTAGGGTTATGACACAGGGAGCAATTGTGATGGACGTGAGTTTTCCGGGGAATAAGCTGCTGCGTGTGCGGTTATCCTTATATAGTTCGTTTCCCCTCTTTCCATTCTGTTCTGTTCCAGGATATTTACATTGTGTGTCTTTTATCTGCCTCCTCTGCAGACAAAAAGAAAACAGAAGGCAGCCTGTAAACACAGCAGGAATTACAAGATACACACTATCTGGAGGAAGGGTTACAAGGCTGACAGGAAAGGGGGAGATGATCACTTTACTTGGTGTAACTATTTCTCTACCCAGCACTGTCACTGAGATAGTTAAGTCGGACATTGCTAATGATTACTTTTGGTTTGTTGCAGAGAAAGTGTTTGAAGGGCTATTGTTCTTATAGTAACAGATAGCATAGTAATGTGCGGTATCTACCATTCCGTGGAGGACAGGGAAGTTATATTTACAGGGATGCGTGTAAAACTCTACCCAATGTATTGTTGAGTTAATGTTGAGTTTACACTAATTTTGCAGAGCCTGCATCATTTCCAATTTTTTGGAACTTTTTCTACTTTTAGACCCCACACAGCCTGGTGCTTCTTCCCTTCCCTTGCTCCTGTAATGCAGTAAAGTTGTTGCGAACGTTCCCTAGGGAAGACGAATGTTCACCAACGGGATTTACCCAATATCAGCAGTGTGTAGTGGCCGAAACAGACTGACCGTAATGCCGACAAATGACCATTGTCATGGAAAGATGGATATTTCTGATGGTCGGTATTGGCTCCCTTTACTATCGGCCTGTGTATGGCCGCATACGTATGGGCGTTCGGTCGGGTCTGTGTGAGGTTTCCTTCGCACCGACAGAAACCAATGTGATCTGTTGGCACAATGCGATAGAAATCGTATGTGTATTGCCACGTTAAAGGGCATGTCCACCCCCAAAACTATAATCCCCCCACTACTGGCCACATCATGTAGTGTAGTTTAATACTTACCTCACATCCCAGCTCCATATGGTTCTCCTGTAGTCCCCCCACAAAGTCCCAAAAACTGCCCACCAGGAGGATAGCAGAGTCCAAATAGGGCTCTGCCTCCTATCTGGCCTCCGGGAGAAGTTTGGCATGCGTACTGCAGCCCTTCTCCCCCTCCCGATTAGGATTCCCTCCCCCTAGTGTAAATCCCTTTATATGTAACATTCCCCCTGTCCCCCCAGCCCCAACCGCTCTATTTATTTTATTTGAAAGTGCCCCAAACTTTACTTACCTCCCCTCTTTCCTCCGCCACAATGAACTCCCGGCAGCCGCGTCCGTGATTGGCTGCCACTCAGCCAATCACAGACGTGACTGCCGGTCCCGCCCCTCTGCTTGCATTTTCTCGCAAGCAGAGGGCCGGCAGAGCGGCGGAGGAAAGAGGGGAGGTAAGTAAAGTTTGGGGCATTTTCTAATAAAATAGAGCGGTTGGGGCTGGGGGGACAGGGGGAATGACATATAAAAAAAATATTTCAAGGGTGGACATACCCTTTAAGGTAAGGAGTGTGTGATACTTAATGCAGTAGATCACCATTGAGATGAGAAACTGATGTTAACCAGCTCCAGCCACAAGACAAACAGTAACACATTCACTCAAGCATACCAGAACTGGCAATTGCCTTTAGTAGGTAGTTGCAATCCTCCTAACCCTCTACCCCAAGGGTTAACACAATCCAATATATGAAACAAAATGGAGGAGCACACTACATACCAGTGAAGATAATTGGGTTATACCTGAGGAATGGGACTGTAGATCTCCCAAAACATTGTATGTTTGCTAATAAATACTAATTATCTTTACTAATGTGTACTGTGCTCCTTCATTTTGTTTCATATATTGGATTGTGTTAACCCTTGGGGTAGAGGGTTAGGAGGTCCCGCCCCTCTGCTTGCATTTTCTCGCAAGCAGAGGGCCGGCAGAGCGGCGGAGGAAAGAGGGGAGGTAAGTAAAGTTTGGGGCATTTTCTAATAAAATAGAGCGGTTGGGGCTGGGGGGACAGGGGGAATGACATATAAAAAAAATATTTCAAGGGTGGACATACCATTTAAGGTAAGGAGTGTGTGATACTTAATGCAGTAGATCACCATTGAGATGAGAAACTGATGTTAACCAGCTCCAGCCACAAGACAAACAGTAACACATTCACTCAAGCATACCAGAACTGGCAATTGCCTTTAGTAGGTAGTTGCAATCCTCCTAACCCTCTACCCCAAGGGTTAACACAATCCAATATATGAAACAAAATGAAGGAGCACAGTACACATTAGTAAAGATAATTAGTATTTATTAGCAAACATACAATGTTTTGGGAGATCTACAGTCCCATTCCTCAGGTATAACCCAATTATCTTCACTGGTATGTAGTGTGCTCCTCCATTTGGTTTCATATATGGTATATTGTTCCTGTGGCCCGTCTAATGATGGGGTAGGTACAGCACATCTGGAAAGAGACGTGTGACATCACCAGAAACATTTTAAGGTAAGTATAGGAAAAAATGTGGGTCTTGTTCTTCCTTACCATGGTCCTCATTGGCTGGGAAAGCTTTTCCTGGTCTTGCATCAGTCATCGCCATAGTTCTAAACGGGGGATGACATCACCAGCCACAGAGGACCGCAAGGAAGAGATCTGGAATCCACTGTCACATTGTTCGGGTGAGTAATGTTGGTGTTAAACCCGATGTAGTCCTTACTATTAACTACATTTGTATGCCTTGTTGTATGAACCAGGTAGTGGGGTTTCAGATGGGGTAAGTTGGAGGATGGGGGTGTATATATTGGATAAAGTTATAAATAAATAGCTGTGTAGACATTGCTCTGTGTTTATAAGGTAATTCAATGACCTACAGAGGGTTATATACTGTAGGGCCTGTGGAAGAATAATGGGATTGTTGATAAGGATCAGTAGGAAGCTCAGTAGTTCACATTGGGTCCTGGGTTTAACTCTCTGCTACATCTGCAAGGAGTGTGTGTGTTATCCCTGTGCTTGCTTGGGTCTCCCCAATCATAACGTACACGGGTTGTGGTGTCTGATAATTGGATTGTAAGCTCTTTGTGACAGGGCCTCATGCAGATGCACTAATTGGGAAGTCTGGATAATATGTTCTGTGCTGTAGAATGGGACATCTCTCCTTCCATTACTCTGACACTGTTCATTTTCCACATGCGTACACATGGACACAGTACCACCTGTCACATCATCCCAGACACTTCCAGCTTGTGAATCCCTTTCATGTTAATCCGATTCAGGGAGAACAAATCCTGTTCTCTAACTGGAGATCTGCTTTGTGCCCCGGGCCTTGCCACTCCCTACCGTGATCATACAGAGTTATTTGTTTAGTTAATGACCAGACTATTTCACACGGTGGCTGTTAAGGGGAAACAAAATTAAAATCCCCCTTTTATTTATAAGCATGACTCTTGTCTTCATTCATAAATGTATAAACCGTGTACAGCCATTTGGTTATACAGACTTTTTTATATGCATATTTCTGTTTAAGTGGAAGTTGCCATACAGTATTACAATAAAACAATGGTCAAATATATTAGGTTGGCTGTTTAACTAAACATTTCCTAGGCTGACTATATATAGAATCAATTTTAGACTGAATTAACTAAAGTGATTGTCAATCAAAAATGTTGCTTTGTGTATGGCTTGTTTAAAGGGAATGTGTATATTTGCTTAGAATATTGTGCAGTGGGTAATTCTACATCCATTGCTCCACCCCCTCCCATGTCTGACCAATGAGAAGACGCACTTCCCATTAAACAGTTGAGTTAGGCAGCAGACCACAAGCAAAACTGCAGGTATGAGGATTGAGGCCAAATGCAGGTTGGAGTGAAATCCTCCTTTAGGGCTAGGCTACACTAGCGCAGTTTTTTTGCGATTGCGCGTGCGATTTTTGCTAACATTGCAAACGTGGCAACGTATGCGATTGCAATACGCAATCGCATGCGATCACCATTTTAATGCGCAATCACATGGGACTTCGTATCTCAAAAGGAGAAATCGCAAGCACAACAGAATTGCAATTGCGTGCGCGGTTGCATTTGCGGCGCATTGTGGCCATGCCGTAAAAAAACTGCTGCCATACTGCTAGCCCATGTCAAGACAATCTCCATTGGCTTTTGTTAATGCAATGTGCTTATTGACAATAGTTGTCCCAGTAGGATAATATTATACTGTCTGGCTTATTATGTAAATACTGCAATAAAGCTTGGAAATATACTGTTTGTTACTGAATCGGCCCCCTGAGAAATATGCAGTGTGGCAGCTCTCCGGTCGCTTACAGAGAGAGAATGGTTTGCCAGGGATATAAATCATTAGGTCTAGTAGTTGTGTACATTTGTAGAGAGGTTTTCAGGTCCATTTAAGTTGGGATTTCTGGTTGGTTTCTTGGACCTTATTTTTTTTTTTGTATGAAGGAAAGATAAATCTTCCCTACAAAATGGGTACACTTTTCCTTTAAGAAAGCATTATGGGATGTTTAAGGGATTTCTAAGGCAACTCTCCCTCCCCCACACCTGCATAACGTGTCTGTCTGGGATTGGGAGGTTCCAGTGTTCTAAGACCACACACACCTGGCTCAGAATCCTCCTATCTGTCTGCTCTGATTTCGCAGCCTGCGGTCTCAGTGGAATAAGTAGAAACAAAGTCACGTTGGTGTGCTGTCTCTGTGGGCACTGTGTTTAGACAGCTCTGGTTACCTGCTCATTGTCTAGGGAGGTGGGTTCTTGCGTAGATCAGAGGTGTTAATGAGGTCACCAGATGCCCCTATAGGTATAAACAGGATGTCAGCCTACAACTAGAGACAAAACATTAGCAAGAGTTCATTTGTCGATGGCTTAATGTTTATTTTATTGTGCTTGCCTATATACAGGATGGTGCACACCGTAAGTTATAAAGAGTAGGGTGACCATGTAAAGCCTAGGACATTCTACAGCCAAGGCATGCTGGGAGTTTTAGTTTCCAAAACCATAAAATAAATATTTAGCCATTATCACGGATATCACTGGACTATTATTACTTGATGAAACATCTTTATGTCCCCATCATCATAGATAGGTTGGACTGGATGGATGTCTTTATTCAACCTCAAATACTATACTGTACTGTATATTACCATCCTTCTGTTTGACCAGCAGCAATCAGCAACAACAAATAACATTTGTAAATCGCTTTTCTCCCGTAGGACTCATAGCGCTGTAAGCATGGCCCAGACCAGTAATTGGTTCATTGGTAAATTGTGGTATAGAGGAAGAACTCTATAAATCTGGAAATGCCAGGCTAAACAGGTGGCTTTTCAGTCTGGATTTGAATAACTCCAGGGAAGACGCTGTCTTTACTGGGTGTGGTAGGGAGTTCCAAAGGGTAAGGGCAGCATGACAGAAAGCTCTGTCTCCAAAGGTTTTGAGGCGCACTCTGGGGGTGACCAATTTTATGGAACCTGCTGATCTGACGTTGAGGGGGTGTCGTGCAGCTTCAGCAAGTCCTTCATGTATCCAGGGCCCAGATTGTGCAGTGATTTGAAAGTTAATAGTCCAATCTTGAAGAGTATTTTCCATTGTACTGGTAGCCAGTGAGCGAAGGACTGGTTTGTTAGCAGTCTGGCAGCAGCACTCTGCACTAATTGTAGGCGGTGCAGGTCTTTTTGTGGGAGACCTACATAAAGGGCATTGCAGTAGTCCAGCTGTGATGTGATGAAGGCGTGAACTAGGGTTGGAAGATCCTCTGGGGGGATCAGATGTTTGGTTTTTGCAATGTTCTTCAGATGAAAGTAAGCAGATTTGACTACAGCCGAAATTTGGTTTCTGAAGCTCAATTCTCCATCGATTAGCACATCGAGGCTGCACACAAGGTCGGAGCTGTTTATGTCTGAAATCCCAATCCTGATTGGTGTTGATTTAGGGTAGGGCTGTTTTGGTGCCAAGCGCTGGCTTTGGACAACAAGGACCTCAGTTTTGTCAGCATTCAGTTGTCATTCATCCACGCCTGTAGCTCAGTTAAGCAAGAATTTATTTTTGGGGTGGGGTCTGTTCCACCAGGTTTGAAGGAAAGGTATAACTGCGTGTCATCGACATAGTGGTATGTCATACCATATTGTTGGATAATTGTACCAAGTGGCAACATGTAGATTGCAAACAGAAGAGGGAATAGGATTGGTCCTTGTGGCACTCCAAATTTTAGAGGTGCAGGGTTGGACATGACAGGTACTAGGGATACCCTCTGTGCTCTGTAAGTCAGGAATGATCTGAACCACTGGAGGTCTGAGCCATTGATGCCACAGTACTACTGCAGTCTGTTGAGCAAGATTTCATGGCCATCTGTATAAAAAGCTGCTGAGAGAACAGGATTAGGATGGAGTATTCCCCTCTGTCCCTTGCCATGAGCAGATCGTTGCAGACTTGGATGAGGGCTGTTTCACAGCTGTGGTGTTTCTTAAAGCCAGATTGTAGAGGGTCCAGGATGTTGATTTCTGAGAGTCTTGCTTCAAGTTGCAGATAGACAGCCTTTTCAATAACTTTACCTAAGAATGGGAGGTTGGAGACGGGTCTGTAGCTGCTCATTGCATCTGGATCCATGGAATATTTTTTAAGAAGGGGCTTGATGATTCCTTCTTCTAGGGAGGTAGGAAACCTCCCTGCTTGCAGAGAGCAATTGACTATTTTGTGAAATGCTGGTTCAAGCAGGCCAGGGCATTTCAGCACGTGCTTGATTGGTCCAGGTCGCAGGTTGTGCGATCTCTTCCCTTTAAAATCAATCCAGGGTCTTAGGTTGTTCTTGCAACTGTTAACAGTCGTATAAGTCTTCAATCAGAACCATGTGCTGTCGCCAGAGTAACAATACTAAAAATATAAAGATTAACGGGAGATTTCCATTCGGAGAGGGCAGCTACTATGGGCAAAAACTCACATCCTGTTTCAGAATTAAAGTCGCGCTAACCGATGTTTTATTGGTTACTGCAACTTAAACTCCTACATTGCGGCTGCTGTGTGGCTAACGCAGAAGTTAACCACGCCGCAGTCGCAATCCATGTTATATGCTGACCGATACCGTCACTTTTGCGATGCATCGAGAGAAGATCACATCACCGGCTTGTTTGCACCGGGTAGTCGATAGCGGATCTCGGTGCATCTTTCTGATTTTATTGAGATGTATGTATATGTTATATTATAATCTACAGAAAGCTGGGGAAATGTAGACAAAATTTAGATCACGGCTGAAACAGCTATAAGACCATGATTAGGAGAATTCTGGGTTATTTATGTTTCGATGGGAGCCCTTCTGAAATGCTACACCTACTAAGAGGCTTTTAAGAGCATTCCACGAGGTAAATGCAAAACCAGAGAGCCAGCTACAGACCAGTTTCGTCTTTAGCGAGCCATCATCAGTGAAGGTCTGGTTAAGAGACGGGAATGGATCCCTAACCTATACAGCAAGAGAACCTGGGAGGTGTAGATCTCTAAACTACGTGGCAATATAGTTTAGAGATATAGGTAATTCACAGCAGGTGATGTTTGTAACTGCATTTGCCTTAAGCTGTAACCGTTTATTACAGCGTGTGATAAAACTCAAATATAACGATCGGAATGTAGGTAAAATGTGACTTATTAAGATTGCGGCAATCTAGTCTGGCCTAGTCACAGGAGAGAAATGTACAGGAATCGTACCTTTTTTCCATTTGGTTCCTATTTAATTTTTTACGAAAGGTTTTTTTTAGCTCTTTTGTAACTTTTAAAGGGATATCTACCACAATCAAATGAATAGACACAGACTAGCTAGCATAATCTCAATGTAACAAAACAAATCCAGGTGTAAATTTGGTTATACTACATGGGTTATTAAAGCTACTGAAATTAATATCTGGACTGGTTAACAGCACAAGATATTCTGTATTTAAGGGATGTCCTATGTTAAAGCTGTAAATTCTTATTCTTAATAGTATTAGAGCAAGGTGAAGTACAAACATGTACACAAATGTAAAACCCCCACAATATACTGCTGCCAATACTCCCATACTGCTGCCAATACTCCCATACTGCTGCCAATACTCCCATATTGCTTTAAATACTTTTTAAACTTGTAAAACTATATTATCGGTGTAATTAGTCTGTAAGTAATCAATTTGTATAGGCAGCTCCCAAAGAAATAAACAGGAGGTGCCAAATCCCTTCTTGGTGTGTTAATCATATGAAAGTGGCCTCCAATGCATTTTTACATTTTTATAGTGACGCTAGCCCCTGAAAGTTGCTCCATCTACAGGTACATTTTTTTGTTTAAGTGAAGATATTTCATGAGATTAGTGAAGGGATTTTTCTTTCTATTGAGTCATTACCTAGAAGTTGTCAGTGTGATGGCAAAATTGCTCTACAGTCCGGCCACAATTACGTAATATTAGGGCAATTTATTTCTGCCTACAGACCTACCAAAATTATGTAATAGTAACATAGTAACATAGTAATTAAGGTTGAATAAAGACATACGTCCATCAAGTCCAACCTATCCACCCTATTTTTTTTTTTTTTTAACCCTACCTAACAGTTGATCCAGAGGAAGGCAAAAAACCCCAGCTAAAATGGGGGAAAAAATTCCTTCCTGACTCCAAACGGCAATCGGAAAGTATCCCTGGATCAACCAGATCTATATGCATTAATACCAGTAATTCTCAATATTATATAGTATCCCTATACCAACCAGAACTACAGTATATGTATTAATACCAGTAATTCTCAATATTATATAGTATCCCCGTACCAATCAGAACTACAGTATATGTATTAATACCAGTAATTCCCAATATTATATAGTATCCCCGTACCAATCAGAACTACAGTATATGTATTAATACAGTAATTCCCAATATATATAGTATCCCTAACCAATCAAACTACAGTATATGTATTAATACAAATTCTCAATATTATATAGTATCCCTGTACCAATCAGAACTGCAGTATATGTATTAATACCAGTAATTCTCAATATTATATAGTATCCCTGTACCAACTAACTTTACAGTATATGTATTAATACCAGTAATTCTCAATATTATATAGTATCCCTGTACCAATCAGAACTGCAGTATATTATTAATACCAGTAATTCTCAATATTATATAGTATCCCTGTACCAACTAACTTTACAGTATATGTATTAATACCAGTAATTCTCAATATTATATAGTATCCCTGTACCAATCAGAACTGCAGTATATGCATTAATACCAGTAATTCTCAATATTTTTTAGTTTTAGAGACTTATCCAGGTCTTTTTTTAAAGCTATTCAATGAACTTGCCATTACCACATCTGCTGGAAGACAGTTCCACAGTTTCACCGTTCTCACTGTAAAGAAACCTTTCCTAACCTGAAGATGAAACTTCTTTTCTTCCAACCTTAAAGGATGTCCACGAGTCCTCTGATATGACCTATTAGTAAACAATGCACCAAAGAGTTCATTGTATGGGCCATTAATATATTTGTATAAGGTTATCATGTCCCCACGCAAACGTCGCTTCTCCAATGTAAACAGTCCTAACTTGTCTAATCTGCCTGCATATTCAAGTCCCTCCATTCCCCTTATTATTTTAGTTGCCCTTCTCTGAACTGCCTCAATTTCCAAGATGTCCCTTTTGTATATGGGATTCCAAAACTGCACCGCATATTCCAAATGAGGCCTTACCAGTGCCTTGTGAGAATAATATTTTTCTCTTGAATCTATTCCCCTTTTTATACAAGACAATATCTTGCTAGCTCTAGCCGTTGCTACCTGGCATTGTTTGCTATAGCTAAGTCTGTTATCTACCAGAACCCCCAAATCTTTTTCCATTACAGATTCATTTAACACAGAGTTATTTATGGTGTAGATGGCACAGGGATTATTAAATCCCAAATACATCACCTTACATTTATCAACATTGAATCTCATCTGCCATTCTGCTGCCCATTTTGATAATCTATCTAGGTCTGCTTGCAGCACTTGCACATCATTGGAAGTTTCATCAGCAAACACAGAGACCTTGCTCTCAATGCCCCCTTCTCATTCCTTTATAAACAGATTAAACAGAAGCGGCCCCAGTACAGAACCCTGAGGCACTCCGCTTAGAACTTTAGCCCACATAGATGTAGCTCCATTAACAACCACCCTCTGTGGTGAAGGCAATCTATTTCTGTTTACCCAGATGGTAATCAAGCTCATGGGCCCCCATGTTACCAAGCTGTGGTAAGATTGTATAAGAATATTAACACTTGTGTGGCCTACTTTTCTGTGTGGTCTCCTGGCAAGTACAGTTGAATTTTTGCCAGCACTTACCTACATGGTAGAGCTGCTCTCTCCAAGTCGCTGTCATACGTGCAACTACCTACATGCTTGCAGTCAGGTGCCTGCACACCTACATATAAAATATCTCACAAAAGTGGGCACGGTACACCTTTTACATTTTTGTAAATAATTATTATATGTTTTCATGGGCCAATACTGCAGATATGACACTTTGATATAATGTAAAGAAGTCAGCGTACAGCTTGGATTATGGTGTAAATATGCCATTCCCTCAAAAACAGCTCTCACCCATATATTTCTAAACTGCTGGCAACAAAAGGGAGTGGTTATCTTTCTGTCCAATTTCACCACAAAATTACAGTATTTTAAATATAGGAACATCTTTCACTAAATGAAAGGACAATTATACTCACCTTCACCTTCTACTTTCCCATAAGGTAAGTACATACTGCACCAATCTGTCAAAGATGAAAGATTCTATCTTAGACAGGTGGGACTACACACTGTCGCAATGGTTCTCCCTATATAAAGAATATATAAAGTATAGGGAGAACATTTGTAACTGCCCATACTCCCTACAATCGTGGCCAACCCCCTATACCTTAGTATAGTCCCTACAATCGTGGCCAACCTCAAACAAGGGAATTTTTCTAGTTCGTAACGATCGCTTCCAACGCCGAACGTTCGTTGGCGTCAGAATTGATTGTTTCGGCCGTACACACTTTACCGAAAAAGAACCAATTTCGTTGGTACCAATGGGATTGGCCCTTAATTGGGAATGTGTGTACCCAGCTTTACTCCTGCAATACTTACTCAATCTCCCTTAGCGCTCTGCTTCGTCCCTCCTTTCTACCACTGTCCGTAACAGTCCACAGTGCAGCCAATGGGAGGACACCCCTCCTTGCAGAGTGTGTCTTGTCATTGGCTGCAAAACAATCTGTCACGGGAAGAAAGGAGCAGATCGCCGAAGAAACTTTGAGTAAGTATTGCAGGAGTAAGGGAAAGAACCTTTAAACTGGGTACTCTGCAGCTATGGATCGAGGAGAAGGTGAGTTTAATTTTCCTTTTAAGTCTAAACACCATCTCACTTCCTCCTTCCTTTAGCACCGGGGGATACAAATTAGCTGATTAGAGAGCTATTCTTTTCCCCTGGATCAAGCGCACTGAGCATGTGCAGGCCATAAAACATTGGGATGGGCGGACACCAGGAGATTTGTCTTCTGGGAAGAAAGGTAAAGTTTATACTGCTGTATTACTATACAACAAAAAACCTTTAGAAATGCAAATGATACATGTTTTAAATCCTCAAATTCTGGGTTATAAAGATTTGCTAGATGTAAAGAGCACTATTGCCTTATCAGATCCCTTTGTGTTTTTCCTTAATGCATGTTACAAATACATCCAGTGATACCAATTATTTCATATTTAAAACCATAACTGAAAAGGAGTCTGAGAGCAGTCCACATGGTCTGTGTGCAATGGCATTAACTGAGCTGTCTATTACCCCTCCTTAGTTTGGTGCCCTATGTAAAGCTATGATTAGAAGGATTAGCCTTTCAATCCCTGTCTGTAATGCTAGTGTTTGTTTTACAGAATCATTTAAAGAAGCCCTGTACCGTAATTCCCCCCCACCCTAGGCAGATTCCTTCTGTGTGCTGAAGTGTCAACAAAACTTTTCCCCAGTCCCTATGATTACTGCACATTCCAATTTCTAGGCCAATTAGAGAAATACCCACAATTATAACAAAAGGTGCAAAAAAGAAAAAAAATGCTTATTTATTTTGACCATAACTAGGGTGGAGCTGCCATATTGCTCTACTGAAATAAGGCATTGGCTTCCAACACCTACAGTTGTAGAATCATGATCTGTAAAATTACCGTTCGTGCTTTCTTTCTCTTAACATCCCCATACAAACAGGCTGCTTATGCAGTAGCCAAAAAACCTGTTCTTGGGTACTTGGGTTGAGGCAATAGGGAGTCCTTCTGTGGCACAGGAGAACAATGTGTGTTGCTCCCCGCCATTGTTAAGTGATTCAGCAGGAATGATTGCTTCATTATGTCAGCCGATGGGTGTTAACATGTTACATCAGCCAAAAGGGTCATTGGTCAAACATTTTGGCCTATAAAAACGGGTGTGAGGAGCTTTAAGCCTTGTACACATTTTTGATAAATCTTAGTTGCCACAATCGTTATATGAATGATCTAAATGGTATTTATCCAATGATCAACATATTGACTGGCTGCCTGGCAGTAACCAAACAGCCTATTCTATATTATTGGTAGGGAAGAGTGATTGAGAGACCTTCTGTGGTGCGGAAGACACATGGCGATACACCACAAATCCAGTTGGATTGAATGGGATTTGCCGAACATCGCCATGGTGTGTGGTCCGAAAACGACCAACCACGGAGCGATGTATACGGTTACTGGTGCATTTTGAAACCATGTGCAATCATTGCATGTGTATGGCCACCTAGTGATCCAGAAGTAAGTATGACTAACGTCTGCCTCCAATCAAACACATGGTCGTTGGCTGGACATTTTGGTCGACAAAAATGGATTGGTGTGAGGAGCTTTAATGCTTGAAAACATGTAAATGTTGCAGGACGTGTTGCCCAGCAGTGACAGCCACTGGTGTACACGTTAGTTTGCTTGCTGTTTTGGCCAACGAATATCTAACGTGTGTACATAGCTAGAAGCTGTGTAAGATAGAAAGCAGATGACTATATAGCAGTGTGTTTTACAATAAGCATTTTAAGAACCTGAAGGTCAGGCTTCAGAGCTCCTGATGGGGCCCTGGGAAATTTGAGCATTTATGTCTGTTATGTCAGTGAGTTCCATTTTGTTAGCTTTAGTTATAAGCAAATATTCCGAAAGAACAAAAATCAGGGTGTCCAGTCGCATTCACAGGGGTAATCCCAATTTATTAGCGCATCAATACAAAACCACACACGTTTCGCAGGCACCTGAGAAAGGCCAAATGCCCGAAACGTTGTGTGTTTTTGTATTGACGTCTAATATTGGGATTACCCCTGTGAATGCGACTGGACACCCTGATTTTTGTTCTTTCGAAAGTAATCTGAATCTACCACTGGTCCCCAGTACTAAACTCACAAACACAATGTGTGAGGCAATATCCAGATCTTTATCGAATTGCTGTTACAGTAAAGGGATAAACTATTGTGCAGATTTCTCCTCAATAAGGGTGCTTACGGCATCTTCTGTTCTTAGTCAGTCATATGAAATAATTGAGCAGACCGTGAGCCAAATGTGAGCTTAGCCTCTGATTTATCTATGAGAATTCTCCACATTCCCTTATTAGCCAATACTGAATTCTACTGCTTTGTGTATAAATAGGCCCCTCTCACTAAGGAGAGGATCAGGGTAAGAGACTGTCAATTGGCCCTAATACTGGGAAGGGCTGGAGTCAGGGGGTAACAGAGGGGTTGCCCAAAGAGAGTGGCCCTGGTGACTCACTCATTCAGCGTCCTAGTTATTTTCATAAAGAGGAAAAAGCCTTTTTTTCTTATCTTTTTTTTTTTTTTTTTTGTTCCTTGGAGACAGGTCTTTCAGAGCTTGTACTGGCACTACGGCAATGGTTGTGGTGAGGGGGGAGGTCAGGGTTTGTGCCAGGCATGATAATTGCCTTAGTGTGTGTGTGGGGAAGACTGCCCCTCACCTCTCCCCTCTATTCAGAATTCATTCTGTGTTGATTATTGAACCTGAAGCTGAATGTTTCTGTTGAGCGATGCAGACTCCATCTTGTTTCACCTGAGGAACATGGGCACAGTTTAGGTTCCTCTGCTGTTATAGTGACCACACACCTTACAATCAGATAACATGTTCTTTCCACAATTGTGTTAAATTTCCTACACTGGCCCTCATATAAGATATTCAGTCACTTGTTGTTATACAGTTTTGCTAAGATTGTTTGAAGATTGTATTTTCAGATTGTTGTGTGTGTGTGGCTATATTAAAACTAAATTAATAGCAGGATTCAGGCCTTGTGTCTTGCTCTTACTCTGTCAGTTCTTGCCCATAATGCTTACTACCACTGGGTGTGGGAAAGTTTTCTCTGTGACCCTAAGAGGTCACCTTGGCAGAGCAGCGGGTGCATTGTTTATAGGAGCTGTCCATTTCTGCCTCCTACCAGTGTGAAAACTGGCACAGACAGAGAATATCCAGTTAGAAGGAGACGTGTTGGTTATATGTTTATGACAGGAGGGGGGCTAATTGCTGGGGGAACTGGGCGAGGGAAATCCTTCTGAACACTGCAGCAAAGATTGACTGGGACCTACAGGGTTAATGCTGACAGTAGTAAGGGATGTGAAGTTTATAATGATTGTAGGGATTTGTTTTTTTTTTTTTTAATGGCTTTCTGCTGGCTGACAAGGCTATGGGGGACCTGGGCAAAAGGTCACCCATAACCTATATAAACGTATAACCTACATGGTCTGGGGGCCTCTATAGGAGTTGGGGCCCCAGGCAATAGCCTTATTTGCCCCTAGAATAAAACCATCTGTGTTGGATTATGGGCAGGGTTTCCAGATCAGGAAAAAATCAGAGGACACCTATTAAAATCACATGCAGCAAGGCTGAGTCAGCAGTAATGCAGTTTTAATGCAATCAGCGCAGCCCTGCTAACTGCATTTATTAAGAGCGTCCTACAATCAGCAGGTGATCTGGAAACCCTAATTATGGGGGTGCTAAGGAAAGATTGTACATTGGACAGGTCAGTCTGAACATTGGAGAGGTGCGTTAATTACAGACCTGTGTTTAGGGGTGCATTGGTTATTGATAGAGGCTGTGCATGAACCTTTATTAATAAGCTGGCTAACAGATAAAAAACAATGTTATGTGTTTGTGTGATGTGTTGACATCCTTAGAGTAGAAGCAAATATTTGCTTTGCTTGACCTGCACTAGCCTGACCAAAGCTTCATTCTGATTGGCTGCTGCAGGGGTGGACAGAGTATTTCTGACAATTACAACCAGACAGCCAGTGTAGATTCTTTTTACAGGCTGACAATTCGATAGCCATCAGTTGAAAACACTTTAAATGTAAACGGTCAGGTGATGACCCATCGGGTATCTGGCTCCTGGGATATTCTATTTTTGCTGTTTTAAAGAACTACAGTGTTTGCTAATAATGGGGCCAGAAATGAGGCCATGGGTCAACCATACTAATAACCAAGGATATCAAACCTGGGGCCCTTCAGGTGCTTGAAAATGACAACCCCCAGCATTCCATTGCTTCAGGTTGGACATCCCTGCCATAAAGGCTCTATTGCCAGGGGGATAGATCTGTGTCCATGGGAATAGGGAAACTATGTGATAAACTGTTCTCCTTTTAAACTTCACATTGTGTGCTATACACATATAGTGGAATCTGTTAGTAGAAAGTGAATGTATCCGCATTCTATTCAATATCTTATAACAACCCACAGAATACTGAATGGAGGGACATTTCCTACAGTATTTTATAATGTTACGTGGTGGTGGGGAGTTTGTAGACTTTCTTGGTCAGTAGGGTGAGACAGGATTGTCTTGTGGTTTTGAAAACTACAACAAATGCTAACAAGGATGGGAGTTGTAGTTTTCCAGCCAGAGTGCCTGAGTTCCGTAGAACAGAATGAACGGATTTCCAAAAAATTGTCAGGTTATGTCAGAAATTCTCATTTTTAGCTGAAAAAATGTTCACAAAAACCTTTACGCTTTTTAAAATCCCCCTTTCATTGCGATGTATAAAGAAGCACCGAGTGAGTTAAATATTGTTTCATTTAAATCCGTAATTGTTAAATGTATTGGAGATTTATGTGGCAAAGGGAATATTTTGTTGTCTGGTGTTAAAGTCCATTGGAGTCCTAGTGTGAGTGCTCACTCCATTTTGCTGAAAGTACTGAAAAGGTTTTTGCTGGTATTTGGGGGGCCACATTACATTTCCAGGTGGTTAGAAGTCCCCACACTACAGACAGTGTTAGTTCCCGGGGACGTGCGTGTGAGCCATTGTCTGTAGCTGACTAGGACAGTGGGGCGTTGTTTATAATAGGGCATCCCAGTGTGTGCACAACTGACAGTGGGATCATTTATTAATAATGGACTGTGAGGCTGCCTCTTGTCCCTCTGCCCTCCTCCCTCTTTTATTTAGCATGGTGCTCCCCTCCCTTGAAAGGATTAGTCTTTATGATGTGCGCTGTCAGATAATGGGTTAAACATCTGTAGCAGCTGCAAGAGGAGAGATGTATGGGGTAGCCTCCTAACTGTATTTGTGGGATTTGGGTGGGAAGGTCGCCCAGGATGCACAGAGAGGAAAATGCCCAATCCTAGAGCTATTTGCTGTTTCCTCCTTATCTATTCATGCTGTAGACCCCATGGGAATTCCTCGGTCCCCACATTGACATATCTTCCTATTGTTTGCCTGCTCTGCCTAAGGGCTGGTCTTGGTATTCACTTTCCAAACAGAAGACCTGTCGGATTGTAAGTATCTTTCCTATGCATATGTGTGTCTTATTGTGTTACTGTCCACTTACCTGCTGGTGTAACATAGTTTTCTGCATAGTAAATAGTTTTATTTATTATATGAGCAGATTGGGGAGGAGGGAAATCCCATGATTGCGTAGAGTTCCTATTTCTTCTCATTTGCTTTTAGTGGATGGTTTAAAGGGGAAGTTAAAACACAAATCTGATTAAAAATGTAAAGGTAATTAATACATTGCCAAATCGCTTCACTGGCTATGACCAGACTGTTCTCATTGTAGTGAAATAAAGTAGGATTAATAATTGTGTTGTGGATTTGGTTAGGCTACGTTTACACTACAAAATGCACAGGGAAAAAAAACACAATAAGTTACATTGCAATTTAAAGCATTCTTTGCATTTTTTTATGCCTCTGTTGTGGCGTCTCTGTGCCTTTTGTTGTGTTTTATGCAATGAGTTTTAGTGCGTGTTAGGCTAAAAACCTGCATAAAACTGCACATTTTTGTTTTATGGTTTAAATCAGTTGTAAATTGAACAGCCTAACACACTCAAGAGATTTGTAAGCTTAGACATAGATTGTAAGCTCTTCGGAGCAGGGATCTCATTCCTAATGTGTCAAGGCTTGTTGCACTTATATCAATGTATACATAATTTATACATGTATATATTCTTAACCTATGTATGAAATTGTATTTAATTTAATTTTTATCTTATGTGTATAATGGCTTGCACTTATCCCCTTGTTTGTATACTCTGTATTTTATAATGTACAGCGCTGTGTACCCAAGTGGTGCTTTATAAATAAAATTATACATACATACATACATACATACATACATACATACATACAAGAGCTTATTGTACTAGGAGATACTTATAACCGACCAGACGTTCCTTCTTAAGTTAAGTAAGAACTGGCATTGGCTAAATAACCATTTTATTCATTAGATAATTGCTGGGAAGCCCGACATTAGAATATAACATTGGTTGGTATTCCAGAATTGAAAGGTCATTGCTATATTGAGCGTTTAGCAATGGGGCCCATTCACGCAGCATTACCATTCACACAGTTGCAGTATTGTACGATCGGTATTGGCCCAATTAAAAATGTTCTAACGGGTCTGATTGGGGGAAAAAAATCAAACAACCACTGTACGATCGTCCGTACATGATCTGAATTTCATCCAATATCGTAATATCCTGGATTATCAGGATTGATGCATGTATGGTTGAATAAGGAAAAACAGGCAAGATTTCGGATGGCACGCCACCCTTTCTCAAGCCCCTATTGCATTTCTCTTGCAGAGACCTTCATCAGGGTGTCTGACCTGCAGTCCTACAGATGTTTTAAAAACTACAACTCCCAGCACACTTGCAGGATGCAGCCAGGGGAATGCTGGGAGTTATAGTCTAATAATGTTTAAGTTTGTTTGTTGACAGCTCTCCCTAATCTATGGTATGAGCCACACGGTTTGTTTTCATCATTAGGAATGACCAGGTCAGGGAAGGGTCAGATACCTGTAGTGTCAGTAGGTGAAGGATGAATGGGCTGTGTGGTGACATGTTCCCTGTCATGCTGCAGGGCAAACAATTGCGTTCTGGCTTGATGCGTTGTTACTTACCAGGGTCAATCTGTATTATGTCTGATCTAAACACCCCTTCCCCCTCAAAATATGACAAAATTGTTTGTGTGCAAGTCTGGGGTCATTTGTGTGTGTCTGGCATTTGTGTGAGTCTGGGGTTACTTTTGCTGTGTGGATCTCGCTGCATTTCTCCCTATTCCTTGTCTGCCTTTATACAGATATGTGGAAGGTGCCATGTTGCTTGCAATAATCAAAGGATTTAACTTATCAATAGTCTTCACCTTCATTAGTGCTCAAATGTGCCCAAATCTGTGTGTCTGTGAGGCCGATCTTGCTTGTCTGTTTATTATTATGTTGGAGATGTGGCTGAACTTCACTAGACAAGAATCACTGTCAAAAACGCCCCTACAGTACAGTGGTGCTTGGTACATTCAATCAATACAAAGCGAAGGGTTGTATTTGTGGTACAGTGTTCACATTCTCTACAGCCGTAATTCCAGATTTGTACCGAAAATCTGGTTTTATGAAGGATATGATAAATAACTTCATTCCAGTATTAGAACTATGTACAAAGCACAGAACTTGTGCATATCATTACCAGAGAGGTCAATGTGGCCGTGCATTGGGACAGGATAGTATCATAGTGTATAGGAGATATTTTGTGTATAGCATTTAACCTTGTACTTGATTCTTGGGTGATTTTTTTTTAATCCCGTTAAGGTGACCATACACATGAATTATACAGCATTAGTATCTGTCAACACACATGCTGTAGGAACCTCATTCACATACCCGACCCATCCCCATACGCGGTATGGGGATTGGTCGGTCGTGTGGCCACACACGGTACAATTGTATTGGCTCCCTTTACTAAAGTAAAGGGAGACAATGATGACCGACGGAAATTTTCCATCTTTCCCGACTGACTGTAGACGACACAAAACTTTGTCGACCATTAAAAACTTCAGAGGATGTGCAATCGTTGCAGAGGGATCTAGATAGTCACATTGGGCTGCTAAGTGGCAGATGAGATTCAATGTTGATAAATGTAAGGTGATGCATTTTGGACTTAAAAATCCTTGTGCTACTTATACTATAAATAGCTCTGTGTTAAGTGAATCCCTGTTGGAAAGGGATCTTGGAGTTTTGGTGGATAACAAACAAAAAAAACAAAGGTAGCAAGCAGTGCCAGGCGGCAACAGCCAGAGCCAGCATGGTATTGTCTTGTATAAAGCGAGGTATGGATTCAAGGGAGGAAAATATTCTTCTGCTTCTTTACAATGCATTGGTAAGGCCTCATTTGGAATATGCAGTGCAATTTTGGAATTCTGTGTACAAAAAGGACATCTTTGAAATGGAAAGGGTTCATAGAAGGGCAACTAAATTAATAAAGGGATTGGGGGAGCTTGAATAGGAAGAGAGACTGGATAAGTTACAATTATGTAAGCTGGAGAAAAGGCGCTTGCATGGGGATATGATTACTGTGTATAAATACATTAACGGGCCATACAATAAACTATCTGGGGCAATAGAACATGTCAGAGGACATGTGGACATCCCTTAAAGGGTATGTCCACCCTTATAAAAAATTTCCCCCATATCATAGTATATCTTCCCTCAGCCCCAACCGCTATAAAATAAATTTAAGAAAGTGCCCCAATGTTTACTTACCTTCCCTCTCTCCTCCGACGCCCGGCCTTCTGCTTGCAAGACACTGCAAGCAGGGGGCGGGACCGGCAGCCGCGTCCGTGATTGGCTGAGAGGCAGCCAATCATGGACGCGGCTGCCGGCTTCTCAGAATGCCGGGGGAGAGAGGGAAGGTAAGTAGAGTTCAGGGGTCTTTCTTAAAATTAATTTTTTGGTGATGGGAAAGGGGTTGTAGGGTAGGGGGAGGGATAGCAAAATGGGAGGGGGAGAAGGGCTGCAGTACGCATGCCAAACTTTTCCCGGAGGCGAGACAGGAGGCAGAGTCCTATATAGACTCTGCTATCCTCCTGGTGGGCAGTTTTTGGGACTTTGGAGGGGGACTACAGGAGAACCATATGGAGCTGGGATGTGAGGTAAGGATTTTATTACACTACATGATGGGGCCATTAGTGGGGGGGATTATAGTTTTGGGGGTGGACATGCCCTTTAAGACTTGAAGAAAGGAGTGTGGCAGGTTACTGGTATTGATTACGTAGAGTAGAGTTGATCCAGGGAGATTTCCGATTGCCACTTGGAGTCAGGAAGGAATTTTTTCCCCCTTCATAAATTTTGGTGGGTTTTTTTTTTTTGCCTTCCTCTGGATCAACAGTTAGGCAGGAAATGAGGTTGTTGCTAGATGGGTTGGACTGGATGGACGTATGTCTCTATTCAACCTCAAATACTATACTATATTTGTAGTGGCGACTATGGTCGGTCGAGAAAAGCCCATACACTTGAATGATAATGGGTAAATCCCGTTGTTCCACGACAGGATTTACCTATTATCGTTCATATGTATGGCCACCTTAATAGAATCCATTGTAGTCATGCAATAAAGTGATGTTAAAGGATATGTCCACCCCTTTTTTGAAGTTTTTATATATTATAGTTATTGGTCCCCCAGCCCTAACCGCCGTAATAGAATTGTTAGGAAGTGCCCCGATAGTTACTTACCTTCCCTCTATCCTCCGCCACACAGTCCCGGCCCTCTGCTTTCATAGAAATGCAAGCAGGGGGCGGGACCGTCAGCCGCAGCAGCCGGCAGCTCAGAACGCCGGAGGATAGAGGAAAGGTAAGTAACTATTGTGGGTTTTTCTAACAATTCTATTATGGCAGTTGGGGCTGGGGGACCAATAACTATAATATCACCAAAGGGTTTTGCACTAGGGTGAGGGAGAAGAAAAAGGGAGGGAGCGGACAAGGACTCTCCTGCGCATGCCTCAGACCTTGTCGAGGTTGAGGCTGAGACAGGCGCAAGATGAGTCACACAGAGCTTCCTACACTACATTTTTGTACACTACAGTGTGGGGCCAGTATGGGGTTAAATTTCAGTTTTGGGGGTGGACATACCCTTTAATACTTATGTCATAGTGTATGATGTCATACACTATGACATCAACATTCGTGAAATACAGATGTGTAACAATGTATTTTAAATCACAGTAAGTTTTATCTTGTTATAACTTTATCTCCCCTTTATTTTCTTTCCTCCTTCTTTCTCTCTACCCTCTCTTCCAGCTCATCGTTATGCTGGGCCTGGCTCCATTTCTACTTTTTATTCTCTTTCTCTGTCTTTCGGTGTCTTCTGTCCCTACTTTCATTAGGCCCAATGTCACCTTCAACCACATGGCACGTGATCCTGCAACAGGCTATATCTATATTGGGGCAGTCAACTGGATTTTTCAGCTCTCCCCTGACCTGCAGCTTCTCTTCGAAGACTCCACTGGCCCACAAGAGGACAGTTCTGATTGCCTTCCATTTAAAGAACTTAAGGACTGCCCTCAAGCCTCTCTCACCCCCAACACTAATAAGTTGCTTACCGTAAACTCTCGGAGTGGAGAACTGTTGACCTGTGGTCAAGTCTTTCAGGGAATCTGTGAAAAAAGGAAACTTAGTAACATCTCTGATATAATTTATCGGACGGTAGATCCTGGAGACAACCAGTTTGTGGCTGCTAATGACGCTAAAGTAACAACTGTTGGAATTGTAGAAGGACCATTGGATAACCAACCTCTCTTGTTTGTTGGCCGAGGTCTAACTGCCAGGCTGTCAAGTGGGATACCCCCTATAACAATACGACAGCTAGAGAAGACCCCTATATTCTCCAATGAGGGTCTTGGAAAGCTAGTTGTGGGAGATTTTTCAGATTACAATAATACATTTGTGGGTATCTTCTCAAATGAAGGTCATGTCTACTTTTTGTTTTTCCGCCGAGGTTCAAAGTCCCAAATGGATTACAACACCTACCTAGGCAGTGTCTGTACTGGGGACATTCATCTTTACTCTTATGTTGAGGTGCCTCTTGTTTGCCAAGGAGGTTATAATTTAGCCCAGGCTGCTTATTTGGAGACAGGAAAGAGGGAGCTCTTTGTGGTCTTCGCAACCAGCCAGGGTCCCACTCCAAACCCAAGTGGCCAAACAGCTCTCTGTTCCTACAAGATGGCAGAGATAGAAAAAAGGATAGAAAGAGCACGAGAGCTTTGCTACACAAACTATGGTCGGGATGAGGATCAAAAGGAAGAAGCTGTAATAGAGTACGGAGTTAATTCTAAGTGTGAAAAACTTCCCAAGGTAAGTAAAATGTAGGATGGAGGTGCTAACTCAACCAGTTACGCTAAAGGAGGCAATACATGCCATGATATTGTACGAAACTCATTATTGTAAAATATTTTTTGTTTGTTATATTATTGTACAATATTAGTTATTTGTACATGGTATTATTGCACTGTATTTTGTGTGTTATGTTGATGTTTCTCTAACTGTGTGCCGAGAGTTTGTAGAGAGTTCAGCTTTAAGAATGCGGTTGTGCCGCAAAAAAAATGCCATTGCCAAGTTTGCCACAGTTTCAAATCTTTAAAAATCTCTGTGGTAACCAACAGTGACCTCAGGGTGAGAAAATGGGTCCTATTTTGTTTTAGTAGATCGTATAATTGTCAGATTATTGCCACCCCCAAGCGGGAGATGTCACGGTAGTCGAGACATAGACTGGGTGTGGCAGACACTGGTGGCATGGTTAGAGATGTAGTGTGGGCATTCTGGGGGAGGAGTTTCCAGTTCCCTCTGTAGGACGGGATTTAAGCCCTGACTGTGGGACTTGTTCCTGCAATCAGGGCAATACTGTCCAAATAGGGATCCCTGGTGTCACCACAGCACATAATTTATGAAGATAACTTCTGAAGGAATGTCTTTATTTTAAAGGAGAATTAAACTTACTCTCCCTTCGCTCCTCTTCTTACTTCCCTGAGTACTTTACCTAACATGACAGCTAGATACATTAGAACTTCCCTCCCTCCGATCCCATGACCTTCAACCAATTCATCACAACATGAATAGGCCAAACGGGACCATCGCGATCGTGAAAGGCAGTTCCTGAAGGATTGAGTGAGATCGGTGAGATGTCGTGAGATCGATCGGGAAGGGGAGTTTATAAGGGGAGTTTATAAATATATATTTATATTTGTATATTATTATTATTATTGAGGATTTATATATAGTGCCAACATCTTGCGTAGCATTTTACAATTACATATATACATTAACATCAGGCCCTACCCCGAAGAGCTTACAATCCAAGCACATTTATTTGACACATACAACCTATCAGTATGTCTTTATGATTGTGGGGGAAACCGGAGTGCCCGGATAAAAACCCACGCAAACACAGGGAGAACATACAAACTCCTTGCAGATGTTCCCAAGGGTGGAATTGAACTTAGAAGTTAAGCGCTGCATCAGTGCTAACCATTGAGCCACCATGCTGCCCATAGTATGTTAGTGGCTCAGGGACCTGGGAAATGTTATGGGGAACACACACATAATACATATACACAAAACTTATTTCATTGCCTGTAGCCGAGTACACACTGTAACGATCTTTTAAAAGATCATAGGATCTTTAAGATTCTTTTTTTTATAAAGATTGGGCTAAACAAGGTCTTGAGCGTTCTCCCTATATCTTCAGCAGCCGCCGACTCCCTATATTTAAGTACAGGGGGCCAGCCGTGGCCGAGGGAAATTTTTTTTGTTCAGGTTTCAGTGTTACACTTAAACGATACAGAGTGGATTCTATCGGATCCATCCCCTGAATCAAGGGGAAAGTTAAGCTTATGCCACTCTACAGCTGAGTAGCATTGGTCATGTCCGGTTGTGCTGCGATCTGCATAATTAACAAAAGCAATTCACAAAAACAAATAAATGTAAGATTGCATGGATAGCAGTGCAAACGGATAGTAACGCACAACAAACTGATAAAATGGTGCCTGGAACACCGACTTTTGTACACAGGGGTTGGCTTTGCTGTGGTTGGTGATTGTAAGTCATGCATAAATCCATGTGGCTGGATCATTTTTGAAGATTTTTGAATTTATGGGTACTTTTTATTTCCAAAACTATCGAAAGTCTGAAAATTCCAAGTTCCGCGAGATCCGGATGTTCCGTCTGAACTGTCAGATCCGATTTGGAACCTGGTTTGAATAAGACCCGGACGTCACTTCTAGGTGTTACTGGTATAAAATAAACCAATGAAATGTTCGCACAGCTGCATCAGTATAGACTACTTGGGACAGGAATATAAGACTGGTAATTCCTACCTCCCAATACTGTTTCTGAGAAAACTGATTCTGCCAGTCTTCCTAATGGCTTCAGCACTATCTTTAATACATGATTAGTCCAGGACTAACCTGGCAAATGAAAACTATATACGTGTTGTAGCTCATAAACGAAACAATATTGTGAGGTAGGAATAATCAATCCGACCTCCCTGCCCCAGGCACTTTCCATTTTTAAATAGTTAATTTTTAGAGTATAGGCACTATATAGTATAGGCACTATATAGGCACTAAGAATGCCTTTCAGAAGCAGTTTCTGCTGGCACTGCTGGCACCAATCCTACCTCCCTGTCCCAGTTTTTTTTTTTTTTTAAAGAACAACACTAAATGCACTAAAGTTCTCGTTTGTGAAGTAATCCATTTTGGGTCTTTTTTTAACCAGGATTCCCCTCAGTTGTTCCGCTGTGGCGGGGAACACACTCCAAGCCCCATTGCCAGTCGTGTTCCAGTTAAATCCGAACCACTGCTCACAGAACTACCCAGCCTCACTGCAGTAGCAGCTCTGGTAGAAGATACCCACACAGTTGCCTTTCTGGGTGATGCTGCTGGAATTATTCACAAGGTAAGGGCTTAGGTGCTGAACATTTACACCACTACAGACTACTTCCACTGTGCCTACTTATCACAGCAGACAAACGCTGTCAATGTAGCTAAGATGTAACCCTTGGATAACTAGCATAGTAATATGATACAAAAGGCAGAATCCCACATAATTTATATTGAAGTACATGCAGTCACAGATCATACCTGAATGCATTTGGATTTGTTGACAAGTCCACGTGTTTTGTGGTTTAGAAGTAATGCAGACCACAATTTAAACAGTGGTGTACATTTTCACAGCCATTCATATTATGGATGTATGGTTCTGAATGCTTGGGTAGCATTAAGTCACTGCTACACCAAAAGGGGCATTTGGTTAATCAGTAATCTAAAGTGACAGTTTCATTGGCCCATTACTAATGAGGCCCAAGAGACCAGATGTCATTGAGCGACTAGGTCTGTTAAGTTCCTAGAAAGCTGAACTCCACCCCATTCACGATGAAGCATTGTGTGGCTAATGGAGTACATATGGGTGTGTCAGACCCTACATACACAATTACACAATTCTAATACTACTGTCTTTTAGCACTGGATTTATAAACCTGTGTTTGTTTCTTAGGCAGTAGGGAAAAAGACAAACCAGTTAATTTACTTAGAGAGCCCTAAAACACTGTGCTCTGCTTATTGTAAAGTGTTCGTACAATGTGCACAGGATCTGTGTGTTAAAATATCCTGGCATAACAAACTTTTTAATTCCCATTAGAACCCTTGAAAAGTATAAGATTTATTAATATGCATTGGCTGGTGTTGCATGGTTTACTATGGACTGTGTATGACTGTGTTTTTTAGTACTATGTTTCCCAGTTGAAATACACAGAGCGTTGCGTGTTGTACATAAGCAAAAACAGGTTGGGAGAAGCCGGTTTCTAAATACATATTGGTGACCACACAGAAGGAATTGAAAGTCAATAGCGCTCAGCCTATTAACCTCAGGAAACCAAACTAAAAGTAGCTTCAGACATGGGGCAAGTTTAATAGAGCACAATAAACTATAAACAGTGATGCAGTGCAAGTAGGAAATTGCAGGGAACTGAGCAATATTCGGTGCCTCTGATTGGTCCTTATAGGTTTGCCCTTTACTTCCTTTTTCATATCCCTTTTATCTGCTACATGACTGATGGGTTCCTTGCATAGAAGAGGCTATAAATATTTGTGCCGTTTCAGGTATTTGTGTCTTCTGACACAGGAGCCGTATACGGCACAGTAACAACTGTACAGGGATCTTCCGTGAGCCCGGACCTCATCTTGGATGACCACACAAAGCAGCTATATGTTATGACTGAATCACAGGTGAGGAAATCTATATCTTAGAGAAATTAGAGAGCGGTACCAGAAGCCTTTACTTGCCTATCTCTAAACGGGACTTGGTCAGTCATTGGGATGTATGCACACTGACCGACCCTGGTCTGATACCTTTAGACAGACTACCAATCTGGAAACCCATTAACTAACCTAAGGATTAAAGCGGTATTGCCAATTCGCTTGGCAAATTTAAGACTTTATAATTTCTTGATATATCCAGTCCATTTTTTGCCCAATTGGGACAGAAAAAAGGTCCATAAAATATTCTAACAATATTATGACCTGACTGACTGAATATCTGTTACTGCCATTGACCATGTTAAAATATTGGCCTGTGTGTACCCAGCCTCTAGCTGGGGGAAATCTGCAGTCCCAAGTGTTCTACTTATGCTTTACAAAGGGAGAATACTTGGGACTCGGGGTAGCATGCGCGTTACAAAGGGACAGAGAATTTCGAAGTCGGTCAGACAATAGTTCCCTCATGGGTACCCAGCATTAGAGACATTCTATGTCTCGTGCATCCGGAGAAGAAAAGTACCATGCAAAAGTTGTGAAATAACCTATGTATTATGAAACCTTACTGACAATCCCCACTTCCAATCTTATAATAAAGATTAAATAGAAGCGGGCCCCAACACAGAACCCTGTGGCACCCCACTTAGCACTTTAGTCCATATGAGAAGCCCCATTACAACACTACTCTCTGCATCCACTCATTAACCATTTTCTATCCATGTACAAATGTGACTCCCCCAGACCAACAGACCTTAGCTTATACATTAGTTCCTCCTCCACAAGATTGTTTTTAGCGGATAGGTGCGGGCTGGGGTTTAAGTTAGAGTATGTAGCTTGTGGGGGATAGGGAGGGCTAGAATTTAAAATGCAATGGGGGGGGGGGGGGATCAGAATATTGTTTTATCCTTGTACTAAAAGAAGGTTGTCGATATGCAGGGACGCTGGATCCACACCAGCCACGCTGGTTGGAGTCTCAGCAACGCCACAGGTGGGTCCGGAAAGCCCACTGAAGGAGTGGCTTCGGCGGGTGTGTGGTGCACGTGGGGGTGCGTGCCCCTTCACATTATAATATAAGGATATTCCACACCTTGGAGTTCCCTGGCCTCAGCCTTGTGCTTCTATATGGTCAGGGAACTCCTTGTGGCGTTATATCCTTACACTGTAGTGTGCGCATTATCCCTTATATATTACACTGTACGGAGCGCATTATCCCTTATATTCTTTCCACTGAATTAAGCTCCTTTAAGGTTGATAGACTGCCAGACTGACATTAAAATAAAAAAAAGTGTCCAATTCTTCACTAACTCCCCTCTATATTAACCAGCAGCAAAGCACATCTTCTGACTGTTCCCAAGAATGGTGGGAAGTTAGAATTATAGGTGTGGTTCGCTAATTGTGTTGGACACTTCATAATTTAAGGAGTAGCACATTCTAATTGCTGACCACTTCTATTAAGGTGGGTGCACACATTAGCCTAAAGGGCCGACTGAAGGAAATATGCAGTCCCGAGCATTCTCCCTATGCTTTACGGAGAATGCTCAAGACTGTGTGAAGGGGATCTTTAAATATTAATAATCTTAAAGATTCTGTCTGTCAACTATTAAGATCTGGACTGTGTCAACCCAGCTTAAAGCCTCATACACAGTGTGATCGGGGGGGGGGGGGATGACCCGCGATGCATGATGTGTATGCACGGCCTGTTCGACGATAATCATGCCGTGTATGGCAAGTCAGTCGGGGATCGTTGCCCAACTGGCCGGGCGGATCATAACTAATCAACCCATGATCGCATGTGATGAGGCTTTAGTCTCTTCTGATACTGACTTAAATGAATAAAAGTAATTTTTTTATTCCTTTCTCATTATATCAAAACTACTGTGTTTAAATAAAGTCAGTGTAAAAGATTTTTTGATTGTTGTACAAAAGGTGATAAGCGTATCTGTGACAGAGGGGATGGTTAACTAGAACTAAAGCTGGGTACACACTTGCACAACAGACAGAATCTGCAAATAATTCTCTGTCCCTTTGTAACCGCATGCTACCCCGAGTCCCAAGTATTCTCTCCTTTGTAAAGCATAAGTAGAACACTTGGACTGCAGATTTTCCCCAGCTAGAGGCTGGGTAACACACAGGCCAATATTTAACATGGTCAATGGCAGTAACAGATATTCAGTCAGTCAGGTCATAATATTGTTAGAATATTTTATGGACCTTTTTTCTGTCCCAATTGGGCAAAAAATGGACTGGATATATCAAGAAATTATAAAGTCTTAAATTTGCCAAGCGATTGGCAATACCAGCCCTTTAATCCTAGGTTAGTTATGGGTTTCCAGATTGGTAGTCTGTCTAAAGGTATCAGACCAGGGTCGGTCAGTGTGCATACATCCCAATGACTGACCAATCCCGTTTAGAGATAGGCAAGTAAAGGCTTCTGGTACCGCTCTCTAATTTCTCTTAGATATAGATTTCCTCACCTGTGATTCAGTCATAACATATAGCTGCTTTGTGTGGTCATCCAAGATGAGGTCCGGGCTCACGGAAATCCCTGTACAGTTGTTACTGTGCCGTATACGGCTCCTGTGTCAGAAGACACAAATACCTGAAACGGCACAAATATTTATAGCCCTTCTATGCAAGGAACCCATCTCATGTACAGATAAAAGGATATAAAAAAGGAAGTAAAGGGCAAACCTATAAGGACCAATCAGAGCACCGAATATTGCTCAGTTCCCTGCAATTTCCTACCTGCACTGCACTCCTGTTTATAGTTTATTGTGCTCTATTAAACTTGCCCCATGTCTGAACTATTTTAGTTTGGTTTCCTGAGGTAATAGGCTGACGCTATTACTTTCAATTCCTCTGTGTGGTCACCAATATGTATTTAGAAACCAGGCTTCTCCCAACCTGTTTTTGCTTATGTACAACACGCACGCTCTGTGTATTTCAACTGGGAAACATAGTACTAAAAAAATACACAGTCCATAGTAAACCATCAACACCAGCCAATGCATATTAATAATCTTATCACTTTCAAGGGTTCTAATGGGGATTAAAAAGTTTGTTATGCCAGGATATTTTAACACACAATCCTGTGCACATTGTACGAACACTTTACATAAGCAGACACAGTGTTTTAGGCTCTTTAAGTAAATTAACTGGTTTGTCTTTTTCCCTACTGCCTAAGAAACAAACACAGGTTTAAAGATCCAGTGCTAAAAGACAGTAGTATAGAATTGTGTAATTGTGTATGTAGGGTCTGACACACCCATATGTACTCCATTAGCCACACAATGCTTCATCGTGAATGGGGTGGAGTTCAGCTTTCTAGAACTTAACAGACCTAGTCGCTTAATGACATCTGGTCTCTTGGGCCTCATTAGTAATGGGCCAATGAAACTGTCACATTAGATTACTGATTAACCAAATGCCCCTTTTGGTGTAGCAGTGACTTAATGCTACCCAAGCTTCAGAACCATACATCCACAATATGAATGGCTGTGAAAATGTACACCACATTTAAATTGTGGTCTGCTTACTTCTAAACCACAAACACTGGACTTGTCAACAAATCCAAATGCATTCAGGTATGATCTGTGACTGCATGTACTTCATATAAATTATGTGGGATTCTGCCTTTTGTATCATATTCCTATGCTAGTTATCCAAGGGTTACATCTTAGCTACATTGACAGCGTTTGTCTGCTTGATAAGTAGGCACAGTGGAAGTAGTCTGTAGTGGTGTAAATGTTCACCACCTAAGCCCTTACCTTGTGAATAATTCCAGCAGCATCACCCAGAAAGGCAACTGTGTGGGTATCTTCTACCAGAGCTGCTACTGCAGTGAGGCTGGGTAGTTCTGTGAGCAGTGGTTCGGATTTAACTGGAACACGACTGGCAATGGGGCTTGGAGTGTGTTCCCCGCCACAGCGAACAACTGAGGGGAATCCTGTTAAAAAAGACCCAAAATGGATTACTTCACAAACGAAACTTTAGTGCATTTAGTGTTGTCTAAAAAAAAAAAAAATGGGACAGGGAGGTAGGATGGGTGCCGCAGTGCCAGCAGAAAACGCTTCTGAAAGGCATTCTTAGTGCTATATAGTGCCTATACTAATAGTGCCTATACTCTAAAAATTACTATTTAAAAATGGAAGTGCCTGGGGCAGGAGGTCGGATTGATTATTCCTCCTCACAATATTGTTTCGTTTATGACTACAACCGTATATAGTTTTCATTTGCCAGGTTAGTCCTGGACTAATCCGTATTAAAGATAGTGCTGAAGCCTTAGGAAGACTGGCAGAATCAGTTTTCTCAGAAACAGTATTGGAGGTAGGAATTA
This sequence comes from Hymenochirus boettgeri, assembly GCA_019447015.1. Taxonomy (NCBI): domain Eukaryota; kingdom Metazoa; phylum Chordata; class Amphibia; order Anura; family Pipidae; genus Hymenochirus; species Hymenochirus boettgeri. The sequence goes on along the minus strand of CM033476.1, from coordinate 142,567,036 downwards.
CCAGTCTTATTTCCTGTCCCAAGTCGTCTATATGATAGTCAGCGTGCTGTCGAACATTTCATTGGTTTATTTTATACCAGTAACACCTAGAAGTGACGTCCGGCGTCTTATTCAAACCAGCGCTTCCAAATCGGATCTGACAGTTCAGACGGAACATCCGGATCTCGCGGAACTGTGAATTTTCAGACTTTCGATAGTTTTGGAAATAAAAAGTACCCATAAATTCAAAAATCTTCAAAAGATCCAGCCACATGGATTTATGCATGACTTACAATCACCAACCACAGCAAAGCCAACCCCTGTGTACAAAATGTCGGTGTTCCAGGCACCATTTTATCAGTTTGTTGTGCGTTACTATCCGTTTGCACTGCTATCCATGCATCTTACATTTATTTGTTTTTGTGAATTGCTTTTTTAATTATGCAGATCGCAGCACAACCGGACATGACACATGCTACCTCAGCTGTAGAGTGGCATAACTTAACTTTCCCCTTGATTCAGGGGATGGATCCGATAGAATCCACTCTGTATCGTTTAAGTGTACACTGAACCTGAACAAAAAATTTCCCTCGGCCCGGCTGGCCCCCTGTACTAAATATGGGAGTCGGCGGCTGCTGAAGATATAGGGAGAACGCTCAAGACCTTGTTTAGCCCAATCTTATAAAAAAAAGATCTTAAAGATCCTATGATCTTTTAAAAGATCGTTACAGTGTGTACTCGGCTACAGGCATGAAATAAGTTTTGTGTATATGTATTATGTGTGTGTTCCCCATAACATTTCCCAGGTCCCTAGACCACTTAACATACTATGGGCAGCATGGTGGCTCAATGGTTACACTGATGCAGCGCTTAACTTCTAAGTTCAATTCCACCCTTGGGAACATCTGCAAGGAGTTTTGTATGTTCTCCCTGTGTTGCGTGGGTTTTTATCCGGCATCCGGTTTCCCCCCAATCATAAAGACATCTGATAGGTTGTATGTGTCAATAAATGTGCTTGATTGTAAGCTCTTCGGGGCAGGGCCTGATGTTAATGTACAGTATATGTAATTGTAAAATGCTACGAAGATGTTGGCACTATATATAAATCCTCAATAATATATAATATACAAATATATATATATATTTATAAATCCCTTATAAACTCCCCTTCCCGATCGATCTCACGACATCTCACGATCTACTCATCCTTCAGAACTGCCTTTCGCAGATCGCGATGGTCCCGTCTGGCCTATTCATGTTGTGATGAATTCATTGAAGTCATGGGTCGGAGGGAGGGAAGTTCTAATGTATCTAGCTGTCATGTTAGGTAAAGTACTCAGGGAAGTAAAAGAGGAGCGAGAGAGTAAGTTTTTCTCCTTTAAAATAAAGACATTCCTTCAGAAGTTATCTTCATAAATTATGTGCTGTGTGCACCAGGGATCCCTATTTGGACAGTATTGCCCTGATTGCAGGAACAAGTCCCACAGTCAGGGCTTAAATCCCGTCCTACAGAGGGAACTGGAAACTCCTCCCCCAGAATGCCCACCACAATCTCTAACCAGTCCACCAGTGTCTCCACACCCGTCTATGTCTCGACTACCGTGACATCTCCCGCTTGGGGGTGGCGATTATCTGACAATAAAATCACTAAAACAAATAGGACCCATTTTCTACCCTGAGGTCACTGTTGGTTACCACAGAGATTTTTAAAGATTTGAAACTGTGGCAAACTTGGCAATGGCATTTTTTTGCGGCACAACCGCATTCTTAAAGCTGAACTCTCTACAAACTCTCGGCACACAGTTAAGAACATCAACATAACACACAAAATACAGTGCAATAATACCATGTACAATAACTAATATTGTACAATAATATAACAAACAAAAAAATATTTTACAATATGAGTTTCGTACAATATCATGGCATGTATTGCCTCCTTTAGCGTAACTGGTTGAGTTAGCACTCCATCCTACATTTTACTTACCTTGGATTTTTCACACTAGAATTAACTCCGTACTCTATTCCTCTTCTTCTTCCTTTGATCCTCATCCCGACCATTGTTGTGTGCAAGCTCTCGTGCTCTTTCTATCCTTTTTTCTATCTCTGCCATCTTGTAGGAACAGAGAGCTGTTTGGCCACTTGGGTTTGGAGTGGGACCCTGGCTGGTTGCGAAGACCACAAAGAGCTCCCTCTTTCCTGTCTCCAATAAGCGCCTGGGCTAAATTATAACCTCCTTGGCAAACAAGAGCACCTCAACATAAGAGTAAAGATGAATGTCCCCAGTACGACACTGCCTAGTAGGTGTTGTAATCCATTTGGGACTTTGAACCTCGGCGGAAAAACAAAAATAGACATGACCTTCATTTGAGAAGAACCCACAAATGTATTATTGTAATCTGAAAAATCTCCCACAACTACTTTCCAAGACCCTCATTGGAGAATATAGGGGTCTTCTCTAGCTGTCGTATTTTTTAGGGGGGTATCCCACTTGACAGCCTGCAGTTAGACCTCGGCCAACAAACAAGAGAGGTTGGTTATCCAATGGTCCTTCTACAATTCCAACAGTTGTTACTTAGCGTCATTAGCAGCCACAAACTGTTTGTCTCCAGGATCTACCGTCCGATAAATTATATCAGAGATGTTACTAAGTTTCCTTTTTTCACAGATTCCCTGAAGACTTGACCACAGGTCAACAGTTCTCCACTCCGAGAGTTTCGGAAGCAACTTATGTGTGGGGGTGAGAGAGGCTTGAGGGCAGTCCTTAAGTTCTTTAAATGGAAGGCAATCAGAACTGTCCTCTTGTGGGCCAGTGAGTCTTCGAAGAGAAGCTGCAGGTCAGGGGAGAGCTGAAAACCGTTGACTGCCCCAATATAGATATAGCCTGTTGCAGGATCACGTGCCATGTGGTGAAGTGACATTGGGCCTAATGAAAGTAGGGACAAAGAACACCGAAAGACGAGAAAGAGAATAAAAAGTAGAAATGGAGCCAGGCCCAGCATAACGTGAGCTGGAAGAGAGGGTAGAGAGAAAGAAAGGAGAAAAATAAAGGGGAGATAAAGTTATAACAAGATAAAACTTACTGTGATTTAAAATACATTGTTACACATCGTATTTCACAATGTGATGTCATAGTGTATGACATCATACACTATGACATAAGTATTAAGGGTATGTCCACCCCCAAAACTGAAATTTAACCCCATACTGGCCCCACACTGTAGTGTACAAAAATGTATGTAGGAACTCTGTGTGACTCATCTTGCGCCTGTCTCAGCCTCAACCTCGACAAGGTCTGAGGCATGCGCAGGAGAGTCCTCCCCCGCACCCTCCCTTTTTCTTCTCCCTCCCCTATGCAAAACCCTTTGGTGATATTATAGTTATTGGTCCCCCAGCCCCAACTGCCATAATAGAATGTTAGAAAAACCCACATAGTTACTTACCTTTCCTCTACCTCCGGCGTTCTGACGCCGGCGCTGCGGCTGACGGTCCCGCCCCCTGCTTGCATTTCTATGAAGCAGAGGGCCGGGACTGTGGCGGAGGATAGAGGGAAGGTAAGTAACTATCGGGGCACTTCCAACAATTCTATTAGCGGTTAGGGCTGGGGGACCAATAACTTAAATATAAAACTTCAAAAAAGGGGTGGACATAGCCTTTAACATCACTTTATTGCATGACTACAATGGATTCTATTAAGGTGGCCATACTTGAACGATAATAGGTAAATCCTGTCGTGGAACAACGATTTACCCATTATCATTCAAGTGTATGGGCTTTTCTCGACCGACCATAGTCGCCACTACAAATATAGTATAATTTGAGGTTGAATAGAGACATACGTCCATCCAGTCCAACCCATCTACAGCACAACCCTTTCCTGCCTAACTGTTGATCCAGAGGAAGGCAAAAAAAAAAACACACCAAAATTTATGAAGGGGGAAAAATTCCTTCCTGACTCCAAGTGGCAATCGGAAATCTCCCTGGATCACTCTACTCTACTAATCAATACCAGTAACCTGCCACACTTCCTTTCTTCTCAAGTCTTAAAGGGCATGTCCACCCAAAACTATAATCCCCCCCACTAATGGCCCCACATGTATGTATAAAATCCTTACCTCACATCCCAGCTCCATATGGTTCTCCTGTAGTTCCCCCTCCAAAGTCCCAAAAACTGCCCACCAGAGGATAGCAGAGTCTATATGGACTCGCCTCTGTCTCCTCCGGGAATTTGCATCTATGCAGCCCTTCTCCCCCCTCCCATTTTGCTATCCCTCCCCCTACCATAAAACCCCTTCCCATATCATAGTATATCTTCCCCCAGCCCCAACCGTAAAAATTAATTTTAGAAAGACCCCGAACTCTACTTACCTTCCCTCTCTCCCCCGGCATTCTGAGAAGCCGCAGCCGCTCCATGATTGGCTGCTCTCAGCCAATCACGGACGCGGCTGCCGGCCCCGCCCCCTGCTTGCAGTTTCTGCAAGCAGAAGGCCGGGCGTGAGGAGAGAGGGAAGTAAGTAAACACTTTCTTAAATTTATTTTATATGGTTGGGGCTGAGGAAGATATACTATGATATGGGGAAATTTTTTATAAGGGTGGACTGCCCTTTAAGGGATGTCCACGTGTCCTCTGACATGTTCTATTGTGACAGCCCCAGATAGTTTATTGTATGGCCCGTAATGTATTTATACACAGTAATCTTATCCCCATGCAAGCCCTTTTCTCCAGCTTACATAATTGTACTTATCCAGTCTCTCTTCATATTCAAGCTCCCCCATCCCTTTATTAATTTATTTGCCCTTCTATGAACCCTTTCCATTTCAAAGATGTCCTTTTGTACACAGAATTCCAAAATTGCACTGCATATTCCAAATGAGGCCTTACCAATGCATTGTAAAGAAGCGAAGAATATTTTCCTCCCTTGAATCCATACCTCTCTTTAACAAGACAATACCATGCTGGCTCTGGCTGTTGCCGCCTGGCACTGCTTGCTACCTTTGTTTTTTTTGTTTTATCCACCAAAACTCCAAGATCTCTTTCCAACAGGGATTCACTTAACACAGAGCCATTATAGTATAAGTAGCACAAGGATTTTAAGTCCAAAATGCATCACCTTACATTTATCAACTTGAATCTCATCTGCCACTTAGCAGCCCAATGTGACTATCTAGATCCCTCTGCAATGATTGCACATCCTCTGAAGTTTTTAATGGTCGACAAAGTTTTGTGTCGTCTACAGTCAGTCGGAAGATGGAAATTTTCCGTCGTCTCATTGTCTCCCTTTACTTAGTAAAGGGAGCCATACAATTGTACCGTGTATGGCCACACGACCGACCATCCCCATACCGCGTATGGGGATGGGTCGGGTATGTGAATGAGGTTCCTACAGCATGTGTGTGACAGATACTAATGCTGTATACATTCATGTGTATGGTCACCTTAACGGGATTAAAAAAAATCACCCAAGAATCAAGTACAAGGTTAAATGCTATACACAAATATCTCTTATACACTATGATACTATCCTGTCCCAAGCACGGCCACATTGACCTCTCTGGAATGATATGCACAAGTTCTGTGCTTTGTACATAGTTCTAATACTGGAATGAAGTTATTTATCATATCCTTCATAAACCAGATTTTCGGTACAAATCTGGAATTACGGCTGTAGAGAATGTGAACACTGTACCACAAATACAACCCTTCGCTTTGTATTGATTGAATGTACCAAGCACCACTGTACTGTAGGGGCGTTTTTGACAGTGATTCTTGTCGTTGAAGTTCAGCCACATCTCCACATAATAATAAAGACAAGCAGAATCGGCCTCACAGACACACAGATTTGGGCACATTTGAGCACTAATGAAGGTGAAGACTATTGATAAGTTAAATCCTTTGATTATTGGCAAGCAATGGCACCTCCACATATCTGTATAAGGCAGACAAGGAATAGGAGAAATGCAGCGAGATCCCACACCAAAGTAACCCCAGACTCACACAAATGCCAGACACACACAAATGACCCCAGACTTGCACACAAACAATTTTGTCATATTTTGAGGGAAGGGGTGTTTAGATCAGACATAATACAGATTGACCCTGGTAAGTAACACCGCATCAAGCCAGAACGCAATTGTTTGCCCTGCAGCATGACAGGGAACATGTCACCACACAGCCCTTCATCCTTCACCTACTGACACTACAGGGTATCTGACCCTTCCCTGACTGGTCATTCTAATGATGAAACAAACCGTGTGGCTCATACCATAGATTAGGGAAGCTGTCCAACAACAAACTTAAACATTATTAGACTATAACTCCCAGCATTCCCCTGGCTGCATCCTGCAAGTGTGCTGGGAGTTGTAGTTTTTAAAACATCTGTAGGACTGCAGTCAGACACCCGATGAAGGTCTCTGCAAGAGAAATGCAATAGGGGCTTGAGAAAGGGTGGCGTGCCATCCGAAATCTTGCCTGTTTTTCCTTATTCAACCATACATGCATCAATCCTGATAATCCAGGATATACGATATGGATGAAATTCAATCATTACGGACGTCGTACAGTGGTTGTTTGATTTTTTTCCCCCAATCAGACCCTTAGAACATTTTTAATTGGGCCAATACCGATCGTACAATACTGCAACTGTGTGAATGGTAATGCTGCGTGAATGGGCCCCATTGCTAAAGCTCAATATAGCAATGACCTTTCAATTCTGGAATACCAACCAATGTTATATTCTAATGTCGCTTCCCAGCAATTATCTAATGAATAAAATGTTATTTAGCCAATCCAGTTTCTTACTTACTTAACAAGGAACGTCTGGTCGGTTATAAGTATCTCCTAGTACAATAAGCTCTTGTATGTAGTATTAGTATGTATGTAGGTGTGTATAATTTTTATTTATAAGCGCCACTTGGGTACCAGCGCTGTACATTATAAAATACAGAATATACAAACAAGGGGATAAGTGCAAGCCATTATACACATAAGATAAAAATTAATTAAATACAATTTCATACATAGGTTAGAATATATACATGTATAAATTATGTATAAATTGATATAAGTGCAACAAGCCTTGACACATTAGGAATGAGATCCCTGCTCTGAAGAGCTTACAATCGATGTCTAAGCTTACAAATCTCTTGAGTGTGTTAGGCTGTTCAATTTACACCTGATTTAAACCATAAAACAAAATGTGCAGTTTTTATGCAGTTTTTAGCCTACACGCACTAAAACTCTTGCATAAACACACACAAAGGCACAGAAACGCCAAACAGAGGCATAAAAATGCAAAGAATGCTTTAAATTGCAATGTAACTTATTGTGTTTTTTTTCCCTGTGCATTTGCGTTGTGTAGTGTAAACGTGCTAACCAAATCCACAACACAATTATTAATCCTACTTTATTTCACTACAATGAGAACAGTCTGGTCATCCGTGAAGCGATTTGGCAATGTATTAATTACCTTTACATTTTTAATCAGATTGTTTTTTACTTCCCCTTTAAAACCATCCACTAAAAGCAAATGAGAAGAAATAGAACTCTACGCAATCATGGGATTTCCCTCCTCCCCATTGCTCTATAATAAATAAAACTATTTACTAGTCAGAAAACTATGTTACACAACAACCAGGTAGTGGCATTAACACAATAAGACACACATATGCAAGGAAAGATACTTACAATCCGACAGGTCTTCTGTTGGAAAGTGAATACCAGACCAGCCCTTAGGCAGAGCAGCAAACAATAGAGAATATGTCAATGTGGGGACCGAGGAATTCCCATGGGGTCTACACATGAATAGATAAGGAGGAAACAGCAAATAGCTCTAGGATTGGGCATTTTCCTCTCTGTGCATCCTGGGCGACCTTCCCACCAAATCCCACAAATACAGTTAGGAGGCTACCCCATACATCTCTCCTCTTGCAGCTGCTACAATGTTTAACCCATTATCTGACAGCGCACATCATAAAGACTATCCTTTCAGGGAGGGGAGCACCATGCTAAATAAAAGAGGGAGGAGGGCAGAGGGACAAGAGGGCAGCCTCACAGTCCATTATTAATAAATGATCCCACTGTCAGTTGTGCACACACTGGGATGCCCTATTATAACAACGCCCCACTGTCCTAGTCAGCTACAGACAAGGCTCACACGCACCGTCCCCGGGAACTAACACTGTCTGTAGTGTGGGGACTTCTAACCCCTGGAAATGTAATGTGGCCCCCCAAATACCACAGCAAAAACCTTTCATACTTTCAGCAAAATGGAGTGAGCACTCACACTAGGACTCCAATGGACTTTAACACCAGACAACAAAATATTCCCTTTGCCACATAATCTCCAAAATTACAATTACATTAAAACAATTTTAACTCATCGGTGCTTCTTTATCATCGAATGAAGGGGATTTAAAAGCGTAAAGGTTTTTGTGAACATTTTTCAGCTAAAAATGAGAATTTCTGACAAACCTGACAATTTTTGGAAATCCGTTCATTCTGTTCTACAGAACTCAGGCACTCTGGCTGGAAAACTACAACTCCCATCCTTGTTAGCATTTGTTGTAGTTTTCAAAACCACAAAGACAATCCTGTCTCACCCTCTGACCAAGAAAGTCTACAAACTCCCCCCCCACCACCACGTAACATTATAAAATACTGTAGGAAATTCCCTCCATCAGTATTCTGTGGGTTGTTATAAGATATTGAATAGAATGCGGATACATTCACTTTCTACTAACAGATTCCCTATATGTGTATAGCACACAAGGAAGTTTAAGGAGAACAGTTTATGAAATAGTTTCCCTATTCCCATGGACACAGATCTATCCCCCTGGCAATAAGCCTTTATGGCAGGATGTCCAACCTGAAGCAATGGAATGCTGGGAGTTGTCATTTTCAAGCACCTGAAGGGCCCCAGGTTTGATTCCTTGGTTATTAGTATGGTTGACCCGGCCTCATTTCTGGCCCCATTATTAGCAAACACTCTAGTTCTTTAACAGCAAAATAGATACCCAGGAGCCAGATACCCGATGGGTCATCACCTGACCGTTTACATTTAAAGTGTTTTCAACTGATGGCTATCGAGTTGTCAGCCTGTAAAAAATCTACACTGGCTGTCTGGTTGTAATTGTCAGAAATACTCTGTCCGCCCCGCAGCAGCCAATCAGATGAAGCTTTGGTCAGGCTAGTGCAGGTCAGCAAAGCAAATATTTGCTTCTACTCTAAGGATGTCAACACATCACACAAACACATAACATTGTTTTTTATCTGTTAGCCAGCTTATTATAAAGGTTCATGCACAGCCTCTATCAATAACCAATGCACCCTAAACACAGGTCTGTATTAACGCACCTCTCCAATGTTCAGACTGACCTCCCAATGTACAATCTTTCCTTAGCACCCCCATAATTAGGGTTTCCAGATCACCTGCTGATTGTAGGACGCTCTTAATAAATGCAGTTAGCAGGGCTGCGCTGATTGCATTAAAACTGCATTACTGCTGACTCAGCCTTGCTGCATGTGATTTTAATGGTGTCCTCTGATTTTTTCCTGATCTGGAAACCCTGCCCATAATCCAACACAGATGGTTTTTATTCTAGGGGCAATAAGGCTATTGCCTGGGGCCCCAACTCCTATAGAGGCCCCCAGACCATGTAGTTATACGTTTATATAGTTATGGGTGACCTTTTGCCCAGTTCCCCCATAGCCTTGTCAGCCAGAGAAAGCCATTAAAAAAAAAAAAACACAATCCCTACAATCATTATAAACTTCAATCCCTTACTACTGTCAGCATTAACCCTGTAGGTCCAGTCAATCTTGCTGCAGTGTTTCAGAAGGATTTCCCTCGCCCAGTTCCCCCAGCAATAGCCCCCCTCCTGTCATAAACATATAACCAACCTTCTCCTTCTAACTGGATATTCTCTGTCTGTGCCAGTTTTCACACTGGTAGGAGGCAGAAATGGACAGCTCCTATAAACAATGCACCCGCTGCTCTCGCCAAGGTGACCTCTTAGGGTCACAGAAAAACTTTCCCACGCCCAGTGGTAGTAAGCATTATGGGCAAGAACTGACAGAGTAAGAGCAGACACAGGCCTGATTCCGCTATTATTTAGTTTTATATATGCCACACACACAAAATCTGAAAATACAACTTCAAACAATCTTAGCAAAACTGTATAACAACAAGTGACTGAATATCTATATGAGGGCCATGTAGGAAATTTAACACAATGTGGAAAGAACATGTTCTGTATTGTAAGGTGTGTGGTCACTATAACAGCAGAGGAACCTAAACTTGTGCCCATGTTCCTCAGGTGTGAAACAAGATGGAGTCTGCATCGCTCAACAGAAACATTCAGCTTCAGGTTCAATAATCAAACACAGAATGAATTCTGAATAGAGGAGAGGTGAGGGGCAGTCTTCCCCACACACACACTAAGGCAATTATCATGCCTGGCACAAACCCTGACCTCCCCCCCTCCCACCACCACCATTGCCGTAGTGCCAGTACAAGCTCTGAAAGACCTTCTTTGTCTCCAAGGAACAAAAAAAAAAAAAAAAAGATAAGAAATAAAAGGCATTTTTCCTCTTTAAGAAAAATAACTAGGACGCTGAATGAGTGATCACCAGGGCCACTCTCTTTGGGCAAACAACCCCCCTTGCTACAACTGACAGATATTTGTCCCAGCTGAGTGCTCGCTCGTAGTGAACGCTCGGTCGGGACAAATAGTCCCCTCATGTGTACCCAGCATTAGAGACATTCTAGGGAAGCGTGCATCCGGAGAAGAAAAGTAACCATTGCAAAAAGTATGTAGAATACCTATGTATATATAGAAACCTCACTGACAATCCCCACTTCCAAATCATTAATAAATAGATTAAATAGAAGCGGCCCCAACACAGAACCCTGTGGCACCCCACTTAGCACTTTAGTCCATCCAGCGTTATTTGCAGATTCTGGTCTGTGTGCAAGTGTGTACCCAGCTTTAGTTCTAGTTAACCATTCCCATCTGTCACAGATACAGCTTATCACCTTTTTGTACAACAATCAAAAAATCTTTTACACTGTACTTTATTTAAACACAGTAGTTTTGATATAATGAGAAAGGAATAAAAATAAATTACTTTTATTCATTTAGTCCAGTTAATCCAGAAGAGACTAAAGCCTCATTCACACATGCGATCATGGGTTGATTAGTTGATGATCCGCCCGGCCAGTTGGGCAACGATCCCCGACTGTACTTGCCATACACGGCATGATTATCGTCTGGAACAGCCGTGCATACACATCATGCATCGCGGGTCATCCCCCCCCCGATCACACGTGTGTATGAGGCTTTAAGCTGGGTTGACACAGTCCAGATCTTTAATAGTTGACAGACAGAATCTTTAAGATTCTATAATATTTTAAAGATCCCCCTTCACACAGTCTTGAGCATTCTCCTGTAAAGCATAGGGAGAATGCTCGGGACTGCATATTTCCTTCAGTCGGCCCTTTATGGCTAATGTGTGCACCCACCTTAATAGAATGTGTCAGCCAATTAGAATGTGCTACTCCTTAAATTATGAAAGATGCCAACACAAATTAGCGAACCACACCTATAATTCTAACTTTCCCACCATTCCTTGGGAACAGTCAGAAGATGTGCTTTGCTGCCTGGTTAAATTAGAGGGTAGTTAGTGAAGAATTGGACACTTTTTTTTTATTTTTAATGTCAGTCTGGCAGTCTATCAACCTTAAAGGAGCTTAATTCAGTGGAAAGAATATAAGGGATACTGCGCTCCGTACAGTGTAATATATTAGGGATAATGCGCACACTACAGGATATAACGCTACAAGGAGTTCCCTGACCATATAGAAGCACAAGGCTGCAGGCCTCAGGGAACTCCAAGGTGTGGTAATATCCTTATATTATAATGTGAAGGGGCACGCACCCCCACGTGCACACACACCCGCGGCAAGCACCTCCTTCCAGGGGCTTTCCGGACCCACCTGTGGGCGTTAGCTAGAAGACATCACATAACCAGCGTGGCTGGTGTGGATCCAGCGTCCCTGCATATCGACAACCTTCTTTTAGTACATAGGATAAAACAATATTCTGATTCCCCCCCCCCCCCATTGCATTTTAAATTCTAGCCCTGTCCCTATTCCCCCACAAGCTACATACTCTAACTTAAACCCCAGCCCGGCACCTATCCGCTTAAACAAATCTTTGTGGAGGAGGCAACTAATGTATAAGCTAAGGTCTGTTGGTCTGGGGAGTCACATTTGTACATGGATAGAAAATTGGTTAATGAGTAGGATGCAGAGAGTAGTTGTTAATGGGGCTTCATCATTATGGACTAAAGTGCTAAGTGGGGTGCCACAGGGTTCTGTGTTGGGGCCGCTTCTATTTAATCTATTTATTAATGATTTGGAAGTGGGGATTGTCAGTAAGGTTTCTACATATACATAGGTATTCTACATACTTTTTGCAATGGTTACTTTTCTTCTCCGGATGCACGAGACATTAGAATGTCTCTAATGCTGGGTACACATGAGGGAACTATTTGTCCTGACCGAGCGTTCGCTACGAGCGAGCACTCAGCTGGGACAAATATCTGTCAGTTGTAGCAATAGTGGCCATCGTCCGGACGAACAGACGACCAACATTTGTCACTGCTGCAGATGAAAGCAGCTCAGATTTTTCAGCCCAATCAACAGATACATGGAAGTGAAGGGTAACTCCACATGCACTTGCAACTCCGCAAGTGCGATGCGCATAGGATACAGAGTCCATCGGACCTGTCAGACATATGTGGCGGAGGAACGAGCGATCGGGTTTCGGGTGCAGGTTTATGTTTTATTGAAGAACAAGTAAGACACAGCTCTCTACCTCCCATTCTTTAAGAAAACTGAATCACAATTTTAAGGGCATTCCACCCCAAAACTATAATCCCCCCCACTAATGGCCCCACCATTTAGTGTATAAAATCCTTACACTTAATCCAGCTCCGTATGGTTCTCCTGTAAATCCCCCCCAAAGTCCCAAAAACTGCCCACCAGGAGGATAGCAGAGTCCATATAGGACTCTGCCTCCGTCTCGCCTCCGGGAGAAGTTTTGCATGCGTACTGCAGCCTCCCCCCCCCCTCCCACTCTCCCGTTTGAGATCCCTACCATAAAAACCTTTGCCCATATATAGATTTCTTCCCCCAGCCCAACCGCTAAAAATAATTTTAAGAAAGTCCCCAGAACTCTACTTAACTTCCCTCTCCCCCCGGCATTCTGAGAAGCCGGCAGCCGCGTCCGTGATTGGCTGCCTCTCAGCCAATCACGGACGCGACTGCCGTCCTGTCCCTTGCTGCAGTGTCTTGTTAGCAGAAGGCTGGGCCGGGCGTCGGAGGAGAGAGAGAGAAGGTAAGTAAAGATCGTGGCACTTTCTTAAAACTATTTTATGGGGTTGGGGGAAGGCATTCTATTATAGGGCAAATTTTTTTTATAAGGGTGGACATGCCCTTTAAAGGTAAACGGTAACCCAACACTTTATTGTGTATTTGGTTTTTTTTCCTGAGAAATCAGTTTCCAAAGTAGCGGTGTTGCTGTGGATCTTGCATTTGGATTTGGATGTTGTGGGTTAAATTTACTGCAGATATTTTGTCCAGATTGCCTGATATTTTAGTTGCGGCGGTCAATCGGGACTCAATATCAAACCATGTTTACACAGCCTTATTGCTTTGCCAGAGAGATGTCCTTCATAGAAAAATACATTCTCCTTGCTGAACAGAAGTGACTGTATAAAACTTTTAAAATACATTTGTGTAAATTCTTTTAAAATCCGTACATTTATGCATTAAATTGCTTTAATAACCATTGCACAATCTAGTGGGTCACATTGGGCCTGTCCAATCATGTTCTACTGGTCACCTATATTGCTGTGTGGGCAAGTCATCAGCTCACCTAGGAGTCACAATACATGGCTGATGGTGCTATACATTTGCAGTAACCAATGAGATATTGCCTTTTACTGGGTATTGCAGTTAGATAACATCTGATTGGTTGTTGCAGATTTAAAGGACAGACAAACGTTTGCATATTTTATTGCATTCAGCTAATGAAGTTTTGGGACCTGTTGTAATTCAATGTCCTGTTGGCTTCCTTTTGCTTGTGGCCCTCTTTTTTCTTTCCCAGGGTGTTACCAGTTTTCAGCCTTGTGTTTTTATTTTTCCTTCCAGGTCACCAAGATCCCTCTTGCTGAATGTTCTCGATTTTCTTCCTGTGAATCCTGCCTTGCTGCTCAAGAACATTCTTGGCTGGTGTGTTCTGCAAGGAAGTAGGTCCTCTGGGCAAATCAATGTGTGGTCCACGCAGTTGCTATTGAAGGTTGTAAATGCAGACATTCTAACAAATGTTTTCTTTGTTTTTTTTTGTAATAAACCTAACATGTGCAATTAACTTCCACTTTGATTTTCAGGTGCACAGAGAGGCGAGACTGTGCAGATTACAGCAAGGTGAATACTATTTCTGGAGTTACGATAAACAGGCCAAGTGTTTAGCATTTGAAAACATCTCCCCATCCAACCAGAGCCGCTTGGAGCAGACACAGGTGTGTTAAGTAATACAAAATGCTGCGCAGATTCTTCAGATTATGGTGGCTTGTGATTCTTTGTGCAGCTTTAGGCAATGTGGTATTATTGTAGAGGTTTGTGGTTACACGGTTTTCTGCACTATTAATGGGGCCTCTGTTATTGCTCATTACATTTTTGGGGGAGTATCGGGGAGATGTAATAAAAGTTCTTAATTAAAAATGGTGCTACTGTATATACTCGCGTATAAGCCGACCCGAGTATAAGCGAGGTACCCTTTTTACCTAAAGTAAAAAAATGATTGACGAGTATAAGCCGAGGCTAGGACATATGACCACTACTGCCTTCTGATCAGTATTGTTTGAGTCTTAAGTTGCCCTTTAAATGGACAGCAGATTTCCCATACAGATGTTAAAACATGCTGGGAGTTGTAGTTTCCAAACATCTGTATGGGAATTCTGCTTTCAATTTAAAGGGCAACTTAAGCCTCAAAACAATACAAAATCAAAAGGCAATCTACTGCAATACATACCTTCTTCCTTTGATTCCTTATTGTTTTGAGGCTTAAGTTGCCCTTTAAATTGACAGCAGATTCCATACAGATGTTTGAAAAATACAACACCCAGCATGCTTTAGTTGCTGGAGTTGTAGTTTCCAAACACCTGTATGGGAATTCTGCAGTTAAAGGCAACTGAAACATGCAGAGTAGAGCCCTTCCCTCCCTCCCGGAGGTCCCCCCAGTAAGTTGGTCCTTACCCCGATCGATGGTTGCTCAACTCCAAATCCGGCTGCCGCACGCTGGGTAAGTCCTGTGGGTTTGCCGGCTGACGTCACTACTCAGCCCCTCTCACAGTCCGGCGCCGAGTAGTGACGTCAGCCGGCAAACCCACAGGACTTACCCAGCGTGCGGCAGCCGGATTTGGAGTTGAGCAACATCGATCGGGGTAAGGAAGGACCTTGACTCGAGTATAAGCCGAGGTAAGGTTTTTAGGTTTATTTTATAGGTTTATTTTTATTTATACTCGAGTATATACGGTAATTTTGCCCCAACCAATCAGATCTTATTTAACCTTTCAAAGCTAACATCTAATTGGTTGGGGCAAAATTAGCACCATTTTTAATAAGAACTTTTATTGAATCTCCCTGAATGTGTTTTTTTATGTTGTCTTTTTATTTCTCCTCTAACCTCTTATTTTGTCCTTTTCAGATCTCAATGAATGTACCACGCCTGCCTTCTGTGTCAGATTATACTGACTGGAAATGTCTGTTTGGTGATGTGCCCAGTGAAGCACAAGTCCATGCCCATCACATCCTTTGTAGCACACCATTGCCTGAAAATTTGCCCCCTAATGAACCCAGTAAAGGTGAGCAGTGTATGCTGGGATAGTGTGATACCTACTATACTCATGTTTAACTTAACTTAAAAAAAAATTTAAAACCTATTATGAGAGAAGATCAGTCAAACAAACGTGGCCAGTAGGTACCAAGTTGGTGGCACATTATGGCTGCAGTACCCATGATGCTTCCCATGTCTTGATGACCATGAAGCAGTGAATTATTTGAACTTGGCTTGCAGCACTAGTTAATGTCATGCAGCGGGTTAGAATATTTACCCACATCTGCAAGCGTTATATTAAATTCCCAAATGAGAATGTGAGATTGATGGTGCTATATACATTTAACGAGCAAAAGGTATTCTTGGCTGTTTAAAGTAAAGGGTTATTATAATGATGGCACTGCTTGGCTCGTAAAAACCTTTCCATCAATACTTGATACTCAAGGTGTATTGTCTGATGCCCCCTAGCTGCGCAACAGTTGATCTACACCTTGAATCATACACAGCGGCATTGTTTGTTTGCTGCTGTACATCACTATAATGAAACTATAAGCCTTCCTTCTGCTACCTCTCGTTTTTTTTGTCCCTGTATCTCATTATTGTAATTATACAAAGAACAGGGACCTTTCTACTCTTAAATGTACAAGCAGTGCTGGGTATATGGATTAGATGGAGGAACAACCTGATGGTCATTTATTATTTTTATTGATAAATCCCTGACACACAGTGGTTGATGCAATTAAAGGTGCAGAAGTTTGCATGTGCAGCAACCAATCAGATGTTACTAACTTTAGTAACCCAGTTAAAAGCTAACATTTGATTGGTTGCTGCAAATTAAAAGCACCGGCAAATTTGCACCTTTTTATTGCATCAGCCCCATTGAGTTTTAGTTGGTTCTACTCATATCCTTCAACAGGCTGATTTTTATGAAAGTATTAAAGTATAAGATACGTACATGTACATTCATGAAATTAAAGGGCATGTTCACCCCTTTTGACAATTTTTGATATATAGTAGGGCTAGTTCCCAGCCTCTACCACTATAATATATTATCAAGAGACTCCCCCGATCTTTACTTGCCTTCCCTTCCTCCGCTGCACTGCCTGGCCTCTGCTTGCATGGAACTGCAAGCAGGGGGCGGGACCGGCAGCCGTGTCCCTGATTGGCTGAGAGGCAGCCAATCATGGACGTGGCTGCCGGCAGTTCAGAACGCCGGAGGAGAGAGAGAAGGTAAGTAGAGTTTGGGGGAGTCTCTGGAAAATATGATAGCTGTTAGGGCTGGGGGAACTAGCACTAATATTTGGCAAAGGGGATTTACACTAGGGGGAGAGAGAACAAAACGGGTGGGGGAGGGAGGGGGGGGGGGGAGTGAAGGGCTGCTCTGAGCAAGCCAAAAACCTCTGAGAGGACATCTCAGAGGCGGAAACCATTTCTCTGGTGGCCATGCTCCTGGTGGTCAGTTTTCTGGATTTGGGGGAACTTTACAGGAGAACCTTTTGGAGCTGGGATGTAAGTATTTTTATGCATTACAGAATGGGGCCAATAGTGAGGGAAATTATAGTTTTGGGGGTGGACATGCCCTTTAAATAGCTGAAAGAAAGTCGGCCTGCTAGCCTAAATGCTCTATTGAAAACAATGTAATAGGTTTCTAGTTGGCTAACAGAGCAGGTTAACCCAACTTCATATCATATTGGCTGCATAATTGTCAAAACACAAATACATGATTATTAGGAGGGGGTTGGGGAAAGACTTTTAATGTCCTGTAATGCATCACAATCTTATGGGCAAGTACAACTCCAAGACAGTTTACCGTATTGTATTTTTGATGTAATCCATATGAGGCTTTGCTGATTATTTCCCATAAATAATAGGGAGATGTTTCTGTGTATTTCCTTCTCCTCCAGATCACGTGACTGTGCGTCTTGGTCTCGTCTTCCAAAACATCACAATAGCAGAGATGGATTTTTCATTCTTTGACTGTAAGGCTGTGATGGATCTGGCCGTGGCTGCTCCGTGAGTCTTAACACTTAGTGCCCTGTAATAACCTATTGTGTAAACCAAACATTCAATTTTCCTCAGTCCCTCAATGAATATATGCAACCTATATGTGGGTGCTGTCCTATTGCTTTCCTGAAGATAAGTACTGGTATTAGATAATTATAGGCAGAAGTGGTTGATAAACGTCTGTTGACAATCTTGTGTACAGACTAAACGACAGAAGGGCTAAGTACACTTTCCTCCTCCTGAAATGGCATCCACATATACCTTCAGCGTATAAATCCAATGCAGTTGTGATTATTTGACAAATCATACAGCACACCAAAAACCATGACTGCCTTATTGTGTACCACAATAAAGCATTTGTGGCTTTAAAGCTACAACGCTGGACCTGTATCCTTTGTTGATTTGTGTGCAGACATCAAAATCCTTTTGTGATCCATCTGGTCAGATCCTGGCATATGGCTTGCTTATTGCCCTACAAGATCCATTGTAATCTGTCGTGTACACATTCCAATCGTATAAAGCTCTTATACTGACCACAAATAAATTCTGTCCATACCAACTGACCATGAGGCTGATGACTGTAATTCATCTGCATCATGGTAGGAAATTTTGACACATCCACAATGCCAGATACACTAAATCCTCTCCGACTATGGAATTAATTTAGTTTGAAGTTGTATGGGCACTTTAACCTGGCGGTAGTGACGTATTGGTCTCCAGATCACTCTCTCTCCATTAAAACAAGAGCAGGCTGTGCTGGCCAACTGGAGGATATGAAACCATATACAAATCTATTATGGGCCATACAATGAACTCGCTGGTGCATGTTCACTAATAGGTCATATCAGAGACAGTGACATCCTTTAAGGTTGGAAGAAAAGAATTTTCATCTTCAGTTAGAAAGGTTTCTTTACAGTGAGAACGGTGAAACTGTGGAACTGTCTTCCAGCAGATGTGGTAATGGCAAGTTTTTTTTTTTAGGTATTTGTAAGTATTGGAATTGTCCACATGGGGGTAAATATTTTGGATCTGGGGTTGACTGGTTATATTTCCCATATGGTTAGAAGTAGGCTAGGCAGAAGAGTCCAATCTGTCTCCACCATAAGTATCTTTTTTTTTTTTTTTTTTGGTTAATGCTGGGGTCGTGGGTGATGGGGTTAGCAGGTGTGGTTCGCTTTTCAGTTGCATTGGATATTGTTGTCTGTCCCATATTTTAAGTGTATTTAACGTGCATGGGCTAGTTATTTAGATGAGTTTGTTTGTTTTGTTGAATCCATGCTATTGTATCTATATGCATGGGTTTGAGTAGTCTGACAAGTGTCACCCATCTCGGTTGGGTCATTGTGTGCAGCCATGTTATCACCGGGGGTTAGTGAGCTGATAAAAATAATTATAGAGATTTGGTATGATAGTCCTCATTGTTGCCCTTTATTAATTTAGTTGCCCTTCTCTGTGACCCTTTCCATTTCAAAAGATGTCCTTTTGTACTCAGGATTCCAAAATTACACTGCATATTCCAAATGAGGCCTTACCAATGCTTTGTAAAGAGGGAGAATAACATTTTCTCCCTGAATCATAACTCTCTTAATACAAGACAATACCATGCTGGCTCTGGCTGTTGCCGCCTGGCACTGCTTGCTACCTATAAGTTAGTTATCCACCAAACTCCAAGATCCCTTCAACAGGATTACTTAACACAGATCCATTATAGTATAAGCAGCAACAAGGAGTTTTATGTCCAAAAGCATCAGACTTACCTTTAGCAACATTGAATCTCATCTGCACTTAGCAGCCCAGGTATACTTAATCTACTGTTATGCCAGAGTCTAAATTCCTACTTGCTTCCAAGCAAGTTGTTTGAATAAGATCTATTCCTCCTAAATCATGTAATTATTTCTATAGGTCATGTACTTGAAACATTACTCTAGAAATGTTCCCGTATCAAACTTCCGTATCCACTGCATCCATCCAAGTATCCAAGGGTATTCATAAACTAGAAAGAAAAAAATAAAAAAAAATGGGGACAGATCAAAATTGGTGATCACTTTGATCACCCAAATTATTGATCTTTGCCAATGAATGAAAAATCACTTCTTTGTGGGCACCCATTCTATCGGAGCTTCAGTTTTACAGTTTAATTTAATTTTTACAGGTTCTGCGGTTAGTTGTTAAATACAGTCCACAGAGGTACTTGATCATCTGCTATATTGATATTTACTAGTGGTAAGTACTTTTGTTTTAAAAATAAGCCTCTTATCTTTTACTTCCCCCTTCCACAGGACAGAGGAAACTACTCAAGACCTTACTGTTGTAAGGTTATGTTACAAACTTAGACAGGGAAGTTTCTAGAAGAAGCTATAGCAAACAATGCCAGGGAGCAAATGATTCAAGAGAGAAAAATATATTCTCCCTCTTTACCAGGCACTGGTAAGGCCTCATTTGGAATATGCAGTGCAGTTTTGGAATCCCATATACAAAAGGACATCTTGGAAATTGAGGCAGTTCAGAGAAGGGCAACTAAATTATAAGGGAATGGAGAGGCTTGAATGATGGGGGGGGGGGGGAGATCGGGAGATAGCAGCCCTTCTAAAGAGCCGGCAGCTATTGCCGGAAGCAGGAGGAAGGAGGGAAGTCCTGCGATAAGGGAGACCCCCGTGACATCACAGGATTTCATGCTTCACTGGGTCTTCCTTAGGCTTCCCCGTCTGCCCCTGGTTGTGTAGTGGAGGTACTGCCCTTCGATCTTCATTCAGATCGTAGGCAGTACTGCTATAAGGCTGTCAGTGTGACAGCCTTACTCATACCTTTGTGAATGGATCTAGGTCCATTCATAAATAGAAAAAAAAAATAGAAAAAAATGGGGACAGAGATCAAAATTGGTGATCACTTCTGACACCAAATTATTGATCTTTGCCAATGAATGAAAAAAAACATTCCTGGAAAATGATTTCCGGGAAGTGATTTTTCCGATCGGAGTTCGAATTGGAAAAACGGTTTTATGCCCGTATTCCATATGGTCGTTATTTCCCTAAGATGATATGTGATTATCTTGAGAATGATCAAAAACAAAAAAGGTAGGAAATGCACACCAAAAATTTAAAGTGAACACCCCCTTTTTTTTTTTTTTACACTGAAAGCCATAAATTAGCCAAAACTTTCTTCTCAAGTTCCCAATGTCTCCGGTGATTCTTAGGTAAAGTAAACACAGATACTTATTTGTAAGATTTCAGGGAAACTAAGCCTAATTTTTAGGATCAGTGTGCAAAAACGTGTGTGACTCTACCGCACTAACCGTTTCACTTAAAATACACTAAAGGGGGAGAGTGTGCGTGTGCGTGTGGGGGGTGGGGTTTGTGGCTTTTTAAATTTTTTATTGTAACGCAGCACTTCTGCATGTGTCCCATTTGAGCTAGTTGGTGGCCTCGTCTCTGTGTGCACCCACACAAATGGCATACGTTTGATTCAGGACATGGGGAGATTGATATTTAGTAACTTTTTTTAACATTCCATGAGGTTTGGCTGATTTCTACCTTTTTGAATGTGTTTGATGTTCATTTTTTGAAAATCGGTTTAAAAGTGCAAACTTCACGAAGAACTGCGCCCACACAATTGATGGGTATGAGAGAGAACGAAACTACAGCATTACATAGCTGAAGATGTATAGTGAATGTGTGAAGTGTGTTTGTGGGGGGATTTCTGAGTGGGGGGGTGTTTTGTTAAAAAACTGCAGACAAATACAAAACTGGCTAATTTTTTTTCTGTACTGACATTGGCAGGGTCACGCTCTGGGTTAGTGATGGATAGCCATGTCTCTGGGGACACCCATGAATCGTGGTCATACCCAATTTTTATTCAGGAGGGGTTAGTTTCATATTTGAGATGCGTTGAAACTTTCCTCCGCAGTTTTTAGGCTGAAATTCGCAGTCTTGATTTAGTCTCTGATTTTACAGCTTGAGGGAAAAAAAAGGAAAATTGTGAAGAAAATAACTTACAATTGGATGAAGAGATGCGCCCCGGGTATCTGCATTTGATCGAAACTTACCTCACTCGTAAAATCAAGCGAGGTGTAGTTTACTAAAATATCTCACTTGTGGGGATATTTATTTAATTTGGAAGATATTCTATGTTAACTGTCAGAAGTAGTAGTTATACATGTAATTGGTTGTAATATTCTTGAAGGTGCAGTTTTAGTTGGGGGGGTCTCCTGTACAGGAAAAGTGGGGTAACTAACATTATATCTGGTATCGTTGTACTCCTGGAGTATCAGAGCTTTTAGAAAACAGTAAAGATATTGTGTGTGAACCTTAAATAACTATAAATAAAAATGGGGAAGAAAAATCCTTGAAATTGCAACAATTTTGAAATTTTATTACATATTTTTCACCATCATTCCAGTAAAATTTCTGAAAAGTTACAAAAATTCTGTTACCATGTTAAAGTAAACGGGGAACTGTGGAAACTGTCTTCCAGCAGAAGTCCGGTACATGCAAGTTCATTGAATAGCTTAAAAAAGGCCTGGATAAGTTTCTAAAACTAAAAATATTGAGAATTACTTGGTATTATGCTTATAGATCTGGGTGTCCAGGGATACTTTCTGATTGCTGTTTGGGGGGGAGTCAGGAAGGAATTCCCCCCCCCCCCCTTTTTTTTTTAGCTGGGTTTTTGCCTTCTCGCTGGATCAAATGTTGGTAGGGTTAAAAAAAAAAAAAGAGGGTGAATAGGTTGGACTTGATGGACGTATGCTTTAAGAAACCTTAATACTTCGTTACTATGTCAAGTTTCCAATTTCACTACGAAGCGCTGTTCCACGCCTCAATTCAATGAAACATTCCAATATAATTTCACATCTTGGCCTGTGAAGGAGGGAGTGTTCATAATCTAGCTATCAACCAATAAAAACTGCACGATGCCCTGTAAAAAGCCAGTATTAGGCAATGTTTCCACCTTATGTTCCACAAGCCCTATTGTTATTCCGTTAGGCCATCAAAAAGGGGGGTTGGTCTATTGAATACATTTTGAGGCTTTGCATTTCCACATCAGAGCTATTTATGGGGGAACTCCACCACCTCCTTCTCCTACACCAATTAAAATACCCCAGGTGAGATCCTGAAATTCTCAGTCTCATCCATGGTAATTGCAATAATTAGGGGACAAACAGTTATCGTAAAGTGAGTTATCTAATATCGGCCACACCCATTGGGACCATTGTCTTCTTTTCAGAGCATGCTTCTTCATATGCCAGCGCCCAGACACTTTGTACATGGGGATATTTTGCCAATAAATGTCTGTTCTCTGCATTTATACCCGAGTGTTATTTCATGTGTATTGAGAGCCGACTGACCTTGTGGGGCAGTGTAATTGTTTTGTTAGGTGTTTCAAGAGACCTACTGTATTAGGACGAGGAAGGAAATGCATGTGTGGCACTGTGTTCCAATCCATATTATCTGCACACCTATGCACCAAGATATTGGTATGCACTAGTGGCGTACCAATGCTAATATTGTTGTTTAACACTACACAACACAGTTACTTTTTCGGGTTGTTGCGCAAATTTTAAAAAAAAATTTGTGTGTGATGTGTTTTTTTGCCACTAGGTGCGCGGGATGCAGTGAATAGCCCATGGAAGTGCAGTTGGTGTGTGACTGATCATTGTGTGTCATCATGATGCCCATTCTTGCCAAGATGAGGTTATCATTACAGCCATGGGTAAGAGCAATACGTAGAACCTATTTAGGATGAGCGTGTATGAAATCTTTATCGCTGACCCATTGATGTTTGCAGGGCAGAGTGATGGTGTCTGTGGGGTCAGATTCCTGTCCAAGCATAGAGCGTGTGATGGTGCAATTCTTATTCCTGTTGGCCTGGAGAGCAGAACTTGATAGATAGGACATCATTTGGACTCTCAAGGTCGGGGTTTGGTTATTGCACTGCCTTAGTAGCCCACATTATCCCTAACAGTAGCCAAGAGTATTGAAGCACTTCTATATATAAATCATCATTTATGCATGATGCTATAGTTTCTCTGTATTCTCTCCATATAGCCTGGGTTGAGTTTATAGGTGATTTTACTCACAAATGACACAATGTGACTGTCGCTTGAGTAATAAGATTTATAAGTTTTACGGAGGAAAAATAAGATCAGCAATAGCAACTAAAGCTTGTGCTAATATTTGCAACAATAATGAAAAAATTCATGATCCCGATCAAAGGACATTATAATATAATTATAAAGGGCCGATTCCTATAGATTGCTTCCTGTACCTAAACACAATAACATCACATCTAAAGGAGAACTAAACCAAATTTTTTATTATCCAGAATCTGAAAAAAAAAACTAAAAAACACCAATAAACTATAAAATGCCACTTTAGAAGTTAAACTCGTTCAAGTAAATGTAAGCCTGTTAGAACTGGATGAAGTATCTGTGTGTATGGTGCAGTGTCAGACCACAATGCTGACCATCAGTCACATGCTTCCTTCTTTATCTGTCCTGTAAAAGGATTGGCTAGATATTATTAATGGGTGTGGACCAACGGAACAAGTTTGGGCATAGCTAAGGACTGAGCATGTGCAGAACATATGTGGGTTGCGTGAACAAACGTTTGTGATCACTGAATGCTGAGAAGTAAAGCACAAACCATGTGTATTTAGTAAAATTTCCCAGCGCCCGTATCAATGATGAGGTAAGACACAGATTACTGGCTTATATCAAGGTGTTCTGCCTTCTGGTCAGTATTGTTCTGTTGGCTTTAGTTGCCCTTTAAACTCTATCTAAGTTCTCTTCCGGCCATACGCTACTGATTTAGACATTAGATGGATAAGGCTGGGCTAAACACAGACAATATTTTCGGCCGTCCGACCGAATTCCCGTAACTTTCGGCCGAAAATATTGGCTGGTGCGTGGGCGGCGAGCGGCCCATGACAAACATCGATCGTCGTTCCTTATGGGACCACACGATCTTACGCTCGAAAATTCGTCCACGGACAAATTTGCCACGGACGGCGGACATTGTCCTGGCACGAGTCGCTTGCTCGGTGCACAAAAAGCCTCATGTGTACCCCCAGCTTAAGATTTTTCTTGTGTTCAAATCTTTCTATGTCTTTCTTGTGCAGTATGGACTGTCACATGGCTTCCATTTTAAACTCCTGCGGCTGTATTAATAGTGTTTTACATTGATCCAGAGTGAATCCAGATCGAACACACTGTCCAATTTGCATTCTGTGCAACATGTTCTCCCTGCCTTCTTTCAGTCGGAGGATCTTGGCTACATGTGTAATGAGTTTCCAGGGGCTTAACACGCTGACGTGCACAGATTGAAATGACAGGGGAAGATGGTATTTACAAGTACAATGCAGAAAACACAGGTGGGTAAAGGGTAGTCTAGCGGAATCTATAGTTCATCAATCAATGGGACACATTATAATGTGGAAGATTCAGTCATTAATTGAAGAAACCCCCAACCATCATGAAAATAATGGTCTGGATCCCACATATCTATGTTCCTTGGTAGTATATGCTAGCCGGCATTGGTTGACATAAAATTTTAAATTTTTTTATATTTAGACTCTTGTTAGATAAAACAGTTCATTAACTTTTGAAAAGTTCAATTGAAACTTTTTTGCCTTGCTTGGAAGAGCGATTGAACGTCACTTGACAGTCTCCATTTTGCTGTAAACCAATCGGATTGTACTACTATCAAAAGTTTGACCTGATCACATTTTGATCAATCAAATGTCAAAAAAACATGAAATGTAGCAGTATGACATATCACATGAATATCGATCAAACAAAAAAGGGCCCGTCTATGGATTAGAACTGTAGCGCAAGTGAAGAGCTTTCCAAAAAATGTTTAAAAAAGGTTTCAGGTTTTTTTTGCTATTGGTTAGCTACAGCTCTCTACTGAGGTCGGGGATATGTGTAACTTTTGACTCTCTGTGTGCTACTGCTTCGTTGGTTCAGAAGGACGTGGTTATAAAACCGGATTTTTGTAATAGGAAAGGTAAAAGTTAGAATTTCAGTCTGTACATGCCATGGATAATTTAAGTATATGAAGGGTTCCAGTGCATTACTTCTATTTCTGTATTGGAGGGCAGGTCGGTGTTAAATGTGTCCTTTGGACCAGTGCATCTGGATATATGCATTGTAACTAGGGCTCACCACTTCCTTTTGTATCTACCACATTGTGCTACCAGCTGTCTCAATTTGAACAGCCAAGGGTTTTGAGGGAAACATACTTAGCCATTACTCAAGCTAAAATAGATATGGTTTGTGTAATTGGATAGTTAATTTCATTTTTTTTAGAGGTGTTTTATTCCGTTTTTGACAGTTTGATACCCTTAATCATTCACGGGAGCATCGCACTAACGGTTTAGTCATGACAGGCGACTCTTATCGCGGGACAATAAAGAAAACATCAGGGTAGGTTGTGCCATAAATTTCTGCTGCCTCTTGTGGAGGTCTGTACTATTAGTTTTTGTTGCTGATATTATTGTAGTTTCTTGTGTCTCGTGTACAATTGTTCAGTTGGGCAGTCTGACTGCAGTCGTTGTCAAGGTCGTGGATCCTCAGTACAACTGTGTGTGGTGCAATAAGATGAAGGGGCAGCCTGTCTGCAGGAGAGTCTATGTCAACAGACACGGTGGATGTTTGTCCTACACCGACCATACATTCGGTAAATAGTAAGGGAATATGGGGGAGGAAGGGGATGTTAAAGCAGCGGTAAATTAAAGACTAAGGCCCCAGCACCACACGAGAGATTATTTCTGCCCAATCTGCTGGATTTTAATATATGACAGAATTAACAACATTTCTTGGTAAAAATTTGTCTGTTGTGGCTGAATTTTGAATGACATGAATGAACTCATTAGTCTATTGATCAGTTTACTTAAATGCTAGTCTGTATCACGTGTATGGGCCATAAGGGCTGTGTCTTTACTTGGTTGTGTTTGAAATGGACGTATTCAATAAGAAAAACATATTCCAAATGAGGCCTTACCAATGCTTTGTAAAGAGGGAGAATAACATTTTTCTCCCTTGAATCCATAACTCTCTTAATACAAGACAATACCATGCTGGCTCTGGCTGTTGCCGCCTGGCACTGCTTGCTACCTATAAGTTAGTTATCCACCAAACTCCAAGATCCCTTTCCAACAGGGATTCACTTAACACAGATCCATTTATAGTATAAGCAGCAACAAGGAGTTTTATGTCCAAAATGCATCAGCTTACATTTAGCAACATTGAATCTCATCTGCCACTTAGCAGCCCAGGTATACTTAATCTACTGTTATGCCAGAGTCTAAATTCCTACTTGCTTCCAAGCAAGTTAGTTTGATAAGATCTATTCCTCCTAAATCCATGTAAATTATTTCTTATAAGGTCAGTCCTTGAAACATACTCTAGAAAATGTTCCCGTATCAAACTTTCCAGTATCCACTGCATCCATCCAAGTATCCAAGGGATATTCATAAATAGAAAAAAAAAAATAGAAAAAAAATGGGGACAGAGATCAAAATTTGGTGATCACTTCTGATCACCAAATTATTGATCTTTGCCAATGAATGAAAAATCACTTCTTTGTGGCACCCATTCTATCGGAGCCTTCAGTTTTTACAGTTTAATTTAATTTTTACAGGTCTGCGGATTTAGTTGTTAAATACAGTCCACAGAGTGTACTTGATCATTGCTATATTGATATTTACTAGTGGTAAGTACTTTTGTTTTAAAAAATAGCCTCTTATCTTTTTACTTCCCCCTTCCACAGGACAGGAAACTACTCAAGACCTTCTGTTGTAAGGTTATGTTACAACTTAGACAAGGGAAGTTCTCAGAAGAAGCTATAGCAAACAATGCCAGGGAGCAAATAGATTCAAGAGAGAAAAATATTATTCTCCCTTCTTAACCAGCAATGGTAAAGGCCTCATTTGGAATATGCAGTGCAGTTTGGAATCCATATACAAAAGGGACATCTTGGAAATTGAGGCAGTTCAGAGAAGGGCAACTAATTAATAAGGGGAATGGAGGGGCTTGAATATGCAGGGGGGGGGGATCGGGAGATAGCAGCCCTTCTAAAGAGCCGGCAGCCTATTGCCGGAAGCAGGAGGAAGGAGGAAGTCCTGCGATAAGGGAGACCCCAGTGACATCACAGGATTTCCTGCTTCACCTGGGTCTTCCCTTAGGCTTCCCCCGGTCTGCCCCTGGTTGTGTAGTGGAGGTACTGCACTTCGATCTCCATTCAGATCGTAGTGCAGTACCTGCTATAGTAAGGCTGTCAGTGTGACAGCCTTACTATACATTTTGTGAATGGAACTTAGAGTTCCATTCATAAATAGAAAAAAAAATAGAAAAAAAATGGGGACAGAGATCAAAATTTGGTGATCAATCGATCACCAAATTATTGATCTTTGCCAATGAATGAAAACACACTTCCTGGAAAATGATTTCGGGAAGTGATTTTTCCGATCGATTTCGAATTGGAAAACGGCTTATGCCGTATTCCAAGTTCGTTATCATTCCCTAAGATGATCTGATGATTATCTTTGAGAATGATCAAAAAAAAAAAGGAGGAAATGCACACACAAAAATTCTTAAAGTGATACACACCCCCTTTTTTTTTTTTTTTTACACTAAAGCCATAAATTAGCAAAAAACTTTCTTCTCCAAGCTTCCCAATGTCTCCGGTGATATAGGTAAAGTAAACACAGATACTTATTTGTACGATTTCAAGGGAAACTAAGCCTAATTTTTAGGATCAGTGTGCAAAAACGTGTGTGACTCTCCGCACTAACCCGTTTTCACTAAAATACCACTAAAAGGGGGAGAGTGTGCGTGTGGGGGGTGGGTTGTGGCATTTTTAAATTTTTTTCTTGTAACTGCACTTCTGCATGTGTCCCATTTGAGCTAGTTGGTGGCCTCGTCTCTGTGTGCACCCACACAAATGGCATACCGTTTGATTCAGGACATTTGGGAGATTGATATTTAGTAACTTTTTTTAACATTCCATGAGGTTTTGGCATGATTTCTACCTTTTTGAATGTTGTTTGATGTTCATTTTTTTGAAAATCTGGTAAAAGTGCAAACTTCTACGAAGAACTGCGCCCACACCATTGATGGTATGAATGAACGAACTACAGCATTACATAGCTGAAGATGTATAGTGAATGTGTGAATATGTGTGTTTGTGGGGGCTATTTCTGAGTTGGGGGGGTGTTTTGTTAAAAAACTGCAGACAAATACAAAACTGGCTAATTTTTTTTTGCTGCTACTGACATTTGGCACTGGTCACGCTCTGGGTTAGTTGGTAGCCATGTCTCTGGGTACACCCATGAATGTGGCATACCATTTTATTCAGGAGGGGTTAGGCTTTCATATTTGAGATGCGTTTGAACTTTCCTCCGCAGTTTTTAGCTGAAATTCGCATTTGATTTTGTCTCTGATTTTACAGTTGAGGGAAAAAAAGGAAAATGTGAGAAAATAACTTACAATTGGATGAAGAGCTGCGCCCGGGTATCTGCATTTTGATCGAAACTTACCTCACTCGTAAAATCCAGCGAGTGTGTAGTTTCTAAAAATATCTCACTTGTGGGGATATTTTATTTAATTTGGAAGATATTCTATGTTAACTGTCAGTAGTAGTTATACATTTTAATTTGGTGTAATATTCTTGAAGGTGCAGTTTTAGTTTGGGGGGGTCTCCTGTACAGGAAAAGTGGGGTACCTACATATATCTGGTATCGTTGTACTCTGGAGTATCAGAGCTTTTAGAAACAGTAAGATATTTGTGTGTAACCTTAAAATAACTATAAATAAAAATGGGAAAAATCCTTGAAAATTTGCAAATTTTAAATTTTTTTAAATATTTTACCCATAATTCCAGTAAAATTTCCAGAAAAGTTACAAAATTCTGTTACCATGTTAAAGTACACGGTGAAATTGTGGAACTGTCTTCCAGCAGAAGTGGTAATGGCAAGTTCATTGAATAGCTTTAAAAAAGGCCTGGATAAGTTTCTAAAACTAAAAAATATTGAGAATTACTGGTATTAATGCATATACTGCAGTTCTGGTTGGTATAGGGATACTATATAATATTGAGAATTACTGGTATTAATACATATACTGTAGTTCTGGTTGGTATAGGGATACTATATAATATTGAGAATTACTGGTATTAATGCATATAGATCTGGTTGATCCAGGGATACTTTCTGATTGCTGTTTGGAGTCAGGAAGGAATTCCCCCCCCCTTTTTAGCTGGGTTTTTTGACTTCCTCTGGATCAACTGTTAGGTAGGGTTAAAAAAAAAAAAAAAGAGGGTGAATAGGTTGGACTTGATGGACGTATGTCTTTATGCAACCTTAATTACTATGTTACTATGTAAGTTTCCAATTTCTAAGAAGCCTGTTCCAGCCTCAATTCAATGAAACATCCAATATACTTTTCACATCTTGGGCCTAGTGTAATGAGGGATGTGTTCATAATCTAGCTATCAACCAATAAAACTGCACGATGCCCTGTAAAAAGCCAGTATTAGGCAAATGTTTCCACCTTATGTTTCCACAAGCCCTATTGTTATTTCCGTATGCATCAAAAAGGGGGTTGGTCAGTATTGCATACATTTTGAGTGCTTTGCATTTCCACATATCAGAGCTATTTATGCGGGCAACTCCACCACCCTCCTTCTCCCTAACCAATTAAAATACCCCAGGTGAGGTCCTGAAATTCTCAGTCCTCATCCCTGGTAATGCAATAATTAGGGGACAACAGTTATCTAAAGTTGAGTTTACTAATATCGTCCCACACCCATTGACCATTGCTTCTTTCAGAGCATGTCTTATCATATGCCAGGCCCAGACACTTTGTACATGTGGATATTTTTGCAATAAATGTCTGTGTCTCTGCATTTATACCCGATTGTTATTTCATGTGTATTTGAGAGCCGACTGACCTTTGTGGGGCCAGTTGTATTGTTTTGTTAGGTTGTTTCAGAGACCTACTGTATTAGGACGAGGGAAGGAAATGCATTGTGTGCACTGTGTTCCAATCCATATTATCTGCACACATATGCACCAAATATTGTGTATGCACTAGTGGGTACCAATGCTATATATTGTATGTTTAACACTACCAACACAGTTAGCTTTTTCGTGGTTGTTGCTGCAAATTTTAAAAAAAATTTGTGATGTGTTTTTTTGCCACTAGGTGCGCTGGGTGCGTGAATAGCCCATGGAAGTGCAGTTGGTGTGTGACTGATCATGTATGCACTCATGATGCCCATTCTTGCCAAGATGAGGTTATCATTTACAGCCATGGGGTAAGAAGCAATACGTAGAACCTATTTAGGGATGAGCCGTGTATGAAATCTTTATCGCTGACCCATTGATGTTTGCAGGGCAGTATGGTGTTGTGGGGTCCAGATTCCTGTCCAAGCATAGAGTGTGTTGATGGGTCACTTCTTATTCCTGTTGGCCTGGAGAGAGAACTTGATCTTATAGGACATCATTTGGACCTTCTCAAGGTGGGGTTTGTTTATTTCACTGCTTAGTAGCCACACATTATCCCTAACCAGTAGCCAAGATGATGAAGCACTTCTATAATATAAATCATTTTATGCATGTGCTATAGTTCTCTGTATTCTCTCCATATAGCCCTGGGTTGAGTTTATAAGGTGATTTACTCACAAATGACACAATGTGACTGTGGCTTGAGTAATAAAGATTTATAAGTTTTACAGAAAATAAGATACAGCAATAGCAACCTAAAGCTTGTGCTAAATATTTGCAACAATAATGAAAAAACTTCATGATCCTGATCAAAGTACATTATAATATAATTAAAAGGGATTCCTAATATGATTGCTTCCTGTGCCTAAACAAATAACCAATCACATCTTAAACCTCTATCTAAGTTTCTATATCCGGCCATACGCTACTGTATTTAGACATTAGATGGATACGGCTGGGTACACACCAGACAATATTTTCGGCCGTCCGACCGATTCCCGTAACTTTCGGCCGAAAATATTGGCTGGTGCGGGGCGAGCGGCCACGACCAACATCGATCGTTCGTTCCTTATGGGACCACACGATCTATCGCTCGGAAATTCGTCCACGGACAAATTTGCCACGACCGGCGGACATTTGTCCTGGCCGATCGCTTGCTCGGGACAAAAAGTCCCTCCATGTGTACCCAGCTTAAGACTTTCTTTTGTCAAATCTTTCTAATGTCTTTCTTGTGCAGTATGGACCTGTCACATGGCTTCCATTTTAAACTCCTGCGGTGTAATAGTGTTTTACATTGATCACAGAGTGAATCCAGATCTACACACTGTCCAATTGCATTCTGTGCAACATGTTTCCCTGCCTTTCTTTCAGTCGGAGGATCTTGGCTACAACTGTGTAATTGAGTTTCCAGGGGCTTCAACTACGCTGCGTGCACAGATTGAAATGACAGGGGAAGATGGTATTTACCAAGTACACTGCCAGACACACAAGGTGGGTAAGGTAGTCTAGAGGAATCTATAGTTTCATCAATCAATTGGACACATTATAATGTGGATAGATTTCAGTATTTAATTGAAGAAACCCCCAACATTCATGAAATAATGGTCTGGATCCCACATATCTATGTTCTTGGTAGTATATGCTAGCCGGCATAGGTTGACATAATTTTAAATATTTTATATTGACTTGTTAGATAAAACAGTTCATTAACTTTTGAAAGTTAATTGAAACTTTTTTGCCTTGCTTGGAAGAGCGATTGAAGAGTCATTGACAGTCACATTTTCTTGTAAACCAATCGGAAACTTGTACTATCTACATAAAGTTTCTGACCTGATCAATTTTGATCAATCAAATGCAAAAAAACATGAAATGTAGCATTATTACATATCACATGAATATCGATCAAACAAAAAAGGGCCGTCTATGGCTAGACTGTAGCGAAGTTGAAGAAGCTTTCAAATAAAATGTTTAAAAAAGGTTTCAGTTTTTTTCTGCTATTGGTTAGCTACAGCTCTCCTACTGGGTCGGGGATATGTTCATTTTTCTCTCTGTGTGCTACTGCTCGTCTGGTTCAGAAGGACGTGGTTATAAAACCGGATTTTGTAATAGGAAAGGTAAAAGTTAGCATTTTCAGTTCTGTACATTGCCATGGATAATTTAAGTAATGAATGGGTTCCAGTGCATTACTTCTATTTCTGTATTGGAGGGCAGGTGGTGTTAAATTGTTCCTTGGCACAGTGCATCTGGATATATGCATTGTAACTAGGTCTCACCACTTCCTTTTTGTATCTACCACATTGTGCTACAGCTGTCTAATTTGAAAGCCAAGGGTTTAGGGGAAACATCCCTTAGCCTATTACTCAGCTAAAATAGATATGGTTTGTGTAATTGGATATTTAATTTCCATGTTTTTTATAGAGTGTTTTATTCCGTTTCTGACAGTTTGATTACCCCTTACATTCACTGGAGCATCGCATAACGGTTTATGTCATGACAGGCGACTCTTATCGATTGGACAATAAAGAAAACCTTCAGGGTAGGTTGTCCATAATCTTCTGCTGCCTATTGTGTTGAGTCTGTACTATTTGTTCTTTGTTGCCATGATTCTTATCGTCTGTTTCTTTAGTGTCTCTGTACAATTGTTCAGTTGGGCAGTCTGACTGCAGTCGTTGCCAGGCCTTGGATCCTCAGTACAACTGTGTGTGGTGCAATAAGAATGAAGGGGCAGCCTGTCTGCAGGAGAGTCTATGTCAACAGACCCCCGTGGATGTTTGTCCTACACCGACCATACATTCGGTAAATAGTAAGGGAATATGGGCGAGGAAGGGGATGTAAAGCAGCTGGTTAAATTAAAGACTAAGGACCAGCACACACGAGATGATATTTCTGCCCAATCTGCTGGATTTTAAATATTGACAGAAATTTACACAACATTTCTTGGTAAAAATTTGTCTGTGTTGGCTGAATTTTGAATTGACATGATGAACTATTAGTCTATTGATCAGTTTATTAAATGCTAGTCTGTTCCACGTGTATCGGGCCTAAGGGCTTGTCTTTACTTGGTTTTGTTTGAAATGGACGTATTCAATAAGAAAAAAAAATGCCTATGCTATTAATTTGCAGCCACCAATCAGATGTTGGCTTTTTACTTGGCTGCATATTAATAGCACGGGAAAATATTTGCGCCTCTCTTTGCATCAACACCTATCTTTTTAAAGCACCAATAAGGTAATGTTAAAGCTTGCAATGGTTAAGAATGGAGAGGTTTCCACTCCCCCTTGGAGAATGCACTGAATGTAAACAAAGCACCAACACATGCGCGCAACTGCTAAGTGGATTCCTAAAAACATCAACAAGTAAAATATAGTATGATGGAAATTAATATTTCTCTTGTCTCTTTTTGTCCAGTTTTCCCCTTCGACTGGTATCATTCAGGGTGGGACAGCCCTCACTATCATTGGAGAGAATATGGGGCAGAAAGCAGAAAGCTTGTCTGTGACTGTAGCGGGACACCCATGCATCCTGTTAACAGATCTTTACATCATTTCCAATAGGTGGGTTTTTAGGATATCACTGATCTCTTGTTTGTATATGGCCTAAAGGAATGATGGGAACACTTTCTGAATTATTTAATCACATATAATGACAAACTCAGTGCTGGGATAGAGAAGAACAGATGGGCTGGGTAGTTCTCTAGCATGCATTTATCGTTATTTTAGTATAATATAGTTGTTGAGGTTGAATAAAGACATACGTCCATTTAGTCAAACCTACTCGGCAATACCCACATTTCTTGACAAAATTTTGAAGGGAAAAATTCCTTTCTGACTGCAAGGGGCAACTGGAAATTTCCCTGGATCAACTCTACTTTATACATCAATACCAGTAACTTGCATCATTATTTATTGAAACTCATCCAGCTTATTTTAAAAATCTATCCAATGATTGTTTTCTTACTGTATGCTTTGCATAAGTATGTCTGTTTTATGTTGGCTCTTTTTGCAAGTGATTGCTATTTTATTTCAAATTCATTTCATTAACTTAAAGGAATTGCACACTGAAAAAAAATACTCATTTCAATCTATAAATGAATATGTATGGTATGCAGCACTTTGTGTTTGTGTTGCTGCATGACTTCAATTCAGTACTTGGTTTGCTCAAGCTCCATCCTTTTAGTTCCCCAGCCCCCTGCCAGACTATGGGGCTGGCAGCATGCCTAGTAATCCATGCTTAGTAATCCCTATGAGGCAACATTGGGAGAGGGAATTTCATACCATGTAGTTCACGTACCAACTATCACCATTCCAGCTACACCAAAACTAGACATAATAGAAGAGTTTGATACTAAGGCACTTTGACAGCTGAGATATTTCAGAATGGATATCTAAATAGGGGATAGATCAATAAAAAAAATGGTGTGATAGTTTTTTTTTAATTGACCATTACTGGAAACTATAATTCTTCTCAACTAATTTCTCAGTGTACATATCCTTTAAGTTCCTTCCATGTAATGAACCCAGGGTGATGACCTAAAGCAGGCCCTTACCCATGGGAATAAATTGGATTCCCAAAATAACCAAAGTTTTGATTGCTGGTCCAGCTCCACCCACTCTCTCTGTCTTGGACCTAGCCAATGGGAAGACAGACTTGCAGAGTTCCTGGACTGATGAAATTACAGGAGATTGTAACTTTAGGTAAGTATTCTAGTGGGAAGGGAGTGTTTGGTAAAGTACAATTGGACTTACAGGTTACAAAAGTCTGCCCAAATTCCCTTTTTATTTTGTACATGATCCGACAGATACACAAATAAATAGTTTTTATTTTTGCTGTATGTTCAGCAGGTGCAACCTTAGTGATGTATTCCTGACCTTTACAGTTCTTTCTACCACCTGTTAATGCTGAAATCCACTACCCTAATTATAAAGCAGTTTAATCCCCGCAGGCAGTCATTGGGCTTCTATGGCTTTCTAACTGGCTCTGTGTTTGGTACCATGATGATCTATAGCAATTGTAACCTGCATCAGGACAGGGTGCTCACAGGCTGGAGACTTTTAATAATATTTTAACATTTAATAGTTTATTTAAACATTTCACAGGGTTTATTTTGCAGGCCATTTCTAATTTGATCTAAAGCAGTGTATAAACTGATGCATGAAAATAGAATCCAATCGGATGTTAGCTTTTTACTGGGTTATTCCAGTTAGGTAATATCTGATTTGTTGCTGCAGATTAGCACAGACACATTTTTTATATTTTTGAGTCCATAAACTTTGATTTTCCGTTGACTACAGGTTTGTTTGTTTTTTTGGAGCGCCTTGTTTTCCCTTCTCAGGAATATGTTTAAAATCATAGGAAAATGCATTGAAATTTCAGTGACCACTTAATTTTCTTATTACCATTAAGAGAGGGTCTTACATTTTGATTGTTTATTCCCAGGATTGTTTGTAACCTTTCGGCCAGCTATGTCGAAAAGTCTGGGCCAGTGCAAGTTTCTGTGGAAGGACGGATAGCAGGGGTTTCAGTCCAGGATTTTACCTACCAGGTGTGTGCTAACAGCTGTTTTATGCTATCCAGGGTTGCCAGTTCCACAACTCAGGAGATATCGGCCACAGAATTTGTTTCATAATAAATGATTGGGTGTGCATCGTTTCATATGTGACCATTCTGTATTTTGATTGGCTAGTAACTTAGAACATGTCCATTTAGTCACAGTATATGTCTCTACAGGATCCTGTGCTGGAGTCTCTCCATCCAATGCGTGGCCCTATGGCAGGGGGAACACTGATCACAATTCATGGTTCCAAGCTGCTCACAGGAAATCAGATTACTGTAACAGTTGGAGATCTTCCATGTAAGATGTGAGTAGGCGATAGGCTTGATTTCTGTACTGATAAAGATTATCATTTAGCTTTGTATTAGTGTATTAAAAGTCTCCCTAAGCAAATCTCACAATGTTTGTTTCAGTAAGTTCTGCAGTACAGGGTATCCTCTTCAGTTGCCCATTCCAATAAGTCAGGAGTTGCTGTTTCCTTAAGGTTAGTATACACGTGCGACAATGTGTAGGAAAGAACGTTCCGGCTGATAATCTGCCCGTGTGTAAGCACTTTTTTGTCCGAAACGGACGTTCGGTCGGGGATCGTTGACCGACCTGGTGGATCTCAGAAAGTTTTGCCCGATAAAGTGCCTACACACGGGCCGATTATCGGCCGAAACGTTTGTTCATACACAAACCTTTGTTTGTTGTGTACGAACCTTTAGAAACACCCTGTATGCTTTCCCTAGATAGAGACGGAAAGTTCCCAAGTGAGTTCCCTCTGGCAAAGAGGTCTCAGGATCTTTTTGTAAGAAATAAAGCTGTGTTTTATTCAGCATTGTCTGTGAGTTGTATTTACTCTTTAGTTATCGTTTACCAGAAGCTGAAATATATGTGATTAGAACAGAGTTGTCAATATATTCATGAAACATGCTATAGTATGAAAACCAACTGAAATCTCTTATTAATCCATTCACCTGATTAATCCTGTATCCCATCCTAGACTTGGAGACCTAATGGAAGGACAGATAAAATGTGTCACCAGTGCCAGCACTTTCCAAGATGAGTTGCCAATCAGTGTCTATTATGGGACTGCAAAAAGGAGTATGGAGAACACACAATACACCTACACAGAGAACCCCAGCATATCCAATGCAAAACCTTTTACTTGCTTCTATGGGTAGGAAAATAGGAGGAGGTGGAAAATCTGCAGGCGGGTAACCAGGAGTTTAATGATCTTCACCAGTCTTTCTTTTCCCATAGGGGAGGGCGCGTTATTCAAGTTGAAGGTTCCTACCTGGATGTGGTGGAGAACCCACTAATGACTGTCCTTGCCAAGGGGTCATCTCCTCAGAACCTGCAAGTGGAACCAGGGAGCAGGCGAAGAAGGAAGAGAAGGAGAAAGAGAGAAGTAGAATTTGAAGCCGTACAAGAGGTTTGGGGTTTTTTTGAATTGTGAAAACTGAAAAAAAAGACTTGAGATGTTTGCTGTGTTTTAACTTTTTGTAGGTTGGGTAAAAATATATGTAGGTAGGGTAAAAGGATATGTAGGTAGGGTAAAAGGATATGTAGGTAGGGTAAAAGGATATGTAGGTAGGGTAAAAGGATATGTAGGTAGGGTAAAAGGTTATGTAGGTAGGGTAAAAGGAGTTATGTAAGTAGGGTAAAAGAGGTTATGTATGTAGGGTAAAAGAGGTTATGTATAGTCGGCTGCCGCCGCGGTTCTGTGTTTTCTAGTCGGGTCCCCGGTTCTGTTCTGTCGGGTCCACCGTTCTGTCCTGGTCGGGTCCAGGTTCTGGTAGGTCGTTCCCGGCCTGGTCGTTAGGGTACTGTTCGGTCGTGGTCACTTTGTCTTCCTTCTGCACCTTCTTCTCCCTGTCGGCTTCTTGCTTCCTCGTCCTTCTCTCTCTTTCTCTGATAAATTTGCGAGAAGTTATTGCTGCAAAGGTTCAGCAATGTACTTCCTGGTTGAACACTTCCTGTTTTCAGCCATGTGACCAGCTTGTAGTCATGTGACCAGCCTCTGTCTGCATTAATAGGCTCTCCTTCTCAACTGTCATTTTTTTCCCCCAGGTACTTATTTCCCCATCATTAAGTCTCAAGTGAGCATGCTTCTCCCCCGGGGCAGAGGTCAGGTGATGTCACTCAACCTACTGGAAGCAGGAAGTTTGAACATTCACCCCAATGTAATTTCTCACAGACTCCAGCCAGAGATGTGATTGCTGGCTCAGTGTAAAGGAAATACTGCAGGCTTTCATTTAACCCTAACTTGTTTTGAGACCACAGTTGCCCTTTAATGAACTTGTCTTTAGGCAAACTTGACTACTATGTTCATACATTCTGGTAACCAAACCTAGGTTAAAATAGAAATAATTGCTAATAAATATGTTCTGGTGATAGCACTATAGCCTAAATGTAAATACACACTGTAATTCCAGTATGATCATTGATGCATCATGGCTGGTAATATCCACCCCATAAAGGTCTTCAAGATTGGTGATAAATGAAGTTTTGTTGTTAAAGTTATGTTATTCAACTACGATTAAAATTAGCACTCTGCTCGGCAACTTCTTACCTTCTCGTTTGTGTCTCTCAGTTTAGTGAGCGCTGCCACCGCAACTCCTCAGCCCTGCTAAATTGCATCTCTCCGGGCATCCCAGCGAATCACCTGCTTGTGGAAGTGATGTTTGTTCTGGACAATGTGCGGATCCCATTCAGCAGCCTTGGAGACAATTTTACATACCAGCCGAACCCGACTCTAAAACCTCTGAACAGAGACAATCCAACCAGACCATACAGCCTCAAACCTGGAAACGTTCTTGACATCGAGGTACAAATTTTCTAATTGATAGAAACTAATCAATAGAAGTGATGAAAAATGTTCCCCAGAAGTCTAAACATTTATCTCTGGGTTTTAGAATTGTGTTAAAAAGCTTTGAAGGAAAAGAAAAACATTTTAAAATCTGGGTGAGACCACTGGGTCTCTCTCCCACCTACTCAGCAATGCTTGTTGGGATTTTATTTGCCTCCTGTTTTTGTCAGACTCTCATCCACATAAAGCTTCTAACACTGTGACTGGACTGCACAAGTAGTATAGTATAGTAGTATAGTATAGTATAGTATGAGGTTGATAAAGACTACGTCCTCCAGTCCAACCCATCTAGCAATATCCTCATTTCCTGCCTAACTGTTGAAGAGGAAGCAAAAAACCCCCACCAAATTTATGAAGGGGGGAAAAATTCCTTCCTGACTCCAAGTGGCAATCGGAAATTTCCCTGGATCAATCTACTTTATGTATCAATACCAGTAACTTGCAACATTCCTTGTTTGCAGAAACTCATCCAGCTTTTTTTTGA
Organism: Hymenochirus boettgeri; assembly: GCA_019447015.1. Classification (NCBI taxonomy): domain Eukaryota; kingdom Metazoa; phylum Chordata; class Amphibia; order Anura; family Pipidae; genus Hymenochirus; species Hymenochirus boettgeri. The sequence goes on along the minus strand of CM033476.1, from coordinate 142,527,265 downwards.
AACTGACCAATGAACCTGCCATAACAACTCCACTGGAAGACAGTTCCATAGCTTTACCGTTCTCACAGTGAAAAACCCTTTCCGAGCTTGAAGCCTAAACCTTTTCTCTTCAAGTCTTAAGGTGTCGTGTCCTTGACATGTTCTATTGGCGAACAATGCCCAGATAGTTTATTGTATGGCCCGTTAATGATTTATACACAGTAATCATATCCCCACAGCAAGCATCTTTCTCCAGCGTACATAATTTAACTTATCCAGTCTCTCTTCATATTCAAGCTCCCCCCTTATTATTTAGTTGCCCTTCTCTGAACCCTTTCCATTTCAAAGATGTCCTTTTTGTACACAGGATTCCAAAATTGTACTGCATATTCCAAATTAGGCCTTACCAATGCTTTGTAAAGAGGGAGAATAACATTTTCCTCCCTTGAATCCATACCTCTCTTTATACAATTGCACATCCTCTGAAGCTTTTAATGGTTGACAAAGTTTTGTGTCGTCAGCAAACACAGAAACCTTGCTGACAATACCCACTTCCAAATCATTAATAAATAGATTAAATAGAAGAGACCCCAACACAGAACCCTGTGGCACCCCACTTAGCACTAGAATGATGAAGCCCCATTTATAACTACTCTCTGTCTCCTATTCATTAACCAATTTTCTATCCATGTACAAATGTGACTCCCCAGACGAACAGACCTCAGCTTATACATTAGTCGCCTATAGGGGACTGTATCAAAAGCCTTTGCAAAATCATTACTACTTATAGTGTCAGTTCTTGAAACATACTCTAGAACATGTTCCCTTATTAAACTTTCCAGTATCTTCCCCACCACTGAAGTTAAACTTACAGGCCTGTAATTACCCGCTGTGAACGACTACCCTTTTTGAATATGTAATAACATCAGCCTTTTCCAATCCAGAGGCACACATCCAGACATGAGGAATCTGCAAAAATAAGAAACAATGGCCTAGATAAAACTGAACTTAGCTCTCTAAGTACCCGAGGATGTATTTTATCCGGTCCAGGAGATTTATTAATATTAACCTTATTTAGTTCTTTCTGTACCATATCTTCGGTTAACCAAAATGCACTTAAATCTTTTATACCATTATTGCTACTATATAGTGTATAGGGTTTTAGGGTTAGTGATGCTTTGTTCAGCTATCCTTATTTTATTATTAATTTTAGCTAGTTTGATTGCTTTCTTACACTCCTTGTTACAGTTTTTATAATCCCTAAAGGCCCTTTCCGTTCCCTTGGCCTTTAAGGTTTTAAATGCCTTTTTCTTCCTTTCCATTTGCCTCTTTACATCAAAATTCAGCCACATGGGCGCGGATTTATTTTTTTACATTTATTTCCCAAGGGTATAAATTTAGATGTGAACTGGCTTAAAGGGTATCTCCACTCGTTTTTTCTAAGTTTTCGTAATCCAGTTCTATTGAGGTAAAGGAGCTGTGCCTTACCTTCCGTTCTTCAATAGAACACACAGGAGCCAGGAGAGAAGGTAAGAACTTATGCGCATGAAGAGCAGGGTCCCGTCGGGACCTGTCAGACTCGCAGGGGGAGCGAGCGAGCGGGTAAGTTCTTACCTTCTCTCCTGGCTCCTGTGTGTTCTATTCAAGAACGGAAGGTAAGGCACAGCTCCTTTACCTCCCGTTCTTCAATAGAACTGGATTACGAAAACTTAGAAAAACGAGTGGAGATACCCTTTAAAATCCCCTTGAACACAGTCCTGACCCAGTCCCCATATACTGAGTATAAGGAGGATCATTCAGGTGACCACACATGCATAGTACTGTCAGGCCCTTATACCAAAGGAAGATTTCAGTCACAACTGAATGGTCCCATGGGATTGGCTAATTTATTGCTACAATTATATCTGGCCAATAATGGGCTAATCCCATTTGCACTGAGAGGATAGGCCTATTATCATTATTGTGTGCCCAGTTTTCCGTTTGGCTAACCCTCATTTTATCTTTATTGGCAGGGGGAAGGTCTAGATTCGGGGATCAGTAAAAAAGAAGTTGTTGCAAAGATCGGAGATGGAATCTGTACAGTGAAGACACTTACCCACAATCACCTTTATTGTGAGCCTCCTCCAGAAGCTCCTCAGCCACAGGATGCCAGCATGCCCCTGCCAGAGTTTGTGGTGGGTCCTTTGTGAAACGGGGGGCATTTAATTGCTGAATGGCTCTTTATAAAACCTCTAACATTCTGATTCATTTCTTATAGGTCAGTATGGGAAACCTGCGCTTCAATCTCGGGCAAGTAAAATATGATGTAGATGGACAAGCTGCTTTTCCTTATGAGGCCAAAATCGGACTGGGAGTCTTAGCTGCTCTACTTGTTCCTGTTGTGCTAATTATAATTTACATGTACAGGTAACTTCTGGGAGCTGTCTGTAAAAAGTATGTAGATCTGTAACTTATCAGTTAAGGTTAGTGGTCTATTTTTTCCTACTATAAGCTTAAAAGGGGACACATGATAGTAAATTAACATGATATGCACTAGTGAACCCTTTGATCAAGAAGACATTAAAGGGCATCTACTATATATTGAAAATTTATTTAAAAATCCGTGTACACTTCCCAGGAAGTCAGAAAAGTCTTTTCCTACAGAGCAGCAGAGGCACAAACTGAACTTTATCACTGTTACCAATAGCGACCACCTAGGAAGGTAGGAGTGCGCTATCTTAACAGGAAGTGAAAAAAACATTTTCACTATAGTTGCCCTTTAAGTCAACTTTGTCTGAGTTTCAGGGAACGTGTTGATATATTCTAAAGAGTCACCTATGGGAAGGAACCACATGATTCTAAAATAACGACATAGATTAGCGAACACTTTTATCTACAAAGCATTAGGTAAAACATTGGGTTAAAGAGGATGTCTAGATAATATATTCTATACAGTCACCCCATGAAAAGGACCACGTGGCCCTTATTATAATATGATATACACTAATGAACGCTTTGATCTAGAAAAGATTACGTAGCTTTTGACTGTCGTGTAAAGTAAAAGTGTTGATGATCTATTCTATAGAATCACTTACAGGAAGGGACCACGTGACCCTAATAGAAAAGGGTTTTTCACTGTGAGAACGGTAAAGCTATGGAACTGTCTTCCAGTGGACGTTGTTATGGCAGGTTCATTGGTCATTTTCAAAAAAAAGCTGGATGAGTTTCTACAAACAAGGAATGTTGCAAGTTACTGGTATTGATACATAAAGTAGAGTTGATCCAGGGAAATTTCCGATTGCCACTTGGAGTCAGGAAGGAATTGTTTTCCCCTTCATTAATTTGGTGGTTTTATTTTGCCTTCCTCTGGATCAACAGTTAGGCAGGAAATGAGGATATTGCTAGATGGGTTGGACTGGATGGACGGATGTCTTTATTCAACCTCAAATACTATACTATACTATACTATACTATACTACTATGATGCAGACTAGTGAACCTTTTGATCTAGAAAACGTTAAGTTGACTTTGACTGTTGAGGTGCAGAGAAAGTCTTGACATTATTGATGGTATTTTGCAGAAGGCAAAGTAAAATGGCCAAGAGAGATTACAAGAAGGTTCTGGTGCAGCTGGAGAACCTGGAGACCAGTGTCGGAGATCAGTGTCGCAAGGAGTTTACTGGTAATTTCCCACATTTACTTCCTTTGGGATTTAAGGACCTGAAGGGTTGAACTTGTTCCAAAATAAATATGGTTGCAAAATAAAATGCAAATTCATCTGAAATCTGTTCAGAGTTGCTCTCCTTGAATCCTATTTGTTTTATTATATAGATGGGTCATCTATGTGTGGTAACTGCCGCCTCTTGGTATTCAGCTTCCTTCTCTTTATATATATCCTAACATCACACAGAATTCAAATGGCCAACCATTTTGCTGCTTTATACTATAAATAGGCTCATCTTTCACTAAAAGAAATTAGTCGGTCAGTAGACAAACTTACACATGTCTACAGGCTCCTGAGATGTTTACATCTGGGTTTAGGAATATTTTTGACAGCTTTGTAAATAAGGACAATAAATTGCAAATGAATTTTTTTGTTTCTAACTGCCCTTATTACAAATACAATTCCCTTTTAGACTTGATGACTGAAATGATGGATCTTAGCAGTGAACTTGAAGGCTCGGGAATTCCCTTTCTGGATTACAAGACCTACGTGGAAAGGATTTTTTTTCCTGGAAACACAAATTCCTCCCTCCGGAAAACCTTGGATGTTCCGGTTGGAAGAAAGAACACTGTGGAGCAAGGTCTAACCCAACTGTCCAACCTTCTTAACAACAAACTATTTCTCACTAAGGTAAATAAAACTATCCATTCTCATGTATTGGCTTTGAGCTTCTGGATGGCCATACACCACTAATTCTGTGGCCAACTGAGAGGGTCTGATAGTAGCAGGAACAGTTGTCCAGAAAGCCAGAGAAGGATTACCTTGGAACCCATGTGGATTCTTGTATCTTTAGCCTCCTGTATTTATCTTTCTGCTGTTCTTGCCAAGGCCAAAATAAGCGGTTTAATTGTCTGGTACTGTACAAATAATCTGTACAATATAGTATATATTTTTATGCATCATAGATATTTATGATCTATTTATTGGTCGAACAGTGGTACCAGTCCATGGTGCCAAAAAAGTTGGGAAGCAGCTGCACTAATAGATCAAACGGTTATTTTAGTTTAGAATGTGCAGCTAACATCGGACAGAGAGTTAAAGGGTTAACCGCTGTATGTCTCCTATTCTGAAATAAGTAACATTGTGGATAAAATGGATACTAAATATTTAGTTGCACATGTCCCCCAACTGTTCCATTTTCACTGGGACAGGCCCTATCCAAAGGGTCTGTCCCTGTGTCCTTGAACAACCAGATTTGTTTTGCGGGGGTGGAGAATAGGTGAGGACAGGGCATTCTGGGGGGTGGATAAACACTAAACTGGTTCAGATAGACCTGAACCCAGACCCTTATACCCGACCATAAAAGACACAGACACCAGTAAAGTAATTCACTTAAGTTTTACTTGTTGCCATTGAAAACGTTGTTCATACCTGTGTACTACCACCATTTTTATCCAAACTATACACATATCTTATGCAGTATGTATAACACATTCCAATCCCCCTAAATATATTATGACCCCCACATACATATAAATTTAAATATGGGAGGGAGAGTGAGCCAAGTCCATGTATACAATGTCCACCTTAGTGATAATATATTCCTGATGGATACGTCCATCTATTACTCCAATGATCGCCACTGTAAAACAATCATAGCAGTTGGATACAGTTCTGTATAGATGCCTGCGTGGTGATACTATTAGTCATTCGTATGTGATCCAGTAATTTGTGAGCCCTGTAAATTATCCAGTGCATTGGAAATTGGTACTTGAGGTTTTTAGAAACTTTTACCACTATCGATTGAATCTGGACCAAATATTACGTTAGCGGTGTCTAAAAATAGCGTTATCACCAATTAACGTTTTTTAATGGCAACAAGTAAAATGTAGGTGAATTACTTTACTGTTGTCTATGTCTATAATGGTTGGGGTGCTATATAAGGGTCTGGGTTCATGTCTATCTAAACCAGTTTAATGTTTTACCTGGGAACACTGTAGTCAGATGCTATATGACCAGAGACTTATTCTAAAAGATGATGATGTTGCGGAGACATAGTGAGTGTATTATCTGTATTCTGGGGGTCAAGCAGGGCGAACCGGGGGTTCCCTATGGGTTGGGAGGTATGGAATTGTTGAATCCATTTAGGCTAATTATATTTACTTTTTTTTTTTCTTTCGCATTGAATGATAAATTGTATACACTATATAATTATTGTAAATTTCCATTGCTCTTTGTTTAGCTAATAGAAACCCTGGATGGACAGCTCACTCTGTCCCAACGTGATCGCTGCCACGCTGCTTCATTGCTTACGGTGGCTCTGCATGGGAAACTGGAGTATCTTACAGATGTCATAAAAACATTGCTGGCTAATCTGGCAGAGCAGTGCGTGGCCAAAAACCCCAAACTCTTCCTTCGCAGGTTAGTGTCTGTATCAGATTGGGCTGGTGTTGCTCTGGGACAGGTCATGTGACCAATTTAGTGACTGATGCACATGTTGTGTCTTCCCTTCAGGACAGAGACCATAGTTGAGAAACTTCTGACTAACTGGATGTCTATCTGTCTCCATTCGTTCCTGCGCGTAAGTGCTGATCTCTCCTTCAAACAGACTTTCAGGTGTTTTTGCCTTTGCTCATGCCTGTGCTAATAATCTGCAGCAACTAATCAAATGTTGTTTAACTGCAGTAGACCAGTAAAAAGCTAACATTTGATTGGTTGCTGCAATCATTAGCATAGGCAAGTTTTTTGTACATATCACCCGTATATTTAAAACAGATTATTTTAAAGCTATAGGCCTTAAGAAGCTTTTTGTCCCTCCTTAAAGGGACAGTTCAGTGGAAATTATCAATAATTGTTAAATTGTTAGTTTGTGTAATGCCTTTTTAGTTATTCTACATATTCTCTCCCTTTGCTGTTCCCTGCTGTTGACATTAGTGAGCTGACATTTCAGGTTCTAACGGTCCTTCTTCTTCCCAGGATGCACCACATCCTTGGAATGTTCCTAACAGTAATTTCTACTGATTGGCTGTTGGATGGGTCAAACATGCTCAGATCTCTACTGAGCAACTGAATCAACCCAGGCGCGCTGGGTCAAGGGCAAGACCATAACGCTCTCTACTAGGGGTCCTGCAAACAGGAAGTCAGTATTTCGGTTGCATTTATTTATACACAGACAAAATGCTGAATTGGCAGATTAAGGTCACTGGGATGAAAAAATACTGCTCTTTTTTCTGGAAAGCATATGTATTTGCACTGAACTTCCCCTTTAACAGCATTAAGTGTCCTGCCATAACTGTATCTAATTTCTGGCAAGAATTTCTATGAATGCATCTGAATAGCTAAGAAATAGCTGAAATCCTATTTAAATAATGAAAGTAACCACAACATGCTTAATATAAGGTCTCTGGACTGACTGGATCTCATCTTTTCTTCCATTACCAATAGACACTTTAATAGTTTTTGATTTTTTGCAACAGGAGGCAGCAGCAGAACCGCTGTACATGTTATATTGTGCAATTAAGTACCAGGTTGATAAAGGGCCAGTGGATGCTGTGACCGGGAAAGCAAAACGTACACTGAATGACAGCCATCTTCTGCGTGAGGACATAGACTATCATCCCATGACTCTCACTGTGATGGTGAAGAGCGGGGGAGAGACTCATCGTGTCCCAGTGAGAGTTCTTGACACAGACACAATCACGCAGGTCAAACAAAAGATCCTGCACCAGGTGTATAAAGGAACGCCATTCTCGCAGAGACCTTCCGCCAGCACATTAGACCTAGGTGAGGAGAACTAGAAATAGTACAGGGAGCAACTGGGTCCAAAGGAAATTTTTGGTCCAAACTGGGCTGCTGGCCTTGGGAATTATTGTTTTTTCGTTGCACATGCTACTGATAAAGGGCCAATTATTAAAGGGTATGTCCACCCCTAAACAAAAATTTTACTGGAAACCCCCAAAATTCGCCCTCTAAATATACTCACCAGCCCTCGCTCCCTTGGCTGCCTTCTGCTTGTCTTCTGTGCCTTTTCCATGCATGGAAGCATGCAGAATCGGCCAGACCGGCAGCTGTGGCAGTGATTGGCTGAGGCATCACGTCACTCTCACAGCTGTTTTTTTTTTTTTTTTCTTCCTTCCTCTGGATCAACTGCTAGAAATGTGGGTATTGCTGAGTATGTTGGAGTAGATGGACGTATGTCTTTATTCAACCTCAAATACTTTACTGTTCTGTACTATACTAAAATGAATCTATACTATACTATTATACTAATACTATTCTATACTAAAGTAATACTATACTAACACAAATCTATACTATGCGAATACTATTCTATACTATACTAACACGAATCTATACTATGTGAATACTATTCTATACTATATTAATACTATTCTATACTAATACTATACTAACACAAATCTATACTATACTAACACAAATCTATACTATGCGAATACTATTCTATACTATACTAATACTGTTATACTATACTAATACTATTCTATACTATACTAATACTATACTAAAACAAATCTATACTATACTAATACTATTCTATACTAACACAATACTATACTAATACTATTCTATATTATATTATACTAATTCTATACTATACTAATACTATTACATACTACACTATGCGAATACTATTCTATACTATACTAATATTATTCTATACTATACTAATACTATTCTATGCTAAGTACTATGCTATACAATACTAATACAAATCTATATTACACTAATGCCATTCTATACTATACTAATACTATTATATACAACTAGACCTTAAGCCCGTTATAACGGGTGCTAGAAGCCCAGAGTGCCCACTTAGTGTCCCAAGGATATTGCAGGTATCCCACCACCTGAGTCTCCCTGATTCTGGGGTGTTCTCCCACGAGACCACCGCAGACTTCCGCGACTGAGAGAAGACTCTAGTCTCATACTCAGTCATGCCCCCTTTTGAGGACCATGTCCCCGAAACGCCCCTAAACCCGCCTCCCACCACCCCTAGAAGGCTAGCACTACCTCCATGTGATATCATGCCCCGCCCCCATGTGATGTCATGCCCCCTTCCCCACCCTGCCCGGAAGCCTGAAAGGGCAGGGTGGGATGTCTGCTATATCCCCCCTCCTCCATGTCCCAAGGTCAGAGTCCCCTCTTAGTGTCCCACGGTCAGAGTCCCCTCTTAGTGTCCCAAGGTCAGAGTCCCCTCTTAGTGTCCCAAGGTCAGAGTCCCCTCTTAGTGTCCCAAGGTCAGAGTCCCCTCTTAGTGTCCCAAGGTCAGAGTCCCCTCTTAGTTTCCAGGTCAGAGTCCCCTCTTAGTGTCCAAGGTCAGTCCCCTTATGGTCCCAGGTCAGAGTCCCCTCTTAGTGTCCAAGGTCAGAGTCCCCTCTTAGTGTCCCAAGGTCAAGTCCCCTCTTAGTGTCCCAAGTTCAGAGTCCCCCTCTGTCCCAAATCCACCTCCCCCTCTGTTCCAGATCCAGTCCCCCCCCCCCCTCTGTCCCAGATCCAGCCCCCCCTCTGCATTGTACAGATGCTCAGTGTTCTGGCTGTGTTCTCCCTCTATTGGGAAGTCAATAGGAAATGCAGAGACAATCTAATCTCCCTCTAGTGGTGAGTCCATAGCAGCTACAGTGACACACACACACGGACCATAGCACGGACGCAGCAGTTAGGCTTTTATTATATAGGATACTAATACCATTATATAGTATACTATACTAATACTGTTATATACTTTGCTAATACTATTCAATACTTATATTGTACTATACTAATACAATTATATACTATGCTAATATAAATCTATACTATACCAATACTATTATATTATACTATACTAATTCTATGCTATACTTATACTATTACATACTATGCTATGCAAATACTATTCTATACTAATACTATTCTATACTATACTAATACTATTCTATACTTATAATATACTAATATGAATCTATACAGTTTCTGACAAGTCTTGTCGCTTGTGTACAAATCGACCTGAAGTGCCGCTTAACAATAATTCTAATGCAGATTTTGTTTCTAGAAATGGTTCATTTTACCCCAAACAGCTTTTGTAATAATGTTTCAATGCAAAATGAAACTAACAAAATATTCTAATATTCACAGCTTGGTAAAGCCCATTGAGTCAATTTTTGCAAAGACAGAAGTGTTGTCACCTTGTCATATGGGCTTCACCTGTGACTAATAATGGATCAATTAGGTGTCAGGTGTGTATGAAAAGAACCCCAGTACACTAGACCTTCACATCAACTGCAAATAGACCTCTGCAAACATGCCTAAGATTCACCCTGAGACTAAAGTGTTGATTATCAAGAGGCTGAAGACCAAATCCACTGCTGATGTGGCACCTTCAATGTCTCTCAGCGTCAAGTTCAAGAAAGGAAAGATTTGAAGAGACTGGGGAAGTTTTTGACAAGCCCAGGTCAGACCCCGCAAGACAACTGCTGGAGAGGACCGTTTGTTTGCTTGAAAATCCAAGGCATGCTAAAAGGATGTACGCTGGAAAAGTGGCAAAAGGTGGATTTTTCAGATGAATCTTCTATTGAATTACACCACAGTGGTCGCAAATATTGCAGGAGACCTACTGGAACCCACATGGAGCCGAGATTTACCCAGAAAACAGTGAAATTTGGTGGAGGCAAAATCATGGTCTGGGGTTACATCCAGTATTGGGGTGTGCGAGGGATCTGCAAGGTGGAAGGCAACATCAGTAGTGTAAAATACCAAGAAATCTTAGCTACCTCATATATTCCCAACCATAAAAAGGCCAAATTTTGCATCAGGATGGTGCACAATCGCATTCTTCCATTTTCACATTAAAATTCCTTAAAGGAGAACTGTGGTCCAAAAATGACTTTAGGTAAATTAATTGGAATTGCTCTCCTGAGAATTTTTGCAATTTATTTTCATTGTTTATTTTGCATAGTTTTGAAGATATATACATTTTTGTGTGGGATGGCAGCAGCATCACCAGGTCCCCTACACTTCCTGCTTCCTGCTCTGAAACCATTTCAGTCAATCTGCCCTGTGTCTCTTCCTCCCCTTTGCAGCCCCCCTGGTCCCTCCCACTCATGGACCCCATGGTCCCTCCAGTTGCAGGCCACCCATGGCCCATTCTCTTACAGCCCCATGTGGTCCTGCTCACCCGTGGGTGCCCTGGCCCCGCCCGATTTTGGGTGCCTAAGCGCCGCCTACCCGTGGACGCCTAAGCCCCACCCACTTGATGGCTCGTTTTAAAGGTAGGAAACTGGCCTTTAATTTAAACTCAACTTGTTTGGAGACCACAATTCTCCTTTAAGGCAAGAAGATCAAGATGCTCCAGGATTGGCCAGCCCAGTCACCTGACATGAACATCATTGAGCATATGTGAGGTAGGATGAAAGAGGAAGCATGGTAGACGAATCCAAAGAATATTGATGAACTCTGGGAGGCATGCAAGACTGTTTTCTTGGCTATTCCTGATGAATTCATCAATAAATTGTATGAATCCTTGCCAAACCGCATGGATGCTGTCCTTCAAGCTCATGGAAGTCATACAAGATATTAAATTTGGATCTCACAGCACTGCTTAATTTGCTGACATTTTTGTATTGGCTGTAAAGTAGATCATTTTCTGTATAGGCGACTACACTTTTGTCTTGCAACATTTTGACCTTTCTGTCTTGATTACACGATAAATCTTTTTTCAGTGAAACTATTTTTTACCAGTACATTTAATATTATTTGGGAGGGCTTTAGCTTTTCATATGATTTCTAACACCAATTGATCAATTAAAAATCAGGTTAATAGCAGGAGTTACTGCAAAATACACAGGCGACAAGACTTTTGTCAGAAACTGCACTATACTAATATGAATCTATACTATACTAATACTATTATATACTATACGAATACGAATCTATGCTATACTAATACTATTATATACTATATTAATATGAATATATACTATATTAAAATGAATCTATACTAATACTATTATATACTATACTAAAATGAATCTATACTGAATTCTATGCTATACTATTATATACTATACTAAAACAAATCTGTACTATACTAATTCTATAGTATACTATTATATACTATATACTAACACAAATCTACTATACTAATTTTATTTTATACTAATACTTTTATATACTATATTAATACAATTCTATACTATACTAATATTATTCTATACTATACTAATACTATTCTATACTATTTTAATACTATTTTATACTATTTTAATACTATTCTATACGATACTTTTACTATACTAACTATTCTATACTATACTTATGCTATACTCTACTAATACTATTCTATACTATACTAAATTGTCTTTGTATTAATGTTTCTTGCTCTTACCAGAATGGCGCTCTGGTAACGCTGGACATTTGACTCTGTCTGACGAGGACCTCACTTCGTTAACACAAGACCAATGGAAGAGGTTAAATACTTTACACCATTACAAGGTAGGATTTGAGGCCTTTAATTATGTGACCGCAGTATAGCAGGAACATCCACCTGAAACTTGTGTATCCTGTTCCTTCCATTCAGGTTCTAGATGCTGCCACTGTGGCTCTTATACCGCGGCTCCACAATAACCAGTGCGAGACTCCCAACTGCAGCTTTATGAGTGGAGAAAGTGAGTGTGCCATGTCTACCCTTCCTTGTTTACTGACTACTTGCTCCTTTCGCGTTGAGTAATGTTATTCTCTTCCAACAGAGACTCCGATGTTGGAAGATGGAGAGGATGGTGGCATTAGAACTTGGCACCTTGTTAAATCTGTGGAGGAACCAGAGACTGGCAAGAATCATCGGAGGAGCAGCCTGAGGGAGCGTGAACGTGCCAAGGCCATACCCGAAATCTACTTAACACGTTTGCTGTCTATGAAGGTGAGTAGGAGAACGGCGCTGGAGATGCTGATTGGAGCTGATAAATAACAGTGAGTTCCAGTTTTTAGAGGTGGTACCATAAACCCAAATTCACCTATATCTACAGGGCACATTACAGAAGTTTGTGGATGACACGTTTCAAGTGATGCTGGGAGTCAATCAGCCAGTGCCTATTGCTATCAAATATTTCTTTGATTTCCTTGATGAGTTGGCAGAGAAGCACGAGATTGAAGATTCAGAGACTATTCATATCTGGAAAACCCATAGGTAAATGAGAATTGTTCCCAACTTTCTGTCATCTAATCACTTTTCTTTGATATTCCTGTATTGTAGACACCTAAACCATATTTTACCATTACCACAGTCTCATGCAACGGTTCTGGGTTCTGATTCTGAAAAACCCTCAGATGGTGTTTGACATTGAGGTTTCGGAAAATGTGGATTCCATCCTGTCTGTGATAGCCCAAACCTTTATTGACTCCTGCACCATCTCCGAACACAAAGTGGGAAGGGTGAGTAACCTCGCTGTATAATAAAATGGTTGATCTTTCTGAAAAATATTAGTGGTAATGTTACTCTTCTTTGCAGGATTCACCTGTTAACAAACTGCTGTATGCGCGGGAAATCCCTCGGTACAAACAGCTAGTTGAAAAGTAAGTGAAGCTTATAGGGTAATAGGGTAACTGTGGTCTGTATACAAGTGTCCTCTATTTAAAAGAGCTCTCTTATACCTTTCAAAAATGCCTAGGATGATGTCTCTGGTTCTTAAAGGAGAACAATCGTGTGTATAAAGTTTTGGGTTTTTTTTCTAATTATATTTAATATTGGGAGGTAATTCCTATTTCCCATTATTGTTTCTGTGAGGAGCACCAGCCCAAAGAAAACTGATTCTGCCAGTCTTCCTGCTGGCTTCAACGGGATCTTTGATAAAGGATTAGTCCAGGACTAACCTGGCAAATGAAAACTATGCATTGTAGCTCCTAAACGAAATGATATTGTGAGGTAGGAATAATCAATCCAACCTCCCTGCCCCAGGTACTTTCCATTTTTAAATAGTTAATTTTTTGAGTATTGTTATCCTTTAAGTTATGGGCTTTTAAATTAACATTCAGACAGGATAATGAAGGAAGTATGTGAGAGTCACACAATGTGCTGTGTTAGAAGCCCCAAAAAAACAATATTTTCAGAAGCTAAAGAAAGTTACAGAAGTAGGATACAACTGAGCAAGCTCGTGGCTTAGGCATGGGTGAGGACCAGTGCTACCTGGAAACACCCAGCCTTTATAATGCAGTTAGAAGCATGATCCTGGAGTGGTTTTAATGGTAGGAATGTGCTCTTTTTTTTAAAAAATTTTTTATAAGTGCACTTGTATTACATCGCTGTAATGCACTAGATCGCAGAATTAATGTTCTTATAATACCATTATGTGACATCTTGTTTTAGGTACTATGCAGAAATCAGACAGACACCAGCAGCCAGTTATCAGGAAATGAATTCCTCACTCACAGAGTTATCAGGGGTAAGTGAAACTGCCCTCTTAACTTGTTGTAGAAAAGCATGAAGAGTCCTAAATAGCATTAAACAGAAGAATATATAACATTATAATAACTGTTTTAAACAAGGATCCTAGCCTACACTGAGAAAAAACAGTATAAGGGCTAGGCCACACTGCTGCGCTTTTTTTTATGCATTTTTTTTCATATCGTTGAAAGCGCGGCAACGCACTGAAAACACGCGTTTTCAGGTGCGTTGCGATTTGCTTTCCACATTTTAAATCGCATGCGTTTTTTAATACTTATTTGCGTTGCAGTGTGGCCATGACCTAATGTAGTGGTATTAAAATAAATTATTAAAGGGATGTTGTAGCTAATACCATGCAAATGTAATGTCAGAAACTAAGTAATAATGACCTGCAGACCCACATATTGTAAAATCTGCAGTTCATTTTTTTTTTTTACAGAATTTAGCTTATTTATGTAAACATTCCCATTTAAGATCCAGTGACACTTTACAGCACTCCAGTTCTGCATACCTTCCACTTCCCTTTAATGCCAGGCAAACTATATTAAAAACAGAATAATGAAAATATGCCTCATAGATTGTTCAATGGTTCATGGTTTAAAAACAAAATAAGATCAACTTACACGAAAAAACATTTTCGATTCTCTCTTTATTTGTCTTTCCTTTTTTAGTGTATTTGTAGATGGTTAATGTTGTCATATGGATCTATTGTTGGTAGGATTGGGGTTCTAATGGTACCTATCAGTTTGGGGTTTAATTATTTCATTTAGCTGTTGCATGTATAGGGAAAATATCCCAGCGGTCCCACACTTTCTCGCACTTAGTAGGGCAACCTCTATGGGTGTAAGTTAGTTTTTTTTATATGGTAATGTTACGTTTACTGCCTGTTTCCAGTTCTGCAGAGCAGGTGATGTAGCTTGCAACCATATTTTAGCTATTTGTTTTTTAGCTATGAGCAATACTTAATTCAGGAAGATTTTGAAGTGTTTATCAGCTGGTGTCCCACTGGAGGATCTAGTCCCACTGGAGATCCACTGGAGATCTAGTCCCACTGGAGATCCCATTTTGTCATGGAGAAATGTTATCACCTGTTGCCAGTAATCTTGTATCTGGGGGCATGACCAAATCATGTGGTAGAAGGTGGCAGGGAATCAGTTGAATTTAGGACAGTTTGGGCTGTGCTCTGCTTTATATCTGGAAATTTGATGGGGGGGGTTAATATTCCCTGTCTATAATACATACTTGTGTGAGCCTGTCTGAGGCCTTAGATGAAATCTTTCCACAGGATTCCAGTGCCTCATCCCATTCTCTTTTTTGATTGTATTCCTTGGTGGGAGTGTGGGGTGTGTAGGGCTTGATATATGGTGGATATTAGTTTGGAGGAGGATTTTTGGCTACGAATTCTTGATAAGGGATTGTTAGTTCTTGTAGAGGTTCTTTGAATTGGGTTTGAAAGGCGTCTGAGGTGGTTGGGTAATTGGAATTCTTCCCTGAGTTGATTGAATGTTTTCAGAGAGTTTTCTTGTCTTATATGGGATAGGTGGAGTATATGAAATGGTTGTGGTATCGTGAGGAATTCAGGGAGATTTTTATTGTTCCACAGGGGAGTTTGTTTATGGAGGGGGGGATTTTACATTTTTTGAGGGCTAAATGACATATTTTGAGTACTTGTGTGAGTAGTGGGTGGGTTTGTGGGGGGTACATTTTGTGCCTTTTAATCCCCTACTTACCAAATAGATTGGGTCTGGGTATGTGTTTGCGTCCGGGATTCTCAGAGTCATCAATATTCTAAGTGGTTTGGTGTTATACCAGTGGTATATATGTGAGAGCTGGGAGGCTAGATAATAGAGATTGTAGTCTGGTACTGCCAGTCCCCCTTTTAGTCTCTTCAGTGTTGTCCAACTCACTTGGTGTCTGTTGGGGCCCCAAACAAAAGATTTTAATAATGATTCCAGGGTTTTAAAATATTTCAAAGGTTTATATATTGGAGCGTGTCATAGGATATATATATTTGGGAGGAGTATCAATTTTAAGAGATTTATTCTTCCAGTGATTCCTAGTGGAAGTTTACTCCAGACTTGTATTTTGATTGTGGTGGTAGCAATGGGTGGTTCGATATTTAGTCTAATGTAGTCTGAGGGATTTTTGGAAATGTGTAGCCTCAGGTATTTGATTACATCTGTTCTGGGGAGCGGATGTTGTGCTCTAGCCCAACATGTGTGCTGTATTTAGGGAGGTTGCTTGGTATGGTAGATATAGTAACATGTTATCGGCTTATAATCCGATGACTTCCTTGTGAGCCTATCTTAAGGTCGGTGGTATATGGGTCATTTCTCAGTTTGATGGCCAGGGGTTCAACGGGCAGGGTATATAAGAGTGGGGGAAGTGGGCATCCCTGTCTGGTTCCCCTTGTCAGGGAGAAGTATAGAATGTGTTTAGGATTGAGGGGCCAAAACCATATTGTGTTAGCACTCGCCCAAGGAAGGACCATTCCACAGAATCAAAAGCCTTAGCAACATCCAAGCTGACTATACATCTGCTTCCAATTAGGTCATTTTGGGCCTGTAGATTCAAGAATAGGTGTCTCATGTTGAGGGAAGTGTTTGGGATAAATCCCATTTGGTCAGGTGGATAAGGAATTGTATGAGTATTAAATCTAAGTGATAGTAGTTTGGCAAGGATCTTTAAGTGTACTTGTAGTAGGGAGATTGGGCGCTATGACTTGGGATGGGTATTTGCCTGGTTTAGTTATAAGAGTGATAAGGGCCTCTGATATGGATTGTGAGTTTTTTTCTGCAAACATAGCATTATATAAGGTTAATAGTTGTGGAGCCAGTATATCGATGTAGTGGGAGAAAAATTCAGTCGGAAGTCCGTCTGTTCTGGGTGCTTTGCTGTGTGACATTAGGGATATTGTGTTTCTAATCTGTTTCTGTTAGGGGGGCTTTGAGGCACGGCCAATCCTGTTTGTATAGTTTGGGGAATTGGATTTGTGACACAGGTAGGCGTCAATTTCTGCTTGGTTGTGTTTTGTGGTGAAGGTATAAAAGGTTGGAGAAGTATTGGGAGAGAAATTTTGTGACTTGTTCTAGGTCTTCCAGTTGAGTGGTTTTACCTGTGTTAAGGGTAATAGTGACTGGAGGTTTATGTTCGTGGCAGGCTAGAAATGCCAGGAGTTTCCCACATTTTTTCCCCAAATTCGTAAATTCTGAAGGATTGGAATTGTTCTAAACATTTGTAAAAAGGTTCCAGGTTGAGAAAATTATTTTAACGTCTCCTAAATGGTAATTTTGCTATTTTTTAAAATTCGATTTTATATTACTATTAACCCTCCAGTGACCAGTAAAGAGAGAGGTACAGCTTTAATGTCTGCACGGATTTCTTATTCTTAGATTGTATTTTAGTAGAAAGTCTATTGAGTATAAAGAGATGCCACAACTTTGTGATAGTCTTAAGAGGCGTATCTAAAACAAAAAGCAGCTCCATTTTCTACAAACGGTTTAACTTCTTTAAAGGAAAAAACAGGGGTCCCATATATAAAGCCTTATAAAAGATCTGCGGAAAGGAACTCGCCAGTTTGGTTTATCTCTAAGCATCATGGCTGTTATTTTATTTTGTACCGTTTTGTTCAGTTATACGCAGCATACACTTTTATGCAAATACCTCAGAGCACATAGAAGCATGATAGACTAATGATTTTTATTTATTCGTTGTAATCTAGCAAAAGGATTGTTTTTTATTTTTTAAAGGGCAAGTCCAGACTAAAATAGTTACCTCAGAAATATTAATCCCCCCCAAACCCCATTTTCTCATTATCTAGATGTTTCAAAGATTCCCCTGAAGGGACTTACCTGACCCAGTCCCTCGCCGCCTGGGCGCCCCCCCTGCTCCTGTTTCAAACAAAAACGGGAGCGGGGGGCTTCTGCGCTGACAGCCGCTCTACTTCCCGGTTGCGGCTCTCAGGCAATTTGGCGTCACGTTGCGGCTTTACTGACAGCCGCAACCAGGAAGTGGAGCAGCTGTCAGCCATAGAGAAGGAGCGGCAAGAGACTGGGTCAGGTAAGGAACTTCAGGGGCATCTTTGAAATGTATAGATATTGCAAAAGTGGGTTTTGGGGGGTCCTTGAAAGGGCATGTCCAGCTTAAAGGGCATGTCCACCCCCAAAACTATAATTTCACCCACTACTGGCCCCACTCTGTAGTGCATAAAAATCTTTACATTACATCCCAGCTCCAAATGGCTGCCCTGCTATGCCCCTCCAAAGTCCCAAAAATTGGCCACCAGGAGCCTAGCAGAGTCCATATAGAACTCTGCCTCCTGTCTCTCCTCCGGGAGAATTTTGCCATGCGAACTGCAGCCCTCCCTCCCCCTAGTGTAAAACCCATTTGATATATAATAGGTCTCCCTCCCCCAGCCGCTATAATAGATTTTCCAGAGACTCCCCCCGAACTCTACTTACCTTACCTCTCTTCCCGGCGTTCTGTGCAGCTGCGTCCTTGATTGGCTGCCTCTCAGCCAATCAGGAACGCGGCTGCCGGTTGGGCCCCCTGCTTGCAGTTTTATGCAAGCAGAGGGCCGGGACATTACGCTGGAGGAAAGAGGGGGAAGGTAAGTAACGTTCAGGGGAATCTATGGAAAATCTATTATAGCGGTTGGGGCTGGGGGAGGGAGTCCAATTATATATCCGAAATTATTAAATGGGGTGGACATGCCCTTAAAAAAAGTAACCTTAGAAATGTTAGAGTGGATCATCATCTGAACCTAATTAATTAGACTTTCTCCTTTAAACTGCCTTTAAATCTAAACCAAGTCTGGAACTGCCCAGATATAGGAGTTAGGGGTGGGGTGTTATATTTGGATTTACAATGTCACATGATTACTTTTACTTGATGTAGTTCTTTGAATTGAATATTTTTTTTAACCTTCCCAGTCTCATTCAGCCGAACTCAACAATTTGGTTGCACTTCAGGAACTTTACAATTACATCAACAAGTACTATGATCAAGTGAGTAGCTTGGGGTGTGGGCTATAAAACAGGGGAGACAATCTAGAGCTAATCTAAATATATATCTATATGTGTATTCACTCTTTGTAGATCAGCTCGGCTTTGGAGGAAGATCCTAGTGGGCAGAAGATGCAACTTGCTTACCGTCTTCAGCAAATCTCTGCTCTTGTTGAGAACAAAGTGACTGATCTTTGATAATCTGGTTGTTCCACCAGCAATTTTCCTGTGTTTGAATGAGGATGGGCTTGGGACCAGGAGAAATCCAAACAGGGATTAGTGACTGTTCCATCTCAGGCCTTTCTCAAAACCTTCTTGCTGCAGAAAACAAATTTTGGGAGATTCAGAATCTTATGTTACCCAAATACAACACCTGATCCCATGTACAGCAGATGAACCAGTTTTATCTGACTTTTGCGTAGAACATTTTGCTCTGATAGGCCAATCAATCAGTGCAGCCTCACTGGGATTTCATTAAGTTAAGTGCCTTAACATACCAGAGCAACTCTTTTTAACCTGCTCTTTCCATATGTTCTCCTTACTGTACTGATCTTGTCAGGAGCACCTAAATCCAGCCTGGACGTTGTCAATGTCAGGGTCACTCATGGTCATTTTCTTCTCCTTTATATTCTGTCTAATATCTGACAATTCTCAGCTTAAAAATGAGATGGTAAAATAAGATCGTACACTATGACTTTTAAGCATCCGGTATGGTGTTGATGGAATGGATGTTAACCATATACTGCGCTTGGTGTAGGTGGAATGGATGGATGTTAACCAAAAACCATATACTGCGCTTGATGTAGGCGGAATGGATGGTGTTAACCATATACTCGCGCTTGGTGTAGGGGAATGGATGGATGTTTAACCATATACGCGCCTTGGTGTAGTGGAATGGATGGATGTTAACCATATACTGCGCTTGGTGTAGATGGAATGGATGGATTTAACCATATACTGCGCTTGGTGTAGATGGAATGGATGGATGTTAACCTATATCTGCGCTTGGTGTAGGTGGAATGGATGGATGTTAACCAATATACTGCGCTTGGTGTAGGTGAATGGATGGATGTTAACCATATACTGCGCTTGGTGTAGGTGGAATGGATGGATGTTAACCATATACTGCGCGTTGTGTGGTGGAATGGATGGATGTTAACCTATATCTGCGCTTGGTGTGGTGGAATGGAGGATGTTAACCATATACTGTGCTTGGTGTAGGTGGAATGGATGGATGTTAACCATATACTGCGCTTGGTGTAGGTGGAATGGATGGATGTTAACCATATACTGCGCTTGGTGTAGTGGAATGGATGGATGTTAACCATATACTGCGCTTGGTGTAGATGGAATGGATGGATGTTACCATATACTGCGCTTGGTGTAGGTGGAATGGATGGATGTGACCATATACTGCGCTTGTTGTAGGTGGAATGGATGGATTTAACCATATGTATACCATTACTGCGCTTGGTGTAGGTGGAATGGATGGTGTTAACCATATACTGCTCTTGGTGTAGTGGAATGGATGGATGTTACCATATACTCGGCTTGGTGTAGGTGGAATGGATGGATGTTAACCATATAACTGCGCTTGGTGTAGGTGGAATGGATGGATGTTAACCATATACTGCGCTTGGTGTAGGTGGAATGGATGGATGTTAACCATATACTGCGCTTGGTGTAGGTGGAATGGATGGACTCTAGTGTGCTGATTTTCTCTAGGTGCCAGGATTATACATTACTTACATAAACAGGCAAAAACTGCCACATGCATCTGTCTGTTTAGACAGACCTTGTATAGCTTTTTCGTAAATTATGCAAGCTGTAAATAGATATAAATGTATTTATTGTTCTTTTTATGTTGATTCATTTGCAAATAAAATGATTTTTTTGAATGGTTGGTAATTCTTGATGTCGCTCACATGGGGCTTCAGTATTCAGACTAGGCCTGCCTACTCTGTACTGATTGTATTGTTTAATAAATCTGAACATGTTCCATAGAGTGTAGAGATCATTGTTTGTTTAGTTTAAGCTACCAATGAAAACATTCCTCTTTTTGTGATGTAGAGCACCTTGGGGTGTGTGTGTGGGGTTAATTTGGATATTAAGTTAATTATTACAGTGATGGCCTGGGCTTCTGGTGCACACTATGGAATCTTGGGCCAGGACCCACCAACTTGTTCATGACAATATATATAAAGTGTCACAGTTGGCATACTTTTAAAGGGCATGTTTTAAAGGGTGGTTTTGAACCTCATTTAAGTCATTTCTCCAGAGCGATCAGCTCTTGAGCGATTTTCTTTCAAAGGGATTTTCTGTTTTAAAGGGGTTTGTCTGTATTTAAGGGGAGTGCGTTAAGAACAAAAGCGTTTAGAACAAGAAAGGGTTTAAGAACAACACTGCTGTTTCTCTGGTGTGATGCTGTGTCGGTGTGTATTGCTGTGTCTTGGGATGCGTGTCTTGGTGTGTATGCTGATGGCAGTTTGTTGGGCCACGCATGTGCATCCTGCCGCATGTTGGGATCTTGGGACAGCCACCCCAAGGGACCTATGTATGTGTCAGATGTGAGTGGGTTGCCCATTTGGAATCTGAGGTCCAGAATTTAAAGGGGAAACTTGCAGCATTGCAGGGCTTGGCAAACCTGGGGAAATGCAGGTACTGGCAGGTGCCAGTAAACTGGAGGGTGGAGATGGGGCAGATAAGGTGGTAAAGGAAGATAGATTTGTAAGGGTCACCAGGGGATAGGGAATGGAAGGATAGGGGCGCTTCTTCCCAGTTAGTCGATCCCAACAGATTTGCCATTTTAGGCGAAGATGTGTGAGGATGATGGCTCGGAAGCAGCATGTATGGAGCGGCCTTTCCCTTGAGCACCAGGGGACGGCCATCTCCAATACAAGGGAGGAGAAACTGGGGGCTAGGAAGGATAGGCAGGTGGTAGTGGTAGGGGACTCCATTATGAGAAGGGTAGATAGGGTAATCTGTCGCCAGGACCCTGCATGCCGAACAGTGTGTTGTCTGCCTGGTGCTAGGGTTCGACATGTGGTGATCGTGTAGACAGATTATTGGGTGGGGATGGAGGTGACCCGGCGGTCTTGGTTCACATTGGTGCCAGGACAAAGTTAGAGGTGGAGGTGAGGTCCTTAAAAATGATTTCCAAATTAGGGGCCAAGTTAAAAGCAAGGACCTCAAGGGTAGTGATTTCAGAAATCCTACCGCAGCCACGTGCTACGCTAGGGAGGCAACGGAAGCCCAGGAGTATAAATGCGTGGCTAAGAGAGTGTTTTAGGAATGGGGTTTGGGTTTTTAGACGGGGCTGACTTTTTCTGTTGGCTATAGGCTCTTTAGTAGAGACGTTGCACCTCAATGGTGATGGTGCAGCTGTTTTGGGGGAGAAGATGGCTAGGGGTGGGAGGAGATTTTAAACTTGTATGGGGGGGAGGGTAGTGGAACTACACAGGGTAGATAGAGAAGTTAGGGATCGGAGCTATTAACATAACAGAGGATGAGAAGGGGAGGGGGGAGCAAAGAGGATAAGGAGGCATGTACGACCATGTATTGAAGTAGATCAATTGATAATCTAAAATGTATGTTACAAATGCAAGAATTCTGGCTGGAAAAATGGGGAGCTTGAAATAATAGCATAAGGAAAGGTATGATGTAATTGGTATGCAAATCATGGCTTAATGATTCACACGACTGGACAGTAAATATTGAGATACTCCTTATTTAGACATGACCGAGTTAATAAGAAGGGGAGGGAGGATGTATGTATGTCAAACAGGAATTGAAGCCAAATTTAAAGATGGAATAGATGGGGGAGTAAACATACAGCAGAAACAATATGAGTGGACTGTGTACAGGAAGCAAAAAGGTAGGTAAATTAATTGTTGGGGTATGTTATAAGCTGCCAAATGCTGGGGGAGGGTGGAAATCTCCATATGCAGTTGGCGAAGGCTGCTGGTATGGGGCATGTTTCTGGTTATGGGGGATTTTAACTACCCTGACATAGATTGGAGTAAGGGAACTGCCAGCACCTCAAAAGGTATAAAGTTCTTAAATTTCCTATATGAGCATTTTCTTTCAAGATGGTAGAAGTTCCTACTAGACAGAATGTGTTTGGATTTGTTGGATCTGTGATATCTATAACTCTGAGCTCATTTTGGAAATGAAGGTAATGGGAAGCTTCGGTATGTTACCATGATATAGTGTCTTTAGTATAGGTTGCAAAAACTAAAGTGCACTGGGTTAACAAAAACTTTTAACTTTAGGAAAGCAATTTTTTGCTTTTAAAGGAATCGCTCCTGCTCATAACTGGGGGAACTGTTTCTAGGTAAAGATACTGAGCAGATGTGGACCACTTTTAAAGGGATATTAAACTATTACATTTCAAATCGGTACCTTTAGGTAACAAGTGTAAAAAATTAGGTCCACTCCTGCATGGCTTAATGCTCAGGTAAAGAGGGAAATGGAAAAAAAGAAAAGGGCTTTAAAATTTTGAAATCAGAGGGAACAGAACAGTCTTACAGGGAGTACAAGCTGTAATAAAGATTGCAGAAAGTAATTAAACTAGCTAAAATAGAAAATGAATACGGATTGCCGAACAAAGCAAGTCCAACCCCAAAATCATACGATTGGGATTGGTATGTATATGGCCCGTTTTACAGTTCAGCTATAACAATTCAGGTTGACAGAGAGGGCAAGATAATTTTCTTTGTGTAAACCTTATTGTTTGAAATTTCCTGTGCCGAGATTTGGCAAAGCAAGATAGTCGGTCTGATAAAGGAGGTGTCAGCTAAGAGAGAGAGGGGGATCTAGAACTTTAGATCAGGGACTTTTTTTGGGGGGGGGGGGTTGGTGTGCCATTTCACAGACACCCCACTAGTATGGTTCAAAATCCACAGAGATCAGAGATTTAATGCTGTACCATCTCGCGGCACAAAGGAGCACAGAGACCAACAGCTTACCAGAACAACACCCTGCGAACGTTTTGTTTGTGGGCATAACTGTCTCTCTGTACATGTGTGTGTATGTACAGACATGCCAATGACTGTTTCTGCTGTTGTATCTTGCATGTGTCTGTCTTTTCCATAACACAGGGATCATCGCACTACACCGCAAGTCTGATCTTCCCCTGTGATACCACATGAAGCGTGCAGCCTTACCTGTCATTTAGAGCAGAATCGTAAAATCATAATTAATAGTATTATATTATTATTATCGGGCACTTTCATTTTTTAAAAACTTTTCAATGTGTCCGTAAAACTATTTTTAGGGAAACACATTCACTAGATAGTCATTGAAATAAATAGTTCTGCACAACTCTTAGAATGTTTAGAGACGCATCTTGTGGTTATTTTTATTTTGCAGCGTAGCAGAACAGAAAGATGAAAGGATGGGGCATTATATTAGACATTTAAGATGTGGTGGACGGTATTTATAAAACTTCCTTAAAGGGAATGTCCCCCCCAACTAAAATTTGCCCCACTGTTGACCCACTATAAATGTGTTCACTACCTTTCTGTGCTCCTTATGGTTGTCCTGCAGGGCCTTCTAAAAGTCCAGGAAACTGAAGAGTAGGAGCCTTTTTGTAATCCGTATACCTGCCTCTTCCGGCTCCTCTGAGAGGTTTTGGCATGTGCAGTGGAGCTCTCCCCTCTCCCTCCTGTTCCCTTTTAAAAGCATGCTTCTCAGCCAAAAATAAAAATGAATAAGATGAAGGAAGTTTTCCGCAACCCTAGACAAGTTTAAAACCCCAATATCGGCTCCTAAAGGTACTTGCCAACCCTTGATCCCAACTCCTTCTGCTGCTTCCACATGAAAGCAGCAAAAGGGTCCGGAGCAGCACCCACATCAGTGATTCACTGTTCTGGCCCCTTTTCTGTTCCGAGCAGAAATTTGGGGATTTTAAACTTATCAAGGCTTAGGATAGGGGGGATTTCCTTCACCTTATTCATTTTTGTTTTGGGGGTTAGAGATACTCTTTAATGTAAAATATCGATAAAGCTGTTTATTTAAATTTGGTATTTGTGCCATATTTAAAATAAACAAGCAGTACATATAATAAAAGCACAAGCACAACCTTATTTTACAGCGATGTAATAAATACGACACCATGTAAAATTGATTTATGATGCCAACAGGACAGTCCAGTGACCTGGGGTATATTGGGAACTTACTGCACTTTTAGCTTGACATAGTTGCTATTTCCTTGTGTCCCCCCAATGTAAATTGGGGATGGGCTGTGGTACCCTACACACAGAAATTAAAATATTTTACAGAAGCCATTAAAACTTGTGGAGATCTGGACTGGGCTCTTATCAAAACTGGAAGAAGGAAATAAAATAACAAAAATACCACCAGTGAAGGGGGAGGCATGACGGGAGAAAGAACATGGTCCCATATGGCTTTAAAAAAGCCTAAAAAGCCACTCGACTTATAGTCGAGTCACTAACTTCTTATCCAGTAAGCCGGCACCCACTCGCTCCACTCCACTGTTCTGATGGGTGACATCACTACCCGCCCGGTCTCATTTCCTGGCGCCGAGTAGTGTCGTCAGCCACTAAGCAGTGCAGTGGAGCAGAGCGAGAGGACGCCGCTTACAATAAAAGGTTGTGTAGTAGACATACTGCACTAATCCTAAATTCTTCTCTGCAGTGATCCCACATGTACCTTTGCTCTGGGGGTGGGTGGGGGGGACAGTAGTCCCATACAGCCCAATTCTTGCGACTGAAGATGTTTGAAAAACTACAACTCCCAGCATGCTTTATTTGCTGGGAGTTGTAGTTTCCAAACATTTGGAGTGCCAAGGAATGGTTCTGTTTGCTCAAAGCAATACAGAACCAGGAGCATTTTATCTATTGTTAAAAAGTTGCCTTCTGATTCGTATTGTTTTGAGGCTTTAGTTGCCCTTTATATGGACAGCAGAATTCCCATACAGTAGTCCGATAGAGTTATAGCCATAAAAAGAGTGACATCATATACAGTGCAGTGATAAGTGCTGTGAGCTGTACGTGGGGGAGACCAAACAGCAGCTGCACCAACGTATGGCCCAGCACAGAAGAGCCAATTCCAATACCGTCCTTTTTAAATATGGCCATAGAAGTCTCTCCGAGAGAAACCTAAGCTCCATATCCCATTCAGAATGGGCCCTCGGTATGAACAAATTATAGGGGTTACAATGTTTTTTTAGCTCTTTGTTAGAACATCCCCCTCCTTAGCTATGCATGAGACGGGGGTGTCCAGGAATGTCCAGATTTAACCCTGTCTCCATGTATTCCATCCCAGACAAGTCTCTATGGGCCCTATTTATAAAAGATCGGTATCATTATCGTAAAATAAGACCGGGTTTTTACCGATAACGACCGTTATTTACCGATAATGACCGGTATTTCCGATTCGGTAAATACAGGTCGTTATCGTAAATACACGTATTTAACGATAATGACCAGTATTTAACGATATCGGTAAATACCGGTCATTATCGGTAAAAACCCGGTCGTATTTTACGATAACGATCGGTATTTTACGATAACGAAACCGATCTTTTATAAATAGGGCCCTAATTTTCACTGCATTGCGGCCCTGGAAGGTAATGATTCCGGGCCTCACTGAGCCCAGGGACACTTCTAGGGTTTTTTGCACCGTTCACGAGTCAAACTTTGTAAAAGTCCCTTCCACTCCTTTAGGTGGTGTGCATATTGCGCAACCACCACAGTGAGGTGGGCGTGGCTTTACAAGAGATTTCCAGCACATAAAATGGTAAAATAGTGCCCATTCTTCACACGATCCTTCGCTAAATATTTTAGTGTTGGTTTTATGAGAATTTTTTAAACCAATTCTTCCCCCATTTTTGTCCAGTGAAATATGAAGTGAGATTTAAGGTTTCCCTTAAAATCGGTGGACGTCAAATCGGAGTTTATTTAATTATTCCCGGGACTTTTGGCATTTTTGTGCAGCTTGGAAAAGGTCGTTTTCATAATTTTATTGTTAAAAAAACAAGTGTGTGTATCTCCTTTGGCAAAGATCACCGGTTTAATATGATTACTGTGTATAAATACATTAAAGGGCCATACAATAAACTATCTGGGGCATTGTTCACCAATAGAACATGCATTGGCGTACTAGAAATCGCAGGGCCCCATAGCAAGATTTTGGATGGGGCCCCTCAACCCACAAAAAATAGTTTGGCGCAGTTTAACCCCACTGGGCAGTTTTTTTAAAGGGAATGTCCACCCTCCTAAGAAGATTTTAATGTCACATAGTTCAGCCCTACAACCCCATTTTGTTTTATGTTTACCTTTCAAAGATTGCTCCCAGGCTCAGATATTCTACTTATAAACCCCCGATTCCTTTGCTGGCGTGGACACCCCTTCTCTGATGCTGTTGCAGGCTGGTTGGTTACGCATGCACAGAAGCAGAGGAGACTTGTTCTCTAACCGGCTTCAGCCATTGGCTGTAATATCACTACACGGATGAAGAGAGAGCCGTGTATTTTTAAGTAGAATATCTGAGCCTGGGAGGCTCTCTGCACAAGCGTGCCTTCCTTTGGCCTCGTCGCCAACGGGGAGGAGGGGGCGGAGCCTACCAGAGCAGCGTTGCTGCAACATGCTGCTGTAGGTTTCGTGAATCCCGGGTGAATCCCGGGATGAGCGGTTCAGGTCCTCACCCTGGGTAAAAGCTACTGCACAAAGATCTGGAGCGGAGGGAAGGTGAGTAATAATTGTCCTTTAAGTAAAACGAAAAGGGGGTTTGTGGGACTGACCTACGTGACGTAAAAATTTTCTTAGGAGGGTGGACATGTCTGCAGAGGACCTGGTAGGGCCCCTTTGGCTCTGGGCCCCATAGCAGTTGCTATGGTGATCCCTACGCCCCTGAAACATGTCAGAGGACACGTGGACATCCCTTAAGACTTGAAGAAAAAAGGTTTAGGCTTCAAGTTGCAAAGGGTTTTTTTACTGTGAGTTGTACGTTGTAAGGCAGGTTCATTGGTCAGTTAAAAAAAAAGCTGGATGAGTTTCTGCAAAACAAGGAATGTTGCAAGTTACTGGTATTGATACATAAAGTAGAGTTGATCCAGGGAAATTTCCGATTGCCACTTGGAGTCAGGAAGGAATTTTTTCCCCCTAATACATTTGGTGGGTTTTTTTTGCCTTCCTCTGGATCAAACGTTAGGCAGGAAATGAGGATATTGCTAGATGGGTTGGACTGGATGGACATATGTCTTATTCAACCTCAATACTATACTATATACTAACTATACTATACTATACTATGCAGGAAGTAAACTTACGATCTGTGCGATCACAAGTTCACTTTCTTAACTAGACCACCAGGATGTTTGGGGAATAACAGAGAAGTCCCCGGCATCAGAGGACGTCCTCTGACATCTTACCGCTGATGCGCTCTGCAGGGAAACAGGTTCCCAGCACTACAGAGGTATATACCAGTGATCCCCACATTGGTTTCAGGAGAAACCGGTTGGGTGTCGTTTTTGGGGTGTTGGTTTTTTTTTTAAAGGGGTCTTTCCCCCCCTCTCTGCTGCCTTTCCCTTATCCCAGAGGTGCCGCCTGAGACAAATGTCTCACTCTGCCTTTTTAGAGAAGTGGCCCTGGTAAAGCCTCTATTAGGTTTTCATTTTGGAGTTACAAGGTGGAACCAAAACTAATGATTTGCTTTTTGGAAAGTTGCAGGCCCTGAAAAGTAGAGTTATTTAACCCCATGCTAACCTGATATTACATCAGGAAGCCAGGATTTAAAGGGCATGTCCACCCCCAAAACTATAATCCCCCCAACTACTGGCCCCACCATGTAGTGTAGTTTAATCCTTACCTCACATCCCAGCTCCATAGGGTTCTCCTGTAAACCCCCCCAAAGTCCCAAAACTAACCACCAGGAGGATAGCAGGGCTCTGCCTGCTATCTTGCCTCCGGTAGATATTTGCATGGCCACTGCAGCCCTTCTCCCCCCTCCCTCCCCCTCCCTCTCCCTCCCGTTCTACTATCCCTCCCCCTAGCGCAAAACCCCCTTAATATGCTGCTCCCCCATGTCCCCCAGCCCCAACCGCATATTTTTTTTTTCAAAAAGCTCCCCAAACTCTTACTTCCCCTCTCTGATTTCCTCCGCCGCTCAGCCAATCACAGACGGCACTGCCGGTCCCGCCCTCTGCTTGCATTCTCGCAAGCAGAGGGCCGGCAGTGCGGCGGGGACCGAGGGGAGTAAGTAAGAGTTTGGGGGCTTTCTGAAAAAAATATTATTTTTTCTTTTTTTGCCCGTATAAACATCTCCCTATCAAGCAGCATTTTATCTGCCACTAAATATCCAGATCTGCTCAGAAATGGCTACAACTTGTGAAAGTAGCCGAACATCTGTAAAACCTGGGGAATTCTAATTGAGAGATCAAGTGCATTTTTCTTTAGTTCATATTAATGGGGTTTTTTTGAGACAATTCAAGGCAATTTTATCATAATGATATCATGAATAATGGTTGGAATGGCGGTATAGCGGCATTGCTGGGTGGGGTGTGTATAGGCCCCTCCCCATTTTAACCATTTATTAGGTTTGGTAGGTTATTATTATTATTATTATTGTGGATTTATATAGTGCCAACATCCCTGTGCGCTTTACAATTACATGGATACTTAGGACAAATGTGAGGCTTCCCATGTTGCCTATACAGTTTCACATTTCAAATGGTATCAAAGAGTGCCCTCTGCTGTTGCCGTCTGCTTGTAGGGAATTCTGGGAGAGGGCCACTGGTTGCCTATTTCTGTCATAGAGCTTTATAGACTTTATTTTGAGATAAGAAGCTGAATGTTTAAGGCGTTTGGAGAAATTATTTTATTAATATTGTATTTTCTATTTAGTCTCCTCTTTTTAATTAAAGTCATCAATATGGCAATGGGGCAATAGGTGGCACCTTACAATTTCAGGTGCCTAGCCATTTCTTTGTATTAGATGACTTTCACTTTTTCACCACTAGAGGCAGCTCCTGTTTCATAATATCAGCTTCGCATTTTTTACACCTGGATAGAACAGCCAATAGAGATCAGTGGAATATTTTAGAAATCAGAACCAATTATTTATGGCTGTACAATACAATGTGGTACTAAAGTACCACATGGTATTGTATACTCGATCGTACAATTACATCGGGATCGTAATTGTACGGCCGTGATATATTGCATATTATTAATATATTGCATGCAGTTTAAAGCATTTTTGCACTGCAATTTTCTGTGCCTGCTGTAGCTTTTTGTGCATTTTGGGGTTAATGCCATAAAAATGCTTAACGCTGTTTTTTTCTCTTCAGATTGATAGCACATGCACGATTGCACCTCTATACGTAAACCCACGGTGTACTCTTTCATATTTGTTTATGAATGGCACAAGCCTTTAGAAGGATTGAGAGGGATCTTGGCTACATGAAATTTGAGAACACAAGCTCTATCTGATGGCGTTTAGTAGTGCTGTGTACTTAGTGATCCCCAGAGTTTTTCATCATGTTCTAGATGATGAGATCACCACAACGCAAATGACCGACCCTGCTGAAATAGTTAGATCCTTTACCACCACATTCATATACTTTCCCTCCCTCCCAAGTGAATCCTCCAACAGCTCCGCACCGCTTCAGCAATTCTTACCAATGCACCAAAATAAATCTCCAATTTAAATCAGATATTTTAATTTGGCCTTTGCCAAGAAAGCCATTTGATTTATTAGCATCAATCTGAGAATGAGCTTAACATAAATGTCATTAAAGGACAATTATACTTACCATTTCCCTGATCCACTCCTGCAAAGTACCTAGGGTGAGGACCTAAAAAGCTAAGTCCTCAGCTCTGGGTACTTTACAGAAGTCCTGCACTACTTACTTGTAATCTCCCTCGTCGCTCTGGTTGGATCCTCCCCGCTGGCACTGTCAGTGACAGTCCGGGAGGCAGCCAATGGGAAGACACGCCTCCTTGCAGAGCGCATTTCCCATTGGCTGCCTCGTGACCTGTCACTCAAAGTGCCAACGGGGAGGATCGGACCGGAGCGACGAGGGAGATCACAAGTAAGTAAGTACCCAAGGTGAGGACTTAGCATTTAGGTCCTCACCCTGGGTACTTTGCAGGAGTGGGGGGAAGGAACTAGGGGGAGGTGAATATAATTGTCCTTTAAGGACACAGCAACCTGAAAACAAGATTTATAAGGCAGATTATTCCTGGGTAATTCTTTCACGTTCATTGATAAGATTAGATTTTGCAGGTTTTATTTTCTAGATTATATCACATGTGACACATCCAAGCAAAAACAACCTGGAGTAGACTGTCAATTAAGATAAACTGATTGAGGCATTTTTTTTCTGTTCCTTAAGGCTGGTACACACAAAGGCTATTTGTCCCAACCGAGCACTCACTACAATCGAGCTCTTGGCCGGGAAAATGTCTGTCGAAAATGTCTGTCGGGTGTGGCAAACTCGTCCTGGCCGAAAGTGTGAACGATCGTTTGTGCGTCCCACAGGGAACTGCACGATCGATCAGAATTTACCAACATGTCCGATCGTCCATTCAATCCGACAACAACGAACATCGAGGTTTTTGCGGCCAGCCGCCCCACACACAGCAGATTTTTTGGCCAACCAAACTTTTGTATACTTTTTTATAACATTAAATTACAAAAACAATGCTCATGTCTGTTTTCCTGACCTGTAATAATAATATAATATTGTGTGGGAGCTGAGCAGTAAGGCAAACATAGTAATATACAACTATAACAACAACTATAGACGTTTTTCAAAATCTAACTAAAACGCTAAAGTTATGAACTCTTAAATGACAACAAAGTGGGAGATTAATTACAGTGCCATGTAATAAAGTTCTTATCGTTGAAAATGGTGCTATTTTTGCCCCAACCAATCGGATATTAGCTTTCAAATGTTAAATAACATCTGATCAAATTAGCACCGTTTTTTAAACATAAGAACTTTTATTACTCGTCCTGTAAATATTTTGCTCAATGTCCTATCATCACATATAATTATAGATTTAAAGGGGAATGTAGTTTATTTTGGGGTTTAGTAGTTTCTTAAAATGGTTGGAAGTAAATTTGTATGATGTCCTTTGTCCTCTGCTTTATATGGCCACGGTGATGTCAATTAATCACTCATTTGTACCTTAATTCAAACGATAGTTTTTGTCACTCAAATAAAAAACATTAAAGAAAAAATCAGCATAATAACATTATATAAATCCCAGGATTAATGTTCAGTGTAAACAAGTAAGGTTACTTCCCCTTTAGCAACAGGAAGGCAACCCCCCCCCCCGACACCCCGTGACAAAACAGAATGGGAAGGATGGAGACAGTCGAAGCTGCGTCCGGATGGCTCCAGGGCTGTTGCCATGGCTACCACGTGCAAAGTTGGGAACAATCTTAAATGTTATCAAAACCTCAGGAAACTAAGACAGGAACTGTCACTGGCGTGTGTGTGTGGTTCAGATAGACTATAGCATCTTAGGCTAAATGGAAGTTTTACAAATTTTGCTCAGACAACAACAAGTATTACACTTTCTGTATCATGTCAGACTGTTAAAATTATTTCAGGATTAGATATAAACTGGTAATTTATCTTGGATTTATGTTACTAGAGCAGCATCATGACAGCATAAGGCTTTCCAAGGCTGCTGGGAGTTTGTAGTTTTAACGTAGGTGGAATGGATGGATGTTAACCAATATACTGCGCTTGGTGTAGGTGGAATGGATGGATGTTAACCATATACTGCGCTGGTGTAGGTGGAATGGATGGATGTTAACCATATACTGCGCTGGTGTAGGTGGAATGGATGGATGTTAACCATATACTGCGCTTGGTGTAGGTGGAATGGATGGATGTTAACCATATACTGTGCTTGGTGTAGGTGGAATGGATGGATGTTAACCATATACTGCGCTTGGTGTAGGTGGAATGGATGGATGTTAACCATATACTGCGCTTGGTGTAGGTGGAATGGATGGATGTTAACCAAATACTGCGCTTGGTGTAGATGGAATGGATGGATGTACCATATAATGCGTGGTGTAGGGGGAATGGATGGATGTTGACCATATACTGCCGTTGGTGTAGGTGGAATGGATGGATGTTAAACCATTACTGCGCTTGGTTAGAGGGAATGGATGGATGTTAACCATATACTGCGCTTGGTGTAGGTGGAATGGATGGATGTTAACCATATACTGCGCTTGGTGTAGGTGGAATGGATGGATGTTAACCATATACTGCGCTTGGTGTAGGTGGAATGGATGGATGTTAACCATATTACTCTGCTCCCTTGGTGTAGGTGGAAGGATGGATGTTACACATATCTGCGCTTGGTGTAGTGGAATGGATGGATGTACCATATACTGCGCTTGGTGTAGGTGGAATGGATGGATGTTACCATATACTCTGCGCTTGGTGTAGTGGAATGGATGGATTGTTAACCATATACTGCGTCTTGGTGTAGGTGGAATGGATGGAGTGTACCATATACTGCGCTTGGTGTAGGTGGATGGATGGATGTTAACCATATACTGCGCTTGGTGTAGGTGGAATGGATGGATGTTAACCATATACTGCGCTTGGTGTAGTGGAATGGATGGATGTTAACCATATCCTGCGCTTGGTGTAGGTGGAATGATGGATGTTTAACCATATACTGCGCTTGGTGTAGGTGGAATGGATGGACTCTAGTGTGCTGATTTTCTCTAGGTGCCAGGATTATACATTACTTACATAAACAGGCAAAAACTGCCACATGCATCTGTCTGTTTAGACAGACCTGTATAGCTTTTTCGTAAATTATGCAAAGCTGTAAATAGATATAAATGTATTTATTGTTCTTTTTATGTTGATTCATTTGCAAATAAAATGATTTTTTTTGAATGGTTGGTAATTCTTGATGTCGCTCACATGGGGCTTCAGTATTCAGACTAGGCCTGCCTACTCTGTACTGATTGTATTGTTTAATAAATCTGAACATGTTCCATAGAGTGTAGAGATCATTGTTTGTTTAGTTTAAGCTACCAATGAAAACATTCCTCTTTTTGTGATGTAGAGCACCTTGGGGTGTGTGTGTGGGGTTAATTTGGATATTAAGTTAATTATTACAGTGATGGCCTGGGCTTCTGGTGCACACTATGGAATCTTGGGCCAGGACCCACCAACTTGTTCATGACAATATATATAAAGTGTCACAGTTGGCATACTTTTAAAGGGCATGTTTTAAAGGGTGGTTTTGAACCTCATTTAAGTCATTTCTCCAGAGCGATCAGCTCTTGAGCGATTTTCTTTCAAAGGGATTTTCTGTTTTAAAGGGGTTTGTCTGTATTTAAGGGGAGTGCGTTAAGAAACAAAAGCGTTTAGAACAAGAAAGGGTTTAAGAACAACACTGCTGTTTCTCTGGTAAGACAAACTGCTGGAGAGGACCGTTTGTTTGCTTGAAAATCCAAGGCATGCTAAAAGGATGTACGCTGGAAAAGTGGCAAAAGGTGGATTTTTCAGATGAATCTTCTATTGAATTACACCACAGTGGTCGCAAATATTGCAGGAGACCTACTGGAACCCACATGGAGCGAGATTTACACCAGAAAACAGTGAAATTTGGTGGAGGCAAAATCATGGTTTGGGTTACATCAGTATTGGGGGGTTGCGAGGGATCTGCAGGTGGAAGCACACATCAGTAGTGTAAAATACCAAGAAATCTTAGCTACCTCATATATTCCCAACCATAAAAAGGCCAAATTTTGCACAGGATGGTGCACAATCGCATTCTTCCATTTTCACATTAAAATTCCTTAAAGGAGAACTGTGGTCCAAAAATGACTTTAGGTAAATTAATTGGAATTGCTTCCGAGAATTTTTGCAATTTATTTCATATGTTTATTTTGCATAGTTTTGAAGATTATACATTTTTGTGTGGGATGGCAGCAGCATCACCAGGTCCCCTACACTTCCTGCTCTGAAACCATTTCAGTCAAATCTGCCCTGGTTCTTCCTCCCCTTGCAGCCCCCCTGGTCCCCTCCACTCATGGACCCCATGGTCCCTCCAGTGCAGGCCACCCATGGCCCATTCTCTTACAGCCCCATGTGGTCCTGCTCACCCGTGGGTGCCCTGGCCCGCCCGATTTGGGTGCCTAAGCGCCGCCTACCCGTGGACGCTAAGCCCCACCCACTTGATGGCTCGTTTAAAGGTAGGAAACTGGCCTTTAATTTAAACTCAACTGTTGGAGACCACAATTTCCTTTAAGGCAAGAAGATCAAGATGCTCAGGATTGGCCAGCCCAGTCACCGACATGAAATCATTGAGCATATGTGAGGGTAGGATGAAAGAGGAAGCATGGAAGACGAATCCAAAGAATATTGATGAACTCTGGGAGGCATGCAGACTGTTTTCTTGGCTATTCCTGATGAATTCATCAATAAATTGTATGAATCCTTGCCAAACCGATGGATGCTGTCCTTCAAGCTATGGAAGTCATACAAGATATTAAATTTGGATTCACAGCACTGCTTAATTTGCTGACATTTTTGTATGGCTGTAAAGTAGATCATTTTCTGTATAGGCGACTACACTTTTGTCTTGCAACATTTGACCTTTCTGCTCTTGATACACGATACATCTTTTTTCAGTGAAACTATTTTTTACCAGTACATTTAATATTATTTGGGAGGGCTTTAGCTTTCATATGATTTCTAACACCAATTGATCAATTAAAAATCAGGTTAATAGCAGGAGTTACTGCAAAATACACAGGCGACAGACTTTTGTCAGAAACGCACTATACTAATATGAATCTATACTATACTAATACTATTATTACTATACGAATACGAATCTATGCTATACTAATACTATTATATATTATATGAATATATACTATATAAAAATGAATATACTAATACGAATATATACTATACTAAATAATCTATACTGATCTATGCTATACTATTATATACTATACT
The DNA here is from genome assembly GCA_019447015.1 of Hymenochirus boettgeri. Lineage (NCBI taxonomy): Eukaryota > Metazoa > Chordata > Amphibia > Anura > Pipidae > Hymenochirus > Hymenochirus boettgeri. Next base: position 142,491,225 of record CM033476.1, on the reverse strand, counting down.
AAACAAATCTGTACTATACGAATCTATAGTATACTAGTTATACTAGATACTAACAAAATCGATACTAACTAAAACAAACTTAGAACTAAGAAGACATCAACAAAATATATTCTAACTACTAATACTATTCATACTATTTTAATACTATTTATACTATTTTTAAACTATTCTATACGATACTTTTACTAACTAACTATTCTATACTATACTTATGCTATACTCTACTAATACTATTCTATACTTACTAAATGTCTTTGTATTAATGTTTCTTGCTCTTACCAGAATGGCGCTCTGGTAACGCTGGACATTTGACTCTGTCTGACGAGGACCTCACTTCGTTAACACAAGACCAATGGAAGAGGTTAAATCTTTACACCATTACAAGGTAGGATTTGAGGCCTTTAATTATGTGACCGCAGTATAGCAGGAACATACCTGAAACTTGTGTCCTGTTCCTTCCATTCAGGTTCTAGATGCTGCCTGTGGCTCTTATACCGCGGGCTCCACAATAACAGTGCGAGACTCCAACTGCAGCTTATGAGTGGAGAAAGTGAGTCAGTTACCCTTCCTTGTTTACTGACACTTGCTCCTTTCGCGTTGAGTAATGTTATTCTCTCCAACAGAGACTCCGATGTTGGAAGATGGAGAGGATGGTGGATTAGAACTTGGCACCTTGTTAATCTGTGGAGGAACCAGAGACTGGCAGAATCATCGGAGGAGCAGCCTAGGGAGCGTGAACGTGCCAAGGCCATACCCGAAATCTACTAACACGTTGCTGTCTATGAAGGTGAGTAGGAGAACGGCGCTGGAGATGCTGATTGGAGCTGATAAATAACAGTGAGTTCAGTTTTTGAGGTGGTACCATAAAACCAAATTCACTATATCTACAGGGCACATTACAGAAGTTTGGATGACACGTTTCAAGTGATGCTGGGAGTCAATCAGCCAGTGCCTATTGCTACAAATATTCTTTGATTTCCTTGATGAGTTGGCAGAGAGCACGAGATTGAAGATTCAGAGACTATTCATATCTGGAAAACCCATAGGTAAATGAGAATTGTTCCCAACTTCTGTCATCTAATCACTTTTCTTTGATATTCCTGTATTGTAGACACCTAAACCATATTTTACCATTACCACAGTCTCATGCAACGGTTCTGGGTTCTGATTCTGAAAAACCCTCAGATGGTGTTTGACATTGAGGTTTCGGAAAATGTGGATTCCATCCTGTCTGTGATAGCCCAAACCTTTATTGACTCTGCACCATCTCCGAAACAAAGTGGGAAGGGTGAGTAACCTCGCTGTATAATAAAATGGTGATCTTTCTGAAAAATATAGTGGTAATGTTACTCTTCTTTGCAGGATTCACCTGTTAACAAACTGCTGTATGCGCGGGAAATCCCTCGGTACAAACAGCTAGTTGAAAAGTAAGGAAGCTTATAGGGTAATAGGGTAACTGTGGTCTGTATACAAGTGTCCTCTATTTAAAAGAGCTCTCTTATACCTTTCAAAAATGCCTAGGATGATGTCTCTGGTTCTTAAAGGAGAACATCGTGTGTAAAAAATTTTTTTTTTTTCTAATTATATTTAATATTGGGAGGTAATCTATTTCCCATTATGTTTCTGTGAGGCACCAAGCCCAAAGAAAACTGATTTGCCAGTCTTCCTGCTGGCTTCAACGGGATCTTTGATAAAGGATTAGTCCAGGACAAACGGAATGAAAACTATGCATTGTAGCTCCTAAAGAAATGATATTGTGAGGTAGGAATAATCAATCCAACCTCCCTGCCCCAGGTACTTTCATTTTTAAATAGTTAATTTTTTGAGTATTGTTACCTTTAAGTTATGGGCTTTTAAATTAACATTCGACAGGATAATGAGGAAGTATGTGAGAGTCACCAAATGTGCTGGTGAGAAGCCCAAAAAAACAAATTTTCAGAAGCTAAAGAAGATTAACAGAGTAGGATACAACTGAGCAAGCCGTGGCTTAGGCATGGGTGAGGGCCAGTGCTACCTGGAAACACCCAGCCTTTATAATGCAGTTAGAAGCATGATCCTGGAGTGGTTTTAATGGTAGAATGTGTTCTTTTTTTAAATTTTTTTATAAGTGCACTTGTATTACATCGCTGTAATGCACTAGATCGCAGAATTAATGTTCTTATAATACCATTATGTGACTCTGTTTTAGGTACTATGCAGAAATCAGACAGACACCAGCAGCCAGTTATCAGGAAATGAATTCCTCACTCACAGATTATCAGGGGTAAGTGAAACTGCCCTCTTAACTTGTTGTAGAAAAGCATGAAGAGTCCTAAATAGCATTAAACAGAAGAATATATAACATTATAATAACGTTTTTAAACAAGGATCCTAGCCTACACTGAAGAAAAAACAGTATAGGGCTAGGCCACACGCTGCGCTTTTTTTTATGCATTTTTTTTCATATCGTTGAAAGCGCGGCAACGCACTGAAAACACGCGTTTTCAGGTGCGTTGCGATTTGCTTTCCACATTTTAAATCGCATGCGTTTTTTAATATTATTTGCCGTTGCAGTGTGGCCATGACCTAATGTAGTGGTATTAAATAAATTATAAAGGGATGTTGTAGCTAATACCATGCAAATGTAATGTCAAACAAACTAAGTAATAATGACCTGCAGACCCACATATTGTAAAATCTGCAGTTCATTTTTTTTTTTACAGAATTAGCTTATTTATGTAACATTCCATTAAGATCCAGTGACACTTTACAGCTCCAGTTCTGCATACCTCCACTTCCCTTAATGCCAGGCAAACTAATAAAAACAGAATATGAAAATAGCATTGTAAATAGGTTTTACTTAAATGCATCATATATTGTAAAATTCTAATCCTAGGAGTTCTTTTTATGAACAAATTTTGATATAGTTCATAGAATATTAGTCATTATACATTTGTACATATGCCTCATAGATTGTTCAATGGTTATGGTTAAAAAAAATAAGATCAACTTACACAAAAAATTTTTCGATTCTCTCTTTATTGTTCTTTTTAGTGTATTTGTAGATGGTTAATGTTGTCATATGGATCTATTGTGGTAGGATTGGGGTTCTAATGGTACCTATCAGTTTGGGGTTTAATTATTTCATTTAGCTGTTGATGTAAGGGAAAATATCCCAGCGGTCCCCACTTTCTCGCACTTAGTAGGGCAACCTCTATGGGTGTAAGTTAGTTTTTTTTATATGGTAATGTTACGTTTACTGCCTGTTTCCAGTTCTGCAGAGCAGGTGATGTAGCTTGCAACCATATTTTAGTATTTGTTTTTGTATGAGCAATACTTAATTCAGGAAGATTTTGAAGTGTTTATCAGGGTGTCCCACTGGAGGATCTAGTCCCACTGGAGATCCACTGGAGATCTAGTCCCACGGAGATCCCATTTTGTCATGGAGAAATGTTATCACCTGTTGCCAGTAATCTTGTATCTGGGGGCATGACCAAATCATGTGGTAGAAGGTGGCAGGGAATCAGTTGAATTTAGGACAGTTTGGGTGTGCTCTGCTTATACTGGAAATTTGATGGGGGGGTTAATATTCCCTGTCTTAAATACATACTTGTGTGAGCCTGTCTGAGGCCTTAGATGAAATCTTTCCACAGGATTCCAGTGCCTTCACCCATTCTCTTTTTTGATTGTATTCCTTGGTGGGAGTGTGGGGTGTGTAGGGCTTGATATATGGTGGTATTAGTTTGGAGGAGGATTTTTGGCTACAATCTTGATAAGGGATTGTTTCTTGTAGAGGTTCTTTGAATTGGGTTTGAAAGGCGTCTGAGGTGGTTGGGTAATTGGAATTCTTCCCTGAGTTGATTGAATGTTTTCAGAGAGTTTTCTTGTCTTATATGGGATAGGTGGAGTATATGAAATGGTTGTGGTATCGTGAGGAATTCAGGGAGATTTTTATTGTTCCACAGGGGAGTTTGTTTATGGAGGGGGGGATTTTACATTTTTTGAGGGCTAAATGACATATTTTGAGTACTTGTGTGAGTGTGGGTGGGTTTGTGGGGGGTAATTTTGTGCCTTTTATCCCCTACTTACCAAATAGATTGGGTTGGGTATGTGTTTGCGCCGGGATTCTCAGAGTCATCAATATTCTAAGTGGTTTGGTGTTATACCAGTGGTATATATGTGAGAGCTGGGAGGGTAGATAATAGAGTTGTAGTCTGGTACTGCCAGTCCCCTCTTTTAGTTCTTCAGTGTTGTCCAACTCACTTGGTGTCTGTTGGGGCCCCAAACAAAAGATTTTAATAATGATTCCAGGGTTTTAAAAATTTAAAGGTTTATATATTGGAGCGTGTCATAGGATATATATATTGGGAGGAGTATCAATTTTAGAGATTTATTCTTCCCGTGATTCTAGTGGAAGTTTACTCCAGACTTGTTTGTATTGTGGTGGTAGCAATGGGTGGTTCGATATTTAGTCTAATGTAGTCTGAGGGATTTTTGGAAATGTGTAGCCTCAGGTATTTGATTACATCTGTTCTGGGGAGCGGATGTTGTGCTCTAGCCCAACATGTGGCTGTATTTAGGGAGGTTCTTGGTATGGTAGATATAGTAACATGTTATCGGCTTATAATCCGTGACTTCCTTGTGAGCCTATCTTAAGGTCGGTGGTATATGGGTCATTTCTCAGTTTGATGGCCAGGGGTTCAACGGGCAGGGTATAAAGAGTGGGGGAAGTGGGCATCCTGTCTGGTTCCCCTTGTCAGGGAGAAGTATAGAATGTGTTTAGGATTGAGGGGCCAAAACCATATTGTGTTAGCACTCGCCCAAGGAAGGACCATTCCACAGAATCAAAGCCTTAGCAACATCCAAGCTGACTATACATCTGCTTCCAATTAGGTCATGTGGGCCTGTAGATTCAAGAATGGTGTCTCATGTTGAGGGAAGTGTTGGGATAAATCCCATTTGGTCAGGTGGATAAGGAATGTATGAGTATTAAATCTAAGTGATAGTAGTTTGGCAAGGATCTTTAAGTGTACTTGTAGTAGGGAGTTGGGCGCTATGACTTGGGATGGGTATTTCCTGGTTTAGTTATAAGAGTGATAAGGGCCTCTGATGGATTGGAGTTTTTTTCTGAAATAGCATATATAAGGTTAATAGTTGTGGAGCCAGTATATCGATGTAGTGGGAGAAAAATTCAGTCGGAAGTCGTCTGTTCGGGTGCTTTGCTGTGTGACATTAGGGATATTGTGTTTCTAATCTGTTTCTGTTAGGGGGGCTTGAGGCACGGCCAATCCTGTTTGATAGTTTGGGGAATTGGATTTGTGACACGGAGGTGTCAATTTCTGCTTGGTTGTGTTTGTGGTGAAGGTATAAAAGGTTGGAGAAGTATTGGGAGAGAAATTTTGTGACTTGTTCTAGGTCTTCCAGTTGAGTGGTTTTACCTGTGTTAAGGGTAATAGTGACTGGAGGTTTATTGTCGTGGCAGGCTAGAAATGCCAGGAGTTTCCCACATTTTTCCCCAAATTCGTAAATTCTGAAGGATTGGATTGTTCTAAACATTTTAAAAAGGTTCCAGGTTGAGAAAATTATTTTAAGTCTCCTAAATGGTAATTTTGCTATTTTTTAAAATTCGATTTTAATTACTATTAACCCTCCAGTGACCAGTAAAGAGAGAGGTACAGCTTTAATGTCTGCACGGATTTCTTATTCTTAGATTGTATTTTAGTAGAAAGTCTATTGATATAAAGAGATGCCACAACTTTGTGATAGTCTTAAGAGGCGTATCTAAAACAAAAAGCAGCCTATTTTCTACAAACGGTTTAACTTCTTTAAAGGAAAAACAGGGGTCCCATATATAAAGCCTTATAAAAGATCTGCGGAAAGGAACTCGCCAGTTTGGTTTATCTAAGCATATGGCTGTTATTTTATTTTGTACCGTTTGTTCAGTTATACGCAGACTACACTTTATGCAAAACCTCAGAGACATAGAAGCATGATAGACTAATGATTTTTATTTATTCGTTGTAATCTAGCAAAAGGTTGTTTTTTATTTAAAGGGCAAGTCCAGACTAAAATAGTTACCTCAGAAATATTAATCCCCCCAAACCCCATTTTCTCATATCTAGATGTTTCAAAGATTCCCCTGAAGGGACTTACCTGACCCAGTCCCTCGCGCTGGGCGCCCCCCCTGCTCCTGTTTCAAACAAAAACGGGAGCGGGGGGCTTCTGCGCTGACAGCCGCTCTACTTCCCGGTTGCGGCTCTCAGGCAATGTGCGTCACGTTGCGGCTTTACTGACAGCCGCAACAGGAAGTGGAGCAGCTGTCAGCCATAGAGAAGGAGCGGCAGAGGACTGGGTCAGGTAAGGAACTTCAGGGGCATCTTTGAAATGTATAGATATTGCAAAAGGGGTTTGGGGGGTCCTGAAAGGGCATGTCCAGCTTAAAGGGCATGTCCACCCCCAAAACTATAATTTCAACCACTACTGGCCCCACTCTGTAGTGCATAAAAATCTTACATTACATCCCAGCTCCAAATGGCTGCCCTGCTATGCCCCTCCAAAGTCCCAAAAATTGGCCACCAGGAGCCTAGCAGAGTCCATATAGAACTCTGCCTCCTGTCTCCCTCCGGGAGAATTTTGCCATGCGACTGCAGCCCTCCCTCCCCCTAGTGTAAAACCCATTTGATATATAATAGGTCTCTCCCCAGCCGCTATAATAGATTTTCCAGAGACTCCCCCCGAACTCTACTTACCTTACCTCTCTTCCCGGCGTTCTGTGCGGCTCGCGTGATTGGCTGCCTCTCAGCCAATGGACGCGGCTGCCGGTTGGGCCCCCTGCTTGCAGTTTTATGCAAGCAGAGGGCCGGGACATTACGCTGAGGAAAGAGGGGGAAGGTAAGTAACGTTCAGGGGAATCTCTGGAAAATCTATTATAGCGGTTGGGGCTGGGGAGGGAGTCCAATTATATATCCGAAATTATAAATGGGGTGGACATGCCCTTAAAAAAAGTAACCTTAGAAATGTTAGAGTGGATCATCATCTGACACAATTAATTAGACTTTCTCCTTTAAACTGCCTTTAAATCTAAACCAAGTCTGGAACTGCCCAGATAAGGAGTTAGGGGTGGGTGTTATATTTGGATTTACAATGTCACATGATTACTTTTACTTGATGTAGTTCTTTGAATTGAATATTTTTTTTAACCTTCCGTCTCATTCAGCCGAACTCAACAATTTGGTTGCACTTCAGGAACTTTACAATACATCAACAAGTACATGATCAAGTGAGTAGCTGGGGTGTGGGCTATAAAACAGGGGAGACAATCTAGAGCTAATCTAAATATATATCTATATGTGTATTACATCTTTGTAGATCAGCTCGGCTTTGGAGGAAGATCCTAGTGGGCAGAAGATGCAACTTGCTTACCGTCTTCAGCAAATCTCTGCTCTTGTTGAGAACAAAGTGATGATCTTTGATAATCTGGTTGTTCCACACAGCAATTTTCCTGTGTTTGAATGAGGATGGGCTTGGGACCAGGAGATCCAAACAGGGATTAGTGACTGTTCCATCTCAGGCTTTCAAAACCTTCTTGCTGCAGAAAACAAATTTTGGGAGATTCAGAATCTTATGTTACCCAATACAACCCTGATCCCATGTACAGCAGATGAACCAGTTTTATCTGACTTTTGCGTAGAACATTTTGCTCTGATAGGCCAATCAATCAGTGCAGCCTCACTGGGATTTCATTAAGTTAAGTGCCTTAACATACCAGAGCAACTCTTTTTAACCTGCTCTTTCCATATGTTCTCCTTACTGTACTGATCTTGTCAGGAGCACCTAAATCCAGCCTGGACGTTGTCAATGTCAGGGTCACTCATGGTCATTTTCTTCTCCTTTATATCTGTCTAATATCTGACAATTCTCAGCTTAAAAATGAGATGGTAAAATAAGATCGTACACTATGACTTTAAGCATCCGGTATGGTGTTGATGGATGGATGTTAACCATATACTGCGCTTGGTGTAGGTGGAATGGATGGATGTTAACCATATACTGCGCTTGATGTAGGGGAATGGATGGATGTTAACCATATACTGGCTTGGTGTAGGGGAATGGATGGATGTTAACCATATACTGCGTTGGTTTAGGTGGAATGGATGGATGTTAACCAATATACTGCGCTTGGTGTAGATGGAATGGATGGATGTTAACCATATACTGCGCTTGGTGTAGATGGAATGGATGGATGGTAACCATATACTGCGCTGGTGTAGGTGGAATGGATGGATGTTAACCAATATACTGCGCTTGGTGTGGTGGAATGGATGGATGTTAACCATATACTGCGCTTGGTGTAGGTGGAATGGATGGATGTTAACCATATACTGCGCTGGTGTAGGTGGAATGGATGGATGTTAACCATATACTGCGCTTGGTGTTGGTGGAATGGATGGATGTTAACCATATACTGTGCTTGGTGTAGGTGGAATGGATGGATGTTAACATATACTGCGCTTGGTGTAGGTGGAATGGATGGATGTTAACCAATATACTGCGCTTGTGAGGTGGAATGTGGATGTTAACCAAATACTGCGCTTGGTGTAGATGGAATGGATGGATGTACCATATAATGCGTGGTGTAGGGGGAATGGATGGATGTTGACCATATACTGCCGTTGGTGTAGGTGGAATGGATGGATGTTAAAATTACTGCGCTTGGTGTAGGTGGAATGGAGGATGTTAACCATATACTGCGTTGGTGTAGGTGGAATGGATGGATGTTAACCCTATATAGCGCTTGGTGTAGGTGGAATGGATGGATGTTAACCATATACTGCGCTTGGTGTAGGTGGAATGGATGTGGTGTTAACCATATACTGCGTTGGTGTAGGTGGAAGGATGGATGTTAACCATATACTGCGCTGGTGTAGGTGGAAAGGATGGACTCTAGTGTGCTGATTTTCTCTAGGTGCCAGGATTATACATACTTAACATAAACAGGCAAAAACTGCCACATGCATCTGTCTGTTTAGACAGACCTGTATAGCTTTTTCGTAAATTATGCAAAGCTGTAAATAGATATAAATGTATTTATTGTCTTTTTATGTTGATTCATTTGCAAATAAAATGATTTTTTTTGAATGGTTGGTAATTCTTGATGTCGCTCAATGGGGCTTCAGTATTCAGACTAGGCCTGCCTACTCTGTACTGATTGTATTGTTTAATAAATCTGAACATGTTCCATAGAGGTAGTAGATCATTGTTTGTTAGTTTAAGCTACCAATGAAAACTTCCTCTTTTTGTGATGTAGAGCACCTTGGGGTGTGTGTGTGGGGTTAATTTGGATATTAAGTTAATTATTACAGTGATGGCCTGGGCTTCTGGTGCACACTATGGAATCTTGGGCCAGGACCCACCAACTTGTTCATGACAATATATATAAAGTGTCACAGTTGGCATACTTTTAAAGGGCATGTTTTAAAGGGTGGTTTTGAACCTCATTTAAGTCATTTCTCCAGAGCGATCAGCTCTTGAGCGATTTTCTTCAAAGGGATTTTTCTGTTTTAAAGGGGTTTGTCTGTTTATTAGGGGAGTGCGTTAAGAAACAAACTAGTTTAAGAGGGTGTAGGTGGAATGGATGGATGTTAACCATATACTGCGCTTGGTGTTGGTGGAATGGATGGATGTTAACCATATACTGTGCTTGGTGTAGGTGGAATGGATGGATGTTAACCATATACTGCGCTTGGTGTAGGTGGAATGGATGGATGTTAACCAATATGTTTAGAACAAGAAAGGGTTTAAGAACAACACTGCTGTTTCTCTGGTCGACAGTTTGGTTGGGGCCACGCATTGTGCATCCTGCCGCATGTATGGGATCTTGGGGGGCTTCTGCGCTGACAGCCGCTCTACTTCCCGGTTGCGGCTCTCAGGCAATTTGGCGTCACGTTGGGCTTTACTGACAGCCGCAACCAGGAAGTGGAGCAGCTGTCAGCCATAGAGAAGGAGCGGCAAGAGACTGGGTCAGGTAAGGAACTTCAGGGGCATCTTTGAAATGTATAGATATTGCAAAAGTGGTTTTGGGGGGTCCTTGAAAGGCATGTCCAGCTTAAAGGGCAGTCCACCCCCAAAACTATAATTTCACCCACTACTGGCCCCACTCTGTAGTGCATAAAAATCTTTACATTACATCCCAGCTCCAAATGGCTGCCCTGCTATGCCCCTCCAAAGTCCCAAAAATGGCCACCAGGAGCCTAGCAGAGTCCATATAGAACTCTGCCTCCTGTCTCTCCCCGGGAGAATTTTGCATGCGCACGCAGCCCTCCCTCCCCTAGTGTAAAACCCTTTGATATATAATAGGTCTCCCCCCCCCAGCCGCTATAATAGATTTTCCAGAGACTCCCCCCGAACTCTACTTACCTTACCTCTCTTCCCGGCGTTCTGTGCGGCTGCGTCCGTGATGGCTGCCTCTCAGCCAATCAGGAACGCGGCTGCCGGTTGGGCCCCCTGCTTGCAGTTTTATGCAAGCAGAGGGCCGGGACATTACGCTGGAGGAAAGAGGGGGAAGGTAAGTAACGTCAGGGAATCTTGGAAAATCTATTATAGCGGTTGGGGCTGGGGGAGGGAGTCACTTATATATCCGAAATTATTAAATGGGGGGGACATGCCCTTAAAAAAAGTAACCTTAGAAATGTTAGAGTGGATCATCATCTGAACCTAATTAATTAGACTTTCTCTCTTTAAACTGCCTTTAAATCTAAACCAAGTCTGGAACTGCCCAGATATAGGAGTTAGGGGTGGGGTGTTATATTTGGATTTACAATGTCACATGATTACTTTTACTTGATGTAGTTCTTTGAATTGAAATTTTTTTTAACCTTCCCAGTCTCATTCAGCCGAACTCAACAATTTGGTTGCACTTCAGGAACTTTACAATTACATCACAAGTACTATGATCAAGTGAGTAGCTTGGGGTGTGGGCTATAAAACAGGGGAGACAATCTAGAGCTAATCTAAATATATATCTATATGTGTATTCACTCTTTGTAGATCAGCTCGGCTTTGGAGGAAGATCCTAGTGGGCAGAAGATGCAACTTGCTTACCGTCTTCAGCAAATCTCTGCTCTTGTTGAGAACAAAGTGACTGATCTTTGATAATCTGGTTGTCCACCAGCAATTTTCCTGTGTTTGAATGAGGATGGGTTGGGACCAGGAGAAATCACAAAGGATTAGTGACTGTTCCATCTCAGGCCTTTCTCAAAACTCTTGCTGCAGAAAACAAATTTTGGGAGATCAGAATTTATGTTACCCAATACAACACCTGATCCCATGTACAGCAGATGAACCAGTTTATCTGACTTTTGGTAGAACATTTTGCTCTGATAGGCAATCAATCAGTGCAGCCTCACTGGGATTTCATTAAGTTAAGTGCCTTAACATACCAGAGCAACTCTTTTTAACCTGCTCTTTCCATATGTTCTCCTTACTGTACTGATCTTGTCAGGAGCACCTAAATCCAGCCTGGACGTTGTAATGTCAGGGTCACTCATGGGCATTTTCTTCTCCTTTATATTCTGTCTAATATCTGACAATTCTCAGCTTAAAATAGGATGGTAAAATAAGATCGTACACTATGACTTTAAGATCCGGTATGGTGTTGATGGAATGGATGTTAACATATACTGCGCTTGGTGTAGGTGGAATGATGGATGGTAACCATATAGCGCTTGATGTAGGGGAATGGATGGATGTTAACCATATACTGCGCTTGGTGTAGGTGGAATGGATGGATGTTAACCATATACTGCGCTTGGTGTAGGTGGAATGGATGGATGTTAACATATACTGCGCTTGGTGTAGTGGAATGGATGGATGTTAACCATATACTGCGCTTGGTGTAGATGGAATGGATGGATGTTAACCATATACTGCGCTTGGTGTAGGTGGAATGGATGGATGTTAACCAATATACTGCGCTTGGTGTAGGTGGAATGGATGGATGTTAACCATATACTGCGCTTGGTGTAGGTGGAATGGATGGATGTTAACCATATACTGCGCTTGGTGTAGGTGGAATGGATGGATGTTAACCATATACTGCGCTTGGTGTTGGTGGAATGGATGGATGTTAACCATATACTGTGCTTGGGGTGGTGAATGGAAGGATTTAACCTATACTGCGCTTGGTGTAGGTGGAATGGATGGATGTTAACCAATATACTGCGCTGGTTGAGGTGGAATGGATGGATGTAACCATATACTGCGCTTGGTGTAGATGGAATGGATGGATGTTTACCATATACTGCGCTTGTGTAGTGGAATGGATGGAGTTGACCATATACTGCGCTGGTGTAGGTGGAATGGATGGATGTTAACCATTATCTGCGCTTGGTGTAGGTGGAATGGATGGATGTTAACCAATACTGCGCTTGGTGTAGGTGGAATGGATGGATGTTAACCATATACTGCGCTTGGTGTAGGTGGAATGGATGGATGTTAACCATATACTCGGCTTGGTGTAGGTGGAATGGATGGATGTTAACCATATACTGCGCTGGTGTAGGTGGAATGGAGGATGTGTGTAACCATATACTGGCTTGGTGTAGGTGGAGGATGGACTCTAGTGTGCTGATTCTCTTAGGTGCCAGGATTATACATTACACATAAACAGGCAAAAACTGCCACGCATCTGTCTGTTTAGACAGACCTGTATAGCTTTTTCGTAAATTATGCAAAGCTGTAAATAGATATAAATGTATTTATTGTTCTTTTTATGTTGATTCATTTGCAAATAAAATGATTTTTTTGAATGGTTGGTAATTCTTGATGTCGCTCACATGGGGCTTCAGTATTCAGACTAGGCCGCCTACTCTGTACTGATTGTATTGTTTAATAAATCTGAACATGTTCCTAGAGTGTAGAGATCATTGTTTGTTTAGTTTAAGCTACCAATGAAAACATTCTCTTTTTGTGAGTAGAGCACCTTGGGGTGTGTGTGTGGGGTTAATTGGATATTAAGTTAATTATTACAGTGATGGCCTGGGCTTTGGTGCACACTATGGAATCTTGGGCCAGGACCCACCAACTTGTTCATGACAATATATAAAGTGTCACAGTTGGCATACTTTTAAAGGGCATGTTTTAAAGGGTGGTTTTGAACCTCATTAAGTCATTTCTCCAGAGCGATCAGCTCTTGAGCGATTTTCTTTCAAAGGGATTTTCTGTTTTAAAGGGGTTTGTCTGTATTTAAGGGGAGTGCGTTAAGAAACAAAAGCGTTTAGAACAAGAAAGGGTTTAAGAACAACACTGCTGTTTCTCTGGTGTGTATTGCTGTGTCTCTGGTGTGTATTGCTGTGTCTCTGGTGTGTATTGCTGTGTCTCTGGTGTGTATTGCTGATGGACAGTTTTGTTGGGGCCACGCATTGTGCATCCTGCCGCATGTATGGGATCTTGGGACAGCCACCCCAAGGGACCTATGTATGTGTCAGATGTGAGTGGGTTGCCCATTTGGAATCTGAGGTCCAGAATTTAAAGGGGAAACTTGCAGCATTGCAGGGCTTGGCAAACCTGGGGGAAATGCAGGTACTGGCAGGTGCCAGTAAACTGGAGGGTGGAGATGGGGCAGATAAGGTGGTAAAGGAAGATAGATTTGTAAGGGTCACCAGGGGAAGTAGGGAATGGAAGGATAGGGGCGCTTCTTCCCAGTTAGTCGATCCCAACAGATTTGCCATTTTAGGCGAAGATGTGGAGGATGATGGCTCGGAAGCAGCATGTATGGAGCGGGCCTTTCCCTTGAGCACCCAGGGGACGGCCATCTCCAATACAAGGGAGGGAGAACTGGGGGCTAGGAAGGATAGGCAGGTGGTAGTGGTAGGGGACTCCATTATGAGAAGGGTAGATAGGGTAATCTGTCGCCAGGACCCTGCATGCCGAACAGTGTGTTGTCTGCCTGGTGCTAGGGTTCGACATGTGGTGGATCGTGTAGACAGATTATTGGGTGGGGATGGGAGTGACCCGGCGGTCTTGGTTCACATTGGTGCCAATGACAAAGTTAGAGGTGGAGGTGAGGTCCTTAAAAATGATTTCCAAGAATTAGGGGCCAAGTTAAAAGCAAGGACCTCAAGGGTAGTGATTTCAGAAATACTACCGCAGCCACGTGCTACGCTAGGGAGGCAACGGGAGCCCAGGAGTATAAATGCGTGGCTAAGAGAGTGGTTTAAGGAGATGGGGTTTGGGTTTTTAGACTGGGCTGACTTTTCTGTTGGCTATAGGCTCTTTAGTAGAGACGGATTGCACCTCAATGGTGATGGTGCAGCTGTTTTGGGGGAGAAGATGGCTAGGGGGTTGGAGGAGATTTTAAACTATGTATGGGGGGGAGGGTACGTGGAACTACACAGGGGTAGATAGAGAAGTTAGGGATCAGGGAGCTATTAACATAACAGAGGATGGAGAAGGGGGAGGGGGGAGCAAAGAGGATAAGGAGGCATGTACGACCATGTATTGAAGTAGATCAATTGATAATCTAAAATGTATGTTTACAAATGCAAGAAGTCTGGCTGGAAAAATCGGGGAGCTTGAAATAATAGCATTAAAGGAAAGGTATGATGTAATTGGTATAGCAGAATCATGGCTTAATGATTCACACGACTGGACAGTAAATATTGAAGGATACTCCTTATTTAGACATGACCGAGTTAATAAGAAAGGAGGAGGAGGATGTATGTATGTCAAACAGGAATTGAAGCCAAATTTAAAGGATGGAATAGATGGGGGAGTAAACGATACAGCAGAAACAATATGAGTGGAACTGTGTACAGGAAGCAAAAAGGTAGGTAAATTAATTGTTGGGGTATGTTATAAGCTGCCAAATGCTGGGGAGGAGGTGGAAATCTCCATATGCAGTTGGCGAAGGCTGCTGGTATGGGGCATGTTCTGGTTATGGGGGATTTTAACTACCCTGACATAGATTGGAGTAAGGGAACTGCCAGCACCTCAAAAGGTATAAAGTTCTTAAATTTCCTATATGAGCATTTTCTTTCATAGATGGTAGAAGTTCCTACTAGACAGAATGTGTTGGATTTGTTGGATCTGGTGATATCTAATAACTCTGAGCTCATTTTGGAAATGAAGGTAATGGGAAGCTTAGGGAATAGTGACCATGATATAGTGTCATTTAGTATAGGTTGCAAAAAACTAAAGTGCACTGGGTTAACAAAAACTTTTAACTTTAGGAAAGCTAATTTTATGCTTTTAAAGGAATCGCTCCTGCTCATAGACTGGGGGGAACTGTTTCTAGGTAAAGATACTGAGCAGATGTGGACCACTTTTAAAGGGATATTAAACTATTACATTTCCAAATCGGTACCTTTAGGTAACAAGTGTAAAAAAATTAGGTCCACTCCTGCATGGCTTAATGCTCAGGTAAAGAGGGAAATGGAAAAAAAGAAAAGGGCTTTAAAATTTTGAAATCAGAGGGAACAGAACAGTCTTACAGGGAGTACAAAAGCTGTAATAAAGATTGCAAGAAAGTAATTAAACTAGCTAAAATAGAAAATGAAATACGGATTGCCGAACAAAGCAAGTCCAACCCCAAAATCATACGATTGGGATTGGTATGTATATGGCCCGTTTTACAGTTCAGCTATAACAATTCAGGTTGACAGAGAGGGCAAGATAATTTTCTTTGTGTAAACCTTATTGTTTGAAATTTCTCTGTGCCGAGATGTGGCAAAGCAAGATAGTCAGGTCTGATAAAGGAGGTGTCAGCTAAGAGAGAGAGGGGGATCTAGAACTTTATGATCTAAGGGACTTTTTTTGGGGGGGGGGGGGTTGGTGCCATTTCACAGACACCCACTAGTATGGTTCAAAATCCACAGAGATCAGGAGATTTAATGCTGTACACATCTCGCGGCACAAAGGAGCACAGAGACCAACAGCTTACCAGAACAACACCCTGCGAACTGTTTGTTTGTGGGCATAACTGTCTCTCTGTACATGTGTGTGTATGTACAGACATGCCAATGACTGTTTCTGCCTGTGTATCTATGCATGTGTCTGTCTTTTCCATAACACAGGGATCATCGCACTACACCGCAAGTCTGATCTTCCCCTGTGATACCACATGAAGCGTGCAGCCTTACCTGTCATTTAGAGCAGAATCGTAAAATCATAATTAATAGTATTATATTATTATTATCGGGCACTTTCATTTTTTAAAAACTTTTCAATGTGTCCGTAAAACTTATTTTAGGGAAACACATTCACTAGATAGTCATTGAAATAAATAGTTCTGCACAACTCTTAGAATGTTTAGAGACGCATCTTGTGGTTATTTTTATTTTGCAGCGTAGCAGAACAGAAAGATGAAAGGATGGGGGCATTATATTAGACATTTAAGATGTGGTGGACGGTATTTATAAAACTTCCTTAAAGGGAATGTCCCCCCCAACTAAAATTTGCCCCACTGTTGAGCCCACTATAAATGTGTTCACTACCTTTCTGTGCTCCTTATGGTTGTCCTGCAGGGCCTTCTAAAAGTCCAGGAAACTGAAGAGTAGGAGCCTTTTTGTAATCCGTATACCTGCCTCTTCCTGCTCCTCTGAGAGGTTTGTGGCATGTGCAGTGGAGCTCTCCCCTCTCCCTCCTGTTCCCTTTTAATAAAGCATGCTTCTCAGCCAAAAATAAAAATGAATAAGATGAAGGAAGTTTCCGCAACCCTAGACAAGTTTAAAACCCCAATATCGGCTCCTAAAGGTACTTGCCAACCCTTGATCCATCAACTCCTTCTGCTGCTTCCACATGAAAGCAGCAAAAGGGTCCGGAGCAGCACCCACATCAGTGATTCACTGGGTCTGGCCCCTTCTTCTGTTCCGAGCAGAAGATTTGGGGATTTTAAACTTATCAAGGCTTAGGATAGGGGGGGATTTCCTTCACCTTATTCATTTTTGTTTTGGGGGTTAGAGATACTCTTTAATGTAAAATATCGATAAAGCTTGTTTATTTTAAATTTGGTATTTGTGCCATATTTAAAATAAACAAGCAGTACATATAATAAAAGCACGAAGCACAACCTTATTTTACAGCGATGTAATAAATAACGATCACCATGTAAAATAATGATTTATGATGCCATACAGGACAGTCCAGTGACCTGGGGTATATTGGGAACTTACTGCACTTTTAGCTTGACATAGATGCTATTTCCTTGTGTCCCCCCAAATGTAAATTGGGGATGGGCTGTGGTACCCTACACACAGAAATTAAAATATTTTACAGAAGCCATTAAAACTTGTGGAGATCTGGACTGGGCTCTTATCAAAACTGGAAGAAGGAAATAAAATAACAAAAATACCACCAGTGAAGGGGGGAGGCATGACGGGAGAAAGAACATGGTCATCCCATATGGCTTTAAAAAAAGCCTAAAAAGCCACTCGACTTATAGTCGAGTCACTAACTTCTTATCCAGTAAGCCGGCACCCACTCGCTCCACTCCACTGTTCTGATGGGTGACATCACTACCCGGCGCCGGTCTCATTTCCTGGCGCCGAGTAGTGTCGTCAGCCACTAGAGCAGTGCAGTGGAGCAGAGCGAGAGGACGCCGGCTTACAAGATAAAAGGTTAGTGTAGACATACTGCACTAATCCTAAATTCTTCTCTGCAGTGATCCCACATGTACCTTTGCTCTGGGGGTGGGGTGGGGGGGACAGTAGTCCCATACAGCCCAATTCTTGCGACTGAAGATGTTTGAAAAACTACAACTCCCAGCATGCTTTATTTGCTGGGAGTTGTAGTTTCCAAACATTTGGAGTGCCAAGGAATGGTTCTGTATTGCTCAAAGCAATACAGAACCAGGAGCATTTTATCTATTGTTAAAAAGTTGCCTTCTGATTCTGTATTGTTTTGAGGCTTTAGTTGCCCTTTATATGGACAGCAGAATTCCCATACAGTAGTCCGATAGAGTTATAGCCATAAAAAGAGTGACATCATATATGCAGTGCAGTGATAAGTGCTGTGAGCTGTACGTGGGGGAGACCAAACAGCAGCTGCACCAACGTATGGCCCAGCACAGAAGAGCCAATTCCAATACCGTGCCTTTTTAAATATGGCCATAGAAGTCTCTCGGCGAGAGAAACCTAAGCTCCATATCCCATTCAGAATGGGCCCTCGGTATGAACAAATTATAGGGGTTACAATGTTTTTTTAGCTCTTTGTTAGAACATCCCCCTTCCTTAGCTATGCATGAGACGGGGGTGTCCAGGAATGTCCAGATTTACACCCTGTCTCCATGTATTCCATCCCAGACAAGTCTCTATAGGCCCTATTTATAAAAGATCGGTATCGTTATCGTAAAATAACGACCGTGTTTTTACCGATAATGACCGTTATTTACCGATATCGGTAAATAACGACCGGTATTTAACGATAATGACCGGTATTTAACGATATCGGTAAATACCGGTCATTATCGGTAAAAACCCGGTCGTTATTTTACGATAACGATCGGTATTTTACGATAACGAAACCGATCTTTTATAAATAGGGCCCTATATTTCACTGCATTGCGGGAACCTGGAAGGTAATGATTCCCGGGCCTCACTGAGCCCAGGGACACTTCTAGGGTTTTTTGCACCGTTGCACGAGTCAAACTTTGTAAAAAGTCCCTTCCAAACTCCTTTAGGTGGTGTGAATATTGCGCAACCACCACAGTGATGTGGGCGTGGCTTTTGATTGTGGGTGTGACCATGGCTAATCACTTGGTATATTCAACCTTTACAAGAGATTTCCAGGCACATAAAATGGTAAAATAAGTGCCCATTCCTCACACAATCCTTCGCTAAATATTTTAGTGTTGGTTTTATGAGAATTTTTTAAACCAATTCTTCCCCCCATTTTTGTCCAGTGAAATATGAAGTGAGACTCGGTTTCCCTTAAAATCGGTGGACGTCAAATCGGAGTTTATTTAATTATTCCCGGGGACTTTTGGCATTTTTGTGCAGCTTGGAAAAGGTCAGTTTTCATAATTTTATTGTTAAAAAAACAAGTGTGTGTATCTCTTTTGGCAAAGATCACCGGTTTAATATGATTACTGTGTATAAATACATTAAAGGGCCATACAATAAACTATCTGGGGCATTGTTCACCAATAGAACATGCAGTGGCGTAGCTAGAAATCGCAGGGCCCCATAGCAAGATTTTGGATGGGGCCCCTCAACCCACAAAAAAATAGTTTGGCGCAGTTTAACCCAACCTGGGCAGTTTTTTTAAAGGGCATGTCCACCCTCCTAAGAAGATTTTAATGTCACATAGTTCAGCCCTACAAACCCCATTTTTGTTTTATGTTTACCTTTCAAAGATGCTCCCAGGCTCAGATATTCTACTTATAAAACCCCCGATTCCTTTGCTGGCGTGGACACCCCTTCTCTGATGCTGTTGCAGGCTGGTTGGTTACGAGCATGCACAGAAGCAGAGGAGACTTGTTCTCTAACCGGCTTCAGCCATTGGCTGTAATATCACTATCACGGATGAAGAGAGGAGCCGTGTATTTTTAAGTAGAATATCTGAGCCTTGGAGGCTCTCTGCACAAGCGTGCCTTCCTATTGGCCTCGTCGCCGACGGGGAGGAGGGGGCGGAGCCTACCAGAGCAGCGTTGCTGCAACATGCTGCTGTAGGTTTCGTGAATCCCGGGGTGAATCCCGGGATGAGCGGTTCAGGTCCTCACCCTGGGTAAAAGCTACTGCACAAAGATCTGGAGCGGAGGGAAGGTGAGTATAATTGTCCTTTAAGTAAAACGAAAAGGGGGTTTGTGGGACTGACCTACGTGACGTAAAAATTTTCTTAGGAGGGTGGACATGTCTGCAGAGGACCTGGTAGGGCCCCTTTGGCTCTGGGCCCCATAGCAGTTGCTATGGTGATCCCTACGCCCCTGAGAACATGTCAGAGGACACGTGGACATCCCTTAAGACTTGAAGAAAAAAGGTTTAGGCTTCAAGTTGCGAAAGGGTTTTTTATGTGGTTGTACGTTGTAATGGCAGGTTCATTGGTCAGTTAAAAAAAAAGCTGGATGAGTTTCTGCAAACAAGGAATGTTGCAAGTTACTGGTATTGATACATAAAGTAGAGTTGATCAGGATTTCCGATTGCCACTTGGAGTCAGGAAGGAATTTTTTCCCCCTACATACATTTGGTGGGTTTTTTTTGCCTTCCTCTGGATCAACAGTTAGGCAGGAAATGAGGATATTGCTAGATGGGTTGGACTGGATGGACATATGTCTTTATTCAACCTCAAATACTATACTATACTAAACTATACTATACTATACTATAGCAGGAAGTGAACTTACGATCTGTGCTGATCACAAGTTCACTTTCTTAACTAGACCACCAGGGATGTTTGTGGGAATAACAGGAGAAGTCCCCGGCATCAGAGGACGTCCTCTGACATCTTACCGCTGATGCTCTGCAGGGAAACAGGTTCCCAGCACTACAGAGGTATATTACCAGTGATCCCCACATTGGTTTCAGGAGAAACCGGTTGGGTGTCGTTTTTGGGTGTTGGTTTTTTTTTAAAGGGGTCGTTTCCCCCCCCTCTGCTGCCTTTCCCTTTATCCCAGAGGTGCCGCCTGAGACAAATGTCTCACTCTGCCTTTTTAGAGAAGTGGCCCTGGTAAAGCCTCTATTTAGGTTTTCATTTTGGAGTTACAAGGTGGAACCAAAACTAATGATTTGCTTTTTGGAAAGTTGCAGGCCCTGAAAAGTAGGAGTTAGTTAACCCCATGCTAACCTGATATTACATCAGGAAGCCAGGATTTAAAGGGCATGTCCACCCCCAAAACTATAATCCCCCCAACTACTGGCCCCACCATGTAGTGTAGTTTAATCCTTACCTCACATCCCAGCTCCATAGGGTTCTCCTGTAAACCCCCCCAAAGTCCCAAAACTAACCACCAGGAGGATAGCAGGGCTCTGCCTGCTATCTTGCCTCCGGTAGATATTTGCCATGCGCACTGCAGCCCTTCTCCCCCCTCCCTCCCCCTCCCTCTCCCTCCCGTTCTACTATCCCTCCCCCTAGCGCAAAACCCCCTTAATATGCTGCTCCCCCATGTCCCCCAGCCCCAACTGCATATTTTTTTTTTCAAAAAGCTCCCCAAACTGCCGCTCAGCCAATCACAGACGCGACTGCCGGTCCCGCCCCTCTGCTTGCATTCTCGCAAGCAGAGGGCCGGCAGTGCGGCGGGGGAACGAGGGGAGGTAAGTAAGAGTTTGGGGGGCTTTCTGAAAAAAATATTTATTTTTTCTTTTTTTTGCCCGTTATAACATCTCCCTATCAATGCAGCATTTTATCTGCCACTAAATATCCAGATCTGCTCAGAAATGGCTACAACTTGTGAAAGTAGCCGAACATCTGTAAAACCTGGGGAATTCTAATTGAGAGATCAAGTGCATTTTCTTATAGTTCATATTAATGGAGGTTTTGTTGAGAGACAATTCAAGGCAATTTTTATCATAATGATATCATGAATAATGGTTGGAATGGGCGGTATAGCGGCATTGCTGGGTGGGGTGTGTATAGGCCCCTCCCACATTTTAACCATTTATTAGGTTTGGTAGGTATTATTATTATTATTATTGTGGATTTATATAGTGCCAACATCTCCTGTAGCGCTTTACAATTACATGGATACATTAGGACAAATTGTGAGGCTTCCCATGTTGCCTATACAGTTTCACATTTCAAATGGTATCAGAAGAGTGCCCTCTGCTGTTGCCGTCTGCTTGTAGGGGAATTCTGGGAGAGGGCCACTGGTTGCCTATTTCTGTCATAGGAGCCTTGATAGACTTTATTTTGAGATAAGAAGCTGAATGTTTAAAGGCGTTTGGAGAAATTATTTTATTAATATTGTATTTTCTATTTAGTCTCCTCTTTTTAATTAAAGTCATCAATATGGCAATGGGGCAAGTAGGTGGCACCTTACAATTTCAGGTGCCTAGCCATTTCTTTGTATTAAGATGACTTTCACTTTTTCACCACTAGAGGCAGCTCCTGTTTCAATAATCAGCTTCGCATTTTTTACACCTGGATAGAACAGCCAATAGAGATCAGTGGAATATTTTTAGAAATCAGAACCAATTATTTATGGCTGTACAATACAATGTGGTACTAAAGTACCACAATGGTATTGTATACTCGATCGTACAATTACAATCGGGATCGTAATTGTACGGCCGTGATATATTGCATATTATTAATATATTGCATGCAGTTTAAAGCATTTTTGCACTGCAATTTTCTGTGCCTGCTGTAGCTTTTTGTGCATTTTGGGGTTAAATGCCATAAAAATGCTTAACGCTGTGTTTTTCCTCTTCAGATTGATAGCACATGCACGATTGCACCTCTATACGTAAACCCCACGGTGTACTCTTTCATTATTTGTTTATGAATGGCACAAGCCTTTAGAAGGATTGAAGAGGATCTTTGGCTACAATGAAATTTGAGAACACAAGCTCTATCTGATGGCGTTTAGTAGTGCTGTGTACTTAGTGATCCCCAGAGTTTTCATCATGTTACTAGATGATGAGATCACCACAACGCAAATGACCGACCCTGCTGAAATTAGTTAGATCCTTTACCCACATTCATATACTTTCCCTCCCTCCCAAGTGAATCCTCCAACAGCTCCGCACCGCTTCAGCAATTCTTACCAATGCACCAAAATAAATCTCCAATTTAAATCAGATATTTTAATTTGGCCTTTGCCAAGAAAGCCATTTGATTTATTAGCATCAGATCTGAGAGATGAGCTTAACATAAATGTCATTAAAGGACAATTATACTTACCATTTCCCTGATCCACTCCTGCAAAGTACCTAGGGTGAGGACCTAAAAAGCTAAGTCCTCAGCTCTGGGTACTTTACAGAAGTCCTGCACTACTTACTTGTAATCTCCCTCGTTGCTCCGGTTGGATCCTCCCCACTGGCACTGTCAGTGACAGTCCGGGAGGCAGCCAATGGGAAGACACGCCTCCTTGCAGAGCGCGTCTTCCCATTGGCTGCCTCGTGACCTGTCACTCAAAGTGCCAACGGGGAGGATCGGACCGGAGCGACGGGGGAGATCACAAGTAAGTAAAGTACCCAGAGGTGAGGACTTAGCATTTTAGGTCCTCACCCTGGGTACTTTGCAGGAGTGGGGGGAAAGGAACTAGGGGGAGGTGAATATAATTGTCCTTTAAGGACACAGCAACCTGAAAACAAGATTTATAAGGCAGATTATTCCTGGGTAATTCTTTCAGCGTTCATTGATAAGATTAGATTTTGCAGGTTTTATTTTCTAGATTATATCACATGTGACACATCCAAGCAAAATACAACCTGGAGTAGACTGTCAATTAAGAATAAACTGATATAGAGGCATTTTGTTCTGTTCCTTAAGGCTGGGTACACACAAAGGGACTATTTGTCCCAACCGAGCACTCACTACAATCGAGCTCTTGGCCGGGAAAAATGTCTGTCGAAAATGTCTGTCGGGTGTGGCAAACTCGTCCATGGCCGAAAGTGTGAATGATCGGTTGTGCGGTCCCACAGGGAACTGCACGATCGATCAGAATTTACCAACATGTCCGATCGTCCATTCAATCCGGACAAACGAACAATCGAGGTTGTTTGCGGCCAGCCGCCCCACACCAGCAGATATTTTTGGCCAACCAAACATTTTGTGTATACTTTTTTAATAACATTAAATTACAAAAACAAATGCTCAGTCTGTTTTCCTGACCTGTAATAATAATATAATATTGTGTGGGAGCTGAGCAGTAAGGCAAAACTATAGTATAACAAACTATAGTAAAACAAACTATAGACGTTTTTCAAAATCTAACCTGAAACGCTAAAGTTATGAACTCTTAAATGACAACAAAGTGGGAGATTAATTACAGTGCCATGTAATAAAAGTTCTTATCGTTGAAAATGGTGCTATTTTTGCCCCAACCAATCGGATATTAGCTTTCAAATGTTAAATAACATCTGATCAAAATTAGCACCGTTTTAACGATAAGAACTTTTATTACATCGTCCTGTAAATATTTTGCTCCAATGGTCCTATCACCCATATAATTATAGATTTAAAGGGGAAGTAGTTTATTTTGGGGTTTAGTAGTTCTTTAAAATGGTTGGAAGTAAATTTGTAATGATGTCCTTTGTCCTCATGCTTTTATATGGCCACGGTGATGTCAATTAATCACTCATTTGTACCTTAATTCAAACGATAAATGTTTTTTGTCACTCAAATAAGAAAACATTAAAGAAAAAATCAGCATAATAACATTATATAGAATCCCAGGATTAATGTTCAGTGTAAACAAGTAAGGTTTACTTCCCCTTTTAGCAACAGGAAGGCAACCCCCCCCCCCGTGACAAAACAGAATGGGAAGGATGGAGACAGTCGAAGCTGCGTCCGGATGGCTCCAAGGGCTGTTGCCATGGCTACCACGTGCAAAGTTGGGAACAATCTTAAAATGTATCAAAACCTCAGGAAACTAAGACAGGAACTGTCACTGGTGTGTGTGTGGTTCAGAATAGACTATAGCATCTTATGCTAAATGGAAGTTTATACAAAATTTTGCTCAGAAAACTAACAAAAGTATTACACTTTCTGTATCATGTCAGACTGTTAAAAATTATTTCAGGATTAGATATAAACTGGTAATTTATCTTGGATTTATAGGTTAACTAGAGCAGCATCATGACAGCATAAGGCTTTCCAAGGCTGCTGGGAGTTGTAGTTTTACAGCCCATGGAAAGCTGTAGGCTAAGATATTAAGCCCCATACAGTCTTTAAAAAGCAATTTTACAAAAGACCACACAAAGAATACTGTCATTGTACATTATCCCATACACTATATTAAGAACTAGAGAGGGAAAGTTTAATTATAAACTTTGAATTTGGCTTGAAAGGGAATGTGTGCGTGTCTATGCTGCAGGTATTAAAACTCAATAATCTTGCAATGGCAATGAAAGAGGATGCTGGTTTTTTTATAGTTACCCTTGAAGTATGGCTGTCTTGGGAATGGAAAGGTAGGTCAGTAGGTGAGTGTGGCTGTGTCAGGTTGGGGGGTAAAAAATTTAACTTTTTGATTATTGATCAAAATTTGTTTTTTGACTATAGTTACCCTTTAAGTATGACTGCCACAGGAATGAAAGGGTAGGTCAGTGGGTGTGTGTAGCTGTGTCAGGTTGGGGGGTGAAAAATGAAACTTTTTGATGATTGATCAAAATATGTTTTTTACTATAGTTACCCTTTAAGTATAGCTGACACACAAATGGAAAGGTAGGTCAGTAAGTGTGTGTACCTGTGTCAGTTTGGGGGGTAAAAAATGAAACTTTTTGATTATTGATCAAAATGTTTTTTTTTTTACTATAGTTACCCTTTAAGTATAGCTGACGCATGAATGGAAAGGTAGGTCATTAAGTGTGTGTATCTGTGTCAGTTTGGGGGGGGGTAAAAAAATGAAACTTTTTGATTATTGATTAAAATTTGTTTTTTGACTATAGTTACCCTTTAAGTATGACTGCCACAGGAATGAAAGGGTAGGTCAGTGAGTGAGTGCACCTATGTCTGATTGGGTGGGGTTAAAAAAAACTTTTTTTAGCTATAGTTAAAGGATAGGGGAATAGATTCAAGAAAAAGAAATATTATTCTCCCTCTTTACAAGGCACTGGTAAGGCCTCGTTTGGAATATGCGGTGCAGTTCTGGAATCCCATATACAAAAGGGACATCTTTGAAATGGAAGAAGTTCAGAGAAGGGCAACTAAAATAATAGGGAATGGAGGGGCTTGACTATGCAGGTAGATTAGACAAGTTAGGGTTGTTTTAATAGAGAAGCAACATTTGCATGGGGATATGATTACTTTATACAAATATATTAATGGGCCATACAGTAAGTTCTCTGGTGCATTGTTTGCTAATCGGTCATATCAGAGGACGCGTGGACATCAAAAAAGTTTTATCTTCAGGTTAGGAAAGGTTTCTTTACAGTGAGAATGGTGAAACTGTGGTAATGGCAAGTTCATTGAATAGCTTTAAAAGTGGGATAGATACAGTTCTTAAAACTAAATAATATTGAGAATTACTGGTATTAATACATATACTGTAGTTCTGGTTGGTACAGGGATACTAAATAATATTGAGAATTACTAGTATTAATACATATACTGTAGTTCTGGTTGGTACAGGGATACTATATAATATTGAGAATTACTAGTATTAATACATATACTGTAGTTCTGGTTGGTACAGGGATACTAAATAATTTTGAGAATTACTGGTATGAATACATATACTGTAGTTCTGGTTGATCCAGAGATACTTTCTGATTTCTGTTTGGAGTCAGGAAGGAATTCCCCACCTTCTTAACTGTGTTTTTTTTTTTTTGCCTTCCTCTGGATCAGCCGTTAGGTAGGGTTAAAAAGGAGGGTAAAAAGGTTGGACTTGATGGACGTATGTCTTTATTTAACCTCAATTACTATGTTACTATATATTGGTGTGTGTACCTGTGTCACGTTAGGGGGTATGTGTTTTTGCATGTGTGACTATAAAACTAACTTTTATTAATTATTGATCAAATTTATTTTTTGACTGTAGTTACCCTTTAAGTATGGCTGCCATGGGAATGGAAGGGTAGATCAGTAGGTGGGTGAACCAGTGTCTGTTTGGGGGTTGAGGGTATCAGTGTTTGTGTTTATGACCATGAAACTAATTGTTTTGATCACATAACCCTTAAACCTCAAAAATATCCACATTTGAGGATTATTCCCATTACAGCCTATGGGAAAAAATGTCCCAAAATTCGCCGATAACATGGTACCGCTTCCACGGATTCCTTAGCTATGTAATAGCACATTGTAGAGTGCAGTGTAGAGATCATTGCCGATTCACGGTCTGTTCATCGCTGGCCAGGGTGTCTATGCGAAGGGGTTAACGGTCATGGCTGTACATGTTTTCAATCGGGCACCTTGTCCTAGCTGTTCGCCTATCAGTGCAATATCAGGAAGCTTCATTTCCCTTTTACGAGCAAGTAAACCTGTCCCGGAAGCAGCTTGCAGGATGTTGGTGTGTGTGGAGGAAAAGGGAGTCTGTGGGAACGGAAGCATGAACCCGGGCATCCCTGCACCCTTTCGCCTCTTCTCAATGCTTTGAAACCTCTCTGCCAGAAGTATTAAATGACATTGTCCTCAGTTCCCTTACTGTCCACTGAGAAATAAGTATCAGGGCTTGAAGCTGTTCTCCCAGAGCGATATATAATAGAAAACAAACAAATTCTATCTATGCTGGTTTCAATAATCTCCTGACAGGCCATGTACCTACCTACTATACTGGTGTGTATGTGTTTCTTATACAGCATTAAATATTATGCTGTCCTTTACAATTATTTAATTTATTTAAATCAGGCCCTGCCCAAAGAGCCTACAATCCAATTACTATCTTACATACACAACCTTGGTAAGTCTTTATGGTGGTGGGGGAAACTGGACTTACCCTCATTCCTACTGTGCTGGTACATGATCGAACGGAAATTACCGCAGTCAATCTGCACATTGCTTGAGGATCCAATGTGATCCATACCATTTATACCATTTTCAAAATTAGCAGTGCAATCCAGCAGTGGAGCATCTCTTTCCATAGTTACTAACCTGTACAATACTGCTGAGCACAGAAGTGGATAAGGATACAAAGTCAAGGTGGCATAGTTGGGGTATAGTTGGTATGCGTGCACCCGTCCCTTCATGCTAATTCTCAGGGACCCCAAATACCTCATACATCTTCAGTACCTTTCAGATGAAATATGTCTTCATTAGAATCAACTATTTTCCATTGAATACAATGACACAAACACAAAGCAGCAAAAAGATAATGAATTATTCAACTGCACCTAAAAATATGCTGTTTTGATTGACAATAGCATATAAAACATTTCTCAACAGTTATATGAATTAAGGAGATTAAAGAAAATGGCAGCCTGATAGTATTGTATGATATAGTATAATAAAGACATACATCCAGACTCCATCTAGTCCAAACTACTCAGCAATACCCACATTTCCTGCCTCACAGTTGATCAAGAGGAAGGGGGAAAAAAAAAAAAACAGTATGAAGGGGGGAAAAAATTCCTTCCTAGTTGCAAGTGGCATTCGGAAATATGGATCAAGTTTATGTATCAATACCAGTAACATGCAACATTCTTTATTTTTAGAAACTCATTAAGCTTTTTTTTTTTAAAATGCAATGAACCTGCCATCACCACGTTCAATGGAAGACAGTTCCATAGTTTTACCATCCTCACAGTAAATAAATCTTTCTGAACTTGAAGCCTAAACATCTAAACTGTTAGACATAGAAAAAGAAGGGCATTTAATCATTTGATGGTTGTATGGAAACCATCAAATGATTTGATGGAAAATAAGTTTGAAAATAAGGATTGTTTGTGCTGTGTTAAAGGGTATGTCCACCCTTAAAACTATTTTTTGATATGTATTCCCCCTGGTCTCCCAGCCCCAACGCTTCATTTTTATGTTTAGAAGTGCCCCAAACTTTTACTTACCTCCCCTCTTTCCTCCCCCGCCTGCCGGCCCTCTGCTTGCGAAAAATGCAAGCAGAGGGACGGGACCGGCAGTCGCGTCTGTGATTGGCTGAGCGGCAGCCAATCATGGACGCGGCTGCCGGTCATTCAGTGCAGCGGGGAAAGAGGGCAGGTAAGTAAAAGTTTGGGCACTTTCTAAACATAAAATGAAGCAGTTGGGGCTGGGAGACCAGGGAGAATACATAATCAAAGGGGATTTATGCTAGGGGAGGGAATCCGGGGGGAGGGAGGGAGAAGGGCTGCAGTAGCATGCCAAACTTCTCCCGGAGGCCAGGTATGAGGCAGAGTCCTAATGGACTCTGCTATCCTCCTGGTGGGCAGTTTTTGGGACTTTGGGGGGGACTACAGGAGAACCATATGGAGCTGGGATGTGAGGTAAGTATTAAACTACCTACATGATGGGGCCAGTAGTGGGGGGGATTATAGTTTTGGGGGTGGACATGCCCTTTAAGGAGAGTATGTGCAGGACTGTGTGTGCAGTAAGCAGATTAATATTTCTTTCTTCCAATTAAAGGGGTGCACTGGGCTTCTATATTCTAGAATTGCAACTGTTGTAATCACAAACAGGTTGTGAAGGGGTTTATAAGTGTTTTGTTTTTTCCCTCTCTTCCTGGCTCTTGCACTAATTGGTGTGGGGGCTGGGGCCTATTAGTTAAATAGGACTCCCATTGGTTGGACCTGTGGTTTGGACCTAACAAAAGGAAGTTTCCTGTGAGTGAAACGTGTATAAAGTCCCTTGCTCTAAAGGACCT
Organism: Hymenochirus boettgeri; assembly: GCA_019447015.1. Lineage (NCBI taxonomy): Eukaryota > Metazoa > Chordata > Amphibia > Anura > Pipidae > Hymenochirus > Hymenochirus boettgeri. The sequence goes on along the minus strand of CM033476.1, from coordinate 142,461,869 downwards.
TGATCTCAAGGACATAGAAAAAGGACATTTAATCATTTGATGGTTGTATGGTGTGTGTGAAAGTTTGAAAATAATTTTGAAAATAAGGATTGTTTGTGCTGTGTTAAGGACTGTGTGTGCAGTAAGCAGATGAATCTTTCTTTCTTCCATTTAAAGGGGTGCACTGGGCTTCTATATTCTAGTATTGCACCTGTTGTAATCGCAAACAGGATGTGAAGGGGTTAATAAGGACATAGAAAAAAGACATTGAAACAAGAAGGGCAATTTAACAAGGTTTGTGCGTCACTGTGCTGGTGTTGTGTATTAGAAGGGACAGTTTTGTCGGTACCATTCAATGTGCATCCTGCCACATGTATAGGAACCTGGAGCAGACCTTCCAGGGGACCTAGGTCTGTGTCAGGTGTGAGTGGGTTGCCCGTTTGGAAGCTGAGGTGGAGTGTCTAAGGGGGTAGCTTGCAGCATTGCAGGGATTGGCAAATCTGGGGGGACAGCAGGCACTGGCTGGGGCCAGTATAGAGGTGGGTGGAAATGGGCAGGGAGGGTAATTTTGTTAGGGTTACTAGGGGAAGTGGGGGATGGAAGGGTATGGTTGCTTCTTCCCAGATTGCCCATCCCAACAGATTTGCCGTCTTAGGTGATGAAGTGAAGGAGGACAGCTTTACAGTTTGGAATTAACATGTATGGAGGGGGCTAGTCCCTGGAGCACCCAGGGGACTGTCATCTCTGATACAAGGGAGGAGGAACTTAGGATCAGGAATGCTAGGCAGGTGGTAGTGGTAGGGGACTCCATTATAAGGAAGGTATATAGGGTAATACCCTACATGCCAAAATGTGTTGCCTGCCTGGTGCTAGGGTTTCAGCTTTTGGTGGATCTTGTAGACAGATTATTGGGTGGGGACGGGTGTGACCCGGCGGACTTGGTTCACATTGGTGCCAATGACAAAGTTAGAGGAGGAGGTGAGGTCCTTAAAAATGATTTCCGAGAGCTAGGGGCCAAGTTAAAAGCAAGGACCAACAGGGTAGTGTTTTCAGAAATACTACCGCAGCCACGTGCTAAGCCAGGGCTGCAGCGTAGCTTAGTAGCATTAATGCGTGGCTAAGAGGGTGGTGTAAGGAAGAAGGGTTTGGGTTTATAGAGAACTGGGCAGACTTTGCTGTCGGCTACATGCTCTTTAGTAGGGATAGGTTGCACCTCATTGATGGCAGTGAAGCTTTTTTAGGGGAGAAGTGGGTTGGAGATTTTAAACTAGGTTTGGGGGGGAGGGTATTGGCAGTCTCACTGGGATAGATAGCCCAGGAGGAAAGCAGGGTGTAGATAGGCCAGTGGTGGGTGGAAAGGGAGGTGGGGCTAGCATAGGGATAGGGTTTAAAGTGTATTAAAGTGTATGAATAAATTACAGGATCATAATCTAAAATGTATGTTTGCAAATACGAGAAGCCTGGCTGACAAAATGGGTGAATTGGAAATTATGGCGTTGAATGAAAAGTATGAATTAGCCACGCATTAATGCTACTAAGCTACGCTGCAGCCCTGGCTTAGCACGTGGCTGCGGTAGTATTTCTGAAAACACTACCCTGTTGGTCCTTGCTTTTAACTTGGCCCCTAGCTCTCGGAAATCATTTTTAAGGACCTCACCTCCTCCTCTAACTTTGTCATTGGCACCAATGTGAACCAAGTCCGCCGGGTCACACCCGTCCCCACCCAATAATCTGTCTACAAGATCCACCAAAAGCTGAAACCCTAGCACCAGGCAGGCAACACATTTTGGCATGTAGGGTATTACCCTATATACCTTCCTTATAATGGAGTCCCCTACCACTACCACCTGCCTAGCATTCCTGATCCTAAGTTCCTCCTCCCTTGTATCAGAGATGACAGTCCCCTGGGTGCTCCAGGGACTAGCCCCCTCCATACATGTTAATTCCAAACTGTAAAGCTGTCCTCCTTCACTTCATCACCTAAGACGGCAAATCTGTTGGGATGGGCAATCTGGGAAGAAGCAACCATACCCTTCCCATCCCCCACTTCCCCTAGTAACCCTAACAAAATTACCCTCCCTGCCCATTTCCACCCACCTCTATACTGGCCCCAGCCAGTGCCTGCTGTCCCCCCAGATTGCCAATCCCTGCAATGCTGCAAGCTACCCCCTTAGACACTCCACCTCAGCTTCCAAACGGGCAACCCACTCACACCTGACAACAGACCAGGTCCCCTGGAAGGTCTGCTCCAGGTTCCTATACATGTGGCAGGATGCACATGAATGGTACCGACAAAACTGTCCCTTCTAATACACACACCAGCACAGTGACGCACAAACCTTGTTAAATTGCCCTTCTTGTTTCAATGTCTTTTTCTATGTCCTTATTAACCCCTTCACATCCTGTTTGCGATTACAACAGGTGCAATACTAGAATATAGAAGCCAGTGCACCCCTTTAAATGGAAGAAAGAAAGATTATCTCTTACTGCACACACAGTCCTTAACACCACAAACAATCCTTATTTTCAAAATTATTTTCAAACTTTCACACACACCACATCCCATCAAATGATTAAATGTCCTTTTTCTATGTCCTTGAGATCAAGGTCCTTTAGGCAAGGGACTTTATACACGTTTCACTCACAGGAAACTTCCTTTTGTTAGGTCCAAACCACAGGTCCAACCAATGGGAGTCCTATTTAACTAAGGCCCCACCCCACACCACAATTAGTGCAAGAGCCAGGAAGAGAGGAAAAAAACAACACTTATAAACCCCTTCACAACCTGTTTGTGATTACAACAGTTGCAATTCTAGAATATAGAAGCCCAGTGCACCCCTTTAATTGGAAGAAAGAAATATTAATCTGCTTACTGCACACACAGTCCTGCACATACTCTCCTTAAAGGGCATGTCCACCCCCAAAACTATAATCCCCCCCACTACTGGCCCCATCATGTAGTGTAGTTTAATACTTACCTCACATCCCAGCTCCATATGGTTCTCCTGTAGTCCCCCCCCAAAGTCCCAAAAACTGCCCACCAGGAGGATAGCAAAGTCCATATAGGACTCTGCCTCATACCTGGCCTCCGGGAGAAGTTTGGCATGCGTACTGCAGCCCTTCTCCCCCTCCCTCCCCCTCCGGATTCCCTCCCCCTACATAAATCCCCTTGATATAGTATTCTCCCTGGTCTCCCAGCCCCACTGCTTCATTTTTATGTTTAGAAAGTGCCCCAAACTTTTACTACCTGCCTCTTTTCTCCGCTGCACTGAATGACCGGCAGCCGCGTCCATGATTGGCTGCCGCTCAGCCAATCACAGACGCGACTGCCGGTCCCGTCCCTCTGCTTGCATTTCTCGCAACAGAGGGCCGGCAGCGGCGGTGGAGGAAAGAGGGGAGGTAAGTAAAAGTTTGGGGCACTTTCAAACATAAAAATGAACGGTTGGGGCTGGGAGACCAGGGGGAATACTATATCAAAAAATAGTTTTAAGGGTGGACATACCCTTTAACAACACACAAACAATCCTTATTTTCAAACTTATTTTCCATCAAATCATTTGATGGTTTCCATACAACCATCAAATGATTAATGCCCTTCTTTTTCTATGTCTACTTTTTAGATGTTTAGGCTTCAAGTTCAGAAAGATGTTATTTACTGTGAGGATGGTAAAACTATGGAACTGTCTTCCATTGAACGTGGTGATGGCAGGTTCATTGCATTTTAAAAAAAAAAACTTAATGAGTTTCTAAAAATAAAGAATGTTGCATGTTACTGGTATTGATACATAAACTTGATCCATATTTCCGAATGCCACTTGCAACTAGGAAGGAATTTTTTCCCCCCTTCATACTTTTTTTTTTTTTCCCCCTTCCTCTTGATCAACTGTGAGGCAGGAAATGTGGTATTGCTGAGTAGTTTGGACTAGATGGAGTCTGGATGTATGTCTTTATTAACTATATCATACAATACTATCAGGCTGCCATTTTTCTTAATCTCCTTAATTCATATACTGTTGAGAAATGTTTTATATGCTATTGTCAATCAAAACAGCATATTTTTAGGTGCAGTTGAATAATTCATTATCTTTTTGCTGCTTTGTGTTTGTGTCATTGTATTCAATGGAAAATAGTTGATTCTAATGAAGACATATTTCATCTGAAAGGTACTGAAGATGTATGAGGTATTTGGGGTCCCTGAGAATTAGCATGAAGGGACGGGTGCACGCATACCAACTATACCCCAACTATGCCACCTTGACTTTGTATCCTTATCCACTTCTGTGCTCAGCAGTATTGTACAGGTTAGTAACTATGGAAAGAGATGCTCCACTGCTGGATTGCACTGCTAATTTTGAAAATGGTATAAATGGTATGGATCACATTGGATCCTCAAGCAATGTGCAGTATTGACTCGGTAATTTCCGTTCGATCATGTACCAGCACAGTAGGAATGAGGGTAAGTCCAGTTTCCCCCACCACCATAAAGATTACCAAGGTTGTGTATGTAAGATAGTAATTGGATTGTAGGCTCTTGGGCAGGGCCTGATTTAAATAAATTAAATAATTGTAAAGGACAGCATAATATTTAATGCTGGTATAAGAAACACATACACACCAGTATAGTAGGTAGGTACAGGCCTGTCAGGAGATTATTGAAACCAGCATAGATAGAATTTGTTTGTTTTTATTATATATCGCTCTGGGGAGAACAGCTTCAAGCCCTGATACTTATTTCTCAGTGGACAGTAAGGGAACTGAGGACAATGTCATTTAATACTTCTGGCAGAGAGGTTTCAAAGCATTGAGAAGAGGCGAAAGGGTGCAGGGATGCCCGGGTTCATGCTTCCGTTCCCACAGACTCCCTTTTCCTCACACACACCAACATCCTGCAAGCTGCTTCCGGGACAGGTTTACTTGCTCGTAAAAGGGAAATGAAGCTTCCTGATATTGCACTGATAGGCGAACAGCTAGGACAAGGTGCCCGATTGAAAACATGTACAGCCATGACCGTTAACCCTTCGCATAGACACCCTGGCCAGCGATGAACAGACCGTGAATCGGCAATGATCTCTACATGCACTCTACAATGTGCTATTCATAGCTAAGGAATCCGTGGAAGCGGTACCATGTTATCGGCGAATTTTGGGACATTTTTTCCATAGGCTGTAATGGGAATAATCCTCAAATGTGGATATTTTTGAGGTTAAGGGTTATGTGATCAAAACAATTAGTTTCATGGTCAAAACACAAACACTGATACCCTCAACCCCCAACAGACACTGGTTCACCCACCTACTGTATCTACCCTTCCATTCCCATGGCAGCCATACTTAAAGGGTAACTACAGTCAAAAAATAAATTTGATCAATAATTAATAAAAGTTAGTTTTATAGTCACACTGCAAAAACACATACCCCTAACGTGACACAGGTACACACACCAATATATAGTAACATAGTAATTGAGGTTAAATAAAGACATACGTCCATCAAGTCCAACCTTTTTACCCTCCTTTTTAACCCTACCAACGGCTGATCCAGAGGAAGGCAAAAAAAAAAACAACAGTTAAGAAGGTGGGGAATTCCTTCCTGACTCCAAACAGAAATCAGAAAGTATCTCTGGATCAACCAGAACTACAGTATATGTATTATACCAGTAATTTCTCAAAATTATTTAGTACCTGTACCAACCGAACTACAGTAATGTATTAATACTTAATTCTCAATATTATATAGTATCCCTTACAACCAGAACTAACGTATATGTATTAATACTAATTCTCAATATTATTAGTATCCCTGTACCAACCAGAACTACATATATGTATTAATACCAGTAATTCTCAATATTATTTGTTTTAAGAACTGTATCTATCCCACTTTTAAAGCTATTCAATGAACTGCCATTACCACAGTTTCACACATTCTCACTGTAAAGAAACCTTTCCTAACCTGAAGATAAAACTTTTTTGATGTCCACACGCGTCTCTGATATGACCGATTAGCAAACAATGCACCAGAGAACTTACTGTATGGCCCATTAATATATTTGTATAAAGTAATCATATCCCCATGCAAATGTTTCTCTATTAAAACAACCCAAATTGTCTAATCTCCTGCATAGTCAAGCCCCCCATTCCCTATTATTTTAGTTGCCCTTCTCTGAACTTCTTCCATTTCCAAAGATGTCCCTTTTGTATATGGGATTCCAGAACTGCACCGCATATTCCAAAGAGGCCTTACCAGTGCCTTGTAAAGAGGGAGAATATATTTCTTTTTCTTGATCTATTCCCCTATCCTTTAACTATAGCTAAAAAAAGTTTTTTTAACCCACCCAATCGACATAGGTGCACTCACTCACTGACCTACCCTTTCATTCTGTGGCAGTCATACTTAAAGGGTAACTATACAAAAAACAAATTTTAATCAATACAAAAGTTTCATTTTTTACCCCCCCCAACTGACACAGATACACACCTTAATACCTACCTTTCCATTCATGCGTCAGCTATACTTAAAGGTAACTATAGTAAAAAAACATTTTGTCAATAATCAAAAGTTTCATTTTTACCCCCCAACTGACACAGTACACACACTTACTGACCTACCTTTCCATTTGTGTGTCAGCTATACTTAAAGGGTAACTATAGTAAAACAATTTTGATCAATCATCAAAAAGTTTCATTTTTCACCCCCCAACCTGACACAGCTACACACACCCACTGACCTACCCTTTCATTCCTGTGGCAGTCATACTTAAAGGGTAACTATAGTCAAAAAAACAAATTTTAATCAATAATCAAAAGTTTCATTTTTTTACCCCCCCCCCAAACTGACACAGATACACACACTTAATGACCTACCTTTCCATTCATGCGTCAGCTTACTTAAAGGGTAACTATAGTAAAAAAAAAACATTTTGATCATAACAAAAGTTTCATTTTTACCCCCCAAACTGACCAGTACAACACACTTACTGACCTACCTTTCCATTTGTGTCAGCTATACTTAAAGGGTAACTATAGTAAAAACATATTTTGATCAATCATCAAAAGTTTCATTTTCACCCCCCAACCTGACACAGCTACCACACCCACTGACACTACCCTTTCATTCCTGTGGCAGTCATACTTAAAGGGTACTATAGTCAAAAACAAATTTTGATCAATAATCAAAAAGTTAAATTTTTTACCCCCCACTGACACAGCCACACTCACCTACTGACCTACTTTCATTCCAAACAGCCATACTTCAGTAACTATAAAAAACAGCATCCTCTTCATTGCCATTGCAAGATTATTGAGTTTTAATACCTGCAGCATAGAGACACGCACACATTCCTTTCAAGGCCAAATTCAAAGTTTATAATTACTTTCCCTCTCTAGTTTTAATATAGGATGGGATAATGTACAATGACAGTATTCTTTGGTGTGGTCTTTTAAATTGCTTTTAAAGACTGTATGGGGCTTAATATCTTAGCCTACAGCTTTCCATGGGCTGTAAAACTACAACTCCCAGCAGCCTGGAAAGCCTTATGCTGTCATGATGCTGCTCTAGTTAACCTATAAATCCAAGATAAATTACCAGTTTATATCTAATCCTGAAATAATTTTTACAGTCTGACATGATACAGAAAGTGTAATACTTTTGTTAGTTGTCTGAGCAAAATTTTGTATAAACTTCCATTTAGCATAAGATGCTATAGTCTATTCTGAACCACACACACGCCAGTGACAGTTCCTGTCTTAGTTTCCTGAGGTTTTGATACATTTTAAGATTGTTCCCAACTTTGCACGTGGTAGCCATGGCAACAGCCCTTGGAGCCATCCGGACGCAGCTTCGACTGTCTCCATCCTTCCCATTCTGTTTTGTCACGGGGTGGGGGGGGGGGGTTGCCTTCCTGTTGCTAAAAGGGGAAGTAAACCTTACTTGTTTACACTGAACATTAATCCTGGGATTCTATATAATGTTATTATGCTGATTTTTTCTTTAATGTTTTCTTATTTGAGTACAAAAACATTTATCGTTTGAATTAGGTACAAATGAGTGATTAATTGACATCACCGTGGCCATAAAAAGCATGAGGACAAAGGACATCATTACAAATTTACTTCCAACCATTTAAAGAACTACTAAACCCCAAAATAAACTACTTCCCCTTTAAATCTATAATTATATGGGTGATAGGCATGGAGCAAATATTTACAGGACGATGTAATAAAAGTTCTTATCGTTAAAACGGTGCTAATTTAGATCAGATGTTATTTAACATTTGAAAGCTAATATCCGATTGGTTGGGGCAAAAATAGCACCATTTTCAAGATAAGAACTTTTATTACATGGCACTGTAATTAATCTCCCCTTTGTTGTCATTTAAGAGTTCATAACTTTAGCGTTTCAGGTTAGATTTTGAAAAACGTCTATAGTTTGTTTACTATAGTTTGTTTATACTATAGTTTTGCCTTACTGCTCAGCTCCCACACAATATTATATTATTATTACAGGTCAGGAAAACAGACTGAGCATTGTTTTGTAATTTAATGTTATTAAAAAGTATACACAAAAGTTTGGTTGGCCAAAAATATCTGCTGGTGTGGGCGGCTGGCCGCAAACAACCTCGATTGTTCGTTTGTCCGGATTGAATGGACGATCGGACATGTTGGTAATTCTGATCGATCGTGCAGTTCCCTGTGGGCCGCACAACCGATCGTTCACACTTTCGGCCATGGACGAGTTGCCACACCCGACAGACATTTTCGACAGACATTTTCCCGGCCAAGAGCTCGATTGTAGTGAGTGCTCGGTTGGGACAATAGTCCCTTTGTGTGTACCCAGCCTTAAGGAACAGAACAAAATGCCTCTATATCAGTTTATTCTTAATGACAGTCTACTCCAGGTTGATTTTGCTTGGATGTGTCACATTTGATTAATCTAGAAAATAAAACCTGCAAAATCTAATCTTATCAATGAACGCTGAAAGAATTACCCAGGAATAATCTGCCTTATAATCTTGTTTTCAGGTTGCTGTGTCCTTAAAGGACAATTATATTCACCTCCCCCTAGTTCCTTTCCCCCCACTCTCTGCAAAGTACCCAGGGTGAGGACCTAAAATGCTAAGTCCTCACCTCTGGGTACTTTACTTACTTGTGATCTCCCGTCGCTCCGGTCCGATCCTCCCCTTGGCACTTTGAGTGACAGGTCACGAGGCAGCCAATGGGAAAGCGCTCTGCAAGGAGGCGTGTCTTCCCATTGGCTCCTCCCGGACTGTCACTGACAGTGCCAGGGAGGATCCAACCAGAGCGACGAGGAGATTACAAGTAAGTAGTCAGGACTTCTGTAAAGTACCAGAGCTGAGGACTTAGCTTTTTAGGTCCTCACCCTAGGTACTTTGCAGAGTGGATCAGGGAAATGGTAAGTATAATTGTCCTTTAATGACATTTATGTTAAGCTCATCTCTCAGATCTGATGCTAATAAATCAAATGGCTTTCTTGGCAAAGGCCAAATTAAAATATTGTTTAAATTGGAGATTTATTTTGGTGCATTGGTAAGAATTGCTGAAGCGGTGCGGAGCTGTTGGAGGATTCACTTGGGAGGGAGGGAAAGTATATGAATGTGGGTAAAGGATCTACTAATTTCAGCAGGGTCGGTCATTTGCGTTGTGGTATCTCATCATCTAGTACATGATGAAAACTCTGGGGATCACTAAGTACACAGCACTACTAAACGCCATCAGATAGAGCTGTGTTTCAAATTTCATTGTAGCCAAAGATCCTCTTCAATCCTTCAGGCTTGTGCCATCATAAACAAATAATGAAAGTACACCGTGGGGTTTACGTATAGAGGTGCAATCGTGCATGTGCTATCAATCTGAAGAGGAAAAACACAGCGTTAGCATTTTTATGGCATTTAACCCCAAAATGCACAAAAAGCTACAGCAGGCACAGAAAATTGCAGTGCAAAAATGCTTTAAACTGCATGCAATATATTAATAATATGCAATATTCACGGCCGTACAATTACGATCCCGATTAATGTACGATCGATATACAATACCATTGTGGTACTTTAGTACCACATTGTATTGTACAGCCATAAATAATTGGTTCTGATTTCTAAAAATATTCCACTGATCTCTATTGGCTGTTCTATCCAGGTGTAAAAAATGCGAAGCTGATTATTGAAACAGGAGCTGCCTCTAGTGGTGAAAAGTGAAAGTCATCTTAATACAAAGAAATGGCTAGGCACCTGAAATTGTAAGGTGCCACCTACTTGCCCCATTGCCATTTGATGACTTTAATTAAAAGAGGAGACTAAAAAAAATACAATATTAATAAAATAATTTCTCCAAACGCCTTTAACATTCAGCTTCTTATCTCAAAATAAAGTCTATCAAGGCTCCTATGACAGAAATAGGCAACCAGTGGCCCTCTCCAGAATCCCCTACAAGCAGCGGCAACAGCAGAGGGCACTCTTCTGATACCATTTGAAATGTGAAACTGTATAGGCAACATGGGAAGCCTCACATTTGTCCTAATGTATCCATGTAATTGTAAGCGCTACAGGAGATGTTGGCACTATATAAAATCCACAATAATAATAATAATAATACCTACCAACCTAATAAATGGTAAAATGTGGGAGGGGCCTATACACACCCACCCAGCAATGCCGCTATACCCGCCCATTCCAACCATTATTCATGATCATTATGATAAAAATTGCCTTAATTGTCTCTCAACAAAACCTCCATTAATATGAACTATAAGAAAATGCACTTGATCTCTCAATTAGAATTCCCCAGGTTTACAGATGTTCGGCTACTTTCACAAGTTGTAGCCATTTCTGAGCAGATCTGGATATTTAGTGGCAGATAAAATGCTGCATTGATAGGGAATGTTATAACGGGCAAAAAAAAAGACAAAATAAATATTTTTTTTTCAGAAAGCCCCCAACTCTTACTTACCTCCCCTCGTTCCCCCCCGCCCACTGCCGGCCCTCTGCTTGCAGAATGCAAGCAGAGGGGCGGGACCGGCAGTCGCGTCTGTGATTGGCTGAGGCGGCGGAGGAACAGAGGAGGTAATAGAGTTTGGGGAGCTTTTTGAAAAAAAAATATGCGGTTGGGGCTGGGGGACATGGGGGAGCAGCATATTAAGGGGGTTTGCGCTAGGGGGAGGGATAGTAGAACGGGAGGGAGAGGGAGGGGGAGGGAGGGGGAGAAGGGCTGCAGTGCGCATGGCAAATATCTACGGAGGCAAGATAGCAGGCAGAGCCCTATCACCTCTGGTGGTTAGTTTTGGACTTTGGGGGGGGTTTACAGGAGAACCCTATGGAGCTGGGATGTGAGGTAGGATTAAACTACACTACATGGTGGGGCCAGTAGTTGGGGGGATTATAGTTTTGGGGGTGGACATGCCCTTTAAATCCTGGCTTCCTGATGTAATATCAGGTTAGCATGGGTTAACTAACTCCTACTTTTCAGGGCCTGCAACTTTCCACAGCAAATCATTATTTTTGGTTCCACTGTACTCCAAAATGAAACACCTAAATAGAGGGCTTTACCAGGGCCACTTCTCTAAAAATACAGCAGAGTGAGACATTTGTCTCAGGCGGCACCTCTGGGATAAAGGGAAAGGCAGCAGAGGGGGGGGAAACACCCTTTAAAAAAAAAAAAACCAACACCAAAACGACACCCAACGGTTTCTCCTGAACCAATGTGGGATCACTGGTAATATACCTCTGTAGTGCTGGGAACCGTTTCCTGCAGAGCATCAGCGGTAAGATGTCAGAGGACCGCTCTGATGCCGGGGACTTCTCCTGTTATTCCACAAACATCCCTGGTGGGTCTAGTTAAGAAAGTGAACTTGTGATCAGCACGATCGTAATTCACTTCCTGCTAGTATAGTATAGTATAGTTTAGTATAGTATAGTATTTGAGGTGAATAAGACTATGTCCATCCAGTCCAACCCATCTAGCAAATCCTCATTTCCTGCCTAACTGTTGATCCAGAGGAAGGCAAAAAAACACCCACCAAATTATGTAGGGGGAAAAAATTCCTTCCTGACTCCAAGTGGCAATCGGAAATTTCCCTGGATCAACTCTACTTTATTATCAATACCAGTAACTTGCAACATTCCTTGTTTGCAGAAACTCATCCAGCTTTTTTTTAACTGACCAATGAACCTGCCATTACAACGTACAACTCACAGTAAAAAACCCTTTCGCAACTTGAAGCCTAAACCTTTTTTCTTCAAGTCTTAAGGGATGTCCACGTGTCCTCTGACATGTTCTCAGGGGCGTAGGGATCACCATAGCAACTGCTATGGGGCCCAGAGCCAAAGGGGCCCTACCAGGTCCTCTGCAGACATGTCCACCCTCCTAAGAAAATTTTTACGTCACGTAGGTCAGTCCCACAAACCCCCTTTTCGTTTTACTTAAGGACAATTATACTCACCTTCCCTCCGCTCCAGATCTTTGTGCAGTAGCTTTACCAGGGTGAGGACCTGAACCGCTCATCCGGGATTCACCCCGGATTCACGAAACCTACAGCAGCATGTTGCAGCAACGCTGCTCTGGTAGGCTCCGCCCCCTCCTCCCCGTGGCGACGAGGCAATAGGAAGGCACGCTTGTGCAGAGAGCCTCCAAGGCTCAGATATTCTACTTAAAATACACGGCTCCTCTCTTCATCCGTGATAGTGATATTACAGCCAATGGCTGAAGCCGTTAGAGAACAAGTCTCCTCTGCTTCTGTGCATGCTCGTAACCAACCAGCCTGCAACAGCATCAGAGAAGGGGTGTCCACGCCAGCAAAGGAATCGGGGGTTTTATAAGTAGAATATCTGAGCCTGGGAGCATCTTTGAAAGGTAAACATAAAACAAAAATGGGTTTGTAGGGCTGAACTATGTGACATTAAAATCTTCTTAGGAGGGTGGACATGCCCTTTAAAAAAACTGCCCAGGTTTGGGTTAAACTGCGCCAAAATTTTTTTGTGGGTTGAGGGGCCCATCCAAAATCTTGCTATGGGGCCTGCGATTTCTAGCTACGCCACTGCATGTTCATTGGTGAACAATGCCCCAGATAGTTTATTGTATGGCCCTTTAATGTATTATACACAGTAATCATATTAAACCGGTGATCTTTGCCAAAGGAGATACACACACTTGTTTTTTTAACAATAAAATTATGAAAAACGACCTTTTCCAAGCTGCACAAAAATGCCAAAAGTCCCCGGGAATAATTAATATAAATAAACTCCGATTGACGTCCACCGATTTTAAGGGAAACCTTAATCTCACTTCATATTTCACTGGACAAAAATGGGGGGAAGAATTGGTTTAAAAAATTCTCATAAAACCAACACTAAAATATTTAGCGAAGGATCGTGTGAAGAATGGGCACTTATTTTACCATTTTATGTGCCTGGAAATCTCTTGTAAAGGCCACGCCACCACATCACTGTGGTGGTTGCGCAATATGCACACCACCTAAAGGAGTTTGGAAGGGACTTTTTACAAAGTTTGACTCGTGCACGGTGCAAAAAACCCATAGAAGTGTCCCTGGGCTCAGGTGAGGCCGGGAATCATTACCTTCCAGGTTCCCGCAATGCAGTGAAATATAGGGCCCTATTTATAAAAGATCGGTTTCGTTATCGTAAAATACCGATCGTTATCGTAAAATAACGACGGGTTTTTACCGATAATGGACCGGTATTTACCGATATCGTTAAATACGTCATTATCGTTAAATACCGGTCGTTATTTACCGATAACGACGTTATACCGAATCGTAATACCGGTCATACGGAAATAACGGTCGTATGGTAAAACCCGTCGTTATTTTACGATAATGATACCGATCTTTTATAAATGGGCCCTATAGACTTGTCTGGGATGGAATACATGGAGACAGGGTGTAAATCTGGACATTCCTGGACACCCCCGTCTCATGCATAGCTAAGGAAGGGGGATGTTCTAACAAAGAGCTAAAAAAACATTGTAACCCTCTAATTTGTTCATACCGAGGGCCCATTCTGAATGGGATATGGAGCTTAGGTTTCTCTCGCCGAGAGACTTCTATGGCCATATTTAAAAGGCACGGTATTGGAATTGGCTCTCTGTGCTGGGCCATACGTTGGTGCAGCTGCTGTTTGGTCTCCCCCGTACAGCTCACAGCACTTATCACTGCACTGCATATATGATGTCACTCTTTTATGGCTATAACTCTATCGGACTACTGTATGGGAATTCTGCTGTCCATATAAAGGGCAACTAAAGCCTCAAAACAATACAGAATCAGAAGGCAACTTTTTAACAATAGATAAAATGCTCCTGGTTCTGTATTGCTTTGAGCAAACAAGAACATTCCTTGGGCACTCCAAATGTTTGGAAACTACAACTCCCAGCAAATAAAGCATGCGGGAGTTGTAGTTTTTCAAACATCTTCAGTCGCAAGAATTGGGCTGTATGGGACTACTGTCCCCCCCACCCCACCCCAGAGCAAGGTACATGTGGGATCACTGCAGAGAGAATTTAGGATTAGTGCAGTATGTCTACACTAACCTTTTATCTTGTAAGCCGGCGTCCTCTCGCTCTGCTCCACTGCACTGCTCTAGTGGCTGACGACACTACTCGGCGCCAGGAAATGAGACCGGCGCCGGGTAGTGATGTCACCCATCAGAACAGTGGAGTGGAGCGAGTGGGTGCCGGCTTACTGGATAAGAAGTTAGTGACTCGACTATAAGTCGAGTGGCTTTTTAGGCTTTTTTTAAAGCCATATGGGATGACCATGTTCTTTCTCCCGTCATGCCTCCCCCTTCACTGGTGGTATTTTTGTATTTTATTTCCTTCTTCCAGTTTTGATAAGCCCCAGTCCAGATCTCCACAAGTTTTAATGGCTTCTGTAAAATATTTTAATTTCTGTGTGTAGGGTACCACAGCCCATCCCCAATTTACATTTGGGGGGACACAAGGAAATAGCATCTATGTCAAGCTAAAAGTGCAGTAAGTTCCCAATATACCCCAGGTCACTGGACTGTCCTGTATGCATCATAAATCATTATTTTACATGGTGATCGTTTTTATTAATCGCTGTAAAATAAGGTTGTGCTCGTGCTTTTATTATATGTACTGCTTGTTTATTTTAAATATGGCACAAATACCCAATTTAAAATAAACAAGCTTTATCGATATTTACATTAAAGAGTATCTCTAACCCCCAAAACAAAAATGAATAAGGTGAAGGAAATCCCCCCTATCCTAAGCCTTGATAAGTTTAAATCCCCATCTTTTGCTCGGAACAGAAGAAGGGGCCAGACCCAGTGAATCACTGATGTGGGGGCTGCTCCGGACCCTTTTGCTGCTTTCATGTGGAGCAGCAGAAGGATTGATGGATCAAGGGTTGGCAAGTACCTTTAGGAGCCGATATTGGGGTTTTAAACTTGTCTAGGGTTCGGAAACTTCCTTCATCTTATTCATTTTTATTTTGCTGAGAAGCATGCTTTATTAAAGGGAACAGGAGGAGAGGGGAGAGCTCCACTGCACATGCCACAAACCTCTAAGAGGAGCAGGAAGAGGCAGGTATACGGATTACAAAAAGGCTCCTACTCTTCAGTTTCCTGGACTTTTAGAAGGCCCTGCAGGACAACCATAAGGACACAGAAAGGTAGTGAACACATTTATGGGCTCAACAGTGGGGCAAATTTTAGTTGGGGGGGACATTCCCTTTAAGGAAGTTTTATAATACCGTCCACCACATCTTAAATGTCTAATATAATGCCCCCATCCTTTCATCTTTCTGTTCTGCTACGCTGCAAAAAAAATAAAATAACCACAAGATGCGTCTCTAAACATTCTAAGAGTTGTGCAGAACTATTTATTTCAATGACTATCTAGTGAATGTGTTTCCCTAAAATAAGTTTTACGGAACATTGAAAAGTTTTTAAAAAATGAAAGTGCCGATAATAATAATATAATACTATTAATTATGATTTTACGATTCTGCTCTAAATGACAGGTAAGGCTGCACGCTTCATGTGGTATCACAGGGAAGATCAGACTTGCGGTGTAGTGCGATGATCCTGTGTTATGGAAAAGACAAGACACTGCATAGATACACAGGCAGAAACAGTCATTGGCATGTCTGTACATACACACACATGTACAGAGAGACAGTATGCCCACAAACAAACAGTTCGCAGGGTGTTGTTCTGGTAAGCTGTTGGTCTCTGTGCTCCTTTGTGCCGAGAGATGTGTACAGCATTAAATCTCCTGATCTCTGTGGATTTTGAACCATACTAGTGGTGTCTGTGTGAAATGGCACCAACCCCCCCCCCCCCAAAAAAAGTCCCTTAGATCGTAAAGTTCTAGATCCCCCTCCTCTCTTAGCTGACACCTCCTTTATCAGACCTGACTATCTTGCTTTGCCACATCTCGGCACAGAGAAATTTCAAACAATAAGGTTTACACAAAGAAAATTATCTTGCCCTCTCTGTCAACCTGAATTGTTTATAGCATGACTGTAAAACGGGCCATATACATACCAATCCCAATCGTATGATTTTGGGGTTGGACTTGCTTTGTTCGGCAATCCGTATTTCATTTTCTATTTTAGCTAGTTTAATTACTTTCTTGCATCTTTATTACAGCTTTTGTACTCCCTGTAGACTGTTCTGTTCCCTCTGATTTCAAAATTTTAAAGCCCTTTTCTTTTTTCCATTTCCCTCTTTACCTGAGCATTAAGCCATGCAGGAGTGGACCTAATTTTTTTTACACTTGTACCTAAAAGGTACGATTTGAAATGTAATAGTTTTAATATCCCTTTAAAATGGTCCACTCTGCTCAGTATCTTACCTAGAAAACAGTTCCCCCCAGTCTATGAGCAGGAAGCGATTCCTTTAAAAGCATAAAATTAGCTTTCCTAAAGTTAAAAGTTTTGTTAACCCAGTGCACTTTAGTTTTTGCAACCTAATAAATGACACTATCTCATGGTCACTATCCCTAAGCTTCCCATTACCTTCATTTCCAAAATGAGCTCAAGTTCTTAGATATCACCAGATCCAAAATCCAAACACATTCTGTCTAGTAGGAACTTCACCATCTATGAAAGAAAATGCTCATATAGGAAATTAAGAACTTTATACCTTTTGAGGTGCTGGCAGTTCCCTTACTCCAATCTATGTCAGGGTAGTTAAAATCCCCCATAACCAGAACATGCCCCATACCAGCAGCCTTCGCCAACTGCATATGGAGATTTCCACCTCCTCCCCAGCATTTGGCAGCTTATAACATACCCCAACAATTAATTTACCTACCTTTTTGCTTCTGACCACAGTTCCACTCATATTGTTTCTGCTGTACGTTTACTCCCCCATCTTTCCTCTTTAAATTTGGCTTCAATTCCTGTTTGACATACATATCCTCTCCTCCCTTTCTTATACTCGGTCATGTCTAAATAAGAGTATCCTTCAATATTTACTGTCCAGTCGTGTGAATCATTAAGCCATGATTCTGCTATACCAATTACATCATACCTTTCCTTAATGCTATTATTTCAAGCTCCCCTTTTTCCACCAGACTTCTTGCATTTGTAACATACATTTTAGATTATCAATTGATCTACTCTTCAATACATGGTCGTACATGCCTCCTTATCCTCTTGCCCCCCCTCCCCTTCTCATCCTCTGTTATGTTAATAGCTCCCTGATCCCTAACTTCTCTATCTACCCTGTGTAGTTCCACTACCCTCCCCCCCATACAATTTAAAATCTCCTCCAACCCCCTAGCCATCTTCTCCCCAAACAGCTGCACCATCACCATTGAGGTGCAATCCGTCTCTACTAAAGAGCCTATAGCCAACAGAAAAGTCACGCCCAGTCTAAAAACCCAAACCCCATCTCCTTAAACCACTCTCTTAGCCACGCATTTATACTCCTGGGCTCCCGTTGCCTCCCTAGCGTAGCACGTGGCTGCGGTAGTATTTCTGAAATCACTACCCTTGAGGTCCTTGCTTTTAACTTGGCCCCTAATTCTTGGAAATCATTTTAAGGACCTCACCATCCACCTCTAACTTTGTCATTGGCACCAATGTGAACCAAGACCGCCGGGTCACTCCCATCCCCACCCTATCTGTCTACACGATTCCACCACATGTCGAACCCTACACCAGGCAGACACACACTGTTCGGCATGCAGGGTCCTGGCGACAGATACCCTATCTACCCTTCTCATAATGGAGTCCCTACCACTACCACCTGCCTATCCTTCCTAGCCCCCAGTTCTCCCTCCCTTGTATTGGAGATGGCCGTCCCCTGGGTGCTCAGGGAAAGGCCCCTCCATACATGCTGCTTCCGAGCCATCATCTCCACATCTTCGCCTAAATGGCAAATCTGTTGGATCGACTAACTGGGAAAGCGCCCCTATCCTTCCATTCCCTACTTCCCCTGGTGACCCTTACAAATCTATCTTCCTTTACCACCTTATCTGCCCCATCTCCACCCTCCAGTTTACTGGCACCTGCCTACCTGCATTCCCCCAGGTTTGCCAAGCCCTGCAATGCTGCAAGTTTCCCCTTTAAATTCTGGACCTCAGATTCCAAATGGGCAACCCATCACATCTGACACAACATAGGTCCCTTGGGGTGGCTGTCCCAAGATCCCATACATGCGCAGGATGCACAATGCGTGCCCAACAAAACTGTCCATCAGCAAACACCCAGAGACACGAACACAAGAGACACAGCAATACACACCAGAGACACAGCAATTACACAAGAGAAACAGAGTGTTGTCTTAAACCCTTTCTTGTTCTAAAACGCTTTTGTTTCTTAACGCACTCCCCTAAATACAGACAAACCCCTTTAAAACAGAAAATCCCTTTGAAAGAAAATCGCTCAAGAGCTGATCGCTCTGGAGAAATGACTTAATGAGGTTCAAAACCACCCTTTAAAACATGCCCTTTAAAAGTATGCCAACTGTGACACTTTATATATTGTCATGAACAGTTGGGTGGGTCCTGGCCCAAGATTCCATAGTGTGCACCAGAAGCCCAGGCCATCACTGTAATAATTAACTAATACCAATTAACCCCACACACACACCCCAAGGTCTCTACATCACAAAAAGAGAATGTTTTCATTGGTAGCTTAAACTAAAACAAACAATGATCTCTACACTCTATGGAACATGTTCAGATTTATTAAACAATACAATCAGTACAGAGTAGGCGGCCTTAGTCTGAATCTGAAGCCCCATGTGAGCGACATCAAGAATTACCAACCATTCAAAAAAATCATTTTATTTGCAAATGAATCAACATAAAAAGAACAATAAATACATTTATATCTATTTACAAGCTTTGCATAATTTACGAAAAAGCTATACAGGTCTGTCTAAACAGACAGATGCAGTGGCAGTTTTGCCTGTTTATGTGTAATGTATAATCCTGGCACCTAAGAGACATCAGCACACTAGAGTCCATCCATCCACCTACACCAAGCCGTATATGGTTAAACATCCTCATTCCCTACACCAGCGCAGTATATGGTTAACTCCATCCATTCCACCTACACCAAGCGAGTATATGGTTAACATCCATCCATTCCACCTACACCAAGCGCAGTATATGGTTAACATCCATCCATTCCACCTACACCAAGCGCAGTATTGGTTAACATCCATCCATTCCACTACACCAAGCGCAGATAATGGTTACATCCATCCATTCCACCTACACCAAGCGCAGTATATGGTCAACTCCATCCATTCCACTACACCAAGCGCAGTATATGTAACATCCATCCATTCCACTCTACACCAAGCGCAGTATATGGTTACACATCCATCCATTCCACCTAAACCAGCGCAGTATATTGGTTAACATCCATCCATTCCACCTACACCAAGCGCAGTATAGGTTAAATCCTTCCATTCCACCACCCCAAGCACAGTATATGGTTAACATCCATCCATTCCCCAACACCAAGCGCAGTATATGGTTAACATCCATCCATTCCACCCTACACACAAGCGCAGTATATGGTTAACATCCTCCATTCCACCTACACCAGCGCAGTATATGGTTAACATCCATCCATTCCACCTACACCAAGCGCAGTATATGGTTAACATCCATCCATTCCACCTACACCAAGCGCAGTATATGGTTAACACCATCCATTCCATCTACACACAGCGCAGTATATGGTTAACATCCATCCATTCCATCTACACCAGCGCGTATATTGTTAACATCCATCCATTCCACCTACACCCAAGCGCAGTATATGGTTAACATCCATCCATTCCACCTACACCAAGCGCAGTATATGGTTAACATCCATCCATTCCGCCTACATCAAGCGCAGTATATGGTTAACCATCATCCATTCCACCTACACCAAGCGCAGTATAGTATGTTAAACATCCATTCCATCAACACCCCCCCAATAACCGCGGATCTTAAAGTCATAGTGTACGATCTTATTTTACCATCTCTATTTTAAGCTGAGAATTGTCAGATATTAGCAGAATATAAGGAGAAGAAAATGACCATGATGACCCTGACATTACACGTCCAGGCTGGATTTAGGTGCTTCTCCTGACAAGATCAGTACAGTAAGGAGAACATATGGAAAGAGCAGGTTAAAAAGAGTTGCTCTGGTATGTTAAGGCACTTACTTAATGAAATCCCAGTGAGGCTGCACTGATTGATTGGCCTATCAGAGCAAAATGTTCTACGCACAAAAGTCAGATAAACTGGTTCATCTGCTGTACATGGGATCAGGTGTTTGTATTTGGGTAACATAAGATTCTGAATCTCCCAAAATTTGGTTTTCTGCAGCAAGAGTTTTGAGAAAGGCCTGAGATGGAACAGTCACTAATCCTTTGTGATTTCTCCTGTGTCCCAAGCCCATCCTCATTCAAACACAGGAAAATTGCTGGTGGACAACCAGATTATCAAAGATCAGTCCTTTGTTCTCAACAAGAGCAGAGATTTGCTGAAGACGGTAAGCAAGTTGCATCTTCTGCCCCCTAGGATCTTCCTCCAAAGCCGAGCTATCTACAAAGAGTGAATACACATATAGATATATATTTAGATTAGCTCTAGATTGTCTCCCCTGTTTTATAGCCCACACCCCAAGCTACTCACTTGATCATAGTACTTGTGATGTATTGTAAAGTTCCTGAAGTGCAACCAAATTGTTGAGTTCGGCTGAATGAGACTGGGAAGGTTAAAAAAAAATTTCAATTCAAAGAACTACATCAAGTAAAAGTAATCATGTGACATTGTAAATCCAAATATAACACCCCACCCAACTCCTATATCTGGGCAGTTCCAGACTTGGTTTAGATTTAAGGCAGTTTAAAGGAGAAAGTCTAATTAATTAGGTTCAGATGATGATCCACTCTAACATTTCTAAGGTTACTTTTTTTAAGGGCATTCCCCCCCATTTAATAATTTCGGATATATAATTGTGACTCCCTCCCCCAGCCCCAACCGCTATAATAGATTTTCCGAGATTCCCTGTACGTTACTTACCTTCCCCCTCTTTCCTCCAGCGTAATGTCCCGGCCCTCTGCTTGCATAAAACTGCAAGCAGGGGGCCCAACCGGCAGCCGCGTTCCTGATTGGCTGAGAGGCAGCCATCACGGACGCAGCCGCACAGAACGCCGGGGAAGAGAGGTAAGGTAAGTAGAGTTGCGGGGGGAGTCTCTGGAAAATCTATTATAGCGGCTGGGGGGGGGAGCACTATTTATATCAAATGGGTTTTACACTAGGGGAGGGAGGGCTGCGTGTCGCATTGGCAAAATTCTCCGGAGGAGAGACAGGAGGCAGAGTTCTATATGGACTCTGCTAGGCTCCTGGTGGCCATTTTTGGACTTTGGAGGGGCATAGCAGGGCAGCCATTTGGAGCTGGATGTAATGTAAAGATTTTTATGCACTACAAGTGGGGCCAGTAGTGGGTGAAATTATAGTTTTGGGGTGGACACTGCCCTTTAAGCTGGACATGCCCTTTCAAGGACCCCCCAAAACCACTTTTGCAATATCATACATTTCAAAGATGCCCCTGAAGTTCCTTACCTGACCCAGTCTCTTGCCGCTCCTTCTCTATGGCTGACAGCTGCTCCACTTCCTGGTTGCGGCTGTCAGTAAAGCCGCACGTGACCGCCAAATTGCCTGAGAGCCGCAACCGGGAAGTAGAGCGGCTGTAGCGCAGAAGCCCAGTGTTTCTATAAGTGTACATATTAAAGGGGTGATGTTGGAAGGTATGTGTTTCCACAAGTGCACATATTAAAGGGGTGATGTTGGAAGGTATGTGTTTCTATAAGTGTACATATTAAAGGGGTAATGTTGGAGTGCGAGTGTTTCTATAAGTGTAGAGGGTGGTGTAAGGAAGAAGGGTTTGGGTTTATAGAGAACTGGGCAGACTTTGCTGTCGGCTACATGCTCTTTAGTAGGGATAGGTTGCACCTCACTGATGGCAGTGAAGCTTTTTTAGGGGAGAAGTGGGTTGGAGATTTTAAACTAGGTTTGGGGGGGAGGGTATTGGCAGTCTCACTGGGATAGATAGCCCAGGAGGAAAGCAGGGTGTAGATAGGCCAGTGGTGGGTGGAAAGGGAGGTGGGGCTAGCATAGGGATAGGGTTTAAAGTGTATTAAAGTGTATGAATAAATTACAGGATCATAATCTAAAATGTATGTTTGCAAATACGAGAAGCCTGGCTGACAAAATGGGTGAATTGGAAATTATGGCGTTGAATGAAAAGTATGATGTAATAGGTATAGCAGAAACATGGTTGAACAGTTCTCACGACTGGGCTTTAAATTTAGAAGAATACGCCTTGTTTGGGCAGGACAGAGAAAAAAGGAAAGGGGAGAAGTATGTGTTTATGTTAAAAAAGAATTGAAGCCAAATTTAAAAGAAGAGATAACTGGCGATATGGATGTTAAAGTAGAGGCAATATGGGTGGAATTAGGCAACAGGAAAGGGGATAATGTCATTGTTGGTGTCTGCTATAAGCTGCCAAATGCTAGCAGAGAGGAAGTGAGTCAGCTTCATATGCAGTTAGCAAGGGCTGCAAGTTTGGGGAGTGTGCTAATTATGGGGGACTTTAATTATCCTGACATTGATTGGTGTAGTGGAACTGCCAAATTCCTGAATTTGCTGCAGGGTAATTTTCTCTCACAGGTGGTTGAAGTTCCTACTAGAAAAGGAGCTGTGTTGGATCTGGTAATATCTAACATTGTCGAGTGCATTATAGATATAAAGGTAACTGGAGGCTTAGGGAATAGTGACCATGAAATAGTGACGTTTGGACTATGTTATCGAAAGGAAAAGTGCGCTGGGTTAACAAAGACTTTTAATTTCAGGAAGGCAAATTTTCCCAGGTTAAAAATAGGTCTTCAGAATGTCAACTGGGATAATGTATTATCAGGTAAAGGTACTGAACAGAAGTGGACTGTGTTTAAGGGGATTTTAAGCCATTTCACAGCTAAATTTATACCCTTGGGAAACAAATGTAAAAAAAATAAATCCGCGCCCACGTGGCTGAATTCCGATGTAAAGAGGCAAATGGAAAGGAAGAAAAAGGCATTTAAAACCTTTAAGGCAGAGGGAACGGAAAGGGCCTTTAGGGATTATAAAAACTGTAACAAGCAGTGTAAGAAAGCAATCAAACTAGCTAAAATGAATAATAAAGTTAGGATAGCTGAACAAAGCATCACTAAGCCTAAAATTTTTTTTAACTATGGTATATTAATAGTAAGAAGATGAGGACTGAGAATGTGGCACCATTAATTAATAGCTGAACAAGCATCACTAAGCCTTAAAATTTACAAGTATATATATTAAGTATATTAATTAACTATATTAATAGTAAGAAGATGAGGACTGAGAATGTGGCCCCATTAATTAATGGGAATAAGTTACGGAGGATGGCGATAAAGCAAATGTCTTGAATATTTTTTTCCCCTCTGTATACGTACACTATAGAAGATCCAAGTACAGATGTCATAGAGTATAGTAGCAATAATGGTGTAAAATATTCAAGTGCACTTTGGTTAACCGAGGATATGTACAGAAGGAACTAAATAAGGTTGTCACGAACACCAGTTCACTGGGCACGTGATCTGACCAATCAATCGGTACAAGCTGCCACCACTTTACGTTATGGCCTTAAAGACACCCCAAAGACACTCTTGACTCTCACTGACTATGCACACCCCTGTCCTGGCAGCTAAATGGTTAACACTACACCATTCACTCCAGCAACTAACTGGCTAATTAGCATCAGTCCTTCACAAGCAGTCACAGAGTTAATTTGCATTTACCGTATATACTCGAGTATAAGCCGGCTCGAGTATAAGCCGAGGTACCCATTTTTGCCTCCAAAATCAGTAACCCATGATTGACTCGAGTATAAGCCGAGGGTAGATAGTTGCCCTTTAAATGTACAGTAATCCCATACAGTAACCCTAATACCTTTCCACTGTAGATGTTTGGAAACTACAACTCCCAGCATGCTTTCGTTGCTGGGAGTTGCACCTATAGTAGAAAGGTATTGGGTGTTACTGTATGGCATACTGTCCCCCACCCTAGAGCCCCCCCCAGTTCACTTACCGTACCTGGCCAGTCTTCATCTCTCCAGTCTTCATCTCTCCAGTCTTCAGTCTTCATCTCTCCGCCGGCTGCCGCTCGCTCTGTGCAGATCCGGCAGTTCCCAGTACTGCTTCTCGGCTGCGCGATGACATCATCGCGCACCTGCGAAGAACTACTGGGAACTGCCGGCTTTCCTTCCTGACTCACGGCTGCATCTGGAATTAAGGTAAGTTTTCTCTTGACTCGAGTATAAGCCGAGGCAAGGATTTTAGGTTGATTTTTACACCTAAAAACCTCGGCTTATACTCGAGTATATACGGTACACTGCAAAACATTCCATTCAACCACATATAAACTTATCAGAGGCTAACTGAGTTCTTTTAGAGCATCAAAGACAAAACGTATTAAATTTTAGATTTAATATTACAAAAGGTGGACAGTGCATATAATACAAAAATAAAAGAAAATGGTGTTATAATAAAATGACATACAATAGGTACAACAGTTATATAAAATAAAAATGATAAAAATATTCACAGACCCTACTCACTAGAAGAAGTCCTGTATCCCGGGGCGGGAAGAAACATCGGGTCCATACACACGTTTTTAGCATGTCCCCTCAGTATGACCAAAGTTAGTTATAGGGGCTACAAGGATTTTTAAACCATTTCATGAACCACCCCCCTCCTCATGAGGTGGGAGTGTCTAGGAATGTCCAGATATACAACTAGCCAAAAGCATTCATTTCCCCTCAGCTAGGCAGATTCCACATAAATGTAGATATGTACATTGTACTGGGATATTGACCACATATTCCTCTCCTGTATTAATTATCAATTCATCCAATACCAAACATGACCTGCGTGTAATCCATATTAAGATATTAATAACTTGCCTTGGCAAGGGAATAAGGGCTCCATATTGGGTATCTTTTTAATGGGCATACTTTTCCATTCACAAGTATAATATTGGTTTCTGTCTTACATATTCCAATACCGAAATACATTTATTTTACATGTATGGTTGTCCTTAAAATGACCTCTTAGGGTACCCACCAGATCCCTAGCTGAAGAGGATTCCAGATACACGGTTTGGCCCCACATTGTCTGGAAAAGATCTGGTTCCATGCTTCACTAATTGTAATATAAACAATAGGACTGTTCCAGGGTGGAATGGTATTTTTATTGGTCCTTTGCAAGAACTAATACCAATAGTTAACCCATTCTTGCCAAGTCACTACACACTTTCCTGACAAAGGTTAATATTAATAAATCTCCTGGACCGGATAAAATACATCCTCGGGTACTTAGCCAGTGCTAAGTGGGGTGCCACAGGGTTCTGTGTTGGGGCCACTTCTATTTAATATATTTATTAATGATTTGGAAGTGGGTATTGTCAGCAAGGTTTCTGTGTTTGCTGACGACACAAAACTTTGTCGACCATTAAAAACTTCAGAGGATGTGCAATCGTTGCAAAGGGATCTAGATAGATTATCACATTGGGCTGCTAAGTGGCAGATGAGATTCAATGTTGATAAATGTAAGGTGATGCATTTAACAAACTTAAAGCAAGCAGTGCCAGGCGGCAACAGCCAGAGCCAGCATGGTATTGTCTTGTATAAAGAGAGGTATGGATTCAAGGGAGGAAAATGTTATTCTCCCTCTTTACAAAGCATTGGTAAGGACTCATTTGGAATATGCAGTGCAATTTTGGAATCCTGCGTACAAAAAGGACATCTTTGAAGTGGAAAAGGTTCAGAGAAGGGCAACTAAATTAATAAGGGGATTGGGGGAGCTTGAATATGAAGAGAGACTGGAAAAGATACAATTATGTACGCTGGAGAAAAGGCGCTTGCGTGGGGATATGATTACTGGGTATAAATACATTAACGGGCCATACAATAAACTATCTGGGGCATTGTTCACCAATAGAACATGTCAGAGGACACATGGACATCCCTTAAAACTTGAAGAAAAAGGTTTAGGCTTCAAGCTCGGAAAGGGTTTTTCACTGTGAGAACGGTAAAGCTATGGAACCGTCTTCCAGTGGACGTTGTTATGGCAGGTTCATTGGTCAGTTTAAAAAAAAAGCTGGATGAGTTTCTGCAAACAAGTAATGTTACAAGTTACTGGTATTGATACATAAAGTAGAGTTGATCCAGGGAAATTTCCAATTGCCACTTGGAGTCAAGAAGGAATTTTTTCCCCCTTTATAAATTTGGTGGGTTTTTTTGCCTTCCTCTGGATCAACAGTTAGGCAGGAAATGAGGATATTGCTAGATGGGTTGGACTGGATGGATGTATGTCTTTATTCAACCTCAAATACTATACTATACTATACTACTATACTATACTATACTATATCTTGCAGGCTCTGGCTGTTGCCGCCTGGCACTGCTTGCTACCTTTAATATTACAAAAGTATCTCATCCAGCTTTTTTAAAATAATTATCCAATGAACCTGCCATCACCACATCCACTGGAAGTTCCATAGTTTTACCGTTCTATCTCTCACATGGGTGCATACATGTCCCACGTCAGAGAAGGCAATGAGAGAGCAAGAAGGATTGGGAGGGCTGTAAATGGCATCTTTGAAATGGGATAACTCTTCTATAAAAGGTGGGTCTTCTACCTGCCTAAAAATTATTTATGCAGCTGCTTTTGCAACACCCTTTTTTTATACCTGCCCCATTTTGATCCTTTTTATTGGTATGTAGTTATTAAATAATTACAGAAAAAATATATTGACTCTAAAACAAAAGAATTGCAGCCAGGCTCTCAAACATTTTGAGGCCCACAGGTTGGAGATCCTTGCCTTCTGTCACTGTTTTGCACTAGGATTACAGTTACCAGATAATTTGATGCTTAAAAATGCAACTATCAGGGCTGCACAAACTACATTCATTCTGGCTCAGCCCTGCTGCTTGTGTCTTTAATACATGTCCCCTGAATTCTTCACTGATGTGGCAACCCATTTCCAGGTTTTGCTAATGAGAATACAGGACTTGGAGGATTATAAAAGGTGCGTTTTATTTTTGTTTAAAAATCGTACAACAAAAAGTAATATACAGTATGAATATTCAAAGTCAAACCCGACCCTCCCACACTTGCATAATTCAAATAATTTTCTTCATCTTCCCCAGATAAACAGTTATTTTAACAGGTGGAAAAACACCAATGACTCACTTCCTAACAAGAAAAAAAAACCTCGACAAACTGACTGGGGAAAAAAAACAGGTGTTGTCGTGGGTGTGCTTAAACTGCAGTGGTCAGCACCTTGTATCTGGTAAATCACTGCGGAAAAGCACTGCAGGATTTTACCAGGAAATAAAAAAAAATGAGGAGGAAATGACAAGTAATTTGTCAATGTTATTAGTCAGTGACAAGATGTTTTTTTTTAAATCTCACCTTACAGGGCAAGCCCCCACTATCACTAGGAGCCGCACATACCATAAAATTGCAATACTTACATTTGTCCCTGATATTCCTGCAGAAAAATATCCATCACAAACTCAGTTGGTCAATCTTATGAAGGTTCACGCGGCGCCTCCTCTAACGGGCTTCTGCAACTGCAGGGGAGGCAGCTAGGAAAGGAAGCGTAATTGCCAATGACATCACCATCATGGCTGTGGCTGATGGCTGCTACCCGGAAGAACCGGGTAAAGAACATTTTTGTGCTGGATATATTTCTGCAGGAACATCAGGGGAAAAGGTAAGTATTGCAAACTTAGTGTTAGGATGTTCCTAGTAGTATATATAAAATGTACTTGTGGGGCGAGGGCATGCCCTTTAAAAGTCTGTTCATTTTTTAAGCAGCTTTACAGACTTAATTCCAAAGCAATCAGGCAGCACGATGAATGACAGGGGACAAATCAGAAGTCACTACAAACTAATGTTGGCCATACACTAACGGACGTTCACCGCAATGCCAGGAGAACCTGGATCAATCTTTTTTCCCAACTTCCGGTTGCAAAATGACAAGGCCAGGATAGAGACTGTTGCAAAGGTAAAACTGCCGGCCTGTAAACACTGTTAATAGACATTTTATAGATTCAGCCATGGAACGTGAACTATACCACACATCTATGTGGTGTACGGCCATCATTAACCCCCTGGTTAACTTTACAATAAAGAAGTTGTAAACCTGTGGGGAAGCTTTGTTCTCCTTTAAGGTTAATTTTAGAAAATAGAAATACAAATAAAATGACAAGATAAGGTGGCCATACACACGTGATTTCCACACATTGGTATCTGTCGGCACGTTGTGATGGGAACCGCACACATGGAACCAACCTATCGCCCATACGCGGTATGGGGATCGGTCGCCATCCGGCCACATGGGGGACAATGGCATCGGCTCTCTTTACTCTAAAGTAAAGAGAGCTGATACCAACAGACAATTTTTTTTCCTCTTTCCCAACCGACCATAATTGCTGACCATGGACGTTGGCATTGCGGTCACTTGTTTTCAGCCCCTACACACTGCAGATTTTAAGTCAATCCCTATTTGATTTACCTAATATAGCTAATGTCTGTGGCCACATTTACTTAAAAATATTTTTATTTAAGTAAACTTTAAGCAATTAGAGTGTCAGTCCCTGGAGGATTTGGTTATATTATTTTTCAAATTCCCACATAATGGTGACCTGGACTAATAACCATTTAAAACATTTCTGAATTTCTGTCCCATCCATCTTCATTTGCCATTAAAAGAAAGTTGTTAATGAACATTCATTCGGTAAGAAGTCCATATTTTGCCTATGACCTTGATATGCAGCAACTAATCAGATGTTTTCTAACTGTAGTAGACCAGTAAAAAGGTAACATTTGATTGGTTGAGGCAAATGAACAGCAGGAGAATTTTGCACCTCTTATTGAATCATTTTTTTTTACAGCTGCCTCATAAACTGTGCCAAGAACTCTAACACGGATACTGACATATTGTTTTGTGTAAGAATGGCTTTGTTCAGATATGCAACTTGTATAGTTTTACATTTTGATGATTAATTACCTTTTTTAGCTTGAAATTTAAAATGCTCATTGTTTGAAGGGGCTTATGTACCAAGAGGTGTAAAGGTCTGTCCATACTACTAATCTGCAGCAACCAATCAGATGACCGCTTTTTGCTGGTCTACTGCAGTTAGAAAACATCTGGTTGATTGCTGGAGATTAATTGCACATTTTGGCACATAATCCCTTAGTGTTTGTATTTCTAATCTTGCTTTATGGATTTTGTTTTAAATCCTAATTCCTTTCTGTTATTCAAACCACTGCCTGGTTGTTAGGGTTAGTTCATTCAAGCAACCAACCTGCCATTCAAAATCCTATATCAGCAAATGTTGAAGAAAAATAAAATAAAAACCAAGACAAATAAAAACAATCAAGAGCTTCCGCTTATAGATGTCTGAGATATATGGACTACCATATTCAATAATAATTGGTATATTAAATAATTATAGGATATAAACAGAATCCTTAAAGGATTATAAATTTATTTGCAGCTTAGCAAAATGGGAAAGTGGTTAAAGATTCTTTGGTTTAAATCTGCCTTAACAGAGATTTTCTTTATATTAATTTAAGTCAACAGTCTTAATTGATGAGTATGTCAATGACATCATACAGCAAGTGTGACCTAAAAAAAAAAACAAAAAAACCCCACTGCTTCTAAGATATGGTTGGCTCATCCCGAAGGACAAAGCTGGGGGAGGCGGCTTTTATTTAACATGTGTTCTGATGAGTTTAACGGGAAACAGTGCATACAGTATTTATAAATATATTCGCTATCTATATGTATAACAAATTGACAAAGTGCTATAATGTTGCTTTAGTTGATTAGTTTCTTGGAGCAAGTAACATTTGTACATTCAATAGACATTAAATTCAACATTCTAGTTTGACTATTAACCATTTTGATATTTTGCACTTACAGAGCAAAGTTAGTTGAAGGAAGTATTGCTGCTTTTATCACTTATTCTATTAAAGGGTTAATGTTGGAGAGTAAGGGCTAGGCCACACTGCTGCGCTTTTTTTGCATTTGCGGGTTTTTCATATCATTGAAACCGCGGCAATGCACCGAAAACACGCGTTTTCGGGTGCGTTGCGATTGCGATTTGCGTTCCGCTTTTTAAATCGCAATTGCATGCATTTTTCAATAGTTAATGAAAAAAAACGCATGCGCAAATGCGACGAAATCGCACATGAAATCGCATGCGATTGCGTTGCAGTGTGGCCGTGCCCAAAGTGTTTCTATAAGTGTACATATTAAAGGGGTGATGTTGGAAGGTATGTGTTTCCACAAGTGCACATATTAAAGGGGTGATGTTGGAAGGTATGTGTTTCTATAAGTGTACATATTAAAGGGGTAATGTTGGAGTGCGAGTGTTTCTATAAGTGTAGCTATTAAAGGGGTGATGTTTGAGGCTATATAATAATCTGTCTGCTGTTTCTGGAAAATTCTTTACTAGATGGTGTTTATTACTTGTAGTACCATTTCTGACCTGTTTTGATTTATGGCTATTTCCCATTGGGTAGCAACATGATAAGGGTTTGTAAAAACCCTTTCAAATAAGCATCTTCCACAATTTAATTTAATGAAAAAAGAACTATTAAAATAATGCAAACCCCTTAACTAGACACTTATTGCACTCATGCAATAAGTGACTGCTTTCACACTCAGGGTCCCTAACATTCCTATCATTAGCATATGTTAATGAAGGAGAGGGCAGACTGGGGGTATTGGCCAGAGAGCTGTCGTTTACTACATTCTCCATTACTACACAGGTGATAGCGCCCCTTAATCTCTATTAGACAATATTCTGCTATTGTTCTAACATTAAAATTTTGCTTTTGGTCTCAGACTGAACTAATGTGATTTTATTTAGGTCTCAGCCCCTAAAACATGGGTCCCCAGCATGTGGGCAAGTCAAGAAATATGGCAGGCCATACATGGCAGAGTTGAGGTGGGACGGAGTAGCATAAATGGTCACGGTAAGAAAAGTGCCACCATTGCAGCCTGCAATTAGGCACGAAGTGCTAAGCCATACTTTTGGTAATTCTATGGTAAGTGTAAATAAACAATGCAAGTGCAAATCTTGTTGCATGTATGCCTTTAAGGCATGACTGGTAATATAGTGCTAGACTGCAAGGAACAACGTCAGTCTTGTAAAATTTAACGATTTGGAGAAGGGAAATATTAGGGAAATCCTGCCAGTGAGATGATGCAATAAAAGGCACCAGCAAATTGGTTCATGTGCTATTAATCTGCAGCAACCAATCGGATGCTATCTAACTGCAGTAACCCAGCAAAAAGCTCAAATCTGATTGGCTGTTGCAAATTAATTTCATGGGCAAGTTTTTCACCTCTTATTGCATCAGCCCCTTGGTATTCTACATAAACATTAGATTACAGAGCACCTTGTTCATTTACATTTAAGAAATAGACTGCTAGTCACCCTGTGTGCATAGATGTACAGTCCATACTAAACAAGGCTTGGTACAAAATACTTGGTAGACCTTAGGGTAACACATTTGGGTAGAAGCATTTTTTTTTTACTGGTCTACAAAGAACCAAATTTATGTAAAACCAGATGCTGTACACGACTATAAAAACACTGCTTGGACTAACCACAACAGTTCTGTTAGGAGGGGAACTTTAAAAAAATATTTGGAGAAATCCTGAGTTCAGTTTAAAACAATTTGCTACCTCTCTGAGTTTGAGCAGAATTCATAAAAATGACATATTGCCCAGCAGTGAAAATCTCAGAGACATTCAGTCTGCGTCCCAGTAAAATACCCGAAAAAATATTGAGAAAATGTCATGAGAAATACATGGCTTCCTATAGTTCAGGTCTCAACTAGATGATGTTCTGAATCAGCTTGAGCAATAAAATCTGATCATGACCAATCTGCAATGTTTCCAGATGGAATATCCCGCTGCATCTTCACCCTCGCGGTCTTCTGGATTCCACTCGCAGAATTCTGCTTTAGCAAAACAAGTGAGTCAGCCTTTGTCGTGATATGTTTGAAAGATGAAGAGTGTGTTTCTCGTTTTAAGTTTGTATTCCCAGTTGAGTGTATCTCATTTGGACCATCTGGTGCTCTTCTCTCGACAAAAATGAATCAGGTCATAGAATAACACTCGTTTGCTGTGGGATAAAATAGCAACGTAGACCTGCCTACTAGCTCTAAGTTCAAGGTGGCCATCTTCTGCATCAGTTTCAAAGGTTGTAGCCTTTTTTCCTTGAATGCTTTGAACTCTAATACTGTATGAAAGAACGAGATCAAGTCATCTCATCTCGGTTCCAACTATATCCAAACATTGGTTACAGGTGTTTTGTAAATGTTTCAGACTGCAAGTGCGATTTTATTATTTATCAGTTCATTTAAACCTAAACAGCTTTAGGTCACCAATTTTCAGTCATTGTACTGCTTGGGCTATTGGAATTGGACATACATATTATCGTATAATTCATTTGTAACCTTGACCCCAAGCAGAACACACTTTGTGAACAAAACTACTTAGGTTCAGACGATGTAATAAATGGATACAGAGTATCCAAAACACTTTAGCTGCAATAATATCAATGATGTCCTACGTGGAGTCCAAAGAGTCCAGCTCAAAGACATCTTCACTGGAAGGACTAGTGAAGAAAGAGTGACCAGGTGGGCGATTGTCATCAGGACTGCTAAGGCCGAGGCTCTTCTCGAAATCCAACAACTGGCCCATGAAGTTGAAATTAGGGGATATGTTTGTTTTTTTCCGCTTGACAAAGTCATAAGCGTCGTTTAGAGAGAGGTTGAGTTTCTGCATGAGGTAGGCCACAGTAACGGTGACAGATCGGCTTATGCCAGCCAAACAATGCACAAGCACCCCACAGTTACGGGACGCGGCCTCATCTGGAAAGAGAATAGAAAGAAAATCTAGCATTACCATCGCAGGGTACAATGAAACATGGTTCACAATTGCTTTAGAAGATCCACTGATTTGGAGTTGGATAAATTGTTTTCCTGACTTACAGGTCAAAACCTGCTGATTTAAATAATGTATTATTTGTCTTTAATGTAATCCCTAAAGATACACACTAAAATCAGTACAGAGAGTGACAGCCCCTCCCCTAGCTTGTTGAGCTGCTCAGACATGCTCAGTATGACTCACTTTGGAAGGGATATAAGAATTCGCAATCAGCTACTGATCTTTAGATAAGGGAATTTTTTTGGGGTAGACATAGTAACATAGTAAAAAAAAAAACTGCTGAAACAGAAAAAAAAGGGGGAGGGGAATTCCCCAATGGTAATTGGAAAGGTTCCCTGGACCAACCAGAACTAGAGTATATGTATTAATACCAGTAATTCTCAATATCTTTGAGTTTTAGAAACTTATCCAGCCCACTTTTAAAGTTATCCAATGAGCCATTACCACACTTGCTGGAAGACAGTTTGACAGTCTCACCATTCTCACTGTAAAGAAACCTTTCCTAACCTTCCAATCTTTAAGGATGTCCACAAGTCCTCAGATATGAACTATTGGTAAACAATATTGTATGGCCCATTAATATATTTATATAAAGTGATCATGTCCCCACGCAAATGTCGCTTCTCTACTCTAAACAGCCCTAACTTGTCTAATCTGCCTGCATAGTCAAGCCCCTCCATTCCCTTTATTATTTTAGTTGCCCTTCTCTGAACTGCTTCCATTTCCAAGATGTCCCTTTTGTATATGGGATTCCAGAACTGCACCGCATATTCCAAATGTGGCCTTACCAGTGCCTTGTAAAGAGGGAGAATAATATTTTTCTCTCTTGAATCTATTCCCCTCTTTATACAAGACAATATCTTGCTAGCTCTACCCGTTGCTGCCTGGCATTGTTTGCTACAGCTAAGTCTGTTATCTACTAAAACCTCAAACCTTTTTCCAACAGAGATTCTCTTAGTACAGAGTTATTTATGGTGTAGGTGGTGCAAGGATTATTAAACCCCAAATACATCCAGAGTTTCCAAAGCTCTATATAGTACAGTGTCATTGGCAAACACAAAAGGCCTTGCTCTCACTTCCCAGTCATTTATAAACAGATTAAATAAAAGTGGCCCCAGTACAGAACTCTGAGGCACTCCACTTACATATACACATAGATGTAGCTCCATTGACCACTACTCTCTGTACACGATTCAACATCCAATTCTCTATCTATGTACAAATGTTTTTTTCTAGGCCAACAGTCCTCAGTTTAAACATTAGTCGCCTATGTGGCACAGTATTAAAAGCTTTAGCAAAATCCAAGTATACTACATCTACTGCTGTGCCAAAATTGATATTCTTATTTGCCTCACAAAAAAACAAGCAAGTTAGTTGACTTAAGAAACTCTGGAAAGGTTGCAGGTTGCCCAATGTTTGATGCGTTTGGATAGGATACAAATACATTTATGGGACATATAATAAACTGTCTGGTATATTGTTCACTAATAGATCATTAGATCATGTCAAGTGGACCTTCAACACTATGTCAGTGTCAAAGAGAAGGCTTTTATTCCTGATTGCTCATAATCCACCAATAGTCACAAAGAACAACAATCACTGCTTCACTACAAAGATCGGAGAGGTAAAAATAGCTCTAGAAAGACAATAAATGGGAGGAGAAAGGGAGGAGGGATATCCATTAAAGTAACCTTATCCGGAAGGCAGTTAAAACCCAGCCTGAAGGTCGGACTCAAAGACATACACACGCATAACAAGAACATGTCCTTAAAATGCCTAGAAAGATCAACAATGCAGGTTTTCAACGGAAACTTTATCAAAACTGAATTCCATAGTTTTGTCTCACTGTTCAATGTAATTATTGGCTTCACTTTCTCTTCTATAAAATCTCTGCAGGTTATAATACGATTAGTCATTCTCTTATTCTTTATGTCTCCTTCATTTTTAAAGTACACCCCGCATTGTTTTGTACCTAGTCATCCCAGCCTTACGGAATATAACAAGTAATGACATGTTATATGATTCACTCTTGGAATATCAAATGAAAGAAACAGAAAATGTCAAACTATGCTTAAAACTTTTTAAACTTGCGAGCAATGTTTTAATTGCTGAGGACTTACCAATAAACTCTATGGCTTCAGGAAAGAACTGCGACAAATTTTGGCTCCAATGGTCCGAAATAGGAATCTGCTTGTAGTGGAACTCTCCATCCTTCTCAAAGATGTTAGGAAGGTTGGGTGTGACATTGAGGATATAACGTATACCCAGCTTAGCCAAGGTGTCTATGTTCCCAGAATCCCTTGCGCTTCCCAAGTAAAGGTGTGGCAGGATTTGAACAGGGAAAGATGGAGGCTGGTTACGTGGGCTCATGCCTTCAGAATCCACCCCACTCAAAGGCTCCCGGTCAAGGTCCGACTCAACATCCGAGCAATCAGAAGTGATGCATAGCCCACCAAGTCCCAACACTGGGGTAGGGGGAAGGGGTGAATTGCTAGCACAGCTGTTGGAGTCAAGATTGGTTTCACAATGGTGGGGAAATTCAGCTTGAAACTTACTGAACCCACCTGTAAATATATGAGAAAAACAGCTATAAAACATTAAAAACAACACCTACATGAAGTTGGTAAAATCTTTCAGTTGAGTAGGCAGTCCAGTCTCTTCCTCACTACATTACCCCTGCTCATAAAGAGAAAATCATTCACTCACTCACACGGCAAAGCATCTGGTAGAGGAGTGAATGGGGGAAGTAACACACACTGCGCACAACTATGCGAAAGCATTAAATATAATGTTAAGAATTATCTACTTCCAATAAACCAAGGTGAAGTGTTTTTATCCCCATAAACAAAGAAAACAAAGGTGTTCTCTGAGATGGTTTGATTAATGCATTTTTACATTTTCCTTGGAAATGTTACTGACAGAGGGCAATGTATCATTAAAATGTATGGATAGGATCATCAGAACAACCCTGATCAATTTGAGAAATTCTTTCTTTATATAAAGCGCTTTCTTGTCTATAAATGTTCATTTCGTTGTTTACCTTGAAGATAATAAGCTTGGCATCCCTCCTTTCGAAGTTTATGGAGAAGCATCACAAGTATGGGCTCCTGCTCATCTACTTGGCTTCCCTCAAGGGTTGTAAGGCTGGACGTGCACTCGTCATATAAAAGAGCCACTCCCCTAAGTGTAGGAGGAGAGCCAGGGAGCAAAGAATGGGCGGAGAGATTGCCTTTACGCAATCGACGAAGCATTAAACCAGGTAGAGCCACATGTAGGGCTTTCTCCACATGAGAGGAATCATAGAGCTCCCGACTTCGACAGTCCAAAATACGAATATTTTGAGCAGGAGAGTCCAACTCATCTCTAAGCCATGTTGTTGACTTACAAAAGGACTCCATGGATCCTGTTTAAATGCAGGTAGTCATGGAAGGCGAAAGGGTGGAATTTCTGCTGAGATGAAATCTTTAAGGACCTTCGCAAGACAATCTTTTATTTAATGTTCAGGGCATGTTTGCAAATGTCAGGCAATGAAATGACACCTGCAGCGTAATCCTAAAAATCAAAGCTGAAAAGAATAAGGAAAGGGGTACAATACATATAACAGTCTAGTTATAAATTATAAGATGGCTGCTAAAAAATACATTTTGGGATCCATAAGTGACAATGGTGAACCTTTCTTCTGTATGTGGTATGATCTATAAAGTGATTATTAGACCACAAGCAGAAGACAATTTTGCACTGATCCAATGTCCCAGCATTTCCAGTAGTCAAATTCCGCAAAACTTGTCAAGAACCATGTCACTACTGGTTAACTTACAGACCAAGTAGGTCTCCATTTTGTATAATCAGCTCACGTTTTGCCACATCTGAGTTTGACTCACATTCAGACTAAAGCTGGGCACACACATTAACAATAAAGAGATGATCCTGTTGGATCTTTCAAAGATTGGTACTGTCTGTATCCAGCTTAAAGTGAATGTCCACCCTGAAAACTAAAATTTAACCCACTAGTGGCCCAATAGTTTTTTATGGTTCTCCTACAGTGCCTACCCAAAGTTAAGAAAAGTGAAGAGTAGGAGCTGTCTGTGTGTCACCCAGTTCCCTTCTATTTCCTTGTCCTCCTTGAGGACTCTGGCATGTGCATGGGAGCCTCCCCCCTTCCCCCTCCTTCCCTCCGAATCCCTTTCCTCTGTTCCTTTTTGTAGTGTAGTGGGGATTTGCTGAAGTGTAGGGACCCCCAGCCTACCCCCGAACGCCATGTTACTTTGAAAAAAAAAAGCCAGAGAAATAGACTTACCATTGTTCGTTCTCTGAGCTCTCTGCATAGCCGGCAGCTAGGGAGCAGAGAGCCGAGGGAATGAACAATGGAAATTGTATTTCAGTTTTTATTTTTTTAACAAATTAACACAGCAGTTGGGGGTGGGCTGGGGTGCCGTACACTACAGCAAAAGTAAGTTTTGGGTGTAGATATCTCTTTAAATCAGAATTAAAATTCTGATTTAAAGAGATGATTTTGGCTTGGTACATTGGTTGCAATGCCCAATTTTGGTGCACGGCCGGTGGCTGTGTCTTATAGCTGTGTTAATCCTTGGTACATCAGTTAACGTGGCTTTAAGACAGAAATACACAATGACAGCTCTCTCTACCTAGCACTAATAGTCAACGAGACATGCAAAACAAAATAATGTAAAAAGATGCAAGGACAACTCAGGCCCACTCCTCCTAGCTCTTCCCCATTAACCTACCCAGGTAGAGGGCATGAACCACTAGGTTTTCACACCTAGATTTGCAATGGTCTGGCATCTATACTTACCTAAAGTTGCACTAGCCAAGTCCAGTCGGCCATGCCTCCATCCGTGTCCACACTAGGCTAATGTAAAGACGAGCCTGTTGCAGAGTACAAATTTAGGTAAGTATAGCTGCCAAATTACCATGAACACAGGGGTAAATCCTCACCCTGGGTATTTTAATGGGGGAAAGGAAGGAAGGTGGGATTGTTAGGCTGGAGTTGCCCATTAATAATTAATAAAATAACTAATTTAGTACAAGCCAGTAAAAGGCTCATACACGTGAAATTAGCGCAGAACAAGCTGCTTAGATAAAGCCTGTAGGACAAATACCATATAGGATAGTTGGAATGATCACTCCTATCCACCTTTATCGTACATGTGTACATAGCTTAAAGCTTAATCTTGCAACTTCCCCTTATGTGAAAAAACCCTTGGGAGTCTATTGGCTCTCATACTACTTGTAACCATTCGCCATTAGATGGTAAAACTTTTATATAATTAGGGCCACATGTGGTAATGTTACTATGTTACTACAGAAATTAAGCAGTCCAAGACAAGTCCAAAACAAGATATGACTGAGCCCATACTAATACTACACACTATACTACTATAACCTGGGAAAATAAGATGTAAAATAAATCAATTGACAGAAAATAATTAAGACAAATTTATTATTAACATTCAACCAAATCTCATCTTGTCTTTCTAAATCAATAGATGAGACAGTGAAGACTACTTACAAGGTTACACAATCCCATAAAGAATCTCAGGGGAGAGACACTGCTCTCTTTGTCATTAAAGCCTGATGTACCTGAATCATAGCAGTAATTGGTCTATGACTAATACGGGTTATATCAGTTTATCCAAATGTTGATATCTCTTTGTGTCGTTTTTTTTTACTAAGAGATTCAGGCTTATCGAGCTAAAACATTTCTCTATAAACACAACATACTTTATTATTTTTAGGAATTGCCATATATATTAGAAAAGAAATTTGGGTGGATATAGTCTAGATAAAATGTAAAGAGCTTACCTTTAACCTCGTGTGGATAGATGTTGGGTGTAGAAAGCGCGATATCAACAAGATGTCCTTGAAGATCCTGAGGAAAGTAGGACACACATGAGTCCTGTTCACACCAGATATTTATTGGATGGATTCTGCAACACTAATGGTGCCTCTTTCCTTTAGGCATTTAAATGTCCAGCTCTTCCTAATTAGTATGTCCTGACAGTCTTCCCCTTGGCACCAATGCATAAAAGCTGTGTCCTTAAATTCTTCATGCCCTTAACTCTTTTTCACTTTCCACCTCCTACAAGGCTGTTCATTGGAACCGGTCATTTTTATTGGTGATATTCTTCAGTGGGCTTCCATTACCAAGGCACGCTTCATTGAGTAATTTCTGGCTATCCAAAACCACTGGAGATGCCAAGTCTAAATTCAGTAAAAACAGATGCCCACCTCTTGATCACGTTTCTTTGACAAGTAGGCATCCAGGAGTATTCCAGTGTTATATGTAGAACAGGTACCAAGTACGATGGGTCAAGCTCCTTTTTGTTCAGATGGAATATCCTACAGATCTGCAATGGAAAAGCAGACAGACTTGAAATTGGCAAAGGCTACAGATGTATGTTAGGAATAACTAGGGGAAAAGTGCAGTGAGAGGAGAGGCTTTTACTAACCCACTTTCCTGGAAACCCACCCCCAATTTCCTCACTCAAACCCCTCACATATCTCATTGCTTTTGGGAAGGTTTCCTCGGGATATGATCTCAGTATGGACAAGGATGTGACACAATCCTTCCCTGTGCTAAATCAGACTTAATTTAAGTCAATATACAGGCAGTAAAGTGTACAACCCGTGGCCAACACAGTCTACTGAACAGAGTTACTGTAAAATATCTCCAGTAAAGGGAAAGGTCGGTCAATGAACAGAATTCCCTCCGCTGCTTCTCTCTACCAATACATAGCATTTACATAGCATGAAGTTCAGGTAGGTAGCTTACAAAATCAGAACGATTATAAGAAAATATATATTATTCCCTGGGTCCTTTCTAAGCAAATGTGTGAACACACTGGGTCAAAGCAATTAAAACGACCCAGCATTCACAAGGTTAATTCACGACTATATTGTTTTACAGTTATTAAGGGGCAGTGATGAAACAATCAGATTTCTACTTAAAGATATAGCAGGGCAAAGGCAGGTAAATCACTCACTAGAAAGGTCAATCCTATCACATGGTAGAGATCTGCTTTGCCTCTCCCTTTAGGATGCATGCTGGGAGTCTCTGTGGATTCAGGGATGGTAAAGTGAATTGAGGGCTTTTTTAGTGAAGAGTTTTCCTGAGCTCGTACTAATGAATCCTAGTGTAGTGATCATTTAGTATAGTATAGTATACTATATCTGTTCTATTCAGTTTGATCAACTGGACCTAAAAGATATTTTGCTAGTCATCCGTCTGGATTTCGTAATTCAGAATGACTTGTACAAAATCTGTTGACAATATAAGTTCTCTATGGCAAATATAAATACCTATGGCCCAGCACAGAAGAGCTAATTCCTCGGGTCAGGACTCAGCCGTTTACCTGCATCTTAAGGATAAAGGACATACCTTTGAAGATTGTAATGTCAACATCTTGGCAAAGGAAAAGGACTGGTTCAAGAGAGATGTCAAGGACGCCACTTATGTGAAAATAAAGAAACCAAGCCTGAATAGAGGTGGGGGGGTTCGACACCATCTGTCTGCCATGTACAATGCTGTTTTGACACCTTACCCTGGGCAGTTTTGACAACACCTCTTAACCACAATCCAATTACGCCTTGCATTCAGAAGGTCCCTAACACCTAGTTGTCCTATGCTATTTGTGACCTTGCAGGGTACTTAATTGCCAACAGATTCTTGTACAAGTCTTTCTGAATTGAGAAAGCCAGTTGGATGACTAGCGAAACGTCTTTAAGAACTAAACTTTAAGTCCAGTTGATCTACCGGTAACTGAATAATACCATGACCTTGATGAATGAGAACCTCCATGAGTATAGTATACTATTAGTGTAGTATAGTACAGTATAAAGACATACGTCCATATAGTCCAACCTACTCAGCAATACCCACATTTCCTGTCTATCAGAGGAAGGCAAGAAAACCCCACCAGAATTATAATGGGGAAAAAATTCCTTCCTGATTCGGAAATATCCTTGGATCAACTCCAACTCTATGGGGCATATTTATAAAGCACCGAAAATAGCGCCAAAAAATTACCGCCGCACATCGCGGCCGCGAAAATAGTATTTATAACGGCGAGCGCCATTCCCGCGATATGTATCACGGCCGCGATGTGCTGCGGTAATTTTAAGCCCCTCGCGGCGATACTGTATAGTATCGCCGCGAAGGGACTTAAATCCCTTCCCGACGCCTCTCCTAAGGGGCGGGGCATACACCACCCCACCACACCACCCACACAACCCGCGGCGCTTCCCAGCAGCCCCTCCCAACCCGTTCCCGCTCGCGCAATCTCGGAACGGGCTTCCGGGTCGCGACCCACCTCCGCGCACCCCCTCCCCGGCAACCCCTCCAAGCCCCCTGCCCCGGCCGCTCCCGGGGAGGGGAAGGGAGGGAGCCGCTGGGAGGGGTGGAGGCTCCCTCCAGCGGGGCCCTGAGAAGGGCCTTTTGGGGCTTAGGGGGTCCCGCAGCTCGAACCGGGACCCCCCCTCCCCGGCCCTTATAAGGGCCTTTGCGGCACTTACAAGTGCCCTTGCGGCTCTGACAAGAGCCCTTTGGGGCTTAAGGGGTCCCGCAGCTTGAACCGGGACCCCCCTCCCCGATCCTTATAAGGGCCCTTGCGGCACTAACAAGTGCCTTTGGCGGGGGTCTCGCAGCTCCAACCAATCAGATTTCCAGAAATCTGATTGGTTAATGGAAAGCAAGTATTAAAAAATTGACCAATCAGAAACGGATTATGGATTTCTGCAAACCTATATAAAGAGGAGCTTTCCGCCGCGGAACTCAGATGCCATCGCAGTAGATGGCTGAAGAAAGAAGCGGCTGGCAACATCGGCTCCGCTGAGGCCGGCGGTGCCAGCGGGCTCACTGTCGGCCGCAGTGAGTCTGCCTGGCATCGGCGACCTGAGTGGGGTTGGTGTCGCCAGCCCGAAGACGTCGCCCAAGAGCTCTTTTAAGAGCCGCACACTGGGGGTCCCGGTTCGAGCTGCGGGACCCCCGCCAAAGGCACTTGTCAGTGCCGCAAGGGCCCTTATAAGGGCCGGGGAGGGGGGGTCCCGGTTCGAGCTGCGGGACCCCCTAAGCCCCAAAAGGCCCTTCTCAGGGCCCCGCTGGAGGGAGCCTCCACCCCTCCCAGCGGCTCCCTCCCTTCCCCGGGAGCGGCCGGGGCGGGGGGCTTGGAGGGGTTGCCGGGGAGGGGGTGCGCGGCGGGTGGTCGCGACCACCTGCTGCGGCCCCTTCCCGGCAGCCCCTCCTAGCCTCCCGTTCCGAGATTGCCGCGAGCAGGGAACGGGTTGGGAGGGGCTGCTGGGAAGCTGCGGCGGGTGGTCTCCACCGCCGCCGCGGGGGTGTGGGCGGGGTGGGCATGTCTCCCAGGGCGGGTGAGACCACCCGCCGCGGGTTGCCTGCCCATCCCCGCCGCGGGAGGCTAGTATCGGCTGACTTTGCCACCTTCAAGGTGGCGAA
Source organism: Hymenochirus boettgeri (assembly GCA_019447015.1). Taxonomy (NCBI): domain Eukaryota; kingdom Metazoa; phylum Chordata; class Amphibia; order Anura; family Pipidae; genus Hymenochirus; species Hymenochirus boettgeri. The sequence goes on along the minus strand of CM033476.1, from coordinate 142,418,856 downwards.
GTAAAACAGCCGATACTAGCCGAGCGAAACCAGTACCGCCGTTTTATAAATAGAAGCGGCGGTAACAGGTAAGTATCGCCGCGAAGGGTTAACGCTTCGTTAACTTTTCGCGGCCGTTTTCGGACTTTTATAAATCGCGTTAAACGCGATTTATTTGTTAATGTCCGCGAAAACGGCCGCGAAAAGTTAACGAACCTTTATAAATATGCCCCTATGTGTCAATTCCAGTAACATGCAACATTCTTTATTTTTAGAAACTTATTTTATCATTTAAATAATAAATTAATTCGAACTTTCTGGTCTATCCCTGCTTTACATATTTTTGCTGTTATTAGGCAGTTAATGAATTTGAACGCTTTCTTTCTTTCCTAATGGCTTCTTCACACTAGATCCTGGACAGAAACATGTGCCGCGGTGCGTTTTTTTTTAAATGGATTGGATTGACCCAGTCTGTTAAAAAAAACGCACTGCTTGATGCAGTGCCGAAGTGCGATGCGCATAGAAGACAGAGTCCGTCTGGACCTGTCAGACTACGTGGCGGAGGAGCGATCGATCGAGTAAGTAGTTTACCTTCTCTCTTGGCGCCTGCAGGTTTCATTGAAGAACGGGAGGTAAAACACAGCTCCTTTACCTCCCGTTCTTCAAGAAAACTAAATGGCAATTTTCGTTTTCCGGTGGAGATACCCTTTAATTCCAATTATAAAAGCATAACCAATATCGTATTTCTTCTGCATTTAAATCTGGCAGCCATATATCCTGTTAATAGCGTTCTTTAAAGGACAATTATACTCACCTCCCCCTGGTTCCTTTCCACCCCACTCCTGCAAAGTACCTAAAACGCTAAGTCCTCACCTCCGGGTACTTTACAAAAGTTGTGCACTACTTACTTGTAATCTCCCTCGTCGCTCCGTGTACAATCACGTGTGATAACCCTGGCGATTTTGTGCGCGATTCCTGTGCGTTGCAGTGTGGCCTCAGCCTTATTCTATATATTTTCAATATTGAACAATCAGTTGAATTTATACCACAACCTGCTGTTGACATTAGTGAGCTCAAATTTCAGGTTCTTCTTCCCAGAATGCACACTACCTTGGAATGTTCCTAACAGTGATTTCTACTGATTGGCTGTTGGATGGGTAAAACTTGCTCAGATCTCTACTGAGCAACTGAATCAACTCAGGCACTGAGTCAAGGGCAAGACCATAAAAGTCTCTACTAGGGGTCCTGCAAACAGGAAGTCAGTAGTTTGGAAGCATTTATTTATACTCAGACAAAATTCTAAAAGGACAGGTTAAGGATATAAGTAATGGAAAAATACTGCTCTTTTTTCTGAAAAGTATATGTATTTGCACAGAACTTTCCCTTTAAGAAAGTGTAATGCAACCAAATTCATTAAATGGCATGTTCACCCCTTCCCTATGCCTCTCAAAAGGTCTCCGCCTCTCTAAGCTCTTTTACAAGCTCAGAGGAGGTAGCTAGGGGAATACCATTCAGTCATTGGCTATGATGTCATCAGTTACATCCATGACTGACAGCTGCCAACTGGAAGAACCGGGAATCAGAAGGAGTGGTAACAGAGCATCAGGCAGCATTTGGGGTTAGACTTACATCTCTTCTGCTTACTAACTATCGCAGTTTTGGGGGTGATTTACCTAGATACAATTTTTCGCTTCTTCACAGTTGCTCTTTAAGGGGAATGGAAGTCTGGAGAGAATGAAAAAAAAGTAAGGACATTCTCATAAGTGAATATTTTCACAGAGTTAGATAAAAATGTGTAATTCCCTTTCCCATATAAAGCTGGACTGGCCTCTTTACCTTTACAAATCCGAGGTTCCTTGTATAAATGCATATGGTACATGGTTGATAATAGGTTAATCTAGGTTTCTATGATCTCATGCAGGAAGTAATGTTTTCCCTTTCTGGACCAGATAGAAGATAAACAGGGATTGTTTATTTTACATGGTTAAACATGATGACCTCATAGCATGATGAACACACAGAGGTGTTCTGATCAGAGCCTGGTGTACAGCTTACATTTTTATGTTTTGTGGACACAGCACCTTTCACATATGCAGCAGTCCCAAGATGCACATGTTTGCTACAAAACTGTGCGTATTAACCTTTACAGAGATCTTATCTATAAACATACAGTATACCACAACAGTGTTATATAGAAACAGGAAATTGTTTATGATATGCCATTTGATTTCCTAAAACCAATTCAACAATCGGTATCCCCACTACTAAAAAAAATGAATGCCATAAGAAACTAAAGGATATGTACACTGTGAAATTTGTTTTTTTAAATTGCCCATTACTTCTATCTAAACTATCACTGTACCATTTTTTTTTATCTGACCCCTATTTCTTTAAATATCCAGTCTGAATATCTTACATTTTGGCACGTAAACTGCATGGTGGGAAAACTCCCACTCCCAATTCTGCCTCATAGGGATTACTGAGCATGCTTGCTTCTTACATGTAATGATTTATAGACTGAAATGAGGCAGTAATATTTTCAGTATACAATTCCTTTAAAATAAAAAAACGGGCCAGTTATCTGCTTACAACCCTAATAATATTGGGTACACATGGTAAGATATTTCCGGACGCCCCACCGTGTATTGGTCGGAAATATCTGATGGTGTGGGGCGACTGGCGGCGACCAAGCTCGGTTGCCTGTTCATCCGATAATAAATGTGGTGGGGGAGTTGGTATTCTTCTCTCTGAGCACTGTACTTTCAAACCCATTGTGCCCTTTCCAGCCCTCTCCCGTCTATCTTTTGAGTTCCACTCAGTCCGTGTTTACTCTCCCACGCCCCTGCAGATTGCGGTTATTTATCGACCATCCGGCCCGACCACCACTTTCTTTGACCACTTCTCTGCTTGATTGTCCTACTTGCTATCCATTGACATCCCCTCAATTATCTTAGGGGATTTCAATATCCCCATCGATACCAACACCTCTGCTGCCACTAAACTTCTCTCTCTTACCTACCCCCTTGGCCTTACCCAATGGTCCTCTGCTCAGACCCATTGTAATGGACACACACTGGATCTGGTCTTTACCCGTCTCTGCTCCATATCTAACTTCTCCAACTCTCCCTTTCCTCTGTCCGATCATCATCTTATTTAATCTTGTGTCATCTGTCCCGGCCTTAACCCCTAACAACCAAACGTACAGATGCAGGGACCTGCGTAATCTCGACCCCCATTCACTCTCTATCCCTCTCCAACAACTTAACTCCATGCCCTCCTTCTCTGACCCTAACCTTGCAGCTGTCCACTACCATATCACTGTTTCCAATGCCCTTGACTCTGTTGCTCCCTTTTCCACCCGTCGCCTTAGATGCAAGAACCCACAACCATGGCTTACGGACCAGATTAAAAAGTTGAAAAGGCAATCCTGTATAGCCGAGCGATGCTGGCGCAAGAGTAACAAAAATTCGACTTTCTCGAATTTAAAAGTGCCCTTTGTCGGATCAGAGGTGCTTTGTCCCTAGCCAAACAAAACTACTTCTCTTCACTCATATCCACACAATCTCATAACCCCAAACAGCTCTTCAAAGTATTCAACTCCCTGCTCTGTTCGCCAACTCCTCCGCCTACCCCTTGTCTATCGGCTGATGAAATAGCCTCATATTTCACAGAGAAAATTGAAAACATCCGAAGTAGTTTTCCTGTGCGCCCTAGCTCCTCCCCACAGCTTCCAACCACTACCATTGCTCTGCGCAATCTCCCTTCCTTGCTCACCCCCTCCATCTCTACCCCTACCACTGCAATGTCTAGCCTCCCTTCATTGGTTAATCCCTTTACTTGCCCCCTAATGAACTTCACCACTATAACAAAACAGGGTCTTTCATCTCTCCTATCCAGGACACGTCTCACCACCTGCCCCCTCGACCCCATTCCCTCTCATCTTATTCCCCTGCTCTCCTCCTTCTTCATTCCAGCCCTAACCTCTCTCTTTAACTTGTCCCTATCCACTGCTATTTTTCCCTCTATATTTAAACATGTCATTGTATCCCCTATACCTAAAAAACCCTCCCTTGACCCGTCTGCTTTTTCCAGCTACCGGCCTGTCTCCCTTCTCCCTTTTGCTTCAAAATTACTGGAAAGACATGTCTATGCTGACCTGGTTAATCACCTGTCTGCTAACTCTCTCTTTGACCACCTCCAGTCAGGCTTCCGCCCTAACCACTCCACGGAAACTGCCCTCACTAAAGTGACCAATGATTTACTTAGTGCTAAATCTAAAGGTCACTACTCTTTGCTCATTCTTCTTGATCTGTCCTCTGCTTTTGATACTGTTGATCACCCTCTACTTCTTCAGATCCTGGCCTCCTTAGGTATCCAGGAGACTGCACTTTCTTGGCTATCCTCCTATCTCTCTGGTAGGACCTTTAGTGTTTTTCACTCTGAAACTAGCTCCACTCCTTGCCCCATCCCTGTGGGGGTCCCGCAAGTCTCGGTACTCTTCTTTTCTCCATCTACACCCATTGTCTTGGAGAACTCATTAGTTCATTTAGGTTCCAGTAGCACCTGTATGTGGACGATACCCAAATTTACATCTCTGCCCTGGATTTCCCTACACTGACATCCCAGGTCCCCGACTGCCTTAGTGCCATCTCTGCCTTCATGTCCTCCCGCTTTCTCAAACTCAACATGGACAAGACTGAACTTGTCCTTTTCCCACCCTCACGATCTGTTCCCCTCCCTAGCCTTACTATTAATATTAACAACACACCCATATCCCCATCTCCTCATGTCCGTTGCTTGGAAATAACGCTAGATTCCGATCTTTCCTTCAAACCTCATGTCCATTCGCTTGCCAACTCCTGTCAGATCCTCAAAAACATCTCCCGCATTCGACCCTTCGAAGGAAGCTACAAAAATCATAGTCCATGCCCTAATCATATCCCGGCTAGGCTACTGCAACACACACCTGTGTGGTTTACCAAACAACCACCTGGCACCGCTTCAATCCATTCTCAACTCTACCCGGCTCATTCATTTCTCTTCTCGCTGCTCTAATGCCTCTCCTCTCTGCCAGTCCCTCCACTGGTTGCCCATCACGCAAAGGATCCAGTTCAAACTGCTTAACTTATCCTATAAAGCACTATCCAACACAGCCCCTCCATATATATCTCAGAGCTGATCCAGCGATACCGTCCCAGGCGCAACCTCCACTCTGCAAATGATACCCTCCTCTCATCCACTCTGGTCACCTCTTCCCATGCCCGCATTCAGGACTTTACTCGTGCTGCACCTCTGCACTGGAACTCCCTTCCTCCATCTGTCTGTCACTCACCATCCCTTAACACCTTCAAACGTAACCTTAAAACCCACCTCTTTAGGCAAGCATATAACCTGGCCTAAACATTACCCTCTTACTACCCAATATGATCCATCCTCAAGATTCCCCTGCAGCTCCCTGGCATCGTTTGGCAATCCGGCAGAGCAGATGACTAAATTAAATTTTTTATAATGCTGTAAACAGACAATTGATATGTTTAATTAACAGTTTACGGCCTATAATTTAAATAAATAAGGTGATTCAGCCTAAAGAAATAATTTAAGGTGGAAAGGAAGAATATAAACTGCATTGCTGATTCTCATAGTAATAGCAAAATGCTTGCTTAGCCTTATTAAATATTTACTTGTTAAAGCTGACATTGATGAACTCAGCAGAAAAAGGATTATTTTTTAAATTTTTTTTGAAAGGTCCTTTTAATATTTTAATATTTACTTTTTCATTTGTAATTTCTTTCCTAAACTAGAGTGAAATCCAGTTTGTAGTGTGACATGAGCTCAGTGAATGAATGAGTGTGTCTCAAGGCCTGTTCATTGTTCCACAGAGATATTTCCCATCCTCAGAGAGCAGGAAATGCCAAGACATTCTTAATAAGTCATTATGTGTCAGGCTAATAATATGCAGAAAAGAAACATTCGGTACATGAGGTCTTGGTGTATTCTTGGTGTCAGCTAAACAACAAGAAAAAGAAACGGCCAACAAATACTTGACTGTACTTAAGTCCTCTTCAATAGGATTCCTTAGGGCAATGGCTCAGAGGTCATCAATGGTGTTTTTTCTGAGTAATGGAATCTTAATGGATAATTCATGGTATTTCAAAGCAGCCCTTTAACAGCTAAAATTTCCCCGATTTGAATGGTCTCTTCCCAAGTGTAATGGACTCTTCCATATTGGAACATGACATCCCAAACAAGGTAAATTATTTAACCAACACTGTAATATTAACCATTATATAATATTATATCTATATATATATATATATACACATACATACAATAGAAGAACTGTACAGATCTGGTCAAACATTAAAAATGTCTGGTCAAACATGATCACAATAATGTATACTAAAACCGCTTTGTTTATAAAGTATGCCAGTGTGCAGATAATATGATATTGTATGGGGCCTAGGAATTTGCATTGATTATCTTTTCTATGTTTGTATAAATGTTTGACCAGATCAGTAGCACTTCTGCAAAATGTAGTTGTAAATTCTTGTATTGTATGTATATATTGGGAAGCATGGTCAAGCTTCCATGTAGTAATAGCTACCCCAACATGCTACTTTAAAGGGAGGTCCTATGCCTTTAATATAAAGCACTGGGTGGATGGCCTCTTCCCTCATTTTTAAAAAGCCAAAGGGCTTGGGGGAAGTGAGAAAGCCTGTTATATATTTCTAGTGCACAAGTATGAGAAATACAAAGGTTTGCTAATCGTAATTGAAGTAAAAAAAGTTAGAAGTTAGGACCTTCCAGACTGGGGTTACCTTGACGTGGTTGGAAGGCTTTTCATTCATGTGATCACAGTAATGTATACTGTAATGTATACCCTTTGTTTATAAAGTATGCCAGAGTGCAGATAATATGATATTGTATATATATATATATATATATATATAACGAAGCACTCTCACCTGCTCCCTCATACCCTGTGTGCCCATCAACTATGCATATATCCACATGGATCAAAGCCCTGAGAGTGCCATCGTGATTAAAGAGGATATATATATATATATTCACAGTTGAACCTGTTTGAATATGTCCCAGGAGTGCTCCTTGCTTTATACTATTTATATGCAGATTCATTAAGGACAGCACCAGGGCAGCAGAGTGAAAGCTTGAAGCGTGTGCCTGTGGTTTCCAGTATTTGTGTATATAACTGGACTTGCCCATAAAGTATGGAGGATCAGTAACGCAAACATAAGTCATATCATGGGTGTTAGTGTAAAACACCTGGAAATTACCCCAAACTAAATAATAGTTTAGCATTTTGTATCTAATCTAATTAAAGCCAAATTAGTCATTGAAATGCCAGCAAATCTAGTTTTATGCCCAGCTGGAAGGAAGGGCAGCTATCCTCTCATGCATGTGCTAAATTTTTTGTTCATACAGGTCATGGTATATCTGTTGTATTCAGTTAGATCAACTGGACTTGAAGTTTAGTTTTTGAAGACATTTCACTAGTCATCCGACTGGCGTTCTTAATTTGGCAATAAAGTACCCTGGAAATTCCCAATACGCATATGCCAGCCAGGTGTTAGGGAATGCAAGGTGTGGATACATTGGGGCAAAGAGGTGTTATCGAAACTGCCCAGGGTAAGGTGTCAAATCAACATTGTACATGGCAGACAATTGGTGTTGAACACCCCCCCACCTCTATTCAGGCTTGGTTTCTTTATTTTCACATATATGGCCACCTTGACACCTCTCTTGAACCAATCATTTTCCTTTGCCAATATGTTGACATTACAATCTTCAAAGGTATGTCCTTTATCTAAAGATGCAGGTACACGGCTGAGTCCTGACCAAAGGAATTGGCTCTTCTGTGATGGGCCATACATTGGTGCAGTTGCTGTTTGGTCTCCCCCACATGCAAATCAGAGAACTCTTACTCTACTGCACTGCGTATATGATGTCGCTTTTCTTGTGTTTTGGTATTGGGTCTTTCGGATGTACCAATTGCTGCCTCAGTGTGTTGTTCGGTTTAAAGCAGACAGGGAACACTGTGTTTTTTCAAAAATGTTCTTAATTTCTTGGAGACCCCTGCTACATATGGGATGACCATGTTATTTCTACTGTCTTGCTTTCCCCCTTCACTGTTGGTATTTGTGTTCTTTTTTTTCCTTCTACCCCTTTTGACAAAGGCCGAGTCCGGATATCCATAAGTTTTAAGAGCTCCTCTGAGATGCATAATTTCTTTAGCCTTCGCTAAGGAAGTAATGGTACCTCTCCCCTGTCTAATATTCCACTAGTATTCTAATCAATGGTACAGAGAGATGACAAATTACCTCCACTGCTAGAGGGCATGTTCCCTATTTCAACATTTTTCAAATGCTTCATGAAAATTCTAAGAATCCCAATCCCTAAAGGCCCATGGGTAGCAGGTTAACTGGAAAGGGAAAGTTTAAGTGCAGTAAAAGCGGGTGAACAGAGACTTAATTAATGTGGGTGTCTGTATATGCGGCGTACTTTAAAACTTAATAACATCCAATGGCAGTTAAAGAGCGTGTGTAAATTTTAAACCTTATTAGGTTTTTCAAAGGATTTTTGGTTTGGTTTTGATGATTGGAGATTTATGGAAATTCGGTGACAAAGTCAAAATCACGAAGACATGAATAAAAGCCAACATTGTCCAATATAAAGAGAAAATCGCCCCACAAAAAGGAAACAATGGCTTCCTAAATTTGTTCACATACTGTTTTAATGGCAACTAATTTACTTCCCTAAAAAGAACATGAAATCCATCTTACAGAGAGACAGTATTAGTGTGTATTTGAGAGGTGCAAAAGTTTGCCCGTGTTCTTAATCTGCAGTAACCAATTCTATTTTTGGTAGTAGACCAGTAAAAAGGGATCATCTGATTTGTTATGGCAAATTAACTGCACAGGAAATATTTGCACCTGTAGTCCTGTGGAATTGATGTCACCTAGTCACATCAGCAGTGAACTGCTTCCACCTAGTCCATGGGCTAACCTGAGCATGCTCCACTGCCTGACAGCCCAACCAGAGCAGGGTGCAGGACTAATGACAAGTCTAAAGCTTCGTACACACATGCAAATGCCAACCCGCAAGGCACTAGTGTGTTCCCAATGGGCGTTTTGGCTGACTATCCTAGAATGTATGGGCATTCGGTCAGGTCTTGTTGATGATAACCTAGGTCGGATCATCAATGACGTCCATACGAACAGAGGTTTCGTCCGAGCGAGCGCCCATACACTAAGCGATAAGCGTTTGTTAGCCGAAATCGTCATTTGGAACACACTCGTGCATCGGACCCCAAGTCTAGTTCTCCTTTAGTACAAAAGAAACCCATTTCTTTACATTGACCAGTACGAGATGGTTTCTACTAGGTACTGATGTCAACGCTGATGTATATCACTCCATGTTGTGCGTCATGTGAATCTGTTCTTTTTGTACCCATTCCCATCTCGTGACAGAGCACAGACAACTACACTGTGTCTGCAGCTGCTCGCCTCTCTGTAAACAATAACATTTCTTTGAGCTTTATTTATAGGGAACCCAAAGCTTTATATCTGATTTTGTTTTCTGTTGTCATCTAATGAATATCCAGTTAACAAAACAATGCTACAAGTCAGGAGGTTTTGTACATTATACTATCATTGTCAATGGTGGACAAATACATTTTGATATTCAATGCTATTCAACACTAAGAGCCAATTTAGCTATTTTTATTGGCAGTCGAATTTAATTATTACATTAAATTAATAGAAAACTCTTTAAAAAGTATAATTCGAGTGCCCAGAACAACCCTTTAAAAAGTAACCAGGACGAGGACCTAAACTGCTAGGTCCTCAACCTTGAGTTAGCTCTAGATCCCCCCTACCAATGCTCCAAAGTTTTGCTTGTAGTCCCAGTCAGGCCTGCCCCCTCTCAAAGTCCAGGACTATTCCCAGACTGGCCAAGAAGCATGTCTTCCCACTGAACAATTTTGAGCCTTGAAAAAGGGAATCTAAGGCCTAATAGTTTAGGCAATTAGCATGTGCCATAATTAAATGTAACTGATATCCTTATTAAAGGGTCTTATCTTTGTCATCATCTATAATTGGTGCTTAGGTCTGTCATGGTCATAGAACTCTTTGGTGGCCTCCATCCCCATCAACTGTGTCTCCTTAAAGGACAACTACACTGCTTTTTTTAAAGACAAAAAGTACCATAAGAAGGGATCTAGGATTGATTATTCCTACCTCCCAATACCATTTTGTTGAGTAGTGCCAGTTATTAGTTGTCTACTGCCTGGCAGAACAGTTTTCTATGGCTGGTGCTCATCACAGAAGCAATATTGGGAGGTTGGGAGGTAGGAATAATGGCTCCTACCTCCCTGCCCCATGTACTTATATGCTCTATAGTTCTCCTTTAAATTAATCCTGGAATAACCCTAGAAACATGTTACTTTTCTATGGATTGTTTTTATATATGCTTCATAAATTCTAAGACTGTACCCCGAGGGGGGAAACAGAAAGTAAGATAGGCGGACATGTGCTTGCTTGTCTTCTTTATGAATGTGCGGAAAATAATAATAATTTAATTCAGTTAACATTTCACTTAAATGAAACGTATAACTACTTTACCGTGAAAAGGAATACAATGCTTGTATCATCACACTCACCACTAAAGCTGGCCATACACTAGGCAGACATTAGATAGATTTGAGATATCTAATGTGTAAAGACCACATTGTACAAGCAGTGCAGTGGCGTAACTACCTCCCCCGCGACGGGGCACGGACGGTAGTAGGGCCCGCCACAAGCCAAAATCCCTGCAGTATCGAGCTTATTAAAGAGCTGGCCGCGTGTATGTTTTCTTCATACGCGCGGCCAGCTCTTTAAAAAGGATCGATACTGCAGGGATCTTGGAGGTCTGCGGAGGAGGGAGTCAGGGGCCCGGCCCCCAAACTCACGGGTACGCCCTCAGGTACGCCCCTGAAGCAGTGGTTTTTATCTTGAAATGTTCCTATCTGACCCATTCATTTTGTGATCTTAAATTGATTGCATGAAAGAACAGGCTAGGCAGTTCTTAGATTGGACATTTGTCATATGAGAGATTGGACATCTGTCTAATGTCTTAAGTAGTGTATGGGCACATTTAGGATTTAATTGGTTAATGCAGCAATATTTTCTTTCAAACAACGTCCTGGCCAGCACATCATTTAATATCCACAAGCCACACGGCTGATTGCTAATCTGCTCACATGAAGAGTCGTGATCAGAAACAAGGACGGTCTGCAGTGATTTGGTATCTTCACTGAGAAAAGCTGTGCTGCCTGTGGATTTCACAAATGGCTAGTTTCAGGCTATGTTTTCATTTTTCCTATAGTTTCCTTTTTAGCAATGCCGCTAGGAAATTGCCGCATGCAGTGTTTTCCTAGTGGCAAAACATCTGGAAATGCCGGTAAAACAAACTACAGATGTAAGTGTGAACCTAGCTTTAAAAAGGCGCTATGCAGCTAAAGGGATGAGTGTCAAACATCACTGTCTAGCACAATTACTGCTTTATAAAATAGTGTCAAATGTCATAAAATACCAAAAAAGAACTCAAGACTTAGATGCACATTTATAAACCTGCGGTATCAGACCTTATGCGGTCTATGTGCTTTACACCCACAAATTTCTGTATTCGCCACAGAACACGGCCACAGTGGTTAAAGGGCATGTCCACCCCATTTTGCAAAATTTTCCCAATAGTAGCTTTCCCCAGCCACAACTGCGATAAAAGATTTTATTGGAACTCCCCCGATCTTTACTTACCTTACCTCTTTCCCGCGGCGTACTAATCCGGCCCTCTGCTTGCATGGAACTGCAAGCAGGGGGCGGGACCGGCAGCTGCGTACGTAATTGGCTGAGAGGCAGCCAATCACGGACGTGGCTGCCGGCTGCACAGAACGCTGGGAGAGAGAGGTAAGGTAAGTAAAGTTCGGGGGAGTTCCAGTAAAATCTTTTATAGCGGTTGGGGATGAGGAAAGGATAGCTAATATTGGGCAAAGGGGTTTAACACTAGGGGGAGGGATTGCAAAACTGGTGGGAGAGGGAGAGGCCTGCAGTGCGCATGAAAAACTTCTTCCGAAGGTTTCCAAGGTCATATATGGACTCTGCTATCCTCCTGGTGGCCAGTTTTTGGGACTTTGGGGGGGGATTCCAGGAGAACCATTTGGAGCTGGGATGTAAGGTAAGGATTTTATTACACTACATCGTGGGGCCAGTAGTGGGGGGAATTATAGTTTTGGGGGTGGACATGCCCTTTAAAGACAGAAAAATACTATGCAAAATAAGGATGGCAGCGTAAACTTCGATAATTGTTTACCTTCTATGTGCAATCAGATCGGTGGGCCTACTGATACGAATTAAAGCAGGACTGATGATATTTTAGGAGGGCTGGTCACATGGTCAATTCAAAGTTATGCCATTGGGCAAAAAAGTCCGCATCCGATTAATCTTTAATCGGATTTTGCGCCAAAAAACCCAAAACAAAGAAAACAAACTTAATTGTGGCAAAAAAAATATTCATAAGCCAATATTTAAAATATTGGCCTGTGTGTACTGTATGGGTTTTATTTCAATGGAATAGATAGATGTAACTCTTTTCTGGATGTGTCATTGTGAGTTGTGCATGATTTCCAGAAACGCTTTACCTGATCATGCATAGGCACGCTGGGAAACAAACTGCTGCAGTCGTGCCCTCTTTTCACCTCTGTGCTAATGAATAGAACACAGACTGATCTGCCAAATAAAAACCCACGTACACACCTTGCCCCTAGTGATGGTGTGTCAGCGAATGTAACTTAATGCTGTATCATTGTTATAGTCAAAAGAAACACAGGTTCACACAAACTTCATTTACAAATGTTTGAATCTGTTTATTCTTCAGATTTCTTCGTTTATATAAGTGGGAGTTGCCACACTGTTTCTAATATTGCACATATTGTTAGAAAAAACATTTCTTTTAGCCTGGTTACACACAGGTCATTGAGGACAATATTCAGATTTATATACTGATTGTTATTCCAACAGTCTGGAAATAAAGTGTCAGGGACAATATTATTATAAATGCAGTGTGGCCAATTGAAATATGTATTTTACCAACTTGTCCAATAGTCCGAACTTGTCCAAAAAATGGTCAAGAATAATTGGTTATGCTGTTACATGAAAGCCAATCCCTGGCTGGGTGTACTAGGCAATAGGGCAAATAGGGTTCTCAGGTAGAACACATTTTTTTTAATACACTGGGGCAGATGCAATAAAGGTTTGCATGTGCTTATAATTTGCAGCAGCCAATTAAATGTTAGCTTTCTACGGAGTTACTGCCAGTAGATAATATCTGATTGGTTGCTGCAGATTATTGGAATGGACAAACTTCTGTCCTTTTGGATGAGTGATTCCTTATCTTTAGGTACAGACACACAGATGCGTACCTGACATCCAAGTATATGACGTACAGCTAACAATCCATTTGTGTATGGGCGTTCGGTCAGGCTTAACACTATTTATGTTATAAATGAATCAGTGTAACATTTGTAAGCTTCAAAGAAGCTAAAAGCGCTGGAATGTAAGGTTTCGTCATTTATTAAAAAGCAGATGTCCAGAGGAAAGTCTTAGAGCCGAGGTCCATGTGATACACATGCATGGTGAATAGGCAACGAAGTGAAGGCATTTAGGAATATTAAGCTCTATCCAGGTATCTCATGCAGTGAGGAATGCTTCTTAAAGTACAACATAAGCTAAACAGAGTTTTTTTTGGTTGTTGTGTTTTAACTGAATGATCACAACAATGCCTTTTTTGCATTTATAGAGACATATTTAATTTAGCCCAATGAATCTACATTTGCAAAGCAGGAACATTTTTGGAGCTGCCCCCCTGCAACTTTTAAACAGCTGAAAATACTTTGCAGAGATGCAGAGAGCTGTGCCTGGTTTCAATTTCTCCTTTAAACACATGCATTTAATTGGTTAACTGTTGAGCTGCTGGATTCTTTTTTTTAAAATTATTATTAAGGGAACAGTTTCTGTCAGTTCTGCTGTGTCTGCATTTACCCCTCCACTAAAATAATGAATGGGAAATGATTGTACAGCTTAACCAGAGCAAATAAAAAAGTATAAGGCCTGCTGCACACTGGATATTCCTACCGACCAATAAACTGTTGCACTGGACGGTCAGGACTTCCATCCCATGTGTATCATGAAACAAGCCAATCATATCAGATCTTAATTAATTCAAAAATGTAGAGATGATGTTACAGTGTTGCTTGATTTTTGTTTTTAAATCCTTCAGTCTCGGACTCTTGGCCTCTGCCGTCCCCCCTTTAAATTCCATTCTATGGTCAGCTCACTACACTGGGTTCCCTTATACAAAGTCCCCATTATGTCTTCTACTGGAAAGCAACAGAATGAGCAAGAATCTGTGTGGAGCTGTTGCATCCCCTACCCAGGAATCAAAGGCTTTTAAAGAGCATGGAAAATGTGCTTCTCGCCTCCATACAGAGAAAAAGAGGGAGGAAGAGTGAGAAAGGAGAAAAAAAGAAGACAGATGGGGGTTAGAGAAGAGAAGAAGAAATGTTAAAGGGAGGGGGACGAAAAAAGAGGGAGAAAGAGGATAGACAGGAATTTAAAAGAAAAAAAAAAACAGAAAGAACTAGACACAGCATGAAAATGCAGAGGATGAACGCAAGAGAAAAAGAGAATGGAATAGACTGAGTAGACAGTATAACTTCAACTCATACAAATGTTTACAGGGAACAGTAAAGATATTTAGGGGGCGAGGCTGTATCGGGCAAAACCCCCTATACAAGATCGGGTTAGCATGGGTTTGAACTAATTTCACACTGACCACGCCACTTGTTCCACTTGAAAATGTTTCAAATAGCGCGGCGTATCTTATGTAGTAAAGGCTAAGTTAAGATTTGCGTGAAAATTTTAGGCAAATTTTAAGGCCTTTACTATTGTGGCATACAGGCGGACGCAGAAATTAAAAGCAGACATCTTACCTGACCGGGATCCCGCAATGCAATTAGTCTCGCAAAGGAGTTTTAAGCAACGTGGGATTGCGGTCTGGTAAGATTGTTTGTTGGGGCCCCTCTTCCACTAAAGCCAAGAAAATCCCATTCCAAGTTTCTATAGGTGGGCACGCTGATGCTGGTCATCATTTACCGACATTCCATCAAGGTTGTTGTCCGAAATTTGAATAACCATCTTGCACGATCATTTAGCAGTCGGCATTTGATGGCAAAATGAATGGGCCAGGATGGGGAACATCAGATGGTAAATCTGATACTGAATGGTCAGCATTATTTTCTGTCTGGATTTGTCACATGATCTAATTTAGCATTTTCACCATGGCGCTCTATGGCTTGTCGTGTTTTTTGCACACAATTCATTCTCAGTGGGTCAACAGGCTTTTCACGCAGGAATGTGGCATGTCATGATAAATGGTAAATTTAAAACACACACAGGCCGATTTACCCAGAGGTGCTGGGCAAATATATGTGGTTAAAGTCGGGCTAACCGGTTTACTCCATAATATCGGCGAATGCGCGGGTTACGCAAAAGACACCTGCATATCTAACGCTCGCGATTCAATATCGCAATATTAAATCGCCATCAGGACATTTATCTTGAGCAATAGCGGCTCTGGGTGGCAAAAGCAGATCACTTTAGAAAAAATGAACCTCACACTACAGAACTATTTTTAGACTGGCAAACCCATTACCCTGCCCATCAGCTGCGGGATCAATACCTACACTGGACTCAACCAGCAAATGTTTAGACCTGCAACCCAAACCTAGTTTTACTCAACTACCAACCCAATAAAAACATTGGGGTTTAGCTGAACCCAAGCTGACAAACAGGTAAACCACAGGTACCCAGCTAAATGCAGGGAGCTCCCTCAGTGGCCCAGGGGTGCATGGCTATCCCTTGTGTGTTTGCAGCCTTATTTTAGTTTTTGTCGTGCCTTACACTAAAATAGATGTTTTCTTAGTATTTAAATATGATCAATGTTTAGTAACTTTATTCTACAGGAATTACAGTCAAATTCTATGGCAATACACTGTAATGTTTGGGTAATTACACTGGAATTGTCCATCACCTCACACACAGAAACGCTAGTTTGCTATTTCCCTTTTGTTTTTTAGTGATCTAAATGAAACCTCCCTACATTCATAAAAATATCACAACTCATTCAGATTTTCACATAACAGTGTCGGATTGAATAGGGGGAAATAGGTTGAATATTTTTCACGATCCAAGGGGACCCCAGGCCAAATCGAATCAAATGTAAACCTTCCCCTGGCACCGCGTTGCTTAAGACTGCCCAATGTGGGGACCCCATTAATGTGCCAAGCATGGAACTCGGATCGTTCTGTATCATACATAGTAACATAGTAATGGAGGTTGAATAAAGACATACGTCCATCAGGTCCAACCTTTTTCTCCCTCCTTTTTCACTCTCCTAACTGTTGATCCAGTGCAAAGCAATGGGCAAATGTGCAACTCTCTAGATGTTGGTAAACTGCAAAGCCCTGCAGCTGATAAGTGCTGGTAGCTAAATCCAGGCACTGTATAACTACAAAGATTAATAAAGTTTTACAATTTATTCTTCTATCCCCCTCACCTTGGAGGCAGCACATAGGTTTGCACTGAACCATCCTCCTCCCCATCCAGCCCCCCTACTCAGAACCCTATGGACTGTCAATGGCTTTTCCTTCCCTGCTCCCTTGCATTGCTGTTTCCATGAATCCTCCACCCTTCCAAGCTGAGGGAGGACCCCTCACCCCCCTCCCTCCCTCTGGTATCTACCACCCACTCCAGATGCAGGCAGAGTTATCCCAGCAATGGAAATGGCTTACCTGGGATCCAGTGCACACACATTGTTATCCAGCATGGGATGCGGAAAGGTCACAGGATGAGACAAGATGGGGAGATGAGAGAGACCCCAGCAGCACCTTCCCCCTTCCTCTCAGTCTCTCCCTGGTTTGCAAGCTGGCAGCCAAGGCAAAGACTTTTTAATGATTTCCAGCACAGCTTGGCGGCTGCATTTCCTCTCTGACAAAATGCAAAAAAAAATCCCCAGTCACCTCCCTCCCTCCTCCCCCTTCTCCTTCTTCTCTCCCCATCACTCCCTCTCATCTCCTCCTCTCTGAACACGTGCAGGCTGTGTACAACCAGAATCCCCACCCAGTTTCCTGCCTATTGGCCGACTGCAGGGATTGGGGTGGAGTTTAAACAATGACCAGAGGCTTATTGGTTAACTTGCAAGGAATAGGGGCGGGGTTAAAAGAAGCAAGCAGGGGTTTTGGAAGTTGATGTCAGGTTACACAGGAAAAGTGGGGGCTCGGTGGGGATTTCTGAGTCATTTTTTGTGTGTAATGATCATCTACAGGCATGAGACTGTTTAACCCCTTGCAGGGGATTCATAGACTTGGTGATGGGGGGTCTTGGCTATTTTGCAGTCTTTCGTTTTTAAAGGAAAAATATACCCTATTTATTATAACATAGTAACATGGTAATTGAGGTTGAATTATTATTATTGTGGAATTATATATCGCCAACATCTTCCGTAGCGCTTTACAATTACATGTAGTAGTAGAGAGGTTAGAATGGGAATGTAAATTTACACAAAAATTTGGGACTCTGGACTCAACAAAGATCTAAACTTTATGTGTCACTATGTTTCTAATCTTAATGTCATGTAGAGTTAATCAGACTAAATTCCTCTAAACCACCCAAACATAAATATCTCATTTATACCAGACCCTCCATGGACACTGGAGGTGAAGTGTATATGATTATTTGTTTAAAGGGCATGTCCACCCCCAAAACTATAACCCCCCAACTACTGGCCCCACCATGTTGTAGTTTAATCCTTACCTCACATCCCAGCTCCATATGGTTCTCCTGTAGTCCCCCCCCAAAGTCCCAAAAACTGCCCACCAGGAGGATAGCAGAGTCCATATAGGACTCTGCCTCCTCCCTGGCCTCCGGGAGAAGTTTGGTATGCGTACTGCAGCCCTTCTCCCCTCCCTCCCCCGATTCTCTCCCCCTAGCTTAAAATCCTAATGTGTAAGATTCCCCTGGTCCTCCGCCCCAACCGCTATATTTATTGTTTAGAAAGATCCCCAATAGCTTACTTACCTCTCCTCTTTCCTCCGCCGAAGTGAGCTGCCGACAGCCGCGTCCGTGATTGGCTGCCGCTCAGCCAATCACAGATGCAGCTGCCGGTCCCGCCCCTCTGCTCGCAAGCAGAGGGCCGGGAGCGCGGCAGAGGAAAGAGGGGAGGTAAGTAGAGTTTGGGGAGCTTTCTTAAAATATAAATATAGCGGTTGGGGCTGGGAGACCAGGGGGAATCTTATATCCAAAAATTATTTTTTAGGGTGGACATACCCTTTAACCCTTGCTAATTATTTTATTACTGCGTGTAATCATTGAATGTGTATTTACTGTTTTATTTACGACAGCCATTGCCAATCAGGCATGGGGGCAAAAGATAACCTCTGTGTAATGTCAGAAAGTCTTTGTTCTACTATGTATAAAATACAGTGCTTTACAAGATTCAGTATTGTATCATGCCTGAGGAAGAAGAATTTTCAATCATTTTAGTTAGCCAATAAAAGGTATTACTTTATATCCAAGATGTCTTCAATTACATGTATACATTCACATCAGGCCCTACCCCAAAGAGCTTACAATCTAATCACTTTATGTGACACATACAACCTATCAGTATGTCTTTATAATTGTGGGGAAACCAGAGTGCCCGGAAGGAAACCCACGCAAGCACGGGGAGGAAAACATACAAACTCCTTGCAGATGTGTCCAAGAGTAGAATCATTTCAGCGCTGCAAGGCATCAGTGCTAACCACTGAGCTACTGTACTTTCCCATAAAAAAGACCAACGTCCAACCTTTTCACCCTCCTATGTAACCCTACCTAACAGTTGATCCAGAGGAAGGCAAAAACCCCAGCAAAAAGAAATAGATCTTGTCAAACTAACTTGCTTTGCTTTTATGAGGAAGTAAGTAGAAATTTAGACTCTGGCACAGCAGTAGATGTAGTTTACTTGGATTTTGCAAAGGCTTTTGATACAGTCCCCCATAGGAGACTAGTGTATAAGCTAAGGTCTGTTGGTCTGGAGAGGCACATTTGTAAATGGATAGAAAATTGGTTAATGAATAGGATGCATAGAGTAGTTGTTAATGGGGCTTCATCATTATGGACTAAAGTGCAAGTAGGGTGCCACAGTTTCTGTGTTGGGCCCGCTTCTATTTATCTATTTATTAATGATTTGGAAGTGGGTGATGTCAGAAAGTTTCTGTGTTTTGCTGACGACACAAAACTTTGACGACCATTAAAAACTTCAGAGGTGTGCAATCATCACAGGGAGATCTAGATAGATTGTTACATTGGGCTGCTAAGTGGCATGATATTCAATGTTGATAAATGTAAGGTGATGCATTTTGGACTAAAAAAATCCTTGTGCTGCTTATACTATAAATGGCTCTGTGTTAAGTGATTCCCTGTTGGAAAGGAATACACACTGAGGGAGTCTGAGGCTGTGCTCGCCGGCGGCACTGTGCAGGAGAAGCCTCAGGAATGTCACAAGTCGCCTCCCACCCATTACTTTCTGGTCAGTCATTTCTTTATATCTTGGGCTGTGGAGCACGTAGAGAGGTGGTTGATGGCTCGTTTTAAAGGTAGGAAACTGGCCTTTCATTTAAGCTTAACTTGTTTGGAGACCACAGTTCCCCTTTAATACCAGTAATTCTCAAGATTATATAGTATCACCTTACCAACCAGAACTGCAGTATATGTATTAATACCAGTAATTCTCAATATTATATAGTATAACCATACCACCGAACTACAATATATGTATTAATACCAGTAATTCTTAATATTATACAGTATCACCGTACCAACCAGAACTACAGTATATGTATTAATACCAGTAATTCTTAATATTATACAGTATCACTGTACCAACCAGAACTGCAGTATTTGTATTAATACCAGTAATTCTCAATATTATATAGTATCGCCGTAACAAACCAGAACTACAGTATATGTATTAATACCAGTAATTCTCAAGATTATATAGTATCACCGTACCAACCAGAACTGCAGTATATGTATTAATACCAGTAATTCTCAATATTATATAGTATAACCGTACCACCAGAACTACAGTATATGTATTAATACCAGTAATTCTTAATATTATACAGTATCACTGTACCAACCAGAACTGCAGTATTTGTATTAATACCAGTAATTCTCAATATTATATAGTATCCACGTAACTATCTGTCTGGGGATGTGCCGCTGATTGGAAAAAAGCCAATGTAATACCAATGTTCAAAAAAGGTAGTCGTTCACAGCCTGGAAACTATAGACCTGTAAGCCTACATCAGTGGTAGGGAAGGTGATGGAAACATTGTTAAGGGATCATATCCTTGACTTTGTTTCCAGGATCATCTTATTAGTAGTATCAACATGGATTTATGAGAAATAGATCATGCCAGACAAATTTAATTGGTTTTTATGAAGAAGTGGAGTAAGAAGCTAGATTCAGGCACAGCAGTGGATGTGGTATATTTGGATTTTGCAAAAGCTTTTGATACTGTGCCACATAAGCGACTAATGTATAAACTGAGGACTGTTGGCCTTGAAGAAAACATTGTTCATGGATAAGAACTGGTTATTGGACCGCAAACAGAGAGTGGTGGTTAATGGAGCTACATCTATGTGGGCTAAAGTTCTAAGCGGAGTGCCTCAGGGTTCTGTACTGGGGCCGCTTCTGTTTAATCTGTTTATAAATGACTTAGAAGTGGGCATTGAGAGCAAGGTCTCAGTATTTGCTGATGACACTAAACTATGCAGACTTTGGAAACTTCCAATGATGTGCAAGTGCTGCAAGCAGACTAGATAGATTATCACAATGGGCAGCAGAATGGCAGATGAGATTCAATGTTGATAAATGTAAGTGATGCATTTGGGATTAATAATCCCTGTGCCACCTACACCATAAATAACTCTGTGTTAAGTGCATCTGTAATGAAAAAGATTTGGGGTTCTGGTAGATAACAGACTTAGCAAACAATGCCAGGTAGCAACGGCTAGAGCTAGCAAGATATTTCTTGTATAAAAGGGGGAATAGATTCAAAGAGAAAAATATTATCTCCCTCTTTACAAGGCACTGGTAAGGCCTCATTTGGAATATGCGTGCAGTTTTGGAATCCCATATACAAAGGGATATCTTGGAAATTGAGGCAGTTCAGAGAAGGGCAACTAAATTAATAGGGGAATGGAGGGGCTCGAATATGCAGGCAGATTAGACAAGTTAGGGCTGTTTACATTGGAGAAGCGACGTTTGCGTGGGGACATGATTACCTTATACAAATATTAATGGGCCATACAGTGAACTCTCTGGTGCATTGTTCACTAATAGGTCATATCAGAGACACGTGGACATCCTCTAAGGTTGGAAGAAAGAAGTTTCATCTTCAGGTTAGGAAGGGTTTCTTTACAGTGAGAATGGTGAAATTGTGAACTGTCTTCCGGCAGATGTGGTAATGGCAAGTTCATTGAATAGCTTTAAAAAAGGCCTGGATAAGTTTCTAAAACTAAAAAATATTGAGGATTACTGGTATAATGCATATAGATCTGGTTGATCCAGGGATACATTCGATTGCCGTTTGGAGTCAGGAAAGGTCCCCCCCCCCCCTTTTTCTTTTTTTATTTAAGCTTGGGGTTTTTTTGCCTTCCTCTGGATCAACTGTTAGGTAGGGTTAAAAAAAAATATATATATAAAGAGGGTGAATAGGTTGGACTTGATGGACGTATGTCTTTATTCAACCTTAATTACTATGAGTGAACAAACCAGAACTACAGTATATGTATTAATACCAGTAATTCTCAATATTATATAGTATCCCTGTACCAACCAGAACTACAGTATATGTATTAATACCAGTAATTGTCAATATTTTTTAGTTTTAGAAATGTATGTAGACCACAGGGCAAGTCCAGTCTCTTAATAAACATAGTTTAAGCTAAATCCTTTAAAAATAAGTTTAAAGCTCTTACCCTGACTTCTGTAATCTCTGTGTAACTGCCATTCCGTTCCTGTTTAGTTCCCCCCTGTTACTGACTAGGAAGGGGGCGATATCACCACAAGCACATTCCTCTCCTCTGTTTCGAGCCTGTTACAAGCAAAACTATGCTTGCTCACTGCAGATAAGGAACTCTCCCCTCCCTTCCAGGAAGAGCAGGGAACTTTCAGCCAATCAGGTGGCTTACATTGGTCCCAAAAACTGCCCACCAGGAGGATAGCAGAGTCCATATAGGACTCTGCCTCCTGTCTCCCCCTAGGAGAAGTTTGGCATGCGTAATGCAGTCCTTCTCCCCCTCCCTCCCCCTCCCGATTAAGATTCCCTCCCCCTAGCGTAAAAACCTTTCCATATAATATTCCCCCTGTCCCCCCAGCCCCAACCGCTATAGTTTTATTATTAGAATATTAGGAATATAATATCAAAAATTTTCTTGAAGGGTGGACATGCCCTTTAACAACTATTCTCTGCATCCTATCCATCAACCAACTTTCTTTTCATGTAGAAATATGCCACCCCAGCCCAAAAAACCTTAGCTTATAAATTAGTCGCTTATAGGGGAATGTATCAAAAGCCTTACCAAAATCCAAGTATACTACATCTACTGCTATGCCAGAGTCTAAATTCCTACTCACTTCCTCAGAAAAGCCAAGCAAGTTAGTTTGAAAACATAACATAGTAATTGAGGTTGAATAAAGACATGCGCCCATCAAGTCCAACATTTTGACCCTTCTTTTTAACCCTACTTAACAGTTGATCCAGAGGAAGGCAAAAAAACAAAACCGCTAAAAAACGGGGAAAAAAATCCTTCCTGACTCGGAAAGTATCCCTGGATCAACCAGAACTATATTATATGTATTAATACCAGTAATTCTCAATATTTTATAGTTTTAGAAACTTATCTAGCCCACAAAGAACTTGCCATTACCACATCTGCTGGAAGACAGTTCCACAGTTTCACTGTTCTCACTGTATAGAAACCTTTCCTAACCTGAAGAGGAAACTTCTTTTCTTCCAATCTTAAAGGATGTCCACGTGTCCTCTGATATGACCGATTAGTAAACAATGCACCAGACAGTTTATTGTTTGGCCCATTAATATATTTGTATAAAGTGATCGATCAAGACAAGATATATTTCTTCTAAATCCATGTTGATTATTTCCTATAAGGTCAGTCTTTGAAACATACTCTAGAATATATTTCCGTATCAAACTTTCCAGTATCCTCCCCCACCACCACAAGCCTGTAATTACCATATTTCTTTTTAAAAATCTCCAGATTAGTACTTACAGAGCCTTCTCTCCGCAGCGATCTGATCCGGCTGCTTGATTGCAAGCAGGCCGCGGGAGAGAAGGCTCTGTAAGTACAGATCTGGGGATTTTTTTTTAAGAAATGTTTTTTAATTAAATGTGGTTATATCCCTAAAACCCCCACACATTGCTCTGCTTTCAGTTTCTTTCAATGTGCTGCCCAGCAGGGGAGGACTATGGTCTTTTGGCCTGGGGATCAAGTGGCCTTTTTACGATAGATTGCTAGCGCGTGCAAACTTTTTGTTCAGGCTTCTTTGCTAAGGCCATGCCCAGTTTGTTTAAGTTACGCCCGTTTTTAAGACTACTATTACCATTTTACATTGTTGCCTGCAAAATTTTCCAGTGTATGATGTAGTTAAAGGAATGGTTCACTTGAAAAGTGAACAAAAAAAATTCCTTTAATATGTTAATTGAAAGCCGGAAGATTAAGGAGCTATGCCTTAATTGACCAGGAGTCACGGACGATGATAGAAGATATTTACCTTACATGCGATACTCCCGACTGGTCCCAACTGCTTCTAGATCGTGTGGAGGAAGACATGTGAGGTAAATATCTTCGTCCGTGGTTCCCGTTTAATTGATTGAAAAACGGAAGGTAAGGCATAGCTCTTTACCCTCCCTGTCTTCAATCAATACATTAAAGGTATAGTTTTCAAGTGAACTATTCCTTTAAGATAACAATTACAGATTAATAAACTGGAGGGCTGACTTAACACTGGCTAATGAACTGTCAAACAGAGTGGCAAATACAATGTAAGATGCCTAACACAGATTTGTCCATATAAGATGTCCACACAGACTGGTCAATATCAGATGCCCACCACAGACTGGTCAATATCAGGTACCCACCACAGACTGGTCAATATCAGGTGCCCATCACAGACTGGTCAATATCATGAACTGCTTCCATTTCCAAGATGTCCCTTTTGTATATGGGATTCCAAAACTGCACCACATATTCCAAATGAGGCTTTACCATTGCCTGGTAAAGAGGGAGAATAATATTTTTCTCTCTTGAATCTATTCCCCTCTTTATACAAGACAATATCTTGCTAGCTCTAGCCGTTGCTACCTGGCATTGTTTGCTATAGCTAAGTCTGTTATCTACCAGAACCCCCAAATCTTTTTCCATTAGCGATTCACTTAACACAGAGTTATTTATGGTGTAGGTGGCACAAGGATTGTTAAACCCCAAATGCATCACCTTACATTTATCAACATTGAATCTCATCAGCCATTCTGCTGCCCATTTTGATAATCTATATAGGTCAGTTTACAGCAATTGCACATCATTTGAAGTTTCCAAAGCTCTGCATAGTTTAGTGTCATCAGCAAACACAGAGATCTTGCTCTCAATGCCCCCTTCTAAGTCATTTATAAACAGATTAAACAGAAGTGGTCCCAGTACAGAACCCAGTACAGGCGATGGGGCGATTGACCCAGAGGGGGAAGGCATCCCCTTCCCCTCCTTCCGGGCAGGTGGCGGCCGCGCGTGTGATGCGGCTGCTTCCTTCCGGGTTCGGATGGGCCAAAGTCTCGCGAGCCGCGGAGCCGGCGTGACGTCATTACGCAGCGCAACGCTATAAAAGGGCAGAGCCACGCGGTCACCGGCGCCATTTTAGCAGCGCTGGTGACTGGAGAAGGATCTCCTCTCCACACTAGGGACAGCTAGACAGGTAAGAGAAGCTGGGATCATGAGTGACCCCATTTTAGATCAGATTAGGGAGAGCATGAGTAGGGAAGGGGCGGGCTGGTTCCAGGGGTTATTGGCAGCTGGGGATCCAGCTGCAGGGGCTCAAGGGGAACCATCCAGCCCCACAGGCCGCCCGGCTGGGCGCCCTGGGAATAGACCCACCCGCGTTTCACGCTTCCCAGATCGGCTGAGCCCCAGTCCAATGGGGCCAGCCAAGAAGAAAAAAGGAGGGAAGGGGCCCAAAAAAGTGGTGGCAAAAAGGAAGGGCCTAGTGGGGGCCAGCAGCGCCATTTTCAGGCCCAGGCCTCAGGAAGAGGAATCCTCCTCTTCCTCCACTCCAGAAAGGGTGTACTCAGGACCAAGGGTCGGCCCAAGAACAGAAGACAAGGGCAGACAACCCCACGGAGCAGGCAATTGGGGAGGATTGTGGTGTCACCGGGGCCCCGGGCCCTTCTCCTCTCCAAGGTTTAGAGCCCAGTCTAGAAAATGGTAGGCTAGTGACACACAGATTACAGGGGGAAGCTAGGGGTCGCCCTGCGGAGGCAGCGGGATCAGCCAGCGTCAGGGCCAGGGACGCCCAATATGAGAGGGAATTCGAAAGTAGGGACCTCTGGCATGCAGCTCCCACCCAGCAACCTAGTTTAGTGAGTAGGGATATCGATAGAGGGCGCCGCAATGAAGGGGAGCCGGACATCGCTGGCAGAAAGGACGCTTCCGGAGCAAGGACACGAGCCAAGCTTGACCCAGCAAACGGGCGGTGAGTTATCCTGTGCGGATGCATGGGGGGCGATGGGGGGCATTTCAGAGCAGGATAGCCTTGCCAAAGCCATACGAGCTCTACTGGGAAAACTAGAAAATACGCCTAGTACTCAGGCAGGGATCCCGTTGGCAGTGGGAATAATAGAGCCGCTTCCTGTGGTGGCGGGTAGCAGGGTGGAGGCTCTAAAAGAGACCTATTTTTGCGGGGTGAGTCCACTAGGGGTTCACGTCTCGGACGAGACCAAGGAAAAAATCTGGAAAAATTACTATATCGAGATATGGTCGGTCGACAAGGAGTTTGTTAGGAGAGAAGCGGGGAAGAGAAAAAACCTAGGGTAGCAAAGACGTTTGGCAACTGGGTGCAGGCCTTCTGTGTTTTGGCTGGGGTGATAGGGCAAAAGTTCCCGCAGAAACGTTCGGAGCTATTCGTATACCTGGACCTCATTTTTGGGGCCTATAAGGTATACGGGGGTACTGTTTGGTGGAACTACAATGAGGAGTTTAGGCGTAGGCTAGCAGTTCGCCCTGAGGTAGGGTGGAATACTAGGGCCACTGATTCCTGGTTGCGGATCATGATGTCCCAAAGGGCGGCTAGCGTAGGATATGGGGTGTTTGGGAGTCCTTCCACATCAGGTTTCGGATCGCCCTCCCTGGCTAAAAAAGCGGGCCCGTGCTGGCTCTTTAATGAGGGTCAATGTAAATTTGGGGCAGCGTGTCGCTTTCGACACGAATGCTCCTTTTGCGGGGGGGCGGGGCATTCCGCAGCTAAGTGCTACAGGAAGGGAAAGGAGGCGAATCTGCCTTTTGCCTCCTCTCTGTCAATGAGGACTGCTTCCACTTGTTAGGCTGTAGCCTGGACGGGCTGTTTTACTTTGACATGTGCCTCCCTATTGGCTGTGCTGTTTCTTGCGCTGTTTTCGAGACATTCAGCTCCTTCTTGGAATGGGTGGTTCACTATGAGACGGGTTCCCGGTTCGTCCTTCATTACCTGGATGACTTTCTCTTTGTTGGCCCGCAGGGGGTCTAATCAGTGTTCATACATGCTGCCGTCATTCAGGTATCTGATGGCGAAGTTTGGGATTCCTCTTTCGGCGGAAAAAACAATTGGGTCTTTAACCACGCTTTCGTTTTTAGGTATAGAAATCGACTCAGAGAAAATGGAATGCAGGCTACCGGAGGATAAACTGGTCGATTTGCTAAAAGGAGTGAGGGCATTCCTGTCAGCCAACAAGGTCACTCTTAGACAGTTGCAGTCCTTATTGGGCTCCCTGAACTTCGCGTGCAGAATACTGCCAATGGGCAGAGTGTTCTGTAGACGGCTGTAACCACATGCGGGGTTACACATCCGCACCATCATATACGGGTGTCCAGGGAGCTCAAGCAGGATTTGCGGGTCTGGGAGTCCTTCCTAGAATCTTATAACGGCAGGTCACTAATTCAGTCCAGGGAGCAATCCAGTGAAGAGCTGCAACTGTTCACGGATGCGGCTGGGTCCCAGGGCTTTGGGGCCATCTTCGGCCAAGCCTGGAGCGCTGGGTGTTGACCCGATAGCTGGGTTGCTGCTGGTCTTTGCAGGAACCTGACGCTGCTGGAGTTATTCCCCATAGTGGTAGCAGTAGAACTATGGGGAAAAGTGATGGCTAACAAGTCTATCTGTTTTTGGACGGATAACGCAAGTGTGTTTTTTGCGATTAATAAACAGACCTGCTCTTCCCTTCCAGTCCTTTCGCTGCTGAGACATCTAGTGCTGCGGTGCTTGCATCTGTTTTAGGGCCAAACATGTGCCGGGCATTGACAACACGATCGCTGACGCTCTTTCTCGTTTCCAGTGGGAAGATTTCCGCAGGTTGGCCCCCAGAGGCAGAGAAGGAGGGGACGCCATGCCCAGCTTCCTTGTGGGAAATAGTGGAAGCCAGCTGATGGCCGTGGTACAGGCTTCGGGGCCCCGACAACGTGGCACAACCATGGTAAGGCGTGGAAGGAGTGGGTGAACTTGGCCGGAAGCAGGGTATTCCAACAGTCTAACAGTGTGAGAAAACAGGAGACGTTAGAGTACCTGGTGAGATTGAGGGAATCTCATTGCTTCGGGTTGGTGGCTCAGAGGAGGCTTCAGGGAGTTTCCTTTTTCTTCCGTCTGTGGGGCTGGCCGGACCTGACTAAAGAGTTTTTTATCCAGTCGGTCCTAGAGGGGTGGAAGAAGGAACACAGGAGCAAAGAGTCGAGGCTCCCCATTTCATTTAAAGTTCTAGTAAGGTTAGTTGGGAGTCTCTCTGCTACGTGCACGTCTGCTTACGAGAGGGCGCTTTTTTCAGCCAGGTTTGCGCTGGCTTTCTTCGGGGCCATGCGAGTAGGTGAGCTGGTACCTCCTAGCGCCAGAGGATGTGCACATTATGAGTGACAAGGTTAGGGTGTTCATTAGGAGGTCGAAGACAGATGTCTTTGGGGCGGGGGCATGGTTGACAATTCTGCCCATCAGTGGCGAATTTTGCCCCGTCTCGGCAATAGCTAGTTATGCTTTAAGACGTGTGTCTTCTCCCTGCTTCTTAGCTCACGAAAGTGGGACGCCTCTCACTCGGTATCAGTTTGAGGTGGTGCTAAAAGGCTCCTTGCAGCACATCGGCCTTAACCCAAAGGAGTTTGGCACCCATTCCTTTAGGATTGGAGCGGCCACGGAGTCCTACAACCTTGGCTTTTCCGAACAGGTGGGTTGGGAAGGTGGAGGTCAAACTGTGCAGCTCGTTATGTGCGACCAGAACTGGCTATTGACTAATGTTTTCGTTTCAGATGTTAAGAGAGTGGCAATCTGGTTAATCGGCCACTCATACCTGTTTTGGGTGGCAAGGAGGGCAGAAATTCGTCCCGGAGGCAGGAACCTCGGTTTTACAGCGGCATATCTGGAGTGGAAAGGCAGGTGCCCTGGTGGCAGGTGCTTCCGGAGGCGGTGGAGATTAGCCACGGGAATTGGGGGCCACTGGTTTTGGTGATACATGCTGCAGGGAATGATCTATGTAAAGCCCGGCTGTCGGACTTGATGACCTCGATGAAGGCGGACCTGTCAAGAATTCGGGGGTTCTTTCAAGAAGTGGTATTGGTATGGTCGGAAATTAGTTTGGCAAGGGGCCAGGGACCCAGCAGCCATTGAGAGAGCAAGGAGGGTTATCAAAAATCGAATCTCCAGATTCGTGCGCTCCTTGGGTGGGGTGGTGGTCAGACACAGACAGTTGGAGGGTGACAATAGGTCACTGATGAGTCCGGACAGTATACATCTTAACGATATAGGTCTGGATATATTTTTGTCAGGGCTTCAGGATGGCATAGACCAGGCCCTGTTTCTGCTGAGTGGCGGTCGGAGCTCGGTGTAGGATTACACGAGCTCCTTGGTGGCAGGTACACCCTTGTTGGAGAGGTTTATGGAGCCGTTACATGCCCTCTGGCAAGACAGAGGTTGGCATTCAAGCTGAGATCTACGGCTAGGTTGGTTAACAACAAACATGGTTATGGTACGCAAGGGTGTACAGTGGTGGAAATAATATGCAAATTAATAAAGGGCATATTTATTTAAATTTATTTAAATCATATGTTAATTTATTAATAAAAGCAGTGGCCTATTTTGTTACCCAAAAAGGAAAGTGGTCTGTGTCTTGATTATAGTGTTAAGGTGTAAGAAGGTTAAGGTGTATGGCTGACTGGGTACTGTAAGTCTGTTTTCCCTCTCTGGGTCACATACACACATACGGTTATCATTGGAAACGGGCGTTAATTATCTGGAGGGCTGACTTTTCAAAAATGCATATATTGTAGATTACCCCCCAAAACATAGAGATCATTTAAGTCAAAAGCTTTAAATCGGCTCCCACACAGAGTTATTATACTCACAAGCTCCTCGCTCCACCTCCGCTTCCGGGTTCCTCACTCAGTCTCCACTGTGGCTGCTGTATTCTTTTTATGTTCTTGAGTAGCCACAGTGGAGACTGCTCCGGGAATGGCAGTCAGTGATTGGCCGTGACGTTACAGTCACGGCCGACACTGACTGCCTTACCCAGAAGTGCAGAGCAGCGGCGTTGGAGTGAGGAGGAGCATGTAAGTATAATATCTCTGTGTGGGAGCCGATTTAAAGCTTTTGGCCAAAACGAACTTAAGGTTTTGGGGGGTATTCTACAATATATGTATTTTTAAAGAAAGGGGTGGACATTCCCTTTAACACTGGCTAATGATCTGAAGAGCTGATAAAACTAGTTAATGATCTGGAGGGCTGACAATACTGGGTAATGATCTGGAGGGCTGATAACACTGGGTAATGATCTGGAGGGCTGATAACAATGGCTAATTATCTGGAGGGCTTACAACACTAGGTAATGTGTAAACGGCTAGAGCTAGCAAAATATTGTCTTGTATAAAGAGGGGAATAGATTCAAGAGAGAAAGATATTATTCTCCCTCTTTACAAGGCACTGGTAAGGCCTCATTTGGAATATGCGGTGCAGTTTTGGAATCCCATATACAAAAGGGACATCTTGTAAATGGAAGCAGTTCAGAGAAGGGCAACTAAATTTATGCAGGCAGATTAGACAAGTTAGGGCTGTTTACATTTGAGAAGCAATGTTTGCCTGGGGATATGATAACCTTATACAAATAAATGGGCCATACAATGAATTCTCTGGTGCATTGTTCACTAATAGGTCATATCAGAGGACTCGTGGACATCCTTTAAGGTTGGAAGAAAAGAAGTTTCATGTCTTCCAGGGTAAATAGGTTGGACTTCAATTCAGTTAATATAACTAATGATCTGGAGGGCTGACAACACTAGCTAAGGATCTGGGGGGCTGACTAACACTAGCTAAGGATCTGGGGGGCTGACTAACACTGGCTAAGGATCTGGGGGGCTGACTAACACTGGCTAAGTCCTTCTGTAATGTCTTAAGCGCCATCCTCTCATCAATCGGTAGATTAAATGAAACGGGCTTACCTGTCTTTATGTCCTTTAGAGATGATTTCAATACCTGCTGGAAGGTTTTAATAGTGGTGTTAGTGGTTTGTGGTTCCCAAGTGCTCTTTAGCCGAAAGGGAGAGACAATTCCTTGGTCCTTGTTCCCAAAGTGTTCCTTTAAGTTAATCTGTCTGTACATCTTATAAAGATCGATCTCACATTCAAAATCATTATGTTTCACAGTCGGCACAAATGATAAGCCTCTCTGCAGTAGCCTCGTTTCTGCCTCAGTCCATATCCTATTAGACATATTAAAGATAGGTATTACTTGCGGTGCCTTAGTTTTCTGCCTTCTTCCGCGGTGAGTGGGGAATCTCTTCCGCTTGTGTTTTTTCTTGTCCGCCACCTTTTTTTCTTTGGTGCCGTGCCTTGCTCTACAAAATCTCCTCTGGTAGATTGTGGTTGGCTCTGCTCTAACGATCGGGCCTCTTCCTGGTTCCTTACATAGTCCCCCTTTTAGTAACATATAAATACTATTAAGATTTTTATGAGTAACCTATTAGATTAGTATAGAACATATCCACTTGTTAATAATATTTGAGAGCCACTATTGTAGGTATAGTGATATTGATTATACACGTATATTTTTTATATTTTTACTATTTGATATTTTAACATTAGCACATTTGGTAGCACTTTATATATTGCGTAGCACTTTATGATACTGAATTGACACTTAATGATATATAATGGAGGATACATGGCATTTATATAATTTTAGTCTTTTTATGCAGTTGTTCATTAGATTACTGTTAGCACTTATTTTTAATATCAGTATTTATACACTTTGGGATAAATAACCTTATCAAGGTCTATGATAACATGACTTATATGTTTTACTTAAATTAAGACACTTGCACCATATGTATTTACACTGAATTTATATTGATTATTGTTGTGATATGATGCACTATGTATAATTGTATAATATGAACCCTGTATAAGGGATGCACAATATTATGGCACTGGAATGATGATGTCACTTGGAGGGTGGAGCTTTGGACATTTAAATGTTTGCACATGTGGGTTTGAACTGTTTGGTTTGAGAAAGGTCCAAGGTCAGGGACCAAAACGTTGCCTGTTTCCACAAATAAATCACATTATAAAGTCCTTTGGGAGTGCTCTATATTTCATATAACAGTACTTGTATTTAAGCATCTTTTAGCAGTACCCAGGCCACGTGATTATTGCCCCTTGGCAGGAGCCAGTCTGTTGAGCACAATGGAAATTATGCGTGTGTATGTTTTGCTATGTGTGGATATAGTGGATATAGAATCTTTACACAGGTATATTTTAAACTGTTACTCAGACAGTCACCAGCTTCCAGAGAAACCAAATAGGACAATCCTGCAGGTCTGAGAGTATACCCAGGCAATCCTGCTACACTGTCTGGTTGAAACTAAACATGCTAGGTTAATACTTATTAGTATTCACTAATATACATACACAATCCTATAAAAACACGTGGAGATCTTGCACATTCAGGATATGTAAAGTTTTTTGGGGGCTGAAGTTACCCTTTAATGTCAGCTATTTGCTGTAAAACAAGCCAAACAAAAGTGCTGCAATTATCACATTGTTTGCAGTGGTTGTCTGCTCCTCTCTTAGCGCAATTACAGTGTTAAATTCACACACTGTTACATCAACACAATCGGGTTATCGTGACTTATATTTGTGTCTCTTGGTACATCGTCCAGATAGAGTCTTCTCTACTGTACATCCCTTTCTGTCAGAGACAATGCTGGGGAAAAGAGAATTTAAATAATTCTCTATGGTCCCTTGGTATTTTCCCAAATAATTACCTTTCCAATACTGCATAATAGCATTTCCTGAGCTAGTTCAACTTTATGTAACCTATGCAGAAGCCATTTATTTTTGTTTCATTTCTATAAAATAAATTTATATTTATATAAATTTATAATTATTTTCCTATATAGGAAGAAAACCTGTTAAAATTTGCCCCAATGCTGGCCCCACTGTGCAGTGTAAAAATCCTTACCTTTCTCCTCTGCTTCTTATGGTTCTCCTGCAGAACCTGCTGAAAGTCCAGGAAACTGAAGAGTAGGAGCCTGTCTGTGTGTAATATGGTATCTGCCCCTTCCCTGTCCTTCTGGAGGTCTCTGGCATGCACTGTGAAGCTCTCCCCCCTCACTCTCTTGCCCCATCTGGGTCCATCGAAGCGGCAATTAGTTCTTGAAAAAATAAACTTTTTTGTAGGGTAGGGGACCCCTTGGCTTGGTGTTAAGTTAAAAAAGTGCACAGAAACAGACTTACTGACCTTCGTTCCCTCGGCTCTTTCAATAGCTGTCAGCTGCATTTGTGATTGGCTGATTCTCAGTCCGGGCCCTATTTCTACTCCGTTCCTGGAAGTAACAATAGAGGCAGAGATGTACTTTTTAAAGGGCATCTCCACTCTTAGTAACACATTTTTGCCATTTAGTTTTATTGAAGAACGGTAGGTAAAGGAGATGTCTTACCTCCCTTTCTTCAATAAAACAATTAGGTGCACCTGAGGAAGGGGGAGGACCCTGAAATGTTGTGCACACAGCATGTCACAAATAAAATTGAGATAAAACTTGAAAGAGTGCGTTTTTCTACAAGGTAAGGAACTTACCCACTTGCTCACTCCCCCAGTGCGTAGTCTGACAGGTTCCGATGGACAAGCGCATAGAAGTTAGAGTCTGTCGGGACCTGTCAGACTATGCACTGGGGGAGCGAGCAATCAGGTAAGTTCCTTACCTTCTCTCCTGGCTCCTGATTGTTTTATTAAAAAACGGTAGGTAAGACACAGCTCCTTTACCTCCTGTTCTTCAATAAAACTAAATGGCTAAAATTTGTTTTTACGAGTGGAGATACCCTTTAAACTTTTAAACCTAGCAGTTAGAGTTGCAGGGGGTCACTACAGAAAAAATATTTTGAGTTGGAGATACCCTTTAAAGCCCCCATACACGGCATCAATATTGAGATC
Organism: Hymenochirus boettgeri; assembly: GCA_019447015.1. NCBI lineage: Eukaryota > Metazoa > Chordata > Amphibia > Anura > Pipidae > Hymenochirus > Hymenochirus boettgeri. The sequence goes on along the minus strand of CM033476.1, from coordinate 142,384,995 downwards.
AATTAAAAGAATTCGATCCGATTATCAAGGACATTTTTACGTGTTTTCAATAAGCCAATTAGTGAAATTGACCGGTCAATCAAAAAAAAGGGTGATTGAGCAAGACAAAAAAATTTCCCTCAACCCCATCTACCAGAACCCGACTTTGTGTAGTTTTCAAGCTGAAATCACTGAAAGGTTTTCTTCCTATCAGATTTTCAATCATTTTGGTCAATCGAAAATCTCATCAGAAAAACATCGGACTGTGTATGGCTTCCTTTAGGCCTGGTACAAATGGAACAATTTTGTTCTATCTTCCAGACCAACTGATCAATAAACTGATTGGTTGTTTTCCAGTCAAGTGCCGCAGCCAATGTTTAAGGGCAAAAGATTGTTCGGGGCATTGGAGACCACACGAATGGCCAAAATATACCTACATATCCGATATTATAGATGAGTGTTCGACCAAGAACTGTTGGCCTAAACAAAAATCGAACCGATCATCTAAAAGATTGTGGTGGACGTTCAATCACGTCAAATTATCGTTCCCGTGTGATGTACCAGGCCAAATGGAAAGGCTACTATAAATTGTCTTTGGCCAACAACCAAAAGTCTTACCTGCAGCCCAAGCATATTACACTGGCTCTAATGGCGATATAAGGCTTATAGAGAGGTAGGTGACATCAGGTCTTATATTTATACTGTGCATAAATAAAACGAGATCAGATAATATACATTTAGAAAAATAAACACGTTTGCAGGAACTATGGCTCATGTGAAAGAATGATTCATAGCAGCTTCACAATAAGCTGTTACAGTATAAAATGTGTTGGCTCTGTGCAAAAAACCTACTCATTCACTCAGAAATAAAGCAAGGGAAATGTTTTGAAATGAACCTGTTTCCCATGTTGACAGTGGGCTAGTTAACATAACAATACAGCAACATGGAGGTGGTCTAATTCAGAATTCCATTCCAATTCAGAAATGATTCATTTCATTGGTTACCGGTAAGTCAAATGGAAACCTATAATGAAGGTCAACAATATTTCAGTGAATCCAAGATTTATATCATAACTTGATACATAAAATGTATGTCAGTGATACAAAATGGCCTCCATGGTTGGTTGAGCAATAGGTTTGGGCAGCAATTAAACTGTAGATGATCAGTAACACATATAAGGTAACAAGTTTTAAGTACAGGCCTGTAAGTTTAACTTCAGTGGTGGGGAAGATCCTGGAAAGTTTAATAAGGGAACATGTTCTAGAGTATGTTTCAAGGACTGACATTATAAGTAGTAACCAGCATAAATTTTGGAGGAATAGATCTTGTCAAACTAACTTGCTTGGCTTTTATGAGGAAGTAAGTAGAAATTTAGACTCTGGCATAGCAGTAGATGTAGTTTACTTGGATTTTGCAAAGGCTTTTGATACAGTCCCCCATAGGCGACTAATGTATAAGCTAAGGTCTGTTGGTCTGGGGAGTCACATTTGTACATGAATAGATAAATTGGTTAATGAATAGGAAGCAGAGAGTAGTTGTTAATGGTGCTTCATCATTATGGACTAAAGTGCTAAGTGGGGTTCCACAGGGTTCTGTGTTGGGGCCACTTCTATTAAATCTATTTATTAATGATTTGGAAGTGGGTATTGTCAGCAAGGTTTCTGTGTTTGCTGAGTACACAAAACATTGTCAACCATTAAAACTTCAGAGGATGTACAATCGTTGCAGGGGAATCTAGATAGATTGTCATGTTGGGCTGCTAAGTTGCAGATGAGATAAATGGCTCGGTGTTAAGTGAATCCCTGTTGGAAAGGGATCTTGGAGTTTTGGTGGATAACAAACTTAAAGGAAGCAAGCAGTGCCAGGTGGCAACAGCCAGAGCCAGCATGGTATTGTCTTGTATAAAGAGAGGTATGGATTCAAGGGAGGAAAGTGTTATTCTCCCTCTTTACAATGCATTGGTAAGGCCTCATTTGGAATATGCAGTGCAATTTTGGAATCCTGTGTACAAAAAGGACATCTTTGAAATGGAAAGGGTTCAGAGAAGGGCAACTAAATTAATAAGGGGATTGGGGGAGCTTGAATATGAGGAGAGACTGGATAAGTTAGTTATGTACTCTAGAGAAAAGGCGCTTGCGTGGGGATATGATTACTGTGTATAAATACATTAACGGGCCATACAATAAACTATCTGGGGCATTTTTCACCAATAGAGCATGTCAGAGGACACGTGGCCATCCCTTAAGACTTGAAGAAAAAAGGTTTAGGCTTCAAGTTCGGAAAGGGTTTTTCACTGTGAGAACGGTAAAGCTATGGAACGGTCATCCAGTGGACGTTGTTATGGCAGGTTTATTGGTCAGTTTAAAAAAAAGCTGGATGAGTTTCTGCAAATAAGGAATGTTGCAAGTTACTGGTATTGATACATAAAGTAGAGTTGATCCAGGGATATTTCCAATCAGGAAGGAATTTTTTTCCCCTTCATGAATTTGGTGGGGTTTTTTCCCTTCCTCTGGAAGGCAGGAAATGAGGATATTGCTAGATGGGTTGGACTGGATGGACGTATGTCTTTATTCAACCTCAAATACTATAAGTTAATTTTAGAAAGTGAATTGAGCTGATTCACTTTGCTTGTTCTTTGTGAAGCCAGATTCCTGGTCAAGGAATAAAATGGAAACAGGCATACAGAGGTATTGAGAGGCTGTTAAGAGGTTTATACATCTGAATATCTGTTAATTACTGACAGATATGGCTAATAAAATTTTATAACTACAGTTGTTCATGCGATGATTTCAAAGTTTGGACGTAATACACTAGACCACTACAATCACTATTAGATGAGATCAGGATCCACAATTAAAATAACTGGTAATTTAATATTCAAAATTATGGACAGAGGGGCAATGGTGCCAGAATTAGTCACTTTAAAAGCCACTCAATTCCCCCACTTAATTTAGTACTATCTAATCTGTCGATATAGTAAAGGTTCATACACACATACGATCGTGGGTGCCGACCTGCGACACACGATTTGTACAAAAGGCCGTTTCGGCCGATAATCGACTCATGTATAGGCACTTTATTGTCCGGAACGGTCGTTTGTTCAGAGATCGTTGCCCAATCCGCCGGGCGGATCTCTGAACGAGCGGTTGTTTTGGCCGATAAAGTGCCCATACACAGGCCGATTATCGGCCAGAACGGGCTTTCGTACACATTGTGCGTCACGGGTGGGCAGCCGCGATCGCCCGTGTGAACGAACCTTAAGTCTGAATATTCCAAATGAGGTATTTTGTAAGGGGTAGAATAATATGTTTAAACCCCAAACCCTTACATTTATCAGCATTGCATCTAGTCTGCCATTCTGCTGCCCATTTTGACAATCTATCAAGGCCTGCTTGCAGCGATTGCACATCATGTGAAGTTTCCTATGCCCTGCATAGGATCATACGATAGGGAAAATTATCATACAATCTTGGCCAATGGAGATCCATACATAGGCTGATGATCGATGTAATACCCAAAGCGTACAACCAGGATTGTATTGTGTATGGCCACCATAAGTAATTGATAAACAGAATAAATAGAAGTGGCCCCAGTACAGAACCCTGAGGGACCCCACATAGAACTTTAGCCCACATAGATGTAGCTCCATTGACAACTAATCTCTGTACGTGATCTAACAGCCAGTTCCCTATCCATGTACAAATGTTTATCTAAAGGCCGACAGACCTCAGTTTATATGTAAGTCGCCTGTGTGGCACAGTATCCAAAGCTTTAGCAAAATGATGTATTTAGTATATAAAAAATATATATTTAGTATAATGTAAAATTATATATATAGTAAACTACATCCACTGCTATGGCAGAATCTAAATTCTTACTCACCTCTTCATAAAAACCAAGCAAGTTAGGTTGAAAAGATCTATTTCCCATGATTCCATGCTGGCTGTGGCGGTTTATTCATGGAAACATGGGACATTTCCACAAACCCACTAGCGTAGGGATACTCAAACTACGTCTCTCCAGATGTTTGAAAACTACAACTCCCATCATTCCTAGGGTTCCCCCCTGTAGTTGAGGAATGCTGGGAGTTATAGTTTGCACCTGGAAAGCCGTAGTTTGAAGATCCCTACACTAGCGGAATGAACCATGGCAGGTTTATGTTTCCTTAAATTCAGGATCTTCTGTGCATCACTGGGCAAAATGTACTAATTTAAAATGAGCAAATACATAATAACATAGTAACATAATAATTAAGGTTGAATAAAGACATACGTCCATCAAGTCCAACCTATTCACCCTCTTTTTTTTTTTTTTTTTTATTAACCCTACCTAACAGTTGATCCAGAGGAAGGCAAAAAACCCCAGCTAAAAAGGGGCAATCGAAAAGTATCCCTGGATCAACCAGATCTATATGTATTCATACCAGTAATTCTCAATATTTTTTAGTTTTAGAAACTTATCCAGGCCTTTTTTAAAGCTATTTAATGAACTTGCCATTACCACATCTGCTGGAAGACAGTTCCACAGTTTCACCGTTCTCACTGTAAAGAAACCTTTCCTAACCTGAAGATGAAACTTCTTTTCTTCCAACCTTAAAGGATGTCCACGTGTCCTCTGATATGACCTGTTAGTAAACAATGCACCAAAGAGTTCATTGTATGGCCCATTAATATATTTGTATAAGGTAATCATGTCCCCACGCAAACGTCGCTTCTCCAATGTAAACAGCCCTAACTTGTCTAATCTGCCTGCATATTCAAGTCCCTCCATTCCCCTTATTAATTTAGTTGCCCTTCTCTGAACTGCCTCAGTTTCCAAGATGTCCCTTTTGTATATGGGATTCCAAAACTGCACCGCATATTCCAAATGAGGCCTTACCAGTGCCTTGTAAAGAGGGAGAATAATATTTTTCTCTCTTGAATCTATTCCTCTCTTTATACAAGACAATATCTTGCTAGCTCTAGCTGTTGCTACCTGGCATTGTTTGCTATAGCTAAGTCTGTTATCAACCAGAGCCCCCAAATCTTTTTCCATTACAGATGCACTTAACATAGTTATTTATGGTGTAGGTGGCACAGGGATTATTAAATCCCAAATGCATCACCTTACATTTATCAACATTGAATCTCATCTGCCATTCTGCTGCCCATTGTGATAATCTATCTAGGTCTGCTTGCAGCACTTGCACATCATTGGAAGTTTCCAAAGCTCTGCATAGTTTAGTGTCATCAGCAAACACAGAGGCTTTGCTCTCAATGCCCCCTTCTAAGTCATTTATAAACAGATTAAACAGAAGTGGCCCCAGTACAGAACCCTCAGGCACTCCGCTTAGAACTTTAGCCCACATAGATGTAGCTCCATTTACCACCACTCTCTGTTTGCGATCCAATAACCAGTTCTCTATCCATGAACAAATGTTTTCTTCAAGGCCAGCAGTCCTCAGTTTATACATTAGTCGCATATGTGGCACAGTATCAAAAGCTTTCGCAAAATCCAAATATACCATTTTTTATTTTGTTTTTTACTGTTACTGTATTTTCTATAAAGTGATTATCCTATTTATACACATACCCAAGACCCTGGGTGCTGGGGATATGGTTACTGGTATTCCAACACTCTACTGTAGTTACTGAGATAACTTCCATGTTAATGGTTGCTATGGTGACAGTTGTGTCACCTGACCATTTCCATTACAACTTTCATAGTCATGTGACACAATGATGTCATCATGGTATCACCTGATACTTAATAAGTTGTGACACAGTAAATATTCATTTGACCATGGATAGTTGGGAGAGGAGGATGTGTTTTTCTGCTCTCCTGTCATGCCTGTTCATGACTATTATATCATTTTATCACACAACTTTTATGTTGACAACGCTCAACAATAACTGTGTGAAGCCAATGGGAAATGTTTTCACCCCCAATAACACATTTTTCAAATTTTCTTATCAGCCAGGTAAATGGGTAGAACCGAACTACAGGTATCCTGGAACATCAAGTAAGTATCAAATAATTTTTCCAGTATATAACGGCTATCACAATGGAACCTTGTTTCAGATTACAGTTAAGGTTTCTTTTAATTTAGAAATTTTACTCCACACTCTGCCTAACACTACAGAGATGCTGCAGAGTCTAAATTCAAAAACAATGAGGGGGCTTATGCACATAACTAACAAATTAATGGATCTTCCCTTCATTGTCACAGATGCCCTGGGCTATACCAAAGGAACTGCAGTTTTCTCTGAAGGCAAAAATCCATTTCCAGTCACTAGGAATTTCCAACCAACTCAAATAGACTTCTACTACTGTAGTCAGGACAATGGACTTTACCCCAATGCTACAGAGAATAGTGACTATGGAAATTATTCTATAGAAAACATTTATTATTTCCTGAAAAGTAAACACTTAGTGTTTCTTCTTCCAAATCCAATTGATTTAACCAAGATTGACCTGGAATCATTACAGCAAAATGTGGTCACCCTTTTTACAGTAATCGGGGTGTTCGTTCTGTATGGGATATTAAGTATCCTGGTATACAAACAGGATAAGGAAGAAGAAAATAGTCGCAATGTAATCATTTTACCAGGTGATGATCTGTCTGAATCCCAAAGCTACTTGGTTACATTTTTCACTGGAAGTCGTTGGAGATCTGGTACAACAGGAAGTGTTTTTTTGAAAATCTTTGGTGAAGTCGGCTGTAGCGATCGACATCATTTACATTGCCATGAACGTCAAATTTTTCAAAGAAGAGGATGTGACACATTTTTGATCAAGACCAACCGTGCCTTAGGAGACCTTCGCTACATTGAGATATGGCATAACGCTACTAAGGATTCTCCAAGTTGGTACCTGAGCAGAGTTCAGATTAAGGACTTACAGACCAGTCAATCATGGTATATAATGTGCCGATGTTGGCTAGGAGATAACTTCACAAAAGCGAAGTTTGTCCCAATTAATACGGAAAACAGATTGAAAAAAATGGACTTTATCCAAATAACATCGTCATACAAATTCTACTTCCATAATGTTTTTTTGACTCCCTTTGCAGGCAATATACCTGGTGAATTCACAAGATCTGAGAGACTTGCCATCCACGTTCTTACTATATTGAACACTATAGCTTGTGAATTAATGTATTATAATGTGAAAAAGGAGGATGAAGCATTGATCGAGAGACTTATCAAATTTTGTCTTATCACCATTCTGAGCCTTGTAGGTCCTAAATGTGTTTCTAGTTTGTTTATGATGATCCCAAGACCAGATTCTGTGGATCAACCACCAAATGACTATAAAACACAAGACAAAGACACCAAAAGTATCTCATCTCCACAAAATAAAGGCCGAATTATAACTAAAGACGATGGACTTGGAAAGAGAAATGAAGAAGGAAAAAAGAAGCTCTGGTTTATCATATGGACTTTGGATTTGATATTATCACTTGGATTTTCTATTTTGACAGTTTTATATGGATTGACTTACGGACATGAAGTCTCAAAAGAGTGGCTAATGGCATTTCTGCCTTATTTTTTTAGAATGATTTTAACTGAGTCAGTATGTTCAGGTTTATTACTGCCATGTGTATGTTCACTGTTTGCTAAGTATTATAATGATATCCCATGGACGGTCCAGAGCTACAACTCTACAAAGCATTCAAAGTCAGAAGAAATGAGAGCGGAAAATACCATGTTTGGTATCAAGAATTCAACCATCAACAAGAATTCGAGAGAGTCGACTCATGGCAAAATTTCAACCTGCAGTTACTATGTAAATGTTAGACAGACATTAGATGGACGCATGACTTCATTCAAACTCCAATACCATAGAAGTATGTAACAGCTATACAGAAGAGATAAAAGTAGAAGTTTTTGTGTATTTTAAATCAATAAATATTTTTCAAATCATTAAAACAAATGAAGAGAGTACTGTGCCTTATTTATTTTGCATATTTTAGAGTGCAGTTGTGGCCATAGTAGATGTTAAGATGTAATGTGTGGTCTTTAATGATGGTTCATCCCTAAAATAAAAAATCGTATATACTGTAGGTACATCACTCCCCAAAACTCCAAACTGCAATAGTTATAAATCTGAGAGATGTAAATCTAACTAGAAATGCTGCCTGGTGTTCTGTTACCTCTCTCTGCTTCCTGGTTTTTCCAGCTAGCAGCTGTCAGTCATACATATAACAGATGACAATCACAGCCAATGACTGAATGCTATTCCCCTAGCTGGGGAAAGTATAACAGATTACCCATATGTTTGTCAGCTTTTTAACTATTGTAGTTTTGGACTTTGGGGGGTGGATTTAAATATATCCAAACTTTCCCTTTTACCCCAGCATGCAACGTACATTCCTTTAAAGGAAAAGTTCACTGGAAAGTTAACTATTCCCTTAATGCATTGCTTGAAGACCGGGAGGTTAAGGAGCTATACCTTACTCCCGTTCTTCAATCAATTTTTCAGGAGCCAGGACAAAGGTGAGTACATTTAACTTTTGCACAATCCACCGCAGCCGCACCAACAGGTCCCAACCGCTTCCTTATTCTGTTCAACTATAGCACGCAGTTTTGTGCATGCGGTCTGGAATTGACAGCGCAGCCACAGTGGGAATCGTTCCAGTGAACTATTACTAGTTCCTGCAGACCTAATTGACGTTATAGTGGTGAAACTTTCACCTATGACGAATAATCCATTTCCTCCTGTTTCAGTGGACACCCTTTTGTTACATGCACTAAAAGGATTAGTTGCATTCACATTGTATTCTCTATACACAGGTTTGTGTACTCTGAACAGTACATAGTACACAGTTCTGTGTACTGTGAACTCCGTGTATACCGTTCCTCAAGCAGGGCCACCTCTCTAATGAGGCAAGGTGAAGCACATTACAGAGCAGTACCCTGTAGGAAGGCAGCACTTTTTCTTTTTTTCTGGCCTGGGGTCCAGATGCCAGGAGGACCCAAAAATGCTGTTTGTAAAAAACACATAATTTTGTGAGGTACTGTCACTTTAAATGGCAGGGGAAGCCACAACAACAGAATGCAGCTAGGACTCCTAGCTGACTGGCAATTCATTTGATCAAATGTTTGTTAGCCCTGCAGATCAAAAATCAATGTTGGCCATCATTTACCAGTCACTGTGGGCATCATTTACCAGTCATTGTGGGCAATGTTCCCTCTAATTGGAAATTGTATGTGTGCGCAGATATACATTTTCTGTGCGCATACAAAATGAAATTGTGTGCGTTACTTCCTGCAGCACTTATTTTCCAGCAGATTTTTGTGCGCGCACACCTTAGAGGGAACACTGATTGTGGGCATCATTTACCAGTCATTGTGGGCATTATTTGCCAGTCATGTCTATAAAATCCCTCCTACTTCTGGAGAAGCCACACCCCACTTCCGGATAAAGCATCACCCACTTTCAATAATAAAACACTTCCACGGACGCGGCGAGGGTGCAGCATTTGGAATTTTTTTCAGGTGCAAAAAGTTTAGAGACGGCTCTGATCTCAAGACATTTAATATAAGTTAAAGGGACAACAATTGGCATATACATGTACTTGAATACATCTTTACCTATTATTCACAGAAAGGTGAGATCGCTAAAGTTTAACTCTGTTACCCGGGCATTATATTATTTACAAGAAGGTGAGAATAAGAGATCCTGTGAATAATAGTTAGAGACACACAGTACATGAATATGACGGTTTAGTGTCCCTTTAAACTCATTCCCTGAAATTAATTTCCCTGGGCACTTTTGCTGCATACTGCCTTTTTAAGGCAGCTAGGGGCAATCAGGGGACATTCAAGTGCCACCTAGCCCCCTCAATCCACCATTTTTTTGGTCCAAATCCGATGTGGGGATCAGAAGCTAGCAGCCCTAGAAGCCATGACCACGTAATGGAAGCTGGCCCGACGAAGAGGATTTTCCGTGATAAGGGAAGACCCCGGGAAGTACTGTCACATCGTCAGGGTCTCCCTTATTGTGGAACTCCTCTTCGGGGGACCGGCTTCCATTGTGCGGTCATGGCTTCTAGGGGTCCTAGCTCCCAATCCCCACATCAAATTTTCATGAAACTGGTGGGGGATTGAGTGGGCTAGGAGGGCACTTGAATGCTGCCCCCAATTGCCCCTAGCTGCCTTAAAGGGGCAGTATGCCCTGGGCACTTTGCGATCAGGACTGAAAAAAATTGCTGTGTCTCGAGTATAAGCCGAGGTCAGCTTTTTAGGCTCATTTTAAAAAATAAAAACCTTGCCTTATACTCGAGTATATACGGTAGTTTGAATTTGCTGTTGTGGTTCATGGCGGCATTGTATGAAGAAGGAGGGTCCGTCAGCAAGATGGATAAGACATTAGCAGCACTGAGTTTCCTTTTCAAGACAATGGTATGGGTAGACCATACTAAAATTTTTTAGGCAGGCAGTAAAAGGGTTTAAAAAAGCAATATGGTTAAAGATCAGAGACGCTCTGTTGCATTGAATATCTTAGAAGGGCTGTTTACACAGCTAAAAAAGCTGATTCGCTTGTACTACGAGCTACTGCTTTTTAAAGTAGCATAAAGTGCCTTTTACAGGCATTCCACATTTTATAATTGGTAAGCCAACTCAGATCTAGTCTTATATTATTACAAGACATATCCTCAGAAGGTTGATATTATTGCCTGCCACACAAAGATGAACAAGCCAGGCTGTGGGTTCAGGATATCCTTACTTGCCATCTCAGGTTGCCGCACCTGCCAGGTGTATTGTTTCTTAAAATATAGGGCGCTGAGACCAGTGTGGTGCGCCTCATTCCTTTTATATGAGGACGGATCTTCGCATTCTAAAACTTGCCTCAGGCAGCAAAAACCCTAGAAGTGGCCCTGCTTTAAAGCCACAAAAGCAAGGGCGTCTCTTAGGGTTTTGCCACCTGAGCCAAACTTTTGAATGCCACCCCTATGTACCACTAGGCGCCATAGAGGGGCGCCATCCCTCAACCAGGATTAGGTGTATATGGCTTCCAGGAATGGGCATGGTTAAACATTTGGTCTTTTTAAACTTCACATCACATCGGTATTTATACAGTTCCTTAAAAATACATTTATCCACACCATAATTCCTGTAGAATAAAAGATTTTTTCCCCAAAAGATTTGTAAGCCTGCCACTATGTCAAGGTAGATTCTTTCAGCAATGCTCTAACCAAGTTGCCCTCGTGCCCAGCTCACACAGATAGGTATATATAAGATGCCCCTATGCACAGCTTATACAGATAGGCACATATAACATGCCCTAATGCACATATCACCCAAACTACGTTGAATATAAAATGTGCCCAGCTCTGCACACACAAATAATTACTTACCCTATGATGATCAGAGCAGGGCCTGCATGAAGGCGGCAGTTAGTGCAGTGCTAAAAATCATACACGCGTGATTTTATTTTCCTTCTGCTCTATCTGCTGCTTTTTAAGTGAGCTCTCTGATATTTAGCAGGGGGGCCGCCCTGAGCATTTTGCTCATATTGCCTCATTAGAGAGACATCAACAACAAACAAAAAAACAAACAAACAAACAGGAAGATTCAATAAAAGTTCTTATCGTTTAAAATGATGCTAATTTTGCCCCAACCAATCAGATGTAAGCTTACAAATGTTAAATAAGATCTGATTGGTTGGGGCAAAATTAGCACCATTTTAAACGATAAGAACTTTTATTGAATCTCCCTGAAAATCTGTAGACAAACCTCAGGTAGTGAGAATAAACTGCATCAAACTTTTATTGTGTATTTTAGAATCATGTTTCGGAGCCGTATGCTTCTTTATCAAGCATGCTAAAGTATTATGAGTAACCTGCATTTGTTAATATCTGCACAAAAGGCAGATATTGGTAGACTGTCAGTCAGAATTGAAGATGTGCATTCCAATATTTCAGCCTTGGCAGTTGTGTGATCAGTTTTAAAACCTCAGGATTGTCCATGGTTTTCTGGCATGTCCGATCATTTATACCAATCAATTCTGCAGATAAATCATCAGGAACAATAGGCTGTGTTGAAAATCACAACTGTTCCCCTGGCTGATGTGACCAAATAACCCATGTGTATCAGTTAGAAATTTTCATACTGCATTCAGCCTCTATTTCAGTCCTTATTTGTAACCCAACATTTCCTAATCCTATCCCCTTCCTTCTTCTATTGTTCCTTAGCCCAAGATAAAATAAATAATGTTTGAAGTAGAGACAAATTTTTGTATTTCCTGCTGAAAAGAAAATGACAGCAAAACACATTATTGTTTGCAATGCAATAAAAACTTGTTACTGGAGCATGTTGTGTATAGTAAGTGCTTCAAGAGTTTTGAATCCAGTCTAAACTGAAAATAAATTTTCTTTAAGAACTTAAAGATCATGTAGTAAGATAACATTTCAGGTAAAGGCATTTAACATTCCAGTATATAGCATTTTTTGTAAAATTACTTTCTAACTGTCCAGTGGCGGAACAATTGGGCCCGCGGGGAGTCCAGGGGGGGGGGTGAGAGAGGGCCAGCTGTTTTTAAACAGCTGATCGCATGTATACAGTAAATATATGCATGATCAGGTGTTTAAAACGCCGGAACTGAACCAGTAATTCTGCAGGTCTTTTAAACAGCTGATCACACATACTACATATGCACGACCAACTGTTTAAAATCAGCTGATCGCGGAGCCTCAGAGGAGAGGAGGGTTGTGTGTCAGGGGCCCGGCCTCCAATCATACTGGGCCCCTGCAGTTACACAACTGTAACTGTCAGTGACACTGTAGGGATTATTCAATAAGATGCAACATTTTGCCTGTGTTCTTAAAGGGTATCTCCACCCTCTAAAAAACTTTTTCATATAATGTAGGGCATCCCTGCCCACCCTCAACCGCTAGAAGGGTATACTCGAGTATATACGGTACAGCCTCTCGCTTCTGTGGCAATCTGATCCGGCCCCCTGTTTGCCGAACAGAGACCGAACCGGAAGCCGAGGCTGTGATTGGCTGAGAGGCTGCCAGCAATGCAGAGTGTACAGGAGCGAAGAGCTGTAAGTAGAGTTCTGATTTTTTTTTAGCAATCTAACATAGCGGTTGGGGGTGGGCAGGGTTGCCCTACATTATATGAAAAACTTTTTACGCTAATTAACGAGCCATACAATAATCTATCTGGAGCATTGTTCACCAATAGAACATGTCAGAGGACATGTGGACATCCCTTAAGACTTGAAGAAAAAAGGTTTAGGCTTCAAGTTCGGAAAGGGTTTTTCACTGTGAGAACGGTAAAGCTATGGAACTGTCTTCCAGTGGATGTTGTTATGGCAGGTTCATTGGTCAGTTTAAAAGAAAGCTGGATGAGTTTCTGCAAACAAGGAATGTTACAAGTTACTGGTATTGATATATAAAGTAGAGTTGATCCAGGGAAAATTTACAATTGCCACTTGGAGACAGGAAGGAATTTTTTCCCCTTTTGGTGTTTTTTTTGCCTTCCTCTGGATCAACAGTTAGGCAGGAAATGTGGGTATTGCTAGATGGGTTGGACTGGATGGACGTATGTCTTTATTCAACCTCAAATACTATACTATACTATAATTGCAGGGCAGCCAGGGAGGGATCAGGAAAGGGGGAGGGGGGAAAGGGCTTCCCTGTGCTTGCCACTGTCCACTCAGAGGACAAGGAGGAGGCAGAAACCTTTGGACAGGAAGACAGCCCCTACTCTTCAGTTTCCTGGACTTTGGACAAGCATTGCAAGAGAACCATAAAGAGCAGAAATGTAAGGTAAGGATTTGTTAAAACTACACAGTGGGACCAGTAGTGGGTTAAATTTTAGTTTAGGGGGTGGACATGCCCTTTAATCTACAGCAACCAATCAGATGTTACCAAATGTTTTTTAAGGGCAAGGACCCATTTACCTGTTTTGTATTGCGTTTTGGGTTCTGATCATATTTCCGTTTCGCAGTGCCAATAAAATGCAATCAGAGTGGTTCCAATATGTGTGCTGCACTCCAATTCCTTATTGGAATGCACGCTTGCACAAGTTCTCCTGCATATCGGATGTGTCCCAATAATACTAATAATTATTGTAAAGTGCACATAGCAAATAACACACAGCTCATTGCATGTGTTGCTGCTTGTACAAGTAGGAACAAACCCTAACTTTGGTAGACCAGTAAAAGGATAACTTCTGGTTGGTTGAGGTTAAAGAAAGCTCAGGCACGTTTTATTGAATTAGCCTGCATATTCCTTTTCAGTAAACCTGGTTTGGACCTATCAGTTTAGGTCCTCTCACATGGGACTTTAAAAGGGACAAATAAGAGGATCATGGCTTAGGTGAGTTCTCCTTTAACATGACTAAAATGGTAGGCGTATCTGAGACACTGGAATGCTGGGAAACAAGGCATAACAATAAAAAAAACATGAGTTACGAGGTACTTACTGTAACCTCTATCCATGAGTGCATTGTTGAGAAAAGGGACTCGGTTTCCAACATAGTAGACCAGTTACACTTGCATTGCATAACCCCATTCTCAGGGCAGACTGTATTAGTATGCCCATAACAAACCACAGTAGTATCTATCCGACAATCAGCAACTCTAAACTGTAAAACTAACTCACTAAAACACGCAGGCCTCAGTCTGAGCATTTTATGTTTGGGCTATTGTGATCCACCCACACTGTAGGAAAGCAACTATATTTCCCCACTGCCCATGTGATATCACCAGATTATCTGCCCAGCACAAAGATGTGTTTGTTTTCTTGCCTTGACCAGTTTATCCCCCTTTCTGTGTAATTCATATAGAAACTTGGATCATTTGTATGGATGGGCAGCCCTTACTCTTACTGCCACGTTTTGAGCCATGCAGCATTGCCATAAGATTTACAACATCTTTAACTGGTCCACAGCATTTATTTAAACATGCACATCAAATGAAATCGCTCCGAAATGCACATTAATGTGAATGAAGCCTTCAGCTACCCATACACAGAATGTTTTTTTCCAATCCGAAGATCCAATTGAAATTTCCCACCTTGCGTCATTGATCATCAATAGATTTCAGCTTGCAATGTGCAGGAAATGGGGACTGGACCATGGGGTCATGGATGATTTTCTGCCTGGCCCAATCTTCAATCTTATTGAAAATATCATTGCTGTGAATGGCCAGCTTAAGAAGCACGGCTATTTAAAAGGATAACACATTGTGGATTGCAAAATCTTCTAATCTGGATAATGTTAAGGGTTGAAATATTGACCCGTGTGTACGTCTATTACATAGAAATGCGATTTATAAATTCACTGCTTGCTGCAGTTTATTGTGATGATATTCGGATGATATTCGCATGTGTGTATGCGGGGGTTGTGCGTTGACCCGCTGTTGATCTGATTAACGGCAGAATCGCACGTGTGTATGCATTTCGGCGAAAAACTCCATAGACATGTGCGACTTTATTCAACCTCAAATACTATACTATACTATAATATACTATACTATAATATCCTATACTATAATATAGTATACTATACTATAATATACTATACTATTATATACTATACTATAATATACTATACTATACTGTACTATACTGTACTATAATATACTATACTGAACTGCACTGTACTGTACTATACTATACTATACTATACTATACTATACTTATCTCCCAGTGTAGGAGCCACTTTCACAAACAAAGATCAGTAAATTGAATTGACATATACATTTAAAATATAAAAAAAAAAGAGAGAGAGAGGATTTCCTGCTCAAGACTTTCATTTCAACAAAGTTTATCAAGTTATAAAGGATCACGTGAAGGACAGAAAGGGTGTCATTCAATGACGGATAAAGGTTAAGGAAAGTAGTAGGGGTTTTAAAACATCAATAAAAAAAATGAAGGTTCCTATTAGCTGGAAAAAAGCACCTGGAATAAAATGTTAAATGTCTTGAAACATTTTAAAAAAAGAAAAAAAAGAATATCTCATTGCAGAATAAAACAACTTTTTCGTTAAAGTTATGGAACTGGAGTTAAGGGTTTTTCACTGTGAGAACGGTAAAGCTATGGAACTGTCTTTGGGTTTCTGCAAACAAGGAATGTTACAAGTTACTGGTATTGATACATAAAGTAGGGTTGATCCAGGGAAATTTCCGATTGCCACTTGGAGTCAGGAAGGAATTTTTTCCCCCTTCATAAATTTGGTGGGGTTTTTTTGCCTTCCTCTGGATCAACAGTTAGGCAGGAAATAAGGATATTGCTAGATGGGTTGGACTGGATGGACGTATGTCTTTATTCAACCTCAAATACTATACTATACCATAAAGGTACGACTATGACTGTAAATATTTGGCTGCGGATGTAAAAACTTGATTGTTAAAGGTGCAACATCGCAAAATAGATATACTGCGCATTTATAAATAGTCCACCCCTCATATTAAAAAAGCCCTCTGGTAGTTAAAAACATTTTTTAATTCTGCTCCTTGTTTTCTTCTCATTATCCTTAGCAGCTAAACCACCATATCCAACTGCAAGTGGTTGCCCAAAAAGATTAAATTGGGATCCCATCAGGTTGGGGACTACCTGCATAGGAGGATGGGTAAAATAGGCGGAGCATGAGCTCCAATAGAATAATGGTTTTGTTGCACTAATTAACATAATGCATCATATGCCTATACTCGGTAAATGTATTTATCACTATGTTGGAATTCCCAGTTGAGTAATGTATTTTCAGCTAGTATGTGCCCCATAAACAATTACTGATCTTTGCAAGCGCAAACCTCTTCTAAACCTGCCAGCCAATTAAACTGTACATTTGCCTGCATCCCTCATCTGTCCAATCAGAATCCTCGATAAAGAACCCCAGGCTGGAACATTTGGTGAATGGGAGCTTGACATCTACAGTCATAACAAATCTTTCTTCCCCAGTTATACTGATACAGTAAGGAAGGAGTAAGTGCAATTTATGGAAAGGTTGGCTACAAAACTAAACATATGCTCTGCTACAAGGAGATTACTGTGGCACTTACAGAAGAGATATTATTTTGTCAGGTTTTTAACTGTATAAAAAGATGGATGTGGACATATGTTGGGTGGGAGGGAATTCCGCAGATAAGAAGGAAGAAGAAAAAAAAAAGAAGGCAGTTGGCGTGTGAGCATGTGTGTATGTTTGTGCATGTGTGTGTTAAGTGAAGAGACAGGTTAAAGGGGAGGTAGAAAGTTGAAGTTTGATCTGGGCTCAGCCTTGACAGAGGTGCCTTTAAAAGAAAATATACCTGGTAAAGTTTGTATTTACTTAACTTTACTTAAAGTATGTATTATTCAACTACAGCATTTAGGGGTTGTATCAAACTTTAGGTCAACAAAAGCTAACCAGCAAAATTTTTTTAGTATTTACCCTTTACTTGATCCTTCATGCAAGCAAAGTGTAATGTTTTGGTTTATGTTTTTGAGTAGCAGGCAGTAAGCAAAGTCCCTCGTAACTGTCTCACCCCTCCCAGATTTAATAAATCAAACATGCTCAATGTGCTTCCCCTAAAAGGAGAGAGGAGCTCCCCCGTGAGTTACTATGTATCTTTCTGTGTGGAGCGAGGAAGTGACTGGAGTATTTACTCCTGTGGAAGATGTTCTTGTCATTATAATTCTATATGTTTGATTAGGAACATGGTAGATCAGTTTATTCCATGGCAGTTTTAGCAGATTCTCTTATGTTGTTCTCCCATTAGCAGGGCAATGTATTAAAATCTACAATTGCTCCAGTAAGTGATTCCCATTAAGAAGATCTTTCCATATCATATGTAGATCTCCAGATTAGAATTGCCTATGTGTGATTGTGTTTTTTTTTGTAACCAATAGAATACAGATAATAAATGATTGATATAATTTCATCCAGATAGTACCTGTATATTTTCACTCGTTTTAATGATTGAAATTATAATCTAAGGTCTGGGTAATCAGTTAATCCTACTATATGTCCCCATAATGCACCGTGTGCTAGTCTTCATTTACCCTCACACAATTCTTTATTATCAAGGTCTTCTGTGGTCGCCTGCAGTTACACTGTCATGACGGTCAGTAAGCTCCCTCTATATTACAATAGAACTCTGACTTGTGGGGCATTTTGGGAATCTCCTTTAACGTTGTCAGTATTTAATATTTTTTTCAGTCCACTTATATGGCAGCATCCCCAGTCTATTTTAATTTAGGAGTATCTATGAAATAACTTAAACTTTAAAAAGTTTGACTTTGCCTCATCTTAATGTATAAATAATACATTTATGTAGCCCTTATTCAGATGTGTATGTTGCTGCACATGCTCAATCCAGTACTTGATTTGCTCAGGCTCAAGTTCCCCCGACCCTCAACCCCCGCTGACCAATATGAAAATTCTGACTAGTCTGTGAGGGCATATATATTGCCCACACAGACTGGTACATACAGTGTAAGTTGCAAACACAGACACACACAGTTATGGTAGGTCGCCGTAGCTGTGCGGGCGCTTCTCACGGACGTGCTGCTACAAATGGGGGAAACTTTTTTTTTTAAATTGACACTATCACAGGGCCTGCCTTACAAGGTTAATGTAAAGTTTACGCATGGCAGATAACGGACCATATCCATGGCAGCCAAAAGGTATTTGCCTCCTCACTCTGCTCATTGAGCTTTTTGTAAGCTTGAGCATGTGCAGAAGAGACAGCAGGGGAAATGGCAGTCAATCATTGGCTGTGATGGCAGTAGTCACAACCTTGATTGGCTGCATATAGGGAGGAGCCACAGGGGCACTTCTAGGGTTTTTGCTGCCTGAGCCAAACTTTTTATTGCCGCCCTTTCGGACGCTGCTGCCACATTAAAGTGGCCGTGGCTTTGTGGATGGACATGGCTAAAGTTTTATGATTTTGAACTTCCTTTCACATAGGTATTTAAACAGTTCCTCAGACAGTCAATTAGCAATAATGTAAATTATTAGAACCAGATATTACTTCACTTATAGCTTTTGTTGCCACTACCATATTGCTCCTTTCCAGTTTTTGTTGCTCAAATTAAAATGATTTTTTTATAGCCTGTGCTATACATGCTGGTACAACTGTTACAGTAAATTCCAGACTTTCTGTAGTATAAAAGATTTTGGCCAAAAGATTTGTAAGCCTGCCACCACGTCTAATAATGTGCTGAATATATCAGTTGGTGTTGGGGGTAAGTAACTGACAAGTCTCCATTCTAACTTTGTATTTGCCACATGATCGTTTAACATCCCTTCTTGATAATCTGCCTACCTGCTTTACCACAAAGCAACCCCCAGTATGTTGCATTTTTATAGAATTAATAATGTTGCTAATAATTTAGTCAAGATGTTCATTTTGTAACTTTTCTACCCTTTTTCCTGGCCCCGCTAGTTAGAAAATTACCATCTCACCTCAGAGATTCGATGGAGGTACTCAATTCGCTGATAGAAGTAAATTAGAAATCTGATTATACACTGGTCACCTTAGATATAACCTCTCTTTATTCAGCAGTAATCCCGCATAAAGAAGGTATAGAAGCATCTAAATACTTCTTGAAAAAGGAGGGTAACCTGAATAATACTACCATTGATTTCTTGGTTATGTCACAAACTTACCTGCTGCTCCGATCCAGCGCCACTCTGGTCACAGCCGGGCGCTTCCGGGTAGGCTTCGCCGCCGGCGTGATGACATCACGAGCACTTTATCGCCATTCTCCAGTCTACAACTCCCAGCAGCACCTTGTCGCCATTCTCAAGTCTACAACTCCCAGCAGCACCTTGTCGCCATTCTCAAGTCTACAACTCCCAGCAGCACCTTGTCGCCATTCTCAAGTCTACAACTCCCAGCAGCACCTTGTCGCCATTTTCCAGCCTTCTGTTCCCAGCAGCCATTGTCTCAAGTATCCAGCCTACATTCCCAGCAGCCATCTGTGCTCCTATATTTTCCAGACTTTCAGCCTCCTCCTAAAGCGTACTCGTAAGTACCCCGGCCGTCTAGGCCGTATTTATATGTATAGAATTCATACTATGTAATAATTGCTTTACATTTGAAAGAGATTATTATATTCAGCGCACTGGGACTGCCATGGGTAAGATTTTTGCGCCAAGTCATGCTGGGTTATTTATGGGCTACTGGGAGGAAAAGTGCATCTGGGGTGCCACCAGACATAAGGATTGCGTATATTAAAAGAGATATATAGATGATATTCTCTTGATATGGGGGGGCACCCCAGATGCACTAAAGGAATATTTAATATACATTAACGAGTCACAGGAGGTTCTGCAGTTCCAAAGTGTACATAGTAACACAAGTATTTCTTTTTTGGATTTAAAGATAGAAGTTAATAATGGGAAGTTGATCACTAGTACATCCTTCAAAGAGGTGGACAGCAACACCATTGATTTCAGCAGTGCCCATAAACTGTCCTGGTTAGAAAATATACCAATGGGACAAATGTTAAGACTGAGAAGAAAGAAATTTAAAGAACAAGCTAAATTTATGGAACAGAGGTTTAAAGACAAAGATTACCCTACAGCATGTTTAGATAAAGCCATTGTGAGAGCTGAGAGGATAGAGAGAAGTAATCTACTGGTAACTAAATGTTAAAAGAAAAAGAAATTTTGGAATAGGCCAGCGTTGGTACTGGAGTTTAGTGAAGATAGTTCTAAAATAGTCAATATCTTCAATAAACACTGGCCAGTACTGCAGGCCGATAAAGATCTTGTTGCTTGTGTAGGAAAAAAACTCAAGATAATATTTAAGAAACCAAATACCTTGAAAAATATTCTCTCCCCGAGTTTACTGCCTAAGGATAGGGAGGTAGGATTAAGAGACACAAGTATGCAAGTCCTTAAAGGGATAAGCTCAATAATGACTTCCTTCACCCCCGAGCAAAAGAAACCCGGTGAGTATCCAGAAGACAAAACGCAGGCCCTGTGCTATAGGCACTATCACCATTTCTATAATAAACGTCTGACAAGGTTCAAAGATAAATACAATGTCCCTTTATTGGCTCCGAAACGTGTCATACACATATATATTAGAACCACATCATTCCACAAGGGAACCACCCTGTATGATACAACATATAATATTAATAAGCAAACAAGACAAAACAATAGGCTGGGCGGAAGGGCAACAAAGCATGATGGTATCTGTAGGCTCCTCACTCGCTACTATATACATTTAGTGCAGAGAGTCAAAAAGTCACACAAAGTTCAAATGTCTTAACGATTATATGAACACCATTAGACTTAATTCTCATACAACGGGCATCCAGCCTGGAGGGGTATCGGGACTTACACCTCGAATAGAGATTTCCTGTTGTCTTTTCAGCAGATACAATCAATACGCCACCTTTAGCACTAGGTATACGGCAACTGCTTCGCCTGTCCCAAACACTAAAACTCGGTGCTGGTATCAGGTCTTAGTTAGCTCCCATATGAGCTTTCACTGCAGTCCAAACTTGACACAAACAACAATCTTCACCCGTCCCACCTCCATAAGCAAATTATCTAGCCCGCATACTGTGTTCTCTCCGTGTGAAGTGTATGGTATAATCCTCTCATACTCACAACCTTTATGCTGATTATCATGAACACAATGGTCTCCGGTGTCCCGTGTAGCGAGCTCCACTCCTCCGTTAGCCCTTCCACCCAGCCAAAGAACACCGACGCGCGTTTCGCGCCCTTTCCGGACGCTTCGTCAGGGGACAGGCGAAGCAGTTGCCGTATAACTAGTGCTAAAGGTGGCGTATTGATTGTATCTGCTGAAAAGACAACAGGAAATCTCTATTCGAGGTGTAAGTCCCGATACCCCTCCAGGCTGGATGCCCGTTGTATGAGAATTAAGTCTAATGGTGTTCATATAATCGTTAAGACATTTGAACTTTGTGTGACTTTTTGACTCTCTGCACTAAATGTATATAGTAGCGAGTGAGGAGCCTACAGATACCATCATGCTTTGTTGCCCTTCCGCCCAGCCTATTGTTTTGTCTTGTTTGCTTATTAATATTATATGTTGTATCATACAGGGTGGTTCCCTTGTGGAATGATGTGGTTCTAATATATATGTGTATGACACGTTTCGGAGCCAATAAAGGGACATTGTATTTATCTTTGAACCTTGTCAGACGTTTATTATAGAAATGGTGATAGTGCCTATAGCACAGGGCCTGCGTTTTGTCTTCTGTATTTTCACCGGGTTTCTTTTGCTCGGGGGTGAAGGAAGTCATTATTGAGCTTATGCTAAGTTTGCCCTGGAGGCACCTTTACACTAAAAGGAATCACCTATAACAGTATTTATTAGGGAGGAGCACTATACCGCAATTGTCTTAAAGTCCTTAAAGGGATGTTTAAATGTGGGAAATGTATTAATTGGAAATATGTAGAAATGGGTAGGGACCATATAACTATAAATAGTCACAAACACAAATGGGGTATGTTTTAGAATTGTCAATCACAAAATGTTTTATATGGTATCAGATGTACATGTAAAAAATGGTACATTGGGAAGACTAGGAGGAAACTCACTGTTTGAATAGGGGAACACAGGCGGGCTGTTAACTCCTATGGTCAGCATAATTAGGACACAGGAGCACTTATGGAGGGAACCTATTTCAATAAGCAGGGTAATCACCCTTATATCTATGAACACTAAGAATTTTCACAGTTCCTCATTTGACAATGTGGTGTTTATGACTTTGGGAGGAATAAGTAAGGAATTTTTTATAAGGAGGGGAGATGTGGACAAGGAATTGGTTAAATTGGAACAACGATTTATTTTCTTATACCAAAGTGCATTAAATGATCAGATGGGACTATTACCATATATATAAAAAATATAAAAATAATAGAAAATATATCTTTATTCTATTCTTAGATCTAGCACCATTTATCTTTATATATTTATATGTGCCTGATTAACTACCCTATCCTAGATCTGATGGATATAAATATCCTTCCCCACTTTATAATAATATGAATAAATTTATTCTGCTAATTATCAGTATCTTGAGCAGCTGTAATGATCCGCAGACGTATCGGGGTAGCCTGTACGCACTGCCAAGTCCAGACTGTTACTGACCTGCCCGGAAGCCGTAGCGGTTCTGTAATTATATGAGCGCCATCTAAGTGGTTGCGAATACTCTCATCCCTCCAGGAGGGTCCCAAGTGTTGCTAACCACGGTGGGAGAAGTGTGTACTGACCCGGAGACCGGGTATCGGGACCTTCTACTACTATAGAGGATGGGTGATGCACCGTGCACTCTATATTATTTTATTGCCCCACAGATACCGACAGGTGGGCGTACACCATTAGTAACTATTTGTTTTTACCTTCTTGGAACTATATTTGTCTGGATGGATTATATATTTTAGGGACAGTGCGGATTCATTGGACCCTAGGATTTCTATGGACACGCTGCTCTTTTAGCTTGCTCTCTCAGCTTTTTCACTACATTTTTTTCTCCCACTGTTTATTAGGGGAATTGTTCTTAGGGCTATTGCCTTTTCCTTTCTTTTAGTATTATAATGTAAGTTATTTTTTGATTAAGCTGGCCAGCTTAGTATGCATTTTACTAGATTTGTGTATATGTGTAATACATTTTTACTATTTAGTATATTTTTCTCTGTGTTCTATTGTCCCACCCACTTGGTACATCTTTGCACAACTTTTCTACCCAGCAACATTTCTGGAGGCAGCCAGAAACAGGTTGCCTTCCCGTTTTTTACTGGCCCCTATGAGCAAGTCCCGTTGGAGTCTACAGGGGGAGAGTGGGCTGGATTCTGCCACCTGAATTCCTAATTACAGGATGACTGATGTGGAGTGTTATTTACTCCAAACTTTCTTTTGTAGCTTTCTACTTTCACATTATATCTATTTATTCCAAGATAGGTAGGAACCATTACTCCTGCCTCCTACTTGTACTTTCAAGCACCGGTCACAGGAACTAAACTATTTCATGCCTACAGCCTTTGACAGATCTCCCTCTGCACTTTGCTTCTACCACCCTCTTTTTTAACAATGGAATACATGCATGCAATGCTGTCTCGCAGGGAAGGGCTGTCAATGGATGTTGGCCGATGATCTTTCAGTTCCCGGGAACTAGTGGAATGTAGGAGTAATCATTCACACCTCCCTAGAACTATACATTTCATTTAAAGGAGAGCTATAGTGCATTTAGGGGCAGATTCAATATATTTCGCTATCGCAACCTACGTGCACTCGGTCGTATTAACCACTTTGCCACCGTTTATACATTGTGAAAACGCTAGCGGTAAGTTACGTCCTTTTGCGCATATTTTAAAGACACCATTGAAGAGGCGTTAATTGTCAAGCAAAAAACTAGGGAAAAAAACAGCGCAAATTTATTGCATCGCTTTGCACTGTGCAAAGAAAAAAAATTGCGACACGGTGCAGGCAGTGTAAAACCTTCACTAACACATTAGTACATAGGTTAGCGTGATTTTAGCGCTTATTTTCTCGTTAGCGTTGGATATTGCATCTCCCTGATAAAGTTTAGAAAAAAAACAGTTAAAATGAAAAGTACCTGGGGCAGGGAGGTAGGATTAGCGATTCCTACCTCCCAATAATACTTCTTCCAGGTTTTCTTATTGCTTTAACACTTTCTTTAATACAGACATGTCCAACTTGGCAGAAAAATATTCTCGGTGCCAATCACTCTCTATATACATGTTTGTGCACTGCGGACATTATTTGCTACACATCCCTTTTCTATAAAAATAGCCAGGCGGGTTTTCTGATTGCTGAGTTATAAAGCGTGCTACAGGCAGTAGGCACAGGGGGCGATTATAATCAGCCCACCTTTCTGGCAGTGTCACTGAGAGCTAAGTTTAGAATCACCCAGCAGGCTTTACACCATAAAAAAATCTTTCAATTCACAGCCAAGCAAACAGGCAAGACTGGATGAGCAATACTTTGTGCGCTGTAACTATGCAGCATCTGCAAAACCATGGCAACCAGGGATAAGAAGAGAATATTTAGGGAAATATTCTAAGCATCACTTAGTTAAATAGATGAGACATATCGTCAGGTGCAGGGAATGATGCAGACTGCAAGGGGTATCTGGATCTCATTAAGAGCCATGCTGGAATAATAAAGGTGCAAAGGGCCTTTTGTGCAGCCTAATTGATTCTCCTGCTATCCAGTGCTTCAGGCAATAACGCACACAAGGCATGCTTTCAGATTCATTCATAATAAGGTGGCAACATCTCCCTCTTGTGGCTGATTTTGACAGTACAGAGGAAATTCTGACAAAACAAATCTGTTGATATCAATATGTCTGTAAAAGTCTGAATTTGGCTTTAAATGCAGCATTTTGGAAGGGAATGTGCGTGTCTTTGCTGCAGGTTTTAAAACTCAAAAACCTTGCTATGGCTATGAAAGATGACATATACATTTTAAATCCATTCTGATTGATGTTCACCCCCAAAATGACATTTGATATTCTGAATGAGAAGCAGCCAAAACCTTAAGATCGTTATACTCACACCGCCCAGAACTGCACACAAAGCTAATTATTCAGCACAATCCCTGCAGGCAATTTGCTAAGAGCAGGGAAAGCTCAGTGCTTTACCACATGCTCAGATGAGATTTCCACTGCTCTCAATGGACAAGCCTCCAGGTAACTTATTAGTCATTTGCCGTGACATCATACATCATGCCTGTGACTCTGATTCAACCAGGAAGTGAAAGGAGTTTGCTAGTATCTGATCATCATCAGGATGAATAATTAGCATTAATGGCAATTTTGGGCGGTGTGATTAGAATGGTCTTAGGGTTTTGGAGGCTTCTCTATATAACAATAAAAATGTAATTTTGGTGGGGGGCATTCCCTTTATAAATATATATTTTTAGTGTAAGGAGGTATGTATTTGCATTTCAGACCATATCAGCACAGTCTATGAGCAGGAGTGATTCCTTTAACAGCATAAAATTAGCTTTCCTAAAGTTAAAAGTTTTTGTTAACCCAGTGCACTTTAGTTTTCTGCAACCTATATTAAATGACACTATATCATGGTCACTATTCCCTAAGCTTCCCGTTACCTTCATCTCCAAAATGAGCTCTGGGTTATTAGATATCACCAGATCCAACAACGCATTCTGTCTAGTAGGAACTTCTACCATCTGTGAAAGAAAATGTTTATATAGCAAATATAGGAATGTGATACATTTTGAGGCAGTTCCCTTACTCAAATCTACATATGTCAGGGTAATTGAAATCCCCCGTGACCTTCGCCAACTACTTAAGGAGACGAATGTCTACCTCCTCATTGGCTTATAACATTCACCAACCATTCCTTTATCCACTTTCTTGCTACCTGTACACAGGTCCACCCATATTGTTTCTGCCTTATCTTTTCCATCTTTTAGTGCAGGATAGTATTTGAGGTTGAATAAAGATACATGTACATCTAGTTCAACCTACTCAGATAATCTTATTAGCCACCTGATCCCTTACCCCTCTATCTATCCCGGGATACTCCAAAGTACCCTCCTCCCTATACCTAGTTTAAATCTCCAATCTCCACCCTCTAGCCATCAAAACAGCTGCACTACAATCAGTGAGTTGCAATTCATTTCTATCAAAGAGCCTATAGCTGGCAGAGAAGTCAGCCCAGTTCTCTAAAAACCCGAACCCCCTCTCCTAACACCACACAATGATACTCCTAAGCTCCCATCGTCCTCCCTAGTTCGCATGGCTGCAGCAGTATTTCTAAAAATACTACCCTAGGGGTCCTTACTTGGCCCCTAACCCTCAGAAGTCATTTTTAAGAACTCCATCTCTAACTTTGGCACCAACATGAACCAAGACTGCTGGGTCATATCACAAAAAGAAAGAAAAACTGCGCACACCAGGCTTGGTGCAACTGGTGTTTATCCATACAAACACCGTGGATAAATAAATACCAGTTGCACCAAGCCTGGTGTGTGCAGTTTTTCTTTCTTTTTGTGATATGCCTGCCAGCTTAATGCAGCACCCAGCATATTAGTTCTCTACGACAGGAGTCGTGAGTGTGCAGGATCCTTTTGTTCTTTTAAGACTGCTGGGTCACTCCCAGCCTTGCCTGCTCACTGTGCTCAGTGCAGCTAATGCGGCCCCCAGTGTCGACTGGGTTGGGCACCCCTAGTCTACACGATCCACCACATTTCGAACCCTAGCATCAGGTGGGCTATCCTCCTTGTCGGCAGCAGATTACCCTATCCACCTTTCTAATAAAGGATTCCCTTATCTCTACCACCTGCCTAACCTTACTGGCTCCAAGTTTTCCCTCCTTTATATTAGAGATGGTGGTCCTCTGGGTGGTCAGGGGATTGGCCTGCTCCATACATGCTACTTCTGAGCTGTTGTCCACTGCTTTTTCACCTTAGACGAATAATCTGGGAATGTCTAGCTTGGAATGTCCCCATTCTTTATAAATAGCAATAAAATTTGAGGGGATAATTGAAGCAATTCCCTTGTTTTCCATTTAATAAATAACTAAAAGCCATTTGACAAGATCGCCCTCTAGTGTTTTCATAGCTTTTATTGACAACCATTCTCTTCTGTTACCGTGCACAGTTATAAATGTATTTCATTGCACATGTAATACTGTAAGGTAAGAAGTCGGAAGATTTAACAAAAGATGACTAAACATAAACACATTAAAGGGAATATCCACCCCGCTAAACAAAAATGTAAGTTTTAACTAAACACCTCCCCAAAACCTAGACCTCGTTAGGATGAAAAGTTTCTCAGTGGCTCCTAAATATACTTAGTAAGACTCATTCTCTTGCCTCTCTGCTGTTGCTCAGTGGCTTACCTACTACAACCCCTGTGACCGCGGACTGGGGGGGGTGGACAGTCTGAAGAAAATGTTTGTCTTGTCTGCCACAAGCCCGTTACCTGTTTAAAAACAGCTGATCGTGCACATGAATGAAACATACCCGCAATCAGCTGTTTAAAAGACCGGCTTTTAAATAGCTGAACGCGTGTATGTTTCATTCATATGTGCGATCAGCTGTTTAAAAACAGCTGATTGTGGAGGGGGGTGGTAGGTCAGGGGCCCAGGTTCCAATTTCATGGAGGGGTCCTACCCCTGCAGTTATGACCCTGCTGGTGCTCCGGGCCTTACTGGTAGCTGCATCAGTGATTGGCTGAGATGCAATCTATCTAGGTCTGCTTGCAGCACTTGCACATCATTTAAAGTTTCCAAAGCTCTGCATAGTTTAGTGTCATCAGCAAACACAGAGACCTTGCTCTCAATGCCCACTTCTAAGTCATTTATAAACAGATTAAACAGAAGCGGCCCCTGTACAGAAACCCTGAAAGGCACTTAGAACTTTAGCCCACATAGATGTAGCTCCATTGACCGCTACAAATCCCATAACCAATTCTCTATCCATGTACAAATGTTTTTTAAGGCCAACAGTCCTCAGTTTATACATTATTCATCTGTGTGGCACAGTATCAAAAGCAAAATTTATGGCATACTACATCCACTGCAATGGCAGAAACTCAATTCTTACTAGCATTTATAAAAACCAAGCAAGTTAGTCTGGCAAGATCTATTTACCCCGGTAACATAAATCCATGCTGATTATAACTTCTAAGATCAATTCTTAAAACAAAATCCAGAATATGATCCTGTAACGTTTCCAGTATCTTCCCCAATGCTAATGTTAAACTTACAGGTCTGCACTTATCAGGATGTGAATGACTGTGATTGGGGCTTGCTTTGTTTAGCTATCCGAATTTAATTTTTTATTTAAGCTAGCTTCTTGCGATTCTTAATACAACTTGTAATTCATAAAGGATTGTTCTGTTCCCTCTGATTTAAAGAATCTTAAAGGAATAGTTTACTCTCAAAGTGAACTATTCCTTTTAACCCAGGAGGTTAAGGAGCCATGCCTTACCTTCCGTTCTTCAATCAATAACGCAGGGTCCGGGAATGAAGATATGAAGAAACTTCCTTAACCTTCATAAATTGTTGGCTTCAAACAATATATTAAAGGAATAGTTCACTTTGAGAGTGAACTATTCCTTTAAAGGGCATGTCCTTTCCATTTTTGGACTTTTGCCCAAATAGTAGCTATCCTTCCCCCAGCCCCAACCGCCATAAAAGATTTTACAGGAACTCCCCCGATCTTTACTTACCCTACCTCTTTCCTGCGGTGTAATGTACAGGCCCTCTGCTTGTATAGAACTGCAAGCAGGGGGTGGGACCGGCAGCCGCGTCCGTGATTGGCTGAGATGGTAGGGGGAGGGCTTGCGAAACGGGAAGGAGAGGGGGGGGGGAGGTCTGCAGTGCGCAGGACAAAATTCTCCCAGAGGAGAGACAGGAGGCAGAGTCTTGGCAGTTTTTCAGACTGGGGGGGGGAATCCAGGAGAAATATTTGGAGCTGGGATGTAAGGTAAGGATTTTTATTCACTATACAGTGGGGTCAGTAATAGGGGGATTATGTTTTTGGGGGTGGGCATGACCTTTAATAACCTTTTCTTTCTTTCCATTTCCCTTTTTAACTAAACATTAAGACACACAGGTGAGGAAAAAGGCATTTTTTTTATATTTAAGTATAAATTTAGAAGTGTAATAGTTTTATTTCCCTTTAAAAGCAGGCCGCTTTTATGTGTTGTCAGTTCCCCATCTCCAACCTATGTGAGGGTAACGGAAATCTCCATGACTATAACATACTCCAAACTTTGCCAACTGGATATGGATGTGAAGTTTCACCTCTTCACTAGCATTTGGTGGCTTGTAAGGGACAATTAATTCACCCACCTACTTTAGTATAGTATAGTATAGTATAGTATTTGAGGTTGATTAAATAAATACGTCCATCCAGTCCAACCCATCTAGCAATACCCTAATTTCCTGCCTAACTGTTGATCTCAGAGGACTCCAAGTGTCAATCGGAAATATCCGTGAATCCACTCTACTATATATATATATATATACCGGTGACTATATATAATACCTGTCTTTCCTCCTTGAATCTTGCAGTGTTCCTTCTCTTGTAAATTTCAGCTGTTGCTCCGCCCCAACGAGATCGTGAATGGAAGGCTAGCTTCAGGTGGTCGAAACATGAAATTCTTGTGACGGCTTGTGATGTCATGTGCACATCATGTGCGGAACAGCACTGCGAAGTACGCGCAATGACATCACGCACACACTAATGGACACTAATAACACACAAGGATTTAATGATTTGACCACCGGAAGCTAGCCTTCCGTTCAGGATCTCATGGAGGCAGAGCAACAGCTGCAATTTTACAAGAGCAGAAACACAGCAGGGGCCATATTTATAAAGCCGCGGTATCACTTTTTAGCGATACCGCGAGTTTAAAGATCGGTATCGTAAATTTAAGATCGTTAAACCGATCTGAGATTAATGATTGGTTTAACGATCGTAAATTTACGATACCGATTGTAAATCTACGATAATGAAATCGTAGATTTACGATCCCCATAGAATACCATTGGTGTAGTTTACTACCACATGTAAATGTACGATCACGATTGTAAATTTATGACCGTGATCATAAATTAACTAACCCGCTGTATTGCTAAAAAGCGATACCACGGGTTTATAAATATGGCCCCAAGATTCAAGGAGGCAAAGTTAGGTACCTCACTCCTTGTTTCTCCTCATTAAAAGATAATTTCCCAAATATATAACACCATGATAAGCATCACAAAATATAGAAAGGCAAAAGCAATGAGGATGGTTCATAAAATGTAACTCTGCTTGTTACATTTGTGTGTACCTGGGTCAGTTTTTACATTTCTTTTTTGGGCTGCCACAGAAGTTATTAGTAAATGATGTGCTCTAACATGAGCAAGGAACAGGAAACTTCTCCTTCAGATCGTTTACCAGTCAGCCCTCCAGTTCATTATCAGTGTGCCAGCCCCCCAGCTATTTAGCCAGTGTCATCAGCCCTCCAGTTTATTAGCCAGTGTTTTCAGTCATTCAGATGGTTAGCCAGTGTAAGTCAGCCCTCCGGTTCATTAGCCAGTGTTTGTCAGCCCTCTAGTTTATTATTCAGTGTTTGCCAGCCCTCCAGTTCATTAGTTGGTGTTAGTCAGCCCTCCAGTTCATTAGCCAGTGTTTTCAGTCATTCTTGATGGATAGCCAATGTAAGTCAGCTCTCCGGATCATTAGCCAGAGTTTGTCAGCCCTCTAGTTTATCATTCAGTGTTTGCCAGCCCTCCAGTTCATTAGTTGGTGTTATTCAGCCCTCCAGTCCATTCTGAACAAAGGAAAATTTGGGTAAGTAAAACTTAACTTAGAAAATGTACCCAGGGAGGGCTTAGTGATTCAGGTCCTCACCTGGGTACTTGTAAGGGGGAGGAGGGAGATTTTAGGACAAAAATTGTTCTACACTTGCAACAATGTAAAATGTGAATAGTGGTCTTAAAATGGGCATAACTTAAACAAAGTGTGTGTGGGCCTGGTCAAAAATGTTGCCGTGAAATGGTAAAAGGGTCACATGGTTGTATTTGCCCCCCAGGACAAAAGGTCCCAGTCCTCCCCTGCTTATGGAACATTTAAACTGTGGAATATCAGAGTTACCTTTTTGTAGCCAGGAACTCTTTTAACATCTATGGACTTATTCTTTTAAGGACTTGGACTTTGACCATCATATAAGTATTTTCATCGTTTATCGTTTTATTTTACTGTTGCTTGCATTTATGTCTGTTTGTTATTTTTGTAAGCACCGTTTTTAAACGATATTCTATAAAATTGTTTAGATAATTCTCCTAGTGCTCTAACAGAAGAATCCTGTCCTCTGAGATGCTACGTATTGTAGTCATTGTATTTGGTATTTTTCATATTATCTGGTATTATTCCTGCCTGAGTGTGGCAGCGAGTGATACAGATATTTAGTATTATTATAGATTTATAGCCATTAAGGCTGGTATCGTTTTTCACGGCCGTTAGTAAGTGGGTGGTGGCAGTGTTTAATATACCTGGTAATTGGTATATTGTAAGTAACGGCAGCCCTCAACCTGGTTTTGACGTGGTGAGCTGGGAAAGCTCTGTTTGGTCTGAGGTTGAGACCGTCACAATTATTATAGCTCTTATAGATTACTTTATTATGAATATCTTTTTATGTATAAACATAGTAATGGAGGTTGAATAAAGACATACGTCCATCAAGTCCAACCTTTTTACCCTCCTTTTTCGGTTGATCCAAAGCAAAGCAATGGGCAAATGTGCGACTCTCCAGATGTTGGTAAACTACAAAGCCCTGCAGCTGGGAAGTGCTGGTAGCTAAATCTAGGCACTGTATAACTACAAAGATTAATAAAGATAAATCGACAAAGTTTTACAAATGACAATTTGTTCTTCACTCCCCCTCACCTTGGGGGCAGCACATAGGTTTGCACTGAACCATCCTCCTCCCCATCCAGCCCCCCTACTCAGAACCCTATGGACTGTCAATGGCTTTTCCTTCCCTGCTCCCTTGCATTGCTGTTTCCATGAATCCTCCACCCTTCCAAGCTGAGGGAGGACCCCTCACCCCCCTCCCTCCCTCTGGTATCTACCACCCACTCCAGATGCAGGCAGAGTTATCCCAGCAATGGAAATGGCTTACCTGGGATCCAGTGCACACACATTGTTATCCAGCATGGGATGCGGAAAGGTCACAGGATGAGACAAGATGGGGAGATGAGAGAGACCCCAGCAGCACCTTCCCCCTTCCTCTCAGTCTCTCCCTGGTTAAATCTAAGTGTGTATTGTTCTGGATTTAATGTCGCCTGGAATGTCAGGCTGATTTAGGTTTAAGTTATAATTTTTTGTGATTCCAATAAAATACTTAAAAACCCTAACGATTACACATTTATTTGCTTTCCATACAAAAAATAAAAGTAATGTTTTATTAGCATGGATGACTGAAAGAAACCTAACATTTCAGAGCAAGTCTGTGCACGCACATGTGTCGATTTGTAAGATGGGGGTGGGAGGAAGTGGTCTGGGCATGTCACAGTTGGAGTTTTGGAAGTCTGGGGGCTGTGCCAAAAAGTCATCTGGGTTACTGGCTGGCATGCCTTTAGTGGGGCCCCAGGGACAGGTTTGGCAGCCCTGGTTTAAAAGCTGTAGCTTAGTTGTGTATTTCACACAGGAAGGTAGGAATAGGTTATCCTACCTCCTTGTGAGTTAAAGATCCACTTGCCTCTATTTTAGTGTAGTGTGCTTCTTTAAAAAAAATGGAAACGTTTAAAATATATTTTATGGTGTCTTCAAGCACAGATCTCCTTGGTGTATGTAACAAGCTAATTTAAAAGGCTGTAAAATAAAAAAGATGGATTTATTTTAGATAAAAGTTCTTACCTTCTCTCCTGGCTCCTGTGTGTTCTATTGAAGAACGGAAGGTAAGGCACAGCTCCTTTACCTCCCGTTCTTCAATAGAACTGGATTACGAAAACGTAGAAAATCGAGTGGAGATACCCTTTAAGGATGATCCCGTATTGAGACCCTTTATCCCGGACAAACCGAAGTTCTCATATCGGAGAGCCAGGAGTATTGGGTCTAGAGTTTTACCCAGTTTATATTGTGCATCTTCTGGGAGCAAAGAAACTTGGCTCAGTACGAAGGGGTGTTTTAAATGTGGGCTCCCCAGATGTACTATGTGCCAATACATAAAACAGTTCAAGCCTTTCACGAGTACTCACACAGGTTTACAATATGATATAAAAAATGTATGAATTGTAAAACCAAATATGTGGTGTACCTGGTTACATGTGAGTGTGGACTACAATATGTAGGGAAATCAGAAGTGCATCCCAGAGGATAGCTGAGCATGTAAATGGGATCACGAGAGGGAATACAGATTCGGCAGTTTCCAAACATGTTATAGAACGACATAGTGGGGTTAATAAACTGAATTTTCAAATTATTGATACAATCAAAATGGGCATTAGGAGAGGTAATAAACATAAAATGCTATTAAAAAAGGAGGCGAAATGGATTTATGAATTAAAAACCGTGGCCCCTTGAGGACTCACTAGGGAGTTTGAATTGTCTGCCTTTCTAGACTGAATAACTAAGTAACAATATTGATATTTACAACTTACCACTCTATTTCATTACTCATGGTTTATGACCCCTTATTCTATTTATGTACATATTAATGAGTGGTCTCGTATTTCGTCTTAATGTCTTCATTGTATCTATTCAGTCTTCTGATTATGAAATGTATCTATACCTAAACCGTACTACCATTTTATACATTGTTATATTGTACTGTATTTTAGTTACTTCATGATAAATATCAATATTCTAATTGGTTTGATAGCGAAGGGATTATTTCCTCTGTTCACTATCTATATTCTGTTCATTGTTGTAATATAGGCTACGGATGCCATACAGTTTGATGTTTTTAATATGTTTCATTATGTACCTTCAAGTAATATTTGGTTTGTCCTTACCCCTCTTTTTTGTATAATTGACATGATCGGCATAAAAGAGAATCCTCCAGTGGGAGGAACATGTCTCTGAAGTGACCTCTCGTCACGAAATGCATCAGACGTTCCCTCCCACCCACTCGATGTGCCGACCTTGGTGAATAGATGTGTGCTTTTAGAGATCGATGTGATTTTAAATTGAAGAAATAAACAGATTTGGTTTTACTCCCGCGTGCTGCCTGCTCCTACTTTCATATCCTCTAGGCCTGACGCACGTTTTTCACGCTTGTTGCTGTCCGGCATAATGTACCATCAGGCTAAAGGGATAGGCCCCATTGCAGCGATACAGATTGTGGTTTGCATCCAAGCGCAGATTGTGCATCTCATACCAATGGGGGGCAATATAGTGGGCCCTACTGTCCATCTTCCATCTATTGAGGAATCCCAAGCGCACAGAAACGCATTTGCAATGCGGTTGGACGGTTTCTATTATGCTCCAAAGAGAAGAAGGTGAGTTGGGCGTGTGACTAGTCCGACTCCCTTTTTATTTTTCTCATTGGCCCCTAAGAACGATGCATGAGGGTTTCACCAGGACAGTAGGAATAAGATCCACACCCCGGCTTCAGAAACACTAAGGTTGAGGCCACACTGCAACGCACAGGAATCGCGCACAAAATCGCGCGCGTTATCGCACGCGATTGTGTGCGCGTTTCGCGCTCGCGTTTTGCGCACGCGTTTTCGCCTTTTCACGTTATGGACACGCATGCGTTAACGCACCAAAAATGGTGAACGCATGCGTTACCATAACGCGAACGGACGCGCAATCGCATGCGCATCGGAAATCGCGGGAATTTTTGCGTTCCCGCGATTTCCATTTTAGTGAAAATCGCAGGCGCAAACGCGAGCGTGAAACGCGTGCGCAAACGCGCGAAAAACGCGCTAGTGTGGCCTAGCCCTAAGTCCGTATAGAAAAGGTTCCCGGTTTATCTCTGATTGACACGCCACCCCAGCCAATCCAAAGCCAGCACTGCTTGAACAGTCTGACCTGACCAAGCCAATGAAAGTGTGCAGCTTTGCCCCTCCCTCTTAAGTTTGTCTGGAGCTTCCCTGTACTGTCTGGCTGCCAGCTCGTCCCATCCAAGTAAAAGGTCCGCAGGCAGGAACTTCCTGTATTGGAAATATAACTTCCGGTATTGGAAATGTTACTTCCTGTAGTGAAAAATAGTTTCTAGTTCCAGCAGAGCAGAGTGACTGTATTACGGCTTGGTGCAGGTAAGTGAATGAATGAGACTAGCCACCCATACTGTGTCAGGAGGAGGCCGAGTGCGGTTTCTTCATTGTCCTGTTCAGATAGAGCTGCAAGCTGTGTGTCTGGGCTAGTGGGCCTCCCTGTGCGTCTGGGCTGGTGGGCCCCGCCAGGACAATCACTACAATGTTCACTAATCTAGTCTGCTTGCTTTTAAAGGGTTGGCTAGGAATCTGCTGGGGCTAGCTGTGTGTGCATGTGTATCTATTTGTAAATATGTGTGTGTGTGTATATATATATATATATATATATATATATATATATATATATATATATATATATATATATATATTATGTGTGTATATATCACGTGTCAAACGCATTTTTTGTGACCCGCAGGGACTGTTCAGTATCCAAGACTTACTACACTGCTATTTTTTTGTGCAGTCCCAAGCATCGACATAACTATATACTGTATCAGCCTGCTAGATACCGGTGCAATCAGCTGATCGCATGCACTTTTACTAAGATATGGGCTATCAGCTGTTTAAAAACAGTATCTAGCAGGCAGATCTATAGTTACACTGCTGATTGGAACTGCACAAATGGGACTTGCAAAAATGGATAGGAGCATAATAAGGCTTGGATGCAGTCATCTCTGCAATAACTGATTGAGTATCTAGCCTGGAGAGGGAGGTGTGACAAAGGGCCTGCCATTGAAGTAAGGTTGGCATTCCACATTAGCACATGATCGTCTTTTAGACTGGTCCCAGTCTAAAAGTTTGCTTCATAGCCTTTCCCTGCGGAGACCCAGCGCTAGGCACATGCGTGACAGAATCTCAACCCTGCATCTGCTAAGTATCTTAATAAAAAAATTCGGCCCCTTATGTGATTGAGTTTGACACCTCTGGTGTATGAAAAAAAAAACCAATAGTTTGTTTACAGGATTGTTTTATACAACATTCATGGTAGCTTTTTCAGTCCGTTATATTGAATATTTTAAATTTTCAATGATAGCTAATGGAGAACTATGTTCTAATTCAGTTTACCCATTTTATTAAACTTAATTATAAAAGAGAAACTGTTTTTTTTATAGACACTTGGTAGCTACAAATATAAACCGTGGCCCTGTTGTGGGCTTTAAACATTCTTATACCAATGCACAACGGGTGCAAAAGAGTATCACAGTGCTACGATCAAGGTCTGTTTGAATGTAGGAAACTGTTATTTGAATGTTGGTGTGTGTGTGTGTATAGATAACTGCAGTCCAGTCGTAATCTGTGAATTCATA
Source organism: Hymenochirus boettgeri (assembly GCA_019447015.1). Taxonomy (NCBI): domain Eukaryota; kingdom Metazoa; phylum Chordata; class Amphibia; order Anura; family Pipidae; genus Hymenochirus; species Hymenochirus boettgeri. The sequence continues at coordinate 142,348,099 of CM033476.1, read as the reverse complement.
TCTGTCTGCATAGCATTGTCTTTTGAAATTGTCCTTAAAGGGCATTTCCACCCACAAAATTAAAATTGAACCTCATACTGACCCCACTGTGAAGTATTCAAAAATCCTTACCTTATATCTCTTCTCCAAATGGGTCTCCTATAGTTCCTGTTTAAAGTCCAGGAAAGTGAAGAGTAGGAGCTGTCAGGGAGTCACCCGGTCCCTGCTGCTTCCTTAACCTGAATAATGACTGTGACATACTCAGGGAAGCCCTCCCTCCTTCCAGATCCCTTCTAGAGGATCGAAGGTCTGTAAGTAAATTTCTTCCTAATATAACTCTGCAGTTTAGGTTGGGATGGGGTGGGTTACACCTGGTAAAAACTTTAAAGGGCATGTCCACCCCGAAATTTAACTTTTGATATGTGGTAGGGCATGCTCCCCCAGCCCCAACCGCATTAATATAATTGTTAGAAAGTCCCCCGATTCTTACTTACCTGCCCTCTCTCCTCCGCTGCAGTGTTCAGGCCCTCTGCTTGCATGGAATTGAAAGCAGGGGGCGGGACCGGCAGCCGCATCCGTGATTGGCTGAGAGGCAGGGAGGGCTGCACTGAGCATGCCTCAACCTTGATGAGGTTGAGGAAGTCTCAGGCACAGCATGAGTCACACACTGCTCCTACACAGCAGTTTCCTGGACTTTGGAGGGGCACAGCAGGGGAACTATTTTGAGCAGGAATGTAAGGTAAGGATTGTTTTAAACTACTTGATGTGGCCAGTAAGGGGTTAAATTTTAGTTTTGGGGGTGGACATGCCCTTTAATTTATTTTAAAACAGACTTTAAAAATGTGAGGTCTATTTCTCCAGGGAATTTGGAAAGCCTACTTCCCTGGGTTATCACTAACATGAGTGTAAGCTATCAAAATTCCACTTGTGCCATGGAATGCTTACTATCTTTTATTATTATTGGAAATTGGAGCGATTAGTGCAGAGGGGAGGCTGAACGCACCCCTTGTGCTAACAAGCAACCAGTGAGGGGAGAGTAATCTCCCTGGGAAACAGACTTTGAAATCATTTTTTGGACCATATTTACCTTTTAAATATTGATATCTTTTTATGTTTAGTGACTTGGTGTATTTTTATTGGCATTCTTATTTTAAGATGATGGGAGGTACATCCCTAGAAGCTGTTAATGCCCATTTACTGTATTTGGTATAGCCATGTATGTTTAAAATTTCTTTTTTGCTTTTAGGAAACACCAAGGAAATGGATGCAAATAATACACAAAGATGTGACAAAGATAACATAGTTAAAACTCATTTCAAAGTGGCAAGATTTATAATGGAAACAGGTGAGCTTTGAAGCTTGACAGATTAACCTATACAGTTTTCAGATTTACTGTACTTCCAGCTACAAACTGCAATACACAATTTACATTATATAATAGCTTTACAATGAATAATTTAATATACAGATATGAGATCTTTACTAATGCTGTAAGAAAGTTCTTATAATTTAATTGGAAAGATAGGTTGGGTAGAATACAGCATTCCTTCCTATTACTAAAGGGGAATATAATGTACCACTATGACTATTGGTTCTATCACCTAGGAGAACTATAGTGCATATAAAGTTTAAAAAAAAAAAAAATTTATTAGGGAAAGTACTTGGCAGGGAGGTAGGATTGGGAATTTATACCTCCCAATATTGTTTCTTTGAGGAGCATCGACACAAAGAAAACTGCTTTTAACAGGCTTCCCCAGTGCCTGGTTGTATCTTTAATACTGGAATGCCCTGGACACTTAACTGGCAGGTGAAAACTGTACATGGCACTCCTAAATGAAATTATATTAGGAGGAAGCAATAAACAATCCTACCCCCCTGCTCCCGGTACTTTTTTCATTTTTAAGTGCAGTTGTCCTTTTAACAATAAGGACAACTTTTAGCTACGGAAGAAGCTTGTGGAGTACAAGCGAAACTCGTCCAGCTGTACCTTAGATGATGGAGGCTCCCTCTGGACTGTATGGCAGAACAAATATATGCTTGCACTTGCATTAAGCCTATAATAGGATGTACCATTAATGAAGCATTGTATGTTTTCCTGTTGTGTCGGTGAGGCTGTACTTGGTGGGTCTACTATATATAGATATTATGTAGATGCAACCTCCGCTCCGCGAACGATCTCCTCCTCTCATCCGCCCTTGTCACCTCTTCCCATGCCCATATTCAGGACTTTGCTCGTGCTGCCCCTCTGCTCTGGAACTCCCTTCCTCCGTCTGTCCGTCATTCACCATCCCTTAATACCTTCAAACGTAACCTTAAAACCCACCTCTTCAGGCAAGCATATAACCTGGCCTAAACATTACCCATCTTACTACCCAATATGATCCAACCCGCCTTTCACAATCCACTGCCAATCTATTTACAGCCTACCGACTCCTGCAACCTTATGTCTCACCCCATATCCTTTAGACTGTAAGCTCTTTGGGCAGGGTCCTCTCTCCTATTGTATCATGGTATTGCTGTAAGAAACTCATCACTCTGTTTACTCATATTTTGTATTACCTGTGTATGTAATATTTATGACTTTGTATAACATTACCCTGTATTTAATGTATGACTATGTAATTGTAAAGCGTCACGGAAAATGTTGGCGCTATATAAATAAGATTGTGATTACTATATGAGCCTCACATTCAAGCTAGGCTACTATTGTTTTTAATGGTGTGGTTTGTTGTTTTTAGGTAGCACTTTAGCACTGTATCACTTTATTATGCACTATGTCACTTTAGCACAGTGACTTTATTACATTGTTTATGTAATCCGGGTTTCACTAGCTATACCTTTGTCTTTTTGTCTATATGAGCTTTGTAAGAATAAAGAATAAATGATTTGTTGTGAGCCATGATTTCTTTTTTTTCTGTGTAATATGTCCTTTAACAAGAAGACTGATGGTGTCCTATGTCGATTTTCACAGCAAAAACGATCCCTGTGGCAATCAAATCATCCCTTTCAGCTGTGAGATTGATTGTATCTGAGCAAAAATTATTTTCACACTATACACATGGTTTATATTTTGCAAACCTGTCAGATTTGTGTGTACCCAGCTTTTGAACTAGTTATCCACCTCAATATGAATAAGCAAATTCCTGTTATATGATACATATATGCTTGCTCAAACTTATCACTGTGAATCCATCTTCATAGGCTGATCTTTATCCGCCTGGGGGTGCCAACCACTGTAAAATGGACTCGACATAAAAGGCTTAAACTTTTGGCTTTTTTAAAGAGAATTTGCCTTCCAGAATACATCCTAGAGAGATCTTATCCATTTGGCCAGCTCCAATGTCTTGCAAAATTCACATTTGAGTCAGTAGATGCCATTTTGCAGTCAATTCATTTGGTGCAAAATATTTACATTTATATTCTGTATCATGGTAATGTTTTTTTTTTTGTTTTTTTTTATGGACTTTTTAATTTATTCTTTATTTTCTTTTTATAGGTGTTAAGCTGGGGATGCACTCTGTTCCAATAGCTACAGCTTGCACCATATACCACAAGTTTTTTAAAGAGACAGGCCCTGATAATTATGACCCGTACCTTGTTGCAATGTCTGCAATTTACCTTGCTGGAAAGGTAGAGGAGCAGCATCTAAGAACAAGGGATATCATTAATGTGTGTCACAGGTATTTTATCCAAATATATTAAAATGTTTTTCAAATTTGCTCTGTGCCATTAGGTTATAGAATTGCTGTAGCAGGTCACTATAATGAATGCAAGTGTGAGATGGCTAGGTCAAAGTGTAAGACCTATAGATTTGGTCATGAGTTACCTTAGTCATTATTCCATTGATATGTTTGTTCTTCCAGCAGCAAAGATGTAAACCATATAGTTTTTATTTGTGAAGTTCTAGCATGTGGCTACAAGTGTATTAGAAATGTTTCTGCTTTTTACAATGTCTAGGTATTTAAATCCCGAAAAGGAACCACTCGAAGTAGATTCCCTATTCTGGGAACTGAGGGACAGTATTGTGCAATGTGAATTACTAATGCTTAGGATTTTAAATTTCCGTGTGTCTTTCCAGCATCCGCACAAAGTAAGTTCCTTTAAAAAAAAAAAAAAAAAAAAAAAAAAAGCTGTAATTTCAAACCAAATATTTTAGTACTACTGATTTCTATTTATAGAAGGACATTTCAGATGTAAAGATTAATTCAGTTACATTTACAAGAAAAGCCAAAGAAAGTTACTTAAAGACCTTCCTTCCCCCGGTTCTCTGAATAGCCAGCAGCAATGTCTGTGTTTGACTGCCAGCTAGCAGCCAATCAAAAGGTTCTCTTTTCTCTCCTGCTATGCCACCAAGTTTAATGCCCTGCCCTTTTAAATTGCCTAACTCCACATGAACACATGTGCATGCTCTGAAAACTGTATGCCCATTTTCTCTAACCCGTATTTAGCTTTCAGCCAATTCGGTTTTGGCTTTTGCAATAGTGAAGCGTCGTGCTCAACAAAGATGCACCCTGCCTGATTGCATTGTTTGTGTGTAGCCTTAGGGAGTACATACGTTTAAAACACAGATTTTCAAAGATGCTAAATACTTTTATATGTTAAAGTGGAAAGTGTATTGGGTATCCTGATTACTGTTGATATGCCTGTAAAAGGTGGGCTTTGGGGGGAGTTGGAGGAAACACCCTTTTTTTTTTTTTTGTTAATTTTTTTTAAGCGGCCAATTAAACTTTTGACTTAATTTTAAATTTAAAAGTGGGGAGGGAAATGTATATATTGATCGTAGGGGAAAAGTAATAAAACTTCTATTGTATGTATTTATTATAAGCATGGTCAAGCTTCCATGTGGTAATAGCACCCCAACGTGCCCCTTTAATGGGAGGTCCTATGCCTTATAATATAAAGCACAGGATGGACGGCCTCTTCCTTCATTTTAGAAAAAGCCAAAGGGCTGGGGGGAAGCCTGCTATATTGATCCGGTACGCAAGTATGAGAAATGCAATAGTTAGCTAATCATAATTGAAGTAAAAAAGGTTAGAAGTTAGGACCTTCCAGACTGGGGTTACCTTGACATGGTTGGAAGACTTTTTCATTCATGTGATCACAGTAATGTATACTAAAACCCCTTTCTTTATAAAGTATGCCAGTGTGCAGATATAATATTGTATGGGGCCTAGGAATGTGCATTGATCTTTTCTATGTTTGTTTTTTTTTAAATTGGGTGTAATTCATATTTTCATAACTCTTGTTTAGTACATTGACCATGATAAATGTATGATCTCCTCTCTGTAAGAATGCGCTATTATGACGTACATATCAGTGTGTTGCAACTATTCATTTTATTCTATTCTAAGTGTAGGGCTGAATTAACACCTGAAGTGCCCTAACACTGAACTCTGCTCATTTGGATCATGCCATTGAACCCATCCCATTGTATTATTACCCCATCATCATGTTCCACATAACCGTGCTCCTTTTCTGCCTGGTTACCTACATAAATAACACATACCGGAGACCAGATCAGGAGCGCTCACCAACAAAATCCATGCCAATATCGCGCTGGGCTGTGTCCCGATGTGCAGATCCTCACTCCCAAAACGAGACTTCAGCTGAGTCTCACGATATCAGGAACGAAAGGCAGACTTTGGGGAGCGGATCGCTCCGAAACCAGGAATCACAGCGGGTAATGTAAACTTGTACATGTGTATGTTTGGAATAAAACATCAAACGGCTGTGCCAAAATAACATGGAGGTGCAACCAGAATGTGGTCTTACGCCTTACCAGGCGTCACCGCTGCTTCATCAGCGGCTCACTGAGAGAGAGGATTTACCCATAATTCCTGCTCCCTTAAATACCCAATAACCCTATTAACCCTTAAAGTGACAATGTGAACCTACACAAATCAGTGTAACATAAAAACATATATCACGTAAGGGAAGCCAAAAGCTCCCATATTCCAACTGTGAAGAGTACATAAGCTGTATTCCATCATTCCTTTACACATTTATAAAAGCCTTTATATAAACTACTTATTCTCCATATTCCATGGTTCATTCCACTTTTGGCTTCCCTTACGGGATATATGTTTTTATGTTACACTGATTTGTGCAGGTTCACATTGTCACTTTTTAAGGGTTAATAGGGTTATTGGGTATTTAAGGGAGCAGGAATTATGGGTAAATCCCCTCCCTCAGTGAGTCTCTGATGAAGCGGCGGTGACGCCGTGAAACGCGTAAGACCACGTTCTGGTTGCACCTCCATGTTATTTTGGTACAGCCGTTTGATGTACATGTGTATGTTTGGAATAAAACACAAGTTTATATTACCCGCTGTGATTCCTGGTTTCGGAGCGATCCGCTCGCCGATGTCTGCCTTTCGTTCCTGGTTACCTACATACTAAGCTCTGCCAACTCACTGCAACACCCACTGTTGGTAAGTCTATTTACATCGCATCCTCTTCCCCCTCCGCGTTACCGTGTATCGCTCCAGCGCCGGCTTCACTGACGGTCTACGCCGCGTCCACGCTCCTATGCACTGTGTGTGCGCGCACGCACACACAATGCAAAGGACTGTGGATCCGTCAGGGAATGTCAGTGTAGTCGGAGGCTGTCAGCAGTGCTGGAGCGATACACGGTAAGTTTCTTCTTCTCTCCTGTAAGTTTTACTGAAGGACAGGAGGTAAGACATATCGCATTTACCTCCTGTCCTTCAGTTAAACTGGAAACAAAAGTTTAAAATCATGGTGGACATACCCTTAAAATTGTCAAACACCCCTCAGCTTCCTCCACGAATAGACAAATGCATGGTCCATTTAAATTCCACTCTCCCCTCCTCTCGTTCTCTCTCCTGCTTTTACTTGCAGCTGGTGATATCTCCCCTAATCCTGGCCCCACTCCCATTCCGCACTTGTACAATCAACCCAACCTAATGTCTACTGCCCGTAAAGCTCCTTCACCCATTAGTACCCTAAACACACACACTATCGCTAATGTACCTCTCCTTTCCCTTCCCCCTGCTCCTATATCTGGGGCCTTGTGGAACGCACGGACTGTTTGTAATAAACGTGCACACGTACACGACCTATTTATCTCTTAACTGCATTACTTTTCTTGGTCTTGCCGAAACATGGCTGTCACCCTCTGACTCTTTCACCTGCCGCGCTCTCATATGGTGGCCTTCACTTCAACCACACCACTAGGGCAGATAATAAATGTGGTGGGGGAGTTGGTATTCTTATGTCAGAGCACTGTACTTTCAAACCCCTCACGCCCTTACCAGCCCTCTTCCGTCAATCTTTTGAGTTCCACTCAGTCCGGGTTTACTTTCCAACACCCCTACATATTGCAGTTATTTATCGGCCACCCGGCCCGACCACCTCTTCCTTTGATCACTTCTCTGCTTGGTTGTCCTGCTTTCTATCCACTGACATCCCCTCAATTATCAATTATGGATACCAACACCTCTCCTGCCACTAAACTTTTCTCTTACCTCTTCCCTTGGCCCTACTCAATGGTCCTCTGCTCAGACCCATTGTAATGGACACACACAGGATCTGGTCTTCACCTGCCTCTGCTCCCTATCTAACTTCTCCAACTCTCCCTTTCCTCTATCCGATCATAATCTTGTCACCTGTCCCGGCCGTAACCCTTAACAAACAAATGTAAAAATGCAGAGACCTGCGTAATCTCGACCGCCATTCGCTCTCTGGCTCCCTCCAACAACTTATCTCCATTCCCTCCTTCTCTGACTATTATATATTATATTGACTATCTCTGAATATTGAGAATAGATTGTATTTATCTGTTACTCTAGGGTGGCCATACACACACACATTATCTCTGTCCCCCTCCAACAACTTATCTCCTTCTCTGACCCTGATCTTGCAGCCATCCACTACCATACCACAGTTTCCAATGCCCTTGACTCTGTTGCTCCTTTATCTACCTATCGCCTTAGTCGCAAGAACCCACAACCATGGCTTACAAATCAAATTTAAAAGTTGAAAAGGCAATCCCATATGGCGGAGCGACGCTGGCGCAAGAGTAACAGACTTTTTTAAATTTAAAAGTGGCCTTTATCAGATCAGACGTGCTTTGTCCTTAGCGAAACCAAACTATTTATATTCATTCGTATCCACGCAATCCCATAACCCCAAACAGCTCTTTAAAGTATTCAACTCCTTGCTCTGTTCGCTGCCTACCTCCGCCTATCCCCTGCTTCATCGGGGTGATGAAATAGCCTTATATTTCACAGAAATAATCGTTAACATCCGAAATGGTTTTCATGTAACCACCCTCCCTCCTCCCTACATCCTCCAACTCCTACCACTGCACCGGCTAACCTCCCTCCATTGGTTAATCCCTTAAATTGTACCCTAACGAGATTCAGCATTCAGATTACAGAACAGGGACTTTTATCTCTCCTATCCAGGACACGTCTCTCCACCAGCCCCCTTGACCCCATTCCCTCTCATCTTATTCCCCCTCTCTCCTCTTCACTCATACCAGCCCTAACCTCTCTTTAACTTGTCCCTCACCACTAGTGTTTTTCCCTCCTTCATTTAAACATGCTGTGGTATCCCCTATACTTAAAAAACCCTCCCTCGACCTGTCCGCTCTTTCCAGCTACCGACCTGTCTCCCTTCTCCATTTGCTTCTAAACTACTGGAAAGACATGTCTATGCTGAACTGGTCAGTCACCTTTCTGCTAACTCTCTCTTTGACCACTTCCAGTCAGACTTCTGCCCTAACCACTCCACGGAAACTGCCCTCACTAAAGTGACCCTTCTTTTGATACTGTTGATCACCCTCTACTCCTTAGATCCTGGCCTCCTTTGGTATCAGGATACTGCACTTTCTTGGCTATCCTCCTATTTCTCTGGTAGGACCTTTAGTGTTTTCCGCTCCACCCCTCGCCTCCTCCCTGTGGGGGTCCCGCAAGGCTCAGTACTCGGGCCCCTTTACTCCATCTACACCTATGGCCTTGGACAACTCATTAGTTCATTTGGATTCCAGTATCGCCTGTATGCAGATGATACCCAAATTTACATCTCTGCCCCAGATCTCCCTACACTGACGTCCCTGGCGGCCTTAGTGCCATCTCTGCCTTTATGTCCTCCCGCTTCCTCAATTTCAACATGGACAAGACTGAACTTGTCCCTTTCCCAGCCTCACGATCTGTTCACCTCCCTAGTCTTTATTACTATTAATATTAACAATACACCTATATTCCCATCTTCTCATGTCCGCTGCCTGGGAATAACGCTAGATTCCGATCTTTCTTTCAAACCCCATTTCAATTTGCTTGCCAAATCCTGTCCGCTCCAACTCAAAAACATCTCCCGAATTAGACCCTTCCTATCTAATGAAGCTACAAAAATCCTAGTCCATGCCCTAACCATATCCCGGCTAGACTACTGCAACACACTCCAGTGTGGTTTACCAAACAACTGCCTGGCACTGCTTCAATCCATCCTCAACTCTGCTGCCTGGCTCATTCATTTCTCTTCTCGCTTCTCCTCTCTGTCAGTCCCTCCAATGGTTGCCCATCACACAAAGGATCCAGTTTAAGCTGCTTACCCTATCCTATAAAGCACTATGCAACACAGACCCTCCATATATCTCAGAGCTGATCCACTCTTGTCACCTCTTCCCATGTCTGTATTCAGGACTTTGCTCGTGCTGCCACTCTGCTCTGGAACTCCATCTGTCTGTCACTCACCGTTCCTTAATACCTTCAAACGTAACCTTAAGACCCACCTCTTCATGCAAGCATATAACCTGGACTAGACATTACCCATCTGACTACCCAGTATGATCCAACCCGCCTTTCACGCTCCACTGCCAATCTATTTATAGCCTACCAATTCCCGCAGCCTTATGTCTCACCCCCTCCTCTCTCCTATTGTATCATGGTATTGCTGTAGGAAACTCCTCACTCTATTTACTTATATTATGTGTTACCTGTGTATGTAATATGTATGAGTTTGTATAACCTGTATTACCCTGTATGTAATATATGACTGTGTAATTGTAAAGCGCCACGGAAGATGTTGGCGCTATATAAATCCATAATAATAATAAATGAAGATAACTAGATGAGGAAGTTTTGGGTATTTGGCTGAGGTCACACTAGTGCTTACAAGCGCTCTGGAAAAGGCCACACAAACACGTGGTGTTTAAGGGGTTCGATTGTGCCAGTGTTTCTGACGTGTTGCCGTGCGCCACAATTGGGTGCATTTTTTTATCACTCGATCGGATCGCGTATTAAAACGAGCTGGTTTGGCCTAGCCCTCAAAGATTTTAAAGAAGTTACCTTCAGCTTTTATTCTATTAATATTGTTCTAAAGTGATTTTCTAATGGGGCAGATCATACTTTTCTGTATTTTATTTCACTACTTCCAGTTGTTTTTAATAAAGATTTCTCATTTTGTTTTAGTATTTACTGCATTACCTTATTTCCTTAAAAAACTGGATGAATCGTCACAGCTGGGACCGCACTCCGATTGCTACCACAGCTTGGGCTCTTCTCAGGGATAGCTATCACGGAGACCTTTGCCTTCGTCATGAGGCGCAACACATTGCTGTTGCAGTTCTCTATTTTGCTTTGCAGTGCTATGGGATTGAGGTGCCAAGCAGTAATAGCGCGGAGAATCCATGGTGCCAGGTAAGAAGTGTTCTATGTTACAAATATATCTTTTCACTTTTTTTTTTTTTATACATTTACTTTTTATTTGCACAGTTTACAGCAGACTAGAGGAGTGATGCAATAAAAGGTGCAAAAGTTTAACTGTGCTATTTGTAGCAACCAATCAGATGTTAGCTTTTTATGGTTACTGCAGTTAGACAGCATCTGATTGGTTGCTGCATATTTTGGCGTGGTTCACACCAGCAGAATTTTCGGCCCAAATTGACTTTTTCCGCGTATCGGTCAATAGGGCTGAAAAATCTGCAACATTTTGTTGTTGCCGGTGACCAATGTCTGTCACCCGGATCAGACGAACGGGCAATCGGACATGTGTTTTAAATCACCACTGAATGTGTGGTTTCCTATGGACCACACTATTGGTTGCGGGGAACTGTTTGCCACAGCAACAATCGCTGCAACAGGCGAGCGGTCGGGATGAAAAATTTGTAGGTGTGAACCCAGCCTAATAGCATCCAAAATAGAAAAGTTATCATGCACCCTCGTCGCGTCCACAAAAAAGGACTAAGGAGCTGGGTGCGGCCGTGTTGTAGCCAGCAAGCATATCACAGAAAAAAAATGTTACACCAGTTTCAGTGCATAGCATCTTTGTCAGACACATACAAAAAAGGTTTTTAGGTTATTGTCTGAGATTAAAACTGAAATGACAATGTCACGGACCAGTCCGAAACCAACACGTGTTGTACCCTTCATTCAGCATTCTCAACCGGCTCAAGTCTGGACAAATGTAAATAGATTTTGGCCTGTCGTTGAAGGTGACAAAACGCTGGGAACAGAAACAAGGAAAAACCTCTGTTTATACAAACTGGTTTTTTTTCATACATTTGTATCCATTTTTTTTTTCACAATGTGTATTCCATAGAATTCTATAGAAAATGCATGAAAAAACGGACAGAATTGATGCATTCAGTGCATTTTTTAAACGGACTGGAACAGAACGGAACATAATGCAGCAGGTGTGAACGATATTATGAAATCCAATGGGGTTTTACTGTCTGTCCATTTTTTTTAAACGCACCTGCGTTTGAAAAACGGATACAAACTGATGTAGTGTGAACGAGCCCTAAATATAAAGAAAACATATTTTTCTTCATGGAAAGGGTGTTACAATTGTAATATGTGCTATGCGCTGGTTGTGGGCGAAACCTTCTCACATTTGTATACAGGACGGGCATTTAAAATTCCCGCTTTAACTGCAATACGGATTTTTGTATTTATCTGTAAAGATGCCCTTCGTTTAAACGCTGGTTTCAACTACATAAAAGCGACATTAGACTTGCCCTAGCTAGAACTACCTCTGAGCTAAATAAGACTGACATACCACCAGTTGCTTCCCACTTTTGTACAGTGAAACATCAGGTTATGCATTTATGGGGGATGGAAATTGACTACGTCCCCCCTCTTCAGCGGGGTGGGGACTGGCACAACACCCTCCTGCATAGAGAATCCTATTGGATTTTCACGTTCCAAGCATTGCAACCAAATGTTTAAATGTCAATTTGGCTTTAACTTGCTTTCTCCCCAAGAATTAACTGTGTGAAAACTGCATACATTGTAATGTTTGTTTCCTTGAGTAGTTACTTTGTTGTGTTTTGTGCTGCAGTCACTAGATGGCAATATAAAAAGGTCTCTACCCTATTTAAGGCCTTGTGTTTTAATCATTTTTTCGTATGTGTCTGACAAAGTTGCTACACACCAAAACATTACAGGGTGTTTTTTTTCAGTAAACACTAATTAAAAATCAAGTCTGGTGTGCGCAGTAACCTTTTTCTTAGTGATATGCCAGCCTAATGGCATGGTAAATTATTTGCACCTTTTATTGCATCAGCCCACTAGGTACAGCAGTAGCTATCTTTGTCAAAATGTCCATGTTTTGGAATAAACCCCAAGGGACAAAGAATAAGTGCTTAGGTGCGTCCCTGCATTTTTCTCTATCGATCCCACTATAACTCTGAAAACACCAAAACCTTACAGGGCGTTATGTATATTAAGTTCTTGGTAGACAAGATTTTATTGTGATAAAATTTACGTAATTGGGACAGAACATGGCAGCAAACAGAAGAGGTATTGATAAATGGTTCACTGGTCCTTTCTGATTATTGGGCAGCTATATGTGGGTCACAATAACTGATTCCTAAATTGCCTACATTTATACATGCTTTATTCCTTTATAATCTATAGGCTTTAAAAGTGAACTATTTCTTCAAAGGGCATGTCCACCCCCCAATCTAAAATTTAACACTTTATAGTTTAAAAAAAATCCTTACCTTGCAGCTCTTCTCCAAATGGTTCTCCTGCAGTGCTTGTCCAAATGAATGTAAAAGGTTTCCGCCTTTTTTACGCTGGCCTTCACCTAGCGTAAAAACACTTTTCTGTGGTGCAGGGCTCCCCTGCCCACCTCCAAACAAATTGTCCGACTTGTAAAAAAAAAATAAATAATTCTGAACTCTTACAGCCCTTCCTTCCTGCGATTTCTCCCCACTGATGGCAACCGCGTCTGTGATTGGTTGCCGGTCTGGCCCCTGCAGGGAGCCGGATCCAAATGCCACGGGAGAGAGGGGCTGTAAGTAGAATTCACAATTTTTTATTTTTTTTTTTAACTAATCTGACAATGTGGTTGGAGGTGGGAAGGGTTGCCCTACATTATAAAATGTAGATACCCTTTTACTGTATTCTTGTGAAGGTTATCATTCATCCAGGTCATGGTATATCTGTTGTCATCTAATTGAATACAACAGATATACTTTTACTTTATTGTTAGAAAACCAGGAGGTTAAAGAGCTATGCCTTACCTTCCGTCCTTTAATCAATTGACCAGGAGCCACGGACGAATTATTTACCTTACACCTGATCCTCCGCAGAAGCATTGAAAATTCCTAACAACTTTCTGGTTTAGATTAACTATAGCGCGCATTGTTGTGCATGTGCACTATAGTTAATCTGAACCAGGAAGCGGTCCGGACTTGTTAGTGCTGCTGCAAAGGTTCATGTGTAAGGTAAATATCTTCTATCTTCGTTCGGGGCTCCTGGTCAATTGAATGAAGAACGGAAGGTAAGGCATAGCTCTTTAACCTTCATTGATCTTCAATCAATGCATTAAAGGAATAGTTCACTTTTCAAGTGAACTATTCCTTTAACTTCCTTATATTAAGCTATTTTCTTAATCTCTGTTTTATTTTTTGGAAAACCGTAGTTTTTTAATGTTTCTAGGTTAAAGTATAGTACATTGGCATGTGCTTTAGATGTCACATTTTCCCACCGCCAGCTGTTATTTTTATTCCTCAACTTTTTTTCTATTAAAGAAAATATAAATAAATGTCAGGCAAATAAGATTTGAACATATATAATAGTAATATAATATTTATTTTGTTGTAATGCTTTATAAGAGAAAATAGTTTTTTTTTTCTACTCAAAATGATGTCCCCGAGAGTCTCTGCGGTGACTTTTTCCAAGAGATCCGTGTTATTACCTGAATGACCGGTGTCATTGTGACATAAACACTTTATTCTGGGTAATTTTCTCTGCATGCAAGTAAACTGCATTGTAGGAGTTCTGAGCAAAACCTTCAGTAGGTGATTTTTATTTTAAATGTCTTAAAGCAGTCTAAAGCTGGCTATCGTATATTGCAGCACATATTCTGACTGCTATATGCTATCCGCCATATTCTGTATGAGAATGATCGGCCAGGTGAGCATAGACACTGATTTTATTGGTTCTTTACTTATGTAAAGTAATCAGATTCTGGCTGACAAAAATTTTTTATATGGCCAATTTTCCGCAATGCCGGTAACATTTGTTAGTATTCTGGCTAATTTTTAGTACCATAAACCGTCCCAATATCTGGAAAACACCATTCGGTATTATGGGATCTGCCAAATACTGGTTACCACCTTAAAATCTAAAAGCTAAAACCGCAATTTAGCATGCTGCATTTATTGAAGGGCATATATGCAGCTGAGGCATCTTTGGGAACAGCTTTCCATTATTGGCTGTGACATCAGTTGTTCTCTTAGCTGCCTTCTCTTTGCATATTCAAGATTGTAAAAGAGGATCAGGAAGAATATTTGCTTACTGGTATTTCAACCATCAAGGTCGGTGTTGCATTCTGGGGGTTTTGTTGGAGTAATATGCAATCTATGAATTTTAGTTTATGGGTAAAATTGTCTTTTAAAACTGCTAGGTTATCCATATTAGTCACTGATGGATCTTGGACATTAATCAATGTGTTGGGTCATTTTGGATGCTGGTAAAATTTTGATTTTATGATGGTATTTTAAATTGGATTTTAATCTTTAATCTAGGCTTTTAGTGAAGATATTACAGAACCAATCATCAAAAACATTGTAATGGATCTGATACAAATTTACACAACAGACACCGAAATCTCCTGATTCATCACTGAGGAGCCTTGAACTGAAATCCAACATTCCTTGGTAATCTGCAAAATAAGTGTGACATGTTTCGGGCAGTCCTTTATCAAGCAATCCTGCGGCCTCGCACAGTTAACTGGTCATGAAACCTCGTGGTGTCTTCTACCAGCATTTTATTTTATAATTTTATTTAGAAAATAATTTTGCATTGTGCTGGAAAACAATACATTGTGTTTACACTTGCTTAAATGCAAAACAGTACAACAGCCATTTTACTAAGCCTCAAAATGAAAATAAGTTGTACGAGCCATTCGATGACACTATAGTGCTCTTAAAGGGAAGTTTATATTGCCTAAACTTGGCAACTCCTCAAGGGGAAGCTCCCCAGTGTTGACCTTGCCTGTATAATATGCTACCTATGATACTCTCATTATGAAGTACAAATGGAAGTAACCTAATTAGACTTATTTTTGATGTTAACAAGTGTTGACCCATCCCAGTACTATTAATGAAGCACCAACTTCACTACTGGATTCATACATTAAAATTGCTGCTATTTAAAGTACAGTGTGTAAATGTATCATTGTATGTATTTATTCTGCTTTTCTAGCTGCCATGCAGAAATAATGAATGTTTATGTGCCTTTATTGTTAGATTTAATTTAATTGACCCTAGTAACCACATACAATTTAGTGGCATCACTGGCCATTTCAGAGGTAACATAGTATTGAAGGTTTGAAATAGACCTACTCTACCTCTATCTAATTCAACGTTTTTATCCTACACATAATGCCCACCTAATCAATGGTCCACATCTGCAGGAAGACAGTTCCACGTTTTTACTGTTCTCGCTGTAATGAAACATTTACTCGCCTAAATATTAAAGGGATGCCTGCAGGTCCATGATACTTCTTTTTGCTGGGTTGTAACTACTCCGTAGTTAACTAAGGAAAGTATTAAGACAAGATGTGGAAGTAGTAAAATTTAAGCCTGTTGTGTTTTGCAGCAGAAAAGGAATACAAAACCACCCTGTGGTTCTGAATAAATGTATACAAATTGCAAAAACACTCCTAAAAGTAATTGCTTACATATTTATATAAAAAAGTTATTCTTTCCTTTACATTTTAAACTATTAACATTTTAATTATTTTTTATTTCTATCGTTCTACGTGTTTATTTGAATGTCTGCCTTTTTTGGCATCTATTGTGTTAAATTTGCCTAATTTTTTTTTATTGTTTTCTTATTTGCAACAGTCCTGTTATTTTCATAAATAAAGGTAATTTCTATTAAACAAGCATTTCATATTCTATGCACACATGTTTATATAAAATGGCTTTATTATAGTACATGCACTCAAATGTATTTATGTAATATCAATATATCATATTTTTTGTATGTTTGTTGTTTTAGCACAGTGGTGGCGAACGTATGGCATGCATGTCAGAGGTGGCACTCGGAGCCCTCTATGTGGGCACTCATACACAGCAGAGTTCACCAGAGTTTACCAGAAAGCCAGAGAAAAAGTGTAGCGACTGTCTAGCAGAGAATGCTATAACATTCAGCTCTGCTGTTTTGGATCTCAAACGCCTGTCTAATAATGTAGGGGCCAATGGTCACTGTTTTAGGTCTCAAACTCCTGTGTGGCAATGTAATAGGTTAATCTATAATTGTGGTAATGAAGAGGTTAATAGGTAATCTATAATTGAGTCTATATACTGTTTTGGTCTGTGTCTACTTGAGTAGTAAAAACTGTGTTCAGTTTAAATCATCATGTTGGCATAAAAAGTGGGCTTTGGAGTTGCAGTTTGGGCACTCTGCCTCTAAAAGGTTCGCTATCACTGTTTTTAGAAGGTGGAATGTATCCAATGTATTTTCATGCGACAGTAATGTTTTCCTACTGACTAAATATTTATAATGTAAAAGTCCAGTGTGATTGAATTGAAATCATTTAAGCACGAATAATGGCTTGGTCTGTTGTACTCTAATTTCTTCAAATTGCAGCTTCTAAAATATGATCTTTTGGAAGAGGATTCCCTGTCTTAATGAAGTTTGTAATTTCTACTTAAGTAGTAAGTCCAATGCCAAAGGGATTTAAAATGGTACAATAAGTGTACTTACTGCTATGAGTTACTGTATTCAACACAGCAGAAATCGCTGGGAGCTAATGTGTATAGGTTGGGTGACTTAACTGTGCATTGACTTTCATCTGGAAAGTTAGCAACACTGTAGATTAAGTAATTAGTTATTCACAGCAGCAGTTTCATTTAACACAGCCCTGTATAAGTTACTTTCCTTTTAACTGTACAACATATATTTGCTCTATGCATCTGAGTAGGAAGATCCTGCACACATTTAACATACATGTAGATAGATTTCAGTGTTCCTCGTTAGACTCTGGGTGCTGCCAGAGCCGTTGCCAACGGGGGATAGTTACCAAAGGGATAAATTATAGCTGGGCACACCAGTCTTGAAGTGAATCAAACAAGAAATTTGTTTGATTCACATCAAGACTGGTGTGCCCTGCTATATATGCTCCAGATGCATAAATGTGTGTCCAGCTTTAAAGAGCATACAAATAAAAATAATTTTTCAACTAATTACACAGCAATAAAGATTAATTGCCGACCAACTATAAATCTGTTTTTTTTTTTTTACCTTCTCTAACCCTCCTTTACATTTTCAGCTCTAGATGTTCCCTTTATGTAAGGGGGTAGGGCACAGCCAAGCAGAAAACTGTCAGTCACCCACCCGTAACCCAGCCCCTTCAGCTGGTCTTACTGTGTGTAACGTTCTATGAAAGTAAAGCTTATTCCTCTCACTCTATACTGCTTACGTTCCCATAGCAAGGCAGTGTCCTTTCACTGTAACAAAATCACAAAATGACTGCTGTTGGCTGTTTTGAGACACCACTCATCTCTACTGCACATACTTCCCAACCCTAGCTGTGTCTCAGATTTTGGTAGGGGCAGAGCACAAAATGTATTTTTTCACTTTAGTGTTCCTTTAATTAAACCTCATTAGTCCTTCTTTAGGTTGTCAATCTATTTCTTTCTTTTCACTTCATTTAACTTGGTCCAATCTACTTTACAAGGAATGTTATGGCCAAAGTTTGAGATTGTTTTTGTTTCTGGTAATGTTCATAATGTATCAGCACTTGTGCTGTCTATAACGTACAGTAGTGTGAGTCAAATCAAAGGGAAATTAAGAAATAAAGAGCAAGTAGTAATCTTTAAAATCTGAAATTATTTGGGTCATAGTTGACAATCTTTAAGCCAAGATAGCTGATGGCTCACAATCCGTGCGTGACTGTCTCTAACATTTGGACCGTGTTTCCTATTCCCATATTACATATGCTTTATTGCTTAGATTGGGTATTTTAAGGCTACGTTCACCTGATGTAAGACAGTACAGTCTTACAAGCATAGCGTTTTGGTGAGAATTTACGGCATTAAATTCGCACCAAATATCCCTTGTCTGAACGAGCCCTAACTCTGTAAGCTATAAAAAGTAGTGTGTGGCTTCCCTTGAAAGAGCCATTAATGCTGAGAATAAGCATATACTCATGAGAAAAGGAAACCTATTTTTTTAATGTTTTATGTAGAAGGACAAACATTTTTTGATCCATACCAGGTCCTATAACTGACCTCCTCTAGAGAAACTGGATTCATTCGTCTCTCTTCTCTAGTTCTCAATACAGTTAATTTCAGTTAGATTTTAGGGAATTCATTTATGCAGAGCATATTAATCAGGTTGAGGGATGGACTTTTGACTGGGCCAATACAACACCTTGATTTTGTGTTTTTTTTACTGTTTCAGTCATATTGTAGATTTGCTAATGTGCTTTGGATTGTTGTCCTGCTGACCCAATATCAGCCAAGTTTTATCTGCTGGAAAGATAGCCTTACAATTCACTCTAGAATATTTTAGAGAGGCACAAAAGGGGGCTGTGTGCACTCCTGTAGGATTAGTATTAAAGGCTATCACTTCCCCCCACCTACAGCCTTTTAACAAGGGGGAAGAGGCCTCTCATCCGATGCTTAGTATTCAAGGCATGACCTCCAATTAAAGGGACGTGTTAGGGGTGCTACTACCACATGGAAGCTTGGTCATTCTTCCTGCAGAGAAACTCTGCTACAATATATACACAAAAGTGGGGCTGTGGGAGCACTCCTGTGGCAAAATTACTTTATAACATAGTGGAAGTGCTACTGATCTGACCAAAACATTAGAACAAACAAGAAAAGAGTTGATCAATGCACATTCCTGGGCCCCATATATCATAATATCTGCTGGAAATATGGCCTCACATTTCACTCTAGAATATTTTAGTGTAGAGAGGCATTAATGGTCAACTTCAGAACTGCAATGTGACTGTGGCTGCAAAATAAACCCAAATCTGTACTTCTCCGTCACTGTGCTTTACAGTTGTACAATATTTTTGTGCTGAAATGCTGTTTACCTTTGGGAAATATCTGCACTTTGTTGTCATCTGTCCAAAGCATGTTCCTGCTTAATTTTAGAGATGGGACTTTCTCCTAATACTCTTTCAAAACAACCCATATTTAATTAACATCCATGGTATTCAGTTAAAGGGCATGTCCACCCCCCCAAACTAAAGTTTAAATTTAACCTAACTACCCCTCCAAATCGGAATGCCTCAGCCAATCACGAACGCTGTTGCCGTGCTTTGAAAAGGCACGGATTTGCAAAAAAGACAGCCAAGGGAACAAGTGCTGTTAAGTATACTTAGATGCCTTGCAGATAGATTTAAACCTTGCGAGGTCTAGGTTTGGGGAAGGGGGAAAAAAATCACTTTACTTTGGGGATGGACACACCCATATAATTGACTTTAAGTTTAGATCTCAGTGTTTTGCTAGTCATCCAAAAAATCCAACATCGAAGCACAGCAGCAACATTGTATATGCAGTGCAGTGATGAATGCCCTTGCCCAGCACAGAAGACATGATTCCTTGGGTCAGCTCAGCCATGTACTTGCATCTTAAAAAAAGGACTGTAGTATTAGGGCATGTCCCTAAAATGTTCTTTTAATTCTAATTAGGACCCAACCCTAAAACTACTACTTGCAGATCAGCACTTAAAGGGACACTATATGGAAAAAATGACTTTGCCTCATCTTAATCTATAATATCACGTAAGTAGCATTTAGGGCTAGGCAATACTTGCGCGTTTTTGCTAGCGATTGTGCACACTATTTTTTCTAACATGGAAATCGCGGGAACGTGAATTTCTGAGATTTCCGATGTGCAGGCGTTTGCGGTTTGAGTGCACCATTTTTTTTAAACAAACGCATGCATTTTTATAATATTACAAAAACCCATGTGCAAACACGCGATTTAGTGCGTTGTATTGGTGCCTGAGCCTTACTTTGATTTGTGTGTGTTGCTGCATGCCTTCAATCCAGCACACATTTTGTTTAGAAGCAGTATCCCCCCTCCTTTTAACCACTTCCACTTCCATCCGATCTGCCCTTTTCCCCACAAACAGTCAAGCCGCACACCGCATACAGCATTCCAACTGTCACCATTCCAGCTACAGTAAAACTACTCACAGAAGAATAGTTTTTGCTCAATCAAGGAACTTGATTGACAGCTGAAATATAAGAAGTTTTAGATTGGATATCTAAAGAAATAGGGGGCAGATCAACTAAAAAAATGATACAGTGGTGGTTGGGAAGCATTATAGCCTCCAGTTATGGTCAATTTAAAATACCTATTTTTCGTTATAGATGCCCTTTAAGATATTATTCCCAGTCACTATCTCACACTTTCCGTTAGCACAGCAAAAACCTCAGAGCTTTTTGTTTATGGTCTTCAGAACTTGTGCTGTGCTAAAGGGACATAACCCTGCATAGAAGCGCTAGTCTTTGGCCATGACTGCTGGTCTACCCAAAAGAGCCAGGACTTAGATGTAAATGGAACAGTTTTAGGATTTTGGAGATGTTTCCTACTCCGTTAAAAGATATTTTGGGGTTGGACATGCCCTTTAACATCCTAGACAATGAGACAGGTGTGGAAGTCATGACAAAATGAAGAAACCATAAGGGGTAGGTGTGTGTGTGTACAGACAAATGTTTATGTAAAAACAGCCTAGCCTATTATGTAGTCAACTGTAAGATATGTTATCTTAATAAAATAACTGCTGCTAGTAAAATGCAGGCTTAAGATTTTAGATAGATGGGAGGTTTACCTATAGGAAGTTTTGCTAATGTCTAGCCAGCATTAATTACTGGAATGATTCCTTAAATGTCCTTTCTTTTTATTTGCAACGCTGCATCCACCTTATTACAAGCAACAAAGTTCATGAGAAAGGGACATTGTGGTCCCTGAAACGTTGTGTGCTTTATGTGATCTAATAAAGTGAGTTGAATTCACGAAAAAGAGTGCCCCTCTCATGAACTTTGTTGCTTGTGCTATAGCAGGAGGTCCATGGTAGAGGACCAGAGAAGGGAGCACCTTGGAAGAATTTTTGCTAAAATAGCCACTCAGGAGTGCCTAGGCCCCAAATCCAATTTGCAGTATCCACCCTATTACCCCCTAGTTCACACGGTTTTCTTGCTTTGCATCATTTTCGGGCTGGTTAGGAACCTAGAGACCTTATTTACCAAGAGCCACAATTGCTCCTCTTGTGGGGATTAAATTTTAAAATATAGGTAAACACCAATTTGGTCTTACACACTGCGTACATTTTTTATGTTAAAGACACAGAAAAAAAGAGCTGTTAGTGTAACTGTGATGACAGCACAGGGGAAATTTGCAAGACCTCTTTTAACCACTGCAATACACCGAATGGGCTAGAAGAAAAGTCAACCTTGCGGCTCTACATAAATATAATAAATCGATTTTATGAAAGCAAACTATAATTCTAACACAAAATACACATACCAGTGCTCTGGTAATTACCAGAATAAGAATCCAGTTTTCTGAGCAGTCCGTATATAATTACAGGAACAGCTATATAGCCTACATGCTGCAGGGATGACACCAAACCATAAGACAGATATTGCAAAGGTCTGATAAATGTCTGCAAAAGTTATATACCATATATACTCGAATTTAGATTTTTAGGCTTTAAAATTAGTCTGAAAACCTCGGCTTATACTCGAGTCAAGTCCTAATTTAGCTCCAAATGCTGCAATTGTGGATTGTAACCAGTAGGTGGCGCAGAGTTAAAAAATCCTTCATCTGCATAGAAAGTTTCAGGAGCTTATCTGCCTTTACACTCCTTCCTGCTTCCTGTATTCAGGCTGCTGTGCTCACTCAGCACTGTCACTGCTTATCCGGATGCTGTAAATCTGATGGGTCTTCTCAGTTTGGGGTAAAATGGCTGCTAGTTCAATGCAAGTGACAGTTTGAAACTATAACTCTCAGGTGACAATTTTAACTATTGGGGTGCCCTTTACTATATGGGGGTCAGAGTGACCTTTATTATATGGGGGTCAGAGTGCCCTTTGCTATATAAGGGTCAGAGTGCCCTTTGCTATATAAGGGTCAGAGTGCCCTTTGCTATATAAGGGTCAGAGTGCCCTTTACTATATGGGGGTCAGAGTGCTAAGGAGAATTGTAAATGGTGGTAAGCATAATTAAAAGTATATTGAACCTTGCCACTCCACATGTTTAGAAACTACAATTCCCAGCAACTAAAGCATGCTGGGAGTTGTAGTTTCCCAACATCTGGAGTGCCAAGGAATTGAGGATTACTGGTACTGGATTTGACTATTACCGTATGGGATTAATGTATGCAAATTCTGCTGTCCATTTAAAAGGGCAACTTAAGCCACAAAACAAAAAAAAATTCAGAAGGCAGTAGTGGTCATAATTTCTACCCTTGGCTTATACTCGAGTCAATCAGTTTTTACTAATTTTCAGGTAAAAATAGGTGCCTCGACTTGTACTCGAGTATATACGGTAAATTTATTTTTGCTGTATATGAATGAATGTTGTTTGGTTTTCTGATGAGCATCTCCTGAGGAAGGGGGCATGTCCCCCCGAAATGTGTGTTAATGTGTGAATTATAATAAACACAATTATTAATTCTGGAGTGACCCTCATTTTTTGCCCCGATATCTATGTTCCTATAACGTAACTTGAGGAGCCTGCACCCTAAGTTGGACAAGAGTGCATAGAACTTTATTTCCAGATAGGTCTGAAAAATATCGGCAACCGTTGTATTATTAACTATTTTAATGTAACTATTTTTGCTGCATATGAATGAGCATTATTTGGTTTTCTGATGAGCACAATGTAGAAACATTGCTTATTTTTTCCAAAACCTTAACAAAATCTATTGGTTCATGTTCCATTTATTGTTTTCTTTTATTGGTTAATGGATATGTGAAGTGTTTTATTATTATTTTTAAACCAGTAAAAACTTTAAAGGATAATTATACTTTATATGTCTCCTCCTCCTTTTTATCTACATACTGTAAAGACCTTAACCACTAAAGGCTCAAACACATGCTATTACGGGGGTTGACCCACGATGCATAGGTCTGGCCTAATGGAAGCTTTGCAAAATAAAGTACCAGTAGTAATGCATGCAATAAAGTGCTGAAAATATCAGTTAGGGTAGGGTGCTTATAACGGACATGTGACCATTTTTTTTCTGGGTGGAGATGCACTTTAAAAAGGGGTGGGAGGAGGAAAGATGGAATAAAGACTTTTAGATTTATTGCTGCAAAACAGCCTTCACAGCCTGCTCATTGTTGACCTCTCTTCTTCTGACAGTAAAGGTTTGAAATACACCAATCTGGAATGGAGAGGACCAAAAACAGGCGTGTGGATGAAGGGTGATTTTTTTATTTTTTCATCAGCCAAAATATTGCACAGGGCAGTTGGTCAGCCTTAAAAGGGTAACTGTGGTGTCCATACAAAGAACTCTCTCATGCCTTTTTAAGTTTCTCAAGCCTAGAATTATGCCTTTAGCTTCTTTGGATCCAAAGTTATAGGCTAATAAAGTTACAATTACTTGTCTGTCCTGACTTTCTGAGTCTGTAACAAGCACATAATGTTGTGTAAGAAGCCCCACCCCAAAAACCATTAGTTTCTGAAGCTAGTGACAGACTTGCAACCTTTATCTGTCTTTTCTGCCACCTCTGGACACCTTAAGGAGAGAAGAATGATTTAGAAGTTTGGGGCAAGGCTTAGGATGCAACAGTTGATGCTCTGTCCCAGCAGTGTGCATGCTCCTTGGTGAATTTGCAGCTCGCAGTTCTAGCAAGAACCCCCTCCCCTTTATAACTGATTGCAACTAGAATCATGATCCTGGAGTCATTTTAAAGATAGGAGTGTACTATTCTCAATAAATGCCAATTGTATAGAGACCACAGTTCCCCTTGTATAATTACAATTAAAGGAAGAGTTAACTGCCAAAATGAACCATTCCTTTAATGCATTGATTAAAGTCCAGGAGGTCAGGGACCTTACCTTCCTTTCTTCAATAATGCCTGTGAAGCCAGGAATGAAGATAGAAGAAACTTATCTTTCCCACGATCCACTGCAGCAGCACTGAAATTCCCGACTGCTTCCAGGGTCTGATTAACTATAGTGCACATTATCATGCATGCACGCTATAGTGGAAGAGAACCAGGATGTGGTCGGGACCTGTCAGTGCGTCCGCGGTGGATGGCTCAAAAAGGTACGTTTGTTCTATCCCGTTCCTGGCTCCACAGGCACCGATTGAATATCGGAGAGTAAGGCATAGCTCCTTAACCTCGTGGTCTTCAATCAATGCATTAAAAGAATTTACTTTTGCAGCGAACTATTCCTTTAAAAAGTGACCTGGTTTGTCTGTGCAAAAGTTAAAATTACCAAACAAATAATAGAGAATAAAAAAACACACACATTCTCAAGACCGGACTTGTAGAATAGTTTCATGTTTTTATCCCTCAATATATATACAGACATTTTATTTTGCCTATTTAATTTTTGAATTCCAATACAGACTTGTTTTGTACTATACAAGGTTTTTGTTTTCTTTCATATATATATATACTGTATATATAGTTTTTTTCATATTATAACAGGCAAGTCATTTTTTAACATATTTAGCAATCTGAACAAAATCAGCCATTCAGTACATATTTATGCTTCAGAATCGGCTCCCCAATGTGAGTTTTTTAGCCTGACCCTGAAAAAATAAAATTTACAAGCTTTTTTTTATTTTTTATCTGTATTAAAAAAAAAGAAAGAAAAAGACGACAGACATATATTGCACAGCTTCCCAACCACATCTACCTCCCACCCAATAAAAGAAATGAGCAAAGCACACTAATGTTTGGCAGATTTATACAGCAATAGTGGCTTTTTTCTTTCCTGTTTTTTTTTTTTATTTTTTTTCTCCCTTTTTTTAAATATATAATATTCTTTGTATCATTTGTTCTATCAATATATCTACAATATTGAATGAAAAGAAGCCGGCGAAATGAACTGGAATTATTACACATGATTTCCAAAATGAAACACCAATCAAATGCTTTCAAGAATTCTTGTGTCGCACTCATGGGCTAAAAGAAAATTTGCATCTTTTTTTTTTGTTTTTTTGTTTTTTTCTTACAAGATTATTAAGCAGCGATTATTTTAATGTAATCTCAAAACAAATAAAAGAAATGGCTTAAACCACCTTGAGCTGGTCATTTGAGAAGGAACCATTCATTATTTAATCATAGGCTGGCCACACACACACCTTACAATGCAATTGTTCAGTCTTGCAACCTTTTTGTCATTTTGGAATGGCCTTCCTAGGCAATTTATTCAAATGCTATTAATTTAGTTGGCCTTTCCTATGACACTTTAATGGTAAGACTGTGCCTGGCCAGCTTTAGATTTCGCTCTTTCTTATATCTGCTAAAATTAATGACGTGCATTTTTCTCTAGCAAGGCTGTGGAAACAAAGACTTTTAATTCACCTTGAACACATAAATGCAACTGTGAATCAAATTCCTTGTGTTTACGAAATAACCCTGCTTCTTAAAGGAAAGCTGACATAATATAATGTACAATGTACCTTGGCTTACCCTTATTAAAATGTAATGCCAGAAACATTTTCTGTTTTTTTTTTTTTGCTTAGTTAATACCTTGCTAATATGTCAAGGCTGTCTTTTAAATTTCAAAGCAATCATATTGGATTTAAACTGTATCCATGTATAATGTCAGTTCTGTGGAATGATATATTTCATGTTTATCATTCTTTTTGTAATTCATGTTTAAAGGGGCACTAAACTACGTAAATGTACATGAAAAATAAGCAGTTGCCAAGGATCTTATCACTATAGTAAGAGGTATTCTACCTCCCTGAAAAGTATATTTTTGTTTTTATTTAATGTTCATTTACACAGTTTACTGCCCCTTTAATTTGTATTTATGATGTTCCACACTAGTCAGATAAAATGTTATGAAGTTGTATTAGAACAGTGCATAGGATTGAGTTTTGAAAGTTGTCTCCCTGTTATTAACTTCTAGATGCATCTGGAACGCCCTCTGTCTAAGTAAAAGTCACAACAGGACCTTTTGAATGTGTCTCCTCTTCAACTACTGTGTTTAGGTAGCAATGAAGGATCTTAGAATCACAAGTGGTACAGATAGAAAGGTAACAATTAAAGGCATTTTTTTTAAAATCAATTCATGCAGTGTCTTATAGAATTAATAAGGCTTTTTGATACACCTTTTCTGTTATAGTGCAATATTTTATAATTCAACCAACCATGCTAGTTATAGTGGGGGGAAAAGTACATTTAAACCAATTTCAGTTTTTTTCCCCTTATCCGGAGGTCAGTAAATATGCAACAAGCTAGACAGATGCTCAGTGTTAATTGGTATGGCCTCTGCTTATACCTAATAAACCGTTTCATTCATGTTGAGCTTTTTGCAGAACTTGTTGGTTTCAGTCTTGTATCTGATAGCCGTCAAAGTGCTAAACAACTTCACGTAACAGATTAGCATTAAGGCCTCGAATACAGCCTGCACTTCAATGAAAAGGGAGACGGGGTAATCAAATTTTTTGAAGCTGAATGGTTTTTCCTTTTGTTTTCTAATTGGCACCCCCCCCCAAAAAAAAAATCGGTCTTTTTTTTTTTTTTTGGATGAATTTGTGTCAAAGAAAAGTCTTGAGGATGGAATGAAAAAACTTCCATGGCAAATTTGTTTTTAGGTCATTGATTTTGGTTCTTGTGAATTGATACTGCATATTTTAGTCTATTTGACACCATTTCAACTGCAGCTTTGGCATTTTCATCACAAAACGACTTCTGGTAAATAAATAAAATCACCAAACTCGACCACGTTTTCACAGAAACAGATCTGTGTTTGGTGGCCGCACACCTGCATTGCTAGGTGTTTTCACTATAATTAAGAATGATAGCTTTAAAATTTGTACAGTACCAGAAGATTAGTGCCGAGGATTTGATTTTTGTCCCATTCATTTTGGTAGTACTTACAAAAATAAAATGGCTATTATAACCTTTTGGTCTGGGTTATATGTGGTGGGTTTCCATTGTTGTTGGTAGTGACAGAGTTAACATTAGGACATCCGTTTAGTTTTGCTTTGTATTTTTCTTCCAGTTTTTTGCTTGCTGACACAGTAGAAAGAGAGAATAGTCATATTTCTGGTTGTTTTCTTCGTCATCGGAGATTGATTTGGTATTCTGTTAAAGAGAAGTCTCCACGCTGTGCAGTGGACTTTCTGGGTTCGAAGAGGTAGCCGACTTGCTGGTGTCTGTGGTCAAATAAACACCACTATCAATGGCATTGTTGTTCTTATTAGGTGAAGGGGGAGGGATAGACCACAGCACCTTGCCTGGAGGCTCCTCACTGTCTTCTGCATCTGTGTCATCAATCAAGGGAATGTTGTGTATATAATCATTTATCAGAAACTCAGGAGTTGTTATGAAGTTGTGAATGGAGGTCTTGGATTCAGGTTTTTCAAGGCCTTCGTAGAGAGAACTACGGAATGCTTTCACCACCCGGATCTAAAAGGATCAGATTAGGTAGATGCAGGGGGAAATCCAATGGTGAAGCATGCATTGGAAAGGCAAAGGGAAAATGAAGAATGAGAAATTTGAAAAGAGGTGAGACAAAGAAAGAAGCAAGAAAGTGCTAGATTATATTTCAATTCAAAATTCAAAGGACACTTGTAGTCCACGTTTAATGGTATGTACTTGCCAATCCATATACTGAATTAATTTTTTTTTAATTGTCTAGTTTAGAAATAGCAAAAATGTGAAGTCATAATTAGAATTTAAATAGGAACATCCTATGTTTTTTTTTTTTGTAAAGTTTTATTACGTAATAAAGACAATAGTGAAATAATATGTAGTTTCCCCTTCCCTAAAACCTCTAATGTTCTGAAATGCAGTGTCTGCCAATGTGGAGGGAAGATTGAGATCCCTTTTAGAAAGCTTCAGTAATTGTCATTGTCAGCCTTATACCAAATATTCATGTACATTATTCCTATAAACATTATTATGGGTAAAATACTTGAATCTTTATTAAAGGCATCTCAGAGACTCTGTTTCTACCGGTATGTATTTTAACCCCAGTAAAAAGTTTGGTTGAGGAAGGAAACTGTAATATGAACTGCTTGTAACTTGCTGCATGTTAAGTTTACACACATGCCAATATTCCCTTCACACAGACTAATTAAAGAGAATTAAAGCTGTACAAATAATAATACTTTGCAAATGATCACATGGCCTATTCAAATCCATCCGATTTTGATGAAAAGGCCAGTTGAGCCAAACATGTTAGCCTGATCAACTGAAATTTCAGCCGTGTCATTTGATAACATAAGCCTGTGTGTACACAGCCAAAGCACTTTTTAATACTTTGGTTATTATTAGCTAAAACACATAAGGCTTATTTAAAAAGAGGTGTTAAAATTTGCCTGAACTGTTAATTTACCTCAACCAATCAGATGATACCGTTTTACTGGTCTACTACAGTTAGAAAACATTTTATAACTTCTAATTGGCTACTGTAGCTTAAGAATATGGGTAACATTGTGCACCTTTGAATAAGGCCCCTAATCACCTGTAAATTAAAGGACAACTAGACTGTAAAAGTTTAGTGCACTGGGCCTTCCTGTATTAAAGATAGTGCATAAGCCCTCAGGAAGATTTCTTATAGAAATGATATTGGGATGTATAAAATATCAATCCTACCTCCCTGCCCCAGATTCTTTTTATTTTAACTGTTTTTGAAAAAAACTTTATATGCACTATAGTTCTCCTTTTAAGGAATCGGTGCAGAGTTTTCTTTTTTAAAATTTTATTACAATTGATCTGGTATTTAACAATACTGTCTGAACAAGGTATAAATGTATAAGAATTTTATAAAGTAATAACATAGCTGGTGCAAATTGGCCAAAAAGAAATCCCCTATAATAGAATTTTTCTTGGTCTGCTAATACATACATTATTGTGGACTGACACAACAACAAAACAGAACAATCAAAGAAGGTAAGAAAACGTAAAAATTACAAATATGGAGAGTGAAGAAATATTCACAATATATTGGTCTGTGTCTAATTTGTGAAATAAAACACACAAATATGTTTGAACATATATGTGTGTTTGATCATTTGATCTGTAAACAATAAATCGAGACAAAACGCACAAGTAACACAGCAAGAAAGCAATATTTCACTGTAAGACTACTTCATAAAACATACATTCACTATGTGTATAAACCTGACAAATGTAGAAGCCATGAAATGCAATTCAATTCTGAAAGGAAAATGTAAAATAGAAATGGTGAAAAAATGGCTCGGTGAAAATCTGTAACATTGGTTCACAAAGAATTTGTTATTATATGGTACTTTTTTCTGTTTTTGTCAGCTTACAATTTTCTATACAAGACGGCCCATTTTGGGTTGGGCATTTATAAAGCCCCAACTAATCCTTTAAATGTTCAGATTTTCTTCTCCAGTACAAAAATGTTTAACACTTTGAAGATTTGCAGTAGAATTTTTTTTTTAGCAAAATTGAAATATCTTTAAAAAAAAAATGTAAATTTTTTTTTGTTGACTAAATTAAAAATCTTTTAACACTTACAATTATTCGCATTCCATGTGTCTAAAATACATTTTTTAAGGCCTGGTACACACAATTTGATTAAGATCTTCCTGCCCAACAGACTAACTATGTGTTGGTAGTTTGTTGGTCAGGAAGGAACGCTGAACCGCTTATGTTTTGGTGTGTCCAAATGTGTGGCCTGTGGTAGACCATAAGATTGTTTGAAATGTACTGATGTGTCTGATCCATTTTTTTGTCCAATTTTTATGGGAAAAAAAAACTTAAAATGTTGTTTGTTATGAAAAATTTCCCAGATAATTTGACCAGGTTGATAAAATATTGCACTGGCTAATTAGGGCAAAAATATAGCTCTGTGTGTACCAAGTCTTAGGAATATAGGCAATTATCTGCCAAAGTGATTTTCTTGCCAAAAATTGTAGTTTCCTTCTTTTAAAGGGTACCTGGTCTCTATACTAGTGCTCTCTGTGGAAAAGAGCTCTGTCATGCCTTTCAAACAAACCTAGGATGAGGTCTCTAGCTTCTCCAAGTCTTAAGTTATAGGCTTGTAAATTACAGCTCCTTGGTTCCTATGACTGGCTCATAATGAGCTGCTTTACTCATCCCAAAAGGTCAATCATTTCTAAAGCTAGTTACAGACCTGCGACCATTCTCTGTCCTTGCCCTTAGGACACCTTAGGGAGAGAACAAAATTACTTTTCATGCTTGTGGCTAGCTTTAAAAATGATTAAGAAGAGACGGGGCTTATAATGCAGCTGGTGATGCTCCGTCCCAGCAGTAGAATACATCTGGGCATGCTCAAACCTGAGACTTGGGGAAAGAGCAATGGTACTGCTGATGTCATGGCTCACAGTGCTAGCAGAAAACACAGCTCTTTATACTGCTCTAGAAACATGATCCTGGAGTTTTTAAAGGTAGGAGTGCGCTCTAAAGGGCACTTGTATGGAGACCACAGTTCCCATTTAAGATTGAAAAAATAAATATATATATATATATATATAGTATCAATTACTAATAATATACTTTTTACCTTAATGGCTTTTTTAAAATATTTATTTGCTACTGATGAATATTACTGCAAATTTCAAATATTTTTGTGACACTTATCCCTTTATACCACAGCAAATTACATTAGAAAATGACCTTTTACATTTACCTTGTATGAGTTTAACTACTGAGCACTTTAAAAGACTTTGACATTCCATTGTAATAATTTGCTGTGTTATTTCTCTAAGAATTAGGGAGGGGCACTTCCCCCCAATTGTATAGGGGCTTTACTGCATCCAAAAGGTAGCATGCTACAGAGGAATATAAATGTCTCTGTGTTAAGAACAGTTGCATGTGAAATGAAAAGCAGATGAATCGCATCACAAAAACAAAACAAAAAAAGAATAGTTAACATGAAAAACAAACAGTAAAGCTCTTTCTGTACAATGGAAATGCTTTCATGCTGCTCTAAATACCCAAAAGGAATAGGAAAAATTGAAGGGGAAAAAAAGATCATAGATAATCAATCATGACTGTGTTTGGCGGTGATTTGTTAAATACAACAAGCGGTAACTCTGCCTACACAGTGACGCAGCCATGACTACCTGGTGGCTGAGCTTCCAGTTCATAATCATGCATTATAGCCACAGTAAACATTCGAGTATTAAAGCCCATTGTTGCTGAATAAAAGGGACTGGCTTTGATAAGACTTGCCTCTCGTGAAATAAGGATTGTTGCATGCTAGGAAATTTGAGTGTTCTTCCATGCCGAGAGGGTGGGAAGATGGAGGAGATGCAATAAAGGAAGAAAGCCAATGAAACATAGAGTGAAACAGACCTCGATCTGCCATATAAGAGATGAGAAGCTACAAGCATGGTATTGTTTTCATTTGTGAATGTATGTCTTTAAATGTAATATATTTCTAGATTTCCTAAATCACCCCCTTGTTTGACTTGGTATATATATCATTTTCAAGCCACAAGGCTTATTTTTTTTATAAATAAAAAAGTATAAATATTTATATTGTGTGCTTATCTACTGATCAGACATCTCGCAGCTCATCTTTAAAACATTCTTTATGTATTATTGTATTGAAACTATTGTAATACAAGGGGGAGGGTCATGGAATAACACAGTGCCTTTCATTTGTGCTAATGTTGTATAGCTTCATGTTAATAGATTATGCTGTGAAATAAAATGCAACTTGGCCTTAATGAACAGCATAGAGCTAATATATTGATAAGAAAAATGTGTTTAATGAAGAAATGAATAATAAAACCCATTAACAAAAATCAAAAACAACTGCTTGAAAACCAAACCGATCTACTGATTTATCTTCTTTGCAGTAACTAAAATCCTGAAGGAGAGAATGTTTTTTTTCAATGTTATGATCAGAAATGAAAATTCAAAATATTGCTTTGGAGCCTCTTATTCAAAATTTCATTCCAGGCTTTACAAACAAGAGAGACAGCTCCCATTTTATTTCTGCCTTTCCTCTCGGGGTTTCCAAAATAAAGGTTGTAAATGCGTTAATCTTTAGTAGTTTCTTATTTACTTATACAGTATATCTTAAAGGAGAATTATGCTCATCTCCTCTGGCCCTCTTCTTTCTGCCATTATTAGTACCCAGGGTTAGAACTTTACTACTTCCTCAACCCTGAGTTTAGTTTAGATCTGCAGAATGATTAACCTAAACTTGCCCCTTTGGCTGTTTCTCCTCCAGCTTTGTGATGTGGCCAATAGGAAGACGCGATTATTGCAGAGTGTATCTTCTCATTGGCCTTATCGCAGATGGACTGGAATAAGTGGCGGTGGGCAGGCAGGGGGAACTAGAGGTTTAGGTTAGTCATTTTACAGGTCTAAACTGAACACTGGGGTAAATGGGGTACTGTACTGTGTGGGCAAGGGGGGGTGGGGAGGTTAGTATAATTCTCCTTTTAAGACATACAGGGTTATTCAATAAAAGTTCTTATCGTTTAAAATGGTGCTAATTTTGCCCCAACCAATCAGATGTTAGCTTTCAAATGTTGAATAAGATCTGATTGGTTGGAGCAAAATTAGCACCATTTTTAATGATAAGAACGTTTATTGAATAACCCTGATAGTTTTTAGACATAGCAGTTCTCTAAATACACGTCAGGTTGCATGTTGTTCATGTGTACAAAGTAACCTTGGTGGTTGCAATTACTTTCAAAACTTTATTCAATTAAGAAAAGCCTGAAATGGTAGCTCTGTCAAAAGATGTCATCAATGTAACACTGGGGGAAAAAAGAACCTAATAGGAAAAAGAATTGTTAATTTTCTTCCGTGTCAATCCCAGAGATGTTGACTGTAACAAAAAAAAATAATAAGGTGCTGAAAAGTGGAAAACAAATGATTATCAAATATAGCATGTTATACATAGGGCCCATACTCGAAGGTTTACTTGTTTAAAGGCTTTTTGGGAAATCCAGTAAATATTGCCATATTCTAATCTGTGTGTGGGAGAACCTATTTCCTTATTTTGTACTATATTTTCCAGTGGATTTAATTCTGTGTTTTTGTGCAGTTTGCATTATATAAACTGCATCTACATCACTTCCCCACCCCAAAAAACAAAACAACAACAAAAAAAGGAATATGTATGGGAGAAAGGTGTATTGAATGAATGAGAAAAGCTGAATTGCAGTTAATGGCTTTGTTTACAAAGCACGGTGTTGTGCATGCAGCAACGCAGAGTTATTTGAGGTGTTGCTATAATTGTAGATTTTCTTAGACTTCTAGTGAGTCTGTTTCTGTCAGTTTATAAGTAGAAGTTCTGATTTAAAGCAACCAACCTCAAATATCATTGTATTTATTAATAAATCCCTATGCTTACATTTTGCTGTCAAAATCTAAAGAAAAATCTTAAGGAAACGTTAAAAGATAACATGCATTCAATTTGTTCTAGAAAACAATTCTTTGTATTAAAATGTTTACTTTTTGTGCCACAATATATAAAACAGTCTTAGTTATATGTGAATTAATGCTACGGGTAGTACACACACACACGAGCTATACATACCTTTGTGTAATTATCCATATGAACAGTGCCTAGTAATGTCAGCATATGTAATCCGTGTTTAGCTATGTCATCTGCATCACATGACTAATTGAAAATTCTTTGTTTATCAGATAATGCACAACTGCATAAGGAGGTTCAACAACCTTTATAAAAGATGTGTTGTGCTTTGATGTGAATGGAATTTTTGTTTATTTTTTAAATTTTCTTTAAAAAGAAACAAGCATAAAAAAACAACTGCAGCTCAAGTAAATAAGGTTTATACAATGCTTGGGTTCTATTGCTTTAAAACAAAAATTATAATAAAAAATTGATTAATAGAGCAAATGAACAATAGTTTATTTACATGCTTGCTCGTGTATTCATAGCAGGTGTGAGAGAAATTTGTTTAGTCACATTCTTCCAGATAACAAAGCAAAACATGGCTGACCTTTTTAATGTCAATAAGCCATACTAGTCAAAATGACCCTAACAGGGCAATGTACCAAGCGCTGCTATTGGCAACCTGGTGCAAACAGTCTGGCGATGTTATATGCCAATTGCGGCTCTCAGAGCATTACTATCTGCCGATTTTCTATTTCGGCTATTAGCTGTAGTCTAAAGTGTTGCAATAGAATGGCGGTTAACTTTTGCGTTAGCCACGCAGCCACCGCAGTGTAGGAGTTTAAGTCACGCTAGCAGTGGTATTAAACACTATAGACTGATATTACATGGTGTGCTCACCCTCATATAAAACTTTATACTTACCTTGCCTAAAGGGCACATACATTACATAGTTGCCGCCTCATCTTAGGCTGGATACACATCAGTCAATATTTTCATCCGACTGACTGATTCACTGCACTTTCGGTCGATCGGCCAAAAATATTGGCTGGTGTGGGGCGGGCGACCGACATCGATTGCTCGTTTGTCCGATCGAGCATGTCGGAAAATTCCGATCAATCATGCAGTTCCCTATGGGAACGCACGATCAATCGTTTGCAAATTCGGCAGCGGACATTTGTCCCGGCCGAGCGCTCGCTCGGGACAAAAAGTCCAACGGTGTGTACCCAGTCTTACAGCTGTACAAGCACTTCACATGCTCAGAGGAAACAGTGCAGTCTGCTGCAGTCATTCATGCACCGTGACGTCACCTGTCACAGCCACGATTAACAGCTGCCACAACAATTGCAGAGCTGGGAACAGAGAAGCATAGGGAGGAGACTACTAACAATACAAAGCTTCAGGAAAGCCTGACAGGTAAGTAATGTATGCAGTGTCAAGGTTTATAGGTATAAAGTTTTGTATGGGGGCAAACATGCAGTTTTTGGCTGGCCAAATAATAAGATGTGGATGGTATAACGTATCAGATCATGGAATATAGTTCAGATAAATTGTAATGCAGCTTTTAAGTAGATATAAAGAGAATGTATACAGTGTATCAGGTGAGGGTACGTTTAAGAGCACAATCATATCTAGACATTTACTGGATGTGCATTCAGTGATGAGTTTTAAGGTGGGTACACTCAGTAAAGATATTTGGAAGATGACAGACAGGATCTGAAATATCCCATCTGTCATTGATCACATCTGATACACAGTCCCGAGCGTTCTCCTTATACACAGCTTTTTGTTCTTTTCTGAATGACCATGAGGCCGACTCGAACATTCGGCGGCCGCGCGCTCAATAGAAAACGACGCTACACACACTGCCGATAAACCCCTGATACCGTGTGTGTACCTAGCTTTACACAGATTGTCTGGTTTTCCTAATATGTGAGCACTAATAGTGAAGGAAGGAAAACAAGGATAAAAAAGGATTGCAAAGAACTGAACACTTTCTCTGATTGAAAGTAATTTGCTGCTCACACTTATTATTATTATATATATTATTACGTATTATATATATATATATATATATATATATATATATATATCCGTACAAATACCCAGCACTCCACTCCAAGGACTTAATATCCAATCGATTTATTAACACAAGGTAGGTCTGTGGCCTAAGCGTTTCAGCCCGACATAGCAGGGCCCTACATTGTGTTAATAAATCAATTGGATATTAAGTCCTTGGAGTGCTGGGTATTTTACTGATATATCCACAGTTTTCCCTGTAGCACCCAGGCTGCTGAGATTGGAACGGAGTGCGGAAGATTCCCATTTCTATATATAGATATATATAGGGTAATTATACACCCAAAATTGGGCATGGTGTGTGTGGGAATTATAATTGATTTTAAAATAAAATGCCCTAAACTGATAGCAACCATTTTGCAATATAATATATATTATACCTACTGTATTTCTACTGTATATCTGTACTGTCACAAACTTCCCACAAAGTGAGACACACACCAAGTCTTCAAATCTAACGGGTCATAACAACTTTATTTAAATAGCTTGAAGGGAGCTTGAAGGGTATATACACCCCCAAAACTATAATTTCCTCCACTACTGGCCCCACTGTGTAGTGTAATAAAATCCTTACCTTACACCCCAGCTCCAAATGGTTCTCCTGTAATGTCCCTGTAAAGTCCCAAAAAGTGACCACCAGGAGCCTGGCAAAGTCCATATAGGTCTCCTGTCTCCCCTCCGGGAGAAAAATGTCATATGCACTGCAGCCCTCCCCCTTCCCTTTCCCACCCATTTTCCTCTCCCTCCCTCCCCCTAGCACAAAATAGTTATTTTTGCAGAAACTCCCCCGAACTTTACTTATATTACCGTTCTGGATAGCCGGAAGCCGCATACGTGATTGGCTCCCTCTCAGCCAATCACAGACGTGGTTGCCGGTCTGGCTCCCTGCTTGCAGGTTCATGCAAGCAGAGGTCCGTGACAGAACGTCGGAGGAGAGAAGTAATGTAAGTATAGATCGGGGAGTTTATGCAAATATAACTATAACTATTTATACATAATCAAACAGACTAGTATATCTAATACATTCTCTTTATTATTAGTTCCATTGGGATTTAGCTGAACTATACTCCATAATATATATATATGGAGATATATATTTTTTCCTTTATGTATACCTTTCAGTGGGTTTTATATAAAGTATATTTTTATTTTACCATCAGTCTTTGTGTCTAATGCATGTTGTTTTCTATTGAAGGGAGGTATATCTGTGTCGCCTTGTAATTGACGGATGATCCATGCAGTAAATCAAGGCTGTGACCACTGACATCACAACCAATAATCCCCTGCTGCCTCCTCTGCCCATTCTTAAGGGTTTGAGTGGGAGCCGAGGGGGCCCCATCTTCTTTTTTTTCTTTGAATGATATAGCCTTCTTCCAGAAAACCAATGTTGATCAGACCAAAATATTTACTGTCTTACAGTCCAATTTTTTACAATTTTTTTTTTACAAAATCAGTGGATCAGACGGACCGTATATATATCAGGCCTTAGTAAAATCAGTGGATCAGAGGGACCGTATATATATCAGGCCATAGTAAAATCAGTGGATCAGAGGGACCGTATATATATCAGGCCGTAGTAAAATCAGTGGATCAGAGGGACCGTATATATATCAGGCCATAGTAAAATCAGTGGATCAGAGGGACCGTATATATATCAGGCCGTAGTAAATCAGTGGATCAGAGGGACCGTATATATATCAGGCCGTAGTAAAATCAGTGGATCAGAGGGACCGTATATATTTCAGGCCGTAGTAAAATCAGTGGATCAGAGGGACCGTATATATATCAGGCCGTAGTAAGCCCATGTACACGCATGAAAAAAGAAACAAACAGAGACTAGACTCCAACACTCAAATGAAGCTAGATAAGCAGTATAAATATTGTAAAAATCCTTTCAACACAGGGATACGTAAATATATTAAAAAGCATAGTACCAGTTACCCTTAGTCTGCTTAAAGTGCATTGTCAATGATAAAGTGCATTGCAGTTTGTAAGTCAGAAGTCACTGAGCATCATGGGAAACCCATACTCAGGGCCCATAGGTATAAATACATTTTGCAAAAAGGTAGATGGTACAAGTTAAAAGGTCCAGACCACTGCCAGAGCGCGTTTCGCTCCACTCCGGAGCTTTTTCAACTAAGGGTAACTGGTTTAATTAAAGGATTTTTAGGATATTTATACTTCTTAACTAGTTTCATTTACAGTCTAGTCTCTGTTTGCTTCTTTTTTCATGTGTGTCTTTTTGGTCTAGGCTAGCACCTCTCCCATTTGGGTTGACACACTTCTGTAGTCAGTGCCCTACACTTGCCTTTGTAGTAAACCCATGTATGCCAATTATTATAGAATAATATTGTAACGTTTGAAAAATAGAAAGAAATGAATTGTTTAAAATAATATATGTGAGAACTAAAATAGTCAGTTCAGAAAACATGTCAAAGAATTTAAATGACCCAACATGATTTTTTTTGTATTAACGAACAAAGTTAGTTTGCATGTTATCTTGTACTGTATCTTTAAGACAACATAAAGCCATAATAAGAAGCAGCAATCTTTTTTTGGTTAAAATATATATTGTCCCAAACTCCTACACGTGCGCACACAAAAAAATGAAAATAAACGAGTTACAAATAAATACTTTAAAAAGCTCTGCTAATTTTCAAATAAAAGCACATATCTATAAGCACATTTAATACATTAAGTAGAATATGGCTTTGGAAAATATGCACCATCTGGACTGAAAAAGATCAGACATGACCAGAAATGAAAGAAAGAAATAGAATGAACAGGAAATAGAAACAAAAGAAACAGAAGCATCTTTTTGAATAAATTCTACTGATTAGCAGTAAGGAAATCTGACTCACTCCCAGCAGAGCTGGTGGCATTTGCAGCAGAGAGAATTACGTGAGTAGGGGTAGAAATATTTGTTACGTCATGGAGTTGGCTGAGGACAGAGGAACGCCGACGCACTGCACCCTGAAATGAACCGCTTCTCTTGAAGGTACTGACTACCTCCATCTGTGGGAGAGAAAATGACAACCGTTTTCTTTCTAAGTCTTCTTTATTTCAGTGGAAGCCTTTTTTCTAGAGTAGCAAGTTGAGTTTTGGGGGAAATGCAAGTAAAGAAACATAACATTTTACAATCTCAATGGTTTTGAAATAGTATCTTCTTGTTAAAGAGGCTGAAAGAACTTGTCTGAGCTAGTTGTGGGATGATATCTTTTTTATGCATTGCAAATATAATAACAGACATTTCTATTATCAGCGTATGTGTCATTTTGTTTAATATAATGCAAACACATTTTTATAGAAAAGAAATAAAACTTAAACACAAAATATACTGTATTGCTGTCTTTGGCAGCTGTTTAGATGGCCACATGATGGTGCAGCCATTCAGAACTACAGATCAAACTACACCACCTTGCGCCATCACTCCATTCAGCCATTCAGCTTTAAATCTGGTCAAGATCATGTGGCTCTGGATGGGATCATGGAAACATTTCCTGATCGCTCCAATCAGATGTTGAGGTCTGGTGTTGCTGGGCAGTCTATGAAATGGAATACACACATGGAAGACACACTTATGTCTATTTTTGACAATTTGATCAAAATGGTCAAAACAAATTGACCTGTGTATGGCTTTATTTTTGTAAAGAGTATATATATATATATTAGATTCAAACATGTTTATGGAAACTTTATATATGAATTGTGGGGGGGGGTCCTGATTGCTCTCTGCCGTATCTGTTTGTCTTTTTGTTTTTGAAGACATGAAGAACATTATTGGACAAACTTGCGTTTTATTGTGGTAATGTGGCATTGTACGGTAACTTCAGCTTTGGACTTCATGGTCACATGACTCTGCCTTTCCTTTTTTTCCAGCTACCACAACATTCTAGATTTAAGTGGATAAGATTGTCAAAAAACAGCACTTCGAGGGCTAGGCCACACTAGGTGCATTGCTCTGTTATCCACATTTCAGAGCACATGCATCGCAAGCGTGCACTGATGCGCACTATGTGCACGTTTCCTGTGCGTTAAAGTGTGTCCTCACTTTTATTGATCCCACAAAGTTGATTGCTGGTGGAAATACTAAAAATCATTCAGCCAGCTTTACAGGGAGGCAGTGTGAGGTTCTCAGGAGTTTCGCTAACTGATTCCATATCGTTTACCCTGACTTTAAATCCTTCATTATGCCAGCTGAGCGGGTATCACAAAAGACACCCACGCAGCCAGCAACAGAAATTCTATATGCGGTACCCTTTCGGGAGTTACCCTCGTGCGCAAAATGCATATTGAATTGGGGGAGGTTTACCCGTAGCAACAGCGGCTCTTGGTAAATATCCCCCATTGTTATTTCAATTATTAATACACATACCTAGGTATTCTACATATTGCAGTCATTTATGAATAACCAAACCCAGGGACTGAGGCTTTAATAAAAATGTTTAATTATAAGTTATTTTGTGTTACTTGCCAGGTCACACATTTTCTAGGAGGTTTAATAAATCCCTTTCATTAACTATGATAGTTTAAAAGTAAAAACACTCATTATTAAAGTAAGAAAAGAGCCATTATCTTGCTGCCTCTTTGGTAAAACACAAATCAAAACACTGAAGATGGTAAAACACATGTGATTGGTTGACTGAAAGGAAGACAAGTGTCTCCTTGTTATCTGGATAGAAAATGGATGTTATTATCAATATTAACAAATGCATGCACACAAACAAGATATTCATTTAAAGGCATTGTTGTAATAAATTATTTTGATAAAAACAGTTTAATATCACTCCCTCCCCCATGATTAATGAGTTTTAAGATCTCCATACCTGAGTCTGGATTCGATTCAGACCACGGAACCAAAGAATTTGTCCTCGTCGAAGCTCCCTTTCTGCATGGTCAATTTCTTCCTCGTCCTCTGCCATTTCTTCATCGGTTATTTCGTCTTTTCCTGGTCCATGTCCAGCCTCTTTTAGACATTTTAAGTGACTTGTAGGAATAGAGGCAATGACCTAGGCAATATAAAGTAATGATGGATTTTTTAGTTTCTTGACTGAAGCAATTAACTAAAATGATGCATACCTTGCCTTTCCTACCTAAGTGATTTTGGTAAAATATTTTACTCATTATTGTTCACCGAGCAGGTCTGAGTTCAGCAAATGAAACTTTATAGGAATTCACTCCAAGAAATTTAATTTAGTTAATAATTTTGTAAATAATAAAGGTGCCTAATTATCATAAACTCTTCTGCTGTGTGCACTATTGCTGTAAATGGAATTCTAACAGTTGGAATGAGTGCATGGTGGAAAATCCCCCCTCCTAGTGTTGACGCATCGTGATTACTGAGCCTGCTTGACTTCTCAGAAAGTCATGTCAAATGGAAAGAGGAGTTGGTTAAGAGACTTGGGCTGATCAAAAGAAGTACTGGATTGAAGGCATGCAGCATCACGCACACCTTGCAGTAAAGGCTTCCTGTATATATTTATTCATAAATTAAGATGAGTTGTCCTTAAAGGAAAACTCCACCCTCATAAGAACATCTTTTAGAAAGAATGGCCTCTTTAAAATATGTTGATATATCATACTTTGTCCTATGAATTCATTACTGTATGCCTGCTATGCTTTTGGATGACTCATGGAAACTGAGCAATTTAGAAACCTGTACTGAGCCTGGGCATGCTCAGAAGAGGCAGAAAGGGAATGAACATTCACTCATTGGCTGTGATGTCAACTATCAAATCCATAACTGACAGTTGCTAACTGGAAGAACCAGGAAGCAGAAACAGGGGAAACAGGACATTGTGCAGGATTTCAGGTTAGACTTATATATTTCACATTTCAAACTATTACCGTTTACGGTTTTGGGGGGTGATTTACCTGTATGTAAGTTTTTATTTTGGGGATGGACTTGCCCTTTAAAGATCTTGATAAATGAGATTGATTTATATGATTGCCTTAATAATTTAGTGCATGTTTTGTGCCTTCATTTTCGACTTATACACAAAATGGCAGCATATTACAATTTTTAAGTCAGTTGACTATATAATGGTATAAGGCTTGAGTACATTTATCATTGAACTTCAAGGATAATGATATAATTATTTTACACAGGAAATGTGTGCACCTTTTCATTTGTTTTTGTTGTTTTTTTGTAGTCCTTTTTTTTTGTTTTACTAAAAGTAACATTATAAAAGTAAACATTGTATATGGACAATGTACCCCTACATTGTATATAACGGACAATGTACCCCTAACTGTGAAGTATGTTATTTTTGTTGTTTTGCTTTCTACTGGTGTTTTAGTGTCAGTGTTTATCAGATTTGGGATGGATGAGTGAGTCACTGTTGATAATACAGTGTAATTATTGTAGGAATGTAACCATTGCCCTGCCTCTAACACTGTGATAAACATTTCTTGGGAAGGGGGTTGTTATCAATATAGTTGGCCATTAATGTGCTATGTTTCTGATCTGTGAAAATCTAACCTAGGTTTTTAGCATGATTGTGTCAGAGATCTACAGGTGAGAAGTGAGTTTGTTAATACATACAGACTTAGATTGTATGAACCAGGAGAGGAAAGATAAGATAGACTTTAATTATCTACTTGTGCTCTCATTTTGAGATTAAGTTTTTTTTTTTAGGGAAATATTTCCTATAATACCATTTTCTTCTATAGAAAACCTTGGTATCCATACATTCACAAACAAAAAATGGTGCTATGAGTAGTATTTGGGAATTGCCCTGTTCAAGATGTCACTTAGCCACCTTAATTGTCAAAATGTCATTAGCTCAAAACAAGAGAATCTTTTCACCTGTCCCCAAACAAGTTCACCCACTCCCACAAACAGACACCAAAGCCATTGTTGTGTATTTAAAGGTGCACAGCTGAAAGGTTTTCCTCCAAACTGTACAATCAGAATCTGAAAAATTAGCGGGAAAAAAAGAAGTAATTAATAAAAGTAAAATTTGCACAGAACAGAAAACATATTGCAAGCTGTCTAAAGTTTTCCCCCTAGACTGAAAGAATAGCCCAGCCCCACCATCCGTGCACAATATCCCAACTAGGGGCGTAGACAATCTGCTGTCCTTTCTAATGGAGAGCACAAATGTAATACTGTGCTGCTCTCTCAGAGAGTCCTGTAATCATCATAGGATGATTTATAAGCATGCTCAGTTTGAGGCCCCAAAATGGACATGCAGGCCTTTTATATTTTATTAACTGCCTATGATTATTCAGGCTGCAAAGTGGAAAATGTGTTTGTTCCCCTTAAATGTTGAAACCTGCTCATTTATTGCTCCTTACCTGAACACCAAAAGTGCCCAAAACGATGCTACAGAAGATTGGGTTGCTGAAAATTCCATCAAAAACATTTCGTTCACCGTGGATTTTGCGGGCATTGATTTCATTAAATAACTGCATCATGACAAATGTGTTGAAGATAATGGTGTAGTGTTCGGTAGGAGGGGAATGTAAAGGAGCATTTCTGCCACTATCAATGTCAAAAAAGATTTCACCTGAAAGTCAAAAACATTTACTCCCTATTTAGATCTTTTTTTACATATGGACAAAAGTGTTAGATTTAAAATAAAAATCTATACGTACCAACAAAAAGCAATGTGAAAATGATGATAAGCTGGTAAACCGCATGGCCTAGTATGTTTTTCATCATGGTGCGAGAGATAAGAGGCTTATTTCTACCATAAGGTTTACGAAGAAGAAGGGCTTCTGTTGGGGGCTCTGTTGCAAGAGCCAATGAAGCAAATGTGTCCATAATTAGGTTGACCCAGAGCATCTGAACTGCTTTTAATGGAGAATCCTAAGTGAAGAAATACAGTTACAGTGCGTCAGTTGTGTTAATCAGTACAAACTTAATATACTGTCTAAACCTTCAAACAACAAAAGTACCAATAAAAGTACCCAGTGAGGCCTTAAACTGCTAGTTCCTTACCCCAGGGTAGTTCCACCCCTAGCACAGGGCCTGGCCAGAGGATATGCAAAAGTAAGTCCAGGGATCTAGCAGTTTAGGTCCATATCCTGTGAACTT
Organism: Hymenochirus boettgeri; assembly: GCA_019447015.1. Classification (NCBI taxonomy): domain Eukaryota; kingdom Metazoa; phylum Chordata; class Amphibia; order Anura; family Pipidae; genus Hymenochirus; species Hymenochirus boettgeri. The sequence continues at coordinate 142,304,034 of CM033476.1, read as the reverse complement.
TTATTAGGAGGGGGTGTGGATGTTTGCAGTATAGTTTTCCTTTTAAATTATATTTATGCATTGGTAACATGAACCTTTTATATGCTGTGATGATAGAAAACAAGAATGCCCCTACACTCTTTAGGCACTCGGTAAGTCTTTGCTTACAGTTACAGTGCTGCTATACTTAGGGTCTAAGATTAGTGAGGACTGGTTTTCCTAGAACATACCAATAACTTGCAATAAAATTGTTCTAAAATGTTGAGAAGAAAAAATAATCATATCACTAAGGAAGAGATCAAAATGATATCTATCAGCATTTTAATTCTACTCATGTGAGAGCAGACAATCTTGGGTAAGGGACACTGAGCAGACTTGCACATAAAATGGAGGAAGTAGCTAAAGAACTTGATGTAGTAAAAATACCTTGGAACCACTTTGAAAAGCAGGCAATACACAAAAAAATGCATCCTAAAGATTTCCTTAAAGGCAATCCTATTAAAGGGCATGTCCACCCTAAATTGACATTTTTGCCATAATGTTCTTCTCCCTTGCCCAACCCCCATCCGCCGTGTTAGTTCTGTAATAAAAGTCTCCCAATCATACTTACAGTCCCTTCCCTCCCGCTGCTGTCTTCTTAGCTGGCAGCCGCATCCGTCATTGGCTCTCTGCAAACCTTATGCTGCAAAAAGGAGCCAGACCGGCAGCAATCACAGATGCAGCTGCCAGGTAAGACGACAGCCGTGGGATCGAAGGGATGTATGATTGGGAAACCTTTATTACAGAACAAACATGGTGGTTGGGGGTGGGCAGGGGAGAGAAACATTATGGCAAAAGGATTTCATGCAAGGGAAAAGGGCAAGCATAGAGGGATTTGGATGGTGGGAGGGAGGGGGAAAGGGCTCCCCTGCGCATGTCACACTACCTCCCAGAGGCAAGACAGGACGCAGAGACATTTACTTCAGTTTGCAAGACTTGGACTAGACATTGCAGGAGAACCATAAGGAGATGTAAGATGTACACAGTGGGGACAGTAGTAGGTAAAATGATAGTTTTGGGGTGGACATGCCCTTTAACATGACAAAAAAAATAAAATAGAAGCAAAGACTTTATTTACTAACTTGAGTAATACAGGCCCCAGTAAATGCCACAATGACAGCAACCACATTGACGGTGAGCTGAAATTGAAGGAACTTGGATATGCTGTCATACACGTTGCGACCCCACATAACTGCCTTCACTATGCTGGAGAAATTATCATCTGTTAAGATGATATCTGAAGCTTCCTTGGCAACATCAGTACCTGCCAGACCCTATGCAGGAAAAAACAAATACCATTAATGTCAACAGAGATGTATTGTTATAGCTGTACATTACTTGCCCTGCATGATTCTGTGAGTATATAGAGAACATTTACAATACTGGACTATTGCAGGATTAAAAGCAAATAAGATAATTTTTCAGCATCCTGAAAAGGATTTATGATTGCTTTAGTCTATAGCCAATATCATGTCAAATCTAGACTTTTATGCAAGTTGAATGAAAAAAAGGAATATTCCATTTTATTTCAAATGTCTAGGTAGTAGGCACTGAAACCTGTTGACTTATGGTGGCCATACACAGACCAATCGCATGAAATTTTGTTAACCCCAATAATTATTATTATTATGGATTTACATAGTCATACATTACATACAGGGTAATACAGGTTATACAAAGTCATACATATTACATACACAGGTAATACATAATATAAGTAAGCAGATTGATGAGTTTCTTACAGCAATACCATGATACAATAGGAGAGAGGACCCTGCCCAAAGAGCTTACAGTTTACAGGAAATGGGGGTGAGACGTAAGGCTGCGGGAATCGGTAGGCTATAAATTGATTGACAGTGGAGTGTGAAAGGTGGGTTGGATCATATTGGGTAGTCAGATGGGTAATGTCTAGACCAGGTTATATGCTTGCCTGAAGAGGTGGGTTTTAAGGTTATGTTTGAAGGTATTAAGGGACGGTGAGTAACAGACAGACGGAGTAAGGGAGTTCCAGAGCAGAGGGGCAGCACAAGCAAAGTGCTGAATACAGGCATGGGAAGAGGTGACAAGGGTGGATGAGAGGAGATAATTTGCGGAGCGGAGGTTGCGTCTGGGATGGTGACGGTGGATCAGCTCATCTCTGAGATATATGGAGGGTCTGTGTTGGATAGTGCTTTATAGGATAGGGTAAGCAGCTTGAACTGGATCCTTTGTGTGATGGGCAACCAGTGGAGGGACTGACAGAGAGGAGAGGCATTAGAGAAGCGAGAAGAGAAATGAATGAGCCGGGCAGCAGAGTTGAGGATGGATTGAAGCAGTGCCAGGCGGTTGTTTGGTAAACCACACAGGAGTGTGTTGCAGTAGTCTAGCTGGGATATGATTAGGGCATGGACTAGGATTTTTGTAGCTTCATTCGATAGGAAGGGTCGAATTCGGGAGATGTTTTTGAGTTGGAGCCGACAGGAGTTTGCAAGCAAATTGACATGGGGTTTGAAGGAAAGATCGGAATATAGCGTTATTGGGGATATAGGTGTATTGTTAATATTTATAGTAAGACTAGGGAGGGGAACAGAGCGTGAGGGTGGGAAAAGGACAAGTTTAATCTTGTCTATGTTGAGTTTGAGGAAGCAGGAGGACATAAAGGCAGAGATGGCACTAATGCAGTCGGGGACGTCAGTGTAGGGAGATCTAGGGCAGAGATGTAAATTTAGGCATCATCCGCATACAGGTGATACTCGAATCCAAATGAACTAATGAGTTGTCCAAGGCCATAGGTGTAGATGGAGAAAATAAGTGGGCCGAGTACTGAACCTTGCGGGACCCAGACAGGGAGGAGGCGAGGGGTGGAGCTAATTCCGTAGTGGAAAACACTAAAGGTCCTACCAGAGAGATAGGAGGATAGCCAAGAAAGTGCAGTGTCCTGGATACCGAAGGAGGCTAGGATCTGAAGAAGTAGAGGGTGATCAAAAGCAGACTACAGATCAAGAAGAATGAGCAAAGTGTAGTGACCTTTAGATTTAGCACTAAGTAAATCATTGGTCACTTTAGTGAGGGCAGTGGTTAGGGCAGAAGTCTGACTGGAAGTGGTCAAAGAGAGAGTTAGCAGACAGGTGACTGACCAGTTCAGCATAGACATGTCTTTCCAGTAGTTTAGAAGCAAATGGAGAAGGGAGACAGGTCGATAGCTGGAAAGAGCGGACAGGTCGAGGGAGGGTTTTTTAAGTATAGGGGATACCACAGCATGTTTAAATGAAGGAGGGAAAAACACTAGTGGTGAGGGACAAGTTAAAGAGAGGTTAGGGCTGGTATGAGTGAAGAGGAGAGAGGGGGAATAAGATGAGGGAATGGGGTCAAGGGGGCTGGTGGTGAGACGTGTCCTGGATAGGAGAGAAAGTCCCTGTTCTGTAATAGTGGTGAAGCTCGTTAGGGTACAATTTAAGGGATTAGCCAATGAAGGGAGGTTAGCCGGTGCAGTGGTAGGAGTTAAAAGCTGTAGGAAGGAGGGAAGGTGCACAGGAAAACCATTTCGGATGTTTACGATTATTTCTGTGAAATATGAGGACAGGCGGAGGAGGTGGCGAACAGAGCAGGGAGTTGAATACTTTGAAGAGCTGTTTGGGGTTATGGGATTGTGTGGATATGAGTGAAGAGAAATAGTTTTGTTTGGCTAAGGACAAAGCACCTCTGATCCAATAAAGGGCACTTTTAAATTTAAGAAAGTCTCTATTTTTGTTACTCTTGTGCCAGCGTCGCTCGGCCATACGGGATTGCCTTTTCAACTTTTTAATCTGATCTGTAAGCCATGGTTGTGGGTTCTTGCGACTAAGGCGACGTGTGGATAAGGGAGCAACAGAGTCAAGGGCATTGGAAACCGTGGTATGGTAGTGGACAGCTGCAAGATCAGGGTCAGAGAAGGAGGTCATGGAGATAAGTTGTTGGAGGGGGACAGAGATAACGTGTGTGTGTATGGCCACCCTAGAGTAACAACAGATAAATACAATCTATTCTCAATATTTGCTGATGGTTGTAAATTAAAAATTGGTTTCTCTTTTTAAAATCTTTACATGTGACAGTTTATCAAATATATAACCAGTCAATTACCATTGCAAAGCCAACATCTGCTTTTTTGAGAGCTGGACCATCGTTGGTACCATCCCCTGTAACGGCCACAACTTGACGCTGCTCACCAATGGTGCTGTCAATTATTCCTACAACAAAATTCAGTGAATAATAAACCACAGATGCATTGAACAGTACAGTATTACAAAGTACATAGTTGTAAGCAGTTCAAGTATCTAATGAATAGTCAGGCTGGAGATACACAGACTATATCGCTGTCCCATTGGTTCAGATCTTGTGTAGTTTTTGCTACTCTTTTGGATGACCAAGTTACATCTATCCAATTGATCACTTTAGAAGCAATACATTACATGACCTCCGACAACTATAAATTAATATTATTAATATTATACTATTAATTTTGATTCAATCTGTTAGTGTCCACTAGAGATGGCCAAGGGTTACTGAGCGATACATTCGAGGGTTACTGAAAACCGAACAATACATTCAAGGGTTACAGAGTGATACATTTGAGGGTTACTGAAAATTGAACATTACTTTCGAGAGTTACCAAATTCGAACGGTACATTCGAGGGTTACCGAACGATACATTCGAGGGTTACTGAAAATCGAACGATACATTCGAGGGTTACCGAAAATCAAATGATACATTCGAGGGTCACCTAAAATCAAACAATACATTCTACGGTTACCGAACGATACATTTGTGGGTCGTTGCTGAAATGCCACATTCGAGGGTTATGGCGGAAATCAAGGGTTAGCGAACAGTACGTAATTCCGATAGTTATTGAATTTTCGATAATTAGCGAAAATACGTCTGCGAGTTTGGAAAATCACACTAGTTCATAGTACGGAAAGTTCAAATCATTTTTGTTCGTCAGAACTATGAAAGTCCATCTCTAGTGTTTACCCATAAATGGCCACTTGCTATAGCATCTTTATCCAGTTGTGTCCAGTTTAGAAACTTGGTTCCAACAGAACAGTTTTGAATTGGTATTTTTTTGGTGTATTTTTTAAACATTTGGAATTAATATCTAGGCTTGGATGGATCTGATGTTATTTTTTATTTGCATACAGTTGTGTATTATACAGTTTTCTGCTATTGGCTCCTCTTGTCAACTTCAATATTAGAATCAAGAATTGCCCTGAGACTTGAAGAGAAATGAAAGAATGAGTAATTGTAATAACTGATGTTCCATTAATGCCTAGGGATAGTTTTATTTATCTTGTATAAATTTCCATAGGCTGATGAAACAGGAAGCAATTTGTTTATCATGTTTTATCTCCAGGAAAGATGTGTATATCTGACAGCAGATGATTTCAAATGTAAAACAATAGGAATAGCTTGGTGCATTACCTCTTGAAAATACATACGGGATTTAAAAGCGACAATGGTTAAAATAAGAACTCAACCAAGGGCAACTGAAGTCTCCAAATAACTTCAAACCAGGAGACAGAAAATATAACAGAAAAACATTCATCTGTGTCTCACCTTTCATTTTGATGTGGCTGTGGAGATAAGGGTTCTCACAGACACACCCACTGTTTTAGTCATTGACTGCTATGTTTCTCACACGTGCCCATTAGAAGTCTCTATCCAATCAAAATATAGTCCCATATACAAAAGAAAGTTAGGAAACTTCATTAGGGAGCATGCAAGATTAACGGGTGCGGCTGGATAGTACATGCCAAATATGGTGGCACTAACAGTTACCATATCAAGTAGTGATATCTTACACTCCATTACTGGTCTTAGTGAGGATGCTTTCACAGTATTAGGGTGTACAATTTAGGGGTTAGTTCTCCAATAACATCGCTGATAATAATTGTCAAACTTTTGCACAGGGCATTTCTATTGTCAAACTTTTGCACAGGAAATAATATCATGATAAATCAAGAATGTCAAAGTTAAAATAACCTGCTAATGGGAAGTAACAACAAACTAATAATAAATATCAGGCACTAGGACTATGACCATAAATGTCAGGAGATAACAAACCTTGCAAGGGTTAGTTAAATTTACTAGTGTCATATAACCATAACAGTTTTAAGCAGTACATACCTGAAAATGTACAATACTAGTAATGTCTAAATGTACCTTTTACTAGAGTATGTTTATCTGTTGGCGAAGACCGAGCCAATACCCTTAATTTCGGCCAAATCTTATCCAGGCGTTCCTGTTCTACCTGGAAAAAAAAAGTTGTAAGATGGCAACAGTACTGACCGATTAAAAGCACAAAAATGTTAAAATGTTGATGTATGACCTTCATTGTTGTATTTAAATACTATACCGTATCTAAATATGTCAACCACAATTGTGACATAAGTGATATTTTGGGCCAAACGATCATGAAGCCTGTTGAAGACCCCATAATGCCCATGGTTTGCCAACTGGCTGTTTCAGAAATCACCATCAAACACCAGCCTGATAAAATATTGGGCCAGGTACTTGTCAGGCAACCCAATATAATTACAGTATGCCAGGGAGAGAGGCCTTGCTTAAGATACCATGAACCTCTATGAAAACAAAAAAACTATTGTAATGTTTTCTGTATTTTGTCAGCATCATGGTTAGAGCATTAATGGTTTACCAGGGCAGATTGCGGTATAACAGTAAATATTCTGGTATATTCTCATATTCTATTTTATGTTTTTTCTGTTTCTTGTCACTTTCCATTTTAACATTCACCACACTGGAAGGTTCCTTTGAACTTGACAGGAAATGCTCCATATAACACCCCCCCTTGCCTTGTCCTAAAGCCGGAAAGCGAATAAAAGACAATAACATGTGCTGCCATGGTAAGTGACAAGAAACAGAAATTGTTAGATAGGTTTCTGGTTTTCTCGGTCACGTCAATGGCAGGCATTCACCACAATGGGATTCACTGAAGCAGAAATAAAAGCGAGGGACAAAAATAAGCTCAACACAACAAAATGTATTAATACATAAATGCTGCAGCAACACCGCTTATAAAACTGTGCTGCAAAATTTTGTCTTCTGAACTGAGCCAACATCTAAACATGTTTTCCATGATGACCATGTTGCTGCTTCACCGATCTGGTCTAGTTGCGTTATAGCCGCCAATGCCCAAGATGTTGCCACCTATCATGTTTAATGAGTTCTGAACCCCTATGGAACCTCACCTGATTTCCCAAGCTTTAGCAATGGCCCAGACTATCCAGTTAAGGTTTTCTTAGTAGGAGCTTTAACTTTACAGACCCCTCATGAAATCAAAAATATACTATCCAACTTCTTCCATGGCTCAGTTCTTTTAAGATAATAAGAATGTAGTCTAACCAGGTCTAAAGTATCAAAATGATTTCTCTTTCATTCCTCAGCTGTAAAAGGTGTATTTCCATATCTAAATGGTATTAAGTGACTACTTGTGGAAGAATTTTTAAATGCTGACTTCAAGCTTGCTTAATTTTCTTTAACATCATGAAAAATTTCAGTTTCAGATTGCAGAGCTGAGAAAGCAGCCAACTCTGTCACTGTACAGGCAGAAGTCACAGAGACTTTCAGCAGGAGAAGCCATTTTAATACTTGTTCTATAGTTTCAAAAGGCTTTGACATAGGAGCTTGCAACATAACAGGTAACCCCAAGATGGGCAGATAACTTTATATTTGGATTTACTTTGTTTAAGCATTAAAAAAGCTGATGATGAGAGATTTAGAAGACCATAATTTGTCTCTTTATGTGGAGAAAGCCAACACTTGTCCCCTCAATATGCTGTTGCTTAGTCCCATCTGATAGCCAGCAAACAGAAATTTATCAATTACTACTACATTTCGATAAATGATTTACATCTACAACTTTTCAGAACTTGACAAAATTTGACCATACTCTGTAGTGTTGATTAGAAGTCGATGATTTCATTGATGACAATAACATATCTATTAAATGTCTTCAAATCATAAAGAGGACCCTTTAATCCTAGTGCCAGGCCATCAGACTTAAACTATTGTGTACTGCACTGGACCTTGTGGCAGCCAATTGGCTGTACCTAAAAAGGGGAAAGGTCTTCTGGGTAAGAATTGCTATTACTGATGCTTTCTCTTTTTTTATTTCATCAGAACCCTCAATATAATTGGGCTAGAGTGACTACAGATGTTTCTTGAGCAGACAGAATGGGCATTCCCCATTGATGACCAATCTACTGGAAGATGCTTGCATCTACACTGGTATGTGAAGAGCCGATATACTTTAGGAGAAAACTGGAGATACTTACAGGGCGATGCACCAACGGGCGCATCGCTCCTGATTTGGAGTTAAAGTTGCGCTAACCGATGTTATATCGGTTAGCATGACTTTAACTCCTTCCTTGCGGCAGCTGCGTGGCTAACGCGAAAGTTAACAGCGCAGCCGCCGCAAGTGATGTTATATGCCGAAATCGGCATTTTATTGTGGCACTTTCAACGCCAGCTAATAGCTGGCGTTGAAAGTGCCGGAATAGAACAGCGCCAAGTAGCGATGTTCCGATCGCCGCTATCGGCATATAACATCGCCGGGCTGTTTGCACCGGTTGCCGATAGCGGCGCTCGGTGCATCGCCCTATTTGTGTTTTAAAGTTCTTCTTTTTGTTCCCCATCGTCTTCTTATGTATGCCACTCCTGCACCGTTTAAACCTTAAGGTTCTTTAATATACAAATAGAAAATTTTTATTGCGTTCCGAACAGCTCTTTATTCTACCACGTATGATCCTGCCCCATCCTGATCTTCCCATGAACCTTGAGAGTACTAGGCAATGATGCATCCATTGTTGTGGAGACTCTTACTGGCTCCTCTACGGACCTTCCTGTTGTTAGATTTTCCAACTTTTGTTAATGAATTTTAAAGAAAATTTTATTCTCTTAAATTTTATTCTCTTTTCTAGATTAAATTATAATTTTTACAGAAAAAAGTTCTGTTGTCATGAGCCAAGAAACATTTAGAATTATATTTTAAAATATTTTTAAAGGAAGAAGTATCTTATTCTGTTTTGTCAAAAACAAAGCTCCTAGAAATGTATCTGCTGTGAAGATAATAAGTGCCATATTTATCACAGGGAGATTCAATAAAAGTTCTTATCGTTAAAAACGGTGCTAATTTTGCCCCAGCCAATCAGATCTTATTTAACATTTGAAAGCTATCTGATTGGTTGGGACAAAATTAGCAGCATTTTTAATAAGAACTTTTATTGAATTTCCTGTTTAAATCGAAACTTCAGGTGTGAATTCTGACTCCATTTTACAGTCTTTTACCATCCTAATTAAAGATCTTCTATTGCCTCCTGCAGATCTGCCAACCTGATTTTAATTGAACTTTAATAATAATGTGCTTGATGCAGAAAATACTGCTCAAAATTGCTTTTATTCCATGTTAAACCCACATGTTTCGGACCACATGGACCCTTTCTTAAAGGGCATGTCCACCTTAAAAATAACTTTTTATTGTATGATAGCTCTCCCCTGCCCACCCCCAACCACCATGTTTTATCATTAAAACAGCATTTAGATCGATACTTACAAACCTTCACTCCTACGTCGCTTTGTTCCGGATCCCTGCTTGCCGGGACTTGCAAGCAGGGTGCCGGACCGCCAGCCGCGTCTGTGATTGGCTGAGACGCAGCCAATCACAGACACGGCTGACGTCACAGAATGAAGGGCTGTAAGTACCAATATGAATACTTTTTAAAATAAATAATATGGCGGTTAGAGGTAGAAAGGGGGGAGCTATCATACCTTAAAAGGATTTAACAGCAGGATTAAATCTAAAGACGGATGGATCCGGATGGTGGGAGGGAGGGAGGGAAAGGGCACCACAGCGCATGTCATTATTCTCCTAGAGGCAACACAGAGGGCAGAAACAATTGAGCAGGAAGACAGCCACTACCCTTCAGTTTCCTGGACTTTGAACAAACAATGCAGGACAACCATAAGGAGCACAGATGTAAGGTAAGGAGTTTTCTAAACTGTATAGTGGGGCCAGTAGTGGGTTAAATTATAGTTTGGGGGTTGGACATGCCCTTTAATTGTGTTTTTAATTGCTCTGGTCGTGGAAATAAGAGCCATTAACAATTTCAAGCTTTTTATTAAAGGTTATGTCGACCCTACAAAACATTTTTTAATATGTTGTAGGGCACCCCTGCTCACCCCCAACTGCTTTGTTAGATTACTAAAAAAAAAAGCTGCTTACAGCCCATCAACTTCAACTGCGCTCTGATCCAGCCCTCTGTTTTCCGGAAATTGCAAACAGGGGCCAGCCGTATTTGTGATTTGCTGAAGGCAATGTAGAGTGCCGCAGGAACAAAGGCTATTTTAAGTAATCTAACATGGCAAGTGAGGGTGGGCAGGGGTGCCCTACACTACGGAAAATAACATTAATAGCTAGGGGGTGAGGCAGCCAGATGGAATCCGGAGGGTGGGATGGGGGGGGGGGTAGGGCTCCCCTGCACATGTCATAATACCTCCAGGAGGACGGATTAAAGGCAGAAACCTTTTGAACAGGAAGACAGCTCCTACTCTTCAGTTTCCTGGACTTTGGACAAGCACTGCAGGAGAACCAAAAGGAGCAGAGATGTAAGGTAAGGATTTTTTAACACAATGGGGCCAGTAGTGAGTTAATTTTAGTTTTGGGAGTGGACATGCCCTTTAAGGAATCCATTGTCTTTCTCATCGGTAAAGATACTGGAGGATCCGTCTTCACTAACTGCTTCTCTTTCTTTGAACTAGAGGGCTTTGAGGATTTGCTAGAGGAAGGAGCACTACAATATAAGCAAAAAATGTTAAGAAATATCCCTCATATCTTTTCTCAATTCAGCAGAATCCATAGTGAAGGAAAGCCTAAAATAAATAGCTAGACAGGCAGGCAGGCAGACAGACAGTATATAGATAGATAGATAGATAGTTGTTGGATCTGGTGATATCTAATAACCCAGAGCTCATTTTGGAGATGAAGGTAATGGGAAGCTTAGGGAATAGTGACCATGATATAGTGTCATTTAATATAGGTTGCAGAAAACTAAAGTGCACTGGCTTAACAAAAACTTTTAACTTTAGGAAAGCTAATTTTATGCTTTTAAAGGAATCGCTCCTGCTCATAGACTGGGGGGAACTGTTTCTAGGTAAAGATACTGAGCAGATGTGGACCACTTTTAAAGGGATATTAAACTATAACATTTCCAAATCGGTACCTTTAGGAAACAAGTGTAAAAAAATTAGGTCCACTCCTGCATGGCTTAATGCTCAGGTAAAAAGGGAAATGGAAAAAAAGAAAAGGGCTTTTAAAATTTTGAAAGCAGAAGGCACAGAACAGGCTTACAGGGACTTCAAAAGTTGTAATAAAGAGTGCAAGAAAGCAATTAGACTAGCTAAAATAGAAAATGAAATACGGATTGCCGAACAAAGCAAGTCCAACCCCAAGATGTTTTTTAAGTATATAAATGGTAAAAAAATGAGGACTGAGAATGTGGGACCATTAAATAATGGAGCTGAGGTGGTTGTAGAGGATGCCGAAAAGGCTAATCTGCTAAACCGTTTTTTTACATCGGTTTTTACTGTTGAGAATCCTTACAGTAGGGATTGTAACAATGTGCAGGGAGAAAATGAAAAGTTTTCACATTGGATAACAGAGGATATGGTACGGAATCAATTAGACAAAGTTAATATCAATAAAGCGCCAGGACCAGATGGATTGCATCCTAGGATTTTAAAAGAGCTCAGTTCTAGCAAGACCACTGTGTCTCATCTTTTCAGATTCACTTTTGTCTGGGGATGTGCCGCTGGATTGGAAAAAAGCCAATGTAATACCAATATTCAAAAAAGGTAGTCGTTCACAGCCTGGTAACTATAGACCTGTAAGCCTAACATCAGTGGTAGGGAAGGTGATGGAAACTTTGTTAAGGGATCATATCCTTGACTTTGTCTCCAGAGATCATCTTATTAGTAGTAGTCAGCATGGATTTATGAGAAATAGATCATGCCAGACAAATTTAATTGGTTATGAAGAAGTGAGTAAGAAGTTAGATTCAGGCACAGCTGTGGATGTGGTATATTTGGATTTTGCAAAAGCCTTTGATACTGTGCCACATAGGCGACTAATGTATAAACTGAGGACTGTTGGCCTTGAAGAAAACATTTGTTCTGGATAGAGAACTGGTTATTGGACCGCAAACAGAGAGTGGTGGTTAATGGAGCTACATCTATGTGGGCTAAAGTTCTAAGCAGAGTTCCTCAGGGTTCTGTACTGGGGCCGCTTCTGTTTAATCTGTTTATAATGACCTTGAAGGGGGCATTGAGAGCAAGGTCTCTGGTTTTGCTGATGACACTAAATTATGCAGAGCTTTGGAAACTTCCAATGATGTGCAAGTGCTGCAAGCAGACCTAGATAGATTATCAAAAGGGGCAGCAGAATGGCAGATGAGATTCAATGTTGATAAATGTAAGGTGATGCATTTGGGATTTAATAATCCCTGTGCCACCACACCATAAATAACTCTGTGTAGGTGCATCTGAAATGGAAAGAGATTTGGGGGTTCTGGTAGATAACGACTTAGCTGTAGCAAACAATGCCAGGTAGCAACAGCTAGAGCTAGCAAGATATTGTCTTGTATAAAGAGGGGAATAGATTACAGAGAGAAAAATATATTCTCCCTCTTTACAAGGCACTGGTAAGGCCTCATTTGGAATATGCGGTGCAGTTTGGAATCCCATATACAAAGGGACATCTTGGAAATGGAAGCAGTCCAGAGAAGGGCAAACTAATAATAAGGGGAATGGGGGGCTTGAATATGCAGGCAGATTAGACAAGTTAGGGCTGTTTACATTGGAGAAGCGGCGGTTGGTGGGGACATGATAACCTTATACAAATATATTAATGGCCCATACAGTGAACTCTCTGGTGGCATTGTTCACTAATAGGTCATATCAGAGGACTCGTGGACATCCTTTAAGGTTGGAAGAAAAGAAGTTTCATCTTAAGTTAGGAGAGGTTTCTTTACGTGAGAACTGAGATGAAACTGTGGAACTGTCTTCCAGCAGGGTGGTAATGGCAAGTATTGAATAACTTAAAAAAGGCCTGGATAAGTTTCTAAAACTAAAAAATATTGAGAATTACTGGTATAATGCATATAGATCTGGTTGATCCAGGGATACTTTCCGATTGCCGTTTGGAGTCAGGAAGGAATTTTTCCCCCTTTTATTAGCTGGGGTTTTTGCCTTCCTCTGGATCAACTGTTAGGTAGGTTTAAAAAAAAAAAAAAAAAAAAAAAAGGGAATAGGTGGACTTGATGTGACGAAGTCTTTATTCAACCTTAATTACTATGTTACTATGTAGATAGATATTAGAAAGGCATTTCCTTAAAATAAACAGTAGGTGTCAGCATAGCTCAAGAAAATAACATGGAATCAGGTAGACAGATCAGCAAGATAATAAGATGTTTAAACTGACTGAAATAGCAATAAGCACACCTGCACAAACAGGAGGCAAAAATCATATAAATATAATGTTTCTCCCAGAATGGACTGGGAACGAAAACCGGCTTACCTTGCCAGTGTGTGACATACTTTCCTGTAGTAATGAGACCAGAAACAAGCATTATTTTTATCTTATTTATGGGCTCCAAATGAACAAAAAAGGCCCACTTTCCGGAATAGAATACACGCCTTTTTTGTCATGTCTTGCCAGGCAGAAATGTGAAGGGGAGGGGGTCCCGGTTCGAGCTGCGGGACCCCTAAGCCCCAAAGGCACTTGTCAGTGCCGCAAGGGCCCTTACAAGGGCCGGGGAGGGGGTCCCGGTTCGAGCTGCGGGACCCCTAAGCCCCAAAGGCACTTGTCAGTGCCGCAAGGGCCCTTACAAGGGCCGGGGAGGGGGTCCCGGTTCGAGCTGCGGGACCCCTAAGCCCCAAAGGCACTTGTCAGTGCCGCAAGGGCCCTTACAAGGGCCGGGGAGGGGGTCCCGGTTCGAGCTGCGGGACCCCTAAGCCCCAAAGGGCTCTTGTTAGAGCCGCAAGGGCACTTGTAAGTGCCGCAAAGGCCGGGGCGGGGGGGCTTGGAGGGGTTGCTGGGGAGGGGGTGCGCGGTGGGTGGTCGCGACCACCTGCTGCGGCCACTTCCCGGCAGCCCCTCCTAGCCTCCCGTTCTGAGATTGCCGCGAGCGGGGAAGGGGTTGGGAGGGGCTGCTGGGAAGCGGCGGGAGATCCTGTCTGTCATCTTTCAGAAATCTGTACAGTGTGTACCTAGCTTAAGTCCAGCAGGAAATGCATGAAAAGGCAAGGGGGCAGAGTGGGGTTGTGGGTTATATTGTGCATTTCCTGTCAAGTGTAAGGGAATCTCCCAGTGGGGTGAATGCCTGTCATATGAGTGATAGAGGGAAAACCTGCCCATGAAACCTGATTTGATGTTTTGCTTTGGGACTTCCTTTTGCCTAGTGACCCTTGAAATCCAATTTATCGTACGTGTCAATCCAATCTATCTACCCTGAATATGATGTAGAATTCTAAATAGTAAGTCATTCAAAATAATAAATTGTTGTATGAAAGGGTCTGAAATTTCTGTGCCTTGCTGGGGAAGTTTGAGTGCCATTTGGCCAATTCAAATAGACCTGTGAGGAATGTGTTTGATCCACATAGGGCTCTGAAAATGTTAAATGTGGTTCAATAATGTAAAAAAATACTTGCTAGTCAACTAGTCAGTGTGTGTCAACTGAATTAAAAGCGCAAACCTCTCCTTTCTCGTTTCTGATCCGTCGATTAAACTCTTTTCCCTCCAAGCAAAGAAAATCCTCTCCAGGTTGGATAATGCCACATTTTGCTGCAATGGCGCGAGCTGTGTTAATGTTATCGCCTGTAACCATGCGAACTGTGATTCCAGCTCTTTGACATTTACGAATTGCCTCAGGGACCTGAGTAGGAAATAGAAAAACTTACTATTAAATCTATTTTGTTGCTACATCCTCTAGTATTCCAAACTGACTTCAATATTAACAGCGCAATGTGAATTATTTAGCATAGATTTTTTTAAAGGAAATCCTTAGGCCTTAATAGACCAGATTCAATTTTCTGGTGGATATAACATTAGGTTAGACAAATTGTTATTTTGCCTTGAAAGAATTACTGTTCCTTCTATTTCTTCTTCTCTTTTATTCTTCTGCTTTTTTATACAGTATCTCCTCCCACAGTTTTTGAGCTAAAGACACGGTGCAGGCATGTGAGACACATAAGATAAGTGTGCAATCTTCCAGCTAACGTATCCATGGAAGTGTTCCGATGTTATCTATGAATTTCAGGATTTTCTTTTCTATTGACTACCCATTATAATCCTCAAACATGAACATTCCAAGGTTTCGGGTCATGTAATCAAATTTCAAATGTCACTTTCTTAAAAGTACAGGTTACTTAAAGCTGCAGCTTCCAAATAGAATTCAGTTAATTTTAGAGTATACTTATCCTTTAATGAAAGGCTACACACACTGTGTCTCTCTGACACACACACACACACATACAACTTCAAAATAAAAGCACAATAAGAAATATATGTAAAGCACAATGTATGTTTTATATATTTAAAATATATACATTAAACATACATCTCACTTTTATGGTAACAAACTCAAAAATGTACAACCCTACACAGACACTGGTACACACACCTACCCACATACCCAAACTACCCTTAACTTTTCATGGCAAACATTCCTAAATTTTTCTAAAAAAGCTAGTTTTACAAATGCAAAAACATACTCCTAATACTACACATACACAGGTACATACACCTACTGAAACACCCCCCTATTTCCAGGGCAATCATACCTAAATCATCAAACAATTTAGTTTTATGCTCAAATACCCCCTAACACAACACAGACACAGGTACACACACCTACTTTTGCACCCCTATACCCCCCCCATTTCTTTTCAACCATACACACAATAAAAGTATATGTATTTTATCAGAATAAATTATGAAGTGGTAATGCCCTCCTTTATTGCCATAGCAAGGTTATTGAGTTTTAAAACCTGCAGCACAGACACACACATTCACTTCCATAATACAAAATACAGCTTTTGAACTACAGATTGAATAATTGCATTGGAAATGAGTAGAATGATTAGTTATAAAATAGCATTGCGCAACAAATAATAAAAATAATTAACTAAGCTCAACAACATTATTTGTACATAAACATCTCAAAAACAAGGTAAAAAGAGGAGAAGCAAAGTACATTTGTCAGTCTATCAATGTGTCTACCTCAGGCCGCACGGGATCTTCTATTCCTACCACAGCAATGCAAATAAGGTCACCCACAATCTCGTTTTCATTATCCCAGTCCGGCTCTGGCACTCCTGGAAAATCCCGATAGCTACTGATGATGTTAAGCTGACCGTCACAGGCCATGGGTTCAATCACCTTTTTAACCATCTCATCTCGGTCCCGTGGACGAAAAGGTCGGAGCTCTCCAGAACCATTTAGCATGTTGGTACATCTGCCACGTGAAATAAAATGAGAATATTTTAACCTGGAATAAAGGCACAACGCTAAACACTGAGAAAACACTGTGTTTTCTGCACTGGCTACTACAGATAAGGTCAAACTCACAATCCGATTCCAATGGAATCAGGTCATGAGTTTTCCGATGTGGTCATACAAAGAATCTGTTCAGCCCGATTGGTCGCGACACCAACAGAGGTAGCTCATCGACCTATCCACAAACATTGCCGATATTCAGTACGATGGGATTTACTGAATATTGGCAATGTGGATGGGCACTTTTATTGATCATTCTCCTGGTCCATCTAAAGGTGGCCATACATATGTTCGATATTACTTACCCGACCGAGCGCCCACACAGCGTTTCTGCGATCCTGCCGGAACCGTCTCTCCCGATCTCATATGCGACCGACATGCGAACGCAAAATAAATGGGATTTTGCGATCGCATGTCAGTCACATATAAGATCGGGAGAGACGGTTCCGGCAGGATCGCACGAATGTCGCGTGAACGCTTGGTCGGGTAAGTAATATCGAACATATGTATGGCCACCTTAACTGCTCCCCATGCAGTGAGCTATGCTGTCTTAAAGGCTTATTTAAAGAGCAGGTTCACCCTGAAAACAATAATTTATATTTAGCTAGATTACACCCCAAAACCTCAACGCTGTTTTAGTTACAGACCTGAAAAGTGCTTCTGTCTGATGTTAATCCTCCCAATAGTTTCAGCAGTTTCCTTGATTGCTTGATTGTATGCTCTGAGAGTTTTGACACCCTTAGAGGAGGAACCCCCAATTAAGCCCAGTCATTCCCTGTGATATAAGGGTTAGCCAGGGATTCCTTCTCTGGGCATGTATCAAAGCTCTTGCATGCACCGCTCAGGTGAACTGCTGAAACTATCGGTAAGGATTTACATCTGACAGAATTACTTTTCATGTCTGAAACGGAAACAGTGTTGAGGTTTTGAGGGGTAATCTAGCTAAATATGAATGATCGTTAATTTGCCCGTGTAGTTAATTTGCAGCAACCATATGATACTTTTTTACTGGTCTACTACAGTTAGAAAGGATTTGATAATATCTGATATATTTCCTGTAAGCTTTTAGGTCATTGGAAAAATCAACCCCAATTGAGAAAGGAAGGACACATTTATAACCTGCTCATATCCCCCGACTGACTGCAGTCTAACACTTACTTTTTCAGGACAATTTCTGAGGCTCCCTTGCAGTAAAGTCTGAATCCTCCACTGGGCATGCGTATTATGGTACTCATTGATTTCCGAACAGAGTTGAAGGTGTACACTTTATAGAGCGTTTCCTCAGGAATCTGGTCTCGCACCAGCTGGTAGTCCCGTTGCAAATCCAGAACAAACCCGAGCAGGGCGCACTCAGTTTTATTGCCAACTTGTTGGGGAAGTGCTCCGTCTTTTTCTGGAGGCTTAATTAAAGGATTCATTAACACCCAAAATTGTATCTGTTTTACACTAGGTAACTTTTTAGTGCTCTTCTTCCCTTGTAAGATTAAAGGAGAACTATAAGGCATACATTATAAAACAAAAAAATAAAAGAGTTAAAATTAAAATTACCTAGGTCTATTCTAAGATAGCTCCTTTCCTGCCTTTATTTTTGTTCCTCTGAATCATTCTCCTTTTGATTAATTTTTTTCATTGGCAAACATGCCTGTGAATAGGCATGTTTGTGTATGGTATTCATATACATATCCATTGTGCATATACATAAGCCGGTTAGTTCAATCTCTGCCCCAAACTTAGTCCGGCATCTATCTAATGAGAAGACACACTTTTTGCAGAGCGCATCTACCTATTGGGCCCCGAGCTGAAAGGGGTAATGACTTTAATAGGTAGAAAAGAGATGTAAATGCCACCAGATGTTCTGTTACCCCTCTGTTGTTTATTGGTTCTTCCGTTTGCAGCTGTCAGTCACGTATGAGACAAAATATATGCAATCGTGAGAACCAGTGTTTCTTGCTGCTATATCACCCTGACCAGTATTGGTGCTTATCTGACCATGGTACTTGTCCGACAATGTGATTGTGCTACATCAGTTGACTTACCCTAAATGTGAAATGGGTATAAAAATGAGATTGACTTAACTGACTAGACTTGAATTCCACATGTTACTAATGTATTTGTATGGAGTTTGAAATAGAGATGGTCAGGGTAATTCATGTTCTATGTTTAAAATGGTTTTATTTATGACCCTAATTTGTTTTAACAAAAGTAGTAAGTGATGCAGTGATTCTTTTTATTTAGACCTGTATGTTCTAGCCAATAACTGAATGCTGCTCCCCTAACTTCCCTATCTGAGCACATGAAAGCTTGTAATAGATTAAATAGAGCACTGAGAGTCAAAGGAAGGGGAAGAAAAAGAATTGCTGCTTGACAGGTTAGTCCTACATCTGTCAGATTGTGGTTTTGGGGGGTGATTTGCCTATACATCATTTTTCGTTTGAGGGGGACTATTTCCTGTTTACAGACTTACTAGAATATTGGTGGTGTAGGCACAGTTAATGGCAATGGCATTGACAAGCAGGTCCAATATTTTTGAATTGATGCTGTTGGGGTCTGGTCTCTCCTTGTTGTGGACATCTCCGATGTAAGACTGTACGACTGTCATCCGGTTGGTGGTGAGAGTTCCTGTTTTATCCGAGCAGATGGCCGTGGCGTTCCCCATTGTTTCGCAAGCGTCCAAGTGTCTCACAAGGTTGTTGTCTTTCATCATTTTCTGTAAATAAAACACATTAAATGAAGAGAACCGAATTGTTAGACCAGAGTGTGAAATCTCCTGATGGCTTGGAGATTGGTGATACAGAAAACTCTTTCAAGACCACAAGTAAAAAGCTTTGTGCTGTTTTACAATCATTTTACTTTAGGGAAACATTCTTCATGGGCACACTACTGTAATAAAGAAATATTAAACCATATTGATATGTTCATTTGTACACTGACAGAAATTTCGTTCAGGCTAAAATATTGAAACTAATTTTCAGACTGACCATTGTCGGTTGACCGTTCGTCTAAATCAAATGCATGTTCGATCATATGCGGCCATGGTCCTTACGAGGATGACTGACAATATGTTGACCTTGTGACTAAAAATCACGCTCACCCTATCTGGTTGACATATCACCCTGTTTGTATCCAGGCATATTCATTTCTTTCTTCCTTCTGATCAATTGACATTGGATCGACAGGCCAAAATGGATCATTTAATATCTAAGTTCCTAGCAGCAGGATGCATGGATGTTAAATCACAATTTCCTCTGCCACACCTCGTTTCCCCTCCAAATGACAATATTATGAAAACTTGAACGTCATTTTTTATTTATAGCCATTGTAGCTTTTAGATATTTCACTTTGTACTGCTGGTTGTCAAATATTTAATTTTAATAGGGTGAAAATAAATTGAAAAAGAAATTGCAGAACATTAAAGGGAAAGTGGAAAATATTATTTTTTATTTTTTAAATTATTAGTTTATATTACGGTATGTATACCTAGTTATTCTACATATTCTCTTCTATTTTAAAAAATCGATTAAATTTATACCCCTTGCTATTCCCTGCTATGGACATTAATGAATGAATGCACAGTACCTTGCAATGTTCCTAACAATAATTTCTACTGATTGGCTGTTGAATGGGTCAAACATGCTCAGATCTCTACCGAGCTACTGAATCAACCCAGGCACTGGGTCAAGGGCAAGACCATAATGGTCTCTACTAGGGGTCATGCAAACAGGAAGACAGTATTTCGGAAGCATTTATTTATACACAGACAAAATGCTGAATTGGCAGATTAAGGTCATTGGGATGGCAAAATACTGCTCTTTTTTTAAAAGTAATTGTATTTGCACTGAACTTCCACTTTAACATAGAGGAGCATCAAAAAATATTTTTAACTCTATCCATGTAGAAACTCATTAAACAGGAATATGTGGGTTTACGGGGCAATTTTACACAACAAAAAAACCCCCAACAACCTCAGAGACAATTAAAGTTCAAGCCACCTAAAGTCTAAATTATCTTTAGCTGCAGCCCCCTCCCATACCACAAGACCACAATATTTACCTTTTACTGCCTCCTCTTTTAACTATACAGGCTCAAGTTGGCTCAGGAAACTGCCATCAGAATTGAAGCCATATTTAAAAGAAGAGATAACTGGCGACATGGATGTTAAAACAGAGGCAATATGGGTGGAATTAGGCAACAGGAAAGGGGGTAATGTCATTGTTGGTGTCTGCTATAAGCCGCCAAATGCTAGCAGGGAGGAAGGGAGTCAGCTTCATATGCAGTTGGCAAGGGCTGCAAGTTTGGGGAGTGTGCTCATTATGGGGGACTTTAATTACCCAGACATTGACTGGTGTAGTGGAACTGCCATCACAGAAAAAGGCGATGAGTTCCTGAATGTGCTGCAGGGTAATTTTCTCTCACAGGTGGTTGAGGTTCCTACTAGAAAAGGAGCTCTGTTGGATCTGGTAATATCTAACATCGTGGAGCGCATTATAGATATAAAGGTAACTGGAGGCTTAGGGAACAGTGACCATGAATTAGTGTCGTTTGGACTTTGTTATCGAAAGGAAAAGTGCGCTGGGTCAACAAAGACTTTTTATTTTGGGAAAGCAAATTTTCCCAGGTTAAAAGTAGCTCTTCAGAATGTCAACTGGGATAATGTATTATCAGGTAAAGGTGTTTAAGGGGATTTTTAAGCCAGTTCACATCTAAATTTATACCCTTGGGAAATAAATGTAAAAAAAATTCTGGCTGAATTCTGATGTAAAGAGGCAAATGGAAAGGAAGAAAAAAGCATTTAAAACCTTTAAGTCAGAGAGAATGGAAAAGGCCTTTAGGGATTATAAAAACTGTAACAAGGAGTGTAAGAAAGCAATCAAACTAGCTAAAATGAATAGTGAGGTTAGGATAGCTGAACAAAGCATCACTAATTTTTAAAGTATATTAAGTAAGAAGATGAGGACTGAAAATGAGGCACCATTAATCAAATCTCTTGAATATTTTTTTCCCCTCTGTATACACTATAGAAGATCCAAGTACAGATATATAGTAGCAATAATGGTATAAAAGATTCAAGTGCACTTTGGTAAACCGAGGATATGGTACAGAAAGAACTAAATAAGGTTATATTAATAAATCTCCTGGACCGGATAAAAAACATCCTCGGGTACTTAGGGAGCTAAGTTCAGTTTTATCTAGGCCATTGTTTCTTATTTTTGCAGATTCCCTCATGTCTGGATGTGTGCCTCTGGATTGGAAAAAGGTTGATGTTATTCCAATATTTAAAAAGGGTAGTCGCTCACAGACGGGTAATTACAGGCCTGTAAGTTTAACTTCAGTGGTGGCGAAGATACTGGAAAGTTTAATAAGGGAACATATTCTAGAGTATGTTTCAAGGACTGACATTATAAGTAGTAACCAACATGGATTTAGGAGGAATAGATCTTGTCAAACGAACTTGCTTGGCTTTTATGAGGAAGTAAGTAGAATTTTAGATATATATAGTAGATGTAGTATACTTGGATTTTGCAAAGGCTTTTGATACAGTCCCCCATAGGTGACTAATGTATAAGCTAAGGTCTGTTGGTCTGGGGAGGCACATTTGTACATGGATAGAAAATTGGTTAATGAATAGGATACAGAGAGTAGTTGTTAATGGGGCTTCATCATTATGGACTAAAGTGCTAAGTTATGGAACTGTCTTCCAGCGGACATTGTTATGGCAGGTTCACTGGTCAGTTAAAAAAAAAAAGCTGAGTTTCTGCAAACAAAGAATGTTGCAAGTTACTGGTATTGAAAACCACTCTTAAAAGGAAGACACCGCATCTAAGGATCTCCGCACTCCCACTAGTCTAACGGGATCACCAGATGCTCACTCCATTAGGTTAAAAACCTGCTTTATTGAACATATTAAAAAAACAAACAAACGCCAGACTGCCTGACGTGTTTTGAGCGACATTCGCTATGGCCTATGATTAAGAGTGAGTGTCGCTCGAAACGCGTCAGGCAGTCTGGCATTTGTTTGTTTTTTTAATATGTGAGTGTTAAGTGAGTGTTTTTTGTGTCTATATTGCTAATTTTTTATATAAAAAACATAGCAGCTAATGTTTGATTAGGGACCTACCAGGGATATCATATTGTAGTTCTTATTACTAACTTATATATAATTTGGTTACTGGTATTGATACATAAAGTAGAGTTGATCCAGAGAAATTTCGGATTGCCACTTGAAGTCAGGAAGGAATTTTCCCCCCTTCATAAATTTGGTGTTTTTTTTTGCCTTCCTCTGGATCAACAGTTAGGCAGGAAATGAGGATATTGCTAGATGGATTGGACTGGATGGACATATGTCTTTATTCAACCTCAAATACTATACTATACTAAATACTATACTATATTATACCAGGCTCCATTGAAATCAGGATGAATAGCAGACAGGGGGATAACTACCATGGAAGCAGGGAGAGCAATTACAGGGGGCCAAGGGGGCCCTATCTTCTAATTGTTCCTATGAAAAATATAGCCTCCTCCCAGAAAACCACTGTGGATGAAGCACAGATAGGGGCCCCTTCATAGGTTTGCTGGGGGCCCAGTGATTCCTAGTTACTCCACCAATTGCAGACTTGCAGTTCATGATATCAGAAACCAAACAGTGTAGTTATACTCTGCACACCCTTTTTAAGATGTAGTGCTGGGTGCTAAGTGGTAATTGTTCACATATATTACAATAACATACGCTACCACTGCACTCTAGCCTTGATACTTTTTATTATGTCAAAATTTACGCTCAGTCCCCCATTCCAGCTACAGCAAAACTATGCATAACAGAAGAGTTTAAACAAAGGCACTTGATTGACAGCAGACATATAAGATGTTTTAGACTGGATATCTAAAGAACTAGGGGAGAGATCAACAAAAAAAGGATACAGTGATAGTTGGAAACTGTAGTTTCCAGTAACAAAAAAGTTCCCAGTCTATATATCCTTTAAAGGGCATCTATACTGAAAAATAGGTTATTTTAAATTCACCATAACTGGAAACTATAATTCTTTCCAACCACCACTGTTTTTTTGTTGATCTGCCAACTATTTCTTTAGATATCCAATCTAAAACTTTTTTCAGCTGTCAATCAAGTTCCTTGCTCTCAAAAACTATTCTTCTGTGAATAGTTTTACTGTAGCTGGAATGGTTACAGAGATTTGACAGTTGGAATGCTCTATGCTGTGTGCAGGCTTGACAGTTGGTTTATGGGAAAAAGTCAGGTCGGATGGAAGTAGGAGTACTTAAAAGAGGGAGGGGGGATAACTGTTGTATTCAATTAGATCAACTGGACTTGAAATGTAGTTCTTGAAGACGTTTCGCTAGTCATCCGACTGGCTTTCTCAATTCAGAACTACATTTCAAGTCCAGTTGATCTAATTGAATACAACAGATATACCATGACCTGGATGAATGAGAACCTTCACGAGGGGGGATAACGCTCCTGAGCAAAACATGTGCTGGATTGAAGGCATGCAGCAAGACACACACCTCAGAGTAAGTGCTACTTACATGTATTCAGTTATAGATTAATATGAGGCAAAGTAAATTTTTCAGTATAGTGTCCCTTTAAACACAATTGTTAGAGATGTTCGAAACTGTTGAGTTTCGTTCCGATTGAAAATTTTCTGAAAGTTCGATTTTCGAAAATAGTCTACATTCGATTTTCGAAAAACGTCTACTTTCGATTTTCGAAAATCGGCTATTTTCGAAAATCACCTACTTTTGATTTTCGAAAATCATCTACTTTGGATTTTCGATGATTGTCTACTTTCGATTTTCGATGATTGTCTACTTTCGATTTTCGAGAAAAATCCGGGTTCTGTGAATTCGGGAGTTCCGAAAGTTTCTTCAGGACTTTGAAACGCTCAGATTCGGGTCGAAACTGGGTTCTATTCGAACCCACATTACATCTCTACATTTTACTGTTTGGTGTATAATCTTTGATGAAAAAATAAGAATGTAAGGGATTATCCCAGGACCATGCTCCGGTGTGACAAAGAAACAATTTACTACATGTTATTCCGTCAACATGTTGGTTATTAAGAATGCTGGGAACTAACATGTGATGGGTGAAAAAAATAACTGCTGTGAGACAAAAAATTTCTTAGGTATTATATCATCAGATGTTATGAAACAAATCTTAGCTGGAGCCATAATATGGTCTGGGTCTGCTAGAAGAACGCTCTGGTTTAAAGTCTTAAACATTCTCATTAAGGAATATGCTTATTTGTTCTAAATTGAATGCAAGGCTTCTGGACCTGTGGGTATAATAGGAGCTCTCATCCAATGTACAATCTTATCATTTTGTTATTTTTTTTCCTCCTTCAAACTAGCTTCTTTAGCATTTTAAAATTACTTTAGGCTTTCTAATTTCATTGTATAGGAATTGAGGGATCCATTTTTGGTTTTATCGCTCCTGTTTAATTATATAGATTGAAAATGTTTAATACCCCTCCCCCCCCACATAGTACCAAAAGGAAATCTACAATTTTTATTGATCACATCAGTTACATTACTATATATTTTCCATGCAACAACAACATCCATCCTTTTCTTCCCTAGCACTTTCTGACCCGATAAGATATTAAGGAACAGTCCAACCATCTAGACTGAATTGATGGAGCCCACCCTAGATCTATCACTATAAACCTCATGGGGTGAGCTGTAGAGATGGACTACAATTTGAATTCAAATTGGATTTTAAGAGTTCCACCAAACTCGGACTTTTCAGATTTAGAACTTTTCAAATGTATTTTTTTCAAATTTTCAAGGATTATCGAATTTTCTACATTTCTGAAATTTCAATGGTTTTATCAAATTTTTGGAAACAATCCAACCATATGTACCATATTCACCAGCGACAGCTTTTTTTTTTAAGCTGTGCCAACCCCCTGGGTTGCCTTGTGAAGTGTTACACTTTGGCCCACTTTCCCCTATATAAAAATGATGCAAATTGCAAAAATAAGTATTAAAGGGGAAGTTCAATGCAAATACATATACTTTTAAGAAAAAGGGCAGTATTTTACCATCCTAATGACCTTAGAAGGGTGTCACACAACAGCTTTGATACAGTGAGCTGTGTAACTGGGATACAATTTTAATTACTAGTATTCGTATTTCCAAAATGGCATTTGCTATTCATGATATCGACTGGGATTCGGATCTTTCTGATGTTTTTGATGCTTCTGGGATACTGATGATGATTTTGTGGTTTCCAGAAAAGCCTATAAGAAAGCATTATTGCAACAGTTAAAGGCCAAATGGGAGCTGTCT
Source organism: Hymenochirus boettgeri (assembly GCA_019447015.1). Classification (NCBI taxonomy): domain Eukaryota; kingdom Metazoa; phylum Chordata; class Amphibia; order Anura; family Pipidae; genus Hymenochirus; species Hymenochirus boettgeri. The sequence continues at coordinate 142,278,130 of CM033476.1, read as the reverse complement.
AGCCTTGAAATGTATTTAAAGAACAAAATGATTCCAAGGGGGCTAAGAATGAAAGTGCCATCTAATACCAAACTGGTGGCCAGAGATGGCTTTAAAATGAAATGGGAGGGGGCACTCTTAGAATTATCATTTAAACTTATGAACCTGATAATAGAAGAAGATAAAAAGGTATTGGTTGAGCTGGAAGGGAAAATAGAGGAATAGAAAACAAAATTGAGGTGTATAAGAAAGAGAAACATTTTATTGATTTTAACACTAATTTAAAGGGCAAGTCCAGCCCTAAAATGAATGAATGAATGTATTCAATTAGATCAACTGGACTTGAAGTTTAGTTCTTGAAGACGTTTTGCTAGTCATCGGACTTTCTTTCTCAATTCAGAATGACTTGTACAAGAATCTGTGGCAATTATGTACCCTGGAAAGTCCCAATTAGCATATCACAGCCAGGTGTTAAGGGTTCGACACCAACTGTCTGCCATGTACAATGCTGTTTTGACACCTTACCCTGGGCGTTCCTATAACACCTCTTAGCCACTATGCAATCACGCCCTTAACACCTGGCTGTGATATGCTAATTGGGATTGAGAGCCTGTTATTCACCCCCGGCTGTGAGGATTAGAGTGCTAACAGCGCACCAGCAACCCCTGTGCGGGACCACTGGATCCGGTGGGTGAAGTCCGGGGAGACCAGCCGAGATGGGATTCTGAATGTGGAGTGTACCGGAGTGAAGATCAGTTGCTAGTCAACCAGATTGGTAATATGTTCTTTTTCTATTGAGGCCAATTGGTCTCTTTCCAAATAACTGTTTGTTGCAGTGGGACTTAGGAAGTATCTCTTGGGAATTTCGATTCCCGATTTTCACACGGGGACGCACTGGTTTTTATGAGTTTGTTGTGGGGTATGCTGTATATGGTGTATTTATGTACATTTTATAGGTATTTTGACATGTGGTTTTATATGGCTGAATAAATATTTTATTATTGCTGTTTATCAGTGTTGTGCTCCGTTGTGGTGTACTTGGGGAGGGGATTTGTTGTTCCCTGCTTATTAGGTAGTTTGGATTCTAATGACCTTAACCTGCCCATTCAGCATTTTGTCTGGGTATAAATAAATGCTTCCAAAATACTGACTAACTGTTTGCAGGATCCCTAATAGTGACTGTTATGGTCTAGCCCAGTGCCTTTGTTGATTCAGTTGCTCAGTTGAGACCTGAGCACGTTTGATGCATCCAACAGCCAATCAGTAGAAATTAAAGTGGCCATACACATTAACGATAATTATGATAACAGTATTGGCAGTATGTGGGGACCAAAACCGGCCAACCACAATGCGCACAAATGACTGTTGTCGGCATTACAGTTGGTAGGGAAAAGCCGGAAAATTTCAGTCGGTCAGTATCGGCCTTTACTTTAAAGGGCATGTCCACCCCCAAGACTACAATTTAACCCACTACTGGCCCCACTATGTAGTGTAGAAAAATCCTTACCTCACATCCCAGCTCCAAATGGTTGTCCAGTAATCCCCCCCTAAAGTCCAAAAAACTGCCCACCAGGAGCTCTGCAGAGTCCATATAGGACTCTGCCTCCTGTCTCTCCTCCGGGAGAATTTTGTCATGCTCAGTACAGACCTCCTCCCCCTCCCTCTCCCTCCCGTTTCTCTCTCCCTCCCCTTAGCACAAAACCCCTTTTCTGTAGTGTAGGGCTCCCTCCCCCAACCCCAAACGCCATATTAGTTTCACACAAAACACCCCACCGCATGTGTGTCGACAGATAACAATATCTGTGGACACAATTCAATAGGGATTGCATATGTATGGTCACCTTTACTGTTAGGAACATTCCAAGGTAGTGTGCATTCTGGGAAGAAGAAGGACCATTACAGAAACTGAAATATCAGCTCACTAATTTTAACAGCAAGGAATAGCAAGGGGTATAAATTCAATTGATTTTTCAAAATGGAAGAGAAAATGTAGAATAACTAGGTATGCATAATATAAACTAACAGGGTTATTCAATAAAAGTTCCTATCGTTTAAAATGGTGCTAATTTTGCCCCAACCAATCAGAGGTTAGCTTTCATATGTTAAATAATATCTGATTGGTTGGGGCAAAATTAGCACCATTTTAAACGATAAGAACTTTTATTGAAGCTCCCTGTTAGAATTTTAAAAATATTGATATTTTCCACTGAACTTTCCCTTTAAAGTCAGAATTTTTTTTTAAACATTTTTACCCTCTTTTGTTGAGGTTTGTTTGGCCATCTCTAGTGAGCTTTCAGTCTGATGCGTATTTGCTATAAACCTTTTTAACTGCTGTTTTATCAACCTGAATTCTTGTGCCATGTCTTTAATTAATACATTAAGTTTAATAAATAATTAACACATTTAGAGTCTGCAATTTCTCTAAACTCCAAGACATAAGTGCAGTATTTTCAGGTACTAAAAATAAAAAGGCCACAATGATATTATTTAATTTCCTCTGTTCACCAAATTCAATAATCGTTATAATTCTTTACATTTCAAAGGACAACTGTGGTCTCAAAACAAGTTAGGGTTAAATGAAAGCCTGCAGTATTTCCTTTACCCTGAGCCAACAATCACATCTCTGGCTGGAGCCTGTGAGAAATTATATTGGAGTGAATGTTCAAACTTCCTGCTTCCAGTAGGTTGTGTGACATCACCTTACCTCTGCCGGCCATTTTACCTGAGGAAAAAATTGACAGTTGAGAAGGGGAGCCTATTAATGCCGGTTGAGGGTGGTCACATGACTACAAGCTGGTCACAAGAAGAGTTCAACCAGGAAGTAATATTGCAGAACCTTTCCAGCAATAACTTCTCACAAATTTTATCTAGAGATGTGATTTAGGTTTTATTTTGGAGGAAGGAAGGTTTTTTATATAATTCTTACTAGTTTGGAAGAATTTGAGACCACAGTTACCCTGTAAGGAGGGTTCCCCCTTGATCCTTAGTTCCACGCATCAGGTACTGTTACAATATGTAGCCATACGCTTTAATGTATAGTACATGATGGAATAAATCCCCCCACTCATTGCAAGGGCTAGTTCACACTACAAAAAATAACGCAATTGGATTAATTTGCGGAACAGATGCATATGAAAAAACAGCTTTCCCCCCTAGGGAGTGCATTATATTGGTGCCACTAGTGAGGTGCGGGCATTGGAGCTGAACTGCAGATGCAAAACTTTAAGGGAAAAACACAACACAAATGCAGTGCGCTTTCCATTGTGTTCGGCACAGAATAGCACTAACACAAATAGAAACTAAAAGAATGAAATGATGGGAACTGGCTAATGAGAATATGAATGTCACAAAGAATTAAAAGGGAACAAAGAAGTGGTTTAACGTGGAGCATCAATGTACAGATGACATTAAGGAAAAAACTGTTCTGAAATGAAATTAATTAAATGAGATGTGTTTATTTTGTTAGAAAAAAAGTCTTATAAAGCAGGGTTTCTTAAAGGGTGAGCCTGGGAACACTGGGGGCCTTCAGAGAGCCAGAGGTCTGCCTTAAAATTTTGGCAGTGAAGATATTTTTACCAGTATAACTTAAATTGTAATATATAATAGTGTTTCAATGTAGTATAACTTTACACTACATTGATTACAATCACATTTTATTACAATATACAATTTAAAGTACATAAAATACGGGTAGTTAAGTCAGATATTAAAGGGCAACTGTGGTCTCAAAACAAGTTAGGGTTCAAGGAAAGCCTGCAGTATTTGGTCACATGGATGAAAACAGGAAGTGTTCAAGCAGGAAGTAACATTGCTGAACATTTCCAGCAATAACTTCTCATCAATTTTATCTAGAGATCTGATTTAGGTATGATGAAAGGCAATCCTTACTAGTTTGGAAGAATTTAAGCCCACAGTTACCCTTTACAGGAATAGAGAAATCCAATAAAAGTTGGGCACACCAGGCTTGATCAAACTTCCATTTATTATGTGACGTTTCGGTGCTCCTGTTTTTGTCTTTACAGGAATAGTTCACTTGAAAAGAAATATTCCTTTAAAGCTCCTTAACCACCCGGTCTACAATGTAGGTATGTATGTATGTATTTTATTTCTTATACAGCGCTACATATTCCATAGTGCTTTTCAATTATTTACTCAATTCACAAATAAATTATTCCTTTAAGAACACAGTAGTGCAGTATGAAAAATTTGCATTGCCGATGTGATATGCTGTTGTAAAAGACTAGTCGTAACATCTAAGCAGATAGCTTGAATTATTGCCATACATTAAACACATGGATTTTCAGAGAGACAGAATTGCTGGCCTCTCTGCAATTTAATATAGTGGTTGCGGCTCTGGGTAAATCGCTGGCCTCTCTGCAATTTAATATGGTGGTTGCGGCTTTGGTTAAGTTGCTGGCCTCTCGGCAATTTAATATAGTGGTTTACCAATAGCATTACCCTTTGCGCAAAAAAAAAGGTGATATTTTAAACTGGATTGCGTCCGCTGCGCGGGTGTCTTTAGCGATACCCACAAAACACATATGCTATTATCGTCCTGTATATGAATAAAGTAAAGAAACCTTATTCACATTTTGAGAAAGTCAGAGTGGTATTTAGCCACATGGATTTAGTTGCTTCCATCCTTGATGGTTTTAATGGCTAATGTAAAAAAAACACGACAGAAGAAAAAAAGATTCTGTCTACTCCAGTAGGTTCTTCCAATATTTATTTGGGCAGAGTCCATTTTACCAGACTGGGTAACAGATATGAATGTGCCAGGGATATTAAACATTAAGCAGACAGACAATAGCAAATGGGAACAAAATTGGGAAGAATTATAATGAATAGTGGAATCCGTTGTAATTAAACCTTAAAGCCTCCTCATAATATCTTGTCTCATGGAAGTAAGATCCAAAAGCTCTTTTAATAATTGAATTTGCTCAGACATTGCTATTTTTACTGGCATAAGATTCTGTTCACAGCCCTCTCTGGACAGAATGAAAAGAAATATTCTAATTCTGTATTACTCTCTTCTCCAAGATCTTTTACTCAACATGGTGGTTACGGAAAATCTTCTTTAAGTCCGGAAACCATATATATGATACATTAACTTGATCTTGAATGATTTTTCTTTTAGTTCTTCATGTCCAGTTAGCATAACTTTTTCAGTCAGACCATTAAAGATATTATAATTTGCCTTTTTATTACTTAAGCTGTTCCTTGGCATTCATAGCGATTATTTAGAATTATATCAAATTATAAGTGAATTGTATGTTCTAAAGGTCCGTACACACATCCGATAGAATGCCCAATGAACAATCCCCAATCGCAAGACACATGACGAATTGCCGTTTCGGTTGATAATTGCATGTGTGTATGCATTCCCTCGGGCGTCGCTTGTTGATCTGCCATGGTTTGTAATAGGGGTTGTGCATCAGGCGTCCAATCGGACGTGTTTACGAGGCTTTACTGTACTTCCATGGGTTTGCTCTAGTTTTCTCTACAATAGGAAAAATAAACTGATAGTGTACATGTAAAAGGGTAGATTTCAGGGTAGAGCCTCATGTAAATGAATATACTAACTGTAAAACACTGCATAAAATTTTCAGCACTGTACACGCTAGTTTTGTTAAGACCAAATATCATTAGACATTTGGTCCAACAATCTTTCTTTAGGAACAGACTGTGTAGCCAATGTTCTAAAGGGATGTAATTTTACCAGGAATCTCAACATCAAACCACAATTTATTTCATTCACTGTTAACATCTTCAAACATGCTGCAAATCAACACAAGCTGTGTCAATGTGCACACTCACACAACATGCAATGTCTGCACACACCAGATAAACTTTTTTTGTACACCCAGCCAGTTAACTGTTAGAAGGAACAGTAATGTTAACTGGTGGTTGATGATGTGGCACACAGTGTTAAAAGTGTGCATATTGGAGAATAGATTTAAATGCTAAGGCTACACTTGTTTTTGGAGTATTTTGTTATATTTATTGGGCAATTTTTTTCCCTGTAAGATTTCCAAACCTGCTTACCTTTACAGAATAGGCTAGAGAGATTGTGACAGCAAGGGGCAGCCCCTCTGGTACAGCCACCACTAGAACAGTGACTCCAATGATGAAGAATTTGACAAAGTATTGCACGTAGACAGGGGTACATTCCGCTAGCCAAACTTTGCCCTCGACAACAAAGGTTTCAATCACAAAGTAGAGCACCAGGATGATAACTGTAATGGCCGACATCACCAGACCTGAGGGAGGATGTTAAGGGTCGGAGGTAAAATAAAAAAACAGGAGCAGAAGGGAAGAACGGGAGAGAATAAGTCAGAAAGGACAAACCAGGTTAGTAAGGAATAGAAAGCTATAGGAGAATGCAACTACATCTTACAGACTATAAAAAGCTAAGCATTAGTGTCCATTTCCATGCAACATATAGAGCAAGGAGTCAGATATTAGGCATTATGAGATCTAAGAGCTAAGTGTTATAATATATATAGGCTGGGATACAGAAGAACAGAAATGGTGAGTAAACCTTTTCTTTGATGTAAAGGTGGGCACAATCTGCTTCAGTGAAACCACAGGAATTACATAATAATTCAAATGGAACATTGAGAGGTCAAGGGTTAATATACATTGCAAATCATATGTTTTGTTCACTATTCAAATCACAATAGTTTATGGTTCACAGTTATTTTGGGACAGAGAGTGCAGATACCCAATCATGCAAATGTATTTAGCAAAGCAATGAATGTTCCTACTATTAAAGGAGAATTAAAGTCTAATACCAGCTTGTGGATTCTCCTTGCAATAAGAAAAATATTACTGTACTTCCTATTAATGTGTTATCAGTGCATCTTACTGCAGCAGGTGATGTTGGCCTAAGTTAAGCCTATTTGGCAGGTGCCAAATATAGATTTGGCCAATCAGAAGGTGTTATGAGTTCAGGAATAAGAGTAGCCCCTTTAATTGCATGACTACCATCTGTAAACCTGGACTTAATTATATGATTTTACTTCCCTTTTAATGAAGCACCTAGAGCAGGATTGGCTACATCTACCAATATGTAATGCTGCTTCACATTGTAGTATAATTAAAACAGCTAAAAAGTCATTATTTACCCTTGCAAGGAAATAAACTCCAGACAATATTTCAATAGTAATAGTTAACAAATTAATTTTCACTACATATTGTTTGGTCTTGCATTTCAAGCATTGTTAAATTGCAAATACCTGCTTTTCCTATTTGTACAGCCAACTTTGTTAGCTTCCCCTGCAAAACCGACTTCTCCTTTTTAGGGATACTGGCTTTCTTCTTTTCCCTTTCTTCCATTTCACCTCCTTCTGCACTCTTCAAAGGCTGCATTTCCATGGCAACTGCCCCATCTTGTTTTTTAGCTAGAAATGTATAAGAGAAGTAAATATGAATTGCCAGGGCACTAATGGAGTTGTTCGCAGGATACATTATAAACTAAAAGCAAATCAAGACAAATGTGAGTCATGTACCATCTGAGTTGCTAGAGCAGCTTAGTAAAACAACAGAGTTAGAGGGAATCAAGGGGATACAGGGGTAAAACATCAATTTAAAGAACTAAACCACATTAGAGGGAAACTACAGGCTATATCACATTTATTACCCAGAAACTGCTGACATCAGATCCCCTGGTTTAGGGGCAGGAAAATCTTTTATCAGCTCATATAATCCAGTAACTTCCTATTATTCCTGCATCATTAGCACAGGGGAAATAGCAGAAATCTCCATGGTTGGACTGGCCCACCAGGATACAGGGAAAACCCCTGGTGGGTTCACAGCCATTTTATACATGAAAACAAAGGAAATTGTTAAAATCTAGATTTGAAATGGCGAGCAGAGAAGGAGAAGGAGCAAGACAGATATGTAAAAGAGTGAAAAGTGAGGAGATAAAAGTTAAGTGGGTCCTTTAATACTTTCTCGTGGCCCCCAACCCTAATAAAAATACTCTCTAGAGATGAATTGAATTTTCTGCTGAACCATAGCAGAATTTGTAAACAGGTTGAAACTGTAAAGGATATAATGATCCTGACCTACTCTAAGCAGCCCCCTCTTCGACTAATGGAAAACCAATGAAAATCAAATGATAAAATATCAAAATAGGTACTCAAAAAAAAAAAAAAAAAGCTTAATGTGTTAATTACAAACTAACAGGGAGATTCAATAAAAGTTCTTATCGTGTAAAATGGTGCTAAGTTTGCCCCAACCAATCAGATGTTAGCTTTCAAATGTTAAATAAGATCTGATTGGTTGGGGCAAACTTAGCACCATTTTAAACGATAAGAACTTTTATTGAATTACCCTGAAAATTTAGAAAAATATAGAATTCTGGCTCAAAAGTTCATGTATTTCTCTTCCACAATCTTCTCTTATAATCTGTCCCTGGATGGCCGTACTCACTGCTTAAAGAGAAAAAAACAATAAAGAATCATTTTAAATTCTTCACTTGCTGTGGTGAAAGATTTTTCTTATGTTTTACTGTTGGATGTTTGTGTTGGGATCACACACAGGGTTCAGTCAGGAAAAGTAAGTTTTAGTATTTTAATTTCCAACTGATACATTGGGGCATATTTATAAAGGAAGGACTAATGCACATTGTTTATCACCAGACTTTGCAATGGTGATTTATAAAAATGGTGATCGTTGCTGCAAATATTACCGCTGCAGTGATATACGGTGGTGATATCAACTTTAAAAAAAAGTTTAATAATTTGTCAAATTAGAGGAATGTCACCAGAATGTCTCCCAATTTCAGAATATGGCTGTAACTGCCAATTAGTTAACATTACAGTGGGGTATCTGTTGTACTCAGTTAGATCAACTGTTTTGACACCTTACCCTGGGCATTTTCGATAACACCCCTTGTATCTACACCTTGCATTCAGAAGGTCCCTAACACCTGGCTGTCATAGGCTAATTGGGACTTTTCAGGGTACTTAATTGCCAACAGATTCTTGTACAAGTCATTCTGAATTGAGAAAGCCAGTCGGATGACTAGCCAAACGTCTTTAAGAACTAAACTTTAAGTCCAGTTGATCTGACTGAATACAACAGATATACCATGACCTGAATGAATGAATATTACAGATATAACATGACCTGAATGAATGAATATTACACATATAACATGACCTGGATCAATGAATATTACAGATATACCATGACCTGAATGAATGAATATTACAGATATAACATGACCTGAATGAATGATATTTACAGATTAACAGACTGATGATTAATTTACAGTTTACCATGACCTGATAATGAAATTACAGATTACATGCATGGATCAATGAATATTACAGATATACCATGACCTGAATGAATGAATATTACAGATATACAATGACCTGGATCAATGAATATTACAGATATACCATGACCTGAATGAATGATATACAGATATACCATGACCTGAATGATGATATTACAGATATAAATGACCTGGATCAATGAATAGTACAGATATAACCATGACCTGAATGAATGAATATTACAGATATACCATGACCTGAATGAATGTATATTACAGATATACCATGACCTGGATGAATGAATATTACAGATTACAGATATACCATGACCTGAATGAATGAATATTACAGGTATACCATGACCTGGATGAATGAATATTACAGATATACCATGACCTCGATGAATGAATATTACAGATATACCATGACCTGGATGAATGAATATTACAGATATACCATGACCTGGATGAATGAGAACCTTCACAAGAATTACACTGGGGTCTTTAGAAGTTAATACAATAGGGGTTAAACACTAACAGGGAGATGCAATATCCCGCGCTAATGAGAATATAAGTGCTAAAATCACGCTAACCTATGTACTAACGTGCTAACAAAGGTTTTGTACTGCCTGCACCATGTCGCCTCTTCAATGGTGTCTTTAAAATATGCGCAAAAGGTCGCAACTTACCGCTAGTGTTTTTGCAGTATATTAACAGTCGCAAAGTGGTTAATACATTGTGGAAACGAGTGCACGTAGGTTGCAATAGCGAAATATATTGCATCTCCCCCAAAGCGGCAATTTTGCACATAAACTTAGCAAAAAAAAAAGAAAAGGAAAAGAAATTTTGCTATTGCTTTTTCTATTCATTACTGTGTGTTTTTCTTTGGCAACCCAACCCCCCCACCCCACAAGCTTGTCATTGTGGAAACATTGCATGCAAAATGTCCAAAGAGTGAACATACATTAAAGTAGAAGTGAAGTAAAGAGAAGGCTGCAATTTCACACCTTGGCCAATTCCTTCCTATGTCTTTCAGAGATACGGTAATGCTCGCTAAAAGAAATGGGATGTGCCAAGCTCTGTTAAATGTCCCATTGTTTCTGGTTTACCAGGGAAGAGAGTTGTACAGTTTTCCAAAAAGCAATACATGTACAAAACATCTCTACCTCAAGCTGTTCATCAATGTGCAGTATTCGTTATTTTGTTGCTACTATATATATATTTCTATTTACATTGCAGGAATTAGAACAGTTATTAAAGGAGAACTATATCGCATATAAAGTTTAAAACAAAGTAAAGAATTCTAAAAAATGGAAGAAAAAAATTCTACAGATTTTATAGATAAAATCTAATCTTTGGTAAAAATCACATCAACAACATCCCCCCAAAAGGATAGTTTTAAACTTTTATTGAAAAGTCAAAAAAGCTGAAATAAAATAAGTGGAATAAAGCTAGCAATCTGCATTAAGTCTGTCATAACGAAATCCATTTTTGTTTAAAGTGCACAACTATAAATTTCAGTCCGGGAGATGTTGAACTAAATTGTATTTATAGTAACAGCTGACAGTGCACCTCTACGTACTCAGCAGGAGCTAAACTACTGATCTAACAAACTTCAGCACTGGCTGGTGACATAACCTGCATCTAAGTGAATTGTGATTTATACTGGTCATACAATAGCAAACTCCAAACATAATGTACAGCTGTTTGGACTAATCATTTACTGATCAACAGTCAAAACAAAAAAATTGGCCAGGGGATTAAAGTGTCAATTGGATGTTATTGATATATAATCTAGCTAGTGTATTCCACCAGCAGATCAGTTCATTGAAGAGTTGGAAAGATATGGTATATAGGTATTGGTTGTATACCGGGCCTTAATGCTGGCATACATAGGCCAAAGATTTATACTGTTTTGATCAATACGTTTGAATTTACCACCCATGTGTGGCATGCATTCAATTAGACCGCCCAGCAAAATTGTTGGTTAGACCAGTCAGAAAATGTTATTGCTGTACATTTTTTTTACTGTTTACTTAGAGATGCCCAACATGTGATCTTTAAGTCCAGCATTCCCTTGCAGTCTCTTTGTTGCTGGGACACAGATAGGGAGAATAGACCAACAAACAGTAGCAGAGGCACACTAATTTAATGAAAATTTGTGCTGACAACACCTAACATTTCCTGGTCCCTTCCCCTTCCTTAAGTGGAATAATTAATTTGTATTGGATTAATGAGATCTCTTGTTGTGGCCCAGTAGCATGATATGCGCCCTATAATATGCTCAGTATGCCTACGATATACATTTGGCTGGTGCACATAAACAACAAAAATGTATTTTCTTGGGAAATAATGATGGTCATTCCTTGAGAATTAAAAGATAATTGCAGCAACTATTGTTATTAATAATGGCTTTCTAGCTGATATTTCTATATGTGTCTTTAATGCCAAACCAATGATATCTGAAAACCCAATCAGGAATTTAGAATGTTAAATACATGTTGACCATTCCAACGCTAACATTAGTTTTGTAACCTGGACAACCCACAGTTCCCAGTCTTTAAATGGAGTTTAAATGCAGAGACTGTAGTTTGTACATGAACATTTAGATATTTCTCACCCCCATCCGTACTCTACTCCTATAATGCTTTATTACAGTAATTGTAAAAACTGGCAATCAAAAAATGTGCATATTTTCAACTGCGGGTATCCATTTTAAAGGTACCAGTCTGTCCTATGGTGGCCGTATTGTTGTCATACAATTACACTGCTTGGGTGGTGGTAGTTATTTGACCATAAGTCCTCAATCAAAACAACACACCTGAGGTGTGCAAATGCACCTGAACAAAAGAAGGCCTGTCATGCCTTATTGCTGTAACAGTACGAGAACTGCAGTGACTTATTCCCAGGTTACAAGTGGGCAGCGATGAATGATATTCTTGATTGGCAGAGGGACCCCCACGCTGTGACCATTCCACTGTTCAGTAATAAACAAGAGGAGGGGAGAGCAGAATTCCCCTTCGATCCTCAATTTTTCATTTCCAAAGGATCAATAATTAGAAGACTAATACTATTCCCAATAGAATAAACATATTGTGTTGCCTTTTCTTGTGCCCGTGTTAACCCTTAGTTGTACTTTGTGCAACCAGGACAAGTTGGTGTCCTGCGTTTTCTGTGCTACACTGTGTTATTTATCCTTGTAATAAAACAAATAGAAAAAAGTGTTCTGCGCCTTCGACTCTTCCAAATATAAAAAAAGACTTTATAGGTTCAGTTTAAAAATCAGCATATAGAGCCATCACAGCTGACGCGTTTCGGGCATGCGCCCTTCATCACAGGCATAAGCAAGAGCAGTATTCAGACCCAAATTTATGGTCAAAATTTTCCCTGTCCACTTTAGTTTTAAGGTAACAGAGCACACTAAAATAGTCAATGTAACTACAGCACCCCTACTGGTGCAAAAATATATATACAAGTTAAAACATATATATGTATATAAATGAATAAATACATACTGAAAGATCCTTATAACCTAAAAGAAAAGGGAAACATCCCATCTTGCATTGAGTCCCTTTGGGACCCTCGTATCCAGATGGAATATCCAGTAAATTTCCCTGGTTTCCAATAGTCTGATCCAGTCCCCTCCTCTGCGGGGCATAGTAACTTTTTCAATGACCTTAACACCTAGGTCTGTAATATTGCCCTGACAAGAGCTGAAATGTCTCCCCAGAGGAGTGGCTGGATCAGAAGATTGTATGGCCCTTATGTGTTCACCAATATGACTACGTAAGGTCCTTCTCGTTTGACCGACATATTGTACATGACATTTTTTGCATTCAAGCAAATAAATCACCTTTTTAGTACCACAGTTAGCAAAACATTTATTTACATAAGTTTTACCTGTAGATGTAGATGAAAATCCAGAACCTGTCTCGATAACCTGACAGGTCCTGCACCTACCAACACCACATCTATACGTCCCAGGACGTATCCTTGTACCCATTAAGTAAATTGTCTTTGCAAAACTAATTTCAATTTCACTGTTTTGCCATATTAATTCTAATCTGTTTTATTTGTCATTCCCCACTGAGGATGGTCTGCAGATAATCTACTAGCAGGGAGGGAGCCTTGTCTGCTACTTGTACTTGTAGTTTGTCAAAGTTAAAAATGCTTAGTTGTCTGCAAGACATTTTAGTTATTTTATGTACCCTGCTTATAAATAAAATATATATTTATTTTTGATACATGATATTTCTACCGTTTTTGCTAATTAAAGGGTATCTCCACTGAGGAAAAAACATTTTTTTTGGGGGGGGGGGGTTTATTTCAGTACACCATTCCCCATCCCTCCCCTACTTTTTTTTTCCAGAAGTTTCCCTTCGTTTGTTTGCAGCAGCATGGGAAAGTTGTGCTAGCTCCTGGGGTCATGTCTTCCCCTGTGCTGGGAGTGCTGTCACTCAATGTGCATCATCATGGTAGCAGACACTGCAGTAAGAAATCCTTTCCTCCCTGACTCTCTAAATTCGTTTTTACAGCTGATCATGCAGAGAGAGACAGGGGAGGAAAAGTTAAAACCCTCTTCCCACAATACTGTAACAAAGGTAGGGGGACTTGTGTTGTTTTTAATAAAGATAAATGTGTGTGTGTAGAATCGACCAACCAGTCGAATCCCACAGACAGCAGTCCCGACTGATCCTCACACGTTCTGCACATGCACTAAAAGAAATACGCATGTCGGCCAATTCCCAGGCAGGCAGTCACTGAAAGTGGGCGGACCTGCACCATCCACAAACTCATTGGATTTCTTCTAAACTACTGCTCAAAGACACAGGATACTGCAGGTACATTCCCACCTTACACATATCTATCCTTACAACCCAAGTGACTTTTATCAGTGGAGATACCCTTTAACTCAGGAGGATCAAAAAGACTTCTATACTTCTCTTGAGATTATTGGTATATGTTTATTTGGTATAACTAGAGAAGTATTTATTTTTGTAAACACAAACCCTTTTTCTTAACCCCTATATTGTTCTTGAGATACTAAAACTCCGTATGCACATTGAATTTCGATTGGCCGAGACACTTGAGCATGTTTACATAGCTTAACATTGTATTGGGTATTTTACAAAGGCTGGAATATATATGATGCCTTGGGTTAAACTATTACTGCCATTTCAGACCAGTACTCTTCTACATCAATTTTAAATAGATCGTTTCTATCAGGAACAACATGGCTGATGACTTTTCGGTTTAATTTAGATGTAATGACACCAAAATTAAACAACAGAACACAGCAAATTAACTTTCACCAACCATTTCCTCTGTTTTTTAATTGAGACCACAAATCTTTATCCATCTATAAATAACAACTTTTTGTAGATAATTGTAAAACATAGTGTACAAAATAAAAAGGTGAATACTGTGCCTTTAATGTACAGAAACGTATCTGATTGTGCTGTGCTCAACTTATGCCATTTACTTGCCCGATGTTCCACCGTTTTGATGTTCTGCCAATGGTAATGTTAGGCCATGAAAGGGGTGTTTTACCTTGTTATGTTCCAGGTTGGTTAATGCTTTGAGACTGATGGTGGCCATAGACATGGTGATTGCCTGATATCGGGTGGTTATCGCCTCATGTATGGTGCCCGCCAATGAAATCAGATGGGCAAAGTTTTCAGCCATTTGATATTATCGATCCATTTATGGCCACCATAAGGCAAAACCGAACACATAAATACCCTTTTAACACTATGTCCTACTGCATATATTGGTTTATAATCTTTAATCATTTCCAGTTAAATTCAGCAGGAACGTTACAATAGGATATGTAATGAGTCTTCAGACCAACCAAACATTCTTAACTTGAACAATACAAATAAGTATTTTCTCTCTTTGATACAATATGAGGCAACCTGTGAGTGAAGTTCACATTACCTTTATTCTGATTAGCCTCCACTCCCCCATCTTGCTGCTTTCCTACAGTTGGGGAGAAAGGGACGACAAACACAACACATGAACACAAACAGGACACAGCAATTGATTACACAGGCACATATACAAAACAGAGAGCTGAACTGTGTATAACAGCCAAACACTGACGGAGAATTGGTGGCCGAGTTAAAAGGTAGGGTCGGGGTTGTGGTAGGAATGGGTATTGACGATTCCCAGAACAGGTCTTAAAAGTCATATTCTTCAGTAACTTCAGTCCCTCCGATCTTAGCTGTAACTTTACTCCCTCCGAACTTAGCTGTAACTTCATTCCCTCCGAACTTACTGTAACTTCATTCCCTCCGAACTTAGCTGTAACTTCACTCCCTCCGAACTTACTGTAACTTTACTCCCTCCGAATTTAGCTGTAACTTCATTCCCTCCGAACTTACTGTAACTTCATTCCCTGCGAACTTAGCTGTAACTTCACTCCCTCCGAACTTCGCTGTATAACTTACTCCCCCGAATTTAGCTGTAACTTCAACTTCACTCCTCCGATCTTAGCTGTAACTTTACTCCCTCCGAACTTCGCTGTAACTTCACTCCCTCCGAACTTAGCTGTAACTTCACTCCCTCCGATCTTAGCTGTAACTTTACTCCCTCCGATCTTAGCTGTAACTTCAATCCCTCCGAACTTAGCTGTAACTTTACTCCCTCCGATCTTAGCTGTAACTTTACTCCCTCCGAACTTCGCTGTAACTTTACTCCCTCCGATCTTAGCTGTAACTTTACTCCCTCCGATCTTAGCTGTAACTTTACTCCCTCCGCTTAGCGTTAACTTCACTACCTCGATAACTGTGTACTTCAACTCCCTCCGAATCAGCTGTAACTTTACTCCTCCGATGTAGCTGTAACTTTACTCCCTCATCTTAGCTGTAACTTCAATCCTCGAAACTAGCTGTAACTTTACTCCCTCCGATCTTAGCTGTAACTTACTCCCTCCGATCTTAGCTGTAACTTCAATCCCTCCGAACTTAGCTGTAACTTTACTCCCTCCGAACTTAGCTGTAACTTTACTCCCTCCGATCTTAGCTGTAACTTTACTCCCTCCGATCTTAGCTGTAACTTCAATCCCTCCGAACTTAGCTGTAACTTTACTCCCTCCGATCTTAGCTGTAACTTTACTCCCTCCGATCTTAGCTGTAACTTTACTCCCTCTGAACTTAGCTGTAACTTCAATCCCTCCTAACTTAGCTGTAACTTTAGACCCTGCGAATTTAGCTGTAACTTCAATCCCTCTGAACTTAGCTGTAACTTTAGAACCTGCAAACTCAATTGTAGCTTCTGTCCCTCCGAACTTAACTGTAACTTCATACCCTGCAAACTTAGCTATAACTTCAGTCCCTCCGAACTTAGCTGTAACTTCAGTACCTGTGAACGTAGCTGTAACTTCAGACCCAGCAAACTTGGCTGTAACTTCAGACCCTACTAACTAAGGTGTAGTTTCAGACCCTCCGAATTTAGCTGAAACTTCAGTCCCTGCGAACTTGGCTGTAGCATCAGACCCTGCAAACTTGGTTGTAACTTCAGACCCTGCAAACTTGGCTGTAACTTCAGACCCTGTGAACTGTAAATAAAATGAGGCAGGGGAGGACTGGGATCTTTTGGCCTGGGGGGCAAATACAACCATGTGACCCTTTCACAGTAGATTGCATTTTTCACCAGACCCACTTTGCTAAGGTCACACACTTTTTTAAGATACGCCCATTTTTAAGACCACTATTCACATTTTACATTGTTGCAAGTGTAGAACAATCTTTCCCCTTACAAGTACCCAAGGTGAGGACCTAAATCGCTAAGTCCTCACCCCTGGGTACCGTACACTTTCTAAGTCAAATTTTACTTACCCAAATTTTCCTTTGTTCCTAATGAACTGGAGGGCTGGCAAACACTGAATAATAAATAAGAGGGCTGACAAACACTGGCTAACGAAACTAACCATCTGAAGGACTGAAAACAATGGCTAATGAACTGGAGGGCTGACAACACTGGCTAATGAACTGAAGGGTTGATGACACTGGCTAAAGAACTGGGGGATAACTAAAACTGCTAATGAACTGGAGGGCTGACTGGCAAATGATCTGAAGGAGGAGTTTCCTGTTCCTTGCCCATGATAGAGTTAGAGGTGTGTGCTTTCCCTTTCAAGCACGTAACTTATTAATAACTTCTGTGGCAGCCCAAATTTTTCATTAGAGACCAGCCTGGGGGACATTTGCCCCTCAGCCTACTGGGCCAGTCCTCCCCTGAAATGAGGTTACAATTTAACCTGACTTTAGAAATATTTTAAGTCTATTAAAGTAGAATTGACCCCTGTGTAAAACGTACCATTTATGTAGCCAGTAGGTAGTAATGCATTAGCAGCGGTGATATGTTGTGTATTGACCGCAGGTTTGGCAGCTATGAAAGACAGTTTGTATAAGGGATAGTAGGTTGCACAATAGTAGAAGGGGAAAGGAGGAGGGTTGTGAATTTAGGGATAAAAATGATGACGTGCAGGTTAAGGAAAGGGGGAAAAAGAGGAAGAATCAGAAAACACGGCAATGAAATGAGTCAGACTAATAGACAGTCTGCCTGTCTGTATGTGACCAACAATATGATCAAATCAATGCAGGATTTTCTTAAAGAGCAAATTTCACCCCTCAAGTCAAAAATTGTAAAAATATCCCACCAACCCCCAAAACTGCAATAGGTAGAAAGCTCAGTGATGTAAGTCTAACCTGGAATCCTGCCTGATGTCCTTTAACCACTCTTTATGCTTCCTGGTTTTTCCAGTTAGCAGCTGTCAGTCATGGATATGAGAGCTGACATCCCAGCCAATGACTGAATGCTATTCTGCCAGCTTTCAAACTATTGTAGGTTTAGGGTTGGGGGGTGATTTATCTATATATCATTTTAATTTAAGGGGAGAACATGCCATTTAAGTTGTATTACAGGGTCTCTAACAATGACCAGTAAAAGGGCATTGTTTGCATATTGGGATTACAGAAGTATCTGGGGGCGAAATGTTGAAGACCATAGATTATTTGTGATATAATTTAAGAATAATCAGTGTGCACGTGTGACATTAGATTCAATTGCTAGTAGATTCCACATCTTCACACAATTATCTTTTATATGGTTGCCGATTTCAGTGGTTAAGCAACTTTTAAAAACAAATACAGGAAGATTCAATATAGGAAAAAATTATATCATAAATCAGAATGAAAATTTAATGATCAATTAAGTTGATTCCCCATGTAATAAGGACCTGAATTGTTGTATTTTTTTATTTTTTAAACAAATACATTAAAGGAACAGTATACTGAAAAAACTACTTCCTCATCTTAATCTATAAGTAAATACTTGTAAGCATTCCAACAGTAAAAAAATCTGTCACCATTCCAGCAACAACAAAACTGCTCACAATGACAACAAGGCACTTGATTGACAGCTGATATTTAAGATGATTTAGATTGGAAAGCTAAAGAAATAGAGGGCAACCAACAAAAAAAATGGTACAATGGTGGATGAGAAGAATTATAGTTTCCAGTAATGTTCAATTAAAAAAACTTTTCAGTGTAGATGCCCTTTAAAACCATAACAACCATTGTAGCTCCCTTTTTATATATTAACCATGGACCTATTAAACAGGAAATCACATGAATGATAATTAGACTCTTCTTGTCCTTTAAACTGCTTTTTTATTTATTTTTTTAAAAAAGGACAATATAAAAAAATATATATGATACCACATATTAACAGAATAAATAGACAGGGTCCCAATCCCTATAACTACCAATACACCTGTAGGATATACTGTAAATAGCGCAGCACAACCAATCATAGAAACATGTACCGTAGCTGGATGTTTAAAGTTTATTGACATTGAATAAATGAACAAAGATTAATTTTACTACCATAGGTCTCTGGGTTTTGGGGGGTCCTGCCTAACATATACATTCCCTTTTAATTTGCAGTAACCAATTAGATGTCTTGCTTTTTATTTATTTTTATTATGGATCCTGTTTATTCCATATTTAGTAATTATTTTTACAATGGTCTAAAATCTGCCACATTATTTCAGTGATCTAAACCATAGGCTATCGAAAGAAAGGCAACTCTTTCTTGTTGCTTTGATTGCGATCTTAAGTCTTACCAGGCATGTCTTTTGCAAACCATTATGTGACCTCCAGATAGGTTGTCATGAATATCTCATGTTTCCATTTCCATAGATAACTGGGAAAATCAAATACTTAGCAATGCAACGTCGCTGTACAATGCACAAATGACAAATTGAGGCCTACTTGACTTGAACATATACTAAGAAGGTTGTTGCAAAATTCATGTTTTATAAGCAGATTTAGGCAGAGGCCACACTTGACCAGATGGTAACACACATGAAATTGGAACTAAATGGCCATTCCCAGACATGATCTCACCATGTGAATCAGTTAGTTTAATCTGAGCCAATGTCTGAAAATATCCGAAGGAGCAACATACAAATGTGGTGCAAGGAAATAGACCTGCACCCTGACTTTGCATTAATAATGCCTGTTTCCCTGTGTGACTTCCTGAGGGATAGCATAGGCAGCCCAATGTTGTTTTAAGGTTATTGTTGGAACACATGTTGGAAGGGAAAAAAAAGTCAGGATGATTGTTGAATGTAACCTTTATGCGTATGCTTCTAACATTTGGTATTTTAAACCAGGCTAAACTTCTTTACCACCACCAGTGGATCATTACCTCTACCATGCAAAACAAAGAGACATGGGATGAAATATTTCATTGACTGGATTCCAAACCCAATGTTCTCTGGAGAGCCACAGGCACAATAGATAAATGGGGAGAACAATACTCCCACACTGTAGATGTGCACCAGTGAAAAAACACATGAACATGATCACAGTACCCTTTTTAACAGACCTGCCCCTTCTAGACTGAAAAGAGGCAAAAGCCTTGTAAGAAAAAACAACTAATTATTATTTTTGGGTGAGTGTGTTTACCTTTCTTGTCTTTCTTTTCCTCCTCCTCTCCACCAGCTCCTAGCAAGGTGAATATGATTCCGGTTTGTGAATTGACGCCAACTGCTGTCACAACCATCCTTCCAGAACCTTCCATGACATGGGTACCTGCCAAACACACAGAGAGAACCTCCGTTAGCCTGTGTGGTAGTTTGGATGGGTGCCTACGGTGTGTTAAGGGGTGCCAAAAAATCTCTTCATATTGTCGTCTCCTTTACTTTTCACCATGGTTTCTGGGCCTGTTTTTAGATCCACTCAGCAGGACCAACCTACAGGATACACTCTAACGGGAACAATGCATAAGTAATTCTGACAAGCCTTGCTGTGTTTATGTTCTGAAATTTACACTGGTTAAGAAGGAGGAACAAACAGATCTGCATAACATTACTTTATTTTTCTATGGATTAAGCTTTATATAAAACATGAAAAAACACAGTAGGAGTAGAGTAAAATGTTATACTTGAATGCCATGCTATTTCTTTTTTTGCTATCAGCTAATACTAAGGGTTTTGATAAATCATTTAAATATTGATTAAATCCTGTTACATTCTGTTTTTACCCTGGTCTGCATAGCCAGCTTAAAGGGTATCTCCACTCATAATTTCAAGGTTTAGGCATCCAGTTCTATTGAAGAACGGGAGGTAAAGGAGCTGTGCCTTACCTTCCGTTCTTTCTAGTAATGTGTTTTGTATATCATGGGATCTCAGCCAGGTAAGCAACAAGCACAAAAATGACTGCATTTCCCCTTTAGTGTGTAGGGTAATCAAAATAATAGAAGAGAAAAGTTGATAGGAACAAACCACGTTTAAATTTATTATAATCTATGGACAGAGGTTTCTTCTATTTGTGTCACAAAACAATTTAAGTGACTCTGATGCTTGTGAAGGTTCTCATTCATCCAGGTCATTGTATATCTGTTGTATTCAATTAGATCAACTGGACTTGAAATGTAGTTCTTGAAGACGTTTCGCTTTGCCTTTTTATACTTAGCTTTCCTGGCATTCATAGATTATTTAGAATTATATCAGATTATAAGTGACATTGTATGTTCTAGAGGTCAGTACACACATCCGATAGACTGCCCAATGAACAATCCCCAATACGCAAAGAACATGAGAAATTCCGTTTCGGTTGATAACTTGCATGGTGTAGCGTTCCTCGGGCGTATTGTTGATCTGCCAGGTTGTAATAGGGGTGTGCATCAGGCGTCAATCGGACGTGTTTACGATGGCTTTACTGTACTTCCAGGGGTTTGGCTCTTAGTTGCTCTACAATAGGAAAAAAATAAACTGATAGTGTACATGTAAAAGGGTTAGAGTCAGGCGGGGGGGGGTGGGGGCTAGAGCCTCATGTAATGAATATTACTAACTGTAAAAACACTGACCATAAAATTTTCAGCACTGTACACGCTTAGTTTTGTTAAGACCAAATATCATTGACATTTGGTCAAACATCTTTATTTAGGAAACAGACTGTGTAGCCAAGTCTAAAGGGATGTAATTTTACCAGGAATATCAACATCAAACCACAATTTATTTTCATTCACTGTTAACATCTTCAACATGCTGCAAATCAAACAAGCTGGGTCAATGTGCACATCACACAACATGCAATGTCTGCACCACCAGATTAAAATTTTTTTGTAACCCAGCCAGGTAACTGTTAGAAGGAACAGGTAATGTTAACTGGTGGTTGATGATGTGCACACAGTGTTAAAAGTGTGCAATTGGAGAAATAGATTTAAATGCTAAGGCTACACTTGTTTTTGGAGTATTTTGTTAATTTATTGGGCAATTTGTTTTACTGTAAGATTTCGCAAACCTGGCTTACCCTTTACAGAATAGGCTAGAGGATTGTGACAGCAAGTGGCAGCCCCTCGGTACAGCACCACTGAACAGTGACTCCAATAGATGAGATTTGACAAAGTCTTGCACGTAGACAGGGGTACATTCCGTAGCCAAACATTTGCCCTCGACAAAAAAGGTTTCAATCACAAAGTAGAGCACCAGGATGAAACTGTAATGGCGAAATCACCAGAACCTGAGGGCGATGTTAGGGGCAGGAGGGAAAATAAAAAAAAGGAGCAGAAGGGAAGAACGGGACGAGGAATAAGTTCAGAAAGGACAAACCATGGGTTAGTAAGGAATAGAACTATAGGAGAATGCAACTACATTTACAGACTCTCAAAAAGCTAAGCATTAGTGTCTTTCCATGAACCTATAGAGCAAGGAGTCAGGATTATTAGGCATTATGGAGATCTAAGAGCTAAGTGTTAATAATATATATAGGCGGGATACAGACGAACAGAAATGGTGGGTAACCTTTTTCTTTGATGTAAGGTGGGCACCATCTGTTCAGGGAAAACAAAGGAAGGACCTAATAATTCAAAGGGAACATTAGAGGCAAGGGTTTAATATACCATTGCAAATCATAGGTTTTGTTCACTATTCAAAATTCACAATAGGTATGGTTCACAGTTATTTTGGGACAGAGAGTGCCGATACACAATCTGCAATGTATTTAGCAATGCAATGAATGATCCTACTATCTAAAGGAGAAGTAAAGTCTAAACCAGCTTGTGGATTCTCTTGCAATAAGAAAAAATTACTGATACTTTCCTAAGTAATGTGTTATCAGTGCATCTACGCAGAGGTGATTGGCCTCAGTTAAGCTATTTGGGCAGGTTTGCCAAATATAGATTTGGCCAATCAGAAGGTGTTATGAGTCAGGAATAAGAGTAGCCCCTTTAAGTTGCATGACTACCATCTGCTAAACCGGACTTGTAATTATATATTTTACTACCTTTTAATGAAGCACCTAGAGCAGGAGGCTACATCACCCATATGCATGCGCTTTCAATTGTAGTATAATTAAAACAGCTAAAAAGTCATTATTTACCCTTGCAAGGAAATAAAACTCCAGAAAATATTTCAATAGTAATAGTTAACAAATGAATTTTCAATGTCATATTGTTTGAGTCTTGCATTTCAAGCATTGTTAAATTGCAAATTACTGCTTTTCCTTTGTACAGCCAACTTTGTTAGCTTTCCCTGCAAACCGACTTCTCCTTTTTAGGGATACTGGCTTTCTTCTTTTCCCTTTCTGCCATTTACCTCTTTCTCACCTCTTGAAAGGCTGCATTTCCATGGCACTGCACCATCTTGTTTTTTAGCTAGAAATGTATAAGAGAAGTAAATAGAATTGCCAGGGCACTAATGGAGTTGGTTCGCAGGATACATTATAAACTAAAAGCAAAATCAAGACAAATGTGAGTCATGTACCATCCTGAGTTGCTGAGCAGCTTAGTAAACACAGAGTTAGAGGGAATCAAGGGGATACAGGGGTAAAACATCAATTTAAAGAAACTAAACCACATTAGAGGGAAACTTACAGGCTTATATCACATTTATTACCAGAAAACTGCTGACATCAATCCCATGGTTTAGGGGCAGAAAATATTTATCAAGCTCATATAACCAGTAACTTCTATTATTCTGCATCATTAGCCACAGGGGTGAAAAATAGCGAAATCCCATGGTTGGAACTGGCCCCCAGGATACAGGGAAAACAACCCCTGGTGGGTTCACACGCCAATGTTTATACATGGAAAAACAAAGGATGTTAAAATCTAGATTAGAAAGGCGAAGCAGGAGAAGGAGAAGGAGCAAGACAGATATGTAACAAGAGTTGAAAAGTGAGGAAGATAAAAGTAAGTGGCCTTAAACCTTTCTCGTGGCCCCCAACCATAATAAAAAATACTTCTCTAGAGATGAAGTGAATTTCTGCTGAAACCATAGCAGAATTTGTAAACAGGTTGAAAACTGTAAGGATATAATGATCCTGACCTAATCCTAGCGCCCCCTCTTGACTAATGGAAAACCAATGAAAATCAAATGATAAAATATCCAAAATAGGTACTAAAAAAAAAAAAAAAAGCTTAATTGTTAAGTACAAACTACAGGAGATGTAAAAGTTTCTTTCGTGAAAAATGGGGCTAAGTTTGCCCCAACCAATCAGGAGGGTTAGCTTTCAAATTGTTAAATAAGATCTGATGGTGGGGCAAACTTAGCACCATTTTAAACGAATAAGAACTTTATGAATGAACCTGAAAATTTAGAAAAATATAGAATCTGGCTCCAAAAGTTCATGTATTTCGACTTCCACAATCTTCTATTATAATCTGTCCCTGGATGGCCGTACTCATGCTTAAGCGAAAAAAACAATAAAGAATCATTTTAAAATTCTTCACTTGTGTGTGAAAGATTTTCTAGGTTTTACTGTTGGTGTTTGGGTTGGTGATCCACAACAGGGTTCATCAGAAAAGTAAGTTGTAGATTTAATTTCAAAGGAGACATTGGGGCATATTTTAAAGGAAGGATTAATGCACATTGTTTATCCACCAGGGACTTGCAATGGTGATTTATAAAAATGGTGATCGTTGCTCAAAATTACAGCTGCATAATATACGGTGGTGATAGCACTTAAAAAAAAGTTTAATATTTGTCAAATTAGAGAATGGTCACCAGAATGGCTCCCAATTTAAGAATGAGGCGTAACTGCTATAATTAGTTAACATTACAGTGTGGTATCTGTTGTATTCAGTTAGATCAACTGTTGACACCTTACCCTGGGCATTTTCGATAACCCGCCTTGTATCTTAACCTTGCATGTTCAGAAGGTCGACCTAACACCTGGCTGTCATAGCTAATTGGGACTTTTCAGGGTACTTAATGACAAAGATTCTTGTAAAGTCAGTTGATTGAGAAAGCCAGTCGGATGACTAGCCAAACGTCTTAAGAACTAAACTAAGCCAGTGATCTGACTGAAATACAACAGATATACCATGGACCTGAATGATGAATCTTACAATTAACATGACCTGATGAATGAATATTAAACATATAACATGACCTGATCAATGAAATATTACAGATATAACCATGGACCTGAATGAATGAAGATTACGATATAACAGACCTGAATGAATGAATATAACAAGGATATAACATGGACCTGGATCAATGAAATATTACGATTTACAATGAACATGATGAATGAAATTTTACAGATATAACATGACATGATCAATGAATATTACAGATTATACATTGACCTGAATGAATGAAATTACGGATATAACATGACATGGATCAATGAATATCAGATATTACCATGACCTGAATTGAATGAATATTACATGATATACCATGACCTGAATGCTGAATATTACAGATATAAAATACTGGATCAATGAATATTCCAGATATATACCATGACTGAATGAATGAATATGCACAGATAACATGACCTGATTGAATGTATCATTACAGAATACCATGACCTGGATGATGAATTAGTTAATGATTACAGATATATATACCATGACCGAATGAATGAATATTACAGATACCCTGAGGCCTGGGATGAATGAATATTACAGTTATACCCTGACCTCGATGAATGAATATTAAGATATACCATGACCTAGAATGAATGAATATTACAGAATCCCATGACAATGGATGAATGAGAACCTTCACAAGATTACACTGGGGCTTAGCAGGTTAATACAATAGGGGTAAACACTAACAGGGAGAGCAATATCCCGCGCTAATGAGAATATAAGTGCTAAAATCACGCTAACCTAGTACACGTGCTAACAAAGGTTTTGTACTGCCTGCACCATGTCCGCCTCTTCAATGGGTCTTTAAAATATGCGCAAAAGGTCGCAACTTACGCTAGTGTTTTTGCAGTATAGTAACAGCGCAAAGTGTTAATACAATTGTGGAAACGAGTGCAGGAGGTTGACAATAGCGAAATATATGGAAATCTCCACACAAAGCGGCAATTTTGCACAAAACTTAGCAAAAAAAAAAAGTAAAAGGAAAG
This sequence comes from Hymenochirus boettgeri, assembly GCA_019447015.1. Taxonomy (NCBI): domain Eukaryota; kingdom Metazoa; phylum Chordata; class Amphibia; order Anura; family Pipidae; genus Hymenochirus; species Hymenochirus boettgeri. The sequence goes on along the minus strand of CM033476.1, from coordinate 142,251,982 downwards.
AAATTTTGCTTTGGCTTTCTATTATTTACTGTGTGGTATTTCTTTGGCAACCCCACCCCCCACCCCAAAAGCTGTCATTGTGGAAACCATTGCATGCAAAATGTCCAAAGAGTGAACATACATTAAAAGTAGAAGTGAGTAAGAGAAGGCTGCCAATTTTCACACCTTGGCAAAGTTCATTCCTAGGTCTTTCAGAGGGATACGGTAATGCTCGCATAAAAGAAATGGGAGTGCCACGCTCTGTTAATGGTCCCATGGTTTACGGGTTACCCGGGAGAGAGTGGTACAGTTTTCCAAAAAGCACTACAGTACAATAAATCTCTCCTCAAGTGTTCATAATGTGGCAGTATTCGTTATTTTGTGGCTGACTAAATATATATATTTATATTACATTGCAGGACTTAGAACCAGTTATTAAAGGAGAACTATATCGCATATAAAGTTTAAAAACAAGTAAAGAATTCTAAGAAATGGAGAAAACAAACAACAGATTTTATAGATAAATCTAATCTTTGGTAAAATCACATCAACAACAAATCCCCCAAGAAGGATAACGTAATATTAAAAACTTTTTATTGAAAAGAGTCAAGAAAAGAACTGAGAAAAATAGAAAGCTAAGCAATCTGCAATTAAGTCTGTCATAAACGAAAGCCATTTTTGTTTAAAGGTGCAACAACTATAACATAATTCATCGGCGGGGAACATGTGAAACTAAGAGATGTATGGTTAAATAGGAAAGAACGGCAACTGACAGTGCAACCGTCTAGACGTACGTCCAGCGAGAGCATAAACTACTAGATCTCACAAACGTTCAGCACTGGCTGGTGACATAACGCTGGCCTCTAAAGTGAATGTTGGGATTTTAAGTGTAAACTTGGTTCAAATAAAAGACAATAGCAAACGGCCCCAACACTATAAATGTACACGCGGTGTAATTGGACGAATCATGTTGAGGCTGAGCACAACGTCAAGAACGAAAAAAAAATTGCCAGGAGGAGTTAAAAGGGTCAATTTGGATGGTATTGGAATTATATCTGAGCTAGGTAGTTCTCAAACCAGCAAGATCAGTTTCATTGAAAGTTGGAAGATATGGTATATAGGGAATGTGGTTATAACGGGCCTATATGCTGGCATACAATGGCCAAAGAATTTATACGTGTTTTGATCAAATGAACGTTTGAAATGTAATACGCACCCAATGTGGTGGAAAACCATGCGATTCAATTAACCCCCAGCAAAAAATGGTTATTTGGTTAAGACCATCAGAAAACTGTTTATTGCTGTACGGAACTTGATTCTTATTTACTGTTAAACTATAAGAGGGTGCCAATCAAGTGATCGTGTAAGAAAAGTCCACATTCCCATTGGCGGAGGTCTCTTATTGTTGACGGGGAAACACAGATATGGAAAGAATCGAGCCAAACAAGCAGTAGCAGAGGGCCACACTAAGTTTAATGAAAAAGTGGTGCTGACAACCCTAAACATTTCCTGGGGTCCCATATCGCGCCTTCCTGTAAGGGGAATAATTAATAAATTTGTATGGAATGTAAAGAGATTCTCTGTTGTTGGGCCCATAGCATTGAGATATGCGCCCCTATAATAATGAACGTCCAGTCATGCCTACGATATACATTTGGCTTGGGTGCAATACAAACAACAAAATGATATTTTCTTTGGGAAATAATGGATGGGTCATACGGGTCCTCTGAGAATTAAAAGAAATTAGAGGCAGCGCAAATATTGTTTTTAATAATGGGCTTTCTAGCTGATATGTTCGTATAAGTGTCGTTAATGCCAAACCAAATGAAATCTGAGAACCCAATCAGGAAGTTAAGAGAATGTTAAATACACGTTGGACCATATTAAGGTGCCTAACGCTAGAACAATTAGTTTTTGTCAACCTGGACAACCCACCAGGTTCCCCAGTTTCCTATTGAAAATGGAGTTTTAAACGAGAAAGACGGGGTAGGTTTGTACGAGGAACAAAGAGCTTTAAGATAGTTTGCTCAACCACCCAAGATGAACAACATAGGACCTGGGATGCTACTCCCTATAATGGCTTTTATTGACAGTTAATTGTAAAAACTGGCAAATCACCAAAAGTCGATAATTTTCAACGGCGGGTATCCATTGTTAAAAGGTACACCAGTCCATGTCCTATGGTGCGCCTGTATTGTTTGCATCAAGAATCAATGTAGCACGCTTGGGTGGGTGGGGTGTTTTATTGAACCATAAGTCCTGAATCAATCAAAACAACACACCGTAGATGGAATGTGCAACAATGCAGCCTGACAAAATAAGCACTGTCTGCTTAATGCTGTAACACTACGAGAAACTGGAGCAAGTGGACTTGTTAAATCCGGTGTACCAAGTGGGAACGGATGGAATGATATTCTGATTGGCAACGAAGGGTGAGACCCCCGGCGGGACCAATTCCGGACTGTTTCAAGTACAGTAAACAAGAAGAGGGGAATAAAAGCAAAAGGAATTTCCCCTTCATCCTCTAATTTGTTTCATTTCCAAAGGATCAATAATTAGAAGACTAATACTATTCCAAATAGAATAAACATATTGTGTTGCCTTTCTTTGTGCCCCGTGTAACCCTTAGTTGTATTTTGTGCAACCAGGACAAGTTTGGGTGTCCTGCGTTTTCTGTGCTACACTGTGTTATTTAGCCTTGTAATAAAACAAATAGAAAAAAAGGTATGCCGCCGTCGATACTTCCAATATAAAAAAAAAGACTTTAGGTTCAGTTTAAAAATCAGCATATAGAGCCATAACAGCCGACGCGTTGCGGGCAGCGCGCCCTTCATCAACAGGCATAAGCAAGAGCAGTAATTCAGACCCAAAATTTATGGTCAAAATTTGCCCTGCCCACTGTTAGTTTTAAGTAACAGAGCACAACTAAATAGTCAATGTAACTAAGCGACCCCTACTGTGCAAAAATATAAATACAAGTTAAAACATATATATGTATATAAATGAAAAATACATACTGAAAGAGCCTATAACCTAAAAGAAAAGGGAAACATCCCATCTTGCATTGAGGTCCCTTTGGGACCCTCGTATCCAGAGGAATATCCAGTAAATTTCCCTGGTTCCAATAGTCTGATCCAGTCCCCTCCTCTGCGGGGCATAGGTTATCACTTTTTCAAGGACCTTAACACCTAGGTTCCTGTAATTTGCCCGGACAAGAGCTGAAATGTCTCCCAGAGGAGTGGCTGGATCAGAAGATTGTATGCCTTATGTGTTCCCAATATGACTAGTAAGGTCCTTCTCGTTTGACCGACATATTGTACATGACATTTTGTGATTCAAGCAATTAAATCACCTTTTTAGGACCACAGTTTAGCAAAAACATTTATTTACATAGTTTTACCTGTAGTATGTAGATGAAAGTCCAGAACATGTCTCGATAACCTGAAGGTCCTGCACCTACCAACACCAACATCTATACGTCCCAGGACGATCCTTGTACCCATTAAGTAAAATTGTCTTTTGGCAAAATAATTTCAATTTCACTGTTTGCATCATGTAATTCTAATCTGTTTTACTTGTGTCATTCCCCACTGAGGATGGATGCAGATAATACTAGCAGGGAGGGAGCCTTGTCTGCTACTTGTACTTGTGTTTGTCAAAGTTAAAAATGCTTAGTGTCTGCAAGGACATTTCAGTTATTTATGTACCCGCTTATAAATAAAATAATATAATTTTTGATACATGATATTTTAACCCTTTTTGCTAATTAAAGGTATCTCCATGAGGAAAAAACATTTTTTTTGGGGGGGGGTTTATTTCAGTATACAACCAAAATTCCCCATCCCTCCCTACTTTTTTTTCCATAGTTTACCTTCGGTTGTTTGCAGCGCATGGGAAAGTTGTGCTAGCTCGCTGGGGTCAGTGTCTTCCCCTGTGCTGGGAGTGCTGTCACTCAGTGCATCATCATGTAGCAGACACTGCAGTAAGAAAATCCTTTCCTCCCTGACTCTCTAAATTCGTTTTTTACAGCTGATCATGCAGAGAGAGACAGGGAGGAAAAGTTAAACCCTTTCCCACAATACTGTAAACAAAGGTATGTGGGACTTGTTTTGTTTTTAATAAGATAAATGTGTGTGTGTAGAATCGAACCAACCAGCCGAATCCCACAGACAGCATCCCGACTGATCCTCACCACGTTCTGCACATGCACTAAAAGAAATACGCATGCTGGGCCAATTCCCCGGCAGGCAGTAAGTCGAAAGGGGGCGGACCTGCCCCATCCACAAACTCATTGGATTTCTTCTAAACTACTGCTCAAAAGAACACAGATACTGCAGGATACTATTCCCACCTTACACATAGCTATCCTTACATCCCAAGTGACTTTTTTATCAGGGAGATACCCTTAACTCAGGAGGGATCAAAAAGACTTCTATACTTCTCTTGGATTATTGGTAATGTTGATGGTATAAACTAGAGAAGTATTTATTTTGTAAACACAAACCCTTTTTCTTAACCCCTAATTGTTCTTGAGATACTAAACTCCGTATGCACATTGAATTTCGATTGGCCGAGACACTTGAGCATGTTTACATAGCTTAACATTGTATTGGGGTATTTTTACAAGGCTGGAATATATATTGATGCCTTGGGTTAAACTATTACTGCCATTTCAGACCAGCTACTCTCTACATCAATTTTAAATAGTATCGTTTCTATCAGGAACAACATGGCTGATGACTTTTCGGTGTAATTTAGATGTAATGAACCAAAATAAAACAACAGAACACAGCAAAATTATTAACTTTCACCAACATTTCCTCGTTTTTTTAATTGAGACCAAAATCTTTATCCATCTATAAATAACAACTTTTTGGAGATAATGATAAACATCAGTGTACAAATAAAAAAGAGGGAATACTGTGCCTTTAATGTACAGAACGTATCTGTATTGTGCGGTGCTTCAACTTATGCCATTTACTTGCCCGATGGTTCCACCGTTTTTGATGTTCTGCCAATGGTAATGTTTAGGCCATAAAGGGGTGTTTTACCTGTTATGTTCAGGTTGGTTAATGCTTTGAGGATGATGTTGGCCATAGACATGTGAGGGCATTGATATCGGTGTGGTATCGCCTCATGTATGGTGCCCGCCCAATGAAATCAGATGGGCAAAGTTTTAAGCCATTTGATATTATCGATCAGTTTATGGCCCATAAGCAAAACCGAACAACATAAAATACCCATTCTTTGAACACTATGTCCTCCTCGGCATATATTGGTTTATAATCTTTAATCATTTCCAGTTAAATTCAAGCAGGAACTGACAATAGGAATGTAATGAGGGTCTTCAGACCAACCAACATTCTTAACTTGAACAAACAAATAAGTATTTTCTTCTTTGATACAATATGAGGCAACCTGGAGTGGAAGTTCCATTACTTTATTCTGGATTAGCCTCCACTCCCCCATCGTTGCTGCTTCTACATTGGGAGAAAGGGACGACAACACAACACATGAACAAACAGGACCACAGCAATTGATTACACAGGCCAAATTATACAAAACAAGAAGAGCTGAACTGTGTATAACAGCCAAACAACTGACGGAGAAATTGTGGCCGAGTTAAAAGGTAGGGTCGGGGTGTGTGGTAGGAATGGGTATTGACGATTCCCAGAACAGGTCTTAAAAGTCATATTCTTCAGTAACTTCAGTCCCTCCGATCTTAGCTGTAACTTCATTCCCTCCGAACTTACTGTAATTCATTCCTCCATTGCGAACGTTAGCGATGTAAACTTTCATTCCCTCCGAACTTACTGTAACTTCATTCCCTGCAACTTAGCTGAACTTCATTACCCTCGAACTTACTGTACACTTTCATTCCTCCGAACTTACTGTAACTATCCCTGCGAACTAGCGTAACTTCATCTCCTGACTTACTGAACTTCATTCCCCGAACTGTACGTCATTCCCTCGAACTTGCTGTAACTTCACTCCCTCCGAAACTTCGCTGAACTTTCACTCCCTCCGAAATTAGCTGTAACTTTCATACTCCCTCCGACTAAGCTGTAAACTTCACTCCCTCCGATCTTAAGCTGTAACTTTACTCCCTACCGAACTCGCTCCGAACTGTAACTCCCTCCGAAATTAGCTGTACTTCAATCCTCGCAACTTAGTGTAAACTGTACTCCCCCGATCTTAGCGGTAACTTCAATCCTCCGACTTTAGCTGTACTTTACTCCCTCCGATCTTAGCTGTAACTTTACTCCCTCCGATCTTAGCTGTAACTTCAATCCCTCCGAACTAGCTGTAACTTTACTCCCTCCGATCTTAGCTGTAACTTTACTCCCTCCGATCTTAGCTGTAACTCAATCCCTCCGAACTTAGCTGTAACTATCCCTCCGATCTTAGCTGTAACTTTACTCCCTCCGATCTTAGCTGTAACTTCATTCCCTCCGAACTTACTGTAACTTCATTCCCTCCGAACTTACTGTAACTTCATTCCCTGCGAACTTAGCTGTAACTTCATTCCCTCCGAACTTACTGTAACTTCATTCCGCACCGAACTTACTGTAACTTCAATTACCCTCGAAACTAGCTGTAAACTTCATCCCCCGAACTTACTGCTAACTTTTCTCAACTTACTTAACTGATTCATCCCTGCGAACTTAGCTGTAACTTCACTCCCTCCGAACTTCGCTGTAACTTTACTCCCTCCGAAATTAGCTGTAACTTCAATCCCTCCGAACTTAGCTGTAACTTCACTCCCTCCGATCTTAGCTGTAACTTTACTCCCTCCGAACTTCGCTGTAACTTTACTCCCTCCGAAATTAGCTGTAACTTCAATCCCTCCGAACTTAGCTGTAACTTTACTCCCTCCGATCTTAGCTGTAACTTCAATCCCTCCGAACTTAGCTGTAACTTTACTCCCTCCGATCTTAGCTGTAACTTTACTCCCTCCGATCTTAGCTGTAACTTCAATCCCTCCGAACTTAGCTGTAACTTTACTCCCTCCGATCTTAGCTGTAACTTTACTCCCTCGAATCTTAGCGTAACCTTCAATCCCTCCGAACTTAGCTGTAACTTTACCCCTCCGATCTTAGCTGTAACTTTCTCCCTCGATCTAGCGTAACTTCAATCCCTCCGAACTTAGCTGTAACTTTACTCCCTTCCGATCTTAAGCTGTAACTTACTCCCTCCGATCTTAGCTGTAACTTATCCCCTGAACTTAGCGTAACTTCAATCCCTCCTAACTTAGCTGTAACTTTAGACCCTGCGAATTTAGCTGTAACTTCAATCCCTCTGAACTTAGCTGTAACTTTAGAACCTGCAAACTCAATTGTAGCTTCAGTACCTGTGAACGTAGCTGTAACTTCAGACCCAGCAAACTTGGCTGTAACTCAGACCCTACTAACTAAGGTGTAGTTTCAGACCCTCGAATTTAGCTGAAACTTCAGTCCCTGCGAACTGGCTGTAGCATCAGACCCTGCAAACGTGTTGAACTTCAGACCCTGCAAACTTGGCTGTAACTTCAGACCTGTGAACTGTAAATAAAATGAGGCAGGGGAGGACTGGGATCTTTTGGCCTGGGGGGCAAATACAACCATGTGACCCTTTCACAGTAGATTGCACATTTTCACCAGACCCACTTTGCTAAGGTCACACACTTTTTAAGATACGCCCATTTTTAAGACCACTATTCACATACATTGTTGCAAAGTGTAGAACAATCTTTCCCCTTACAAGTACCCAAGGTGAGGACCTAAATCGCAAGTCCTCACCCCTGGGTACCGTACACTTTCTAAGTCAAAGTTTTGACTTACCCAATTTTCCTTTGTTCCTAATGAACTGGAGGCTGGCAAACACTGAAATAAAATAAGAGGGTGACAAACAACTGGCTAACGGAATACTAACCATCTGAAGGACTGAAAACAATGGCTAATGAACTGGAGGGCTGACAACACTGGTAATGAACTGAAGGGTGATGACAATGGCTAAAACTGGGGGATAACTAAAAAACTGCTAATGAACTGGAGGGCCTGACTGGCAAATGATCTGAAGGAGGAGTTTCCTGTTCCTTGCCCTGATAGAGGTTAGAGGTGTGTGCTTTCCCTTCAAGCACGTAACTTATTAATAACTTCTGTGGCAGCCCAAATTTTTCATTAGAGACCAGCCTGGGGGACATTTGCCCTCAGCCTACTGGGCCAGTCCTCCCTGAAATGAGGTTACAATTTAACCTGAATTTAGAAATATTTAAGTCTATTAAAGTAGAATTGACCCCTGTGTAAAACGTACCATTTATGTAGCCAGTAGTGTAGTAATCATTAGCAGCGGGTGATATGTTGTGTATTGACCGCAGGTTTGGCAGCTAGGAAAGGAGTTTGTATAAGGGATAGTAGGTTGCACAATAGTAGAAGGGGAAAGGAGGAGGGTTGTGAATTTAGGGTAAAAAATGATGACGTGCAGTGGTAAGGAAAGGGGGAAAAAGAGGAAGAATCAGAAAAACACGGAAATGAAATGAGTTCAGACTAATAGACAGTCTGCTGTCTGTATGTGACCAACAATATGATCAAATCAATGCAGGATTTCTTAAAGAGCAAATTTCACCCCTCAAGTCACAAAATTCTAAAAATATCCCACCAACCCCCAAAACTGCAATAGGTAGAAAAGCTCAGGATGTAAGTCTAACCTGGAATCCTGCATGTCCTTTAACCACTCTTTATGCTTCCTGGTTTTTCCAGTTAGCAGCTGTCAGTCATGGATATGAGAGGTGGCATCCAGCCAATGACTGAATGCTATTCTGCCAGCTTTCAAAATTGTAGGTTTAGGGTTGGGGGGTGATTTATTATATATCATTTTAATTTAAGGGGAGAACATGCCATTTAAGTTGTATTACAGGGTCTCTAACAATGACCAGTAAAAGGGCATTGTTTGCATATTGGGATTACAGAAGTATCTGGGGGCGAAATGTTGAAGACCATAGATTATTTGTGATATAATGTTAAGAATAATCAGTGTGCAGTGTGACAATTAGATTCAATTGTAGTAGATTCCACATCTTCACACAATTATCTTTTATATGGTTGCCGATTTCAGTGGTTAAGCAACTTTTAAAAACAAATACAGGAAGATTCAATATAGGAAAAAATTATATCAAAATCAGAATGAAAATTAATGATCAATTAAGTTGATCCCAGTAATAAGGACTGAATTGTTGTATTTTTTTATTTTTAAACAAATACATTAAAGGAACAGTATACTGAAAAAACTACTTCCTCATCTTAATCTATAAGTAAAACTTGTAGCATCCAACAGTAAAAAAATCTGTCACCATTCCAGCAAACAACAAAACTTCTCACAATGAACACAGGCACATTGATTGACAGCTGATATTTAAGATGATTTAGATTGGAAAGCTAAAGAAATAGAGGGCAACCAAACAAAAAATGGTGGATGAGAAGAATTTTAGTTTCCAGTAATGTTCAATTAAAAAAACTTCACGTGTAGATGCCCTTTAAAACCATAACAACCATTGTAGCTCCCTTTTTATATATTAACATGGACCTATAACAGGAAATCACAGAATGATAATTAGACTCTTCTTGTCCTTTAAAAACTGCTTTTTTATTTATTTTTTTTAAAAAAGGACAATAAAAAAATATATATGATACCACATATTAACAGAATAAATAGACAGGGTCCCAATCCTATAACTACCAATACACCTTAGGATATACTGTAAATAGCGCAGCACAACCAATCATAGAAACATGTACCGTAGCTGGATTGTTTAAAGTTATTGACATTGAATAAATGAACAAAGATTAATTTTACTACCATAGGTCTCTGGGTTTTGGGGGGTCCTGCCTAACATATACATTCCCTTTTAATTTGCAGTAACCAATTAGATGTCTGCTTTTTATTTATTTTTTATTAGGATCCTGTTTATTCCATATTTAGTAATTATTTTTACAATGGTCTAAAATCTGCCACATTATTTCAGTGATCTAAACCATAGGCTATCGAAAGAAAGGCAACTCTTTCTTGTTGCTTTGATTGCGATCTTAAGTCTACCAGGCATGTTTGCAAACCATTATGTGACCTCCAGTTAGGTTGTCATGAATATCTCATGTTCCATTTCCATAGATAACTGGGAAAATCAAATACTTAGCAATGCAACGTCGCTGTACAATGCACAAATGACAAATTGAGGCCTACTTGACTTGAACAATATACTAGAAGGTTGTTGCAAAATTCATGTTTATAAGCAGAATTTAGGCAGAGGCCACACTGACCAGATGGTAACACACATGAAATTGGAACTAAATGGCCATTCCCAGACATGATCTCACCATGTGAATCAGTTAGTTTAATCTGAGCCAATGTCTGAAAATATCCGAAGGAGCAACATACAAATGTGGTGCAAGGAAATAGACCTGCACCCTGACTTTGCATTAATAATGCCTGTTTCCCTGTGTGACTTCCTGAGGGATAGCATAGGCAGCCCAATGTTGTTTTAGGTTATTGTTTGGAACACATGTTGGAAGGGAAAAAAAAGTCAGGATGATTGTGAATGTAACCTTTATGCGTATGCTTCTAACATTTGGTATTTTAAACCAGGCTAAACTTCTTTACCACCACCAGTGGATCATTACTCTACCATGCAAAACAAAGAGACATGGGATGAAATATTCATTGACTGGATTCCAAACCCAATGTTCTCTGGAGCCACAGGCACAATAGTAAATGGGGAGAACAATACTCCCACACTGTAGATGTGCACCAGTGAAAAAAAACAAATGAACATGATCACAGTTACCCTTTTAACAGACCTGCCCCTTCTGACTGAAAAAGGCAAAAGCCTTGTAAGAAAAACAACTATTATTATTTTTGGGTGAGGGTGTTTACCTTTCTTGTCTTTCTTTTCCTCCTCCTCTCCACCAGCTCCTAGCAGGTGAATATGATTCCGGTTTGTGAATTGACGCCCAACTGCTGTCACAACCATCCTTCCAGAAACCTTCCATGACATGGTACCTGCCAAACACACAGAGAGAACCTCCGGTAGCCTGTGTGGTAGTTTGGATGGGTGCCTACGGTGTGTTTAAGGGGTGCAAAAATCTCTTCATATTGTCGTCTCCTTTACTTTTCACCATGGTTTCTGGGCCTGTTTTTAGATCCACTCAGCAGGACCAACCTACAGGATACACTCTACGGGAACAATGCATAAGTAATTCTGACAAGCCTTGCTGTGTTTATGTTCTGAATTTACACTGGTTTAAGAAGGAGGAACAAACAGATCTGCATAACATTACTTTATTTTTCTATGGATTAAGCTTTATATAAAACATGAAAAAACACAGTAGGATAGAGTAAAAATGTTAATTGAATGCCATGCTATTTCTTTTTTTGCTATCAGCTAATACTAAGGGTTTTGATAATCATTTAAATATTGATTAAATCCGTTACATTCTGTTTTTTACCCTGGTCTGGCATAGCCAGCTTAAAGGGTATCTCCACTCATAATTTCAAAGGTTTAGGCATCCAGTTCTATTGAAGACAGGGAGGTAAAGGAGCTGTGCCTTACCTCCGTTCTTAAATAGAACAAACAAGAGACTGGTGAGCAGTTAAGAAAACTTACCCGCTCGCTCGTTCCCCCGGCTCAGTGACAGGACCTGTCTTCTATGCGCATAGATGCACATGCGCATAGAAGACAAGCCCGTGGGATCTGTCAGACAAGAGCCCGGGGGAAGCGAGCGAGCGGGTAAGTTCTTAAATGCTCACCAGTCTTTGTTTGTTCTATTGAAGAACAGAAGGAAAGGCACAGCTCCTTTACCTCCCATTCTTAATAGAATTGGATGCCTAAACCTTGAAATTTTGAGTGGGATACCCTAATGATAATATAGTGATTCAAAATTATTATGCAAAATCAAACGTATGTATAGCAAGTATCTCTAGATCTATTGGATCTAGTTTATTGTAAACGTCTTTTGGGGACTTGGGAAGGAAACATGTTTAGGATACGCAGAAAACTTAGGCCACATTATTCCATGCAAAAATCCAGCATCACATGTAAATCAAAAACTATATGTGAAACATAATACAACAGTTGCTTTACTGTGATTTCCTGTTTACTGTGTGATTCGCGCAAAACGTTGTCTAGTAATGTGTTTTTTGTATTCATGGGATCTCAGCCAGGTAAGCAACAAGCACAAAAATGACTGCATTTCCCCTTTAGTGTGTAGGGTAATCAAAATAATGAAGAGAAAAGTTGATAGGAAACAACCACGTTTAAATTTATTATAATCTATGGACAGAGGTTTCTTCTATTTGTGTCACAAACACTTTAAGTGAACTCTGATGCTTGTGAAGGTTCTCATTCATCCAGGTCATGTATATCTTGTTGTATTCAATTAGATCAACTGACTTGAAATGTAGTTCTTGAAGACGTTTCGCTAGTCATCCGACTGGCTTTCTCAATTCAGAATAACTTGTACAAGAATCTGTGGCAATTATGTACCCTGGAAAATCCCATTAGCATATCACAGCCAAGTGTTAAGGGTGTGATTAGATATTGGCTAAGAGGTGTTATAGGAACGCCCAGAGTAAGTGTTAAAACAGCATTGTACATGGCAGACAGTTAAGGAGGCCATTTATGTGAAAATAAAGAAACCAAGCCTAAATAGAGGTGGGGGGGTTCGACACCACTGTATGCCATTGACAATGCTGTTTTAACAACCTACTCTGGGCGTTCCTATAACACCTCTTAGCCACTATCCAATCAACGCCCTTAACACCTGGCTGTGATATGCAATTGGGTTTTCCGGGTACATAATTGCCACAGATTCTTGTACAAGTCATTCTGAATTGAGAAAAGCCAGTCGGATGACTAGCGAAACGTTTCAAGGACTACATTTCAAAGTCCTTTGAATTAATTGAATACAACAGATATAAGTGACTCTGATATGTAGCGAATCATAATTCAGAAAAAGTTCATATTGGTGGTTTAAGACTCCTACAGTCACTGGCATCATGGGTAAAACAGGTGCAAGACATATTATGTACACACCATGAAGTGTGCAGGAGAAACAGCAAGGATTAGAAATGACCCTTTTGCCTTTCCGGATGAGACTGTAACCCCTCCCTTTAACTAACCCCAATAAATGTTATCTTTCCAGTACTGTGCTGTGATTTACAGCCCTCGTGTCACCTTCTGTCTGTGTTTATGGCACAAATATCCTACTGCATATATCATGGGTTTTACTATTCTACTGTGCGGTCACAAAACTCAATTCTGCAAATTGCAAATTATGTTAAAGAAAACCCCAATAAACATTATGGTGCTGTTGCAATAAAAGGTGAAAATGTCACCCTCGCAATTTTGAAAACAATACTGCACAACCAATCGGATATGATCAAACTGCAATAACCCAGGAAAATGCTAAAATCTGATTTTTTAAAATATAAACCAGGTTAATACATTCAGGATTCTGTTCTACAGACTAAGGGGGCTTCAGGTAACACAACAATAGAGAACACAAAACTGTTAAAACCTTTTTTTTTTCTTTCCCAACATACAAAACAAAGCAACAAACCAAAAATATCTACAACAACAACACATTATCACCTTGCCCTGTTTATGTTGTTTGGCATTGGGTACAATTTAATTGGCTTACTATATGTACTACATGTTGACAAACATCTTGGCAAGGAAGATAACTGGTTCAAGAGAGGTGTCAAGGAGGCCATTTATGTGAATATAAAGAAACCAAGCCCCTGGGGGGGGGGGGTCCGATACCAACTGTCAATGCTGTTTTGACACCTTACCATGGGCAGTTTCAATAACACATTTAGCCTCAATGCATGCGCACCTTGCATTCAGAAGTTCCAAATACCCGGCTGTCATATGTTAATTGGGACTTTCCAGGGTACATAATTGCCAACAGATTCTTGTACAAGTCATTCTGAATTGAGAGAGTCAGTTGGATGACTAGCGAAACGTCTTCAAAAACTAAACTATAAGTACAGTTGATAATTGGGTATATAGATGTAGAAAGGTTAGATGGAGCAAAGTGATGTTTCTTTATACATTTATACCCTCCTTTTTTTCTTTGTGCATTTTGCAGTGTCATTTCCAAGATCATGTTTAAAAATAGTGGGGGTGTACTAAGCAATACAGTAAGGCAGACAGGCTGCTGTTTATAATAAGAATGTTCCAGTGCAAGGCATTGATTTTTATAACATGTCATGGGGACCTTTCTTCTGTGCCACTAATATAAAGAAGCAGTCTACAGGAATTGTCTTCTCATAGACCAAGTCCCAAACTGAGGAAGGGAGGGTGGAAAGGTTTTTTTGGAGAGCCCAATAAGTTTATATTCCATGCAAACTAATTGTCGTCCAGAGTATGGTCAGTAGTAGGGATGGACCAAAACTCGAACCCGAGTTCGAGCGGATATTATTAGTTATACGAACTCTGACTTTTAAAACACTCTGAACTACGAACTTTCGTGTTTCTGAACTTGCTGACAGTTTTCGCTAATTATAGAAAATTCGAGGGATCGATAACCCTCGACTTTAGCGCTCCAAAACCCTAGAATGCATTGTTCTGTGTATTGAGGATTATCGTCAAATAAAGGTTTAGTGAACGCTACATTCGAGGATTATCGCTGAATTCTAGGGTAACCGAATGTCATATTTGAGGGTTATGGCCGAATTACTGTTCGTGTTAGCGAACGGTGAAGACCCTCAACTGTATCTTTTGCTAACCCTTGAAATCGGAAATAACCCTCAAATGCGGCATCTGGTATCCCTCAAATTCAGCGACAACCCTCAAATGTGGTGATCAATTTTGGTAACCTCAAAAATTCAAAGCAAAAGCACAATAGTCCAATCCTGAGGAAGGTTAGTGTTTAAACAAGTTTTGCTGATTTGAAAGAATTTCCCAGGTCCCAGAGCCATTTACAGTAAGTTACCATTGCTATTTTAACAGTATTTTATCAGAACTTTTCAAACTATTTTTCCCCATTGATTTTATTGGGTCCGTTATCGAAATATAGAACTATAAAACTTTTACTGAAGTTCGATAGTTTTAAAACAAACCGAACTTTAGGAAGTTCGTCCATCTCTAGTCAGCAGACACCACGAATAATAGTGATGATTATGATACTAAAAATAAAAGATTATTTGCTCCACAAATCCCTCACCAGAAAGCAACATTGGGTCCTTCTCCACAGACTTTCTCACATGGTCTGACTCTCCTGTCAAAGAACTTTCATCAATTTTTAGATCATTCCCCTGGATCAGAACTCCATCTGCGGGCAGCAGGTCACCTAGAACGTCAGTAATATTGGTTAGTTTCATTCCCTTCCAACAAAATAGTTCTGTTCAAAACAATTTCACGCATCTTTGAGCCATGTAAACAATGCATTTGCCATTGATTCAGACATAGAAGGCCAGGGGAAAAAAATCACTCTTGTTACTTCTTAAAGCTTTCGTTTTACAATACTATAATAATTTTACTATACTATAATACCTGTACAATAATAATTAATTTTACTATACTTTAATACCTGTACATATAATACATTTACTAACTATAAGATTTAGTAAAGTTGGGATCGCCTTTGGGTAACTAACATAGCTTCCATCGTGTTAAAACCAAGATGAGTAGACAACGTTTTGCGCGAAGTCACACGAGTAAACAGGAAATCACAGTAAAGCAACTGTTTGTATTATGTTCAATATAGTTTTTTGATTTTACATTTTGATGCTGGATTTTTGCATGAATATGTGGCCTAACGTTTTCTTCTGCGTATCCTAACATTTTTCCTTCCCAAGTCCCCAAAAGACGTTTACAATAGAACTGAGATCCATAGATCTAGAGATCTTGCTATACATACTTTGTATTTTGCATACCGTATATACTCTATAAACCGTCCCGAGTTAAACCGAGGTACCTATTTTTATCACCTGAAAAAGTAGTAAATTGTGATTGACTCGAGTATAAACCGAGGGTAGAACTTATGACCACTACTGCCTTCTGATTCTGTATTGGTTTTGAGGCTTTAGTTGCCCTTTAAATGGACAGCAAGAATTCCCATACAGTAGTCCCATATAGTAATAGCCATACTGTAATATGGCTATTACTGTATGAGATTCTGCTGTCCATTTAAAAGACAACTAAGCCACTCCAGATTTTGGACCTAACAACTCCCAGCATGCTTTAGTAGCTGGGATTGTAGTTTCCAAACATCTGCACACACACACCCCCCCCACAGTTTCATGGACTTACTTGTAAGTGTGGCATCTCTCTGTAGTGGGAAATCCTGAACAGGCAGGGGATTTCCCCAGCTCGTGCTGGGAACAGCCTGGTGGTGGTGGGGGGACCATGTGCCGGAGCTGCTGAGGGGCATTCCCGGACAGATGACATGGAGTATCAGGTAAGCAGCCTGGAGAGGATTCCAGAACTTCCTTCTTCCTTGCCCGTGCGGGGCAAACATGTGAGTAGTGCTTAGGCTGATCCTCCTATACTCCACCGCTCGCTCTCTCCCTCTACTGGCCGCGCCGGCTGACGTCACTACGCTGCCGCCGGCAGTGACGTCAGCCGCGTGCCAGAACAGGCAGGGAAGAAGCGAGCGAGCGGCTCCAAGTTAGTACCGGTAGCTGAAAATGTCTGACTCGAGTATAAACCCGAGGTTGGATTTCAGGCTGATTTTTTAGCCTGAAAATCTCGGTTTATATCGAGTATATACGTAATAATTTTGAATCACTATATTATCATTAAAGGGTATCTCCACTCAAAATTTCAAGGTTTAGGCATCCTTCTATTGAAAATGGGAGGTAAAGGAGCTGTGCCTTTCCTTCCGTTCTCAATAGAACAACAAGAGACTGGTGAGCAGTTAAGAAACTTACCCCTCGCTCGCTCCCCCGGGCCCTTAGTCTGACAGATCCGCACGGAGCTTGTCTTCTATGCGCATGTGGATTCTATGCGCATAGAAGACAGGTCCTCGCTAGAGCCGGGAACGAGCGAGCGGGTAAGTTTCTTAACTGCTCACCAGTCTCTTGTTTGTTCTATTAAGAACGGAAGGTAAGGCACAGCTCCTTTACCTCCGTTCTTCAATAGAACTGGATGCCTAAACCTTGAATTATGAGTGGAGATACCCTTTAAGCTGGCTATGCGACCAGGGTAAAAAACAGAATGTAACAGGATTTAATCAATATTAAATGATTTATCAAAACCCTTAGTATTAGCTGATAGCAAAAAAAGAAATAGCATGGCATTCAAGTATAACATTTTACTCTACTCCTACTGTGTTTTTTCATGTTTATATACTCTTAATCCATAGAAAAATAAAGTAATGTTATGCAGATCTGTTTGTTCCTCCTTCTTAAACCAGTGTAAATTCAGAACATAAACACAGCAAGGCTTGTCAGAATACTATGCATTGTTCCCGTTAGAGGTGTATCCTGTAGGTTGGTCCTGCTGAGTGGATCTAAAAACAGGCCCAAAACCATGGTGAAAGTAAAGGAGACGACATATGAGAGATTTTTTGGCACCCCTTAACACACCGTAGGCAACCATCCAAACTACCACACAGGCTAACGGAGGTTCTCTCTGTGTGTTTGGCAGGTACCCATGTCATGGAAGGTTCTGAAGGATGGTTGTGACAGCAGTTGGCGTCAATTCACAAACCGGAATCATATTCACCTTGCTAGGAGCTGGTGGAGAGGAGGAGGAAAAGAAGACAAGAAAGGTAACACACTCACCCAAAAAAATAATTAGTTGTTTTTTTCTTCAAAGGCTTTTGCCTCTTTTCAGTCTAGAGGGGCAGGTCTGTTAAAAGGGTACTGTGATCATGTTCATGTGTTTTTTTCACTGGTCACATCTACAGTGTGGAGTTTGTTCTCCCCATTTATCTATTGTGCCTGTGGCTCTCCAGAGACATTGGGTTTGGAATCCAGTCAATGAATATTTCATCCCATGTCTCTTTGTTTTGCATGGTAGAGTAATGACCACTGGTGGTGGTAAAGAAGTTTAGCCTGGTTAAATAAAATACCAAATGTTAGAAGCATACGCATAAGGTTACATTCACAATCATCCTGACTTTTTTTTCCCTTCCACATGTGTTTCCAACAATAACCTTAAAACAACATTGGGCGCCATGCTATCCCTCAGGAAGTCAACAAGGGAAACAGGCATTATTAATGCAAAGTCAGGGTGAGGTCTATTTCCTTGCACCACATTTTGATGTTGCTCCTTCGGATATTTTCAGCATTGGCTCAGATTAAACTAACTGATTCACATGGTGAGATCATGTCTGGGAATGGCCATTTAGTTCCAATTTCAGTGTGGTTACCATCTGGTCAAGTGTGGCCTCTGCCTAAATCTGCTTATAAAACATGAATTTTGCAACAACCCTTAGTATATGTTCAAGTCAAGTAGGCCTCAATTTGTCATTTGTGCATTGTACAGCGACGTTGCATTGCTAAGTATTTGATTTTCCCAGTTATCTATGGAAATGGAAACATGATATTCATGACAACCTATCTGGAGGTCACATAATGGTTTGCAAAGACATGCCTGGTAAGACTTAGATCGCAATCAAAGCACAGAAGAGTTGCCTTTCTTTCGATAGCCTATTTTTTAGATCACTGAAATAATGTGGCAGATTTTAGACCATTGTAAAAATAATTACTAAATATGGAATAAACAGGATCCATATAAAAATAAATAAAAAGCAAGACATCTAATTGGTTACTGCAAATTAAAAGGGAATGTATGTTGTTAGGCAGGACCCCCCAAAACCCAGAGACCTATGGTAGTAAATTAATCTTTGTTCATTTATTCAATGTCAATAAACTTTAAACATCCAGCTACGGTACATGTTTCTAGATTGGTTGTGCTGCGCTATTTACAGTATTCCTACAGGTGTATGGTATTTATAGGGTTGGGACCCTGTCTATTTATTCTGTTAATATGTGGTATCATATATTTTTTTTATATGTCCTTTTTAAAAAAATAATAAAAAAGCAGTTTTTAAAGGACAGGAAAGTCTAATTATCATTATGTGATTCCTGTTTAATAGTTCCATGTTAATAATAAAAAGGGAGCTACAATGGTTGTTATGGTTTTAAAGGGCATCTACACTGAAAAGTTTTTTTATTGAACATTACTGGAAACTATAATTCTCTCATCCACCATTGTACATTTTTTTTGTGGTTCCCTCTATTTCTTTGCTTTCCAATCTAAATCATCTTAAATACAGCTGTCAATCAAGTGCCTTGTTTCATTGTGAGCAGTTTTGTTGTTTGCTGATGGTGACAGATTTTTTACTTTTTTGGAATGCTACAATATTTACTTATAGATTAAGATGAGAAGTAGTTTTTTCAGTATACTGTTCCTTTAATGTATTTGTTTAAAAAATAAAAAAATACACACATTCAGGTCCTTATTACATGGGATCAACTTAATTGATCATTAAATTTTCATTCTGATTTATGATATAATTTTTTCCATATTGAATCTTCTCCTGTATTTGTTTTTAAAAGTTGCTTACCACTGAAATCGGCAACCATATAAAGATAATTGTGTGAAGATGTGGAATCTACTAGCAATTGAATCTAATGTCACACGTCACACTGATTATTCTTACATTATATCACAAATTCTATGGTCTTCAACATTTGCCCCCAGATACTTCTGTAATCCCAATATGCAAACAATCCTTTTACTGGTCATTGTAGGACCTGTAATACAACTTAAATGGCATGTTCTCACCCTTAACCATTAAAATGATATATAATAAATCCACCCCCCAACCCTAACATACATAGTTTGTAAGCTGGCAGAATAGCATCAGTCATTGGCTGGATGTCACTCTCATACCACTGACTGACAGCTGCTAACTGGAAAAACCAGAAGCAAAATAGAGTGGTAATAAAGGACATCAGGCAGGATTCCAGGTTAGACTTCACTCACACTTTTCTACCATATGCAGTTTTGGGGGTTGGTGGGATATTTTTACAATTTTTGACTTGAGGGGAAATTGCTCTTTAGAAAATCCTGCATTGATTTATCATATTGTTGGTCACATACAGACGGCAGACTGTCTGTAAGTCTAACTCTTTCATTGCCGTGTTTTTCTGATTCTTCCTCCTCTTTTTCCCCCTTTCCTTAACCTGCACGTCATCATTTTTATCCCTAAATCACAACCCTCCTCCTTTCCCCTTCTACTATTGTGCAACCTACTATCCCTTATACAAACTGTCCTTCATAGCTGCCAAACCTGCGTCAATACACAACATATCACCGCTGCTAATAACTGACTCCTAGGGCTACATAATGGTACGTTACACAGGGGTCAATTCTACTTTAATAGACTTAAAATATTTCTAAGTCAGGTTAAATTGTAACCTCTTTCAGGGAGGACTGGCCCAGTAGGCTGAGGGGCAAATGTCCCCACAGGCTGTCTCTAATGAAAAATGTGCTGCCACAGAAGTATTAATAAGTTACGTGCTTGAAAGGGAAGCACACACCTCTAACTCTATCATGGGCAGGAAGAGGAAACTCCTCCTTCAGATCATTTCCAGTCAGCCCTCCAGTTCATTAGCAGTTTTAGTTATCATCCCCCAGTTCTTTAGCCAGTGTCATCACACCCTTCAGTTCATTAGCCAGTGTTTGTCACCCTCCAGTTCATAGCCATTGTTTTCAGTCCTTCAGATGGTTAGTCATTGTAAGTCACAGCGTTTCGTTAGCCAGTGTTTGTCAGCCCTCTTATTTTTTATTATTCAGTGTTTGCCAGCCTCCAGTTCATTAGGAACAAAGGAAAATTTGGGAAGTAAAATTGACTTAGAAAGTGTACGGTCCACAGGGGTGGGACTACGATTTAGGTCCTCACCTTGGGTACTTGTAAGGGGAAAGATTGTTCTACCCTTGCAACAATGTAAAATGTGAATAGTGGTCTTAAAAATGGGCGTATCTTAAAAAGTGTGTGACCTTAGCAAAGTGGTCTGGTGAAAATGCAATCTACTGTGAAAGGTCACATGTTGTATTTGCCCCCCAGGCCAAAGATCCCAGTCCTCCCTGCCTCATTTATTTACAGTTCACAGGTCTGAAGTTACAGCCAAGTTTGCAGGTCTGAAGTACAAACCAAGTTTGCAGGGTCTGATGCTACAGCCAAGTTCGCAGGGACTGAAGTTTCAGCTAAATTCGGAGGGTCTGAAACTACACCTTAGTTAGTAGGGTCTAAGTTACAGCCAAGTTTGCTGGGTCTGAAGTTACAGCTACGTTCACAGGTACTGAAGTTACAGCTAGTTCTGAGGGACTGAAGTTATAGCTAATTTGCAGGTATGAAGTTACAGTTAAGTTCGGAGGACAGAAGCTACAATTGAGTTTGCAGTTCAAAGTTACAGCTAAGTTCAGAGGGATTGAAGTTACGCTAAATTCGCAGGGTCTAAAGTTACCTTAAGTTAGGAGGGATTGAAGTTACAGCTAAGTTCAGAGGGAGTAAAGTTACAGCTAAGATCGGAGGGAGTAAAGTTCAGCTAAGATCGAAGGGAGAAAGTTACACTAAGTTCGGAGGGATTGAAGTTACAGCTAAGATCGGAGGGAGTAAAGTTACAGCTAAGATCGGAGGGAGTAAGTTACAGCTAAGTTCGGAGGGAGTAAATTTACAGCTAAGTTCGGAGGGATTGAGTTACAGCTAAGTCGGAGGGAGTAAAGTTACAGCTAAGATCGGAGGGAGTAAAGTTACGCTAAGTTCGGAGGGATTGAAGTTACAGCTAAATCGAGTGGAGTAATTTACAGCTAAGATCGGAGGGAGTAAGTTCCAGCTGAGTTTCGGAAGGGATTGAAGTTCCAGCTAATTCGGAGGGATGAAGTTACACTAAGATCGGAGGGTAGAAGTTACAGCTAAGATCGGAGGGAGTAAAGTTACAGCTAAGATCGGAGGGAGTAAGTTACAGCGAAGTTCGGAGGAGTAAAGTTCACAGCTAAGATCGGAGAGTAAAGTTACAGCTAAGTTCGAGGGATTGAAGTTACAGCTAAGATCGGAGGGAGTAAAAGTTACAGCTAAGATCGGAGGGAGTGAAGTTACAGCGAAGTTCGGAGGGAGTGGAGTTGACAGCTAAGATCGGAGTGAGTAAAGTTACAGCTAAGATCGGAGGAGTGAAGTTACAGCTAAATTCGGAGGGATAAAGTTCAGCGAAGTTCGGAGGAGTGAATTCAGCTAATTCGGAGGAGAAGTTACAGTAAGTTCGGAGGCAGGAAGTTAGCTAATTCGGAGGGAGTAAAGTTACAGTAAGTTCGGAGGGAGTGGAAGTTACAGCTAAGTTCGAGGTGAATGAAGTTACAGCTAAATTTTCGGAGGGAATGAAGTTACAGCTAATTTCGTCAGGGGAGTAAAGTTACAGCTAAGATCGGAGGGACTGAGTTACTGAAGAATATGACTTTTAAGACCTGTTCTGGGAAATCGTCAATACCCTCCTACCACAACCCGACCCTTTGCTTACCTGGCTGAGATCCCATGATATACAAAACACATTACTAGATTTAGTAAAGAGTGGGATCGCCGTTGGGTAACTAACATAGCTTCCATCGTGTTAAAACCAAGATGGAGTAGACAACGTTTTGCGCGAAGTCACACGAGTAAACAGGAAATCACAGTAAAGCAACTGTTGTATTATGTTTCAATATAGTTTTTGATTTTACATGTTGATGCTGGATTTTTGCATGGAATATGTGGCCTACGTTTTCTGCGTATCCTAAACATGTTTTCCTTCCCAAGTCCCCAAAAGACGTTTACAATAGAACTAGAGATCCAATAGATCTAGAGATACTTGCTATACATACGTTTGGATTTTGCATAAAAATAAGAACAAACAAGAGACTGGTGAGCAGTTAAGAAACTTACCCGCTCGCTCGTTCCCCCGGCTCTAGTCGACGGACCTTGTCTTCTATGCGCATAGATCGCACATGCGCATAGAAGACAAGCTCCGTCGGGATCTGTCAGACTAAGAGCCCGGGGGAGCGAGCGAGCGGGTAGTTCTTAAATGCTCACCAGTCTTGTTTGTTCTATTGAAGAACAGAAGGAAAGGCACAGCTCCTTTACCTCCCATTCTTCAATAGAATTGGATGCCTAAACCTTGAAATTTTGAGTGGAGATACCCTTTAATGATAATATAGTGATTCAAAATTATTATGCAAAATCCAAACGTATGTATAGCAAGTATCTCTAGATCTATTGGATCTCTAGTTCTATTGTAAACGTCTTTTGGGGACTTGGGAAGGAAAACATGTTTAGGATACGCAGAAAACTTAGGCCACATATTCCATGCAAAAATCCAGCATCAACATGTAAAATCAAAAACTATATGGAAACATAATACAACAGTTGCTTTACTGTGATTTCCTGTTTACTGTGTGAATTCGCCGGCCAAAACGTTGTCTAGTAATGTGTTTTTTGATATCATGGGATCTCAGCCAGGTAAGCAACAAGCACAAAAATGACTGCATTTCCCCTTTAGTGTGTAGGGTAATCAAAATAATGAAGAGAAAAGTTGATAGGAAACAACCACGTTTAAATTTATTATAATCTATGGACAGAGGTTTCTTCTATTTGTGTCACAAACAATTTAAGTGAATCTGATGCTTGTGAAGGTTCTCATTCATCCAGGTCATGTATATCTTGTATTCAATTAGATCAACTGGACTTGAAATGTAGTTCTTGAAGACGTTTCGCTAGTCATCCGACTGGCTTTCTCAATTCAGAATGACTTGTACAAGAATCTGTGGCAATTATGTACCCTGGAAAATCCCAATTAGCATATCACAGCCAAGTGTTAAGGGTGTGATTAGATAGTGGCTAAGAGGTGTTATAGGAACGCCCAGAGTAAGGTGTTAAAACAGCATTGTACATGGCAGACAGTTAAGGAGGCCATTTATGTGAAAATAAAGAAACCAAGCCTAAATAGAGGTGGGGGGGTTCGACACCAACTGTTGCCATTACCATGCTGTTTTAACAACCTACTCTGGGCGTTCCTATAACACCTCTTAGCCACTATCCATCAACGCCCTTAACACCTGGCTGTGATATGCTAATTGGGATTTCCGGGTACATAATTGCCACAGATTCTTGTACAAGTCATTCTGAATTGAGAAAAGCCAGTCGGAGACTAGCGAAACGTCTTCAAGGACTACATTTCAAGTCCAGTTGATCTAATTGAATACAACAGATATAAGTGACTCTGATATGTAGCGAATCATAATTCAGAAAAAGTTCATATTGGTGGTTTAAGACTCCTACAGTCACTGGCATCATGGGTAAAACAGGTGCAAGACATATTATGTACACACCATGAAGGTTGCAGGAGAACAGCAAGGATTAGAAATGACCCTTTTGCCTTTCCGGATGAGACTGTAACCCCTCCCTATTAACTAACCCCAATAAATGTTATCTTTCCAGTTACTGTGCTGTGATTTACAGCCCTCTGTGTCACCTTCTGTCTGTTTTATGGCACAATATCCTCCATATATCATGGGTTTACTATTCTACTGTGCGGTCACAAAACTCAATTCTGCAAATTGCAAATTATGTTAAAGAAAACCCAATAAAACATTATGGTGCTGTTGCAATAAAAGGTGAAAATGTCACCCTCGCAATTTTGAAAACAATACTGCAGCAACCATCGGATATGATCAAACTGCAATAACCCAGGAAAATGCTAAAATTTAATTAATTGTGGGCGCATTAGGCTGAGGATATTAGGCTGTCTTTTTTTTTTTATGTGGGTGTGATGAACTACATTTCAAGTCCAGTTGATCTAATTGAATACAACAGATATATATATGGGTCTTATTTAATAAGAGGTGCAACATTTTGCCTGTGTACTTAATCTGCAGCAACCAATTAGAAAAGTGTTATAACTGTAGTAGACCAGTAAAAATTTATTATTTGATTGGTTGAGGCTAATTAGCAAAAATATGGTGACTTGTCAGTAAACTGTGTGCCACCCTAACTGCTATTTTTTCCAGTTTATTACATGTATTTGTAACAAGAGATATTTAATGATAAGTTCTATTCCATTCTGGCAAAGGTATCAGCCTCCTCCCTCTGCTCAGTGAGCTTTTTATAAACTTGAGCATGTGCAAAGGAGGCAGCCGGGGAAACAGTAAAGTAAATCATTGGCTGTGATGTCAGCAAATCATTGGCTGTGATGTCAGCAGCCACAGCCTCGATTGACTGCATGGAGGAAGGGGTCAGTTTACTCTGCCAGAATGGGGACAATAATGATCCTTAAATATCCGGTTAGTAACACAAATAACAATGTGTTGAATAAATCATATGGGGCTGGGGGCAGGTAACTGATCAGTGAATAGACTTTTGCTCTTGCGCATGCGCATAGAAGACAGAGCCTGTCGGGACCTGTCAGACTATGTGGCGGAGGAGCGAGCGATTGAGTAAGTTTGTTACCTTCTCTCCTGGCTCCTGATCGATTTATTGAAGAACGGGAGGTAAGACACAGCTGGTTGATTTTCTTTTAGGTGATTTCATGTGTTGTTGTAGCTTTGGGACTTTTCAAAGTTATAAAACAGGTTGGTCCCATTATAAAATAATAAACTAATAATTGTTTTGTATTATATTATATATAATGTTTAGTATTCATCTGTCTATTATGTAGTAAACTAAGTTTGATAAATAGATAATCCATTTAGGCTACATTGGTTGTAAGAATGCCAATTGTTCTGGGTACATGCAATAGCCATAGGCACATAAAGGAGCCATTTTGCATGTCTACCCACTCATTGAGGAAAATGATTCCATTTTGGATTTCTTTGATTTGTTTGGCAATGCGAATTTATTGCATGAGCATGTAAAGTGCCTTCTGCAGTCAGTAAAATAACGCTAGATAAACAGCACATGCATATAAACAATCTGTGGTTCTCTACCCAGAACAGAATTCTGTTTCACTTTGTTGGGTATCTAGCAATACTGAATTTTAGAAAGCAAATAAATCTCACTTGCCCACAATTCCACTGTGTGAACGAACAGCTTTAGAAAACGCGTAAGAAGTCTGGTTGGCAAAAACTGCTTTTGGAACTGAGAGATACGAGCAGATGCAGAAAGCTCTTGGGAAGCACAAATCTCAAATACTTTTGATCAAAAAGTCACGCTTCATAATAGAGGCAAATGGAGTGTTTGACAGTTTTCAAGAGGTCTCTCAACAGCCATCTAACTTTATAACTGACAAATAGCATTCTGTATATGACTGAAATCACATTCAGCCAACCAAACAGGGCTGTGGGTTTTTTATGCCTTTAAAGATGGCATCCCTCTGCTCAATAATTTTTTTTTATAAACTTGAGCATGTGCAGAGGAGGCAGCTGGTGAAACAGTAGCCAATCATTAGCTGTGATGTCAGTTGTCACAGCCTGAATTGACTGCATGGAGGGAGGGGCCAGCTTACTAGGTAATAATGTTTAAGGGTGGACATGCCCTTTAACTAAGGCAATGATACATTTTACATATACACAGTTTTCTGTATTCATAGTTCCAATTAACTTAACTATAAATTTACTGTGCATGTGGACACAGGCATAGAAATTAAACTAAACTGTTACCATATTTTATTTGGGCAATGTCTCCCGCAATGAGCTC
The DNA here is from genome assembly GCA_019447015.1 of Hymenochirus boettgeri. Lineage (NCBI taxonomy): Eukaryota > Metazoa > Chordata > Amphibia > Anura > Pipidae > Hymenochirus > Hymenochirus boettgeri. The sequence continues at coordinate 142,225,355 of CM033476.1, read as the reverse complement.
AGCCACGGGGATTTGTATGACTTGTCCATTTCTAATGACGGAGAATCTCTGCTCTTGCTCAATGCGACTCTGCAGTCCACGGAACTGTTTTTCCTTACTCCAATCATTGAAAGCAGTTACCAACACCACACAAATAACAGAAAGCAAAATGGCCGCTCCTTCAATCCACCCTGCTTCCGATTCACCTTCGTCATGGCCTCCACCTGACGCCTTTCCACAATCTGACAAAAAAAAGAGTGTAAACACTTTAGTGATGTACCCTTGTACTGTTATTAATAGACCTAACACCTCATCTAACATAATCAGAGGTTTTATGAATGGGACCTTTATGCAACACAATTTCATGGGACTTAAAATTGCCATTTAGTTGGCAAAATAGTTCACTACTTTATTAAAAGGATGATTGTTTTTGACCTATCACAAAAGGCCAACAAAGTGTCTTTTAAGTCTGGCAAAGTGATAGTATAACTATGTCCTACACCAACCCATTAGATATGTCCTGTTCCACTCTAGCCACTGTATCTTTACTTCCTAGTAATGAACATAGAAAATATTGTGGATCACTGTGGAAGGTTGCTACTGTAGTTTAAAATGTGGGGAGGGACCCTACTGATTTCCTCTAACTTGCATTGTTCATTCTAAATACATAATGGGCCTCATTTACCCAGAGCTGCAAATTGCTCTGAGCAAATATGGCTACTGGTATTTAATACTGGATTTGCACCTGGTGGAATTTTACCCCAGCACCACTTTAAGACCAGCCATTAGCTGGTGCAAATCTTTTATTAAATACATTGCGCCGGTTGTCTTTTGTGAAACTCGTGCAACCAGTGCAATTATGGAGTTAATCTTGCGCTAACCTATTCAATATTGGTTAGCATGAGTTTAACCCCTATTTTTAGCACAACACACGTGGGTAAATCATGCCCAATGTTACTTACAATTGACAGCGCTGCCCCCAGTGGCCAGAGTTAATGATAAAGCAGAAAACATGATTCCCGTTTTTTTTAAAAAAAATTTCTAGGTCCAAGTGGACAACAGTTCCTCCTGTGAGTGTTTTTTCAGTAAGGTAATTATCAATCTTTTCCTTCAATTTTTCCTGCTAAAATGTACAGCAGTGCAGTACATTTTCAGACAGTATCCTTTTAACTGTGCATTAAAAACAATTTAGTTGTCGTTAGAAATCTTACAGTATGGATTAAATTGATACTCCCACACAGATGCCTGTCAAAAAGCATTACAATGGTTAGGAACTAGGCATTTGATACATGAGTCACCACAGCTACATTGTACTAATACCTGTAATGGTGGTTGGACTGAGCTCTTAATGGCAATTGTCATAGTTTAATATCATAAAAAAGATCTGCATTATCTAAAGCCCGTTACAATTTGCATTTGGAAAGGACAATAAATAAAATTATAATACACATTTAAAAGTTTAAAAGGGTAAATTGCAGTTTTAATACACGTCCTGGCATAATATGTTCTTCTAAATGGCTTTGCTTTCCATGTACACATATTACAGATATTTCGGGGGGGGGGGTTATAGCAGATGTCTTTTAGAAAAAAAGCATAGATAAGGTGGCTTCCTCGTAGTTAATTTTATATGCAGGAGGATTGTCCAACCAAAACCTGTACAGTATATGCTAGGAGTGAAGGGGTGTGTCAGATATCCTCCAGTAACAGTAAGCCGCAAAAATAAACCGATTCCTATAACACTTTGATCTGATATATTTTAGGCCACTCTATAAGGCTCATTTACCGAGGAGTGGTGCGGGTATGACGATCAGTTAGCGCAATGTTTAGTCTTGCTTTGCAGTGGCTGCACGAGTACCGGAAGGGGCACTCGTGCAGCCATTGCAAATCAATTTACCAGAGGCTGCTCGGCAGGTGAGATTCACCCAGAGTCACACAGCCTCTGGTAAATACAGAACGGGAGATTTGCCCAGAGAGCTTGTGCCTCTGGGTGAATCTCCCAGTATGTGTCTTAAATGAAGGAAAATATTGTTTCATTCCAGCTTTGCAATATTTAGAATGTTTGTGTCGTACAGATTCAGATCCAAATCACAATAAATATGCTGTATGAGATAAGCAATCAGATTTTATTAAAAGCCAAGAACAGTGTAAATATATTTAAGCGCCACTATTTTTGTTCATTTTATAATTTTATGTAATACCATTATTTGAAATGTAATCACGCGTTCACCCACACGTGCAATACCATTCATAATATTCAGCTAGCAAGTAATGTACGGTGGCCAGTTCAACTGCCCCACACCCAGTTCATAACACCAGTGCCTTTTTATTGCTGTGTTTCTGACATTACTTTTATAAACACTCCCTGTTATGGTGGACAACTGTAGATAACAAAATGGAAGTTAAAGTGCTTACTAGTGTTACTTGTGTCAGATGATTAAACAAAACATTGGGATTTAAAAGATATTCATTAAGATACTGTAAAAAGATATTAGAACCTTGGGGATATGGGTTCTATATTCAATATTGTTGCTCATTGTGACAGGCCATCCCACAATCCATTTAATTTTAGACTTTATACAGCCTTAAAAATGTTGTTCTTTGCCTTAGTCCTGTTATGAAATCAGAGCTACATTAACATTTGAGCCTATACTCCAGAATCTATTGAGTTGTTGTTTTCATCTTAAAGAAGTCGGAACAATATAGAGATATATATTGACTAGTGACTTGTGTTTGGGTTCTATGGTACTTACTGTCACTCTGTTCTCCTGGCGGTGCATAGAATGAAAGACCTAGAGACACAATGGCAGCGATTTCCAAAATGATAAGGGTCACGTCCTGGAGCGCTTCCCAGACTAATTGCAGAAATGTTTTGGGTTTTTTGGGAGGTATGAAATTCACACCATAAATCTGAATTCTCTTTTCAAAATCTGCTACATTCTCAGACAAACCTACAAGGAAAAAAAGAAGGGAACAGTAAATGTAAAGGCCCCAGGATTGTTACCGGTAGTTAATAAAGCATATGCATAGCTTCTAAACTTTTACTGACAGCATGTTGTAAAAAGTTCTTGCCTTTGAGAAACACAGGACCAAACCAAATCCCTTTTGGTGGAACCGATTTAACTATGACAAGATATTGACTTGGCTTTATAAGCATCACAGGTATGACTCTAAAGCAATATTTTGGCCTGACTGACTCACAGCTCCAATTATCACCAACACAATTGATATTTTTTTGTTTCGCTTTCCACTAAAATCAGATGAATTTGACCAACATTTTGGTAATAGACAAAATATTGGCCTTATTGATTTCTGCTGACAGACTGCTGATATATGGTATCAATCGTGCCATTTTTACACCCGTGTTCCATTATCTATGACACAGATGCGTTGTAGTAAATTGTGTTATACTTGTACTATTTACACATCTTATTTCATATTGTTACTTGTCTTTATCCACCATAATACAATAGGATTCGTTTTTTCCAGCTAGCATTCCTAATGTATTGTATCCTAATGTGTCAAAATACTTTTGTTACCCAGAGCTCAATGTTATAACTTAAGAACTGTGGTTTGTGCCTATCTTGAAGTATTTTATTTAAGAAAACTAAACAATTAATGGAGAACTAAAGCTAATTAAAATGAGCTGGAATGTATTCTACAATCCCTAACTCTCTTTCTTAGGGGGCAAAACCCGTCACTCTTGTCTGTTGTCATTGCCTAGTCTTGTGGGTCACAGATATGGCTACTACCTGTGACAGAAACCATGCCAGGGCACGTTAAAAAATCTAAGGCTGGGTACACACAAGCAGATTTTTCGGTACACGTAAATATCGGTCAGTTGGGCCACAAAATCTGCGTCAGTTTTGTCATGTCTGTCACCTGTTCGCCTGGATCGGCTGAGCAGGACATCGGACGTCTTGGTAAATCACAGCCGATTGTGCTGCCTCCTATGGACTGCATGATCGGCCTCAGCTACTTTTGCCGTGACCAACAGTGATTCGTCCTATCATACGGTCTGCAGGGATGAAGAATACCCTTGTCTGTACTCAACCTAAACTTACCTTCCAAATGGCCTCTAGTCACAAAAAATAAAGAATCCCTCTCCCCTATCTAGCATTGCCAAGTCACTAACACTAAAGGTTGACCTTTTCCTGAACCTTCTTAAGCAGAGATAAAACTAATTAGTATTTTCCAAGAATGGGGAGTCTACAGATGATAAATAATGAATTATTAATAATTGTTCAAGAGGTGAGAGGTGGCTTACTGTTAATTAGGAATTAAAGAATTAATTTAGGTCCTTAATTCTCCTTTAATTTGAATAATTAAAAAAAAAATAACAATATTGTATCAGATCTTGGGGTCTGGATATAGTTGCAGTCCTTGTGACCCACATTTCTATGCCCCTGGGTAATAGGAGAAATGGCACAAGATGAGAATAACCTGCCATTCCAATTGATACCATTGTCCCTTGTTTCATGGTCAAACTGTGATACTTCAATGAATCCTTAATGTCTGCTGGGAAGTTTCCATGTAACGTTAGCGTTAAAATAAATATGCACAAGGCAATAAAACATATACAGTAACTCCCAAGTGGTGTATAGGAATCAGATGAAGGTTTCATTCACTCTGCTGATCAGAACTCTACCAAATATGGAAACTGTTGGGATTCAGAGGTTACTTTTGTATCTGGAACTCTGCATGTTGCTCATTTTTAATTCTGATTGAACTCTGAAGAAAAGGGCAGGCACTGCTATTTTCAGAGTGATTTGGTTGAAAAGTGCTTTCTCTTTTACTATAGAGACTGATGGCCTCTAGTGGCTTCTTATATATGAGATACATCATGTCCTTTTTTTAACTCCTTCATCAACGATGAGCCCCTAATACACAAAATTGTGCTTGCCTGATAATTCGCTAGTATACAATACCTTTAATGCAGTTATAATGCTCAGAGAGAAATGGTACAATCGTTCTAAAAACGGTACCATCAGTTTTAATGCGATTAGCCCTTTATCTGCAACATGTGTATTGAAGATCGATGATAATGGGATCTTGGAGCTGCTGTTCCAAGGGACCTTTACTTGGGTCAGATGTGAGTGGGTTGGCCAGTTGGATTCTTAGGGGGGAAGAATCTAAAGGTTAAACTTGTAGCATTTCAAGTTGAAAATGGGACAGATAGGGTGGGGTGTTACCAGGTGAAGTGGGCATCAGAAGCATAGGATCACTTCTTCCCAGCTAGTCTATATCAAGAGAGCTGCCATCTTGAGCCTCAAGGGGACCACTATCTCTAATACAAGGGAGGGAGATCTTAGGGCCAGGAAGGATAGGCAGTTGGTAGAAGGAGGGGACTCCAGTATTAGAATGGTAGATAAGGTTATTTTCCGAGCAGTATGCTGTCTACCTGGTGCTAGGGTTCAACATGTGGTGGATCTTGTAGACAGGTTATTGGGTGGGGTTGAAAGTGACCCAGCGGTCTTGGTTCACATTGTTGCCAATGTTAGAGGAGGAGAAGAGGTCCTTGAAAATGTCACAACATGTTTCTGGTGACATATATCCTTTTATCATGTATCATATAGAGAGCTAATGAATAAGGGGGATAAAAAGATAATGGAGGGAGAAGAGAGGAGCATTGAGGATAGGGAGGCATGTACTTCAAAGTGTGGAAATAAATTAAATAGTAATCAAAAATTATGCACCTGAGGTGATGCACCTGTGGAAGGGGGAAAGCCCGAAACGTTGTGCATGCATCAATGTCACAATAAAGTTGAAGTTCACTAGAGAGTACATTCCTCGTCTTATGTTTCTTATATAATCAAAAAGTATGTTTACAAATGCAAGAAGTCTGGCTTTTTTATAGCAGAAACATGGCTAAATACTTAACATGACTAGGCAGTAAATTTGGAAATATCCGGGGCGTTTCTAGACCTTTTGTCACATGAAACAATTTTTTAAAGCCGCTCCTGAATCATATTGCGACTGTCCCACAAAAGTGGACTTGGCTTGTGGAGGTGAGTGTGGCATGCGGCGGTGGGTGTGATGGGCTGATGAACTGGATGGTGTGTGATGGTGAAGAGGAAGTCTGACTTGGCTGATGAACTGGAGGGGTGTCTTAATACCTAACACAAGTGCCCAAACAATATGGAAAATATAAGATGCACACAGTGACTGGTAAATACAAGATGCCCACAATGACTGGTAAATACAAGATGCCCACAGTGACTGGTAAAAGATGCTTACAGTAACTGGTATAAGATGCCCAAAGTGACTTATACCAGTTACTGTATAAGTCACTGATGAGTAAATACAAGAAATCCTATGTCCCACACTGACCTGAATCTGACACTGCAGCACAGAGAGGCTGGCCACTACTATCCTACTACCCTCTCCCCTTCGGCTTGTGCAAGAGAAACTTTTATTTACAGAAAGCCATACGTGCGAAAGCCAACACTGACTTCCTTCTCTTCTCCAGTGTGCGCAGTGAGCAAATATTTTTAAATTTATATAGAGACACATTTTTAGTCTATATTTATTGTATTTTTAGAAATATATATATATATATATTTACAATTAATAATATATATATATTTACAATTATATATTTTTTTAAATATATATATATATATATATATATATATATATATTTCTAAAAAGTCTGTAAATTTGTCTCTATATCTTTAAGTGTGTGTAAATGTATGGATATATTGTTTAGTATAATTATTTATCTGTAAACTGTATATATTTATATTATATTATAATATATATTATATTTCCTACATAATATCGCTGTAGTGAAACTACAATACCCAAGAGTACCAGCGGGATGTATGGCGCAGTGACGCAATTGACGTACCGAACGGAAAGACGCCCTTACGTATGACATCTCCCAGCCTATGGTAGTAAATCTATGGGGAGGAAATAGGTCACGCCTTTTCTTATTTCGCAAGGCTTGCAGATTATTGTGGGTATTTCCGGCACATGCGGATTTAAAGAGTCTATACACAGCTGGTAAATCAGTAGTTGAGAAAGCTCCCACAATGTAGGAGGAGCGAAATGCGTCCTACTCGACTGCCCGCCATTTTTAAGCACGCTACCTTCACATTGTTTGGGGAAACTCCATACCTTACCTGCATGTTACTGGACCCTGTGACTATGGCTACTTACCTTTGTTGCACAACGATACGGTATAGTTGTGTGTGATACACAGAGGGTACCTACCTTTATGTGACTGCATGTATTTTATAATATACAATTGTTGAAGGTAGAATACATATATTTTTAATGATATTATCCCTGCATATACAATTAAAGAATTTTTACATTTTCTAATAAGTAGTGTTGCAGTGTGGCTTTGCTATTGTTTGCTCAGTGAGTGAACAGTCTTCCATCAACTTCAGTATATGGAGACCAATTGGGACTTTGTGTAGCCACATCTTATATAGATGACAGATGGAAACATATAGATTCTGTCTGCCATCTGTTAAAGATTCTTACAGTGTGTATCCAGCTCTACATAAATTTGAACTCATTATAAAAATAGGTAAAAGTTACTGTTTTTTATAAAGAGATTAAATAAAAACCTTGGGTTAATTGTGTTTTTGGATTTTTTTAAATAGTGGCAGTTTTAAGGAAGGGACATGTAAGTGTTTAATATTTTAATTAAACAATAATCAATTTTAATTAACCATTTGATCACCTTATTATTATTTTAATAAAATAAACGTAATAAAAATAGAACAAATAACCCCCTTAAGTCAATGCATTAATATTATTTTCCTTTTCAGTTACAGGTGTATAGGTAGATAGCCAGTCAAGGACAGTCCTTACTTTACCTAGGTCTGTTTTAAGTACTTTGAGGCTTATGTTCCAAGAGGTTCAAAAGTGTGCCTGTGCAAATAATTTGCAGTGACCAATCAGATATTATCTAACTGCAGTAGACCAGTAAAAAGTCATGATTTGATTGGTTGCTGCAGATATTCCAGGAACCTTTTATAATAGGCATTGAGTTGTTTAATTCTGGTTTGTAGTTTGTACATCATGCATCATTCCACTGGATCAACTGTTAGGTAGGGTTAATAAGTAGGCTATAACGGTTGGAATAGATGGACATATGTCTTTATTCAACCTCCATTATTATGTTACTAAGCTATTTTTTATCAGAAGTGAGATTTAAAATGACCTACAGAAAGATTGGTCAACATTGACCTGCATTTCATGAATTATAGTAAAATGCCTGAATAGGGGTACTTTACACGATTTCTCTCAGACAGCAGAAACTCCATTTTACAAGAAAAGCTTTAAAAAATTAGAATTGTTTTGAAAAATTCATAAACTCTGTGTAACGTCCCCCTTACACATGGAGGCAGAGGACTAATATCTGTCAAGTAAATTGAATCAGTTCAGTGAAACAGATCGGAAGGCTAACCACTACATCCTCATTACAATTCAGGCATTGTATGCATTAATTTTGTTAACAAAAGCAATGGAATAATCTATGTCATTTTATCCAGACTATCAATTAGTAGACCATAGAAATGTCAAGAATGTATGAGTCTGTTTTTGTAGTAAGACATAAATTAGAAGAAGGTAGTTTATTCCAGCATTAGCAGTATCCACATGTTTGTTAATACTGTCCTTGAATGAAGGGTACATATTGACTAGCAACATATTTTCCAAAGCCAATAAAGCTATTCTAAATTAAAAGTAAAACCCAGCATTTTATAGGTGTTTTAACAAACAATACAGTTTTTTCTTGCTGTAAATTGCAGTACATCTTGCAGCCACTAGCATTGCCAGAGAGCAGAGCAAGAAGAAAATGCCATTTATCGAACAAGTTGAAACCATTGTGAAGAAACTCATATTGAAAACATTTTCCATGTTAGTCTTAACATGGAAAATGCTAATTACACTGTTAATGTGTCCATGTTAATAAACTAAATCCATCATTTACCTTTAGGCAAGATAAGTCAGCATTCAAAATTGCTTGTTTATCATTCTTATCGTTAAAAATGGTGCAAATTTTGCCCCAACCAATCAAATGTTGACTTTCAAATGTTAAAGAATCTTTGATTGGTTGGGGCAAAATTAGCACCATTTTTAATGATAATAACTTTTATTGAATCTCCCTGAAAATTTTTAAAGTTACTAAGCTTTCTTCCTTTCATGAGGTGACGTCAGCTGGTTCCGCACTTTGTGCAGCAGTTTACCATCAATCCTGGGCAAGCAGAGCCTACCTTCCCCTTTGTTCTGCTGCCCTCTGTCCAGTGCTGAAGTGAGGGCATAACTTCCACTTTCACCCCTCAAGGAAAAATAAAGGCAGGGAAGGAATGTTTTGTGAAGTTTACGTTAGTGACATACTAGATATTCGCATCTCTTACATATATATTACATACACAGAGCCACTTCTAAGGTTTTTACTGCCTGAGGCAAACTTTTGAATGCGAAGATCCATCCTCATATAAAAGGAATGAGGCGCACCCCGCTGGTCTCAGCTCCCTATACACAGTACTCTCCTCATTTGTTTTAATGATTTGAAAAATATTTATTGATTTAAAATATACAAAAACTTCTACTTATTATCTCTTCTGTATAGCTGTTACATACTTCTATGGTATTGGAGTTTGAATGAAGTTATGCGTCCATCTAATGTCTGTCTAACATTTACATAGTAACTGCAGGTCGAAATTTTGCCATGAGTCAACTCTCTCGAATTCTTGTTGATGGTTGAATTCTTGATACCAAACATGGTATTTTCCTCTCTCATTTCTTCTGACTTTGAATGCTTTGTAGAGTTGTAGCTCTGGACCGTCCATGGGATATCATTATAATACTTAGCAAACAGTGAACATACACATGGCAGTAATAAACCTGATAAACCAGAGCTTCTTTTTTCCTTCTTCATTTCTCTTTCCAAGTCCATCGTCTTTAGTTATAATTCGGCCTTTATTTTGTGGAGATGAGATACTTTTGGTGTCTTTGTCTTGTGTTTTATAGTCATTTGGTGGTTGATCCACAGAATCTGGTCTTTGGATCATCATAAACAAACTAGAAACACATTTAGGACCTACAAGGCTCAGAATGGTGATAAGACAAAATTTGATAAGTCTCTCGATCAATGCTTCATCCTCCTTTTTTCACATTATAATACATTAATTCACAAGCTATAGTGTTCAATATCTTTGAAAAACCACCAGGGAGTATTACCTATTTACCATCATATGTCCATAGCTTTTTCAGCATTATTAGTGCTACTTTTTGCTAGATAATCTTTGCTTTTGATGAAAATTCACCTTTTTAATAACTTTGATGAAAGCAAAAGTTGAAAGTTTAAGAAATTATGGTAAAGGCTGGTGGGGAAAAAAAGCAAAAATAATGCCCCTTTATAAATATGTCCCTCAGAGCCCCATTTGACTTTATTGGTTAATAAAGAAAATCAGAACCTTAAAAAAAAGATCTTTAAAAAGCGAAAACTTACTTAGTATTGAGTACTCCACAATGTACTGAAACCTCCATGGACCCATTCACAGGCTAAATAAATGGCCACTTATATCCAGAAAGTGCCCCGATAGTTACTTACCTTCCCTCTATCCCCCGCCGTTGTGAACTGCCAGCAGCAGCGTCCGTGATTGGCTGCCTCTCAGCCACTCACAGACGCGGCTGCCGGTCCCGCACCCTGCTTGCAGTTCCGTGCAAGCAGAGGGCCTGGGCAGTGCGGCGGAGGATATAGGGAAGGTAAGTAACTATTGGGGCACTTTCTGAATATAAGATTATAGCGGTTGGGGATGGGGGAACTATCCCTACAACATATTAAAAGTTTTTAAAACAAGTGGACATGCCCTTTAACGCAAAAATACACTTTTCGCTATTTTATAAATATGATTGAGCGGTAACTGCAGCGATGTATGGCGAAAAGCGAAATGTAGTGGTAATGACCTTTCGCCACTGGCTTTCACTTCTTTATAACTAGAAGTCCAAATTAGGCAAAAAGGTTGCGTTAAAGAAGGCGAAAATTTTAACAAACCTTTATAAATATGCCCCTAAGTGTTTACTTTTCAGGAAATAATAAATGTTTTCTATAGAATAATTTCCATAGTCACTATTCTCTGTAGCATTGGAGTAAAGTCCATTGTCCTGACTACAGTAGTAGAAGTCTATTTGAGTTGGTCGGAAATTCCTAGTGACTGGAAATGGATTTTTGCCTTTAGAGAAAACTGCAGTTCCTTTGGTATAGCCCAGGGCATCTGTGACAATGAAGGGAAGATCCATTAATTTGTTAGTTATGTGCATAAGCCCCCTCATTGTTTTTGAATTTAGACTCTGCAGCATCTCTGTAGTGTTAGGCAGAGTGTGGAGTAAAATTTCAAAATTAAGAGAAACCTTAACTGTAATCTGAAACAAGGTTCCATTGTGATAGGCATTATAAACTGTAAAAATAATGAATTGATAGTTACTTGATGTTCCAGGATACCTGTAGTTCAGTTCTACCCATTTACCTAGCTGATAAGAAAATTTGAAAAATGTGTTATTGGGGGTGAAAACATTTCCCAATGGCTTCACACAGTTATTTTTGAGCGTTGTCAACATATAAGTTGTGTGATAAAATGATATAATAGTAATGAACAGGCATGACAGGAGAGCAGAAAAACACATCCTCCTCTCCCAACTATCCATGGTCAAATGAATATTTACTGTGTCACAACTTATTAAGTATCAGGTGATACCATGGTGACATTATTGTGATGTCACAGATGTCACATGACAGTGAAAGTTGGAATACCAGTAACCATATCCCCAGCACCCAGGGTCTTCTATATATGTATAAATAGGATAATCACTTTATAGAAAATACAGTAACAGTAAAAAAACAAAATAAACAATAATCTGCTCATTTTAAATGAGTACATTTTGCCCAGTGATGCACAGAAGATCCTGTATATAAGGAAACATAAACCTGACATGGTTCATTCCACTAGTGCATGGATCCATAAACTATGGGTTTCCAGATGTTTGAAAACTATAACTCCCGGCATTCCTCAACTACAGGGGGAACCCTAGGAATGCTGGGAGTTGTAGTTTTCAAACATCTGGAGAGACGTAGTTTGAGTGCCCTGCGCTAGTGGGTTTGTGGAAATGTCCCATGAATAATTTCATGGAAAAACAGTGAAATTTAAACGCAAAAGGGAGATGAACAACAGCCACAGCCACATGGAATCTGGGAAATAGATCTTTTCAACCTAACTTGCTTGGTTTTTATGAACAGGTGAGTAAGAATTTAGATTCTGTCATAGCAGTGGATGTAGTTTAATATATATATAATTTTACATTATACTAAATATATATTTTATATATACTTTTTTCCCCCAACAATGCCGCATTTTGCAGGAATGCCTCCTGAGGCACTTGCCTCACTGTGGCTCAAATTAGATTGGGGCCTTACATATACAATATATTTACTGCCTGCAAGAATGTTTAAACTTTAGGCATGGTACATAAAATTTTAGCCAGTTGGTTGAAATATCTCACTTGCAGCACTTCTTCACTGGCTGATTACTGATCAGTTTATTGATTGGAAGACTGTTGGCATAAAAGATGTGTAAAATTCTAATCTTTAGAAGAAAATATTGTCTGTATGTGTCCCTAGAGACTAGTTAAACATAAACCTAGATCTGCCTGCACCCACACTACTGGAAACCCCACCCACTACCATGTCATCATCATCAGTTTAAGGGAACATATTCTAAGGAGGAATAGATCTTGTCAAACTAACTTGCTTGGATTTTATAAGGAAGTGAGTAGAAATGCAGACACTGGCATAGCAGTAGAAGTAGTTTACTTGGATTTTGCAAGGCTTTTGATACAGTCCCCCATGGCGACTAATGTATAAGCAAGGTCTATTGGTCTGGGAGGCACATCTGTAAATGGATAGAAAATTGGTTGATGAATAGGATGCGGAAAGTAGTTGCTAATGGGGCTTCATCAATATAGACTAAAGTGCTAAGTGGGGTGCCACAGGGTTCTGTGTTAGGGCCACTTATATTTAATCTGTTTATAAATGATTTGGAAGTGGGTAATGTCAGCAAGGTTTCTGTGTTTGCAGATGACACAAAACTTTGTTGACCCTTAAAAACTTTAGAGGATGTGCAATCGTTGCAGGGGAACCTAGAGAGATTGTCACATTTGGCTGCTAAGTGGCAGATGAGATTCAATGTTGATAAATGTAAGGTGATGCATTTTTGACTTAAAAATCCTTATGCTGCTCTGTGTTAAGTGAATCCCTGTTGGAAAGGGATCTTGGAGTTTTGGTGGATAACAAACTTAAAGGTACCAAGCAAGGCCAGGCAGCAACAGCCAGAGCCAGCATGGTATTGTCTTGTATAAAGAGAGGTATGGATTCAAGGGAGAATAACATTATTCTCCCTTGAAGGCGCTTGCGTGGTAATATGATTCCTGTGTATAAATACATTAACGGGCCATACAATAAACTATCTGGGGCATTGTTCACCAATAGAACATGTCAAAGGACACGAGGACATCCCTTAAGACTTGAAGAAAAAAGGTTTAGGCTTCAAGTTCGGAAAGGGTTTTTCACTGTGAGAACGGTAAAGCTATGGAACTGTCTTCCAGTGGACATTGTTATGGCAGGTTCATTGGTCAGTTTAAAAAAAAAGCTGGATGAGTTTCTGCAAACAAGGAATGTTGCAAGTTACTGGTATTGATACATAAAGTAGAGTTGATCCAGGGAAATTTCCGATTGCCACTTGGAGTCAGGAAGGATTTTTTTCCCCCTTCATAAATTTGGTGGGTTTTTTTTGCCTTCCTCTGGATCAACAGTTAGGCAGGAAATGAGGATATTGCTAGATGGGTTGGTTTGGATTGACGTATGTCTTTATTCAACCTCAAATACAATACTATACTATACTAGACTATACTATTCTATACTATCATTTACATGTAACAGAGCGGATAACTCTGCTCATAAACGCCAATTATAATTTCTGTTTTTATTATCCTGTATATTTGGAAGCTTGCAGCCAATTAGTTAGCAAGTAGCCTCATAGAAAGAGATACACCAAGTTTTGCCCTGAAGTTCATTGTGTGCGAAACTTGGGGTTTTGTGATTCTTCTAAAATCTCTGTTTTTTAAATGCCAACAGGACTACAACAACCAATCAGTGCTTTTTTGTGTCAGCCCCCTGCCTTTAAAAATCCTGTGCCCATTTTCAGCAGCCATTTTGCTGGAGTGCATTAGGGATGGCTGAAGCTGGAGCAGGGGGAGACCGACAGTGCTGTATATTGTGTGTGAATTTCATTAACCAAGTAGTCCATCAGTCACCATGCCAGCCAATCCACCAGTGGCGTAGCTAGATATCACAGGGCCCCATAGCAAGATTTTAGATGGCCCCCCCACATAAAAATCAGATTGGTGCAGTTCAATCTAACTCGGCCAAACTGCAGAAAAGAGCATGTCCACCCTACTAAAAAAAATTACCTTACGCGGTAGCCCCATAGAACCCCATTTTCATTTTACTGAAACATGGGGGCATCTATGAAAGGTTTGTGGGACAGAAATTTGCGAGGTAAAATCTTTCTTAGGAGGGTGGACAGGCCCCACAGTAACTGCTATGGCTGCTACAGTGATTGCTATGCCCCTGCAGTCCACTAACCAATAAACTATGAGGGGGTCCCTATACCTGCTTTATCTACAGTGGTTTTCTGGGAGGAGGCTGTATTTATCATAGAAAAAATAAGAAGATGGGGCCTCCCGGGCCTTCTTGCAAGGTCTGCTCCCCTGGCGTTACACCCCGAGAGCATTTATCCATTTCTACTCATAGTCTTTAATAGGTATGACCTCTCTAGCCAAAGAGAATTATGGTCTAGACTTAGAAAAGGTTGTCTTCCACAATCTTATTTAGTGAATGAAAATGCGGGGATTTTAAAACAAACTCTAAATATAGATTTCATTGTAAAACGACTGAAATGCGAAAGAAACCCGAAGACAAAAGAATATGAACGTCAAAAATGCCCTTGAAATAACCACAGAAATAAATCTACACATTGACCGAGTTTCCAGACATTCTGTGCAGTTGAATTGTTGTAAAGCTGATTTACTACAGGAAAGGCCAATAATAAGCCACTTACATAGACTCTACATCATGCTACTAGCAGCTGTGAATGTTACACATTGTCTGACAGCCTTCTAGTAAGGTAAAACATTACAGTATACATCTGGTGGGAAAATGTCACTAGAGATGTTTTGTATCAAGTTTATTGTAATGTCTAAAAATTGGCTGTTAAATTTAGAGCAGTGGACAAGTAATTGCGGCCCCCAGGCCAGGCTAGGTTGGGCACCCCGATTTACAGGATAGTCATGGCGAGCAATGCAAAGTCTATGTTAAGTAAGGAAAAATCAACATTTGCTTAAAGGACATGTCCACACTTAAAGGGAAACTCCACCCTCCATAGAAACCTTAAAGAGGAACTGTGGTCCAAAAATGACTTTAGGTAAATTGATAGGAATTGCTCTCCTGAGAGTTGTGCAGTTTATTTTACATAGTTTTGAAGATATTTACATTTTTGTGTGTGATATGGCAGCAGCATCACCAGGTCCCCTGCACTTCCTGCTTCCTGCTCTGAAACCTGTCAGTCAATCTGCCCTGTGTCTCCTCCCCTTTGCAGCCCCCCTGGTCCCTCCCACTCATGGACCCCATGGTCCCTCCAGTTGCAGGCCCCCCCTTGGCCCATTCCCTTACAGCGCCCACTCACAGGTGCCCAAGCCCCACCCACTCACGGGTGCCTACGCCCCGCACACTCACGTGTTCCTAAGCCCCTCCCGCTCACAGGTGCTATGGCCACTCTGACCCCCCCTACCACCCCCCCCCCCCCAACACCTGTGGAAACAGCCTTTTCAGGCAGAGTGAGAACTCTGTTTTCACATAGTAAGAGAGAAGGGCTGTAGATTCCCTTACCTTCTCTGCAGGTCCTTCACACAGCAGAGAGGAGGAGGGACTTCCTGTCTCCCTCACACACTGAGGGAGTCTGAGGCTGTGCTCGCCGGCAGCACTAGGAATGTCACATGTCCGCCTCCCACCCATTAACTTTCTGGTCAGTCATTTCTGTATATCTTGGACTGTGGAGCACGTAAAAATAGATTCCAAACTCAACTTACAGCTCCTCGTTCCAGTGTCATTCTGGTCCGGCTCCCCTGCCTGCTGGAACTTCAAGCAGGGGGCCTGACTGTCAGCCGCAGCTGTAATTGGCTGAGCCGCTGAGAGGCAGCCAATCACAGCCGCGGCTACGAGCAATAAAGAAGACGCTGGAACGAGGATCTGTAAGTATAGTTTGGAATCTATGTTTAAACTTCTAACATAGAGGTTGGGAGTGGGAGGGTATGCCCTGCAATATAGATTAAGGTTTTTACGCAAGGTGAAGGATTTGAGGAGAGGGATCGGGAGGGAGGGAAGGTGGGGGGAAAGGGCTCCTCTGGGCATGTCACCATCCCTCCCAGAGGCAAGACAGGATGCAGAGATGTTTGGACAGGAAGACAGCCACTACTCTTGGACTTTGGACATGGACTACAGGAGAAACATAAGGAGCAGGAATTATAAGGTAAGGATTTTTTTAAACTGTACTGTGGGGCCATTAGTGGGTTATATTTAAGTTTTGGGGGTGGACATGCCCTGTAAAACAAACTGGTTACTGGTGTCAGTTATCTGCCCGCAACCCCAACTGTTGTTTTTAACAGCATATAACATGCATTTGAAATAAGATATATAAGGATAATTTATAGCCTCCAATTGGGCAGAGTAGAATGGCTCCTTCCTCTATCCAGTCAATCAAGGCTGTGCCTTCTGACATTGCAGCCAATGATTGACTGCAGTTTCCCCTGCTGCCTCCTCTGCACATGCTCAAGCTGATCATTTTTCCAGAAAGAAATAGAACTTATCATTATATATCTGGTTACATTTATGTAATAAATCAGTTTTTTGTTTTAAGGGTGGACATACCCTTTTATTATCAGTTGAATTTTATCACAGATTGCTAGATGAGTACAATTTCCTTTTTACCTGCTTATATGTCAATTTAAATGCATTAAAATGATTGTGTAAACTTGCAGTTCCCCATAAAGGTTACTGTAATAGAATAATTTGACTCTCTCTGATCTCTAATTAGGAAGTATTTAAACCCACCCCCCCAGATAGCTTTGTTACCAGTACTGGTGATGGATCTGGGAGGGGCTAATGGACGGTTTCCAACAGATTTAATTATAAAGGCAATGTGCAATTATTCCAATTATTCCATCCTTTCAATTACTCCTTTAAGACATAAGAAGTATAATGTAAAGAGTCTCAAAACACAATAAATATGGCCATGAAGGTAATAATGGGTCTTTTTTTAAATTTTTTTTACAGATGATAATATCCTGCAATGCTTTTTTTATATAGAAAAAACTGAAAATGCCAAATTAATAAAGGAATCTAAAAATAGCAAATTGCAATAGAATGAATAATCTAAACCTATACAGATAAAAAATACAGACGCTCTCCACCTTATTGCTGCTGGTCTAAATTTTAAGAAGGCAAATCCAACATCAATCCCCAAACTGACCAATCAATTTACATATAACATTAAGTACATTAACGGGCCATACAATAAGCTGGAGCATTGTTCACCAATAGGACATGTCAGAGGACACACGGACATCTCTTAAGACTTGAAGAAAAGAAGTTTAGTACAGAAAGTTTTTTTTTACACACGTGCAATTAAAGGCTCAACAAGCGCCGCACGATTGCTTACCAAACAGATGTTTTAGTTGAATAATATTAAATGTATGGGTTAGACTATAAATGATGGAGCCTCATGCTGCTGCCGTGCATGGAAAAGGCAAGGAGCAGCAGAGAGAGGGAGAGAGCAGGGGTGCCCCTACCATGAAGCAAACTGAAACATTTGCTCAGGGCACGCCCCTGCAGAACACTTAAAAGGCGGCAGTTAAAAAAAATCCTCCTTCCTGCAATATTACATTTCAGCACCAATACACTAATCAGTATTTAGTCAGCCCTCCAGTCCACCAATCAGTGTTAAGTCAGCCTTCCAGTCCACCAGTCAGTATTAGTCAGCCCACCACATCCACCTCCACAAGCCACGCCTATGTTCCCTGATGAAGCCACACCCAGTTATCGCGCTGCCACCTGTCTGCTGATAGGCGGCATTAAAAGTTGTTTCAGGTGTCAAAAACCCTAGGAACACCACTGGGGGAGAGTATAGTGCAGGGGTGCCAAACCTGAGCAATCCTGGGGTCCACACTTGTGGCCTCCCATGCCGAGACCCAGCCACGTGTGTAGTCCACCCAAGCCCCACTCACATTCGGTTCCGTGTGGGCCGCAAAAACTTTTGCAGGTTGGGTATCACTGGTATTGTGTATTGTTAATCTAGCTGATCAGATATAATTGCTGCTCAGCTATGTCATCAGTGCCACTTTACAATTTCCCAATAACAAGTGTGCTCAATAGCAAAGACTAGCATATTCTGATTAGACAAGACTCCCAGCCATTCAATTACACGTCCATTTAACAAAAAGCCACAGCAGTAGACTCCAGAACTGATCTTATTACTAGTAGTCAGCATGTATTTATGGGAAATAGATCATGCCAGACAAATCTACTTGGTTTTTATGAAACCAAGTAGATTTATGCAAGTAGATGATATGCAAGTGTTGCAAGCAGACCTAGATAGATTATCAAAATGGGCAGCAGAATGACTGATGAGATTCAATGTTGATAAATGTAAGGTGATGTATTTGGGATTTAATAATCCCTGTGTCACTTACACCATAAATAACTCTATGTTAAGTGCATCTGTAAAGGAGAAAGATTTGGGGGTTCTGGTAGATAACAGACTTAGCTATTGCAAACAATGCCATGTAGCAATGGCTAGAGCTACCAAGATATTGTCTTGTATAAAGAGGGGAATAGATTCAAGAGAGAAAAATATTATTCTCCCTCTTTACCAGGCACTGGTAAGGCCTCATTTGGAATATGCGGTGCAGTTCTGGAATCCCATATACAAAAGGGACATCTTGGAAATAGAAGCAGTTTAGAGAAGGGCAACTAACTAAAATAATAAAAGGAATGGAGGGGCTTGACTATGCAGGCAGATTAGACAAGTTAGGGCTGTTTACATTGGAGAAGCAATGTTTCATGGGGATATAATAACCTTATACAAATCTATTAATGGGCCATACAATGAACTCTCTGGTGCATTGTTTACTAATAGGTCATATCAGAGGACACGTGGACATCCTTTAAGGTTAGGAAAGGTTTCTTTACAGTGAGAACAGTGAAACTGTGGAACTGTCTTCCAGCAGATGTGGTAATGGCAAGTTCATTGAACAGCTTTAAAAGTGGGCTGTCTACGTTTCTAAAAATCTGGTTGATCCAGGGATACTTTCTGATTGCCGTTTGGAGTCAGGAAGAATCCCCCCGCCCCCTTTTTAGCTGTTTTTTTTTTTCCTTCCTCTGGATCAACTGTTAGGATGGGTTGGAAAAAAAAAAAGTGAATAGGTTGGACTTGATGGACGTATATCTTTATTCAACCTCAATTACTATGTTACCATGGAAACATGGAAATTATCCAAAAGCCAGAGTCCCTTATATTCAACACTAAAATTAAAACCTCCCATTAAAATGAGGATATCTGTGATGTATATATAAAAGGTTTTAAATATCTCTGAAATGAACCAAAATAAAACTGTAAATACAGCGATAATAAAAAAAAAAAAAGCAAGAAAATCCAACCGGTTTCTGTTGTGTTTTGCTTTTATTTTTAAGGCCAAGAAGGAATTATAAGTTTGTAAATCTGTGAAAATTCAGTACTAAAAAACCGCCACACACTTTTAATTTGCACTTGTACTCTGCTTGTCTCTTTGCGAATTCACACCTTAGGAGACACACTGTGAACAGAGCTTTGTTTGTGAAAATGTTCTCTGGAAAATTTCTGGCAACTTCTATTGGTTCCTGTCATTGTGGAAAATCTACTTCTGTTTCATCTTTAACATCAACACATAACCCAAGCTAATACCATCAACCTGCTTCATGTCTTCTTACACTTAAACTTCTTTATGTTGACTACACATCTGTCTTACTTTCCCTAAGGCTGTTTTCACACACAATGCAAACATAGGAAAAAAAACACACTTTGTGTTTCTGCCCATTCCCCCCTGCATTGAACACAAGTGATTGTCTCTAGTGGATTTAATAGCACGCTTGCTGCTTTGGGAAAATCCCAATCTGGTCTTACAATGGGTGACTTCAACCCCAGCTATTACCTATGGTTAAAAGGTCATGGTAAAAGAACCATGCTGGGAGTTGTACTCTTCAAACATCTGAAGTGCGCACAGCATGTAACTTAACACAGCATCTTGATTGGTTGAAAGTAATATCTCAATGGATTGCACATTACTTTCCGTATAATACAGTAATCCAAGGTGCATTGCAAGGTTTTATGTCCCAATTCAATTGGAGTTAAAGGGCATATATCTACTCCCGAAAACTAAAACAGAAAATGTAAAACGTGCAATATTACCTAGTTGAATAATAAATCGAATGAAATCTTTGACGGATGTTTGCTGCCCCCCTTCTCCTTTTTGGTTTTTCTGGTAGTAGCAGTCAGTCTCGACCATGACAGCTGAGTCATCGTGGCCAATAACTGTGGCTGTAGGCTGCACATCATGCCTACTCCTCTGAGCAATTTGCAAGCAATTTTACCGAATTACTTGTTTAATAGGTTTAATTTAATTAATTTTTTTCTTAGGATGTGTACACTGGGAATTTTTGTTTTTAATTGTCCATCTGGAAACTATAATTCTTTCCAACCACCACTGTACCATTTTTTTCCTGATCTGTCCCCTATTTCTTTAGATATCCAGTCTGAAACATCATACATTTCAGCTGCCAATAGCTGCTTTAGTACCATTAGTGACAGTTGGTATGCGAACTGCATGGTGGGAAATTACCTCTCCCAATGCTGCCTCATAGGGATTACTGAGCAAGCTCACAGAGGGTCAGAAAGTCAGGCAGGGGGCTGGGGGACTGAGGGACTCATTTGTAGCAAAACAAGTACTGGATTGAAGTCATGCAGCAACACAAACACATTAGAGTAAGTGCTGCTTACATGTATTCATTTATAGATTGAAATGAGGCAAAGTAAATTTTTTCAGTGTACAATTCCTTTAATCACTACATAAAGTCAAAACACATGTTCCCATATTATTAATTTTGCACAATCATGTTGGAAACATACGTTTGTGTACAATTAGAACATTTTCCAGCTGGGGTGATGTTTGTTATATACTCAACCCTGAATCTTCACTGGCATATCCTAACCTTTTTTCCCAGGGTTCAAAAAACCCTGACCAAGCTAGGAAAGATGGCGGACAGCACCACCAGGTTGTTTATGTATCTTCTACTGACATTTAAAGTAATACACATTTAAGAGAGAATTAGAAGCTTGATCAGTATTATTGGATAGAACATTTCAATTGGCCGTTGTCATGCTACCATTTATGATCTGGAAAGGTGGATCTTGGTGTGTATACCCAAACTGAGGCAAACTAATGACAGATTCTGTAAGAATTGGCTGTGTTTAGCCATCTTAAATTAGGAAACATTTATCATTTTTCTTAAAGGGCATGTCCACCCCCAAAACTAGAATTTAACCCACTAATGGCCCCACTGTGTAGTGTAATAAAATCCTTATCTTATCTGTCCCTGTAAAGTCCCAAAAACTGGCCACCAGGAGCACTGCAGGGAGGGAAATTGGCTGGCAGGGAGGTTTTTGGCTTGCTCAGAGCAGCCCTCCCCCTGCCTCTCCCTCCTGTCTTCCTCTCCCTCCCCCTAGTGTAAAACCCCTTTGGGTATAGGGCTTCCTCTCCCAGCCGCAACTGCTATATTATTATGTGCAGAAACTCCCCCGATCATTACTTACCTTACCTCCCCCGGCGTTCTCCAGTGCCGGCAACTGCGTCCGTGATTTTTCTTTAAACTTTTCTTTAAACCAGTATCCCTCTTCTCTTTGTGTTTGTCTCCTTTCATGGTTTTATAACCTCTTCACAAGCTCATGAAGCTGTAAAGGAGGTGACATGTGTAAGAATGGGCCCCATTTTGTGCTAAGGTTCTAAAACTACCAGTCTGTGTGCCAACTGTTTTACCAGTGGTCTGTGTACAAAGCATTTTTACCATTGTGTGTGCCAAGCATTTAACTAGGGTCTGGCAGTGTGCAGTGGCCAGTTTCCCAACCAGTTATCAGTGTCTGCATGCCAAGCATTTAACCAGTCTTTGTGCCAACTATTTTACCAGTGGTTATATACAAAACCACTCTCTGTGCCAAGCATTTTACCGTATATACTCGAGTATAAGTCGAGGTTTTCAGGCTGTGAAAACAGCCTGAAAACTGAACCTCGACTTATACTCGAGTCAGTCACCTACTGGTGAAGGAATCCGGCTGCCGCGTCCACTGATGGTCGCATCCACTGATGTCACGACTCGGCGCCGGGAAATTAGACCGGCGCCGAGTCGTGACGTCAGTGGATGGACCATCAGTGGACGCGGCAGCCGGATTCCTCCATCAAGATGTCGGGGGCCCGGACTCTCCTGCAAAGGTAAGGCTTAGTAGTAGTGTAGTGTAGGGGCAGGGTGAGAAGATGGGTGCAGGGAGTAGTGTAGTACTGTAGTAGTGTAGTGTAGTGTAGTGGCAGGGTGAGAAGATGGGTGAGGGAGTAGTGTAGTGTATGTAGTAGTGTAGTGTAGTGGCAGGGTGAGAAGATGGGTGCAGGGAGTGAGGTAGTGTACTGTAGTAGTGTAGTGTAGTGTAGTGGCAGGGTGAGAAGATGGGTGCAGGGAGTAGTGTAGGGTACTGTAGTAGTGTAGTGTAGGGGCAGGGTGAGAAGATGGGTGCAGGGAAATAGGTTTTATTCTGGGGCGGAGGGGAGACTCTACCCTGACTTATACTCGAGTCAATTGGTTTTACTCATTTTGAGGTAAAAATGGGTACCTCGACTTATACTCGAGTCGACTATTACGAGTATATACGTACTATTGTCAGTTGGTTAGTTATTAGAAGGTTTGAGGATCTAGGTTTAGAAATACTGTTTGATAGATTGAATAGTTTTGCTAGGTGTATGGGTAAACTATTATTGTGTGGTGGTGCACTGAAATAAAACACTTTGCATTACTGTGTGGTGGTACACTGAAATAAAACACTTTGCTTTATTGTGTGGTGGTGCACTGAAATAAAGCACTTTGCATTATTGTGTGGTGGTGCACTGAAATAAAACACTTTGCATTATTGTGTGGTGGTGCACTGAAATTAAACACTGCATTATTGTGTGGTGGTGCACTGAAATAAAGCACTTTGCATTATTGTGTGGTGGTGCACTGAAATAAAACACTTTGCATTATTGTGTGGTGGTGCACTGAAATAAAACACTTTGCATTATTGTGTGGTGGTGCACTGAAATAAATCACTTTGCATTATTGTGTGGTGGTGCACTGAAATAAAGCACTTTCAGGCTCATTTACCCAGAGCCGCTACCGCTCTGGGTAAAAGTCCTGTTTGCGATTTAATATCGCGTTTGCAAATGTGGGTAAATCCCAGTAGGGATTTAGCCACAGCGGGATATTCGTTAAAATCCTGCGCTAAAACGAGCGCAATGCACTGGTGATTTTTGCGTAACCCGCGCATCCAACACTAATATGGAGCTAAAGTCACGCTAACTGGTAGTGAACCAGTTAGCGTGACTTTAACTCCATATATTTTCCCAGCGAGGCAAATGAGGCCCTTTGCATTATTGCGTGGTGGTGCACTGAAATAAAGCACTTTGCATTATTGTGTGGTGGTGCACTGAAATAAAGCTATCTTTGGTTAATCATACCATTGACTGTAAGTAAGTGCATTTTAACCATTTAAAGGGCACCTATAGTGGGAAAATTAACTTTTTCCACTTTTCCCCAGTGTCTTCACTTTTTTCAGATTCCCTCTCTGTCCTGAGATACACCAGTTAGAAGAATACGTGATTGCATTCCTCTACTCCTACTTGGACTGTCAATCAAATCCCTGTGACGTGATCCCCCCTCCCTGCTCTGTAATAAACATAGAGATAAGAGCATTAGCAGGGGGAGAGAGGTAGCTTTGATGTTAGATATAAGGCTGCACTTGACCCCCCTTCTTAATAGCTTTCACTGATTGATGATGGGTCACAAAGTGAGAGATCGTAAACTGTACTGATCTCCTTTTTCCGTGTCTCCAGGACAGCTTGCTTTCTATTGGCCACTGTGCGTGGGTGTGTTTTTCAGGATGTTGAACTTTTAACTCCTACTGCACATGATAAGCTTGTTGGTTAGCCGGAGTTGAGATATGGAGAAGGTAACAAAGGGGAGGGGGAAGGGGGTAGTGCTGCACATAGATCTGACACCATGGTTAAACAGAGTCACTGACATAGATAGGATTAAGGCAGCACAGAGTACATGAATTTAACTTTGCAAAGGGGCAATGTGTTTTTCCACTATAGATGCCCTTTAATATATGTTTTAATGGGATTTAATACTTTTAAGAACTTTTAAAGCAACTTGGTCTTTTTTATCTGTTTTATCTTTTCATGAGCGCAACCAATTTACAACTAAAGAACTGACCTACACAACTGTGGAAAACTTTGGAGTGCTGCTCTACACAGACCCCTGAACGCCCAGTCAGACGCTGGAAGATAAACCACTATAAAACTACTGTATGGGTAAACTATGTTTGTCTGTTTTAAAATGAGCGCCTTTAAAAAAATGTTAATGATGAATTTGGATGTTTTATCTGGAAATTATTATTTGGTTTGCGGTGCCGATTTGTGTTTGCAGCAGTGTTAGGGGGCCCATGCCCAGATTTTGCATCAGGGCCCGTAAGTCTGTAGCTACGCAACAGATTTATTGCATCCAGGAACGCTGGAAAGTCAGGTAACTATTGCAAAAATAGGGTTTTGGGGAAAAAATGTTCTTCTGAGAGTTGAACTTAAGCCTTGCATCTCAGTTGTACACAGATACTTATGCGTGGGCCAATAAAAGAATGTAAGATGAATCTTAAACCAATATAATACCAACAGTAATAAGAAAATGCAGAAATCAATACATGTCCCATGTGTGACGCCATTTGTACTTTACCTTATTAACAGTCAGTGAAACAACTGGGATCAGGTTATTCTGTATCCTGAGCCTTCGTTATCATCTTTTTTGTATTACAAAATATATATAGTGCTACATACCAATATATATTACCCTTAAATACCAATGTATTTTACTCTGTGGACTCATTTTCGTAAAAAAGACAAGAAAGTCAATTGGTTTTACCTATTTTCACCAAGTCAGCATTTCCCAGGCCCGACTCTAACTTACTCAGAGGTAATATCAATTGGTTTTGTTCTAGATAATGGGTTGTTTGTTTAAAATAGTTGTGTTTATGGGATTTTTCCATATAACAATATGTTAGTTAAATCTTTATTATTCACACCAGTCTTCAAAATAATTTCCCCTGTGTTACCCAGAATGCCATGGGTAGCAGAAACAAAAACACTGTGCATAATATTATAAGTTGAATAATGACATACACCCACCTAGTCCAACCTTTTTACCTTATGGTATCCATGGTGCCTGCCTTAAGCTGGGTACACACCTTAGCAATAAAGCCATGTATGTTCCAGTAAAACAATCAACATTTGGCTCCATGTACTGTAGTATAGAGAGCCGACTGTGATCAGTAGGTGTGCGGCAGTCCCAAACTATCTTCCCTATACTTAGGGGTGACTGATCAGGATGATGGGGGAGTTTGGACTCTTTCCTGACTCCACGTGGCAAATGGAAGATTTTACCAGTAACATTCAATTTTCTAATCAAGGCAAAAAGATAACATTGTTAAACATTGTACCAGAGGTACAACAGCCCATTAATGTATTGGTATAAAGTGATCATTTCTTCATGCAACATCCCTTCCCCAGTGTGAATATCTAGGGAATATCAGACTCAATATTCTCCTCTATTACCCTTATATATTTTTATATTTTGTTTTTGATAAAAATATAATTTTATAAAAAAATATATTTTGTTGCCCTAACATGCCTTTTTGCATACTGGATTAAAAAAATGCACTGTTTATTTTTACAGAGAAAAAATAATATTATCGCCCCTTAACCCTATTTTTACATTACAGTATCCTGCTAGCTCCAACTGTTATGTGGTATTCTTTGCTACAATTAAAGGTGCCCATACACACGCAACACACACGATGGAATCAGACTGTGAGTTTGCCGATGCGAGCATACACAGGAACAATTGTTCTATAAATATATATATATATATATATATATATATTTAACATACATGTGAATGATCATTATCATTGCCCTATAATTTAGTATAGGGAACTGGTACTGATCCAATGGAAATTTTCCGTTTGGCCCAATAGGCCGCGATGCAGATGGCTGTAGCTTGCCAGCATCCTATCTATATACATTGCCAACATTCAGTAAATTCTGTCGGATAGTATAGTACAGTATTGCAGGTTAAATAATGATATAAGTCTATCTAGTCCAACCTACTTAGCAATAACCACATTTCCTGCCTAACAGTTTATCTGATGGGATTCACTGAATATTGGCAATGTGGACCGGCACCTTAAGGCTATGTACACATATTAGATAAGATTGTTAAGACCGATCATTATACAATCAGTCTAACCATCTGCATCTACAAACAGCAGCCAGCTCAGGGTCAGAGTGGTCTACTGACATATTATAACATGACATTTACCCATAAAAATAGAGAGGAAAACAAGTTATTTTCAACATTATTGTCAACATTTTTGCTTGCACAACAAAACTGCTGAGAGGCAGCCAATCACAGACGCGGCTGCCGGCAGTTCAGAACGCCGGAGGAGAGAGGAAATGTAAGTAAAGATTGGGGGAGTCTCTGGAAAATATATTACAATGATTGGGGCTGGGTGAACTAGCTCTAATATTTGGCAATGGGGATTTACACTAGGGGGAGGGAGAACAAAATGAGTGGGAGGGAGAGGGAGGGGGGGGAGGGAGTGAAGGGCTGCTATGAGCAAGCCAAAAACCTCTGAGAGGACAGCTCAAAGGCGGAAACAATTTCCCTGGTGGCCAGGCTCCTGGTGGTCAGTTTTCTGGACTTTGGGGGGACTTTACAGGAGAATCATTTGGAGCTGGGATGTAAGGTAAGGATTTTTATGCACTACATATCCCATATACAAAAGGGACATCTTGGAAATTGAGGCAGTTCAGAGAAGGGCAACTAAATTAATAAGGGGAATGGAGGGGCTCGAATATGCAGGCAGATTAGACAAGTTAGGGCTGTTTACATTGGAGAAGCGACGTTTGCGTGGGGACATGATTACCTTATACAAATATATTAATGGCCCATACAATGAACTCTCTGGTGCATTGTTCACTAATAGGTCATATCAGAGGACTCGTGGACATCCTTTAAGGTTGGAAGAAAAGAAGTTTCATCTTCAGGTTAGGAGAGGTTTCTTTACAGTGAGAGCGGTGAAACTGTGGAACTGTCTTCCAGCAGAGGTGGTAATGGCAAGTTCATTAAATAGCTTTAAAAAAGGCCTGGATAAGTTTCTAAAACTAAAAAATATTGAGAATTACTGGTATTAATGCATATAGATCTGGTTGATCCAGGGATACTTTCCGATTGCCGTTTGGAGTCAGGAAGGAATTTTTTCCCCCCTTTTTAGCTGGGGTTTTTTGCCTTCCTCTGGATCAACTGTTAGGTAGGGTTAAAAAAAAAAAAAATAGAAAGAGGGTGAATAGGTGGAACAAGATCGACATCTGTCTAAAAAAAAAAATCCCCCACTATGTTACTATGTTACAGAGAGGGGCCAATAGTGGGGGAAATTATAGTTTTGGGGTGGACATGCCCTTTAAAATGGAACTCTTAGCATTGCAGTTTTTGGTAAACAACCCTGTTCGACCAAACTGTGTGAGACTGGAATGCTGGGAAAGTGAATGTGCATGATGGGAATATTAAGAGTGATAAGTAAAAAGGTGCAGTTGAAGAAATCTGTAACCCCCCAAAAAAATCTTATTGTTAAAAATGTTGCTAATTTTGCCCCAACCAATCAGATGTTAGATTTCGAATGTTAAATAAGATCTGATTGGTTGGGGCAAAATTAGCACCATTTTTAATGAACTATTATTGAATCTCCCTGTATATCTATAGTCCATTATAATTACATACTTTTAACTTGTTTGCATAAAGTTGATTTAGCCCCTTCATTTCAAAGGGATTCCCTGAGCGATATGTATATCAAAATGACAATAAAATCTGCTGTTGTGCTTTTTATACAGAGATCCTTTAAATTTTTTGTGAAGCAGAATGAATAATCATCTTTGGCTGTTGCATATAAATATTTCACTATTACCGACGTACAGTGCTAAGGCATCAATCTGTGTAGTTGATTAAAGGCTAAAAATAAACCAATAATAATCGTTCTGTGGTTCGCTGGCTGCTCTTCATCATTCCTGATGTTGTTAAATATTAAAAATGTCAGGCAGCCTGGGGTGCGTCTATTTATCTGCATTCTGCAACGAGAGATTGTCAACAATCCCTGACCACCCTCCAGGCTTCCAGAACAGAAGACCGGTAACAGAGATAGTTTTTGCTGAGAAGAATCACAATATGACAACGTCTTGTCACATTCTGCCATATTACAAGAGCAGGCCTTTTTTTTTATTCACAGGCATATGTTATCATAACTGACAGCACTTTCTTTGGGTAGATATACTAAATTAGGTGAAATCAAAGGCAATAAAGAGGCACTAAAAGGGATGATATTTTTTGTTACATTACTAAAACAATATTTATTCCCTTTCATAATGATCAAAATGCAGCATTTGCCCTGCTCCTGACTATTAGTCTGCCCATGAATTTATCCATTGATCTGTTTTGTAAATCAATCAATCTGATTCTCTCTGTCTTAATCCCCCTAAAAAGTAACCAGTATAAGGACCTAGCCCACAAAGTCCTCCCCCTGGGTACACTTTCTGTCTCCTAATACGCTTCCCTATACTTTTCCTTGCAGGTCTGTTCTAACTCTGCCCCTTGTCAGTGACAATTCCAATAGAAAGATGTGTTCTGCAAGAAGCCTGATTGCGGACAGCCGTCAGATGCAGAACTGCACATAATTGCAGGGGTGTAACTAGGAGTCACTGGGCCCCCTAGCAAAACTATGATGGGGCCCCTATTCGTGCTTCATCCACAGTGGAAGAGGCTATATCTGTCATAGAAAAAAATAAGAAGATGAGACCCCTTGGCTCCTGGCCCCCTCTGCGGTTGCTCCCCCTGCTCCCAGGGTAGATACTCCCCTGCCTTATTGCCTAGAGAAAGTTTCGGTAAGTGTATCAGGAGATAGAGAGGGTATGCAGGGGTGAGGACAGTGATTTAGGTCCTTTTCCTGAACACTTTTCATGGACAAAAGAGAAGGGGATGAGGAATGTTAGCATCATTGTAATTCTTTTTATATACTTTAAACTTATTGTCCACATGATTTTAGATTGATGTATATTTATATTTGATTGTATATTGGTATAACCAGAGCAGGATTATCCAAAAGGCAACCTAGACTGCTACACAAGTATGATTAGTATTACAGTACATATTATACAAATGTAGCATATGTGTATATGTGTGTAATTACAGGTCTGCATTTCATCTATATCCATCTCTGGGTGTACTCTGGCTACTGGTATATCATAAAACAAAAAGATGAAGAGTAATGCGGTTTTTATAAAGGGGGCAATATGCCAGCAAAACTAAAAGAAAGTTACAGATTGGAAATGACAGGAAAACTTGTCTGCCGAGCATTGGAAAGAGCCCAGTAAATAAAATCAGCTTTGATGCTTTTCGGAAAAAGGTTTCCTCCCTGGGAATAATTATATTTTCAGTTTAATTGCTAGAAAATGCAGATGTTGTAGCCAGGCAACATTTACCAGAACACCCCTGGCATTGTCTCCAGTCCCTCGTTAATCACAGAGACAGTGGGCTGCACAAATTCTTTCTTATGGGTCTGCAGAACCCTAGCATGCCAAGGAAACTACCTACAATGCCTCAAATAAAAGGGTATTCTACTCCAGACAAACCAGTGGGTTTTGCTTTATCTACCAAGAAATTGGGGTTTAAAAAGGCCATCACCCCCTTTTAAGTGGATGTTTTTGTCTTCTGTCTCTGAATTCTGATCACTAATTATTCTAATAAGATTGCTTTGGTAAAAGCTTACTAAACCTAGTCCATTGCGGTCTTTAGCCTATTGACCACTAATATACACTGTGCAATATGGTTTGTTAATGCACATTTCTGTACTTTAGAGCACAAAGTAGATTATAGATGGATTTTTTTGATTATTAGTGTAGCTCAGTATTGGAAGCAATCACTACTGCACTTCCTCTGGCTGAGTAAATTCCCACAGCCAATGAGACGAAGTCCATTGACCTTTCCCGTTTTTTCTTTTACAGCTGGTACATCTATCATAGATTCTATGCGCTGGTATACACACGGTCCAACATGGGCTGATATTTCAGTCTGATAGACTGGTAGTCCATAAACTATTAGTAATTTGCTGGTTGGGAACCGGTGGTAACGCACATTTTCCTGAATATACACCATTAACTGCTGATTAAGGGACTTGTCTACACACCTCTCTAGTGCAGTCAGTTTTGGCTCTTCACTGACTGTACTAGTCAGGGACCATTTTTACATTTCCAACATTCCTTACCCCATTAATATGATAAATAACTTGAGTTTTCTGTAGAGCTAAAGCTAGGAAAATGGCTGATGTCATTGTGTACGATGAGCCGTAAAACAAACAATCCCATGGCCAACTACCTACCATTGTCGGCAGTGACTAAAGATTTTATAGGCCACTATAATTTCATGCCCACCTGCATGACCTCCCTATACAAAGTATGTCAGTTCTGTGTGTACCCAGATCTGTAGCCAATGGCAGACAGTTTCCAATAGAATCTGTGTAAAGCAAGCAACTGCAACAATCAATATGGACTTTTTATTAAAAAAAAAGTAAGAGCTGGATCAACAGGCAGGAAATGAGGATATTGCTAGATGGGTTGGACTATAGGGACATATGTCTTTATTCAACCTCAAATACTATACTATACTATACTAAGGGGCATATTTATAAACGAGCGTTATCTTTTCATGGGCGCTTTTCCCGCCATTTATAAATGGGCGGAAAGCGGCCGCGAAAAGTTAAAGCCTCATTAACTTTTCGCACCTATCGGAACAGTAACCGCCGCTTCTATTTATAAAGCAGCGGTAACTGAAGCGCTAATCTCAGCCGTTTCACTTTGCCACCTTGGCGAAAACGGACGAGATTACAGGGGGCTGGGAGGGGATGTCGGGAAAGGATCGCCGCGGGTGGTCGCATTCCTCAGAGGGGAGCGTACTCTCGCGGGGAGGGGGAGGGAAGGGCCCGCTGGGTGGATGGAGGGACCCTCCAGCGGGGGCACTGAAAAGTGCCTTTTGGGGTTTAAGGGGTCCCGCAGCTCGAGCCGGGACCCCCCTCCCCGGCCATATCAGGGTCTTTGCAGCACTTACAAGTGCCCTTGCGGCTCTGACAAGAGCCCTTTGGGGCCTAGGGGTCCCACAGCTCGAACCAGGACCCCCTTCCCTGGCCCTATCAGGGCCCTTGCGGCACTTACAAGTGCCCTTGTGGCCCTGAGAAGGGCCTTTGGGGCTTAAGGGGTCCCGCAGCTCGTACCGGGGCCCCCCTCCCCGGCCCTTATAAGTGCCCTTGTGGCACTTACAAGTGCCTTTGGCGGGGGTCCCGCAGCTCGAACACAACAACCCCACTGAGGTCGCCAATGCCAGGCAGGCTCACTGTGGCCAACAGTGATCCCGTTGGCACCGCCGGCCTCAGCGGAGCCGATGTTGCCAGACGCTTCTTTCTTCAGCCATCTACTGCGATGACATCTGAGGTCCGCGGCAGAGTGCACCTCTTTATATAGTTTAGAAGAAAACCCTAAACTGTTTCTGAAGGTTTACGTGTATTACATTAACCAATCAGATTCCAGAATATCGGCTCCGCTGAGGCCTGCGGTGCCAAAGGGCTCACTGTTGGCCCGCTGTCAAAGGCACTTGTAAGTGCAGCAAGGGCCCTGATAGGGTCGGGGGGAAGGTGTTCCCAGTTCAAGCTGCGGGACCCCTAAGCCCCAAAGGGCTCTTGTCAGCGACGCAAGGGCACTTGTAAGTGCCGAGATGCGCTAAATGCAGTATCGCCGCGAATATAGCTCAAATTACCACCGCACATCGCGGCCGCGACACATTTCGCCGCGATGCCGCTCGCCATTATAAATATGGCGATAATGGTATTTTTTCCGCGGCAATGTGCGGCAGTAATTTTCCGGCGCTATTAGCGCCAAGTTATAAATATGGCCCTAAGAGTTGCTTGAACACTTTCTGTTTTCAGCAGCATGTAGTATGTGCTCTTCTTGTAGTCATGTGATCAGCCTCTGTCTGCAAATTGTTTTTTATGCAGGTACTTCTTCTCTTTCCCAGCATTAAATCTTAAGTGAGCATAAGGGGGGGGTGTCACTCATGCTACTAGAAGCAGGATGTTTGAACATTCATGCAGTATACTTTTTCACAGGCTGCAGACAGAGATGTGACACACGGCTCTTTTTAAAGGAAACACTTTAGACTTTTATTTAACCCTAACTTGTTTGGAGACCACAGTTGCCCTTTAAGTATGAAAGTAGTATGAAAGTTGCATTATTTTATTAAATGCTGTGTGCATGGTTATACAACAGATATCGCCTTAAGAGCCACACATGCACAGGAAATGATGATATAATATTGCTTAAAAATATACCATGATAATACTATTTATTATCATTATTATTATTATTATATGTAGGTTTAATACTACATTAAATATTTTAACACATTCGTTTGCAGTGAAAAGAGTCTTACCTTCAGTGGGGGAAGTTTTCAGTCTCCTACACAGGCCATTGACATCTCCATAACTATCCTGTATTTTTTGAATGGCCTCAGCTCCTCGCAGTTCCATTAGAGAGCGCAGCTCTTGTAGAGTGCAGCCAAACCCTCCAGCATGGTTCTGCTCTCGCCGTTGGTTCTTTGGGTAAAAATCCACTGAACTGTTTAAGTCTCCCATCTTGACTTTTCTGTTGTCTGGTATTTTGTGTTAAAGGTGTGTGCGTTTTTATTTATCTATTATATTTTCTAAGTAGCGGCCACAGTTGTGAGTCTTGGTACCAGTGTGTGTGTCGGACAGATGATGGGCCTAGAGAGAGGGAAATGTAAATACATGAAAATATATAATTCAAAGCTTTATTTACATTTATAAAAGTTCAAATTGTCAAAAGTTTTTTATTATTGAAGGCACTTTATAAACACAGATATTTATATAGCTAGAGCGAACAGCAAATCAAGAACTGTGCTAGCTCATATAAAGGAGAACTATTGTTTTATAGCCTGCAAAAAAAACAGTGATTGCATGCTTAGTATGCTCTATCCAGAATGAGGAGCTTCTTTGCATCACGAGTTAAAGTGAATGCAGTGGAAGAGTTTACTTGTTTCACACAGGTATAACTTTAGCTAGACAGTTCTCCTTTTAAATGGAACAGGTTTTTTTGTTTTGTTTTACAATTTATAAAGGTAATCCATGTTTCCAGTTGTTGGCATGTTAACTGCCCACAGCTCTGACATCAGAAAAACTCCATGGCCCAACATGCCCTCATTTCCTACCAGACCTACGTAAGCACCTATCCATCTGTGGGATAAAGCTGGTAGTTCCAAAACAGGGTTCCCAAACGGTGTGCCTCCAGATGTTTGAAAACTACAACTCCCAGCATTCCTCACCTACAGAGGAAAGTCAGAAAAAGTCAGGAAACAAATGCATGGTTGTTAAACATCACGAGGCACATCGTTGTAGTTTCAGCGTTACTGAGGTCCACCAGGAAATATGAGACCAGGGGCCAACTCATCATTTGTGTTTTTTCATCATTTCAACATTTAAGTATCTGTCTCATGCAGGGCCGCCATCAGAATTTTCAGGGCCCCATACTAGGTAAATTACTGGGCCCCCCATAAATATATAAATATATTTAAAACATGTTATAAAATTAAAATATCATGAAATATGAATGGATGGATGAGCATGGATAACCCCCCACCTCCTCAATGGATGATATGACCCAGTGTTCTCCCCAGAATTTTTTCCCAGCATGCAAAAGTAGCCGGATGGGGTAGGGCATGACATGGAAATTTGTGTCCCGCATGCAAAGCACGCAGTTTTGCCATGCCATCCTTTCGCGGACTGGCAATCTTGCAAAAGTTAGTTAACCCGTCCTTACATTACCTTGCAAATGTTAGAAAGGGGTCTTGGTCCGGCAGTTTTGACGCAAGTTTTGGCTGGCCTTGGTGCCGGGCACACACCTGTTAACCCTACATCTACATTTTTAGTGAATCACAACAATGTTCTCTCCATAATTTTTTTCCAGCTAAAATTACTGGTATTAATACATATACTGCAGTTCTGGTTGGTACAGGAATACTATATAATATTGAGAATTACTGGTATTAATACATATACTGTAGTTCTGGTTGGTACAGGTATACTATATAATATTGAGAATTACTGGTATTAATACATATGCTGTAGTTCTGGTTGGTACAGGGTTACTATATAATATTGAGAATTACTGGTATTAATACATATACTGTAGTTCTGGTTGGTACAGGTATACTATATAATATTGAAAATTACTGGTATTAATACATATACTGCAGTTCTGGTTGGTGCAGGGATACTATATAATATTGAGAATTACTGGTATTAATACATATACTGTAGTTCTGATTGGTACAGGGATACTATATAATATTGAGAATTACTGGTATTAATACATTTACTGTATTTCTGATTGGTACAGGGATACTATATAATGTTGAGAATTACTGGTATTAATACATATACTGTATTATGATTGGTAACCAGGACACATATAATATTGAGAATTACTGGTATTAATACTATACTGTAGTCTGGTTGGTACAGCTACTATATATATTGAGAATTACTGGTATTAATACATATACTGTGTTCTGGTTGGTACAGGTATACTATATAATATTTGAGAATTACTGGTGTTTAATACATATACTGTAGTTCTGTTTTGTACAGGGATACTATTAATATTGAGAATTACTGGTATTAATACATATACTGTAGTTCAGTTGGTACGGGTATACTATATAATATTGAATTACTGGTATTAATACATATACTGTAGTTCTGTTGGTACGGGATACTATATATATTGAGAATACTGGTATTAATACATATACTGTAGTTCTGGTTGGTACAGGGATACTATATATTGAAATTACTGGTATTAATACATTACTGTATTTCTGATTGGTACAGGGATACTATATAATATTAAGATTACTGGTATTAATACATATACGTAGTTCTGATTGGTACAGGACACTATATATATTGAGATTATGGTATAAACATATCTGTAGTTCTGGTTGTAACAGGTATACTATATAATATTTGAAATTACTGGTATTAATACATATACTGTAGTTCTGGTTGGTACAGGTATACTATATAATATTGAAAATTACTGGTATTAATACATATACTGCAGTTCTGGTTGGTACAGGAATACTATATAATATTGAGAATTACTGGTATTAATACATATACTGTCGTTCTGGTTGCTACGGGGATACTATATTATATTGAGAATTACTGGTATTAATACATATACTGTAGTTCTGGTTGATCCAGGGATACTTTCCAATTGCCATAAAGAAGGAATTCCCCCTCCCATTTTTAGCTGTTTTTTTTTTTTTTTGCTTTTCTCTGGTTCAACTGTTTGGTAGGGTGTAAAGTTTGGACTAGATGGACATGTCTTTATTCAACCATAATTACTATGTTACTATGTCCACCCAGAATATAACTAACCATTTTCAGGTAGTTTACCTCCCAAAAGTGGACTTACATTCTTATCTTACTTCATCTGATGTTCCCACGCACAGATATACCTACTTTAAACACTGTTACGTAACCGCTTTTATGGGTATGGATTGTTAGCTATTGGCCGTGACGCCACCATCGACTGATTGCACATAACCGGAAGAGAAGGAGAAGGTGGCAATGGTGAGGGATTGACTGTGTTAAAGTAGGTATTGAGATTAATAAATTAATATTGAGAATTACTGGTATTAATATATATACTGTAGTTCAGGTTGGTACGGGGATACTATATAATATTGAGAATTACTTTTATTAATACATATACTGCAGTTCTGGTTGGTACAGGGATACTATATAATATTGAGAATTACTGGTGTTTATACATATACTGTAGTTCTGTTTGGTACAGGGATACTATATAATATGAGATACGGTATTAATACACTATACTGTAGTTCAGGTTGGTACGGGATACTATATATTTGAGAATTACTGGTATTAATACATATACTGTATGTTTTGTGGTAGGGGATACTATATAATATTGAGAATTACTGGTATTAATACATATACTGTAGTTCTGGTTGGTACAGGGATACTATATAATATGAGAATTACTGGTATTAATACATGTACTGTATTTCTGATTGGTACAGGGATACTATATAATATTAAGAATTACTGGTATTAATACATATACTGTAGTTTCTGATTGGTACAGGGACACATATATATTGAGAATTACTGGTATTAATACATATACTGTAGTCTGGTTGGTACAGGTATTACTATATAATATTGAAAAATTACTGGTCATTTATACATTACTGCAGTTCTGGTTGGTACAGGGATACTAATAATATTGAGAATTACTGGTGTTTTATACATATACTGTAGTTCTGTTTGTACAGGGATACTATATAATATTGAGAATTATGGTATTAATACAATAACTGTAGTTCAGGTTGGACGGGGATACTATATAATATTGAGAATAACTGGTATTAATATACATATACTGTAGTTCTGGTTGGTAGGGATACTAATAATATTGAGAATTACTGGTATTAATACATATACTGTAGTTCTGGTTGGTACAGGGATACTATATAATATTGAGAATTACTGGTATTAATACATGTACTGTATTCTATGGTACAGGGATACTATATAATATTAAGAATTACTGGTATAATACATATACTGTAGTTCTGATTGGTACAGGGACACTATATATATTGGAATTACTGGTTATAATACATACTTAGTTCTGGTTGGTAACAGGTTATACTATTAATATTGAAAATTACTGGTATTAATACATATACTGCAGTTTCTGGTTGGTACAGGAATACTATATAATATTGAGAATTACTGGTATTAATACATATACTGTAGTTCTGGTTGGTACAGGTATATACTATAATATTGAGAATACTGGTATTATACATATGCTGTAGTTGGTTGGTACAGGGTTTACTATAATATTGAGAATTACTGGGATTAATACATATACTGTAGTTCTGGTTGGTACAGGTATACTATATAATATTGAAAATTACTGGTATTAATACATATACTGCAGTTCTGGTTGGTGCAGGGGATATATATAATATTGGAGAATTACTGGTATTAATACATATACTGTAGTTCGATGGTACGGGATACTATATAATATTGAGGAATTATGGATTAATACATTTAATGTATTCTGATTGGTACAGGGTACTATTAAGTTGAGAATTACTGGTATTAATACATATACTGTAGTTCTGGTTGGTACAGGTTATACTAATAATATTGAAATACTGGTATTAATACATTAATAGCAGTTCTGGTGGTACAGGAAATACTTATAATATTGAGAATTACTGGTATTAATACATATACTGTCGTCTGGTTGCTACGGGATACTATATTAATTGGAATTACTGGTATTAATACATATACTGTAGTCTGGTGATCCAGGGATACTTTCCAATTGCCATAAAGAAGGAATTCCCCCTCCCATTTTTAGCTGTTTTTTTTTTTTTTTGCTTTTCTCTGGTTCAACTGTTTGGTAGGTGTAAAGTTTGGACTAGATGGACATGTCTTTATTCAACTAATTACTATGTTACTATGTCCACCCCAGATATAGAAATAACTAACCATTTTCAGGTAGTTTACCTCCCAAAAGTGGACTTACATTATTATCTTACTCATCTGAGTTCCCACGCACAGATATACCTACTTTAAACACTGTTACGTAACCGCTTTTATGGGTATGGATTGTTAGCTATTGGCCGTGACGCCACCATCGACTGATTGCACATAACCGGAAGAGAAGGAGAAGGTGGCAATGGTGAGGGATTGACTGTGTTAAAGTAGGTATATCTCACCATTGGAGCGTCAAATGAAGGTAAGATAAAAATTCAAATGTCCACCAATGAAATACCGATTGGAAGGACACAACATGTTTTCAATGAATGCGTGGTTTGTGGCGCCAGTGTTTTCTTCTGAAATTGTTTCCATCTGGTCGGCATGAAAAAGTAGCCGGGTGGGGCAAAAGTGGAAATTTGGTCAGATCTGAGATGTTTAACTCCTTCGGCGCCAGCAGACTTTCTCAGAGTATTGACATTAACACTTTCAGTGCTTTGCCACAGTATTACCATTAATCCTTCAGTGCCAGCAGACTGGTACTGAATCGGCGAAAGACGTTGAGTCAAATAATAGAAGCCATCAGACCTAGAGCATTCTTTAAAAAGTGCTGTATAGACTGACTATATGAAAAATCCCAGAAGGGAGGGCTTGTATTTTATTTGCTTTTAACTTTATACTGTTTAAAGCATTCTTCTTGGAGACAATAAAACACTGGAGAACCAAAGTAAGTGTTTTTATACATTTATTATATTCAAGGTAAGAGATATTATCTGTTGAGGAACTAAACCTACACTTTTTGATCTTTTTTACTTTATGCTAACCAAACGTACCTGGGGGAGGAGCACGCAGCCAGTAACTAAAGAATAGTATGGACAAATATATCAAAGTGACAACTGAAAGGGTTAATACTGACTTATGAACCCTTTCAGCTGCCAGTATTGACATGATATACAGTATGTACCTGCTATTCATGATTCCTCCATTGAATTGTTCACTCATCACCCACTTAAACTGATTTTATTTTTTGGTAGGGTATTGTGGAGAAAAGGTAGAATGGGTTCAGCGTATTTACGGTAGATTTAATTTGGGATCCCATCTGGGCCTGGTGTTTTGTTGGTGGCCATTTGTGACAGGGCTTGTTGCATTTCGACTAGGGAAATATCTGATTCAAGAAGTTGAGTGTCAGTTTGGGAAATTTTCATGAAGTTGATCGTGTTTAAATACTCTTCTAGTGTGGTCTGGGAGGATGTAGTTTGTGTTTGATATATGTTAGTGTAATATTCCGTCATACAACCTAGAATATCGGTGGTGTTAGTTAGTAACCCTTTGTGTGGGTCTAAAAGTTGTAGGATGGTGTTTTGGTCTGACGGACCGTGTGCTAGTCGTGTGAGGAGTTTTGCCGATAGGGGTCCATGCTCAAAGTACCTTTGCTTATGGAATAAGAACTTCCTTGCATATTTTTCGGTAAGAAGTTTATCGCATAAGGATTGGGTGATTTGCCAAGTATTTAGTTTGTGGGGAAGGGGAATTTACATATAAGGCCTCAGCTTCTTGTTGCGTTTGGGTCAGTTTAGTTTCGTTTTGAATAGCTGATTGTTTGATAAATGAGATGTTTTTTTTAGGTGGCCTCTCAAAACTGCTTTTAGGGCATCCCATTGGGTGTTCATGGGAACTGGATTGTGGTCTTGTGTGGTGTATAGGGTGACATGTTCAAGGATGGGGTCTTGTTCAGGAAATAGGTTAAGCCAAAAGGGGTGGAAGCTCCAGCCTTTCCAGGACTGGCTGGGTGGGAAGTTTTGATGGTGACGTTGATGGGTGAGTGGAGGAGGTGTAGCTTGGGAGATGGGCGATATTTTGTATTTCGATGTTGGTGGATTTATTAACAAATACATAATCAATTCTTGATAGGGTGTTGTGGGTCTTAGAATGGCAGGTGTACTCCTTGGTGTAAGGGAATCTGAATCTCCACACATCAATCCATCCCAGTTCAGAAATTAATTTCCGAAGAGGGGTGTATCGCGGGAAGGGGGTGGTTACATTTGCTTGTGGGGCGAATTTATCGAGCACTGGGTTCATCAGAGCGTTGAAGTCTCCCATACAAAGAAGGTGGGCAGAGGGGTATTTGAAAGCAAAAGGAAGCGATTCTCGGAGTGGGCTCAAAGACGCAGGTGGAGGATCGTAGATTCCGATTATTCCATATTGAATAGTGTCAATTGTGAGAGCCACACATAGATATTGCCCATGCCTGTCGGATTTGACCTCAATAATAGAGTATCTCATTTGTTTGCTAAGGAGGATAGAGACACCACTGGAATATGAAGAGTGGGCAGTCCATCCTATCCATGGTTTTTGCAAATAGTGTGAAGTGGATTGTAGGAGATGAGTTTCTTGTAAACAGATTTTGTTAAGGTTAAGAGACCTCAGCTGAGAGAATACCTCCATTCTATTTTTGGTGTCATTGAGGCCCCTTACATTCCAGGTAATATCCCTAAGTGGTGGGGTCATTGTCATATAATATAAGCTAGGCGCTCTTGTTGATGAGGTTTAGAGGGTGCACAGGTTGTGAAAGGGGGGGGAAGGGGGGGGAAGGGGAAATAGGGATGGTACAGAAAAAAACACAATAACAAATATAACAAGGTCCAAAAAGAGGACCTAACATCCTAAGAAACATAAATACCAGAAATCTCTGGTAGCTTAAGGGGGTTGCACCATAGCGCAGTTTCTGCGGAGATTGAGAGGAGACATGGGTAGTCTCTCCGGCGCAGTCTATACATATTAAATGAGTGTATAAATGCATTTGGGTGTGCTTTTCTGAAGGAATGGGGGGATGACTGGGGATCATTCCGTCATTGAGTGGGAGTCGGGAAGGGGTGGTAGAGAGGGAGGAAGTCAGTTGGACCTAGGAAACAGTAGCCATTAGGGTGGACGCTGTTTGGGGGGTTCCTGTGTGTCTGACACAGTCTGGGTGGACTGTGTCTAACATGTAATTACTTACATTTAAGCAGGGCAGAGGTGAGCATATGCTCATACATTTTGTTGTGGGGGGGGGGGGGGGGGGGGAAGGAGAGGGCCCACTGCTTCAGGATACATAGTGTCGATTCTCATAGTTGATCACCTTGTTATACATACATGCTGTCATGTCACATTGTGATGTGAGAAAGAGGTTGGTACTGGTACCTAGAATAACTATTGAGTTAGGAAGGGAGAGAGGGAAAAGGGGTGGTATGGGTAGAGGCAGATGGTATACATTCAGATGGTATACGTTCACCACTGTAAATCGCCTCAAGATATATAATGTTGATTCTCATAGTTTGATTACTATATTATACATACATGATATTGTATCTTACTGTGACTTGAGAAAGAGGTTGGTATCAATATCTTGAATAATTATTACGTAGGGAAGGAAGGGAAAGGGGGGGGGTGGGGGGGGTGTGTAAGGGAGGTGGTATATGTTCACCGTTGTGGGTTGTTAATAGGAGTATTGGGGGAGGGGAAGGGATGGTCAGGGGGAAGGTAGAGGTATAGAGGTACCATTTAAGTTAAAATATTACATCTTATATGACATCTGGAACAAAATCTCATTTGTGATCAACAGGTTAGATAGTTTGCATCATTTCTCACTGCAGTTGAAGGAGAACCTCAGCACCAATATATTTGTGGGAGCTATTAATGAAAGGGGGAGAAAAGGGGAGAAGAGCAGGTAGCATGGGTACCATTGTTACAACAGTATGGTGGAGGGGGTGTCAGATAGTGATGGGGGGGGGAAGGAGGAGAGAAAGAAGCAGTGCTGACCTTTAGATAGGATTATACACCTTGGTTTACATTTGCATATCCGATTTTCACATTAGATCAAATTATTGCAGTAGAACCAGGGTAATGAGAGGGAGAACATTGAGTAATGAGAGGGATCAGACATAATAAAAAGGTAGAAATACGTAGGAGAACATTTCAACAGTTATTATATTTATGCTTATCTTAGAGCGGTGTGCTCGGTGCCTAGAGCTAATGTCCAATCAGGTTGCAGTTCAGGGGGGTAGAGATTGCGGGCTTCATTGGGTAGGATGCATAGCTGTGCAGTAGATAAGGGAAAGTGTTCAAATTTCTGGTATCTGTTGAGTGTCCCATCCGTCTGAGTCCTGCCCTGGACATGTTGTGGTCTAGGGGGAAGGCATCTGGTAATAAAGAGGAGGAGGGGTGACATATGCCAATGTGTTGTGATGGGTTTAAGGGGTCAGAATGCTCAGTGTCCAGCGTCTCTTACATGCTCCCTCTTGAGGGGCAAAACAGAGGACACACAGGACTCGGGCATGTTGTCACGTCGTTAGCAGCCGTGTCCAGATAATCAATTCGGCTAAATATCCTTAAGAAAAGGGTTTATGGCAACTCTTTGAAATGGTGGGTATAGATATAGGTTGGAGGTAACGGGTTGCAACACATGGCACTCCAGTAAGGGTTGTGAGTGTGGTTATCTGAGTTATCAGTCGTTCCTGGGCTAGCAGAGGGTTACCTGGTGCCAGATTCAGTAGGTCACTGGAGGAAGAGGTGACCAATTCAGCAGGGGTCAATTCATGATATATAGCTGCCATATTAGGGATTCTCCCAGGGGATGCGAGTGGGTAGTTGTAGTGTCAGGGGTGGGGTGTATATCAGGAACAATCGGCTCCAGGAGGGTGAAGTAGGGGTAGTATATTACCTTATTCAGCGAGCATCCAGCCAGGCACAGGCATCACTAGGCGTGTCAAAAAATCTAACTTTACCGTCCACTGCTATGCAGAGACAGGCCGGGTAGGCCATTGAATAAGTAAGACCAGCAGCCAGTAGTCTTTTTTTAACTTCTATGAAAGTGCTTCTTCGGCGTTGGAGTTCCAGGGAGTAATCCGGGAAGATGCGTATTGTAGCGTTCCCGTGGGTCAGGTCTGGGGTGGTATGTGGCTGACGGAGGATCCAGTCCCTGTCGCGTGAGTTGAGAAGGCGCACGATCAGGGGTCTTGGCGGTGCTCCAGGGATTGGGGGCTTAGCTGGTATTTGATGGGCCCGCTCGATCGCGAAGTGTTGCGACAGGCCATCTGTGCCAATCTTGCTACGAATCCACTCCTCAAGGAACGCGGCCTCAGCTACCTCCACGAAGCCCAGAAAATCTGAGGTTTTGTCGACTTGCCCTGTTCTCCAGGTCATCCAGTCGGCTCCTTGTGGCTTGGAGTTCGAGCTGAAGGCGGGTGATTGAATCGGGCAGCGGTTGAACCGTGTCCTCCAGGGTTTTTATCCAAATTTCATCCTCCCCGATCCTCTGTCTCATCTTTTGAAAATCATGTCGGAGGAGCAAAAGTCCGACCTCGTTTCTTCAATCATCGTTGCCAGCGAGCGCTGCGACTCTTGTATGGCACCAATCAGGTGTTGGCGGAGGTCAGTCATGGTGGGCTCCGGGGTGGGGGGCGAGACAGGCTGGGTCTCCTCATGATCGCCCCTTTTAGTTTTGGAGCAGTTGGCGGGAGTTTCCTTCCGCAGCGACGGTGGCATGTTGGCCTGAGCGTCGGTTGGGTCTTTCCAGGCAAACTGTTCTAAATTTTTTGCCAATCCGATTGCCTTGTTGCCTTTAGGCTTGGTCATCTGGCTGTTAGTTGCTAATAGAGCAAGTATTAGGTGGTTTATTGGTATTATAAAGTTATATTAGCCTCGGATTTTGGAGACAGCGCCGGAGGAAGGAAAAAACACGTCCTACCTCGTGGAACTCTTGGCTCCGCCCCCCAGCACAAGGATTTTTAATCCCAAATG
Organism: Hymenochirus boettgeri; assembly: GCA_019447015.1. Classification (NCBI taxonomy): domain Eukaryota; kingdom Metazoa; phylum Chordata; class Amphibia; order Anura; family Pipidae; genus Hymenochirus; species Hymenochirus boettgeri. The sequence goes on along the minus strand of CM033476.1, from coordinate 142,181,391 downwards.
CATCACCTTACATTTATCAACATTGAATCTCATCTGCCACTTGGCAGCCCAATCTATCTAGATCCACCTTCAAAGATTGCACATCATCTGTAACTTTTAATGGTCAACAAATTTTTGTGTCATCTGCAAACACAGAGACCTTGCTAACGATATCCACTTCCAAATCATTAAATTACTATGTAAATACTGGACATCTTTTGCTAGTCAAATGTCTGGATTTTAATCAGAATCAGAATCAGAAGAAGTAATATCGTAATGGAGTTTGAATAAAGACAAACGTCCATCTTGTCCAAGCCTAGTTATGGGCCCTACCTTAAGGCTCGTACACACCAAAATCGGATACATGAGGCTTAACGGTTAACCGTAAACTCACTTTTTCAATACTATTAATGAGAGAAAGAACGAAAGTGTTTTCACAATTTTGTTCATCTTTGTCTAAGACTTTTTTTTTTTTAAATTCGCTTTATTTTGATCGATGTACATCAGTATTTGCAGTCATATTGGTATATAGAGTCCATTCAGGGTTTTGCTGGTTTCTTGGTATCGTTTGTACATCTTACATTTTAAATCAATAAAGCCAACTATATACATTTAACATTTTTCAAGTATGCTTTGTATCATATAGTATAGGCTGTTCATGGTGATATGTTATTGGTGGTTAGGTTGGGGCATGGGTAAATTAGTAAGGAGAGGGGGGTGGGGAAAGGGGGGGGGTGGTCACCTCGGGCTTTGAAGGTTTATTGAGTTGTTGTGTTTGAGTTTGTCCATATATCCCATATTTTATTGTATTTGTTGGGGCATTTTCTGTGTAGGTATAGGATTTTGTGGTATGCCAGATCTTTGTTTACCAGTTCCATCCATAATTTTTTGCTTGGGGTATCCGGTGACATCCATTTGAGGACTATGGCTTTACGGGCATAAAATAGTAGCTGTTGTAATAGGGTTGTTGTGTGTTTACTCCATGTGTCATCTTCTAGCAAACCAAGTATGCAGGTTTCTGGCGTATTTGGCATGGGGAGCGACAGTTGTGCTGTTATGAAATTTGTTATTTTGGACCAGTATGAGGATATTTGTGGGCAGGTCCATATAAGATGCCAGAAGTCAGCATTTTGTGCTTTGCATTTGGGACATAGTATTTGTTGCCTTTGTTGCATTTTGGACAGTCTTTGCGGGGTTAAGTAGGCCTGATGCATGATAAAGTATTGTATTTGTTTATTATTGGCTGCAGGGGAGGCTAGTTGAGGTGAGTCCGTTATATATTCAATTTGTTCTTCGTTCAATGTAGGGATATATGTTCTCCATTTTTTTGCTAGAAGTTGTAGATTTGGGCCTGCCGACGCATTTGCTAGTGTTTTATATATTGCTGAGGTTAGTTTTTTGGGTTCAGGTTTGCTTAGTATTGTTAATATTGGGTGTTGTTCTGTTTTGATGATTCCATCTGGAAATTCGGCTCTCAGGCAGTGTCGTAGTTGGTAATATCTGAATCTATATGATGGGGGAAGTTCATATCCTTTTGCCAGTGTTTCAAAGTCTTTTATGGCATTATTTTGTATTATTTGACCAAACTTTGTTATGCCCTTCATGGACCAGTCTTGGGATAAGGGAAACTTGGCAAGATGTGGATAGTTTGGGTTATTCCATAGTGGCATTATTGTTGGTATTGCTGTTGTAGGTATTATTTTGTTTATATCTTTCCAAATTTTTGCTGTTTGTGCATGGATGGTTGTTGTCGTTCCATATTTGTGCAGTTCTGGGTTAGATATATATGTAATCGGTGTTCCTTTATAGTATTCAGTTAACATGTATTCCGATTGTGATGGAGTTTCGGTTTGCACTAGCCAGCATCTTAGGAACTTAATTTGGCTAGCTATGTAGTAGAGTCTAAAGTTTGGTAAAGTTAGTCCTGCGTGTGATTTGGGTGCTTGAAGTTGTTGGAGTTTGACTTTGGCTCTTTTATGGTTCCATAGGAAGGGTGTGATCATTCCATTGAGGAGTTTGAAAAAGGAGGTAGGGATATAGCTAAGGGCGTGCTGTAGAACGTACAGTATTTTGGGTAGGAGGAAGATCTTAATCAAATTGATGCGTCCTATGAGGTTTAAGGGCAGATGCAGCCAGTGTAGTAGTTTCTGTTTGACGAGAGTCAACAGTGGGGCCACGTTTAGTTCGTAAGAATTTTTGCTGTGTTTGGTTAGGCCCCTTGTTGTTGATATCGTGTGCCTCATCAATCGAGTGTACATGCCTTTGAGGTCAGTGACTAAACCCAATTTTAGTGAAATAGGGAGTGGTTATTTGCTTCAGTTGGTGCCTAAACTTCACAATACATAATGCACTGTTTATGAAACCTGTAATCAACCAGTGTGTTTAGGCAATGGTAGCAAAAAAACTTTTCCAATTCCAAGCTTTCAGCAAAAATAATCTTTTGTTAATTTAATTGCAGAGAATAAAATTAAATTGCACAATGAGAATGGATTTCCAATTAAAATGTTGGTCACCGAGCACATTTTCCACGGGCAGTGTTTTGTATTAGGTCAAATTATTATGGACATGTTAGGTATGCCTGACGTAGCTGGGTGGATATCTAATGGAAATACAGACCTGTGTATGGCCATCTGTTTGAAATAGACTCCAGTGATAATGTGCTGTCTATCAAATCAGAAGGGGATCAAACAATCAGATTATCTTGGACAAATTTCAAGTTAAATCTGCTCAAGATAGTAGGTGTAGAGTGGTTAGTTCAACCATAACTTTCAAATTGGGTTTCAATAGTACTGGGTTTCATGTACTGTAGAACCTTAATAAATAGGCCAATCCTGATTGTGCCATTGCTTCTTTTTCTTCTCAGTCGGGCGTTGTTCTTTGCCGACTTTTTCTTCTCGTCAGGCGTTGTTCTTTGCCGACTTTTTCTTCTCGTCAGGCGTTGTTCTTTGCCGACTTTTTCTTCTCGTCAGGCGTAGTTCTTTGTTGACTTTTTCTGCTGCTCTGTGTTAAGCAATGGTATAACTTGGAATTACTGGGGCCCACCAGCAGAATTCTAATGGGGTTAACCGTAAACTCACTTTTTCAATACTATTAAAGAACGAAAGTGTTTTCACAATTTTGTTCATCTTTGTCTAAGACTAAGCATTGGCAACTCAGGATTGGCCTATTTATTTCAAGGCTTCTACAGTACATGAAACCCAGTACTATTGAAACCCAATTTGAAAGTTATGGTTGAACTACACCACTCTACACCTACTATCTTGAGCAGATTTAACTTGAAATTTGTCCAAGATAATCTGATTGGTTTGATCCCCTTCTGATTTGATAGACAGCACATTATCACTGGGATGTCTATTTCAAACAGATGGCCATACACAGGTCTGTATTTCCCATTAGATATCCACCCAGCTACGTCAGGCATACCTAAACATGTCCATAATAATTTGACCTAATACAAAACACTTGCCCGTGGAAACTGTGCTCGGTGACCAACATTTTAATTGGAAATCCATTCTCATTGTGCAATTTAATTTTATTCTCTGCAATTAAATTAACAAAAGATTATTTTTGCTGAAAGCTTGGAATTGGAAAAGTTTTTTTGCTACCATTGCCTAAACACACTGGTTTGATTACAGGTTTCATAAACAGTGCATTATGTATTGTGCAAGTTTAGGCACCAACTGAAGCAAATAACCACTCCCTATTTCACTAAAATTGGGTTTAGTCACTGTGACCTCAAAAGGCATGTACACTCGATTGATGAGGCACACGATTATCAACAAACAAGGGGCCTATTAATAGCCATGTGTATAGCTGTTTCGTCGGACATCGTTCATTGATCCATTTGCTATAGTTGGGGGAATTTACCTTTAAGGAACAGTTCACTCAAAAAGTGAACCTTTTGTTCTGATCATTGCTGGATCTGCTCTGTTCTGCCCCCCAATGGAAAGACACACAGAGAACATTGTCCCATTGGCTGACTCACAGACACAGTGACGTCTGTGGCAGAATGGACCCACAATCATTACTTTATTTATGTATTACTCAACCTATTGCAAACCCAGGAGTAAGTAACTAGTGATTTAGCTCCTTTCCCTGGGAATTGTTATGGGATGGAGGTGGATTTAAAGGACAACTATACAGTAAAAATTAACTTTTTAAAAATGAAAAGCACCAGGGGAAAGGATATAGGATTGATTATACCCACCTCCCAATATTGTTTTGTTGAGGAGCTACAGCACATACAGTTTTCATCTGCCAGGTTATGGCCCTGGGCCATTCTATATTAAAGATAGTGCTGAAGCATTCTGGAAGACTGGCAAAAGCTGTTTTCTTCATACTGCTGCTCCTCATAGAAAGGATATTGGTAAAGAGCACAAATCCTTCCTCCCTGCATCAGGAACTATTTATTTTAACTGTTTTTGAAAAAACTTTATACACACTATACTTTCCCTTTAAATGATTTAGGGTTAAGCCACTCCAGCACATTTTTCTTGCGTGAGAAACGCATGTCCGTGCATGACAATCTGGGTGGTCAAATTGCATTTCATGCTACGCAATCCATAAAAATTAATTTTGTCTGAATTGTGTTGCAATCTAAATTGCAACACAAATGCATGGGAATGCTTGTGAAACTTGCATCATTGCATTTGTGCAAATTCACACGTTGCCGGATTTGTTCTCCTTTAAAGCAGGAACCTTTCTAAAAATTCTAAAATCTGTATATTAATTTGTCTTCTCACATGATTTGTTTGTATACTTGTGTGCTATATAATGTTCTATTTTTAATGGACACATAACATGATCTTTCAGACAGTGTGGTATTAAAGCAATACGTAAAGGTCTAGTTGGCCCAGTTTTCTTTTTGAGTTATTATTGTCCTTGATAATACAGTTCGTTAGCCCAGAATCTGAGATCGGGTCCAGTTTCCCAGTGACACCCAGAGCCTTAGGATCATCCCATTAAATCAATATAAAATATATTGCAGAATAATGTTTTTGAAGGTTCTCATTCCTCCAGGCCTCACAGTGTAATGTGTGTCACATTTACTAATGCAATTTCTATACTTGGCTTTCCTAAATATAGATTCATTTCCTGTTTTGTTTTGTTTTTGTATCTTGACAGTCCTCATTTTTTTCATGGGCAGCACCCTTAGTATACTGTAATTAGGTGTGATAGAAATGTGAATATATTGAGTATAAAGCAAACAGTTAACATAAGGACATGACAGCCTGAATCTTTCCTTATTAAAGGGCATGTCCACCCCCAAAACTATAATCCCCCCACTAATGGCCCCACCATGTAGTGTATTAAAACCCTTACCTCACATCCCAGCTCCATATGGTTCTCCTGTAGTCCCCCCCCCAAAGTCCCAAAAACTGCCCACCAGGAGGATAGCAGAGTCCATATAGGACTCTGCCTCCTGTCTTGCCTCCGGGAGAAGTTTGGCATGCGTACTGCAGCCCTTCTCCCCCTTCCTCTCCCTCCCGTTTTGCGATCCCTCCCCCTACCATAAAAACCCTTGTCCATATAATAGTATTTCTTCCCCCAGCCCCAACCGCTAAAAAATAATTTTAAGGAAGTCCCCTGAATTCTACTTACCTTCCCTCTTTCCCCCGGCATTCTGAGAAGCAGGCAGGTGCGTCCGTGATTGGCTGCCTCTCAGCCAATCACAGACGCGGCTGCTGGTCCCTCCCCTTGCTTGCAGTGTCTTGCAAGCAGAAGGCCGGCCCGGGCGTCGGAGGAGAGAGGGAAGGTAAGTAAAGATCGTGGCACTTTCCTAAAATTATTTTATAGCGGTTGGGGCTGGGGGAAGGCATACTATTATAGGGGAAATTTTTTTTATAAGGGTGGACATGCCCTTTAAAGTTGTATTTAGTTTAAAATGTGCTAGCCATGTAAATTCTCAAGTCAACCTAACCTTCTATTGTGTGAAACTGATTTCTGCACAGAGATGAATTTGGGAAATGTATATCGATCAGGAAGATTCAATTGCAATTAGCAGGCAAAAGCAATTTAAAGGGGGATCAAAAGGAAAAATACCTCTCCCCTTAAGCTGTACCCTACAATGCTAGGTCCTCATGTCTGGTGATCCAGCTACCCTCGCTGCTCTGCTTTCCTGTGGCCTGTTCCAGGTTGTGAGTGGGCAGAGTCTGATCAAATGCACTAACTAATGCTCACACTCCCTAATAATAGCTCTATTGGTGGCCATCGGTGCAAATGAAGGCTGATTATATCTCTTGGTTACTGTACTTTTTCACTTTAAACTTTACCCGCTGAAGAGTTAAATTACAATTAATTCAAGCACTTTAATTCTGCTACAGAGTGAGATGTTAAAGGGCATGTCCACCCTTAAAACAAAAAGCTGGTGACTTGTCAGATACCTGCCTGCGACCCCAACTGCTATTTTTATCAGTTTATTACATGCATTTATATTCAGAAATACAGGGTGAACATGCTCTTTAAAGATATATGAAATCACCAGTACTTTGATATGGTAAACTCCATAGTCACAAAGTGATGCTAGCTAATAATTCTGTCAGGGCCTGTTCACTCCATCAGGTTTATTCCGTATCCTCTTTAAGTACAGATTTCCCAACTATCTCCATGGCAGTTAGTACTGATGGGAGGTTCTCCTGATGACACAAATGGGACAGAATTGATTCTGTCATAGTTTGGAACCTGTTATAAAGAAAACTGGTGCCTTCTATTAATATTGTACTCTATGTAGGAGCAGGATTTCATTGATTGTGTTATATAAATATGTTTGTCGTTATTTTAAACAAGTCTGTTTGAACTTTGGTTTGATACTGTGATCAGCAATAGCCAGTGGTTTGTGGGGCAGAACATGAAGACTAGTAGGAAAATTATCTGCTGATTACATCTGGGGCTGTAATACCTTGAGCAGATTTCAAGTTAAAAAAACTGGTTAATGTCATATGATTATAATGTAAGTTCTGCACAGGTAAACTGTTTCAGCAGACAATCTAGTGTGTGTTGATGCACCTCCTGACATTTTAGCTGTCATTCCTGCTAAATGTGTTTGGGGGCATTTGGCATTGTTGGTCTGTCTCCCAATAACTCCCCATAGTTCAGTACAGGCTGTAATAAACTTCACTGATACATCTAGCATTCCAGCTACAATCCAATGATCCTAAACAGCTCAAAATATAAAAATGCTTACAGTGTTCAATAGCCACTGCTTGGGCATTTGTGGCCCCAGTGGATCTGATTTTGTGACTGTGTCTAGGGCAGCAACATTCTCATTTAGAAGTCCATTTCCTAGTATCTCGGTTATCTACCAGCCATCTATTTCTGGGTACCTGACAGATATATTAACATATTGTAGACATGGACGGTAGTTGATTCACAGGCTAAACTTTAGTTAGTAAGGAAGCTGTACAATAAACTTTGACCAGTGTAATAGAGGATGACAGCAATATTACTAATCAACCTGAATACTTCAAACACAAGCTGATTTTTCTTGGCATGGAATGTGAGGTTTGTGTTTAGACTGAATTATAGTGTCACAATAGAAATTGTATTACTAGGTAGCAGTGCATTTGGAATTGTGTAAGACTATTCTGATTGTTCTGTGGACGCCTTTATTTTCCTTTGCTTTCTATTTTAAGAACTGAAACTAGCATGAATTGTTCACGCCCCGCCCCACCCCATTGTGGGTGGAATATGGAAAAATATTCACAAAAACCCTGTTGGACATGTTAGGACATCAAACAATCTCTTGCACTCTCGGGTAGCACAGAAACTCCGGTAAGTGATTAGTATTTAGTATTTCCCATCTATACCTGTTGCACTGAATCTAATATTTAAAACCTTATCTTTCTATTTCTCTGTAATATGTGCCATAACTATTGTCCAAGCCTGATGTGAAAAGACAATAGTGGCAATACATATAGCGGACTAATAATGACAGTCCTTTACTAGAATGATAGCACAGTTCCATATCAATGATGTCAGATATGTAGGTGGCAAAATGTGTTAGTGCTAAAATAACATTGTTTGTTTATGTATTTACCTAGATTTTTTTTTCTATAAGAAGGCAGATATTATACTCTCCTATCATTTAGCTGTGTGCCTGGCATATTTAATTAAATCTGTCATTTCCCAAAGGGACACTGATGAAATAAAAGGTGCAAAAGATCGCCCATGCTATATATCTGCAGCAGCTGATCAGTTGTTATCAAACTGCAGTTTAAATGCCCATTCACGAGCTGTTAACTGCATGTCAGAAACAATACTTCCAATAAAACATCACATAAAATATATAGGGTAAAGTGCAATGTGCATATTGCAAGGTATGGGCTAAAAAAGTAGGGGAATCCTCTAAAATTCCTTCTCCTATTTTGCTATAGTTATATAACCTTCTAGGATGTAGGATCTATAAAATGGCATTGAGGGTGCTACCGTCTTTTGCTGGTCCCAACGCGTTTCGCTATGTCTATTATAGCTTTCTTATAGGTGTGTATATAATCTACCGCCTATTGTCTTAAATAGTTTAAGATTCACGGGTCTAGGTCCCTTTCTTCCGCGATCTGAAGGGGCCTTTGCGTCTCTTGCGCATGTCATGACGTCATTACGTTCTACGTTTCCTTCGTGCACGCGCGATACATAACATAGTTTGATTCCTTCGCGCATGCGCAATAATTATTATAGAAATTATGACTTCTATAATAATATATATTGTACACTCTACCTAATAAGTGCATACCTTATATACTGATATTTTAGTGCATATTTTATATACTGATATTTACAATTAGATATATACTATAGATTTTCCTCTAGTTAATAGGTGCATATTTTATATATTGTTTTTAGATATCTAGTGGACAAACATACTGTGTTTTTACTGTTTTTATATACATATGGTGCTTATAAGTGCATTTACACTCCCAAAATTATAGAATGACAGTAGGAGGATATGGATTCCCCAGAGAACCCGTAGTGAACCATCACATAGGTGAGAGAACCCAGAGATAGAGAGGGAGTCCCACTGGGAGGAAATTCAGCAGTCCCACTAGAAATAATGGCAGCAGTATGGAACGCACAGCAATGACCCGCAAGCTGTAACGAAGCAACGGCATATATCGCGCATGTATTGCGCATGCGCAAAGGAATCAGACTGTTACGTATCGCACGTGCGTGAAGGAAACGTAGAACGTAATGACGTCATGACATGCGCAAGAGACACAAAGGCCCCGTCAGATCCCGGAAGAAAGGGACCTAGACCCGCGAATCTTAAACTATTTAAGACAATAGGCGGTAGATTATACACACACCCTTGAGAAAGCTATAATAGACATAGCGAAATGCGTTGGGACAAGCAAAAGACAGTAGGGTAGCACCCTCAATGCCATTTTATAGATCCTACATCCTAGAAGGTTATATAACTATAGCAAAATAGGAGAAGGAATTTAAGAGGATTCCCCTACTTTTTTAGCCCATACCTTGCAATATGCACATTACACTTTACCCTTTATATTTTATGTGATGTTTTATTGGAAGTATTGTTTCTGTCTATGGAAGAATAAAGCTGTGTTTTGATTTGCATCCTTGGAACACTTTTTATTACATTTTTATATGGTTTGTATCTACTTATTGTATTGATAAGATAGTAATAATATTTTTTTTTTTTGGGTGAGAGGAGGACAGCGCAGCTACCAGCTTTTATCTTTCAAGTTTTATGTGAATCAGTGGATTTGGGTAGTCTAGCAGCAAGCAGACCAACAATCACCCAAACTTCCTAAACACACCATAAGCACAAAGGGCACTTTATATTTATATTTAAACACAGTAGAAATCTAACCTGATTGGTTACTGTAAATTAATAAGCTAAGGAAAACCTTTGCACCTCTTATCGCATCTGCCCCATAATGTCAACCCATAATTCTAAATAGAAATCTATGCCTGTTACGTTTTAGTATAAGATAAATCGTGTGAATATTTTGCACTGTAACCAAAGTACAGAGACTGGATTTCAGATCACCAGTAAACGGGAAGGAAGGTCAGATGTTTCACTTCTCTAACCCTGTCTATGGGAAAGGCACAATTACCTCTCTTAACCTCTTAAGTCGTTTTCTTTCATATCCTCAAGGCAGTGATTTTTTTTGGAAAAACTGCTACACTTATAAATATGCCCCAAAGTAGTCTTATGTTTCCTTTCAACTCAGCACATACATATGATGACATCACCACAGACTTCTCAATAAGTTGCCATTTATACCTAAAAGAGCAAAACTGCCAAACTCAGCAGGAGAATTCTCTACAGGTTTCAATAGAACATAGTGTCATCTATTCAGCTGAGAATGCTTGGTAGCTCCCATTCATCATATGTAAACATACAATTGAGGAGTAGAGGTTGAATGCAGTGAGCAGTAGCTTTACACATTTTATTGTTAATTTGAAAGTGATTTGGCTTTATTGGTCTCCATATCCTCTATATTAGTGATATGACATAACCGTATTAGTCTCTGTCCTGTAGCTGTTACAGTCTGTAAATTTACTGAGTTCTCTGGTCTCTCATTACAGATTAATGTTATGGCCTGTCCAGTTAAAACATTTGTCTTCTTTGACCTTGAAGCCACTGGTCTAAGTCAAGACCTCCCCAAGGTAACAGAGATTTGCTTGGTGGCTGTCCATATCTCTTCCCTGGAGAACCCGGTGACTGATGAAGCGGGAAATGTCCAGCTGCCTCGTGTGCTGGATAAACTTTGCCTGTGTGTGGATCCCAGAAAGACCATCATGGAGAAGGCTTCAAGCATAACAGGTCTTAGTAACAAAAACCTGGATGACTGTGAGAAGAGACCCTTTGATCTTAACATAATACAACTTATTAAAGAATTTGTGAATCGTCAATCCCAGCCTGTCTGCCTGGTCGCCCACAACGGCATCTTCTATGACTTCCCTTTGTTGAAAGCTGAGTTTCAGCAGCAGAGAGATGATCTGCCTACCCATGTTCTCTGTCTTGATTCTCTCAAAGCTTTCCGAACCCTTGATCGTCAGGATGGTCTTAATGAAAACGGCAGGGGTCCGCACACCCTCTCAGCAATATACAGGCGCTATTTCAACAAGGAACCTGTAGATTCTCACTATGCAGAGGGCGATGTACTGACACTCGTTCTGGTTTTTATGTCCAAGGCCTGCAAACTTCTGGAATTGGCTAATACTCAATTTATAAAGTGGGGGGATGTCAAGCCTATGTATGTGGTGCCCTTTCTGGACTCTGATTAGAAAACTGCGGGATTAAAATTTATTTTTTGCCTCTTTCTATGGTATTATTTAAATCAAGGAATGAAAATCCAACATATTTCTATATAAATATCGTGGTATCATGTTTATTGTGATATATAGGATCTGATGCAATATAATATGCAAAAGTTTGCCTGTGCTATTAACCAATCAGATATTACCGGTATTTATCTTTTGCATCAGCCCCTTACGTCCCTATTGCTATGAATTCTATCTGAATGATTCCTTTTTTAACCCTTTTCATCAAAAATTAGAAATTCTAATGTCAGAAATTATTCATTTAATAAAGAAATATAAAACTTTTTACCCAACTCCATTTGGTTTGTATTCTGGTATGAATAGTAAAGATTTGAATTGTTACTAATAACACAAAGAAAAATGAAACGGAATATAATTGCTTTATTGTTTTATATGTATACTAGACATTAAGCCTGTTACATTAACGGGCGCTAGAAGCCCAGAGACCCCCCTCAGTGTCCCAAGGCCAGAGTCCCCCCCTCTGTCCCAAGGTCAGAGTGACAGTCTGTGACAGTTTCCTCCTCTGTGACAGCCCCCCCCTCTGTGACAGCCCCGCTCCCTCTGTGACAGTCCCCACCTCTGTGACAGTCCCCCCCGTGACAGTCGTCATCCCCTCTGACAGTCCCCCCTCTCTGTGACTGTCCCCCCTGTGACAGCCCCCCCCCTCTGTGACATTCCCCCCCCCACCTACCTTTTCTGCGGTCAGCAATGCCTGCCACAAACGGAACAGCAATGTCAAGAACTTGGCGCCAGAAGGCAGAAACTCGCATCAGTTAAGATAGTAATGAGTAGCCTAGTGGCCAGGCGAAAGAACTGCAGTGACACACACAACACACGGGGGCATATTTATAAACAAGCGTTATCTGTTCGCGGCCGCTTTTCCCGCCATTTTCGCCAAAATCACTGTTACTGCGATTTCTAAATGGGCGGAAAGCGTCCGAGAAAAGTTAATGCCTCGTTAACAGTTCGTGCCTATAAGAACAGTTACCGCTGCTTCTATTTATAAAGCGGCGGTAACTGAAGCACCGCTCTAATCTCGGCCGTTTCACTTCGCCACCTTGAGGATGGCAAAAACGGCCAAGATTCCAGGGGGCTGGGAGGGGATGCTGGGAATGGATCGCTGCCGGTGGTCGCATTCCTCAGAGGGGCGTGGTATGCGGCAGATGCGACCCCTTCCCAGCAGCCCCCTGCCCCGTACCCCGTAATATAGAATATTCATTATTAATTTGGCTTGAAAAAGCCAAATTACTGTTCTTTTTATTTCTTCTTTCTCTTCTTCCGTTTTATTCTTCTGCTTCTTTGGACCGTATCTCCTCCCACAGTTTTTGAGCTAGAGACATGAAGTACGTTACAGACCTGCGGGGCATATAGGAGAAGTGTGCTATCTTCTAGCTAAGGAATCGATGAATTTCCGGACATTTTTTCCCATAGACTATAATGGTAACAATCCTCAAATGTGGATATTTCAAAACAGTTTGTTTCATGGTCATAAATACAAATGGTGATACCCCCAACCCCCCACAGACAGACACAGGTACACCTACCTACTGACCTACCTTTCCATTCCTGGAAGCCATATTTAAAGGTAACTAAGTCAAAAACAATTTTAGATTTATCCTCAATAAAAGATAGTTTTTATGTTTGTAAATCTTTGGACCGTATCTCCTCCCACAGTTTTTGAGCTAGAGACATGAAGTACGTTACAGACCTGCGGGGCATATAGGAGAAGTGTGCTATCTTCTAGCTAAGGAATCGATGAATTTCCGGACATTTTTTCCCATAGACTATAATGGTAACAATCCTCAAATGTGGATATTTCAAAACAGTTTGTTTCATGGTCATAAATACAAATGGTGATACCCCCAACCCCCCACACAGACACAGGTACACCTACCTACTGACCTACCTTTCCATTCCCATGGAAGCCATATTTAAAGGGTAACTAAGTCAAAAAAACTAATTTAGATTTATCCTCAATAAAAGATAGTTTTATGTTTGTAAAAACACACAAAAAATGACATACCGGTAGAATCCTCTTAAATTCCTTTTGCTGCATATTTCACCAAAATTTTAATCAAACATCCTTAAAGGGCATGTCCCCCCTCCAAATAAAATTTGCCCCACTATGTATTAGATGATCCCTTTCTTTCTCCTCTGCTCCTTATGGTTGTCCTGCAGTGCCTGATGAAAGTCCAGGAAACGGAAGAGTAGGAGCCTGTCTGCATGTAATAAGTTTCTGTCTCTTCTTCCTGCTCCTCTAAGAGGTTTGTGGCATGCACAGTGTAGCTTTTCCCCCTCCCTCTAATTCTGATACGGTGAGGGAATCCCCTTAACCCTAAATGCTATATTTACATTTCTAATATTGGCTTCTAAATGTACTTACCGAACCCTTAACTCCTTCTGTTGCTCTTCCGCATGAAAGAAGTGGCTGGACCAGCTGCTGTATCAGTGATTGCCTGAGTCACAGATGCGGCTGCTGGTCCAGCCCTTTCTGCTGTTCCATGTATGAACCTTTATGAGACAATTTCCTGGTTCAAAACTGAAATTTTAGGATTTGGTGGTGGAGATACCCTTTAAGGCATTTTAAAGGGTATCTCCGCCTCTATTAGTGGACCCTATCTCACCCCCAACCACCATATTTTTTAGTAAAAAGAAAAGAATCGGAAAGGTACTTACTGATCTTCGTTTAGACGCGTCCCTCTGCAGGAAATTGCAAGCAGGGGGCTGAACCCGCAGCCGCGTCCATGATTGGTTGAGAGGCAGCCAATCACGGACGCGGCTGCCAGCAGTGCAAAATGCTGGGGAAACAAGGCTCTGTAAGTACATTTCGGATTCTTTTCTCTTTTTTTTTTTTACAAACAAATATGGCGGTTTGGGGTGGGATAGGCTCCACTTCACTACATAAAAATGTTTTAGTGCTAGGGCACAGGGCAGCAAACAGGTATTGGAAAAGAGGGGGTGAGGGAGGAGCTGCAGTGAGGAAGCCATAAACCTCTCAGAGGAAAGGTAGGAGGCAGAAACCTTTTCACTCACAAACCGGCTCCTGCTCTTCACTTTCTGGGACCTTGGACAAGCACTGCAGGAGAGGTAAGGTAAGGATAGTGGGGCCAGTAGTGGGGGGATTTTTAGTTTTGTAGTGGACATGCCCGTGGGGCCAGTAGTGGGGGGATTTTTAGTTTTGTAGTGGACATGCCCGTTAATAGCGTTAAACATGGAGAAAATCACAGCGGTACTTATAAGTGGCGAAAAATAATCTAACAATGAGACTAAATACTAAGGTTGCGTTAATGCATCTATGGGGACTTTTCTAGCCTGGAAATAGGTTTTTACATATTGGAATGTGCCATTACTTAAACAGCACTATGGTGTTACCCTATTAATTTAATTGGTTTGGAAATTAGCTACAATATGCTGAAATTAGACATGATGTGTGTTACTCTATTAACAAAATAGACACAATTCGCCAGGGTGAGTTTTACACTTTTATCAAACTTCTTGCTGAAAAAAACAGCACGTGTGTTAGGTTATTTTTATATAACACTGGTAAGTGTTCAGTGTGAATTAACCTATTTCACATTACATTTACCATCCTATTCCCTCATCTGGAAATAGGAAATGTTCTCAATTTGCTGCGTTAACCTGACTTTTTACCACATTTTTAGTGTTATTTTTTTCATCTATTTTTTATTACCTAATTATAAGTATGGTGAAAAGAAAGGTGGAAAAACTGCTACACTTATAAATATGCCCCAAAGTAGTCTTATGTTTCCTTTCAACTCAGCACATACATATGATGACATCACCACGACTCTCAATAAGTTGCCATTATACCTAAAAGAGCAAAACTGCCAAACTCAGCAGGAGATTCTCTACAGGTTTCAATAGAACATAGTGTCATCTATTCAGCTGAGAATGCTTGGTAGCTCCCATTCATCATATGTAAACATACAATTGAGGAGTAGAGGTTGAATGCAGTGAGCAGTAGCTTTACACATTTTATTGTTAATTTGAAAGTGATTGGTTATTGGTCTCATATCCTCTATATTAGTGATATGACATAACCGTATTAGTCTCTGTCCTGTAGCTGTTACAGTCTGTAAATTTACTGAGTTCTCTGGTCTCTCATTACAGATTAATGTTATGGCCTGTCCAGTTAAAACATTTGTTTCTTTGACCTTGAAGCATGGGTCTAAGTCAAGACCCCCAAGGTAACAGAGATTTGCTTGGTGGCTGTCCATATCTCTTCCTGGAGACACCCGGTGATGATGAAGCGGGAAATGTCCAGCTGCCTCGGTGCTGGATAAACTTTGCCTGTGTGTGGATCCCAGAAAGACCATCATGGAGAGGCTTCAGATATAACAGGTCTAGTAACAAAAAACCTGGATGACTGTGAGAAGAGACCCTTTGATCTAACATAATACAACTTATTAAAGAATTTGTGAATCGTCAATCCCAGCCTGTCTGCCTGGTCGCCCACAACGGCATCTTCTATGACTTCCCTTTGTTGAAAGCTGAGTTTCAGCAGCAGAGAGATGATCTGCCTACCCATGTTCTCTGTCTTGATTCTCTCAAAGCTTCCGAACCCTGATCGTCAGGATGGTCTTAATGAAAACGGCAGGGGTCCGCACACCCTTCAGCAATATACAGGCGCTATTTCAACAAGGAACCTGTAGATTCTCACTATTGCAGAGGGCGATGTACTGACACTCGTTCTGGTTTTTATGTCCAAGGCCTGCAAAACTTCTGGAATTGGCTAATACTCAATTTATAAAGTGGGGGGTGTCAAGCCATGTATGTGGTGCCCTTTCTGGACTCTGATTAGAAAACTGCGGGATTAAAATTTATTTTTGCCTCTTCTATGGTATTATTTAAATCAAGGAATGAAAATCCAACATATTTCTATATAATATACGTGGTATCATGTTTATTGTGATATATAGGATCGATGCAATATAATATGCAAAAGTTTGCGCTGTGCTATTAACCAATCAGATATTACCGGTATTTATCTTTTGCATCAGCCCCTACGTCCCTATTGTCTATGAATTCTATCTGAATGATTCTTTTTTACCTTTTATCAAAAATTAGAAATTCTAATGTCAGAAAATTATTCATTTAATAAAGAAATAAAACTTTTACCCAACTCCATTTGGTTTGTATTCTGGTATGAATAAAGATTTGAATTGTTACTATAAACAAGAAAAATGAAACGGAATATAATTGCTTATGTTTTATATGTATACTAGACATTAAGCCTGTTACATTAACGGGCGCTAGAAGCCCAGAGACCCCCTCAGTGTCCCAAGGCCAGAGTCCGCCCCTCTGTCCCAAGGTCAGAGTGACAGTCTGTGACAGTTTCCTCTCTGTGACAGTCCCCCCCTTGTGACAGTCCCCCCCTCTGGACAGCCCCCCCTCTCTGTGACAGCCCCCCCCTCTGTGACAGCCCCGCTCCTCTGTGACAGTCCCCACCTCTGTGACAGTCCCCCCCGTGACCGTCGTCGTCCCTCTGACAGTCCCCCCTCTCTGTGACTGTCTCCCCCTGTGACAGCCCCCCCCCTCTGTGACATTTCCCCCCCCCACCCCACCTACCTTTTCTGCGGTCAGCAATGCCTGCCACAAACGGAACAGCAATGTCAAGAACTTGGTGCCGGAAGGCAGAAACTCGCATCAGTTAAGATAGTAATGAGTAGCCTAGTGGCCAGGCGAAAGAACTGCAGTGACACACACAGCACACGGGTATTTATAAACGAGCGTTATCTGTTCACGGCCGCTTTTCCCGCCATTTTCGCCAAAATCACTGTTACTGCGATTTCTAAATGGGCGGAAAGCGGCCGAGAAAAGTTAATGCCTCGTTAACAGTTCGTGCTTATAAGAACAGTTACCGCTGCTTCTATTTATAAAGCGGCGGTAACTGAAGCACCGCTCTAATCTCGGTCGTTTCACTCGCCACTTGAGGATGGCAAAAACGTCCGAGATTCCAGGGGGCTGGGAGGGGATGCCGGGAAAAGATTGCTGCCCCAGCAGCCCCCTGCCCCGTAATATAGAATATTCATTATTAATTTGGCTTGAAAAAGCCAAATTACTGTTCTTTTTATTTCTTCTTTCTCTTCTCTCGTTTTATTTTCTGCTTCTTGGCCGTATCTCCTCCCACAGTTTTTGAGCTAGAGACATGAAATACGTTACAGACCTGCGGGTCATATAGGAGAAGTGTGCTATCTTCTAGCTAAAGAATCGATGAATTTCCGGACATTTTTTCCCATAGACTATAATGGTAACAATCCTCAAATGTGGATATTTCAAAACAGTTTGTTTCATGGTCATAAATACAAATGGTGATACCCCAACCCCCCACACAGACACAGATACACCCACCTACTGACCTACCTTTCCATTCCCATGGAAGCCATATTTAAAGAGTAACTAAAGTCAAAAAACTAATTTAGATTTATCCTCAATAAAAGATAGTTTTATGTTTGTAAAAACACACAAAAAAAGACATACCGGTACCCCCTCAACCAGACCCAGGTACACACACCTACTGATCTACTTATCCATTACAATGGCATCCATACTTAAAGGGTAACTAAAGTCAAAAAAACTAATTTAGATTTATCCTCAAGGGTACATAAAGGGTAACTAAAGTCAAAAAAGCAAATTTTGATCAATAATCAAAAAACTTTTTTTTTTTAACCCCCAACGTGATACAGGTATACACACCTACTGACCTATCTCTCCATTACTATTGCAGCCATACTTAAAGGGTAACTAAAGTCAAAAAAACTAATTTTGACCAATCATCAAAAAAGTTTATTTTTTATAACCCCCAACCCGACACAGGTACAAACACCTACTGATCTACTTATCCATTACTATGGCAGCCATAAGTAAACGGTAACTATAGTATAAAAAAAAAAAAACACACATTTTGACCAATCATCAAAAAGTTAGTATTTTATCCCACAACCTGATATGAATACTCACACACCAACTGACCTACCTTTAATGCATGTGACATACTTAAAGGGTAAGTAAAAAATAACAATTCCGCTTCCTCCCTTGAAGCTCCACCTCCTATTACACCAGTGTTGAAACTATACATATTGCCCTTGTGTTGAAAAAGCCATAAGTGCATTTAAACATTGCATACTTGTTAAACTTATCTGAACATTTTTATTATAAAAATATTGAAACCTTTTGGGTGAGCTGTATCTAATTTAGACATCCGTTCTGCCTCTCTGCAAAGCTGGGCTGTTTCACTCTGTCTACTCTGGGTTCTCTTTGTGCAGCAAAGGGGGCCAGACAATCCAGCTAATTCAGATAGATAAAGAGATAGAAGTGCCATCTATCTATCTAGTTATCCATCTGAAAGAGGAAGAATGTTTGGGTAAGGATGTCCCAGAAGTTTTTAATCATAGTTGTGACGGTTTGCTGGTAAGGGGAGCCCTACATGATGATTGGCTTAGGGGCCCACACAATTGCGTCCTTGCCCCCAGCAAAAGCATTTGCATGGTTGCCAAAAGTCCTGGGCCGAACCTACTACACTTTACAATATGAAAAACCGAAGCATGCAAAAGCCGTTCCTTTTTTCATAACCTGCTTCAGTGCAGAACTTGCCGCTCTTTCTCCTTCCCTACTGCAACACTGGGAAGGGGCAGCATTGTGCAGTGTGGATGTGAGTCACAAGCAATAAAAAATAATGCATAGCAGGGCCTGCACATTATTCACATTTTAATGTTTCTCAGTCTCCGAACTGCTGTAGTGTAAGCTAAAACGGCAATTAGCCTTTTGGGCAGCATGGAAATGGCCCTATTCTCTCCAGGGCACTAAGGGTTAACCCTCAGCTGGGGTTGTAATCAGCTGCCCGGCTTAACTTGGGGTACTCCTGATTGGTTCCCCTCCGGCCCTGAGATTAGGCGGGAGTTCTGGAGGGCTATAAAAGGCGCCGGGCTCAGGTAACCACTCCCAGCCTGAGGTGGAGTACCGGGAGGAAAGCTCACGCTCGGTCTGCCTGGGAAACGTGATTTTCTCCCTGCCTCGCAAGAAATGGAGGAGGTCCCGGAAATTGTAAGGCAGTGGCTGCAAAAGGTCGGGAATGGAGTCAGCTGTGGAACAGGATCTTACATCAGGGTCGGAGGCGGCAACCAGTGACATCACAATGCCAGCACCAGTCACAATAAAACGGAAGATTACAAGGTCCAGGAAACAGAGAGAAGTTCCTGCAAAATTAGCAGCTGAGCTACAGAAGAGCAAGGATTTAACACACGAATGTCCATGTTCGTCTCCAGAGGTCTCTGAGGATTACCCACTGGATCTAGCTGAACCAAAGCAACCCCTCAACATAGCTGGCAGCAGTGTAGCCCCTGGAGGTAATCCAGCTGCAGGTAACTTTATTGATTTAATACCGGGTCTGAAGCAGTGCATAGAGAATTATGTCAAGTCGGTAGCCCCCGCAGTACCCGCACAGGAAAATTCTGGGGTCCATGAGTGATGTTATGGGGACGTGTTAACATGCGAAGTTACCCCCCTTGGCATGCACTTATCAAGTGCAGTAAAAGAAAGAATTTGCAGGGGGGAATACATTGATTTATTGTCCTTGCTTCCTATGGCGAAAGATAATTTTAAGAAAGAGGCAGGGGAAAAGGAACAAGATAGAAGGCGCCCTGTAGCCAGGTCATTTAATAATTGGTTACAGGCTTACTGCATCTTTTCTAACATCTTAACAAGCAAGTTCCCTGAAGTGGCCCCTGGTTTGTTTAAACACCTGGACATTGTCTTGGAAGCGTTTAAGTCTTTTGGCGGTTTAGGTTGGTTTATTTACGATGACCGATTCTGTCAAAAGAAGGACATTTATAAAGAGTTGTGTTATGGAGTCAAAGATGTGGATTTGTGGCTTTCAATGATTTCTTATAAGGCTCAAACCTTTCAGCCCAACTCTAACAACATGTTGCCAGTCGCTGGTGTTAAACCCAACAGCTGTTGGGCTTACAATGAAAGCGCATGCAAGTGGCAACAAAACTGTTGTTTCCATCACGAATGTGCAAATTGGGGAGGTCAGCATCCAGCATCCAGATGCCTTAAAAAATTATCCCCTTCAACAAAGCAACCAGGGAAGTCTGGAGCTCAAAAGCCTGATAACCCCAGTGAAGCTGCAAGAATTGCAGCCATTTTTAAAGGGGTATCCAAGGCGTCTGAATGCCAAGATCCTTTAGTCCGGCTTTAGTTTTGGGTTTTGGATCCCTTTCGACGGTAATGTGAACAAGAATTGCGTTGTAAATAATTAAAAATCAGTTGATGAAAACATGGATACAGTTCGGATAAAAATCCGTAAAGAAGTCAACTCCGGCAGGGTGGCAGGTCCCTTTGTTTCCCCCCCCCCCCCCTTTGACAATTTTGTCCCCGTTAGGTTTGGTTCCAAAAAAGGAACTAAACGAATTCCGTCTAATCCATCACTTGTCCTCCCCGGCCGGAACCTTAGTTAACGACTCCATCGACCCGGAGGTTTGCAAAGTGAATTATGCCACATTTAACAAGGCATTAGAGCTCTTAAAGCTCAGTGGATGTGGTTTTTTAATGGCTAAAGTAGATATAAAATCCGCATTCCTAGGCATCCACATTGATTCTCTAAAAATGGAGTTCAGTTTGCCAGCTGAAGAATAGTATAAAGGTAGCGTTGTCCAGCAAAAAACTTACCTTGAGGAAAATCCAGTCATTGATCGGGTTACTTACCTTTGCAACCAGGGTAATCCCCATGGGCAGAGTCTTCACAAGAAAACTCAGCAACTTAACGATAGGCATCAAAAACTTGAGCTGGCATATTCGCATTAATCAGGGGGTCAAGCAGGACCTTTGGGATCGATTCCTCGACGTATTTAATGGCAATTCTAGGTGGCAGGATGACTTTGTAGATAATACCCAATTACAACTGTTTACCGACGCGTCAGGCAGCATAGGATGCGGCAGTTTTTTCCAGGGGTCATGGTTTTCCATGACCTGGCCTGACCAATGGATGTCGTTGACATTCATAAGAAATTTGGTTTTTCTGGAAATCATTCCGCTATTCTTTGCACTATCCCTATGGGGTCATAGGTTAGCCATCAAACGGATATGGTTCCTCTGCGATAACCTAGGGGTGGTTCATGTGATAAACTCCATGTCCTCCAAGTCAATTTGTGTCCTGAAAGTTTTGCGTTTGATTGTATTTTTGTCACTAAGATATAATATCTGGCTGAAGGCCGAACATATACCGGGCATTGAGAACTCTATAGCCGACTCACTATCACGCTCTCAGCTTTTGCGTTTCAGGAACCTGGTCGAATTTGCAGAGGAATGTCCGCACCGGGTAGGAGAGGAACTGTGGGAAGCCATTCGCCCAGAGTGATGGAGCTCATTAAAAGTTCATTGGCTCCAAAAACACGGGTTTCTTACAGTAATATTTGGAAGAAATGGAAGTTATTCACCACAAAACACAAATCCCCCAAATTGCTTGAAGTCTTGCTGGATTTTATTCTGTTTCTGCATGAATCAGGAAAGGCTCCAGCGAGCATTAGAAAGGACATAGCAGGTTTATCATTCTATTTTAAAATCTTCCACAGGGGCGATATAACCAATTGTGTCTTAAGGGCTTAGTTAGGGCCAACCCTCAAATGGACACTAGGAGGCCTATAACCCTCCATATCCTGGCACATGTGTCTCTAGCCTTGAGCTATGTCTGTTCTTCTCAATATGAAATATGCCTATTCAAATTGGCCTTTATTTTTTCCTGGCATTGCGTATTAGCGAAGTAGTATCAGATAGCTGTACAAAGCCTGGGGGCCTTGACAATGCCAATGTTTCCTTTATCAAGCAAAAAATTTGTATAGTAATTAAAAAATCAAAATGCAATCAATTGGGCATAGGCCGAGTTATGTGGCTCGGTCCATTTAGTCCCTCAAATTTATGCCCAGTCTCAGCTTACTTAGAATTCTTGGCCATTAGGCCTAAATCCCCCGGCCCACTATTCATCCACCAGGATGGAGTATATCTCTCAAAATTCCAATTTATAACAATCCTCCGGAGATGTATCTCTCTGCTGGGCCTAGATTACCGATTTTACAAGTCCCACTCCTTCCGAATCGGGGCAGCCACACAAGCTTCCTTGCCAAAGGAAAAAATTCAAAAAATCGGTAGATGGGATTTGGTAAGGTTTAAGTCATATGTCCGTACCACAATGGTTGAACATGTTCTCTAATTCTCTTTCAGGCAATTTACCAACCAAAATTTGGATCGTTGGACACTCTTTTGTATTTTGGGCTAACCGCAGAGTAAAAGAAAGATGCTACGGTACTAATCTCTCATTTCCTTTAGAGCAAGTTAAGATTTATTGGTTAGGTATCAGAGGTGCCAAATGGCAGGATTTGTTTTCTATATTATCTCAGTTATTCATTAAATGGGGCCAGCCGAACATTATAGTTATCCACTTAGGTGGGAATGAGATTGGGCAACTAAAAACCATCAATTTGATCAGACTGATTAGGAAAGATTTATCCCAGTTGAAAATGCTGCTCCCTGAATCGATAATCGCCTGGTCTGAGATAGTGCCAAGGCATTTATGGTACTCAAGCCAAGTTTTGAAACCTCTCGAAAAATGCAGGAAAAAAGCCAACTATCAAATAGCTAAGTTCCTAAAGAGTATTGATATTATTACTTACCGCCATGTGGATCTGGAGGAAGGGGGTATTGGCCTTTATTGCAGCGACCAAATCCATCTATCCGGAGTTGGCTTGGATATCCTCTGTTTGGGATTCCAAAATATGATAGAAAAATGTTTAATGAAATGGGAGGCGGCCAAGGATGTTTGACAAGGAGATAGGTTAACATCCTTGGCGTGGTCGGTTTGTATTAAAGTGTAATGGGACTGATGCCCTTAAGGGATCAGTGACCTTTGATTTATAATATATGATGGTAAATAGTTCGCAGACTGGCTAAGTTGGCATTTAAGTTGATTAAGAAAGAAAATGCTTTGTTAAGTGTAAATGTATTGAGTAAAAATAAAGGAAATAAAGCTGCGGCCAATTCTTCCACTCATAAGATCGTGTGGTGTCAGTTTTTGTGTAAGTATAATTAATGTACATCTAACGGGTACCGTATATACTCGAGTATAAGCCGAGGTTTTTAGGTTTAAAAATCAACCTAAAAACCTTGCCTCGGCTTATACTCGAGTCAAGAGAAAACTTACCTTAAATCCAGATGCAGCCGCGAGTCAGGAAGGAAAGCCGGCAGTTCCCAGTAGTTCTTCGCGGGTGCGCAATCATGTCATTGCGCACGCTGGCGGGATCACGTCATCGCGCAGCCGCGAAGAACTACTGGGAACTGCCGGCTCTGCACAGAGCGAGCTGCAGCCGGCAGAGAGATGAAAACTGAAGACTGGCCAGGTACGGTAAGTGAACTGGGGGGGCTCTAGGGTGGGGGACAGTATGCCATACAGTAACACCCAATACCTTTCTACTATAGGTGTTTGGAAACTACAACTCCCAGCAACGAAAGCATGCTGGAAGTTGTAGTTTCCAAACATCTACAGTGGAAAGGTATTAGGGTTACTGTATGGGATTACTGTACATTTAAAGGGCAACTATCTACCTTCGGCTTATACCCGAGTCAATCATGGTTTTCAGATTTTGGAGGCAAAAATGGGTACCTCGGCTTATACTCGAGTCGGCTTATACTCGAGTATATACGGTAATTGGGTTCAGTTTATAAGGGGACTCAGGATATCAATGAAACCTCTTATACTCAGTGTCTTATCTAAACAGTACCCCAGTTTCATAAAGTGCTGCTAATTTATTTATTTATGGGGGGGCTTGCTTAATTCCCCAACCAGTATTACAGACAGTATTAGTCAGCCCTCCAGTAGCCAACATTGTAGCCATCCCTTTCAGGAAACCAGCATAGGAAGGCCTCAGAGTCCAAAGAGAGATAGGTACTCAACACAGACAGAAATATTTACAGGGAGATTCAATAAAAGTTCCTACCGTTAAAAATGGTGCTAATTTTGCCCCAATCGATCTTATTTAATATATTAAAGGGTATGTCCACCCTAAAATAAACTTTTTGATATAAGATTCCCCCTGGTCTCCCAGCCCCAACCGCTATATTTTTATCTTTAGATAGACCCCCAAACTCTACTTACCTCCCCTCTTTCCTCCGACGCGCTCCCGGCCCTCTGCTTGCGAGAAAATGCAAGCAGAGGGGCGGGACTGGCAGCCGCGTCTGTGATTGGCTGAGCGGTAGCGGTCCACAGAGGACCGCACGATCGGACGAGGTTTTCCACAATGTCCGATTTGGACGAACGATCGGTCGGACATGGCTGCATTCGGATGCGATAATTTCGGTCCGATCGACCGATACACTGAACTATCGGTCGATCGGACTGAAATATCTCATCGTGTGTACCCAGCTTTAGGGCTCGTTCACACTAGAAACTGACAGAAACGCACAGCATGTGTTTCTGTCAGTTTGTATCCATTTTTTTCATACATTTGTATCCATTTTTTATCGATTTCTATAGAAAATGCATGAAAAAACGGACAGAAATGCTGCATGCAGTGTGTTTTTTAAACGGACTGGAACGGATTATAACGCAGCAGGTGCGAACGATATTATGAAATCCAATGGGGTTTTACTGTCTGTCCATTTTTTTAAACGCACCTGGGTTTGAAAAATGGATCCAAACTAGCCCTTAGAGCTCGACCAGGACAAATGACTGTCATGGCAACAGCGGCCGCCCCACACCATAGGATATTTCCAGCCAACCGACCGCTACACGTCACTCTCGGTTGGTCAGTCAGAAATATCTTATGCTGTGTATAGTGGATACGATGTTAAGTGTAATCCTAAATTTAGGATGTTTAAAAGTGACAAGGAGACACCCATGATTGATTGGAATTTAGATTGTTGTAATAATAGTTAAGCCCTCTGTTTGCAGTATAATTACCCAAACAAGTTTAATTATGGCCTTAGTACTTGACTACAAGGCCACTATAGTCAATGTCTGTGATCTATAACCAGTCAAAATAACTGTACCATCATATTAATGTAGGATTACTCCCAATACTTGTTAGAAAGCCTTGATTGCTGCCTTCATTACAGGGTCATTATAGTGATCAATTAACTGTCTGAAGACAATAGGTGTTAAGACTTCCCTTGTTCAGTAAAAAAAACAGTGGAGCTTTGTTCAAAATGTATTGCTTGGTGAAAATCAAAGCAAGTATTTATTCCACTGTTTATACACTGTATATATGCATGTGTACTATAGATATTCAAATACACACACATCTATCAATAAGTAGAGATGGCCGAACGAACCATATGGAAAGTTCGAAAACGGACCCATTAAAGTAAATAGGAGTCAAATAGTTTGAAAAGTTCGAATGAAATACAATTAAAATGTAATTGGTAACTTAATGTAAATGGCTGTGGGACCTGGGAAATGGTCCTGGGAACATGTTCCAATATCCTGAACTTTTGAAAACTCGGTTTTACTCTCACGCGCTACTTTCGAGCTCTCGCGTTTGAACATTCGATAATTAGCCCATGAAAGACTCGCGGATTCGAGAATTCGGTATTTACTCGCATATTAGTATAATAGACATTTTACTTGTGGATTCGAGACTTCGATATTTACTCGCGTATTGGTATAATAGACATTTTACTCACGGATTCGATATTTACTTGCGTATTTAGTATAATAGACATTTTACTCGCAAATTCAATAATTTGATATTTACTCGCGTATTGGTATAATAGAACGTTCGCACATTCGATAATTATTGAAAGTCCGTAAGATATCAAAATCCGGGTCCGGGATAGTTTGAGAAGTCAGAGTCCATTCAAACTCGAATAGTTTGGCTCGGGTTCTAGTTCTATTCCATCTCTATCAATAAGTAGAAATTCTGTGCTGTAGTCTTCTCACATTAAGTGATTGTTGGATATGGTGATTACTACTTTGTGGCTACTACCACACTTTATATTTGCCATTGGCCTATTAAAGTTTCCATAGTGCAACCAAATTAGTGCATAGCTATCAACAACTGGGAGACCGGGTCAAAGGCAGGACATGGCCTATTTAACTCTGTGAGTACTGTGATCCTTTTTATGGAACAACTGCTTATTTAAAAGGGCATGTCCACCCCCAAAACTATAATCCCCCCCACTACTGGCCCCATTGTGTAGTGTAGTTTAATCCTTACCTCACATCCCAGCTCCATCTGGTTCTCCTGTAGTCCCCCTATATAGGACTCTGCCTCCTGTCTCGCCTCCGGGAGAAGTTTGGCATGCGTACTGCAGCCCTTCTCCCCCTCCCTCCTCTCCCTCCCGATTAGCATTCCCTCCCCCTAGTGTAAATCCCTTTTGCCATAACAATCCCCCTGTCCCCCCCAGCCCCAACCGCTATGTTTATTTTATTAGAAAGTGCCCCAAACATTACTTACCTTTCCTCTTTCCTCCACCGCACTGAATGACCGGCAGCCGCGTCCGTGATTGGCTGCCGCTCAGCCAATCACAGACGCGACTGCCGGTCCCAGCCCTCTGCTTGCATTTTCTCGCAAGCAGAGGGCCGGCAGCGCGGCAGAGGAAAGAGGGAAGGTAAGTAAAGTTTGGGGAACTTTCTAATAAAATAAATATAGCGGTTGGGGCTGGGGGGACAGGGGGATTGTTATGGCAAAAATGTGTTTCAAGGGTGGACATACCCTTTAACCTGGCAAGCTTTTGAGGGATCTACCCTTTTCATAAGGTCACAGCAGTACTGATTGAAACAAAGTTAAACTTAATGTAATTAGCCCTTACCTTTCTGTTAAACCTTTGTTTCAATCAGTACTGCTATGACCCGAGAGCATAGATCCCTCGAAAGCTTGTCAACTAAAATAAACTGTTGGTCCTAAAAAGAATATAATACATGGGTTTATTGTAGCAGCTTTTATTTACCAACCAGCGTGAATTGCTGACACTTCCTGGTGCAATACAAAATAGTCTACTGATTTTTCCCTACCAAAATATAAAGATTCTAAATGTGCCTACACCTTCTGCATGTGCAGTGGTGGCTCACTGCTTAAGTGATGGTGTTAGAAATATCCCAGGATTAAACCCTCAGCTAAAGTGCATTATGGGAGCTGACCCCTAGCACCCAGGGCTTAATTTCATACATTTCCCAAACAGTTAATACCGTTCATCTGGAATGTCACAGCTGTGATTTACTACTGCGTGGGGAGGAAGAAGTAGGACTAAATGACTAAATATCAGACTTCAGGAATGGCAGAATGGGTCAATATTGCGGGGTCTGTATAAAGTATAACGTTTTGAGGGAGGGCCGACAGGCTCTTCATAAAATATGTTTAAATTATCTCTGTCCTATTCTGTTGTGTTTAACTTGCCTGTATCTGGACTCCCTACCAACTAAAGGTTGGTACACATGAGGGGACTCTTTTTGTCCCAGCCGAGCAGTCGCTATTAGCACCGGGACCTGCCAGTGCAGAAATCTTCTGATCTGAATATTGGTAATTGCACTGTAAGTAACAAAGGGAGGTCAGAGTATAGTCTCCTACCTCCCAGCAAATCATAGATTTTTACTTGAAAATTTGTTTTTTTTCTCAGTGGTCATTTTTAAAAGTGGTTTGTTCTAAATAAATTATAGATTTATTTATATTTCCTTCCCGTTTTTACTGTCACTGATATTTCAAAATGCCTAATGCAAAGACTAATGTCTGCCATACACTGATCGGTATTTCAAGTTAATCAAAAATATTAACCCCTGCATGGCTGTCTATTCTAGAAAAATCGGGATGTCTATCCAGCAGAAGGGCATGGGACCAGTCGGAAAATCTTACGCAGGGCCGGACTTAGGATAAGAAGCACCCTGTGCAAGATTTGTTACTGGCGCCTAGCACCCCCTCCAAAACACCCCCCATGGCACACACAATACACTGCTGAATGCTGCTTGCAGTGTGTGCTTGTATATATCATGCGTACATCATTATTTAACACACAACCAACTAAATACACAGACAGAAAATCCCACATACATCTTAAGTAAGGCTTGCGTGTTGGGGCTCTGTCTTTGGGGTGGTGCTGATACCAACATTTGATCTGCAGAACCATAACTGGGGGGCTGTGGCACTGATGCATAATTTTGTCCTACAGGTCCATGACCTAAGACTCCCGGCTGGCGCCCCCCTGGTAATGCAACCTGTGCGGCCGCACGGGTCGCCTATATCAAAGGCCGGCCCTGATCTTATGATGATCCCTATGATGTTGAAACCTAAAACCTGCCCAAGATAGATGGTGCAAGGCAGATGTGGTTTAGTGATTGCAAACACCAGTCAGATACTTGCATGACTGACAATTTCTCTTTGATCCTATTTGTTGGAATATGAGTAAAGATTCACGTCAGTAAAGAACCGGATTGGTAAAGAATCAAACACTTTTCCCTGTGTGGTTCTTGGATTGTTTTCTACCAACAGCCAATTCATTTAAAAAGTCAATTAACCATCAAAAAACAGTCAAACACGGGCAATGTAGCAATGAATTGCTGCCCCCCTGCGGTTGAAGGGTCTGCTTCCATGGTAGTTACGCCCAGAACATATCCCCGCCCTGTGCATCGCGTTGTGTTCTAGGTTCATTGTTTTTAATGGAGATTCACTTTATACCTTTCTATGATCTGTAAATAAAATAAAAGTAAAAGTCATTTACATTTTTAAAAAAAAAAATGAATGCAGCATGTTTTAAATTACAATCTAATTGTATCGTAGATTTATAAGAATAGATTTTATTTGTGTGCATTCACTTTTTATGTATAGCTTTGTTTTTATGCCTAGTTTATTTTGCCCTTAGGTAGACAATTTTTTTCTGTAGCAGTTCTTACTGGTTTTTTTTTCCTCCAAATTGCAAAACTTCCTTGGCCAATGAAATGTATCAGTGGGCAGAGCTTAACCAATCCTCTCATCGCTATAGAACAGGACTCAATGACACCAGCAACTTTATGTTCGTCCTCAGTGCAGGGCAACAGGTAAGTGGGTCCTTAATGATTCCTAACGGGCATTTAAGGGGAAGTTAAATCAAACCGATATCTAACAAAAAATCAAATGTAATCATATAATACAAGAGATGATTTTCTGTATGACCCTGTTTATAATTTGTTTATTAGCATTTGTTTTTTATGTGAATATGTGTTTATTTACAAGGGGTTTTCAGTGTAATAGTAATTCCAGCATTATAGTTCTTCTTGCTGTTAACCTGGTCTCACATTGTGTTGAGGACACCCTATGTGCATATTATTTACTTATCTGGATTGCAATGTTATCTACACTATAGGTATATTTATATTATATTTTTATTATCGTTATTTTTATCTACTTTTTCTTTGTTTGTCTAATGATGATATATTATTTGATGGAATATTGTACAGGATTAACTGTGAATGTCACAAGGCGTTAGGAACCTGTTACTTCACTATTACACATAAGAGCTTTAGTTTCCAAATCGACAGGCACTCTGTAGCCTGCTAGGAAGTACAGAGAGTACATTTAACCCTCTCTGGGGAAGTACTTTTGCATGAAATAGAATTTGAAAGTGAAGCATCTCAGGATTAGGATTTTTACACAGGATTTATATAACATACTTAATATGAGCATTTGGTAGTCCTTGTACACACACCTGACACCTAACCTGGAGAAAGTGCCGCTGATGTGTACCTACCCTTTAACATTAATAGGACATATACTTAGAAAAGGTCTAAAGAACAGGATTAGTTCATTGTTTTTATTACATTATAATGCTTTTAGTGATTATTACAGTGTGTCTGGCCTATAGTATAGGTTTCCCTTGGTAAAAGTTTAGCAACAGGTAGCTGGTTGGTTAAACATCCCTGATATTCTCTAAATCCTACCATGGGTTTTAAATGGTAAATATTGTATGTTAGGTCATTAGTTATTCGCTCTCTGTGTCAGACTGGTCTTTATCTGCTTCATACAAATCCAGCGCACCCTATCTGTCTCCTCCAGAGCAGCCCCCTTATCACATATAACTGCCTGATAAAGAAAAGGGTCCTTGAAGTTCTACGCAAAACAATCTGCCCTGCCCAGGACATATTCCATATCTACTGGCTTGCACTTGCTCTATTAGCCCTATATGTCATTTAACCATTTGTATTAGTTTCTTGAAAATCATTAAAAAATAAGGTTCTGTAGGAATCCTTACAGTACAAAAGGATTTCATGTTTGGGCATTGGGTTACTCTATGGCAGACATGACACTTGTATTGCAGTGCAGTCAGATACCAGTTCTCTTCTGTCAGAGAGTAAATTGGCATTTGAAGATTTCTACCTACATCATTTTACCATCTTATTAACAGAAATATTCCGGCATGATGCTATCCCACCAAGGATTGGTAAGTTAGCTATCCCACCAAGGATTGGTTAGCTAGCTATCCCACCAAGGATTGGTTAGTTAGCCATCCCACCAAGGATTGGTTAGTTAGCCATCCCACCAAGAAATGGTTAGTTAGCTATCCCACCAAGAAATGGTTAGTTAACTATCCCACCAAGGATTGGTTAGTTAGCTATCCCACCAAGGATTGGTTAGTTATCTATCCCACCAAGGATTGGTCAATTTGACATCAGAGATTATTTGTTCATGGATAGAGAACTGGTTATTGGACCGCAAACAGAGAGTGGTGGTAAATGGAGCTACATCTATGTGGTTCTAAGCGGAGTGCCTCAGGGTTCTGTACTGGGGCCGCTTCGTTTAATCTGTTATAAAGTGACTTAGAAGGGGGCATTGAGAACAAGGTCTCAGTGTTTGCCGATGACACTAAATTATGCAGAGCTTTGGAAACTCAATGATGTGCAAGTGCTGCAAGCAGAACTAGATAGATTATCAAAATGGGCGGCAGAATGGCAGATGAGATTCAATGTTGATAAATGTAAGGTGATGCATTTGGGATTTAATAATCTGTGCCACCTACACCATAAATAACTCTGTGTTAAGTGCATCTGTAATGAAAAAGATTGGGGGTTCTGATAGATAACAGACTTAGCATAGCAAACAATGCCAGGTAGCAACGGCTAGAGCTAGCAAGATATTGTCTTGTATAGAGAGGGGATAGATTCAAGAGAGAAAAATATTATTCTCCCTCTTTACAAGGCAATGGTAAGGCCTCATTTGGAATATGCGGTGCAGTTTTTGGAATCCCATATACAAAAAGGGACATCTTGGAAATGGAAGCAGTTCAGAGAAGGGCAACTAAAATAATAAAGGGAATTGGAGGGGCTTGACTATGCAGGCAGATTAGATAAGTTAGGGTTGTTTACATTGGAGAAGCGATGTTTGCATGGGGATAGGATCACTTCATATAAATATATGAATGGGCCATACAATAAACTCTCTGGTGCATTGTTTACTAATCAGTCATATCAGAGGACACGTGGACATCCTTTAAGATTGTAAGAAAAGAAGTTTAATCTTCAGGTTAGGAAAGGTTTCTTTACAGTGAGAACGGTGGAACTGTCTTCCAGCAGATGTGGTAATGGCAAGTTCACTGAATAGCTTTAAAAATAGCCTGGATAAGTTTCTAAATCTAAAAAAGATTGAGAATTACTGGTATTAATACATATACTGTAGTTCTGGTTGGTACGGGGATACTAATAATATTGAGAATTACTGGTATTAATACATATACTGTAGTTCTGGTTGGTACGGGGATACTATATAATATTGAGAATTATGGTATTAATAAATACTGTAGTTCTGGTTGGTACGGGATACTATATAATATTGAGAATTACTGGTATTAATGCATACTGTAGTTCTGGTTGGTACAGGGATACTATATAATATTAGAATTACTGGTATTAATACATATACTGTAGTTCTGGTTGGTACGGGATACATATAATATTGAGAATTACTGGTATTACTACATATACTGTAGTTCTGGTTGGTACAGGGATACTATATAATATTTAGAATTACTGGTATTAATACATATAGATCTGGTTGATCATGGGATACTTTCTGATTGCCGTTTGGAGTCAGGAAGGATTTTTTCCCCCTTTTTTGCTGTTTTTTTTTTTTTGCCTTCCTCTGGATCAACTGTTAGGTAGAGTTAAAAAAAAAAAAAAGGGTGAATAGGTTGGACTTGATGGACGTATGTCTTTATTCAACCTCAATTACTATGTAACAAGGAGATGTACCAATAGTGCAAAAATATCCAAAAATATCTGAAATTAGCTTACTATACATTGTGGGGTTCCTTGGACTAACCAATTCCGAAATTGGAGGGGTGCAAAAAATCCAGATAAGCCTTCCCTCTTGCCTTCCTAAATTGAGCCAATGTAATCACCAGTATCATGGTAATTGAAAGCTACAAGTTAGGAAAGGTCCTTAAATGAAACATATAGGGTCGTTAACTCTATAATATGTATTCAGTGTCCTGCTGCAGCCTCACTGTATTGCTTGCTATTATGGTGAGCTTATTCTGCTGGCTTCCTAAGGCTAGGAACACACAGGCAGATATTTCGCAGCTGCCGACATTTCCATAAGTAACCACATGATCAGACGAAATTTACTAACACATTCTATCGAACATTCATCCTATTTGTATAAAAGAACGTCATTGGTCGGCGTGACCGAAAAAGAAAGGCTGATATTTTGGCTCAATCTACTGAAATATCAGTCAGTCTGTGTGAACCTAGCCTTATATATTATAGGGCTGATACAATAACAGAGCATGCCCTATTAATTTGCAGCAACCAATCGGATGTTAGCTTTTTACTGGGTTATTGGTTGCTGCGTAACAGCAGGGATATATAATTGCATCATGCATGTGTATAATGGAAAAAAAAACACAGATTCAGCATGTATTGGTGTTTTGGGTACCTAGAAGGTTCTGTAGAAGAGAAAAGGCAGAATGCAGTATTTTCGTTAACTAAGTGTTTTTCTTATTGTAAAACATAGTCATGGGGGAAGTTTCTAGAAGGCGGTAAGTCTCCTTTAAATGACCTAGGAGTTTTATGAGAACCAATGAGTCTCGGCCAAGATCCTCTAAAGAAACGTCAGAGCTGTTTGTGTCCCTGAGGGTCCTCAGAATGTCAAGGTCTTTAAGCACTTGGCAGATTTTGTAAAGGTTCTGACATTTCCCTAAGTAGTTCACTGTTCAGATTAACAGTAGATGAAATGGTTAAATAACGAATTAGGAAATGTTCCTTTTACAGGGAGTCTGACTGCCACGTTACATACATTATATAGATAAATATAGATATTATACTTCAAACTAAATACACATCACACACTGTAAACAGGATCCTGGTTCTTATTGAACCTTAGTTTGTCTCCCATAGAGAATAATACATTGCTCCTACCTGATGTGACTGCAGACATAAGGTTTTATTGGATTGCTCATATACAGTATATAATTAACAGAATTCTATCTATAAGAACGTGTATGGGTTTCTATTGCTGAAACATTCCTCATTGGGTTAAATCTACTACATTATGTTTAAATGTCTATAAAATAACTTTAATAATATGCCCCTGATATTTCCCATTGCTAGGCATTCCTAGGTCACTCTGGGCTTCTGTGGGCGGCTCCACCAAGCTTTGCTAGCAAAGCGAACAGATAAAGTTTTATCTCCAGCAAACATGGAGACACCATCTATGAACCGTATCTGTCTTGAAGCCAATAAAATGCCATAGGAGTTTATAGATAGTAACATTTTTAAAAGGGGAAAGTGTGGGGCAGATATTTTCTCACCTTTTTACCAATGTCAGTTTAACTATTTAAAATGTGCTTTAGAGTTAAAGGAATTCATCTGACTATCTTTTTAATTGTGTACTTTTACACAACTTTCCTTCTTCTGCTGTTTTGAATGTAGTTGTTATTTATACAAGCTCAGTATTTGTATTTTAGTTACTATAGTATAGAATTTTAGGTTGAATAAAGACATATGTCCATCCAGTCCATCCTACTCACCAATACCCACTTTTCCTGCCTAACTGTTGATCCAGAGGAAGGCAAAAAAAACCCACCACAATTATAATGGGGGAAAATTCCATCCTGACTCTACATGACAATTGCAAATATCTCTGGATCAACTCCACGTCTAATGTAAGACAGTTCCATAGTTTTATGGTTCTCACAGTGAAAAACCCTTTCCGAACTTAAGACTAAACTTCTTTCCTCAGACAAGATCTATTGGTGAACAATGCCCATTAATTGGTGAACAATTGTGCGGCCCATTAATGTATTTATACACAGTAATCATATCCCCATGCAAGCACTTTTACTTTAGTTTGTATAATTGTAACTTATCCAATCCATGCAATCTGTCCTCGATTTCCTTTATTATTTTCAGGGCCGTTTTTAGGTATAAAGCCACGCCACCTAGGCAAAGTGCTAGGGCGCCTATATTAAACCAGGGTGCCCAGTGTTCTCCCTAACATCTCCCTGTCAGCTTTTACTTTGAGTGTTAGAACTGTTCTCCTTGTTCAGCCTTAATTTGCAACATTATATTTAGTACAGAGCCTGAACTCCACACACTCTATTTAGCAATAAATGAACTGAAGGTGAATAAAGGAGGGGGGAGGATGAGCTCAGTTGAAAGTACAGAGGAGAGCAGTTGTAAAATGTCAGGTAAAAGCTGCTGCAGACTTTATAACAGTGGCCCCTGTGACTAGTAGCCATGAGATCCCTGTCCCTGCCTCTTTCTTCCTTCCACCCAACTCTCCAATTAGAACTTAGAGTAGGTGATGAGTGAACAATCCAATGGAGGAGACGTGGAAAACAGGTACATACTGTATATCATGTCCATGCTGGCAGCTGAAAGGGGTAAAGGTAATACTCTGCTGGTACTGAAAATATTAATAGCAATAATCTAGGAAAGTGCTGGTACTGAAGGGTTAATGGCAATACTCTGCTGGCACTGAAAGTGTTAATAGCAATACTTTGGGTGGCATTAAGGGTTTAATGGGAATATTCTGGTAATGTGCTGGCACTGAAATTACTAGTAGGGAAGTGTGCTGGCACTGAAGGGTTAATAGCAATACACTGTGGAAGTGCTGGCACTAAAAATGGTAATGCCAATACTCTTGGAGGGATAGGCCACACTACTGCACTTTTAAGCGTGACGGGATAGCGTTCTGATCACGCTAGGGCACCAAAATAGCTAGAAACGGCCCTGCCTGTGTGTACTCAGATTAAAGGGCATGTCCACCCCCAAAACTATAATCCCCCCCAACTACTGGCCCCACCATGTAGTGTAGTTTAATCCTTACCTCACATCCCAGCTCCATATGGTTCTCCTGTAGTCCCCCCCCAAAGTCCCAAAAACTGCCCACCAGGAGGCTAGCAGAGTCCATATAGGACTCTGTCTCCTACCTGGCCTCCTGGAGAAGTTTGGCATGCGTACTGCAGCCCTTCTCCCTCTCCCTCTCCCTCGCTCTCAGGATTCCCTCCCCCTAGTGTAAAACCCTTTAGCTATATGATTCCCCCTGTCCCCCCAGCCCCAACCGCTCTATTTTTATTCTTAGAAAGTGCCCCAAACTTTAATTACCTTCCCTCTTTTCCCACCGCAATGAACTCCCGGCAGCTGCGTCCGTGATTGGCTGCCGCTCAGCCAATCACAGACGCGACTGCTTGTCCCGCCCCTCTGCTTGCATTTTCTCGCAAGCAGAGGGCCGGCAGCGCGGCGGAGGAAAGAGGGGAGGTAAGTAAAGTTTGGGGAACTTTCTAAGAATAAAAATAGAGCGGTTGGGGCTGGGGGGACAGGGGGAATCATATATGAAAAAATGGTTTTAAGGGTGGACATACCCTTTAAGTGGGTTGGTTTTATTCTATTGAAAAAATAAAGATGGAACCCAGAAGGACTATGACAATCCAAACGTGGAACTGTGTTAATTAGCATGTTTCAGATGCAATTGGTTCTGTGACAAGTGTCAAGGGTTTGGTTTAATTTTCCTTTAAACATTCTGATAGAACAGACAAAATAAACAAATCCTAACATATTTTAAATCGTATTTTGCTATGATAATTCATTAATTTACATGTCTGGTATTTAGGGGGGGAAACGGCACTTTCACTAGATAACAAGGGTGTAACTTACAGGGGAGCAGGGGGGCTTGGAAGCCGAGGGGGGTGGCTAAGGCTCCTCTTTTTAAAATCCGTACACAAGTCCGATAGGACGCCAGACACACAACCCCTGATCCACCATTCGGACATGTGTACAAGGCTTTACTTTCCCTATGACAGATATAATAATCAAAAAAGTTAGTTTTTTTAACCCCCACGTGGCACAGGTACACACACCTACTGACCTACCTCTTCATTACTGTTACAGCCATACTTAAAGGGTAACTAAAGTAAAAAAAAATATTTTGACCAATCATCAAAAAAGTTTGTTTTTTTTAACCCGCACGTGGCACATGTACATACACCTACTAACCTACCCCTCCATTACTGTTGCAGCCATACCTAAAGGGTAACTAAAGTCAAAATTTTTTTTTGACCAATCATCAAAAAAAATTTTTTTTTAACCCCCAACCTAATCCAGGTACACATGCTTACTGACCTACCCTTTCATTTTCATGGCAACCATATTTAAAGGGTAACTAGTCAAAATACAAATTTGACTAATCATGAACAAAGTTTGTTTTTTTAACCCCCAACCCGACACAGGTACACACACCTACTGATCTACTTATCCATTACTGTGGCAGCCATACTTAAAGGGTAACTAAAGTAAAAAAAATAATTTTGATCAATAATCAAAAAAGTTATTTTTTTAACCCCCACGTGGCACAGGCACATACACCTACTGACCTACCTCTCCATTACTGTTGGAGCCATACTTAAAGGGTAACTAAACTAAAAAAAAAAAAAAAATTTGACCAATCATCAAAAAAGTTTTGTTTTTTTAACCCCCACGTGGTACAGGTACATACACCTACTGACCTACCCCTCCATTACTGTTGCAGCCATACCTAAAGGGTAACTAAAGTCAAAAATGTTTTTTGACCAATTATCAAAAAAGTTTTTTTAACCCCCAACCTGACACAGGTACACAAACCTACTGATCTACTTATCCATTACCGTGGCAGACATACTTAAAGGTTAACTAAAGTCAAAAAAATACATTTTGATCAAAAATTATTATCATTGAAAATGCCGCTAATTTTGCTCTAACCAATCAGATGTTGGCTTTGTGATTGATTGGATCAAAATTAGCACCACTTTGGGCTGGGTACACACACAAGTTTTTTTTGTCCCAAACAAGCGTTCACTACAAACTCATCATTCCCATTATTGAGTTTTAAAATCTGCAGCAAACACACACATTCCCTTACACAATGCAGCCCTTCAAGCCAAATTCAAAGTTTATACATAAACTTTCCCTTTCTAGTTAATGTATGTAACCCCAGTCTCAGTAATCAACTCAGCTGCAGGGTTAATATTGATAATATTGTAACAAACTATGTATCAATATATATGTAACAGTCTATGGACACCAGGAGAGGTAGAACAGCAGACTGCACTGAGCAGGCAGAAAGGGGGGATTCCAGGGACCAGGAATCCCCCCCCTAAACACGCCCCTGTTTGTAAAGTACAGTATTGGTGCCAATGTAATAATAGCGTTATAATGGAGACTACAACAGGTGTATTATTATATTTACAATAGTGAGAACAACTACAAATCCCAGCATTCCCACTAACCTCCCAGTGCTTATTTCAATTGAATTGGGAGTAAGAGAAACTGGGATTTGTAGTGTTTGGCTTTAACCCATTGAGACTAATTAAATGATCTAACAATAACCTTAATTTAACTTATTGGATGGTCCTCACTTTAAGATAAGTGTTAGATCGATAATTTAAATCAAGGCATGTCTTTATGACTGCAGTCATGGGGAACAATCTGTAGGAGAACTACCTGTAGTAAGTTCATAGCCTGATCCTACCTGCAAACAGGAATGCAGAGAGAGTTAGTGGATTCTCACGGCATACCTAAAAGACGCAATCCGGAAACCCGGTGCCCCTCGCATTCCACATAACAAAGGTGCATATTTAATTAGTAACGCACCTCACTGTCTGCCGCCCTAGGCCTGCTTAGTGGGGGGAGGTACACAAGCGTCTGGGATTTGTCGAGCCCTGCCTTACAATTTGTGGCCCCATGTAAGTAATCACTGTGACCCGAGTATAAGCCAAGGTTAGCTTTTTTGGGTCATTTTAAAAACAAAAACCTCAGCTCATACTCGAGTATATATGGTAGATTTACTGGGATTTCAATGATTCCTAGTTATCCCACTGCTATGTAATGCATGTTATTTCATGCAACAGTGGTGTAAACAATAAAAACCCTGCCTGTGATCTCGCCATAGCATTTGCCTTCTTTACATACATAAAACATGTAAGCTCCTACAGAAAATATTGTGAGCTGACGACACAAAACTTTGTCGACAATTTAAAGCTACAGATGACGTGCAATGATTGCAGGTGGATCTAGATAGATTGTCACATTGAGCTTCTAATTCAATGTTGATAAATGTAAGGTGATGCATTCTGGACTTACAAATCCTTGTGCCACCTACACCATAAATAACTGTGTTACGTGAATCCATGTTGGAAAACATTGCCAATAAATTAAATAGGATAGGGAGAGAATAAGGCTTTGCAGCTTCCTTTCAAGCATATGCAAATAAGGTACAGTACTACTAGTATTCCCATTAAACCCTTAATGCCACCACTTTCCAAAAGTATTGCTATTAACACTTTCAGTACCAGCAGAGTATTACCTTTAACCCTTCCAGCTGCCAGCATTGACATGATATACAGTATGTACCTGCTTTCCATGTCTCCTCCATTGAATTGTTCACTCCTCACCTACTCTATGTTCTAATTGGAGAATTGGGTGGAAGGGAGAAGGAGGCAGGGACAGGGATCTCATGGCTGCTAGTCACAGGGGCCACTGTTATAAAGTCTGCAGCAGCTTTATGCTAACACTTAGGCTAGGGAGAACAATAGGCGCCCTAGAACTTTGCCTAGGTGGCTTATGCCTAAAAAACGGCCCTGCACACAGGACAGCTATTTAGCAGATCACAGATGGTATCTGTATAAAGGTAAATTTCCCAACAGAGGCTTTACTTGTCCTTTATAAATGAGTTAGTCCTGATTTTGCTGGGTTAAGATAATTATACAACCTTTTATTTATTATTTATCATTTTCTATCAATATAATATTTTATATATATTTTTTTGCTCCATACAGACACCCCTACATGTGAATCATGGCTTCTTTTATTAAACATTGTCCTTTCTACACCCGGGATCCATCTGTGTTCCTGCGGGCAGCTCGGCCTTATCTCTTGCGCTCTGCAGAGCGATGCCCAGTGATGGTGACTCGCACTCTGTCTACTTCTGCTCAACACCAGCAGAGGGCTAAGGAGACCCCACCGGCCACTGGAGGTAAGAGTTTAATAAAATATGGACACAGTCTTCCCTCAAAAGCTGCTGATCCATCCCTGGTGGATTTATTAATGGTAAAAGCCCCAAGCAGTACAGTGACGGTTCTTAAAGACCAGAAGTTAGAAAATGATACTAATAATAATTGACTAATCACTGTTTGTTTTTGCATTTTCAGTTTTCTCTGGTGCTTCCAACAAGCGCACCTTGGCTCAGGCAGCCCCTCAAGCTGCTGTTGCCAATGCCAAGTGCCCCTTTATCGAAAAGGAAATGGAACAGGGAACAAGTATTTTTGTGGAAAGGATTGATCCAGAGGTTCAGGAGTATGAAAGAGCCATAAAAACAGGTACAGTGGGAGCACCAATAAATGTTGTCATTACATTTCCTGACACCTCCCATATAATGTTGTTTTAAAAAAAAAACATTTGATTGGGTGGTAGACTCCCAATTATAGTAAGGATGGTTTACAATTGGCCACCTTGTGTTTCTTTTCATTGAATGGATTCTGACTTGCACATGAAGTGGGTGACCTCACATGAATACAATTTGTATGGGAAGTATAAATAACTCAACAAAAGCTAAATAAAAATGTATTTCTGTATTGCCCCAAGCAAACGGATTACTTTACAGATCAGATCCATGGAGAATTCATTACATCACTGGGCCAAAGAGCTTAATAATTGTTTTCTAAGGGATGATAAATCTTGTGTTCCACATGTGTCCATAATATGTTTTATCTGAGATAATGTAGATACATTCAGGGAGATTCAATAAAAGTTCTTATCGATAAAATTAAGCTAATTTTGCCCCAACCAATCAGATGTTAGCTTTGTTAATGTTGAATGAGATCTGATTGGTTGAGGCAAAATTAGCACCATTTTTAACAAAAAGAACTTTTATTGAATCTCCTTGGTTTTGCCTGCGCTTTTACCTGTATAGAAGTTTTTGTAATTATCAAGCCCTGTGTCATGTTGGCTGCTTGACCGTTAATGTAACAGGATATGATATAAAACAAACAACATTCAGAGCTCTTTTAAGCACTGAATGGATATATTACGATACAGTAGATGGACTTAATACCGATAAAGGGCCAATCCTGTGGGTAATTTTGGGATCAGTTCTTTATCAGTAACATGTGTAGGTACGAAACGTTTCTGCAAATGAGCGTGCAGTGTCGGCACCGGAAACGGTTGTTACAGATGGGAAAATTTCTCGGTTGCTGTCGACCCTCTGTAAAGTATGGTTAGTTATGTGTGTGGCAGTCACAAACAATCTCCTTATACTTTAAATAGGGAGAACGCTTGTGACACATTATGATTAGAGTTTAAATTAAATCTTCATTACTGAAAAACGAACAATCCCGACGGTACCACAGGAATTGGCCCTTTATCAGTAATGTGTGTACCCAGCTTTTGATTACATTAATAAGATAACATTATAACATTTCATTGGTTGCTATAGGTTACTTGACCTGCAAATAGGGCAAAAATGTTTCAAACCACATACATGTTGCTTTTTTTATAAGTCCTGCTAAACAACATAGAAAAAACTCCTAGTGGATACAAGTGCAATTG
This sequence comes from Hymenochirus boettgeri, assembly GCA_019447015.1. NCBI lineage: Eukaryota > Metazoa > Chordata > Amphibia > Anura > Pipidae > Hymenochirus > Hymenochirus boettgeri. The sequence continues at coordinate 142,140,080 of CM033476.1, read as the reverse complement.
CATCAACATTGTTGTATTGTTGTATGTTTAATTCCATATAAATATACAGTATACAGTACATTCTATATAGACACATAATAATAAAGAGGGGCAACTGCTACTATAGGAAAGACTTTGTGAACATTCCAAATGCTTCTAATTCTTATTCATAATATATTATATTCAACAGCACTCACTTGTCCAAACAGTGCAATCTGGGTGTACACACCCCAGATCGTTCGCTTAGCATATATATATATATATATATATATATATATATATATATATATATGGTCTTTAGACTGCTGACTGTCATTCCGCACGCTCTGCACATACGAAATCAGGTAGGAGCATAAATAAATTAGATCCACCCCTCTTGTCGGGTGGTCTGGTTGCCGAACAGCCCCGAACCCTTTGCTTGGTTCCAACGTCACAGTGTAAACTTTGAAATGCAGAGAAGGCTGTTACTGCACTCCGTGTACAAACGATCAACAGGTACCCGGATCATATCATTAAAACTCGGACTTTATTAATACATAGTAAAACATCAACAGTGAACGCCTGACGCGTTTCGAATGTGTGGTCCACGCTCTTAATCATAGGCAATTGTCTGCACGTGTCCGTCAAGTTTAAATACCAGAAACTGCCACAGTGCTCTGATCTAACTGTATACAAAGAAACTATGCAATATGACACTCTGCCAGTGATCTGAGTTAAGCTAGGTACACACCTAGTGATTTTTCCTCCTGACCGACCGCTTGATACTTTCGACCGGTCGGCCAGGAGGAATGACTGTCGGTCGCGGAAAAAGCAGCCAGTTCCGACAGTTACCGCGACCGATCATGTGGTCCATAAAGGACCACACGATTGGACGAGGTTTTCCACCATGTCCGATCGTCCTTTCGTCGTATTCGGACGAACGATCGGTCGGACATGGCCGCATTCAGATACGATAATTTCGGTCCGATCAACCAATACACTGAACTATCGGTCGATCTCACCGAAATATCTCATCGTGTGTACCCAGCTTTAATCTTGTAGCACTCGACCGATACATTAAAAGATACAAACAAGTATTCATAGATTCTCACATCAATTATCAGAACAATGTATAACAAATCTAATTCATTCTTAATTACAATGTCTCTATACTTAACTTATCTAATGCCCGTACCCTGGAAAATCCCAATTAGCATATCACAGCCAGGTGTTAAGGGTGTGATTAGATAGTGGCTAAGAGGTGTTATAGGAACGCCCAGAGTAAGGTGTTAAAACAGCATTGTACATGGCAGACAGTTGGTGTCGAACCCCCCCACCTCTATTTAGGCTTGGTTTCTTTATTTTCACATAAATGTGGATTTTGATGTGTGCGAGGCTGAGATGCAGTGTGAGATCCATGGTAAATTAGCACCATTTTTAACAGTAAGAACTTTTAATGAATCTCTCGGATAGTCCTTGTTAATTGGATCTGATTGTCACAACCCAACCCCCCCATGCTGTTGGTCTTTCCCCACTTTCCTCTGGATCAGCTGTTGGGTAGGGTTCATGGAAAGGCTAAAAAGGTTAGATTAAATTGGCATATGTCTTTATTCAAACTCCAATACTATGTAACTGTGTATTTTAGATGCTTTGACTGCTCTTCTCAAGGAAGTCCAATCCAACCTGAAAAAGAAATTCTTGGCCCCTTCCCCACAGAAAGTAAATCTAGGAACCGGAGCACCTCTCACCCCAACCCATCTGATTAAAGAGAACATGACAGGTACATGGAGATGCTGGGGTGGAGATCTTGGTTTGATGGTGCTTTATTATGCTACAAGTAATAATATGTTCTCCTAATAACAGGTGGAGCTGCCTTTGGTTACGATGAGTTCTTTAGCCGGAGGATTGAAGAGAAGAAGCAGGATTACACATATCGGGTGTTCAAAACAGTGAACCGCAGGGCAGATGCCTACCCATATGCTGAGGATTTCTCTGACCTCCATGGTGATAAGAAGGAAGTGTCTGTCTGGTGCAGCAATGACTACCTGGGCATGAGTCGGCATCCAAGGGTGGTAAAAGCAATCTTGTGAGTATAAAGCTATTGATGGTCAAATAACATGGATATGAAACTCGCCTCACACATACGTCCTGTCTTCCCTGCTGGAATGTTTGTATGTAAATTTGTCTACTAATATAGTTGCGATTTTGTACCAGTGCAGTATAAAGGATAGCAAAATAGGGGAGAAGAGACTTCTGGGTAGATTTTATGTTAACATGGTAGACCTTAAGGAAATTCTCCTTTAACATAGAGAAGGTGTTTTTGATCTGTTTTCTTAAACATGGTGGCGTGCACACTTTAACAGTTTACCGTGTTGGTTTAATGGCCGCATGGCTGACCGATCCTTATACTGTGTATGGGCGGTTCCCATTGCATTGTGCCGACAGATACCAATCTGATCTGTCACCACAATACAATGAAAATCGCATGTGAATGGCCACCTTAACATATAAAGTAGAGGCGTTATGATAGGTAAATAGATAGATAGATACATAGATAGATACGATAGATAGGATAGTTACATATAAAGTAGTGGTGTTATGATGGATAGATAGGATAGTTACATATAAAGTAGTGGTGTTAGATAGTTTAGTAGAGATATGATTATTTCATATACATTAGTGGTATTATCATGGATAGATACGATTTTCTGATTTTTCACTCATAGGGAGGCTTTGCAGGAACATGGAGCTGGGGCAGGTGGAACAAGGAACATATCCGGGACCAGCAAATACCATGTGGACTTAGAATGTGAGCTGGCCGATCTTCACCACAAGGATGCAGCTCTGCTCTTCTCTTCTTGCTTTGTGGCAAATGACTCAACTCTCTTCACTTTGGCCAAGATGCTTCCAGGTGGGGATACCCCTCATATACAAATAAGCTTCAGACTGTCTAGGCCTAATGTAAAAGTTGGAGGAAATGTTTAGAATGTACAGTGTAAAAACGGTTTTCACCCACATTATATAAATCACTTTTGCACATAGATGATCTGATTTGATGCTCATCCAAGATCTTGCTAGCCTTGGGCCAGCTATCAGTTCTTTGTGTTTTGACTTTCCTCATAGACAAGCCATTTTTAGGGAAATCAGTATTTTCCTCCCAGCATCTTAGCCTCATGGTTCAGATGATTCTTTGGCAACATATTTGAAAAGTTTATGTAGTTTCAAGCTCCTGGTCTGCTAACCTCCTGGACTGTGTATGTTAACATAACAAGGCTTCCCCCCCAGGCTGTGAGATCTACTCGGACGCTGGGAACCATGCTTCAATGATCCAGGGCATCCGGAACAGCGGCGTCACTAAACACGTCTTCCGCCACAACGACCCAGCTCATCTTCAGGAACTGCTTGAAAAATCAGATCCGAAAAAGCCCAAGATTGTTGCTTTTGAGACGGTGCACTCCATGGATGGTAAAGTGAATGGCAATGGGTCTGTCTCCTATATATATATATATATATATATATGTCTGATATAGACATGTATACAGTTGTGTTCATAAGTTCACATACCCTGGCAGAATTTATGATTCTTAACCATTTATCAGAGAATATGAATGATAACACGAAAACTTTTCTTTCTCTCATGGTTAGTGGTTGGATGAAGCCATTTATTGTCAAACAACTGTGTTTAATCTTTTTAAATCATAATCACAACACAAAGTACCCAAATGACCCTGATCAACAGTTTACCTACCCCAATTCTTAATAGCGTGTATTGCCCCCTTTAACATCAATGACAGCTTAATGTCTTTTGTGGTAGTTGTGTATCTTGTCAGATGGTAAAGCTGCCCATTCCTTCTGGCAAATAGCCTTCAGTTCCTGGAAATCATTGGGCTGTCTTGCATGAACTGCACATTTGAGTTCCCCCAGAGTGGCTCAATGATATTAAGGTTGGGACATTGAGATGGCCACTCCAGAACCTTCACCTTGTGTTGCCAATAATAGGTCGACTTTGCCTTATGTTTTGGTAAAGTGAATGTTTGGATTGTTGTCATGTTGGAATGTCCAATTTACTAGGGTATGTACACTTTTGAATAGGGTCATTTGTGTAATTTGTGTTGTGATTATGATTTAAATAAACACATTTTTTGACAATAAATGTCTTTAGCCAACAACTCACCATGAGTGAAAGAAAAGTTGTGTTATCATATTCACTGGAAAATGGTTAAGAAACCTTAAATTCTGCCAGAGTATGTAAACTTATGAGCACAAATGTAGGAGTGTGTTAGGATGGGTCCTGCTGGCACAAAGCAGAACCTGAGATACTGCCTGATTATATAGATACTATAGAAATGTAGTGCCCATTAGCCTCCTTCAGCAATGAGAAGAACATGAAAGTTACCTTTCTAGAAACACTGGCCATGCACTATAAACTTGCCATCTGACGTTTGAGTGATGTCATTTTTCAATAGATATCATAATTAGAATTACGATCATAATTATGATCTCACACATGATCTGGGCAGGAAACATTGGGAAGTAGGACTGTTGCTTCTTTTGACGTAACAATTGATTTAACATTCATCTCAGATCGAAATCTAATCTGTATAATATCAAGGTAGTATATGGACAGCCTTAGACCTTCCTTCTGTTAAAGGCCCAGAGGGCAGACAGGTCCCCATTGAGATTACGGGGAATTACAGGTGTCTGGAGTCCTTTCTTCATTCCCTTAAAGGGACAAGGAGAAACCATTTGTTAAATACACCATTGTCAAGTAGATGACTCTGGCAACCTTTTTGGCAGATAAAAACAATGTCCTCAGATACTATATATGTACAGACTAAGGAATGAATGGCATGTATATAAAATGAAGTGAATTAAAGTCTATATATAATTTAACCGCTGCAGTAGTCTTAGTGGCAGATTGTGGTGGAAAAATATCTTAACATTGCAGATCATTCACCTTGGATATGCCATTCTAATATTATTTTAAATGATTGTGCTTGAATTGTATCTTTACATACAAGGTTAACCTAAAAGTTTTTTTTGCTTCTCCCAGGTGCTATCTGTCCCCTGGAGGAGATGTGTGACGTGGCACACAAGTATGGCGCTCTGACTTTTGTGGATGAGGTGCACGCTGTGGGACTGTATGGGGTACGCGGAGCAGGCGTTGGGGAGAGAGATGGTGTCATGCACAAGATAGATATCATCTCTGGAACTCTGGGTGAGTAGTAGTCTATGGGGCTCATTAAAGAAGAGGTGCAAACGTTTGCCTGTGCTATTGACTGGCAGCAACCAATCAGATGTTAGCCTTTTACTGGTCTACTGCAGTTAGATAACTTTTAATTGGTTGCTGCAGATAAATAGCACATGCAACTTTTGCACTATTACATACATGTTTGTAAAGATAAGATCCACAAAGCAGACATAAACACAATAAAATGCCATTTTCTATGAAACCAGCAACCTGATGGTGTATGCTGGAGCCAGGGAACACAGAGATACTGGTCATACAGAGTATGAGACAGCTGCAGGGTGTGGCAGGCCAGAGCACAGTAAATACTTTCCAAGCCTGAACACTTATCTTGCAATGCAGAGCAGCCCAAAGCAAGCATGAGATAAAAGCCATGCTGACATTGCAAAATCCATTGGTGTCATCACCTGACACAGACACTGATCCCCTTTCCAGCCTTTAGCAGAAAGGAATGGTGGCTTGGGAAACTAGTCATTCCCTAATGTCCACATACATTTTCCTCTTTCTTAATTAATATTCATTATAATAGAAGAAAAAGAAATGAAAACTTATGCACCAGAAGGTGAATGGTTGAGTGTCTTTAAAAAAAGCCTTGGACTTACATTAAAGGGATCCCTACTGCTCTCTGGCTCCTCCCAGTGTACCTGACACTCCTATCTCTGACAAAAGTGGGCATATTTTAATGATAGGGAGGGCAGACTGGGGAAGGATCCAGAAAGCTGACATTTACAACACAATTATAGTGTCCCATTAACGAATCATGACACGCTGTATTGTTTCCTTCCTTAGGTAAGGCTTTTGGGTGCGTTGGTGGATACGTAGCCAGCACTGCCTCTCTCATAGACACTGTGAGATCATACGCAGCTGGATTCATCTTTACCACTTCTCTCCCTCCAATGGTGCTGGCTGGAGCCTTAGAGTCCGTACGGGTTCTGAAAAGCGAGGAGGGCCAGGCCCTGCGCCGGGCCCACCAGCGCAACGTTAAACACATGCGTCAACTGCTGATGGATGCAGGGTTGCCCGTCATCAACTGCCCCAGTCACATAATTCCCATAAGGGTGAGAACGAAATGCTAATGATGACCATATTAAAATAACATTGCTTTTATTATTACTTTGATAAGTTAAAATAGATCCAAGTTATATGTGGTCAATCTTTTTTCTGACTAGCTAGGTCAGCACTGAAGTAGATGATACCACATTTCAGTGTATCAGATGATCGTGCTGAATAATGGAGGGTTTATTCTGATTCTACACTATCAGGTGTAGAATCAGTTGACCCTTGATTGCAGCTGAACCTGAACAAATACATCCCTATGGGCATTCAGGTTGAAGTATCTGATGGTATTTGAGAAATTTTAAGTCACAAAGGAACCAGAACAATAGACTACTAGCACGCCCTTGTGGTTCATTGCTATTTGACATTAGTTGCTTGAAAGAGGCACTGAAGCAAACACCCAGACCAATTTATCACTCACTGTGCTGATTAGACCTTATGTCATGTCAATAACTGCTTAATTCAGGTGTAAAGAGAGATTATACTGAGCTTCCTTAGATACAACAGGTGACAGTACCAGAGCCTTCTCTGAAGGTGCCCATACACGACGTAAGACATTAGACAGATGTCCAATCTCACAAAATGAATGGGTCAGATAGGAACATCTCCAGATAAAAAACGCTGCTTGCAAAATGTGATCTGTAGACATCAGATAGATATCTCAAATCTATCTAATGTCTGCCTAGTGTATGACCAGCTTTAATCTCCATCTTTTATCTCTAGGTTGGAAATGCCGCTCTCAACACCAGAATCTGTGACATCCTTCTTTCCCAATACAATATCTACGTTCAAGCCATCAATTACCCAACTGTCCCTCGTGGAGAGGAGCTCCTGAGACTGGCTCCTTCCCCCCACCACACTCCCGATATGATGAAATACTTTGTGGGTAAGACTTTGTGCATTGTGATTGGTTTGACAGGGAGTTAAGTTTCCTTAATTCCAGAAATAGTTGTGAAAATTGTTCTGAATAATGAACACTTACTTTTACTAGGATTTTGTTGTTCTACCTAAAAGAGCATATTCACTCTCCTTAGGAACATTTATTATTTAAAACAAGGGCCCCCAGACCTCAACTTTGTGTTCTTTCCAGGGTGTTCTAGGAGGAATATGGTCTATTTTATGCTCTCCGACACCGGTTCTCTAATTTACGATTGCTTCCCTTTTCTGCAACTGCGCAAGCTTGTAACAAGCTTGTAAAGGACACAGAGGAGACACCTGGGAGCCAGAGAGCTAAAAGATCTTCCTCCTGGAACATCGTGGAGAGAGGTAAGTAGGAGCCATATTGCTTATCGTGCTCACAAAATAACGCTGGTACTGGTATTTAATGACCACGTCACAAAATAAGGACAGCCCGTTGATTGCCATAGTGTTATTATTACCAATAACAGTATCGCTCCATTACAAACACCATCTATAGTTACTGCATGGGCACAGGATAAAAGGAACTGTTTTTTTGATTGCATATAGATATAAACTCTCTACAGTTGCTGCTCACACAAAGGTAGCCATACACATTGATAGTTTGGTTTTTTTGCCATTTCAATCAGTTTCCTTTTTTATCACATTAACAAGGAGTTTGTGCTGGATAATCATTATAGAAGAATAGAAACAATGATGTGTGATACTGCAATAAATAGAATGTAAATCAAGTAAATAGGTTAGTTTATGGCTACCTGTAAGGTCAATTAGGGCAGCCAGAGATCACCATTATTTTGGGAGACTAATATTTACTACACTGCAGCTTTAAAATAAGCCCATAGGGATGACATATTGATGTATTATGTTGAGGTCCGAATAGGAATGACCTGCACTATTATTCTAGTGTAAATACATTTAAGAATTGTCGCTCCTTGTTTCATTACAGAGAGTCTTGTGAGCACATGGAAGGAATCAGGCATGCCTGTACAAACACCATCTGCAGCCGAGTGTAATTTCTGCCATCGTCCACTGCACTTTGATCTGATGAGTGAGTGGGAACGAACCTACTTTGGAAACATGGAGCCAAAGTACATTACCATGTATGCCTAGATCTACTATAAAGAAGGTCTCTAACCCAGCAGCTGAACCTTAACAAGTACATGCAAATCTAATATGGCTACCAATCCCCCACATTGTTTGCACTTAAATGGAGAAACTTGTACATGTTATTTCTACCCCTTGTGTTTAAAAATAATTGCATCACCTCCCCCAGGAGAGTAAATGCTATAACAAAAACGTTAAGGATAAATGCTATAATAAAAACGTTAAGGATAAATGCCCAACAACCAGAGAAGCAGTTTAAGTTTTAGGTTGGAGAGCAGCAGAAAAGATAAAATTTTTAAATTAAGCAAAAGAGAACCAACTGCAATGATGGTTTTCTTTAGTCTCCTAGAATAGTGATTTGATCTCTCCATTCCAATCCCACTTTAATATAACATATAGAGGGACATTTTTATAGTGGCGCTGTATTGCTATTTTGTGATACCACACATTTAAAAGGTTTTAATATGTTGTAGGACATCCCTTCCCACCCCCAACCGCTATATTAGATTGTTAAAAAAAGCATAACTCTACTTACAGCCCCTCACCCGTGGCACTGACTCGGCCCTTTGTTTTCTGGAATTTGCAAACGGGCCAGGACGACAGCTGCGGCTGGCTAAAAGGCAGCCAATCACAGCCGCGGCAATAGAGATTGCCACGGGAGCGAAGGGCTGTAAGAGTTTAGATTCTCTTTTAAGAAATCTAATATAGTGGTTGGGGTGGGAAGGGATGCCCTGAATTCTATATATTTTATGCTAGGTGAAGGGCAGCCAGGTAGGAATCAGGATGAAGGGAGGGCTCCCCTGCACATGCCACCGAGGACAAGGAGGCAGAAACCTTTCACACAGGAAGACAGCCCCCACACTTCAGGTTCCTGGACTTTTTGAACAAGCACTACAGGAGAACCATAAGGAGCAGGATTTTATTTAAACTACACAGTGGGGCCAGTAGTGGGTTAAATTTTAGTTTGCAGGTGATCATGCCCTTTAATGCTGTGGTAAAACACAGATACAGTAAATTTACAAATGTGGCCGTAAAAGGTCGACTGGCCTTAAAGCATGGGAACTTATGGCCGGGTCATTACCATCCGTAATAAACACTTGGTATCAGACCTTTCTGATACTGTGGGTTTATAAATATGACCCAAAAGGACTTCTGTGTGTTTGATTTGAGCCAATTAGCCTATTCTTGTAAAAAAAAACAAAAAAAAAAACCCACAACACCCTTCAAGCAAATAAAATATTATACAGCATCCCAGCTGTATAATATCAAATGGAACACAATTTACATTGGCTGCCTGTGCAGGATTAAGCTGTGGGTTATTATGACCTTACTGTGATTGCAAGAAGATAAAACTTACAATAAACATTTGGTTTTACTTCTCCAGTATTCTTGTCTTTCTTTCCGAGAACCAGTCTATTTTCCTTTTTTAAATTCTCATAGATATACTAAAGCTCAAATATAAAGGGCCCTATAAAAGACAGCTTATGGCTGTAATTCTTGCTACTGAAATCAGAAGTATTTCTGAGAAATTAACTAATTCTGCAGCTTTCTAGTTAAAGAGTGGGTCATAGACCCAGATATGAATTTTTGACTTGCTCACTGCATTCTTTAGCCCCTTCCTTTTACCTTCCCCCACCTTCACCACAGCCTTTAAGTAACTACTGGTGGATCTTCCTGTGACCTCTCTGTAATCAAGACAACAGGAAGGAGAGGCTGCAGAAACCAGGAACTCTCATAAACCTGCAGAATTACAGATCGTTTGTCAACAATGCTGCTGATTTTAAAAGGAGAGTTTAATAATTAGGAAAGGGTGTAAAGGCCATGTACAAGTATTTTAGTGTAGACAATTAGTATAAAATGCAGTATTGTTATTTTAAATAGAAAGAGATGGAGAACATTGATGGAAAAGTGCAAAAAAACAGACATTAAACATCACAAAAGAAAGTCAAGGTAATTGGTGCTACTAGCGCCACATTAAACTCACTCGGAATGGTGATTTTTGGACATTTTTAAGACATCAACACCATGTGGTTACTGTGACTAGGATCATAAATCTATCCCAGAAGTAGGTTTTCCAGATCAGCAGGTGATCTGGAAACCCTACCCAGAAGAGCCAAGCTGTAACATCAAGACATATAACTTCCGTTTCGATATCTGGTCATAGGATTCCAGAATTATGGATCAGTCCTCAGATCCTGTTTTCTTTGTAAGCCAGAGGAAGAAGTTACACCGTGCTTGTGGATTGGACGAATGACCCTCAGGTCGTGCGCACACATAAAACTGACGTCCATAATTAGGACCGGCCTTTTTTACTGTTCGCAGCACACAAGGTTCCCCATGACCTTTACAGTTGGGAGAAGGGGGTGGGCCCTTCAACAATGATTTCCAAAAGGCAGCCTGTGGCTGATTGCCTTTAAGTGCAGGAGGGTCAGTCACAAAGTCTTTTGTAATTGTATCCTCAATGTTTTCCTTTTTAGAATTTGTTGTGTCTCTTTTTTCTTGCTCCTGAGCCAATGGTACTTTTTGGGCAACTGGCCTAAAGAATCCTAGGAGACTACCTTGCCCGCTGTTTGCAACCACTTTGCTTTTTTTCCTGGTGTTACTGCAGAGTTTATCAGAACTTCGTTTCTGTACAGTAAGAATAGTCTCCCCTTCTGTAGATGACTGAGAACTTGTTACTTCATTGCTGACCAATGTTGAATTCTCTAATTTCTCTTTTTTCACAAGAAAATGTGATAATTTCTGCTGTCGGCCAGCAAACTCTGGCAGATATTTGGTGCACAAAGGAGGGCACTTGGGAGCAGGTATAGACTGACATTTCATAAAGGTTTTAACAGGACAGTGGTCAGATCCTTCCACCTCTGGCATAATTATGGAATCTAGAAATTCCTTCTCCACCAGTTCCCGATTTCCCATTATGTAATCTATCCGAGTACCATAATTGGTTTGCCTGGCACCAGAGGCAGAGCACCAACAGGTGAATGCATTCTTTTGGGTAGGATGGAAATATCGGAAACTGTCAAAGAACTGCCCACATCCTCCATCTTTTGCCATTACTTTGTCTGATGAAGCCGGGTCACCTAAGAATTGATTAAGCCACTGGCGTCCAGCATTTTCTTCAAACGCTTCCTAGAACAATAGGTGGATACAATATTATTCTCGCATTCTAGAGGAATTTAGAACTATTTGCAGTATTGTTTGTACACATATATTTAAAGGGAAATTAATTATTTCTATTAAACCTTCTCCAGTAATTCTACATATTTTCTTCATTTTTTAAAAAATTTCCTTTGCTATGCCCTCCATAGGTTGGTATTGAGTTGCCTCTTTAGGTCCTGCAACAGTCCTTTTTCCTTCTCAGCATGCTCTCTTACTTGGAATGCTCTAAACCAGCCATCCTCAAACCAGTACTGGTCTGTTTAATATATAGTACTAGGTCACACACACAGAACACTTGTAAAGTATTGCATACTATGCATTAGAATTGTAGTTATTGAAATGGCTGGCCTGTGGGAAATTCTTGAAAAAAAAAAGGTTAGAGTCTGCTGCTATAAAAAGTATTCATGATGGGTGATTAAAACTACTGAGCAACTGATTTCCTATCAGTGGGCTGAGTCTACGTGCAGGATTGCCTTTCAGTGGGCTCAGTGGGCTAAGTCTATGTGCAGGACACTATTAAGTGTTCTACAAACAGGAAGTCGGTACTTTGGAAAAATACATTTGTACACATGTAAATCATTGGATTGACAGGTTAAGGTTAGTGAAAAAAATCTCCAGAAAGTTTATGTATTTGCACTGAACTAATTCAAGTAACCTGCTGAACAGATGTGTTTGTGTGAGAACCAGTAGAAAAATAAATCTTTTTTAAAAAATGATGTTCAATTGTGTCAATTGAGAATGAAAGTATTTCTTGCATGTAAAATTGACTTCAGTACAGAGATTTAAGGAGAATCTGTGAACTACTGTAGGTACAGAAAACTAATGACATCAGCAGCCTTTGGATGGCTTCAGATTGGCTATCAATGCAGAGATCATCCAATGACATGGAAGGTAAAATAAAAAAAAATTAAAATGACTGCACACACACCAAAACCAAATTCCATGTAGCAGTCAGTAAGGATGGGACACTTACCAGATCACTTGGATCACAGTGATCCAGAGGCTTATGTGAAGTGTTAATATCACCCAAGATGATCACATGTCTGAAACAAAGAAGGTACTTTACATTCAGGAACAGTTTACTTATTATACACCCACTCTACTAGTGGCGAAGGCTGCTGGTATGGGGCATGTTCTGGTTATGGGGGATTTTAACTACCCTGAAATAGATTGGAGTAATGGAACTGCCAGCACCTCAAAAGGTATAAAGTTCTTAAATTTCCTATATGAGCATTTTCTTTCACAGATGGTGGAAGTTCCTACTAGAAAGAATGCGTTGTTGGATCTGGTGATATCTAATAACCCAGAGCTCATTTTGGAGATGAAGGTAATGGGAAGCTTAGGGAATAGTGACCATGATATAGTGTCATTTAATATAGGTTGCAGAAAACTAAAGTGCACTGGCTTAACAAAAACTTTTAACTTTAGGAAAGCTAATTTTATGCTTTTAAAGGAATCGCTACTGCTCATAGACTGGGGGGAACTGTTTCTAGGTAAAGATACTGAGCAGATGTGGACCACTTTTAAAGGGATATTAAACTATAACATTTCCAAATCGGTACCTTTAGGAAACAAGTGTAAAAAAATTAGGTCCACTCCTGCATGGCTTAATGCTCAGGTAAAAAGGGAAATGGAAAAAAAGAAAAGGGCTTTTAAAATTTTGAAAGCAGAAGGCACAGAACAGGCTTACAGGGACTTCAAAAGTTGTAATAAAGAGTGCAAGAAAGCAATTAAACTAGCTAAAATAGAAAATGAAACACGGATTGCCGAACAAAGCAAGTCCAACCCCAAGATGTTTTTTAAGTATATAAATGGTAAAAAAATGAGGACTGAGAATGTGGGACCATTAAATAATGGAGCTGAGGTGGTTGTAGAGGATGCCGAAAAGGCTAATCTGCTAAACCGTTTTTTTTACATCGGTTTTTACTGTTGAGAATCCTTACAGTAGGGATTGTAACAATGTGCAGGGAGGAAATGAAGAGTTTTCACATTGGATAACAGAGGATATGGTACGGAATCAATTAGACAAAGTTAATATCAATAAAGCGCCAGGACCAGATGGATTGCATCCTAGGATTTTAAAAGAGCAAGACCACTGTGTCTCATCTTTTCAGATTCGCTTTTGTCTGGGGATGTGCCGCTGGATTGGAAAAAAGCCAATGTAATACCAATATTCAAAAAAGGTAGTCGTTCACAGCCTGGTAACTATAGACCTGTAAGCCTAACATCAGTGGTAGGGAAGGTGATGGAAACTTTGTTAAGGGATCATATCCTTGACTTTGTCTCCAGAGATCATCTTATTAGTAGTAGTCAGCATGGATTTATGAGAAATAGATCATGCCAGACAAATTTAATTGGTTTTTATGAAGAAGTGAGTAAGAAGTTAGATTCAGGCACAGCTGTGGATGTGGTATATTTGGATTTTGCAAAAGCCTTTGATACTGTGCCACATAGGCGACTAATGTATAAACTGAGGACTGTTGGCCTTGAAGAAAACATTTGTTCATGGATAGAGAACTGGTTATTGGACCGCAAACAGAGAGTGGTGGTTAATGGAGCTACATCTATGTGGGCTAAAGTTCTAAGCGGAGTTCCTCAGGGTTCTGTACTGGGGCCGCTTCTGTTTAATCTGTTTATAAATGACTTAGAATGATGTGCAAGTGCTGCAAGCAGACCTAGATAGATTATCAAAATGGGCAGCAGAATGGCAGATGAGATTCAATGTTGATAAATGTAAGGTGATGCATTTGGGATTTAATAATCCCTGTGCCACCTACACCATAAATAACTCTGTGTTAAGTGCATCTGAAATGGAAAAAGATTTGGGGGTTCTGGTAGATAACAGGCTTAGCTGTAGCAAACAATGCCAGGTAGCAACAGCTAGAGCTAGCAAGATATTGTCTTGTATAAAGAGGGGAATGGAATCAAGAGAGAAAAATATTATTCTCCCTCTTTACAAGGCACTGGTAAGGCCACATTTGGAATATGCGGTGCAGTTTTGGAATCCCATATACAAAAGGGACATCTTGGAAATTGAGGCAGTTCAGAGAAGGGCAACTAAATTAATAAGGGGAATGGAGGGGCTTGAATATGCAGGCAGATTAGACAAGTTAGGGCTGTTTACATTGGAGAAGCAGCGGTTGCGTGGGGACATGATAACCTTATACAAATATATTAATGGTCCATACAGTGAACTCTCTGGTGCATTGTTCACTAATAGGTCATATCAGAGGACTCGTGGACATCCTTTAAGGTTGGAAGAAAAGAAGTTTCATCTTCAAGTTAGGAGAGGTTTCTTTACAGTGAGAACGGTGAAACTGTGGAACTGTCTTCCAGCAGAGGTGGTAATGGCAAGTTCATTGAATAACTTTAAAAAAGGCCTGGATAAGTTTCTAAAACTAAAAAATATTGAGAATTACTGGTATTAATGCATATAGATCTGGTTGATCCAGGGATACTTTCCGATTGCCGTTTGGAGTCAGGAAGGAATTTTTTCCCCCCTTTTTTAGCTGGGGTTTTTTGACTTCCTCTGGATCAACTGTTAGGTAGGGTTAAAAAAAAAAAAAAAAAAAAAAGGGAATAGGTTGGACTTGATGGACGAATGTCTTTATTCAACCTTAATTACTATGTTACTATGTTACTCCTAGATATGCGTAGTCGTTAAAGCCAGAAAATTTCTCTCAGCCGCAGTCTGCTTCCTGTATTGCAGTATAGGGAGTTGGCCGTGATCGTTAGGTGTGTGGCTGTCAATCTCTTGTATAGGGAGAACACTCAAGACTGTGTAGCCACATCTCCGAAATATGACTGACAGAATCTTGAACTTGCCTCCTGACCGATCCCACAACATTTAATCAATTCTTCAGGAACCTCCTATACTGTCCTTTTTCGCAACTGACATACGAAAGCAACGGTCCCGGTCATTTTGCAATCATTTGTCTGTAGCGCAAAAAAAAAAAAAGAGAGGCGGTTCCTGAAGAATTAATTAAATGATATTGGATCGCTCGGGAAGTGGGTTCTAATGTATGGCCACCATAAGATTCTTTAAGCTTTAGAGCCGGTCTGATATTGTGGGTTTACGGTACAGCCATTACCCCTGGTCATTCTTTATTGGTCCCTAAACGTTTCACCAATGTGAAAACCACTGTATGGGACACCTATTAAAGGGTATCTATACTTGTATTTTTCGGATTTAAAATCTGAGCTGTAGATTCTGAGAAATCATCATTTGAAATCACAGCATATACAGCGAAATACCTGTCACTCCAGAAGCAGAAATTATACTATGGGCCCCATCCCTGACCTCTTTGCCTGCCTGCCAGCACACTTTCTGCAACATTTAAGAGAACCAGCAGAGAAAATAAAGAAGGGGGGAGGTGGAGATGTGTAAGCAGAGCAGTGTCCACAGTGAGGCGGTGCAGAACACATAAGTGTCACAGACACTACAAGAAGGCAGTGAGTAAGGGAGGGTGGGGGAATTAGGAGTACTCACTAAACATTAATAATTTAATGACAAAGCAAGCTCAGATAAATATGTGAGTACCATCATTTTACTTGTCTCAAATTGTACTTTCAGATAATGTAAAGTTTGAGTTAGTATAGTGACCATTTAAAACACATGCAGAATGGCTGAATTAGAATTAATGTTCTTTATCTGCAATCAGTGCAGCCCTGCTAATTACATTTGTGTCCCTAATAGACTAAATCTGGCAGCCCAATTGTTAACTTTCCCTTTAAGACACAAACAAGCTAAATCTACATGCTGAAAAGTGTTTACATTGGAGGCATGATGTAGGCTACATTGGTTTTAATGGAGCCATACATGGTCTTTAATGAACTGCTACATAGCCTTATAAGAAGAGTGTAAAAAAAAAAAGTTGTGTACATGTCCTTTAACTGCCATGCACAGCCACTGGCACTCACCCTTCATTCTGCAAAATGGTCTCAGCGCGCACTTGTAACAGGCGATAAAATCTCAGTTTATACGTCTTCCGTTCCGGCTTCTCTGGGTCAGCGCGAGGGCAGTAAACATTAATTACAGTTAGAGTCTCCTCTTTATCTTCACTGTTTCTGAAAACGAAAACAGGCAAAGAAGTCAACAGCACATTAAATCTAAATTAGTACAAACAAGAGAATGGGATTCCAAGCATTTTGAATTAGTATAGTATAGTATTTGAGGTTGAATAAAGACATATGTCCATCCAGTCCAACCCATCTAGCAATATCCTCATTTCCTGCCTAACTGTTGATCCAGTGGAAGGCAAAAAAACCCCACCAAATTTATGAAGGGGAAAAAAATTCCTTCCTTACTCCAAGTGGCAATCGGAAATTTCCCTGGATCAACTCTTGATCAATGAACCTGCCATAACAACGTCCACTGGAAGACAGTTCCATAGCTCACAGTGAAAAACCCTTTCCGAACTTGAAGCCTAAACCTTTTTTCTTTAAGTCTTAAGGGATGTCCTCGTGTCCTCTGACATGTTCTATTGGTGAACAATGACACAGATAGTTTATTGTATGGCACGTTAAAGGGCAATTATAGTGAGAAAATTGTTTTTTTTTAATTTCTTCTAATGTATCCTATAAGTCACCCCATCCACCAGGGTACCTTTAGTTTCTTTAAATTCTACATAGTCCCCGAGATATAAGCCTTTGAATATGCTGTGATTTGTAGGAGCTGCTACACCTCATCTGTCACTCAAAGGCACACACCCACACAATCCAAAGCTCCCCTGCAGTACTGTCACACACTCTCTCACCCACACTATATGTACCATGTGCAACATATAGTCAAATGCTGTAGTGCTAAACACAATCAATAAACCATTAACCCAGCAATATGAGCATAACACACTATAAAACAGCCCCTCCCCCCCAAAAAAATCTTATATACATACAAAACCAGTGACTCAAATGGAACACTAATACAGTATATATAATACAGTAATACAGACTATATACCAAACAAGACACACAGTGCAATCTATGAAATATATAGACTAAAGCAACTGAAATGTAACAGGACAACAAGCAGTGTCACTGTGTTTGTGAAGGTCTCACTACAAGCTGCTGTTACACTGACTCTCTCTTCAGTTATTATGATCTCAGCTAAGCAGGGGGAGAGATATGAACTTTAGGTAAAAAGTAAATAACAATTAGCAAAGTTAGAGAACAGGTAGAGTTCAGTAACTTACTTGTAAAGAATCTCAGCACCACTTGTCCTCTCTCCCCCTCTGCCCCTCCCTTCAGCATATTGCTACTTTATTCCACACTTTCATTGCTTGCAGTCTAGCTCTGGAAGGGAGGGGTCAACAGGATGTCAGCACTTCATTTAAAGTCCTTTCAACTGACAATGCTCGGACTCTGTATACAGCCCGTCACTGCTTGAGGGGGAGTAGACAGAGAGGGGAGGGGGACTACACAGCTTGGTACAAACTTCTGCCAGTGTGAAGAAATGAAGCCACACAGAAACATGAAAGTAAGGCAGCTTATACTAAGTGATCTATACATTGTATACAGACAAAGTTTTTTTTTCACTATAGTTGCCCTTTAATGTATTTATACACAGTAATCATATCCCCACGCAAGCGCCTTTTCCAATTACACTGGATAATCACACAGTTTTGACAATCAAAAGGATTCTCAATTTACCCTTAATGGGTCATTCCTGTAACTGTTTGCAAAATCTATGCATTGGCCTTGCCAATTTGTTTATTTTCCCTGTTGGTAAGCTGTATACGTTACCTGCTTATTGTGCTGTGTGCTCAGTAATATGTGACAGCTGCTAACCGGAAGAACCAGGAAACAGAAAAAGGGGTAACAGAACATCAGACAAGGTTTCAGGTTAGTCTTGCAGTATTGGGGTGATTTACATATATACAAGTTTTCATTTCATGTCATGCCCTTTAACAGCAATGCACTGCTTCATAATCTGCATCACTTACAGGATTCTGTGGCGAGTTAACACTGCTCTGCCCTCCTGATCCAAAGATTGTAGCTCCTCAGCCAAAAACTCATCTGTGTTCCCATAGCAGCCGATGGAACCTGTGTAATTAGTCAGAATCCCAGAGAGACCCTCTTCTGCTGCCCATGGAGTTGAAGAACTCTTGCAGAATGTTGCTACCCCTATAATTAAGGACAGTGACAAACAGGACTGATGAAAAATTAAAGGTCATGCCCACTCAGGAAACAAAAAACTAGTGACTTGTCAGTTATCTAATTATGTGCTAAATAGATCAGTTGGGATTTGGGGCAGGTGATCAGTTTTTTGTTTTAAGGAAGGACATGCCTTTTAACATACATTCATATGTATTTGCTTCAGAGCAGACTTCCAGTCTCCTTTAAAAAATGACATGTCTCCATTTAACCCTCCTAATGCCATACTAGGTATGTTATCTATTGGTAATTTGGTGAATGGTCTTGCAGTCAGCTACTATGCCACTTACTGGATAGCGGTGCCTAAAAAATATTAGACATATTAAGAAATAGAAAGAACAGGGATATAAATGAAAAGAAGTTCACTCACTTTCCTAGTGCTTCTAGTTGAACAGATACATGCAAAGTGTAGTATAGTATAGTATTTGAGGTTGAATAAAGACATATGTCCATCCAGTTCAACCCAATCAGCAATACCCACATTTCCTGCCTAACTGTTGATCCAGAGGAAGGCAAGTGGTATCGGAAATTTCCCTGGATCAACTCTACTTTATGCATCAATACCAGTAACTTGCAACATTCCTTGTTTGCAGAAACTCAACCATCTTTTTTTTTTTAATTATCCAATGAACCTGCCATAACAACGTCCACTTTTACTGTGAGAACAGTTTTACCGTTCTCACAGTAAAAACCCTTTCCAAACTTGGAAGACTAAACTTCTTTTCTTCAAGTCTTAAGAGACTGGAAAAGTTACAATTATGTACGCTGGAGAAAAGGCGCTTGCTTGGGGATATGATTACTGTGTATAAATACATTAACGGGCCATACAATAAACTATCTGGGGCATTGTTCACCAAGAGAACATGTCAAAGGACACGAGGACATCCCTTAAGACTTGAAGAAAAAAGGTTTAGGCTTCAAGCTCGGAAAGGGTTTTTCACTGTGAGAACGGTAAGGCTATGGAACTGTCTTCCAGTGGACGTTGTAATGGCAGGTTCATTGGTGAGTTTCAAAAAAAAGCTGGATGAGTTTCTGCAAACAAGGAATGTTGCAAGTTACTGGTATTGATACATAAAGTAGAGTTGGGAAAGGGTTTGTCACTGTGAGAACGGTAAAGCTATGGAACTGTCTTCCAGTGGACGTTGTTATGGCAGGTTCATTGGTCAGTTTAATAAAAAGCTGGATGAGTTTCTACAAACAAGGAATGTTACAAGTTACTGGGATTGATACATAAAGTAGAGTTGATCCAGGGAAATTTCCGATTGCCACTTGGAGTCAGGAAGGAATTTTTTCCCCCTTCATAAATTTGGTGGGGGTTTTTTGCCTTCCTCTGGATCAACAGTTAGGCAGGAAATGAGGATAGTGCTAGATGGGTTGGACTGGATGGACGTATGTCTTTATTCAACCTCAAATACTATACTATACTATACTATACTAAGGGATGTCCACGTGTCCTCTGACATGTTATTTTGGTGAACAATGCCCCATATAGTTTATTGTATGGCCCGTTAATGTATTTTGTAATTGTAACTAATCCAATCTGTCTTCATATTCAAGTTCACCCCCATTCCCTTAATTAATTTAGTTGCCCTTCTCTGAACCCTTTCAATTTCCAAGATGCCCTTTTTGTACACAGGATTCCAAAATAAAGAAAATATCTATTTAGAAATAAACTTTTAGTAGTTGTGTCCCAATCTCTGTGACTGACCCATAGATTCTGTGCATATTCAGACATGGGATTTGCAAGTGGGTTATGCCAGAGTTTGTTTGTAGACACAAACTTTCGCTGCATGTATATTGTGAATCAGACCATGTAGAAAATATTTGTGTGCACTTGTGCTCTCCCTTTGCATTTAATTCTGTCTTAACATACCTATATACTAAGTATACTATAGATTGACTCAAGTATAAACCAAGGTTGGATATTATGACCATTACTGCCTTCTGATTCTGTATTGTTTAGAGGCTTTAGCTGCCCTTTAAATGGACAGTAGAATTTCCATACAGCAGTCGCATACAGTAATAGCCAAATCCAGTACAGCTATTACTGTATGGGAAAACAATACAGAATCATAAGAATCTTTTTAATAATAGATACATAATACCAACCAATTTTAGCGTTGGATATTTTAGAATGGATCAGAATTACACAGAACAAGCAGTTAAGGCCTTTTACTGAGCTATAGGTCAGGATGTTTTAATAGGGGCTTATTTTATCTTACCTGAGTAACCACTACGAACACGACTGAAACTGAAATAGGAGTTATACCCTTCTACTATGGCAGATGGTTCATCTAGTAGATCCCCTGAGCATAACAAGAAATATATAGTCCAGTTACACACACAGGCTGTGATCACTCTATATAATCATCCAAAATCCCATCTGCCCCCCCCCCCCAAAAAAAAACAACAACTCACTGGTGACTTTAGTCTCTTGAAGACAAATGATATCAGCATCTAAGGAGTCCAGTGTTTCTTTGAGCCCTGAGCGAGTGGCCCGAATCCCATTGATGTTCCAACTTACTATCTTCATCCTTGCAGCTGTTATGCTGACAAAAGTGCAGAGCAAGTTAAAGGAGAACTAATGGTGGCCATAGACGGACTGATTTAGTTGACGGCAACATACACAGCAAAGATCGTCCGATATACGGTATCAGCCAATTGTAGTCACCATTATATAATTCAATGATGTATGATAAGGAAATATTAAACCGTGGCTGTGCTTTGCAGGAGAAGTATTTTTACATTACGATTAGATGACACACTTAAGGTTGCCATTTTTTACGAAGCTGAAGTTGGTTTCTTATTCAAAAAAGTTGGTTTCTTTTTCAGTTAGTTTCTTATTCGCAGACTGAAGTTGGTTTCTTATTCGGATTTGAATAAGAAACTGATGTATTGCAATAGGTAAACCGCTTTGGGCCACTGAAAAAACACTGCAGACAGACTTGTACATACCCCTGGCACATAATTCAGTTGAGTCCAGCCTTGCCCAAATTGGTTTTGGGCATGCAAGTTGGCACCAAAGTCTGCAAAATAGCCATTTTAGCCATTTGAATAAGAAACTGATGTATTGCAATAGGTAACTGCTTTGGGCCACTGAAAAAACACGCAACAGACACGTACAACCCCTGGCACATAATTCAGTTGAGTCCAGCCTGGCCCAAATTGGTTTTGCATGCAAGTGGGCACCAAAGTCTGCAAATAGCATTTTGCACTTTGAATAAGAAACTGGTGTACAATAGGTAAACTGCTTTGGGCCACTGAAAAAACACGCAGACAGACACGTACATACCCCTGGCCCATAATTCAGTTGAGTCCAGCCTGGCCCAAATTGGTTTTAGGCATGCAAGTGGCACCAAAGTCTGCAAATAGCCATTTTAGCCATTTGAAAATAAAACTGATGTATTGCAATAGGTAAACCTGCTTTGGGCCACTGAAAAACACCGCAGACAACACGTACATACCCCTGGCACATAATTCAGTTGAGTCCAGCCTGGCCCAAATTGGTTTTGGGCAGCAATTGGCACCAATCTGCAAAATAGCCATTTTAGCCATTTGAATAAGAAACTGATGTATTGCAATAGGTAAACCAGTTTGGGCCACTGAAAAAACACTGCAGACAGACTTGTACATACCCCTGGCACATAATTCTGAGTCAGCCTGCAGCCTGGCCCAAATTGGTTTGGGCATGCAAGTTGGCACCAAAGTCTGCAAAAATATACGCCATTTTTTTGCACATTTGAATAAGAAACTGGTGTATTGCAATAGGTAAACTGCTTTGGGCCACTGAAAAAACACTGCAGACAGACTTGTACATACCCCTGGCACATAATTCAGGTGAGTCCAGCCTGGCCCAAATTGGTTTTGGGCATGCAAGTTGGCACCAAAGTCTGCAAAATAGCCATTTGAATAAGAAACTGATGTATTGCAATAGGTAAACCAGTTTGGGCCACTGAAAATACACTGCAGACAGACTTGTACATACCCCCGGCACATAATTCAGTTGAGACCAGCCTGGCCCAAATTGGTTTTGGGCATGCAAGTTGGCACCAAAGTCTGCAAAATAGCCATTTGAATAAGAAACTGATGTATTGCAATAGGTAAACCAGTTTGGGCCACTGAAAAAACACTGCAGACAGACTTGTACATACCCCTGGCACATAATTCAGCTGAGTCCAGCCTGGCCCAAATTGGTTTTGGGCATGCAAGTTGGCACCAAATTCTGCAAAATAGCCATTTTTGCACATTTGAATAAGAAACTGGTGTATTGCAATAGGTAAACCGCTTTGGGCCACTGAAAAAACACTGCAGACAGACTTGTACATACCCCTGGCATATAATTTAGTTGAGTCCAGCCTGGTCCAAACTGGTTTACCTATTGTAATACACCAGTTTCTTATTCAAATGGCTATTTTGCAGAATTTGGTGCCAACTTGCATGCCCAAAACCAATTTGGGCCAGGCTGGACTCAACTGAATTATTTGCCAGGGGTATGTACGTGTGTGTCTGCGGTGTTTTTTCAGTGGCCCAAAGCAGTTTACCTATTGCAATACATCAGTTTCTTATTCAAATGGCTAAAATGGCTGTTTTGCAGACTTTGGTGCCAACTTGCATGCCCAAAACCAATTTGGGCCAGGCTGGACTCAACTGAATTATGTGCCAGGGGTATGTACAAGTCTGTCTGCGGAGTTTTTTCAGTGGCCCAAAGCGGTTTACCTATTGCAATACATCAGTTTCTTATTCAAATCCGAATAAGAAACCAACTTCAGTCTGCGAATAAGAAACTAACTGAAAAAGAAACCAACTTTTTTGAATAAGAAACCAACTTCAGCTTTGTCCATTTTTTTGTTATTGTAAACCGGAACAGATGTGGGAGGAGCTATTAGCCAGAGCCCAGTGAGTGTGGTTTAAATAGGTGTGGCTTGACAAAGCAAAAAACGGGGATACTAATGAAAAGTTTAAATTTATATAGGTAAATGCTGACAATGGGGGAGCATGGCGCAGACAGTGGGGATGGAGGAGCATGGCACCGACAATGGGGATTGCCAATACACGTTGTAAGAGCACTGGTAAAATGCTTTGCACACCGACACACTGTAAATTACCACTGGCACAAAAACACTATTAAAATGCATGGGAAAGTCAAATGGTGACACACACTGGTTAACTGGCACTGGTCAAATGGTGACACACACTGGTTAACTGGCACTGGTCAAATGGTGACACACACTGGTTAACTGGCACTGGTCAAATGGTGACACACTGGTAAAGTGGTCCCATGGGCACAGCACATGGAATGGGTTTCTGGGACAGTCACCATCCTCTACTATTGACCATCGGTTTACCTGCTGAGGAAAAGCTCGAAATGTTCATCCAACAGTCTGTGACAGGGGGGCGGGGCTCTGCGCTCCGATTGGCTGCAACATTCTGAAGAGCTGGCAGCTTCCCAAGACGCGCACGCTGCTTTTAATTAAAGAGACAGATGCAGTTTTATTTTAACTTTCTAAAGCCGGGCAGGTGGGACAATTCCCTCAGTGTCCGGTTAACAACCTTAGACACACCTGCAATTCCGATCCGCAGATCAACCGCAAATATCAAGCCATCTAGTCTAGATCTTTAAAGGGTTTCCAGTTTCGCGCTTAGTTTACTGTCAACTAACTTCCGGCGAGGAGATTTGACGTCATACCATAAAGAAGCTGGACGGGGCCGGCGGGTGACGCCCTCTGCTCTGGAAGGATTGTGGGGCGGAGATGTGAGAGGAAGGATGAGGATTATACCACCATACATGTAATGGGGGGATAGTGACAAGCGCAGTATAATAATATTCTGTCACCTCAGACTGATACATGTCTCTGTATGTTTAACTGGTAGTAAAGGCTTATATTAAATGCAATACTTTATAACACTATAATCCTATAGGGACACACTATTATAGACACACTGAGCCCGTACAAAGGAGGGAATGTTTGGAAACTACAACTCCAAAGCATACATGCTGAAAGTTGTAGTTTGTAAACATCTGGATTGCCGAGGTCTGGCATCATCGCGGTCCATCTCATTTATTATCATTATACTAATATCCAGATTAGGTATTTTAAAGGGAAAATAAGGTCTAAAACGTATTTTAAACAGATCTACAATCCCTGATTGAAATAAAGTGTCGCTTGTCTCTGTAAACAAGTCCTAAAGTAAGATACACCAGCGTAGAGTATGTAAAATCTTTACTTCCTTGCCAGACATGCTCAGTGTGCTTCATCTAGGGCAGAGGGATGTCAAATCAGTGGCCCCACAGGTGTTTGCAAAGTGTAAAGCTGGGTACACACCATTAATTATTTGGGTCCGACCAATCAAAAAATTTCAGTGTATCGGCAGATCAGGCTGACATATTGGATTTTTTTTCTATTGGTCACGACAGACGTCCGACCATTCATCTAAATTGGACGAGTGAGCGATTGGACCGCATGCTTGTTCGCGGGAACTGTCGTCCGCAGCTACTTTTGCTGCGACTGACAGTGCTTTTATTTCAGCTGACCGCTCACTAGTGGCAAATGGTCAGTTGGAACAAATAAATCTCAAGGTGTGACCGATACACTGAAATGACTGTTGGTCAGCCTGAAATATTGAATGGTGTGTACATTGCAGCTTGGAAATGCTGGGTGTTGTAGTTTGCAAACATATGGAGGGCCGCGGGTTTGACATCCCTGATCTAGGGAAATCCAAGGTGCTGTTTTAATTAGCTACTTTGTATCTTTATGTGCTTAAGTGAGCGAGAGGTTAAGTGAAAATAATAGCTGCAGAATTGCTGTAGTGATTTTACTGACTGCAAACAGGTCTATATTTGGTTAGGAATAATTGAGAAAAGCAAATTATATAAAATATATATTATATATATATATACACACAACAGCTGCTGGATACAGGCACTCACGCATTACAAGACCACTTGTATATAAACCATGAAAAACGAGGAGCACTCTCATGTGAGAACGGTAAGGCTATGGAAACTGTCTTCCAGTGGAACTTGTGTAATGGCAAGGTTACATTGGATTGAGTATTCAAAAAAAAGCTGGATGAGTTTCTGCACAACAAGGAATGTTGCAAGTTACTGGTATTGATACATAAAGTAGAGTTGGGAAAGGGTTTGTCACTGTGAGAACGGTTAAAGCTATGGAACTGTCTTCCAGTGGACGTTTGTTATGGCAGGTCATTGGTCAGTTTAATAAAAAGCTGGATGAGTTTCTACAAACAAGGAATGTTACAAGTTACTGGGATTGATACATAAAGTAGAGTTGATCCAGGGAAATTCCGATTGCCACTTGGAGTCAGGAAGGAATTTTTTCCCCCTTCATAAATTTGGTGGGGGTTTTTGCCTCCTCTGGATCAACAGTTAGGCAGGAAATGAGGATAGTGCTAGATGGGTTGGACTGGATGGACGTATGTCTTTATTCAACCTCAAATACTAACTATACTATACTATACTAAGGGATGTCCACGTGTCCTCTGACATGTTATTTTGGTGAACAATGCCCATATAGTTTATTGTATGGCCCGTTAATGTATTTTGTAATTGTAACTAATCCAATCTGTCTTCATATTCAAGTCACCCCCATTCCCTTAATTAATTTGTTGCCCTTCTCTGAACCCTTTCAATTTCCAAGATGCCCTTTTTGTACACAGGATTCCAAATAAAAAAAATACTATTAGAAATAAACTTTTAGTAGTTTGTCCCAATCTCTGTGACTGACCCATAGATTCTGTGCATCAGACATGGGATTTGCAAGTGGGTTATGCCAGAGTTTGTTTGTAGACACAAAATTTCGCTGATGTATATGTGAATCAGACACATGTAGAAAATATTTGTGTGCACTTGTGCGTCTCCCTGCAATTAATTCTGTCTTAACATACCTATATACTAAGTATACTATAGATTGACTCAAGTATAAACCAAGGTTGGATATTATGACCATTACATGCCTTCTGATTCTGTATTGGTTAGAGGCTTTAGCTGCCCTTTAAATGGACAGTAGAATTTCATACAGCAGTCGCATACAGTAATAGCCAAATCCAGTACAGCTATTACGTATGGAAAAACAATACAGAATCATAAGAATCTTTTTAATAATAGATACATAATACCAACCAATTTTAGCGTGGATATTTTAGAATGGATCAGAATTACACAGAACAAGCAGTTAAGGCCTTTTACTGAGCTATAGGTCAGGATGTTTTAATAGGGGCTTATTTTATCTTACCTGAGTAACCACTACGAACACGACTGAAACTGAATAGGAGTTATACCTTCTACTATGGCAGATGGTTCATCTAGTAGATCCCTGAGCATAACAAGAAATTATAGTCCAGTTACACACACAGGCTGTGATCACTCTATATATCATCCAAAATCCCATTGCCCCCCCCCAAAAAAAAACAACAACTCACTGGTGACTTTAGTCTCTTGAAGACAAATGATATCAATCTCAAGAGTCCAGTGTTTCTTTGAGCCCTGAGCGAGTGGCCCGAATCCCCCTTGATGTTCCAACTTACTATCTCATCCTTGCAGCTGTTATGCTGACAAAAGTGCAGAGCAAGTTAAAGGAGAACTAATGGTGGCCATAGACGGACTGATTTAGTTGACGGCAAAATACACAGCAAAGATCGTCCGATATACGGTCAGCCAATTGTAGTCACCCTTATATAATTCAATGATGATGATAAGGAAATATTAAACCGTGGCTGTGCTTTGCAGGAGAAGTATTTTTACATTACGATTAGATGACACACTTAAGGTTGCCATTTTTTACGAAGCTGAAGTTGGTTTCTTATTCAAAAAAATTGGTTTCTTTTTCAGTTAGTTTCTTATTCGCAGACTGAAGTTGGTTTCTATTTCGGATTTGAATAAGAAACTGAGTATTGCAATAGGTAAACCGCTTTGGGCCACTGAAAAACACTGCAGACAGACTTGTACATACCCCTGGCAACTAATTCAGTTGAGTCCAGCCTTGCCCAAATTGGTTTTGGGCATGCAAGTTGGCACCAAAGTCTGCAAAAAAAAGCCATTTTAGCCATATTGAAAAGAAACTGATGTATTGCAAATGTTTTAAGCTGCTTTGGGCCACTGAAAAAACACAGCAGACAGACACGTACCTACCCTGGCACATAATTCAGTTTAGTCCAGCCTGGCCCAAATTGGTTTTTTAGGCATGCAAGTGGGCACCAAAGCTGAAAATAGCAATTTTTGCCATTTGAATAAGAAACTGGTGTATTAAAATATGGGTAAACTGCTGTGGCCACTGAAAAAACACCGCAGAGCAGACACGTACATACCCCTGGCACATAATTCAGTGAGTCCAGCCTGGCCCAAATTGGTTTTTAGGCATGCAAGTGGGCACCAAAGTGCCAAAATAGCCATTTTAGCCATTTGATAAGAAACTGATGTATTGCCATAGGTAAACTGCTTTGGGCCACTGAAAAAAACACCGCAGACACACAGTACATACCCTGGCAATAATTCAGTTGAGTCCAGTGGCCCAAATGTTTAGGCATGCAAGATGGCACACAAAGTCTGCAAATAGCCATTAGCCATTTGATATAAGAAACTGATGTATGCAAAGGATGTAAACCAGTTTGGGCCACTGAAAAAACACTGCGACAGAAGAATTGTACATACCCTGGCACATAATTCAGTTGAGCCAGCTGCCAGCTGGCCCCAATTGGTTTTGGGCATGCAAGTTGGCACCAAAGTCTGCAAAATAGCCATTTTTGCACATTTGAATAGAAACTGGGTATTGCAATAGGTAAACTGCTTTGGGCCACTGAAAAAACACTGCAGACAGACTTGTACATACCCCTGGCACATTATTCAGGTGAGTCAGCCTGGCCCAAATTGGTTTTGGGCATGCAAGTTGGCACCAAAGTCTGCAAAATAGCCATTTGAATAAGAAATGATGATTGCAATAGGTAAACCAGTTTTGGGCCACTGAAAATACACTGCAGACAGACTTGTACATACCCCCGGCACTAACATAAGTTAGAGACCAGCCTGGCCCAAATGGTTTGGGCATGCAGTTGGCACCAAAGTCTGCAAAATAAGCCATTTGAATAAGAAACTGATGTATGCAATAGGTAAACCAGTTGGGCCACTGAAAAAACACTGCAGACAGACTTGTACATACCCCTGGCACATAATTCAGCTGAGTCCAGCCTGGCCCAAATTGGTTTGGGCATGCAAGTTGGCACCAAATTCTGCAAAATAGCCATTTTTGCACATTTGAATAGAAACGTGGGTATTGCAATAGGTAAACCGTTTGGGCCAATGAAAACACTGCAGACAGACTTGTACATAACCTGGCGATATAATTTAGTTGAGTCCAGCCTGGTCCAAACTGGTTTACCTATTGTATACACCAGTTCTTATTCAAATGGCTATTTTGCAGAATTTGGTGCCAACTTGCATGCCCAGAAGGTTGACGCGCAGATTCTGGCGCCAGGCCGGGACTCAATTTTTATGAATTTATTTGCTAGTTACAATTATGTACGCTAGAGAAAAGGCGCTTGCGTGGGGATATGATTACTGTGTATAAATAACATTAACGGCCTGTTAAGATAAACTATCTGAGGCATTGTTCACCAATAGAGCATGTCAGAAGACATCCCTTAAGATTGGAAGAAAATAAGTTTAGTCTTCAAGTTCGGAAAGGGTTTTTCACTGTGAGAACGGTAAAGCTATGGAACTGTCTTCCAGTGGACGTTGTTATGTCAGGTTCATTGGTCAGTTTAATAAAAAGCTGGATGAGTGTCTCAAATTGTACTTTCAGATAATTAAAGTTTGAGTTAGTATAGTGACCATTAAAACACATGCAGAATGGCTGAATTAGAATTAATGTTCTTTATCTGCAATCAGTGCAGCCCTGCTAATTACATTGTGTCCCTAATAGACTAAATCTGGCAGCCCAATTGTTAACTTTCCCTTTTAAGACACAAACAAGCTAAATTACATGCTGAAAAGTGTTACATTGGAGGCATGATGTAGGCTACATTGGTTAATGGAGCCATACATGGTCTTTAATGAACTGCTACATAGCCTTATAAGAAGAGTGTAAAAAAAAAAGTTGTGTACAGTCCTTTAAATGCCATGCACAGCCACTGGCACTCACCTTCATTCTGCAAATGGTCTCAGCGCGCACTTGTAACAGGCGATAAAATCTCAGTTTATACGTCTTCCGTTCCGGCTTCTCTGGGTCAGCGCGAGGGCAGTAAACATTAATTACAGTTAGAGTATCTCCTATTTTCTTCACTGTTTCTGAAAACGAAAACAGGCAAAGAAAGTCAACAGCAAATTAAATCTAAATTAGTACAAACAAGAGAATGGGATTCCAAGCATTTGAATTAGTATAGTATAGTATTTGAGGTTGAATAAAGACATATGTCCATCCAGTCCAACCCATCTAGCAATATCCTCATTTCTGCCAACTGTTGATCCAGTGGAAGGCAAAAAAAACCCCACAAATTTATGAAGGGGGAAAAAAATTCCTCTTTACTCCAAGTGGCAATCGGAAAAATTCCTGGATCAACTCTTGATCAATGAACCGCCAAACAACGTCCAATGGAAGACAGTTCATAGCTCACAGTGAAAAACCCTTTCCGAACTTGAAGCCTAAACCTTTTTCTTTAAGTCTTAAGGGATGTCCTCGTGTCCTCTGACATGTTCTATTGGTGAACAATGACACAGATAGTTTATTGTATGGCAAGTTAAAGGGCAATTATAGTGAGAAAATTGTTTTTTTAATTTCTTCTAATGTATCCTATAAGTCACCCCATCCACCAGGGTACCTTAGTTTCTTTAAATTCTACATAGTCCCCGAGATATAAGCCTTTGAATATGCTGTGATTTGTAGGAGCTGCTACACCTCATTGTACATCAAAGGCACACACCCACACAATCCAAAGCTCCCTGCAGTACTGTCACACACTCTCTCACCCACACTATATGTACCATGTGCAACATATAGTCAAATGCTGTAGTGCTAAACACAATAATAAACCATTAACCCAGCAATATGAGCATAACACACTATAAAACAGCCCTCCCCCCCAAAAAAATCTTATATACATACAACCAGTGACTCAAATGGAAAACTAATAAGTATATATAATACAGTAATACAGACTATATACCAAACAAGACACACAGTGACATCTATGAAATATATAGACTAAAGCAACTGAAAGTAACAGGACAAAGCAGTGTCACTGTGTTTGTGAAGGTTCACTACAAGCTGCTGTTACACTGACTCTCTCTTCAGTTATTATGATCTCAGCTAAGCAGGGGGAGAGATATGAACTTTAGGTAAAAAGTAAATAACAATTAGCAAAGTTAGAGAACAGGTAGAGTTCAGTAACTTACTTGTAAAGAATTCAGCACCACTTGTCTTCTCCCCTCTGCCCCTCCCTTCAGCATATTGCTACTTTATTCCCACTTTATTGCTTGCAGTCTAGCTCTGGAAGGGAGGGGTCAACAGGATGTCAGCACTTCATTTAAAGTCCTTTCAACTGACAATGCTCGGACTTGTATACAGCCCGTCACTGCTTGAGGGGAGTAGACAGAGAGGGGAGGGGGACTACACAGCTTGGTACAAACTTTGCCAGTGGAAGAAATGAAGCACACAGAAACATGAAAGTAAGGCAGCTATACTAAGTGATCTATACATTGTATACAGACAAAGTTTTTTTTTCACTATAGTTGCCCTTTAATGTATTTATACACAGTAATCAATCCCCACGCAAGCGCCTTTTCCAATTACACTGGATAATCACACAGTTTTGACAATCAAAAGGATTCTCAATTTACCCTTAATGGGTCATTCCTGTAACTGTTTGCAAAATCTATGCATTGGCCTTGCATTTGTTTATTTTCCCTGTTGGTAAGCTGTATACGTTACCTGCTTATTGTGCTGTGTGCTCAGTAATATGTGACAGCTGCTAACCGGAAGAACCAGGAAACAGAAAAAGGGGGGTAACAGAACATCAGACAAGGTTTCAGGTTAGTCTTGCAGTATTGGGGTGATTTACAATATACAAGTTTTCATTTCATGTCATGCCCTTTAACAGCAATGCACTGCTTTCATAATCTGCATCACTTACAGGATTCGTGGCGAGTTAACACTGCTCTGCCCTCCTGATCCAAAGATTGTAGCCTCAGCCAAAAACTCATCTGTGTTCCCATAGACAGCCGATGAGAACCTGTGTAATTAGTCAGAATCCCAGAGAGACCCTCTTCTGCTGCCCATGGAGTTGAAGAACTCTTGCAGAATGTTGCTACCCTATAATTAAGGACAGTGACAAACGGACTGTGATGAAAAATAAAGGTCATGCCACTCAGGAAACAAAAAACTAGTGACTTGTCAGTTATCTAATTATGTGCTAAATAGATCTTGGGATTGGGGCAGGTGATCAGTTTTTTGTTTTAAGGAAGGAACATGCCTTTAACATACATTCATGTATTTGCTTCAGAACATTTCTCCTTTAAAAAATGACATGTCTCCATTAACCCTCCTAATGCCATACTAGGTATGTTATCTATTGGTAATTGGGTGAATGGTCTTGCAGTCAGCTACTATGCCACTTACTGGATAGCGGTGCCTAAAAAAATTAGACATATAAGAAATTAGAAAGAACAGGGATATAAATGAAAAGAAGTTCACTCACTTTCCTAGTGCTTCTATTGAACAGATACATGCAAAGTGTAGTATAGTATAGTATTTGAGGTTGAATAAAGACATATGTCCATCCAGTTCAACCCAATCAGCAATACCCACATTTCCTGCCTAACTGGTGATCCAGAGGAAGGCAAGTGGTAGGAAATTTCCTGGATCAACTCTACTTATGCATCATACCAGTAGTAACTTGCAACATTCCTTGTTTGCAGAAACTCAACCATCTTTTTTTTTAATTATCAATGAACCTGCCATAACAACGTCCCTTTACTGTGAGAACAGTTTTAACCGTTCTCACAGTAAAAACCTTTCCAAACTTGGAAGACTAACATTCTTTCTTCAAGTCTTAAGGGATTCCACGTGGCCTCTGACATGTTATTTTGGTGAACAATGCCCCATATAGTTTATTGTATGGCCGTTAATGTATTTGTAATTGTAAATAATCCAATCTGTCTTCATATTCAAGTTCACCCCCATTCCCTTAATTAATTTAGTTGCCCTTCTCTGAACCTTTCAATTTCCAAGATGCCCTTTGTACACAGGATTCCAAAATAAAGAAAATATCTATTTAGAAATAAACTTTTAGTAGTTGTGTCCCAATCTCTGTGACTGACCATAGATTTCGTGCATATTCAGACATGGGATTTGCAAGTGGGTTATGCCAGAGTTTGTTTGTAGACACAAACTTCGCTGCATGTATATTGGAATCAGACCATGTAGAAAATATTTGTGTGCACTTGTGCTCTCCCTTTGCATTTAATTCTGTCTTAACATACCTATATACTAGGTATTACTATAGATTGACTCAAGTATAAACCAAGGTTGGATATTATGACCATTACTGCCTTGATTCTGTAGTGTTAGAGGCTTTAGCTGCCCTTAAATGGACAGTAGAATTCCATACAGCAGTCGCATACAGTAATAGCCAAATCCAGTACAGCTATTACTGTATGGGAAAACAATACAGAATCATAAGAATCTTTTTAATAATAGATACATAATACCAACCAATTTTAGCGTTGGATATTTTAGAATGGATCAGAATTACACAGAACAAGCAGTTAAGGCCTTTTAATGAGCTATAGGTCAGGATGTTTTAATGGGGCTTATTTTATCTTACCTGAGTAACCACTACGAACACGACTGAAACTGAAATAGGAGTTATACCCTTCTACTATGGCAGATGGTTCATCTAGTAGATCTGAGCATAACAAGAAATATATAGTCCAGTTACACACACCAGGCTGTGATCACTCTATTATAATCATCCAAAATCCCATCTGCCCCCCCCCAAAAAAAAAACAACAACTCACTGGTGACTTTAGTCTCTTGAAGACAAATGATATCAGCATCTAAGGAGTCCAGTGTTTCTTTGAGCCCTGAGCGAGTGGCCCGAATCCCATTGATGTTCCAACTACTATCTTCATCCTGCAGCTGTTATGCTGACAAAAGTGCAGAGCAAGTTAAAGGAGAAATAATGGTGGCCATAGACGGACTGATTTAGTTGACGGCAACATACACAGCAAAGATCGTCGATATACGGTATCAGCCAATTGTAGTCACCATTAATAATTCAATGATGTATGATAAGGAAATATTAAACCGTGGCTGTGCTTTGCAGGAGAAGTATTTTTACATTACGATTAGATGACACACTTAAGGTTGCCATTTTTACGAAGCTGAAGTTGGTTTCTTATTCAAAAAAGTTGGTTTCTTTTTCAGTTAGTTTCTTATTCGCAGACTGAAGTTGGTTTCTTATTCGGATTTGAATAAAGAACTGATGTATTGCATAGGTAAACCGCGGGCCACTGAAAAAACACTGCAGACAGACTGTACATCCCCTGGGACATATTCTTGAGTCCAGCCTTGCCCAAATTGGTTTTGGGCATGCAAGTTGGCACCAAAGTCTGCAAAATAGCCATTTTAGCCATTTGAATAAGAAACTGATGTATTGCAATAGGTTTAAGCTGCTTTGGGCCACTGAAAAAACACAGCAGACAGACACGTACATACCCCTGGCACATAATTCAGTTGAGTCCAGCCTGGCCCAAATTGGTTTTAGGCATGCAAGTGGGCACCAAAGTCTGCAAAATAGCAATTTTTGCACATTTGAATAAGAAACTGGTGTATTACAATAGGTAAACTGCTTTGGGCCACTGAAAAAACACCGCAGACAGACACGTACATACCCCTGGCACAAATTCAGTTGAGTCCAGCCTGGCCCAAATTGGTTTTAGGCATGCAAGTGGGCACCAAAGTCTGCAAAATAGCCATTTAGCCATTGAATAAGAAACTGATGTATTGCAATAGGTTAAACTGCTTTGGGCCACTGAAAAAAACAACCGCAGACACACACGTACATACCCCTGGCACATAATTCAGTTGAGTCCCGCTGGCCCAAATTGGTTTGGGCATGCAAGTTGGCACCAAAGTCTGCAAAATAGCCATTTTAGCCATTTGATAAGAAACTGATGTATTGCAATAGGTAAACCAGTTTGGGGCCACTGAAAAAAACACTGCAGACGACTTGTACATACCCCTGGCACATATTCAGTTGAGTCCAGCCTGGGCCCAAATTGGTTTTGGGCAGAGTTGGCACCAAAGTCTGCAAAATAGCCATTTTTGCACATTTGAATAAGAAACTGGTGTATTGCAATAGGTAAACTGCTTTGGGCCACTGAAAAAACACTGCAGACAGAATTGTACATACCCCTGGCACAAATTAGGTGAGTCCAGCCTGGCCCAAATTGGTTTTGGGCATGCAAGTTGGCACCAAAGTCTGCAAAATAGCCATTTTAGCCATTTGAATAAGAAACTGATGTATTGCAATAGGTAAACCAGTTTGGGCCACTGAAAATACACTGCAGACAGACTTGTACATACCCCCGGCACATAATTCAGTTGAGACCAGCCTGGCCCAAATTGGTTTTGGGCATGCAAGTTGGCACCAAAGTCTGCAAAATAGCCATTTGAATAAGAAAATGATGTATTGCAATAGGTAAACCAGTTGGGCCACTGAAAAAACACTGCAGACAGACTTGTACATACCCCTGGCACAAATTCAGCTGAGCCAGCCTGGCCCAAATGGGTTTGGGCATGCAAGTTGGCACCAAATTCTGCAAAATAGCCATTTTTGCACATTTGAATAGAAACTGGTGTATTGCAATAGGTAAACCGCTTTGGGCCACTGAAAAAACACTGCAGACAGACTTGTACATACCCCTGGCATATAATTAGTTGAGTCCAGCCTGGTCCAAACTGGTTTACCTATTGTGAATACACCAGTTCTTATTCAAATGGCTATTTTGCAGAATTTGGTGCCAACTTGCATGCCCAAAACCATTGGGCCAGGCTGGACTCAACTGAATTATTTGCCAGGGGTATGTACGGTGTGTCTGCGGTGTTTTTTCAGTGGCCCAAAGCAGTTTACCTATTGCAATACATCAGTTTCTTATTCAAATGGCTAAAATGGCGTTTTGCAGACTTTGGTGCCAACTGCATGCCAAAACCAATTGGGCAGGTGGACTCAACTGAATTATGTGCCAGGGGTATGTACAAGTCTGTCTGCGGAGTTTTTTCAGTGGCCCAAAGCGGTTTACCTATTGCAATACATCAGTTTCTTATCAAATCCGAATAAGAAACCAACTTCAGTCTGCGAATAAGAAACTAACTGAAAAAGAAACCCAATTTTTTGAATAAGAAACCAACTTCAGCTTGTCCATTTTTTTGTTATTGTAAAACGGAACAGATGTGGGAGGAGCTATTAGCCAGAGCCCAGTGAGTGTGGTTTAAATAGGTGTGGGCTTGACAAAGCAAAAAACGGGGATACTAATGAAAAGTTTAAATTTATATAGGTAAATGGGACAATGGGGGAGCATGGCGCGACAGTGGGGATGGAGGAGCATGGCACCGACAATGGGGATGCCAATACACGTTGTAAGAGCACTGGTAAAATGCTTGCACACCGACATTGTAAATTACCACTGGCACAAAAACACTATTAAAATGCATGGGAATGGAATGTCAAATGGTGACACACACTGGTAACTGGCATGGTCAAATGGTGACACACACTGGTTAACTGGCACTGGTCAAATGGTGACACACACTGGTTAACTGGCACTGGTCAAATGGTGACACACACTGGTTAACTGGCACGGTCAAATGTGACCAACTGGTAAAGTGGTCCCATGGGCACAGCACAGGAATGGGTTTCTGGGACAGTCACCATCCTCTACTATTGACCATCGGTTTACCTGCTGAGGAAAAGCTCGAAATGTTCATCCAACAGTCTGTGACAGGGGGGCGGGGTCTGCGCTCCGATTGGCTGCAACATTCTGAAGAGCTGGCAGTTCCCAAGACGCGCACGCTGCTTTTAATTAAAGAGACAGATGCAGTTTTATTTTAACTTCTAAAGCCGGGCAGGTGGGACAATCTCAGTTCCGGTAACAACCTTAGACACACCTGGACATTCCGATCCGCAGATCAACCGAAATATCAAGCCATCTAGTCTAGTCTTTAAAGGGTTTCCAGTTTCGCGCTTAGTTTACTGTCAACTAACTTCCGGCGAGGAGATTTGACGTCATACCAAAGAAGTGGACGGGGCCGGCGGGTGACGCCCTCTGCCTGGAAGGATTGTGGGGCGGAGATGTGAGAGGAAGGATGAGGATTATACCACCATACATGTAATGGGGGATAGTGACAAGCGCAGTATAATAATATTCTGTCACCTCAGACTGATACATGTCTCTGTATGTTTAACTGGTAGTAAAGGCTTATATTAAATGCAATACTTTATAACACTATAATCTATAGGGACACACTTTATAGACACCATGAGCCCGTACAAAGGAGGGAATGTTGGAAACTACAACTCCAAGCATACATGCTGAAAGTTGTAGTTTGTAAACATCTGGATTGCCGAGGTCTGGCATCATCGCGGTCCATCTCATTATTATCATTATACTAATATCCAGATTAGGTATTTTAAAGGGGAAATAAGGTCTAAAACGTATTTTAAACAGATCTACAAACCTGATTGAAATAAAGTGTCGCTGTCTCTGTAAACAAGTCCTAAAGTAAGATACACCAGCGTAGAGTATGTAAAATCTTTACTTCCTTGCCAGACATGCTCAGTGTGCTTCATCTAGGGCGAGGGATGTCAAATCAGTGGCCCCACAGGTGTTTGCAAAGTGTAAAGCTGGGTACACACCATTAATTATTTGGGTCCGACCAATCAAAAAATTCAGTGTATCGGCAGATCAGGTGACATATTGGATTTTTTTTCTATTGGTCACGACAGACGTCCGACCATTCATCTAAATTGGACGAGTGAGCGATGGACCGCATGCTTGTTCGCGGGAACTGTCGTCCGCAGCTACTTTTGCTGCGACTGACAGTGCTTTTATTTCAGCTGACCGCTCACTAGTGGCAAATGGTCAGTTGGAACAAATAAATCTCAAGGTGTGACCGATACACTGAAATGACTGTTGGTCAGCCGAAAATTGAATGTGTGTACATTGCAGCTTGGAAATGCTGGGTGTTGTAGTTTGCAAACATATGGAGGGCCGCGGGTTTGACATCCCTGATCTAGGGAAATCCAAGGTGCTGTTTTAATTAGCTCTTTGTATCTTTATGTGCTTAAGTGAGCGAGAGGTTAAGTGAAAATAATAGCTGCAGAATTGCTGTAGTGATTTTACTGACTGCCACAGGTCTATATTTGGTTAGGAATAATTGAGAAAAGAAATATATAAATATATATTATATATATATATACACACAACAGTGCTGGATACAGGCACTCGCATTACAAGACCACTTGTATATAAACCATGAAAAACGAGGAGCACTCCTGGGTCTTAAAGCAATTTATTTGGTGCTTGAATTTTGCTCCAAATAAATTGCTTTAAGAAGACCCAGGAGTGCTCCTCGTTTTTCATGGTTTATCTCTCTCTCTCTCTCTCTTATATATAGGTTGGTGTATATTACTCCAGTGCAGACCAGTAATATAGTACTAGGGTGGGTGTATATTACTCCAGTGCAGACCAGTAATATAGTACTAGGGTTGGTGTATATTACTCCAATGCAGGCCAGTAATATAGTACTAGGGTTGGTGTATATTACTCCAATACACACCGGTAATATACTACTAGGGTTGGTGTATATTACTCCAATGCAGGCCAGTAATATAGTACTAGGGTTGGTGTATATTACTCCAATACACACCGGTAATATAGTACTAGGGTTGGTGTATATTACTCCAGTGCAGGCCAGTAATATAGTACTAGGGTTGGTGTATATTACTCCAATAGGTAATATAGTACTAGGGTTGGTGTATATTACTCCCATGCAGACCAGTAATATAGTACATGGGTTGGTGTATATTACTCCAATA